>CP136057.1:8898695-11298695 GCA_032464435.1 Aegilops umbellulata
CAACAAGGCACTACTAGGGAAAACCTTATGCACAGAACTTTAGCAGTAGCGCGTGTTAAAAAGCACGCTGGTGCTAAGTAGCAGTAGCGTGCCTGAAGTTAAAAGCGCTACTACTAAAATTCCCACGGCTTAGACTATAGGCTACACATAGTAGTAGCGATCTACGTCGAACCGCGCTACCGCTACTTGCTCTGTAGCAGCGCGTTTACGCTGAAAGGCGCTACTGCTAAAGGAAATAAAATTAAATGGAAAGCAAATAGAAAAGTAAATGAAAATGAAAGAAATAGAAAAAGGTGAAAGGAAAAAAATGTAAAGAAAAATAAATGAAAAAGGGGAAGAAAGAGAAAGGAATAGCAGTAGCGCGTATCGAGGAACGCGCTGTAGCTAGCTTAGCAGTAGCGCACTTCCTGGAACGCGCTACTGCTACTTCTGACTTAACCGCGCGGTTCGTTCTTCCCCACTGCCACTTCCCCTAAATCCAACTCCTCTGCTGTCGGCCGCCGTCGTCGCCCGTCGGCCGCCGCACGCTCTCCCGTCGCTCTCCGCACACCCTCGACGCCGCCCCTAACCCCGGATTCGACGTTGCCCCCGACCCCGACCTCGATGTCGCCCCCGACCGCGACCTCGACGCTACCCTCCACCGCGCGGTCGAGCACTCCCCGACCTCGACGCGCCTGCCCCTCCCTCGCCGCAGGCACCCGAGGTGAGCACGCCTGCTCTTCCCCCTCCCCTACCTCAGCCTAGGGTTCTTAAAATTTTAGTTGCATCAAATTAGTTAGGGTTCATCTATGGGTGGAAACGAATCGGATGCGGATGTTATCGGATACGGATGCGGCTCGGATGTTTTCTTAGATGATGAATAAACACTATTGTAATGCATAATAGAACGAGTAAAATTTGACCACTTATTTCACTTTTAAGTTAGATAATTGGAATATCCGCTACCACTTTCCACCCCTAGGTTCATCAAATTAGATGGTAAGTAGGGCAGTAGTTCCTAGGTACTAATTAGTTAGCAAGAACTAGGTACTAGTTTATTTTTATTTATAATAAGTTTATTTTTAGTAAGAACTAGTTGAATTAATAGAAGTAGTTGAACATGTCACATTTGTTGTTATTTTTTTAGTTAAAGCAATTATTCCCGCATCGACATCGATGATGCCTATCCCGCATCCTCGTCGTCGTCGACTCGGCGGAGGACACCTGCTTGACCAGATGGGCCATGTCCAGGACTGGGCTCCGCCGGGCTACTACTGGGAGGCGCTACCTACCGGGGGGCGCAGCTTGGTGAGGAGTTAGCCCGTCGTTGACCCGAACCTTCTTTGCTGGCGGTCGCGTGGGCCAGTGACGGTCCAGAGGCTCGAGGACCCCGCGGAGGTGGTACATCACCGTGTCAGTGAGGAGGACGCGCATGTCTTTCGCTACTTGTTTGCGTTGGAGAACAGGTTCTCCAGGGATCTCACTGGAGCTATGATCCTGTGATGGTTCCTTCTCTTTGGGTGTCCACCGCCCGCACCGATATCCGTCGTGCGCTAGGGTTTTAGTTGTATTAGTGATGTTATATGTATGATACTATTCCGGATGTATTAGTGATAATATTCGACGATGTACAGATGCATGAGATGATTTAGTTTTGCTTATTGAATGCATGCTAATTTGAATAAATATTTATTTTACGATTTGAATGCTCATGTCAATATGAGTCCTATAAGATATTTTGAAATGTATATCTTGTGTTGCTCAAATAGGATATGTGCTTGCCCAAGTGGTCGGTCATGTTTGCAGGTTACACCTCCGAGTGGCCTATGTTTTGCCGGAGTGTTGATTCATTTCCGTTCCGGCAAATTTCAGGCGCTCGATATGTCCTATTTTAGCAAAGGTCATGCTGGATTTTTCCGTGAACTTTGGCATGAATTGTGCCAGAATATGTAGGAAATATCGAGTGCCCCAGATTTGTGTGTTGAGTATCCTGGTAGTTGCCTTCGATCGATTTTCAATTAATGTTTCAACTATGAACATAGGAAATGTCCGACGAGGAAAAGGATTTCGGTATTTGCGAATACTGCGAAGACGAGCACGGCCCGTGCGACAGAATCTTCCTAGATGATGATAGCGCTTCAGCATCAAGCTAGATGAGAACTTCGAAGTGGATACAGTAAGTCACAACGACAAGTCTTTTTTCGTAATTAAGCATGACATCTGCTTCATTTGCTTCAATTTATAATTTTTTTTTTACTATTCTACTCGCGTATCCCCTGCCATGCAAGAGTTTTTGTCTTGGATAAGATAGGTTTCAGTCCTATGAAAACTACTATGGAGGTAAAGAGAGTTTACTTGAAGACCGAGCATGGTTATACTTTCCACGCAAAATTATACAACGCAGACACCTACACCTATTTTGAATGCAAAACTTGGCAAGTACTATGCAAGGCTTATGCATTTGAGCCTGATATGTTTATCACCTTTGATATTCGTCCCGAAGATGATATTGAAGGTAATAGAGACATTTGGGTCGATGTGCAGACGCCTCCAGTTCGACCATTATGTGAGTTTCTCAACCATATTTATGTCTTCGATATTGTTTATTCAAAAATAGTTGACAACTAATTTCTATTGATAGCTTATTTCCATTCAAGCGAACATGTCCGACGCTTGGTAGACATGACTGTCCGCTGTCCTGGGGCTGAACTAAATTGCGAGGAGATAGGCCATTATGTTTCATGGCTTGATGATCTTGATGCTGTCAAGACAAATTATTTTCCTGAATTTGAAAATCTTAGTACTCAAAATGTGCAACCAATAGTGATCGTATTGAACTACGGTCACATCTATTTAGGAAAGATGGTAAGGTTTTTACTATTTGTCCTCGGTGCATCTTTTGCATACATTATTTTTCAAGTTAAACTTCATTGCTAAGTAATGTTAATATACGATGTTCTTCAACAGGGACTCCCGATGAATGTTGTGCCTCATTGGATCGAGACTAAAGGTCGCATGAGAATGCTGAGCTTACGGCCAAGATATCCTACAATGCACTTTAGTGCATTCAGGATCTCTAAAAGCAAGGAATGCTTAATAGTGAAAGACTGGAGTAAAATTGTGAACGATTGCAGAGAACTACTAGGTGGCAGCAATCAGAAGCGCAGCCCACGATTAGGAGACAGGTTCATCTGCATGCTCCAACATGATGAAGCCAGAGCGCTACACATGTTTTATGCTATTTTACCTGAGAGAGAGAAGCAGGAGTGATTAGCTAGCTAGAAATGAATTATGATGATTAAATAGCTAGTGTTGGTGGTAATGACTATGATGATTATTATTAGCTAGTGTTGGTGGTGATTACATAGCTACCGCAGCTAGTGTTGGTGGTGATTAGCTAGCTAGAATGAGTTTGAAGATGATGATGTGTGCTACACTATGACTATGATGATTAAATAGCTATTATTGGTGGTAATGATTATGATGATGATTAAATAGCTTGTGTTGACTGATTAGATTCAAGTGGAGGCAACATGTGATGCACATCGAAAGTACTACTAGTCCAAACTAGATCAAGTTTGGATTAGTAGTATACTTTTGACATGCACCACATGTTCCCTCCACTTGAACCTAATCCACCTTCATTTGACACACTGTTATGGACATATTGATATAACAACCTCATAATTGGTATTGTACCAAAATTTATATAACGGCGTATAAATACACTAAATATTAAAAAATGAGAAAAAGAATACTAGTAGCGATGGAGAGTAAACACGCTACTACTAGCTATATTAGCATTTAGCAGTAGCGCGGGAGTGAACAAACATTGCGGCTATATGTCTTAGCAGTAGCGCGTGTCTAAGGAATAGCTGTAGCGCCTTACTAGTAGTGCGGTCTCCTATGCTACTAGTGGGCATTAAACCCGCGCTACTACTAGGGTTTTCCCTAGTAGTGAGGGTTAGTAGCATTTGCATTATCAATTAAGACCATGTGAGGAAAAGTGGCTTTCTCCTTTGTTAGCTTCACTTGGAGTTGATCATGAGACTCTTTGAGGCTAGCATGAGCACCTTTCAAGGCATTGTGAGCCTTGTCAAGTATATCAAACTCCTCCTTGAGTCTAGCAAGATCATCCCCAAGTTTGGCTTTCTCAGAATTTAGCACACGAGATACAACAAGAGCATGATCAAAATCTTTCTTTAATTTAGCATGATCATCGTTGTGTGACTCCTCAAGAGCCAAACGGTGACCACGTTCTTCCTCAAGCGCATTAGAGAGATCCAATATCTCATCCACATAGTGATGACTATGCCCCTGCATCTTAGAGATGGTTTTTTCGTGAGCCTCGATCATGCCATTGGCTTCACCAAGTTGTTCCAAGAGAGCAACAAAATGCCTTTTGGATTTACCCTTGAGCTTACTCATAAAAGACTGAAATTCATTTTCTCCTCATTAGACCCCTCATTTTCATCAATGCAATCCGTCAGAGAAGGATTAGTAGTGATGGTAGTCTTGATGTTGGGGGTTACCTTGTTGGTGGCTTTAGCCATGAGGCACTTGGCGGTGATGTTCTCGTTGGGTGAGTCAAAGAGGGACACCCGTGGAGTAGTTGCAATGGCCACGGAGGCCATGGCAACCGAGTCACCGTCTTCATCATCATCATCCTCATTGTACTCTTCTTGTGCCACCAACCCCTTGGGAGGAGTCCTCTTGGTGAAGTTGCTCTTGTTGGGGAAGGACTTGGCCTTGTCTTTCCGGATGAGCTTGCCACCATTGTCTTCCCTCTTCTCATATGGGTATTCCGCAACAAAGTGGCTCACATTCCCACAATTATAGCAAGTCCTCACACGTTGCTTGCCCTTCGTGCCACTTGAGTTGCTCTTGTTGAAGTTGGGCCTTGAGTTCTTATTGCTCCAAAATTGCCTTGAAGCAAGAGCCATGTGCTCATGATAAGCATACTTTGTATCTTCGGGGTTGCTCTCCTCTTCTTCCTCTTTATCCTCTTCTTCCACACTAACATTGGCCTTCAAAGCAAGGTTGGGATTCTTAGCTCATTGCGAACGCAATACCGCATTGTCGGCGGTCTTATCCAAGATCCTAATTGCCACAAACGCATTCAAGACTTCACTTGAAGACAAGGTGTGGAAGTCCGGCCTTTGACGGATGACGGAGGACATGGCCTTGTGGTAAGGCATCATGGCCTTGAGGAACTTGCGCTTGATACAATTTTCATTCGTATCCTTGCTCCCATGATCTCGGAGTGAGACCGCGAGAGTGGTTAGCCTCCGGTAAAGCTCACGAGGTTCTTCGTCTTCATTCATTGCGAACTCATCGGCTTTATCTTGCACCACTTCATAGTTTGAGCGTTGAATGCTTGCGCTTCCCTTGTAAAGGGAGACAACATGGTGCCATGCTTCCTTGGCCACGGTGAAAGGTCGAAGATGAGCAATATCTTTGGAAGGAATTGCATCTTGGATGATGAAGAGAGCATTCTCATTGAATTGATGGTCCGCGGCTTCTCTAGGGGTGAAGTTCGGATAGAAATCTTGCTCAATGATTCTCCAAAGATTAGTATTCACATGATTTAAATGACGTTTAAAGCGATAAACCCAAGCGTCAAAATCCTCATTTTTCACAATCTTAGGGGGAGAGCCGGCATGATTTAAATGAGTGGAGGGAACCGATCCTCCATAGGTAAGAGGTGGTTCAACATGGGCAAAGATGCCGTTACCATTTTTGCCACTAGAAGAAGGATCCTTTTCACTAGTGGCTTCCCCCTTGTCGGAGTTAGCATCCGTCACCTTGCTAGCGGGATCACCCGCTTTCATTGGTGCGGTGGATAATTTAAGCCCTTCTAAGAACTTGTTAAACATGCTTTCAACCTCGGTCGTCATGGAGGTTTTCAATGTGTCCAAAGCCACAATGAATTCCTCATGAGAGACCGAGGTTCCCCTATCGCCCGTTGACGAGACTAGATTCACACCGGAGTGCTCCTCCCCACCATCTACGGTGTCAACCATACTCTTCAAACGACAAAGTTCTTAATAAAGAGACGAGGCTCTGAGAAAGGATCGATATAGTTGACTAGAGGGGGGGGGGGTGAGTAGGCAACTAACAATTTTTAGCTTTTCTTCACCAATTTAAACTTTGCATCAAAGTAGGTTGTCTAGATATGCAACTAGGTGAGCAACCTATATGATGCAACAACAACAAGCACACAAGCAAGCTAGGGATACTACTCAAAATAAGCTTGCACAAGTAAAGATAAGAGATAACTAAGAGTGGAGCCGGTGAAGACGAGGATGTGTCACCGAAGTTCCTTCCCTTCGAGAGGAAGTACGTCTCCGTTTGAGCGGTGTGGAGGCACAATGCTCCCCAAGAAGCCACTAGGGCCACCGTATTCTCCTCACACCCTCACACAATGCGAGATGCCGTGAATCCACTATTGGTGCCCTTGAAGGCGGCGACCGAATCTTTACAAACGAGGTTGGGGCAATCTCCACAACTCAATTGGAGACTCCCAACAACACCACGAAGCTTCACCACAATGGAATATGGATCCGCGGTGACCTCAACCGTCTAGGATGCTCAAACACCCAGAGTAACAAGATCCACAAGGGATTAGTGGGGGAATCAAATTTCTCTTGGTGGAAGTGTAGATCGGGGCCTTGTCAACCAATCCCTAGAAAATCAACAATTTTGATTGGCTAAGGAGAGAGATCGGGCGAAAATGGAGCTTGGAGCAACAATGGAGCTTGGGGATGGAAGAGATAGTCAACTCGGAGAAGAAAACTCCCCTGGTATAGTGAAAGAACAAATCCAACCGTTATCCACAGAACTAAGGATGAGCATATGGAGCAGGTTGTGCAGGAACATGAGTAACATTCTGCGATGCCACTTGCGTTTGAGGTTGTGTGTACTGTTCCAGCTGTGGTTGCAGGTGGCACTTCTGTAGCAGCTGCTGCAGGTGCCACTGAGGAAACTGCAGACAGATCTCGGGTGACTGCATGGGTCGTTGCAGCTGATGACTGTTGTCAGGCTAATGACTTCCTGTTGTGTTTGGGGTTGCAAGCCCTGACAAGGGATACAAAGGTGCATAAAGAGTAATGCATAGAGAAATAGTTCTAGACTTATAGAGCAAATCACTCTGAGACATGCTGGGTATACAGGACAAAGCTGAGCATGTTATTGCACTTGATGATGTACACATTTGAGTACCACAATGGTTACAAACAACAGGGGAGTGCCCCGTAGGCACAAGCGGCACCATGTGGAATGCATTCAGACAGATTTGTTGCCATTGGCAACCACACTCTTGTTCTACAGGCTGTGTACTGTAACATTACTAATTGTCTCAGCAAGTGACTTTTTCCAATCCACAAGAGGCTGCATATTGTCATAATGAGGGCACTACTTTCATGTACATTCAGAGTATTATGCACAAATAACTTGCCTAAGAAGAAAGCTATACCTCAGAATCAGCTTCTGTCATTAAGTGGGCAGGCTTGTGTGCTTGCTGCTGCCACATAAGCCAATCAAGGTTTGCAGTAGAGATGTGTGCACTGAGTTTGCAGAGCTTCGTTGGGGTATATGAGTGTTTGACAAACAGAGCAAAAAATATTCACCAGGAAGAGTTTGTTCATTCATTCAGAATACATTGTGGCCGTATGCATCGCCCAGATGCAGAGGCCGGGGGTCATCTTCCTTTTTTAAAAAAAAATTCAGAATACATTCACTACCGAAACCCATTGTACGGTCTCACTAACTTCTAACCAGTATTCTAATTTATAAAGGGAACCTAATACAAATCTCCATTGCAAGTATGAAGGCACTGTAATCAACACATGGCACCACCGTATACACAACACAATAAGAAGTAAACAAAATGGTTAGCCAATGTTGCACAATGATGACGAGATGGTCCATCTTTCTAGCAATAGCATGTCAAATGTTAGGAGTCAACTAAATACGAAACGTGCAGCAGGTACAAACACTGACCTGTGCATCATCACCGATGCTTTCCAGAATTAATTCATAGATGGGAAAGCAACGAAGGAATCTATCAAGCCATCAGCGGCCGTAAACCAGCGAACATACACATGAAATGGACCAAGTAACTAGTGCATATCAAGCGGCATCCACTAAGGAGAACTGAAATCGATTTAAAAAAAAAAAGAACTGAAATCTATATCTAGGTTCAGGCTTAACAGGGAAACGGGGGATTCAGTTGGACGAACCCTATTTGTTCTCTGAAATAGACAGCTACGACTAGTATTGATTAGAGGGTGGAGCTTGATGTAGCCGAAGCGGAGTGCGGGTTGCCTAATGCCTTGTCTCTCGCTACGATTCAGCTTTTAGCGCTTCGAAACCAATCTGTGGTTGGATGGTTAGAGGGACTATGGTATCCCCAGCCCATCAGGGTTCAAATCCTGTTGCTCGCATTTATTTCAGGATTTCCGGCGATGCGCATTCAGTGGGAGAAGACGTTCCCGTCGACAACGAGGATCATATGCCGGCTCAGTCTTTCGAAGGTGCTCATAGTGGTAGGGTGTGCGTATGGGCGTTCATAGGGGTGAGCAACCATGGCTGGCAGTTGCAACTGAAATTTACACTACGGAGGGTGTGCAACTGCAGGATGCTGGAGACCAACTAACTGTTGGTGAGACTATCAGGACTGCAGGAATTGAGGATGAGCATATGGAGCAGGTTGTGCAGGAATCTGAGCAACATTCTACGATGCCACTTGCGTTTGAGGTTGTGTGTGGTTGTAGGTGGCACTGCTGTAGCAGCTGATGCAGGTGCCACTGAGGAAACTGCAGACGGATCTCCGGTGGCTGCCTGGGTCGTTGCAGCTGATGACTTTGTGTCAGGCTAATGTCTTCCTGTTGTGTTCGGGGTTGCAAGTCCTGCAGAGACACACAAAGGTACAAAAAGATTAATGCATAGAGAAATAGTTCTAGACTTATAGAGCAAATCTGAGCATGTTTCTGCACTTGACCAGGTACAATTTGAGAACCACAATGGTTACAAACAACAGGGGAATGCCCCATAGGCACAAGCGGCACCATGTGTGATGCATTCAGACAGATTTTCTTGCCATTGGCAACCACTCTTGTTGTATAGGCAGCGTACTATAACATCACCAATTGTCTCAGCAAGTGACTTACTTGAATCCACCAGAGGCTGCATACTAGAAATCATGCCGTAACAAAGAAGGCACTACTTCCAAGTACACTCACTATATTATGCACAAAACACTTCCTTAAGAAGAAAGATATACCTCGGAATCAGCTACTCAGCTTCTGTCACTAAGTGGCCAGGCTTGTATTGTTGCTGCCACACAAGCCAAGCAAGGTTTTCGGTAGAGATGTGAGCACCGAGTTTGCATAGCTTCGTTGGGGGTATATGAGTGTTTGACAAACAGGGCATAAATATTCATCAGCAAGAGTTTGTATATTCAGATTACATCTATTATCGAAACCCATTGTCCAGTCTCACTAACCTCTATCCAGTAGGCATTCTGGTCCTGCGCACACGCTAATTTCATAACTTATGCATGCAAAATGTTTGAAGATCTAAAACCAGGAATCCAATGAGGATACAAAAATGTCAATTATTCTAAATTTATAGAAGGAAGCGAATACAGTATGATTGACCTGTTGGTGGAAATCCTTGTGGCGGCCGGTGCCTGGGGAGTGATGCTGGAAGGAACTGGTGGCCGCTGAACATGATGACCCTATTGCTGATGTTGTGGTGTATGCTGAGTACCTTGAGGAGCAACGATGGCTGGCAGTTGGCCTTACAACTGAAATTTACACTACAGAGGGTGTGCAACTGTAAGATACTGAAGACCAGCTAACTGTTGGTGAGACTGCCAGGACTGCAGAAATTGAGTATGAGCATATGGAGCAGGTTTTGCAGGAACCCAAGCAACATTCTGCGGCGCGGCGGTGCCACTTGCGTTTGAGGTTGTGTGTACTGTTGGTATTGGCCATACTGTACAGGACAAAGCTGAGCATGTTATTGCACTTGACGATGAACAATCTGAGTACCACAATGGTTACAAACAACAGGGGAGTGCCCCATGCATAGGCACAAGCGGCACCATGTGTGATGCCTTCAGACAGATTTTCTTGCCATAGGCACAAGCGGCACCATGTGTGATGCCTTCAGGCAGCGTACTGTAACATCTCCAATTGTCTCAGCAAGTGACTTACTTGAATCCACCAGAGACTGCATACTAGAAATCATGTCGTAACAAAGAAGGCACCGTTTGTTTGACCGTTTACTGACATGTGGGACCCACATGACATGCGACCCACATGACAGTGTCTGTAAATATTTTATAAATGCAATTTGGTCCCTGCAAATATTTCAAAAAAGCAATCAGGCCCCTGCCATGGCCGTCTTCCAGATCGGGCTCCTCCTGTCGTGCTCGTCGCTGTTGCAGCCACGGCTATGGGCAGCCACGGCGGGAGCATCTTGGCGGCCAGCTCCTGTCCGTGATGCAGGCGGCCGCGGCAGGAGCATCTCGACGGCCAACTCTTGTTTGTGCTGCGGGTGGCCGCATCCAGCAGCCCCCACCCCGCCGGTGAACCCCTTCTGCTCCGGCGTCGCGTCCATGGTCGTCATCGGGGGCAACTGCGTCGGAGAAAGCAGGGTGAGGGAGGAGCTCGGAGGAGCCGCACATGCGGCCGAGGTCACCGGCTCTCCATCCACAGGCCCCGCGCAGGGGTCCGGCGGTGTGGATGGCGGCGGAGGTGGCTGCCGCTGCCGGGGCTCCTTGGGTGGCTGTCTGGACCGCCGCTGTCCAGGAGCTCGCCGCCTCAGGGACTCCATGGACGCCGACAAGGTGGGCATGCGAGGGGAGGGGAGCGGGTCGCCGACGAGGTGTGTGCGCGAGGGGAGGGGAGCGGGTCCGGCGGGGTGGGCGTGCGAGGGGAGGGAGCGGGTCGCCGGCGCGGTGGGGGCGCGAGGGGAAGGAGTGGGTCGCCGGTGGGGTGGGCGCGCGAGGGAAGGGGACAGGGTCGCCGGCGGGGTTGAAGATAAGACAGAGAGAGAAAGAGAGTACGGGGGCAGAGGAGAGAAGGAGAGAAGAAGAAAATTGAAGCTGACATGTGGGTCCCACATGTCAGTTAACGGTCAAACTAAACAGTCAACAAACGGTTTGTTTAGAAGCGGGCCCCAACTGTCATAATCGTGATCAATTGCAAAGCACTCGGCGATTTGGGATTTTTGAGACAGCCAACGTAAAAAATGGTAGGTATCAGTCACAAACAAATTTTCGGTAGTTTTTTGGAACCATAACGCGAAAAGTGGTACTTTTATGCTATTCACTTGGTAAGAAAAGGGATGCGTCACAGGAGGAGTGCTTCGTTGGATTCTCTCTCTCCTCCATCCAGCTCATGTCTGTGTGGGTCTCCCGCTGCCTCTGCTCCGTCCCGTGCTGTGTGTCACACTGGCTGGCCCGAGAGAGCGGCGCGACGGCCGTAGGCGAGGTGTCGAAAGCAGTGACGACGGGATTACGTACGTGCAGGGTCGTCGGCTCTGCTTCGATCCTGCCTCCTTCTGCAGAACTCTCATCTAGGGTTCCTGCCTTTCACCGGCGCCGGGGCCGGTCCGTCTCATCTCCTATGATCTCTGGACCATGAAAGCATGGTGGATCCCGGGCTCTGTTTTTAGGTGTTTTTAAAGTTTTGTTAGGGTTTGTGTGATGCTCAAAAAGATTAGATGGCAGCGACTTTTGAAGATGAAATAAGGTTCGGCCCGCCTAGCCTCGTCCCGGTAATGTTTCAAGCGTTATCGGAAGGTGTGTGTGTGGAGGTTTGTCTCCGACGGATCTCGTGGGATCCGATCGGCGTGTGTCTTCAGTGGATCCGGTCTTTGTTTCTCTACATCTATGTGTCTGCAGGTTAGATCCTTCTGATCTATACTTCTCTTCATCGGCGGCGGTTGTTGTTCTGCTGCGCTTGTCCTATGGGGCCTTAGCACGACGACTTTCCGACTGTCTACTACAACAATGTTCGCCCGACTCTGACGAAGGAGTGGTGATGACGGCGGCGCGCCTTCGGCTCGCTCCAGTGCCTGTAGTCGTCGCTAGGTAGTCTACGGATCTGGATGTAAATTTTACTTCTAGTGTTCTTCGTACTACCTCGACATTTGATGAATAGATTGGAAGTTCTCTCGCAAAAAAGAAAAACAGTAGTGATGAGAGGCAAAGCTGCAGATGCTGCCACAACGAGGCGTGGGATGGGCGCTGCTGGGAGCAGTCACGGGTTGGGCATCATCCATCCCCCGCCTCTTTGCTCTAGCGACAGGCTGGGCTGGGCGGCTAGTCCAGAAGGCAAGTTTCTTTTGAAACCGATAGAAGCATTGTCTTTTCATAGAAGGAGAGCGAAAAATACGTGATGTACGGTGGGGCACACGTTTTAGGGGACATGGCGAAAACCGCCAAAACCGCAACAAAACCCAAAACTAGCTTAACCAATACCCAAAGCTAGCATGGCTCTAGCAAAAAGCTAGCTCACGTTCTTTAATTGCCTGAGCAGAGGAGAGAGGATCTGGTCCATGTGCCCGGTGGAGCAATGTGGTGGCTGCGGCAAGGACGAGGCCGGCGGCTGCCGGTGACCCTCTCTTCCCTACCTGGATCTGGCCGTTTGGGCTGCCTTCCCACCAAGGGTTCATTTTGGGGTGGAAGGAGGTGCCTTCTACTTCTCATCGGTCGCTGACGTCCATTAGCCTTCTGGTGGTAGTCGATCGGGCCGGGGGGGGGGGGGGCTCGATGGTGGTAGTCACGCTGCCTATGGGCGAGGTGCGCAACTCAGGTGTGGGCTGATTGCTAGGGCCGTTAGGGGGGTATGGCGGTTGGTGCTTTGGCGACCGGTGGCGTTTCGAAGGTAGCGTGCGTGCCAGGGGGAGATCCCCTGCTCGGCTTCAGTCGGGCCGACGGCGACGGCGTCCGTGGGCGTCGTCTCCTTCCTGAAGACGTCGTAGTGGCTACTCTCCCCCTTTGGATGATCCAGGTGAAAGTTATGATCATTTGGATCCTTCGGCTATGGCGCTCCGGTGTCGTTCCCCTTCTTGAAGGCGTCGTCTTGGAGGCCTACATTCACCGAGCTCAGCTTTGTCTCTCCGTGACAATTCTGTCATGGTGGACTACTCCAACTACTTCAAACACTACCCTCATTGCTCATTTACCGTTTGCTTGGGTGTTGGGGTGGTGTGGATGTTCCTTTACCTGTTGTATCTGCCCGTGCGTGTGTTGTGTGGTGGTGTGGTGTGGTTTCCATTGATTGTAATCGGTGATGGTTGCTTTATAATATAATGCGGGGGGGGGGGGGGTCCTTTTTGGGTAATTGCCTGAGGCCACCATTGCAACCTTATGGTGTGTCAGGCATAGTACAGTGAAGAAGCGTCCATTCTGTTCTTTCCTGGTCGACCATAAAGTGTAGATGATCCTCCCGCTGCGACGTGGGCGCCTTTGGCTCGTTTGCAAGCATCGTGTCCCACCAGTTCGACACGTTTCCTGACTCAGGAAGGTAGTTCGAGACTGGTAATACCTCTGTTGTCCATGTGTTCACCACTTCACCTGGTTCCAAACGAAATAGGGGCAATCCTTGCAAAGATGATTTGCCGTTTCCGGCTCCTGAAGGCATAGTAGACACTTGGGGGCGTGTGGCCAGCCACGCGTAGCCAGCGTGTCCGTAGTGAGGATTCTACCATGAAGGACGAGCCAGACGAAGAATTTGCACTTGGGTTCAGCATGGGCGGACCAGACCTTGAAGGGGTCAAAGCTCGGGTGGGAGCCAAAAAATTATGCCTTGTATGCCGAAGCAGATAAGAAAGCTCCATTAGCGGTTAGGTTCCCCGAAATGCGGTCTTCCTGGGTTGGCAACAGGCCCACTCTCAGATAGTCACAAATTCTCCCTGTTGCTACAAGGCCTGTAGGCTGGCCATCGCCATGTTCCGGTTCTCGTTTGTTAGCTCATTTGATGCACCATTCTGGATGGCCGGCTCCGCTAGCGCTCCCACAAACATGTCCGGATGTGTCCATGAATCCTTTGCTTATTTTGATGGACGGCGTTGAAGATGAACTTAACATGGTTAGAGGAGCTGAGCTATACGGTGGAGCTTGATGTGGATGAATCGTCTGCCTTGTTTATTGCTACGATTCAGCTTTCGGCGCCTCCACTTGCATCCATATCTTTCAAGACATACAAATAATCCACGTGAGAGCATGGTTAATAGTATAGCCAACTACCGGCTATATGCGGTTTCCATGTCACATATACTCGACCTAATAGCCAATAGTATAGTAGCAAGTTGCTAAGTAGTATTTTATTAATGCATGGCCCACCTTACATTCTCACATTGTTTCTTGGAGCCCGTGCTAAAGCTGGTTGTTAATCTGCAGCCCGCTTCTCTTCTCTCTCCTGTTCTCTCTCATCCAGTTCAGCAAAAATATAATAGTTTAATCCTTACAGTCGGCTGACTGTACCTTATTATACTTGCTCCGAACCGCGGTAGCAGGCACGCGAAAGCATGGGGTCACGGGGCTTAGTTCAGCGCCCCCGCACGCGTCCTGGCGACAGAGAATTACGCGTCCACGACTTACATGTGGGCTCGAAGCCGAACTGGCCCCACATTTCAAGACGTGTTTGGTTATCTGCATCATTTTTTCTCTCTTTGCATGCATGTCTCAGTTGGTGACTTGATTTTTTTTTTTTTGCAAAAAATCATAGGGTCTTTATTTCAAAATGATAGAGTTACAATCTTCAGCAACTAACTTGCTAATGCATGGGGTGGATAGTCCACCCAACACGTTGTGCTATCTCCACAAACCAAAAATCATCATCTACATATAGTTTGATTGCCTGCATTTAGTGTGGCTGGATCAAAGAAGCAATATTAACCCGACGTTTGGTTGCATGCGTTGCACTGGATAGATAAACTACACGATATTGTTCAGTTGCGACCGGCATAAGATGCGATCATCAGTCCTCTAGTCGCGAATGAGGGTAATGCAGGCAAGAAAGAATTATGTGAATGGATCTGGTCCGAGCGTCCCAGGGTGTGCTACTGATCCATGGAAGAAAAGTCAGCGTACCAAACTAA
Organism: Aegilops umbellulata; assembly: GCA_032464435.1. Lineage (NCBI taxonomy): Eukaryota > Viridiplantae > Streptophyta > Magnoliopsida > Poales > Poaceae > Aegilops > Aegilops umbellulata. The sequence goes on from CP136057.1 coordinate 8,913,792, forward strand.
CCTCACAGACTCGTGGGCCCGGAAACCCCGATCTGTTTTCTCACAGCACACCAGCGCACGCACGCACGTCTCTAGCTCGGTGCAGGCGCGCACGCATATACTCATGCATTTTTTTTTACTATCGATGTCACGTGTAGGTGTAGCGGTGTAGGTCGACCCTTTTGTAAATCGGCGAGGAGGTTTGTTCTTTTTTTCTGAGAGAGGAGGCAAAGCGATGATAATGAGCTTGCGACATAGTCGTCGGCATCAAGGTGGGGATGACAACGGCGCTGATGACTTAAGGAATGAACTGAAGAGCATAGATGTCGCGGAGCCTCGAGAACCTTACATCATTGAGATAGGTCATCCGTTTTCAAAGAAAAAGAGATAGGTCAGGCTCGGATTGGGATTGTAGGGCCAAGCATTCTAGGATCTTGTTAGAGAGTCAATACAAACGTCATGAATGTGTCGTGTCGATCCTTGCTATATGTAATATTACTTCGGTGATACATTTACTTCATCCAAAAACTAAACATGCTACTGTGTAGCATAAGCCCGTAACATTTTGAAAAAGGTACGACCATCGGCTCACTAAATTACTGTGAAGTGAACCATGACAAGGTCTTCTCACCATTACGTGGTCACATAGCTTGTTTGGTGTAAGTCATGAAGAAAGCAATAGCAATATACTAAACGATTAAGTGTTAAGCTAATGAAATGGGTCAAGTCAATCACATCATTCTCCAATGATGTGATCCCGTTAATCAAATGACAACTTATGTCTATGGCTAGGAAACTTAACCATTTTTGATTCAACGAGCTAGTTAAGTAGAGGCATACTAGTGACACTCTGTTTGTCTATGTATTCACACATGTATTAAGTTTCCGATTAATACAATTATAGCATGAATAATAAACATTTATCATGATATAAGGAAATATAAATAACAACTTTATTATTGCCTCTAGGGCATATTTCCTTCAATCCCCCCTTCCCACCCCCGTGATACCACGATCTCTCCGCCGGGACGCACCGCCGCTCCCCTGCCGGGAGACCCCCCGCATCCCCGCACGCCACGAAGATACCTGCTCCCCAAGCTCCATTGCCGCCAGCGGCCATGGCAAGCTCCTACACACCTGCGCGCCACCGAGAATCCCACGTCGGCCATGGCTCCTCTGCACACGAAGATGGCTCCGGCTATGCGCTCGAGGCCGCTACCGCCGCTCCAGCACCGACCACTCTCGTGGTTCAGCACCGTCCGTCCGTCCCAGTGTGTGCCTGTGACCCCACCCTTTTTTCTGTATTTTTAGATCGGCTATCTCTCCACCTTTAGGATAGCTCAAATGATAAAGCAGCTGCAACCCTTTCTATTAGGCTGGGCATCCATGCTGCTTTTTTTTATTTCATGCGCCTCTCTCTCCTCTTCGATTGGTCGTGGCCTTCCTCCCGGGCTTGGGTCCGCTTTAGCATTTTTTATTGGTGAGCATGGCATCTTTTTTCATTTCTCCAGAATAAACATGACCCATATCTCACCCTCTTTTTGTTGGCTTGTTAAGTTTCGCAACTCCGAACGTATACAAATTGCAAGGATTTGATGTAAAGGGCTGTGGTGGGTCTATTAATTACTCCATCCGTTTCAAAATAGATAACTTTATACAAACTTTATAAAATCGAAATTTTGTAGGACAGTTCTCGCAAAGGAAATAAAAATAGCACAGGCATAAGGAAACTCTATTCCGTTTGCTGCAGCCGTAAGGGATGGGCCTATTATATATAGCGGCTCGGCGATGCGACATCAAACCGCGGACGCTACGTGACTATCTTGTACTCCTCGTTTTCAACCTCCGAGCTGACACAGCTAAAAATCTGGCCAGTCGATCTCCGCACCGGAAGCCATCAAGCTGCCAGATTGACGGTGACACGTTGCTACAAATTTTTCTCGGGCTATTTTCCTCTACGAGGCAGCCATGGCGGTGAGTTCATTGTGCTCTTTTCCTTGTCCGATTTTTTGTTTTCAGAGACATCCCTTGCTCTAGACTAGATCTAATTAATCAAATTAAAGCCAAAAACCACACTGTTTGCGGAAGGAATATCGTACTCTGTACCTCCGACCCTCTTGGATTACATCGAAATTGCATATTTGCGATTGTATTTTTTTTACAGTAACAGGGGCACCCGTCCTGCCGATGCATTATTATATTTTTCTTCAGAATTCAATCTATGGAGTCCCTCCATCCGTCGACCATCGGAGAGCCCCTCCGCAACATAGGGTCCTTTCTCATGGCCAGCAGGAATAAACCAGGTGCCATTGAGCCAGTTATCAGTCCATAACTTTTTTTTTTTGCGGGGAATCAGTCCATAACTTGGCTGCCCATAGCTAAAAGAAGCATATTGTGCAATAGTAGTATATAAATTGCATCTTAGATAATTGCAAACTTTTTGTGGCAGAAAAAATTGTCAAGTCGGTGCCTCTTGTATCATCGACATTACATATTTGTGATAATTGTATAGAAATTGCGTGTCTGAATTCAACTCTTATTTGTTGTCTCCATGCCAAATGCACAAAGGCAATCGATATGATAGGCTCAGTGCATTGCCTGATGACATTCTGGTTAACATTCTAGACCGACTCAATGTCCCCAAGGCTGCAAGAACCAGCATCCTTTCAAGACGGTGGAGTCAGCTCTACACCAAGCTCTCTCGGCTTATAATAAGTGCTTTGGACTTCCTGCCTAAGGGTGTGTCACACACCAACATCTCTGTTGATGAAGTGGTTCGGATCAATGCAGCCACGGTTCAAGCGACAGGGTGCCTGTTGGCACGCAGAAATCCAAGTTAAGCTGAACTGGCTCCCGCAACTCACAGAGCTGGTCTTTGACGGTTGGATAGATTTCGAAGATCCACTGGTTCTTGGCCACGTTCCATTACTTGAGGTTGTATGCCTAGCAAATGTTGACCTTAGTGTCAACAAAATGGTCAAGTTAAGTACATTTCTTAGCAGTACCTCTGTACGGGTTCTGAAGTTGGGGTTTTATTCCGAAAAGGTAAGTTAAGATTGTTGGTTTGCTATAGCTTCACTTTGTCTTTGATCATCATGTGTATAATATATTCTTTGCAGATTTGGGTGCAGCCAGAACGTCCGACAGAAAGTCTGGCATCTGTGTTCCGACAACTAAGGTTTGTGAATCTAGTTAAACTTCCTGAAGGGTATGATCTCACGTGGACAATGTTCATTCTTGAAGCTGCGCCCTTTTTGGAGGAGCTATACTTGACAGTATGTGCTTAGCTAAACATCTCTTTTAGCCACATGGGTTTAACATTAGTTTTTTTCAAGATTTTCTCACCAGGTACATATGTCTGATCTATTGAGAATTTATTTTTATCTATGTCCTTTTGCTGGCATGCAGGTATGGGATGATTTGTGTTCAATGGAAATGGATGAGGAGAAGAGGAAAAAAGAACAGTATAGTGAGAACAAGGGTGTAGAGTGGAGCTCGACCGCATCTGATTTCCAACACCACAGTTTGGTCACACTCGTCATATTTGGTTTTGAATCTGAAGATTACGTTATAAGTTATGTCAAACGTGTTATGGTGGCGGCAGTCAATCTAGAGGATGTGTTCCTGTATAGTAGGTTGAAGTTGGAGTGTGCCAACTGCCAGGACATGAAGCCGACCAGGTTCCCCTGGACTAAAAGGCAGAAGATTTCACTGAAGAAGAGAATCACTGCGGGGATTGAGTCGTTTGCCATAATCCACTCCAACAAGATGATAAGGCCTGATCATGAAGCAAAACTGTTTTACCCATGGGGCTCACTTTGACAGAAAAAAATTGTTGATTCAGCAATAGTATCATGGAAGTGTTTGTTACTTTGGTTATTATTAAGAGTTCTTCTAATTTAGTTTGACCTTCTGAACTGTATTATCTATTATGTTATGATAAAAGGATGATGAATACTGAATGGTTATTCGTATAATTTAGAAGAAGCATTTTGGTCAAGGTGCCATCAGTAGTTTCAAAGCAAGGAACATGAACCAAGCTGCAATGCAGCTTAATCATACAGCCTGTAAGCGAGTGATGGGAGAATGCAAAGCACCTTGGGTGCCATTCCACATTTCATGAGTATATATCGTACATGTACAGCCGTGCGCAATGGCACAGTTGAGAGAGAGAGAGAGAGAGAGGAAAGTGTGTCGTGTGCAGTACAGGAGAACCTGAGAGGAGACGTGGGCATGCATGGATGGGACATGGGCACGTAGTTGACCATGCAACTGCTAACACCCCGCCCAGCAATCGGCGGCCAGATACACAAGCTGGACCTGAACTCTTGGAATGTTTGTTAGACTTAAACACGAATTAGTAGTACACGGTATGTGTACGTCGTGGTTTGGTAGGATTCCTAGTCCAACTAGGATTAGTATTCCTGGCCAACTCGGTCATGTACGTAGCTAGGTTAGCCTAGTATATATATGGACCAGCCCCTGTAATCTAACGTACCTTGAGTTGAAAAGCAATAAAGAAAAGGTCAGGCTCGACACGAGCCTGCGGCCATCCAAAGACTTATTCGCGTGCGTGTATTGTTCCGGCTAGAAATCAATCGGTTTGATCGGGACTAGCTATCTTGGGCAAGTACTAGTACAAGTATTGTTCATCTATCGATCAAAAGTTTGGGCTAGCTTTGTACGTGATTATTGGAGGCCAGTTTCCTTGTGGTGTGGTGCATCTCGGCGTAAGTGAACCTCGTCGGAATTGCATCAGCAAGGAGCGGTTCAAGTCAGCGTTGCTTCGCTACTTCGTCGTTCGTCGTCGGCCGTCGCCGGAAAGTACTCGGTGTCGGGTCTGGGCCAACAATTGGTATCAGAGCAAGGTTGATCTTCTAGTAACGGAGGATCATGGCGGACGATGAGAAGAACAAGCAGCTGGCGGAGTACTCCGGTGCGGCTAAGGTATTTGCTGCTCCGGCGAGTTCGTCGTACCCACGATTTGATCGCGAGAACTTCGGGGTCTGGAAGGACCTCATGGAGTGTGGTCTCCGCGCCAACGAGCTATGGGACGCGGTCGACCCAGGCGGTGACGCGTTCAAGAGGGAGGGAGCCGAGCACCGGAAGGATCGGCAGGCGGCGTCAGCGATTTACTCGGTGATGTCGATGGATGTCCTCCAACACCTGATCGCCAAGGAAACGGCGAAGGAGGTGTGGGATACGCTGAAACTCATGTTCGAGGGACACACCCGCGTCAAGCAAGCCAACCTCCAAACTCTCCTACGGAACTATGAGACTTTGGTCATGGGTGACAATGAGTCCGTGGATGCGTTCGCTTCACGGGTGGCTACTCTCGTCAATCGGATTCGGGCGCTTGGGGAGAACCTCACGGAGGCCTCGGTTGTCCGGCGGTTCTTGCGCGCAGCCCCTCCCCGGCACCTGCAAATTGTCACGGCGATCGAGCAGTGCGTCGATCTTGCGACTCTCTCCATCGACGATCTTGTCGGACGGTACAAGGCTCACGATGAGCGGATGCGGTACAGTCTTGGGGATGGGAGGAACGACGAGCTTGTGATGCTCACAAGGGCGCAGTGGGTCGCTTTGTCAAAAGAAAAGCAAGGCGGATCCACGAGCAGTAGCAAGAAGAAGGGGAAGCAGTGTTCGGTGAGAAAGAACTTCACCGACTCGGACGATGACTCAGACAATGATGCTGCACCACCACCGAGGAGAAAGCTTGACATCAGGAAAGTGAGGTGTTATAATTGTGGACTCCTCGGCCACTTCAAGGCTGACTGCGAGAAAGCACCGAAGCAGATGGCGCTCATGGCCCAGGAAGATGATGAAAGTAACATGATGTTGATGTGCGAACTCGTGGACAAGGTGGATCCAGTTCTTCAAGCGTCGGCTAAAGAAATTGTCGTGCTCCGTGAAGAAAAAGTTCACTGTCAAGATCATGGTTCGGAAACTCATGTCGACGCTACGGACATGGGCGGTGATTCCGAAACTTATGTCGATGTTACGGGTATAAGTGCTAACTTCGCAGGAGCCGATGCAGCAATTGCCGCATGTGCTCGGCCATGGAGAAGCAGTCTTCGTGCGACGTGTACAGAAAAATCGAAGGCGTACGTGGCGCCAAAAGTCCACGAAGAAACAGTAGACGTAAATGCTACGGACACCGGAGAAAATTCTAAAGCTCGCGTTGAAGATACTGACGCGGGTGTTACATCTTCAAGCACTGGTGTGAAGGCAGACACGGAAGCTGGTGATGTTGATGCAAAGGCACACCAACGTACAGCATTGAAAGAAGTCTCGGTCACTGGTGCAGCTAGCTCGATGGTTTCTGCCAGCAAGCAAATACCGGTGTTGTGTACTAGCCATGGAAGTCCAGCTAGAGGCGTAATGAACGGGGCAAGTTGCAGCCCTGGAACAGGCCATGACAGAAGTCCAGGCAAAGGTTGCAGTCCATGTGTTACACCAGTGACAGGAAGCCTAGCTACAGAAGCTTGGGATGGTGTTTTTGCTTCGTCAAAAGGAATGCATGGAGCAGAAAACTCTGTATCGTCTCCAAAAGTACAGGAGAAAAGGACACCATCATCTACACCTATGCATCTCGGACTGGTGTTCGACATACATCCGGAGAAGTCTCTTCGGACAATTGACCCGGAAAAGATGAAAAGGTGTGAGAGATGGTGTCTAGGAAGCGCCAAGGAACCGGCGAAATTTGAGGACGCAAATACGAAGGAGTGTTGGCGTCGGGCTATGAAAGAGGAGTTGAGGTCGATCCACGACAACAATGCATGGGAGCTTGTGGATCTTCCCAACAATAAAAAAGTCATGAGTCTCAAGTGGGAATTTATGATCAAGAAAGATGTCGATGGATCCGTGAAACACAAAGCGAGGCTAGTAGCCAAAGGATACGTGCAAGAGGAAGGTGTGAACTTCGAAGAAGTGTTCGTTCCCATTGCAAAGATGGAATCGATGAGACTACTCATCGCTCTCGCGGTTCAGGAATCATGGAAGATACATCACATGGATGTAGAATCCTCGTTTTTGAATGGCGAGTTAGAAGGAGATGTGTATGTGAATCAGTCACCGGGATTCATCAAAGAGGGAGAGGAACACAAGGTACTGAAGCTACACAAAGTCTTGTACGGACTACGGCAAGGCCCTCGGGCGTGGAGCATCAAACTTGATCGGACGATGATTTCTCTTGGATTTGAGAAAGCCCCACTAGAGCATGTGATGTACAAGAGAGGTCAAGGAAGGGATCGTCTACTAGTTGGCATCTACATCGACGATCTGTTGATAACTGGAGCAGATGAAGAGGTGATTGCAAAGTTCAAACTACAAATGAAGGAGCTTTTCAATATGGATGATCTTGGTATTTTGAGTTACTGCCTCGAGATGGAGGAACATCAAAATCCGGAGGGGATCACACTATGCCAGGAGGCATATGCAAGGAAGGTACTTGAAAGCCGTAGCATGAAAGATTGCAATCACACTGTCGCTTCAATGGAACCTCGTCTTGAGCTGAGCAGGAAGGAGATGGTGAAACTACTCGGCTATAGTGGTAGTGACAAGGAAGGAATTGTTGACGGTCGTAAGAGTAATTCGGGCGTGGCATATTTCCTTGGAGGAAGCATAGTAAGCTGGCTATCACGAAAGCATAAAGTGGTGACATCGACTTCATGTGAAGCAGAGTGGCAAGGTGTGTGGCTACACGGTGATCTTATGGATCGAGATCCGGAACCAGTGGTGTTCAATGTTGATAGTGAGTCTACGACTTTCCTACACGAAGATCCAGTGCGGCGTGAAAGGAGCAAGCACATTGATACAATGTATCATTATATAAAGGATTGCGTGAAAGAAGGGAAGACAAAGGTCAACTACAATCGCACCAATGATCAGTTGGCGGATATCCTGACCAAGGCTTTGGATCGAGAGAAGTTTTTGGAGATGCAAAGAAGAATTGGCGTCCAATCTATGATGTGACCACATCGTGTTTAAGGGGGTGAATGTTAGACTTAAACACGAATTAGTAGTACACGGCATGTGTACGTCGTGGTTTTGTAGGACTCCTAGTCCAACTAGGATTAGTATTCCTGGCCAACTCGGTCATGTACGTAGCTAGGTTAGCCTAGTATATATATGGACCAGCCCCTGTAATCTAACGTACCTTGAGTTGAAAAGCAATAAAGAAAAGGTCAGGCTCGACACGAGCCTGCGGCCATCCAAAGACTTATTCGCGTGCATGTATTGTTCCGTCTAGAAATCAATCGGTTTGATCGGGACTAGCTATCTTGGGCAAGTACTAGTACAAGTACTGTTCATCTATCGATCAGAAGTTTGGGCTAGCTTTGTACGTGATTATTGGAGGCCAGTTTCCTTGTGGTGTGGTGCATCTCGGCGTAAGTGAACCTCGTCGGAATTGCATCAGCAAGGAGCGGTTCAAGTCAGCGTTGCTTCGCTACTTTGTCGTTCGTCGTCGGCCGTCGCCGGAAAGTACTCGATGTCGGGTCTAAGCCAACAATGTTGGCGGTCAAGACGTCGGTGAATTGCTGCTTGGTTGGGACATGGAGCACACTTAACTCGCCGAGGGCCACCTTCTCGTGGATGAAGTGTATGTCGAGCTTGATGTGCTTCGTGCGCCGTTGGTGAACCGGGTTGGCTGCCATGTACACGGAGGAGATGTTGTCACCGAAGACAATCATGGCCTTGGGCAGTGGGACATGAAGCTCACCGAGGAGTTGGCGTAGCTAGCAACACTCAGCCACTGCATTGGCAACAGCGCAGTACTCAGCCTCTATGCAAGACTGCGAGATAGTGGTCTGGCGCTTGCTTGACCAAGAAACCAGGGAGTTGCCGAGGAAGACCATGTAGCCAGATGTGAGCGTCATGTGTCGGGCAGGCAGCCTAGTTCGCGTTGGAGTACGTGACCAGGTCGAATGTAGATGAGCAATGAAGATGTAGTCCGTGGCTGGTGGTACCACGTAGATAGCGGAGGATGCACTTTACTAGGGCGAGATGAACATCACGCGGATCATGCATAACAAGGCAGCATTGTTGTACTGCGTACTCAATGTCCGGCTACGTCATCATTGGGTATTGGAGAGCTCCAACGAGACTACGGTATTCGGAGGTGCCGGAGACCGGTGCACCATCATTGGCGGACAACTTAGAGTGTGTGTCAACAGGGGTGGACACGGGCTTGCACTCGAGCATGTTTGCGTGGTCTAGGAGGTCCTCGGTGCAGCCGCGCTAAGAGAGGAAGAAGCCACTCGCGTCCGTGGTGACAACAATGCCCAAGAAATAATGGAGGGGCCCGAGATGCTTCATGTAGAACTATGTGGACAGTTGTTGTTGTAGCCGTTGGAGTAGAGCCGTCGTTGATGTAGCAAGGACGATGTCGTTGATGTAGAGATAGGTTGTGCTGTTAGCTTGTGCAAGACAAAGAGCGAGGGATCCGAGCGGGAGTCACGGAAGCCAATGGTGCGGGCGAACGCCGCTAAACGCGCGAACCAGGTCTTTCCTCTAGTGGTGTTATATGAACGTCGATTACATGACACTTCACGATCCTTGGACCTAGGGGAAGACATCGTGGAATTAGTTTGTAGATGATGGGTTGTAGGAGTGATAGAAACCTCAACCCCTTTTATGAATTGTTCCATGAGAGGCCATTCTGGATCCACATGTTTAATGGCACGGCTAGATTTATCTTAGATACTCATCTTGTAGTTGCCGATGTTTGCATGGAGGGTATACTCATAAGTAGGTGTTTGTTCAAGTAAGAATAGTAACTTAGCTCCAATCCACCCACATAACACTTATCAAGGCAATGAATGTAAGTTGAGAATCATGGTGATTGTAACTTGGTGAAATTCCCGTGTGCCCTTAAGAGCATTTTAATAACTATAAGAAGCATCACCAGCTTGTCCTTAGCATAATTAAGGATTAGGTCACTTGCTGCATCTTGCTACTTTTGTTACTTGTTACCAATTATCTTACTATCAAATTATCTATAAAATTATCTTACATCACTTGCAGAGAAAAACTTGCTGAAAACCGCCTATCAATTCCTTATGTTTCTCGTTGGGTTTGACACTCTTACTTATTAAAAGGACTATGATTGACCTCCTATACTTGTGGGTCATCAACGCCGTCCTGCTCGCTCTCTGCCATCAACGAAACGGCAGCGCGAGCGTAAACACTGGCACCCGGCTCCACCAACTTCTCCATGTGGATGTAGTTGTAGGCCGCTATCCCGCTAGTCAGCGAGGCGCCATCCTCGTGGCCGGCGATGTGCAGATCAGGAGAAGAGAGAAAAAAGTAATGATGGACAGGGGCAGAGCTACGTACAGCTAGCCGGTGTCACTGGCACCAGGTGCAATTTGCACTTATTGGTTTAGTATGTAGGTCATTGAATTGTTCGATATGTAGGCATGTGTTTTTCTATGTGAACACCGGGTAATTTTAAGTCTGGATCCGCCCCTGATGATGGAGAAGTTGCGGAGTGGGAATGACGAGAAAGAGATAAGAAGGAAAGAGACGCATGTGTGGCCCCATAAAGCGTGCGTACTTTTTCTGGTTCCTTCGCGAGCAGTGAACAGAATTAAAGGGGCGGGTCAAGAGGCGAGGGAGTCATCTGTAATCCTTACGGCGGATGTGGGACACATACCAGTGTAAAAACTTTCATGTCTGAAAATAGTCCTAAAAAAACTTCCATGTCTGAAAATAGTCCTAAAAAACTTCTGTGTCTGAAATTTCCTTTTCCTTTTGTGTTTTTCCTCATCTTATCTAAAAAAGAGATCTTGCTCATTGTTCAGCATAATGAGGCACAGAATGCTTGATATTTCTTATATTACCCTTTTTGTCTTAAGAAATGTCGACATATAGCTCACCTCTGATTGAAGAGAGAAAAGATGGTACTCACTAATTATTTAATTATGAAGTTCATCAGACGAGTGCGAATTTTTGGCTCCCGGACCCAAGAAAACACAAGCTTATTTTGGTAAAAAAATCGAAATGGTATTTCGAAGTTTTTGTTTTACAAAATATCTGAAAATTATCCATGTTGATTTGTAAGCTACACAGGAAAAAAAGGGTCCAAAAAACCCCACTTATATATATGTACTTGTCCTTTTGTGTACACTGGTCCCAAAAAATATATTATTGTATGTTCACACATTTGTAGTATAGCTGTATTACGCAAAATACACACCACTGGAAGGATCTCAGAATACACATAACTAAAAAGGTTCACTGTTGAAAACTAATCGATGAAACGGCAACTAATCGATGCTTTAGTCCCGGTTCGTAAGGACCTTTACTGCCGGTTCTGCAACCGGCACTAAAGGGTGGGGACTAAAGCCCCCCCCCCCTTAGTGCCGGGTTGTCACGAACCGGGACCAATGGCCCACCACGTGGCACGAGCCCGCGCCGGGGGGCTAGGGGCCTTTAGTCCCGGTTGGTAACACCAACCGGGACTATAAGGTTTAGGTGTTTATGGGTTTATGGTTTATTTTTCTTTTTAATTTTATGTTTTCCATTTAATTCTTTTTTATTTCAAACATATTTTACACTACTACATATTGTACACGTTATGCATATATATAAATAGAATTTCTCATAGAACCGATCATTACATATTGACCACTATGCGTTTCACCAATTTTTTCATCCATTCACCGTCGAAAAAAAATTCTATCCAAGGTGGTACTAAATTTTTATGCGTTTGTCTGCTAGAAAAAGAATCTTCGTATGTGGGCCGCGCGCATACCTACTAATAAAGAAAGGTGCATTTCACCAATTTTTTCATCCGTTCACCGCCGAAAAATATATTCTATCCGAAGCGGTACTAAATTTTTATGCGTTTGTCTGCTAGAAAAAGAATCTTTGTATGTGGGCCGCGCTCTATGGCCCAGCGAAGCTAGCACACTTATTTTTCTGCCTACACAGCTGAAAAAATTCCATTTTCCACACAGGGCAACAAATAGTCGAGTTTCGCAAAGGACAACCAATATTGGACTGACTCATTTTCTTTATTTCTGTGTTCTACTTCTATTTTTATTCTTACATTTCTATCTCTTTTTCCCTTCTAAATTTATTTTCCTTTTAGAATTTATTTTGTAACTTAAAAGTTCTCAAAACACGTTCAGAATTAAAAAATACTTCTTTTTGGAAAATGTTAAGAATTCTAAAATTTTGTTGCTATTTTGAAAAATATTCAGAACTTGCAAAAAGTTTTTCATTTTTTTAAAAATATTATTATTCAAAATTGCTCGAAATGTTTAAACAAAAAACGACATTTTAAAACTCGAAATTCGTAAAATATTTTTTAGTGAAATTTCCACAATTAAAAATAATGTTAGTGTATAAAAGATAAACATTTTCTAAAAATCTTATGAATTTTGAACACATGTTCCCGTTCTAAAAAAATTGTTCACAAATTTAAATTATGTACATGGTTTTAAGTCAGAGTTTCGCATGGGGACAACCAATAATGGGCTGGCCCATTTTTCTTTGTTTCTGTGTTTTACTTCTATTTTTATTCTCTTTTCTCTATCTCTTTGTTTCTTGCATCCAAAACCCTAGAATCTTTGTTTTCTTACAAACAAGGCCAAAATTTGACAAGTCGCGAGGATTTTCACCGGAAATTTCGGCAGCATAACGCCTCACAGGCACTACAATCCCTCCGCGACCCGTGTCCTCTATTACTACTAGTAGTTGACAACTGCAAGCAAGCACCATGCTGTGGACGTACTTGTCCTTCTTTCTTGGCTGCAAGACTCCTAGCTCGACCGACCGGTGCAAGGACGACACACGGCCCGCGGCTTCTCTTCTCCTTCTTCTTCTGTACGTGTCCCAGTAGCTGTAGGTTCCAACCCATGAGTGACCTCTCCAAGGTCATATAGTTCTGTCTCTCTTTTTTCTTCCCCAAATTCCTTTGAGTATCCCAAGGTTAATTAGTTTACTTGTTAATACAGGGACACAAGTCGAGCAACTAACATTATGTTCATTTATTACTCATAATATGCAAACTGTTACTTTCGTGGGTTAACTAGATCTACTCATGATTAATTGTTGGTAGAACAGATTCAGGATTCAGGATATATATATATATATATATATATATATATATATATATATATATATATATATATATATATATATAGTTTTCTATACAAAAAGAATGCAGTACTATCATTACGCATCCAGATCAGATTCAGGATATAGCTTCTACTATACAAAAAGAATGTACTGCTATCATTACGCATCCCATGACGGAACAATGGAGGAACTCCTCCACTATATGCTGTTATATTATCAGCATAGCGTGCTATCAAGAAATGGAGAATCATGTGCACATATTAATGGAAGTCGTGCAACACCGTCCACTATCCTACAACCTAGAGTAAGAAATATATATGGAAAAGGCCGGCGCAATCATGCTATTTGGAAATCACGCCTACACACTGAAAACAATGTCCCCGGTGGCAGCTAGAGTGCTTGTGTCGGAAATAATTAATATTGTAGCCGCAAGCATTTCTAGCAACCTAAACAAACACCCACTGGTGCTGGTTTAACAAACACAAACTAATGAAGATTATCATTATGAACAACCTGAACTATATGTGCTTGTCATTTCAGACATTCAATATCACTTGCCAGCAAAGATGGCTATGATCAGAAGGATAGATGGATATGCATATTAGTGTTTGTCCCAATCAGTCTGTGATATCTGAAAAGTAAAGCAAGCACAGTGTGCACATTAACCTCACTCCTAATTCATTTCTAATAATAACATGCCTACAGTTTCTCCAATCAGAAATCAGGAACGGAGCGCATATGTTTCCCTTCGTATAAAGTTAAATATCTTTTCAGGTGATGATAAGTGGAGTATATATAGTTCCTTCCCGCCATTCTAAAACCACAACTATACTAGTGTTACTTGTCATTTGTGATGTTTGAGATGCAGGAGTAATTACTATGCTTGTCCTAACAATGCACAATGCAATTCGCTTGCGTAATATCACTCGAACACATGCCGGCTGGCGCATTATACTCGACAGGACATACCTGCATATCTCCTTCCGTGTTTTGTGGCGTTGCTTCTGCGGCGAATTCTTGCCCACATATCTGGTTCCACGTCTAGTACAACCATCCACGCTACAGATGGTAACAAAATACTCATCAGTTTGAGTGAGGCCATGCAAAGATTTCCTGAATAAGGTTGGATCGAGAAAGGCGAGCTCTTGCAGAGAGGGTGGACCAAACCAACAAGTACGTCCGGAGTATTGAAGAAGACAGGGTGTGGACCATCTCCCAGCACCGTGTGATATAGTCGGCCGGCTGCGGGATGTAGTCGTCGTGTGTTGGATCTAGGAGAAAGGAGGAGGGGCAGGCAGGCAGGGGGGTAGTCGACACAGGAGGAGAAAGGCGGGGCAAGAGCAAATGAGCAGCCATTTATAGATGAGAGGAGAGGAGAGGAGATCGCATACGGCTTGGCCAACGGAGAGACGTCGGATGGGGGTCGATCCTTATACCTAAGAAAGTACTCAAAACAATTGACGCACTTAAAGGCGCCTTCTTTTGGATGGCAGAGGACACCTGTTCTGGGGCTCAGTGCATGATCAAGTAAAAGCATTTGGGATGTTGTAGTGTGTGGTGGTTTAGGCATTAAAACTTGTATATCTAGAACACTTTGCTTGTTTATGAAGTTTGTTGTTAAATCTCTACTCCCCAACAATATCCACTGGTCAGATTGGCTTAGCTTGCAACATCCCAAATGTTTTTGTAGCCCCAACCTCCGAGGCCTCCTACAAAAGCATTTGGGACCAATTAAAAGCATTGGGATGTTGCAGTGTATGGTGGTTTAAGCATTAAAACTTGTATGTCCAGAACACTCGCTTGCTTATGAAGGTTTTCTTTTAAATCTCTACTCCCCAACAATATCCCCTGGTTAGATTGGCTTAGCTTGCAACATCCCAAATGCTTTTGTAGCACCAGCCTCCGACCCCTCCTATGCGTACATTACAACAGATCACCTTTTGTTCTTACAAATAATGGAACCTCAACCTATTTATGGTTTGACACCTAGCTCACCTCAAAACCACTAGCAGTTACTTTCCCAAACATTTTTCCGCACTCCGGGGTACCTATGGTTAGGGTGGCAAATAGCATGCGCTTCGGTTTAGAATCTAGGGGTGGGGGGGGGGATGAAAAATGGTATTTTTAACTTTTTGTTATGAAATATGTGAAAACTTATCCATGTTAATTTGTAAGCTACACAAAAAACCGGTCCAAAAATAAGCCCACTTTGATATATGTACTTGTCTTTTTGCGTACACCATGTATGAAAATATATTCTTGTAAATTTTCACACATCTGGCATAGGCCCAAAGTAGTACCGTCAATTTTTTTCCACACATTTGTAGTATAGATGTATTACGCAAAATACACACAACTGAAAAGAATCTCAAAATACACTTAACTGAAAAGGTTCACTAGTGATAACTAATCGATGCTGACCCAAAACAACATGATTCCTCCCCGCCGGGGATTGTTATGATGTTATCTCACCTTCTTACATAAGCATCTGTCTCTAAGGTTGACGTAACAGATTTAGCTAATTACTCACTCCATCCTAAAGTAAGTGTCTTATCTTTAGTACGAACTGTCGGCCGAGAGGCCGGATGAAAGGAAGCAGGCAAGTATGTTTCTTGTTCTTGGCAAGGATAAGTTTCTGTCAACTGCAGCTTCGCAGTATTATTTTGTCAGGAAATGAATCCTGACAGGCGAGAGCATCCCCTTGTTGATTTTGTCCCTCAGCGACAACCTCTGCTTCCACGTCCACTCCTTCGGAACCGTGTGCTTGCACTTCTCACACGCTGGATTGTTATACAGGTATATGTCGTCCAGATTTACCGCTGCTTCCCTGATACTTCTAACATAGCTCACAAATTTGTTTTCTGCCTGAAACCCATAGATTTTCAGCACAACCAGATTATTGTGCTTGAAATTATATGCGGATGGTTCCCATTCTAGTCCCTTGTCTTTCTCCTTGCTGAACACATACTTTTCCCTCCGCTTCCCCGTTATCATTTCGCATAAATGATCCCTCACCTGCATTCAAAATGAGACAATATGTTTTGCATATTCAACATGAGGTGAGCATCGATGCATGAAGTGGCATAAAATTGAGAATTGACGATTCTTCTTGAAAAAAATTGACGATTAGGTACAAGAGTTTACCATGACACATAGTTCATTAAGGATAGGTGCACCTTCGAGTATGAACATTGTCCACGTTAGGTCACATTCTTCAGAAATGTTAAGCATATTCACAAGCCTAAGTTTGTGAAACACCGGTAACAATTGTTTTCGACCTTCTGGTTTGACCCAAATCTGCAAAAGAGGGGAATAATGTACAATTGCATTAACCAAAAGTAATGATTACAACCTCTGAACTACATGGACAGCAAATTTGATCATACACACACCACTAATATAACAACATTGCCAACCTTCACTAACCTTTTCACTTTTAAAGTTCAAATGCAGGTTCGTTACAGCAGTTTTGCCAAGCAACTCACTTAACTTGAGCATCTTGTGCCGAGAAAAGCCAATATTGATGATGCTCACAGTCTGGAGCAGTGGGACATAGCCAAAACAGACAGGGTAATCTTGAGATACAAATCCATTAAATTTCACTAGTGTGAGTTTTGGTACCCACTTCAGATCAACCATCCTAAGACTGCTATGGACAACCGCCAGTTCACTGAGTTGCGGATGTTCCACTTCCAGCAAAGACATGTACCCCAAGTCGCAGTGGTAGAGGCGGAGGAACTCCAGTTATCTGCATATTCTGAAAATTTTGGGGAAGTCGGATTCACCTAACCTCAAATTCTCTAGAGTGAGGCGTGCCAGACCACCAAATATGTTTGGACACGAGTCAAAGAATGACATGAACTGCGTCCCATAAGTGATGAGTTCATTCTTGGTACAATTTTTGCGCACCTTTGTCAGGATTGTAAACTCGACCGAAGCAACCTTTTGTGTTGCTATGGTGTTTGCAACAGTCTGGCAAATGAAAGTGGACTCATCTCCCAAGTAGAATTGCATGCGCAACAGGTGAATGGTGTATGGACTTCCAGCCCTCCGATCCAGTATGCTCCCACGAAGTTTTTTTGTAGCTACATGGAACCTCTTATCCCCAACCCTTCAGCCTTGCTTTGAGATCCGTACACTCCAACTAACTTACAACAAGCAGATTTCTCTTTTTTGTTTCTCTAAAATGAAACAACATATGAACTTCAAACTTTGCATGCGCAACAGGTGAATGGTGTATGGAGTTCCAGCCCTCCTATCCAGTATGCTCCTGGTTGCTCCCAGCACGGTGGTATTGGCCCGAACTATATCATCTGAGGTTAACTTCCTCCCTTCGTGCTCGGGCTGAAAAGAATCAACCTCTATGACAATTTTTGAGAGCATTGCAGGAATGTGCTTCCAACGTTTGGAGAGGACCCTGGTTCGTGCGGCGTCAGCGATATCGAGTCGCTCAGGGGCGGAGCCAGCGCCCGGCCACCCTGGGCACTTGCCCGGGCTCGATGCCAACGCGTACGCTGTAGGATGTCCTGCGACAGCTGGAAAAATTGACGTACGCACCGTGATTTCCCGGGCAGAATTGTGTTGGGCCGCTTGGTAGTGGGCTTTGTAAGAGCTAGGCCTCACGTTTGGCTGTTGGTTAACGCTAGGCTGACGCACACGCACGTTCGGGCCGGCTGTTGGTTAATCGCTTTTTTTTTGTCTTGTAGTATTTGTTTAGGACATTTGGATAGCTAGCTATGCTTTTGCTTGAACAATGTGAGTTTGGTTTCATGCATGGCCTTGTCCTATGACTTCTATTGTCAAGTCTCAAATTCATTTTGGTCCATGAAACTGAATATCGATATGTTGCATATTAGTCCACTTTAAAACCACATTTGTATGACTTTGTTTTTAAATTCGCTTTTTCGTTATTAATGCGGATTTGTGGTACGGAAGTTTGAGGCTATTTTATATGCTGTATATCTATCGGAACATCACATTTTAATTTCGACATTACTCACTTAGGCTCAAGCTTGCCCAGGCTCGAAAAAAGTTTTGGCTCCGCCACTGGAGTCGCTCCACAATGTTGAGCAAAAGGTCATCAGGCAACTTGCCAAGCCAATCATCTTGACCGTTCTCCTACATTTGATATATATGGAAACAAACCAGAGATGGTTTCTTATTAGCCACTCATCACAGGTGCAGTTTTGATATTTTCTACACCCCTAAAATTCAAAGGTTTATATTGTCTCATTCAAAAAGTTTATGTTTGGACCATGAGTTCTGAATCTGATTACGGTTCATACTTTTTGTTATTGTTATTCCTTGTTGTAACAGATACTAGTACTCTTTTGCGGGAGATGTTCTAAGAGGATTGCTTTGCTTTAAAAAAATGTTGTAAGAGGATCTAGCGGAAGGAACAGGGTCAGGAAACAGGAGGACGAACTCACCATAATGTTGACCTGCCAATCGAGGACCGAGAAGTATGGTTTGGCGACCGGTCTGGCAGCTGCTCGCCGGAGAAGGTCTCAGGAGGTGCTGGGGAGATCCTGCGAAATCGGGTGAGTGCCAGTGCCGGGGAGATCGCCTGGCCTGGTTTTGGCTTGTGTTTATTGTCGGATTGCAACTCGGAGATTGAATCAGTTTGGGGCTCGAGTAGATGCCTTCTGCAGTTAGAGTTTGAATTGCAAGGAAACTCTGGCCTCACAAGATTAAGATTACAGAGGGAGACGGAGTCCTTCACGATTTCGGTTTCCAAGTCGCCACCGGGGGCGGCGCCCAAACCCAAACCCAAGCGCGCAGCTGCACATCTCTGCCCCGGCCGGCAGCCACCAGATTTCGGCAGCCATCAGCCACCTGAATTCTTCTCGTCGAGCCTCGGCGGATCTACGCGGGAGCCATGGGGTGAGTTTACTGTCCTCTTATCCTCTAGGGTCTTCTGCTTTCAGAGAAAGGGAGTACCTAGAACTCATCTAGATGAGATATAATTTGGTCTCATTCACTTGGAAAATAAGAATAGATACATGGAGTACCTAGAACTCATCTAGATGAGACATAATTTGGTCTCATTCACCTGGAAAACAAGAAGAGATACAACCCACGTCAGCACACACGCATCTTATAGCATCACATCCAATGGCTATAAAAGGTGAATGAGACCAAATTAAATCTCATCTAGATGAGTTCTAGCAAAACTGATAGATACAACCCACGTCAGCACACACGCATCTTATAGCATCTTATACCATCACATCTAATGGCTATAAAAGGTGAATGAGACCAAATTATATCTCATCTAGATGAGTTCTAGCAAAATTGTCAGAGAAAACCCTTCCACTAGATCTAATCACACACAAAAATTGCACCTCAAATTTGTATGATTATATCTCTCGGACTACATCAAAATTGCATCTCTGGGATCGATTGTGCAGATTTTGATAACTTCAATTTTTGCGTGCCAAAATTACATCTCTGGGATCGTGTACGAATTGCATGTCCTAGAATACCGAAATTTGCTTCTTTGCGACTAACTAGTGTGAAATCAGTTCTTTTTTGATTTGTCTGGCAAGAAATTAATATACCATATGGGTGTGTGTCTTGTACTATCGTATACAGTATTTTTTTTGTGATTTTATAAAAATCAATAATTACATCTTTGCGGTCGTGTGAACTCAGCTCTTATTTGTTTCCAATGCCAAATGCAGAAAGGCAAGAGAGATAGTAGACTCAGCGCACTGCCTGACGACATTTTGGTCAACATTCTCGACCGACTCAATGTTCGCGATGCTGCAAGAACCAGCATCCTCTCAAGACGGTGGACTCAACTCTGCGCCAAGCTGTCTCGGCTTATAATAAGTGCGCAACACTTCCTGCCCCACCGCGTGCGTTGCACCGACATCTCTGATGATGAATTGGTTCGCATCAACGTAGCGGCAGCTCAAGCGATAGAGAGCATACTGACACGCAGAAATCCTGGAGAACACACCATCCGCCCTCTGTCCACGACATTCTACTTGAGAGATGATGTGCCCATATCCATTGGACGTGCTGTTGGTCATGCCATGGCGACGCACTTGGTCGAGAGTGCCAAGTTCAGTGTTATGACAGGGAAGTATGAAATCAATGACATCGACGAGGATGATCTAGTCACCTCTGCGAGAAATTTCATGTTGTTCTTTGATGCCTGTCCAGGTGCATTTGGTGGTCTCACTACCCTCGACCTAGAGAATTTGAGATTTGGCGAATCAGACATATCCAATGTCCTCATCACTTGCAAGTGGTTAAAGCATCTGCGTCTATTCAACTGTGACTCTGGTGATGATGGCAGCACGTTGCAAGTTGAACATGCCCATCTCAGTAAGCTTAGTATCGTCCAATGTAAGCTTGCCATAGTTGAGCTGAACTGGCTCCCTCAACTCACAAGGTTGTTCTTTGACGGTTGGCTGCGATACCAAGATCCGCTGTTAATTGGTCATGTCCCATTGCTAGAGGTTGTAAGCCTCGCAAATATTGCCCTTAGTTACAACAAGATGGTGAAGTTAAGTGAGTTTCTTAGTGGTACCTCTATACGTGTTCTGAAGTTGGGATTTAATTCTGAAAAGGTAAGTTGAGATTGCCGCTTTGCGAGCTGTGACTTCACTTCTTCTCTGCACATCTCATCATGTGCTTATTCATTGCAGATTTGGGTGCAGCCAGAATGTCCGACGCAATGTCTGGCATCTGTTTTCTGCCAACTAAGGTTTGTGAATCTGTTTCATCTTCCTGAAGGGTACGATCTCACCTGGACAATGTATATTCTTGAAGCGAGGGTGCCATGTATTTGACACGAGCGATCGAGTATACGGTCCAAACTGGACAGGCTCGGAGTGCTTCTTTTGAATGGCTTTTTCCGCTGACCGGGTTTGGAGCCTCTGAATCCGGCATTGACTGTCGTATCTTCGGCGTTGTCGCTGTTGATGCGGCGCTTATGTTTGTTGCGACGTGACCTGCCATTGCTATCCTTGTTATCCGAAGTGTACCAGGGTTTTTTGATATGTTATTGCTGCGAGCCAGCCAACTGTCCTCTCCCGCGCAAAAGTGGTTCATGAGTGTCGTGAGGGCTGCCATATATTTCGGATTTTCCTGGCCAAGGTGCCGGGCGAGCCACTCGTCGCGGATGTTATGATTAAAGGCTGCTAGGGCCTCTGCATCCGGACAGTCGACAATTTAATTTTTCTTGGTTAGGAACCGTGTCCAGAATTGCCTGGTCGATTCCTCCGGCTGTTCAATTATGTGGCTCAAGTCATCGGCATCTGGTGGTCACACATAAGTGCCTTGGAAGTTGTCGAGGAATGCGGTTTCCAGATCTTCCCAACAGCCAATGGATTCTGCTGGCAGGCTGTTAAGCCAATGCCGAGCTGGTCCTTTGAGTTTGAGTGGGAGGTATTTGATGGCGTGTAGATCGTCACCGCGGGCCATGTGGATGTGGAGGAGGTAGTCCTCAATCCATACCGCAGGATCTGTTGTACCGTCATATGATTCGATATTTACGGGTTTGAAACCCTCTGGGATTTGATGATTCATTACTTCATCTGTGAAGCATAGGGGATGTGTGGCGCCTCTGTACTAGGCTATGTCTCGACGCAGCTCAAATGAGTCTTGTCTGCTGTGTTCGGTCCGGCCGGATTTACTTTTACTGTATCCGGCGTGACGGTTATCGTCTCGCGTAGTGGCG
The DNA here is from genome assembly GCA_032464435.1 of Aegilops umbellulata. Classification (NCBI taxonomy): domain Eukaryota; kingdom Viridiplantae; phylum Streptophyta; class Magnoliopsida; order Poales; family Poaceae; genus Aegilops; species Aegilops umbellulata. The sequence goes on from CP136057.1 coordinate 8,935,552, forward strand.
CGCCCCCGTGATCTGTAGATCGATCTTGAATGCTTTGCTTTGTCCTCCAATACGTCTCGCAGGTCTGACGTATTTCCCCATGCCTTGACATTTTTGTTTGAGTGGCGTCGGGCGCGGAATGAGCTTTTGGCTGAAATGCCTCTCTGTCACGGCCACGAGGTGGCCGATCAGCCGCATCATACACTGGAGATGTAGGCTTTAATGCTTCCTCCTCTAATCGGGGTAGCAACCTGCGCTTTGGGTAACTTTTGGAGGGGCGTTCGAGTTCATATTCCTCGGCCGCCAGGACTTCAGTCCATCTGTCAGCTAACAAAACTTGATCAGCTCGAAGCTGCTGTTGCTTTTTCTTAAGGCTATTTGTCGTGGCCATAAGCCGGCGCTTGAAGCGCTCTTGCTCGACGGGATCCTCTGGCACGACAAATTCGTCATCGTCGAGGCTTGCCTCGTCTTCGGAGGGAGGCATGTAATTATCATCCTCTGCCTCTCCATCTGCCGCTCTCTCAGGAGGGCTGGCTTCTCGATCCTCCTGCTCTAAATTTTGCAGGAAGAGATTGTCGCCATCTTCGGCACTATCCGGAGTGCTATTATCTCCTGTGTCGGTATCACCGCTTTTGCTTTGGCGAGACTTAGAGCGGCGCCGCTGACGTCGGCGCTTGGGTTGCTTCTTGGAAGGGTCATCCTCCGTTGTCCCGTCGTCATTGCCTTCTTTGGGTGTGTCCACCATATATATATCATATGATGAGGTGGCTGTCCAGTGTCCCGTGGGCAGTGGTTCCTGTTTGTCTCATGCATCGTCGTCCATACCGTCAATGTCCTCGGAGTCGAAGTCGAGCATGTCGGTCAAATCATCGACAGTGGCTACTAAGTGGGTGGTGGGTGGGCGGAGAATTTATTCGTCATCCGCATCTCAATCCTGCCGGACATAGTCCGGCCAGGACTCTCCTGACAAGGAGAGAGACCTTAGTGAGTTCAGTATGTCGCCGAAGGGCGAGTGCTGAAAGATATCCGCGGAGGTGAACTCCATGATCGGCGCCTAGTCGGACTCGATAGGCACGAGCGCAGGCGGTTCGGAGTCCATGGCCGGGGAAGAATCCGGCAGTTTGGAGTCATGGCTCTCGTGAAGTGTAAAGTTGGTATTCGGCTCGATCGCCGCTGAGACTGCGGCCTCCGTGGCGGGGTCCAGCCACCCGTCCAGGGACGGCGCAATTGGCTCCGAATTGAGGGTCGGAGCGGTTGCCGGCGCGGTCTCCTGAACACTGTCCGGTGGCAGAGCTAGATCATACTCATCGTGACCGTGCGGCGCACTCGGCAGGGGCTCGAATCCGTCAAAGACCAAGTCTCCGCGGATGTCAGCCGTGTAGTTTAAGCTTCCAAACCTGACCTGATGGCCAGGGGCGTAACTTTCGATCTGCTCCAGATGGCCAAGCGAGTTGGCCCGCAGTACGAAGCCGTCGAATACAAAGATCTGTCCGGGGAAAAAAGTCTCACCCTAGACCGCATCGCTATCGATGATCGAAGGAGCCATCAAGCCTGATGAGGACGACACAGAGGAACTCTCAATGAAAGCACCAATGTCGGTGTCAAAACCGGTGGATCTCGGGTAGGGGGTCCCGAACTGTGCGTCTAGGCGGATGGCAACAGGAGACAAGGGACACGATGTTATTACCCAGGTCCGGGCCCTCTCGATGGAGGTAAAACCCTACTCCTGCTTGATTGATCTTGATGATATGAGTACTATAAGAGTTGATCTACCACGAGATCAGAGAGGCTAAACCCTAGAAGCTAGCCTATGGTATGATTGTTGTTGGTCCTACGGACTAAAACCCTCCGGTTTATATAGACACCGGAGGGGGCTAGGGTTACACAGAGTCGGTTACAAGGAAGGAGATCTACATATCCATATTGCCAAGCTTGCCTTCCACGCCAAGGAAAGTCCCATCCGGACACAGGACGAAGTCTTCAATCTTGTATCTTCATAGTCCAACAGTCCGGCCAAAGGTTATAGTCTGATTGTCCGGATACCCCCTAATCCAGGACTCCCTCACCAGAATTGTTGTTTTTTTTGCCTATTTCAGTGTTTCGAAGAAATGGAATATCAAACGGAGTCCAAACGGAATGAAACCTTCGGGAACGTGATTTTCTCATCAGATATGATCCAGGAGACTTGGACCCTCCGTCAAGAAAGAAGAGAGGCGGTCACGAGGGTGGAGGGCGCGCCCCCTAGGGCGCGCCCCCTGCCTCGTGGGCCCCTCAAAGCTCCACCGACGTACTCCTTCCTCCTATATATACCTACGTACCCCCAAACGATCAGATACGGAGCCAAAAACCTAATTCCACCGCCGCAACCTTCTGTACCCACGAGATCCCATCTTGGGTCCTGTTCCGAAGCTCCGCCGGAAGGGGAATCCACCATGGAGGGCTTCTACATCAACACCATAGCCCCTCCGATGAAGTGTGAGTAGCTTACCTCAGACCTTCGGGTCCGTAGTTAGTAGCTAGATGGCTTCTTCTCTCTTTTTGGATCTCAATACAATGTTCCCCCCTCTCTTGTGGAGATCTATTCGATGTAATCTTCTTCTTGCGGTGTGTTTGTTGAGACCGATGAATCTTGCGGTGTTCTTTTATGTAGGGGCAGCAAGGCACGTATTGTATTGTTGCCATCGAGGATAACAAGATGGGGTTTTTATCATATTGCATGAATTTATCTCTCTACATCATGTCATCTTGCTTAAGGCGTTACTCTGTTTTCATTAACTTAATACTCTAGATGCATGCTGGATAGCGGTCGATGAGTGGAGTAATAGTAGTAGATGCAGGCAGGAGTCGGTCTACTTACCTCGGACGTGATGCCTATATACATGATCATATCTAGATACTCTCATAACTATGCTCAATTTTATCAATTGCTCAACAGTAATTCGTTCACCCACCGTAAAATACTTATGCTCTTGAGAGAAGCCACTAGTGAAATCTATGGCCCCCGGGTCTATTCGCATCATATCAATCTTCCATCATTTATTATTGCTTTGCTTTTTACTTTGCTTTTATTTTACCTTGCATCTTTATATCAAAAATACCAAAAATATTATATATCATCTCTATCAGATCTCACTCTCGTAAGTGACCGTGAAGGGATTGACAACCCCTAATCGCGTTGATTGCGTTGAGCTATTTGTTTTGTGTAGGTACGAGGGACTTGCGCGTGGCCTCCTACTGGATTGATACCTTGGTTCTCAAAAATTGAGGGAAATACTTACGCTACTTTGCTTCATCATCCTCTCCTCTTCGGGGAAATCCAACGCAGTGCTCAAGAGGTAGCACTAACCTTTAGCTGTAGCGCCGTACCAGTAGCGCTCCTGCCCGCGCTACTGATAGGCCTAAAACCCGCGCTGCTGCTAGGCTTTTCCCTAGTAGTGACTATCTGTGGGAACGGTGAAGAAGGTGAATTTAACGCGGTCGTCGAATGTACTAAGAGCAGAGCCCTGAGAGGAGAATGCATGAAGAATGGGAGCTCCCTCCAGAATGTTCATTCCGACGCACAGGGCCTGATTGGTTGCAACTGCTTCTTAGTACGGAAACGGAGGATATACGAGCGAAAATCCTGACGCTGCTCTGGAGAACTTACGGGAGGATAATGTGCATGGGAACGGTAAAGAATCTATTAGCCACTCTGTTGCCTTCCTACTGCAGTATGATGAGGAGCTGAAAAATGTTTCTATGAGGCCTCCCTCTGTTTATGGAAAAGAAACAAGGGTGCTGGCCAGTTCTACAGTCAATCTTCCGACCAACTGCATCAAAATGTGGTTCCCGCCTTTGCAAGGAACAGTCAAGCTTAATACTAACGCTACCTTCTCGGCCGACAGTGGGAATAGCTGGGCGGGAGGGGTTGCCAGGGATAATAGAGGACAGGTCCTCCTCCTGTCGGTGGGCAATCAGATGCCAAGGTCAAGCAACGTCGAGGAAGCGGAAGCCCGTGCTGCTCTGTTTGGCCTGCATGGTCTGGCCGCTGTCTTCAGAGGCCCGGTGGAGTTAGAAATGGACTGCAAAAATGTGATTAAGGAGCTCAGTCTTGATGGCCCCAGCCTGTCCGCGTGCTATGGAGTAATCCGTGACATCCGAGAAGCTCTTGCTTTGTTTGCATAACACAGCTTTTCCTGTACTGGGAGAGAATGCAACGTTTTGGCCCATGAGATAGCAGCTGAAGCAAAGCAAAAAGGTGACCTGCATATCATAGCGGGAGTAAAGATTTCAGTTGACCCACGATTGTAATCCCTTTACCTGAGCTCCTCTGCTCTTGTTTCTCAACAAAAAAAACGTTCATACATGCACCACTAATATAAACATGTCCAACCTTCACGAACCTTTTTGCTTTTAAAGTTCAAATGCAGTTTGGTTACAGCAGTTTTACCAAGCAACTCACTTAACCTGAGCATCTTGTGCCGAGAAAAAACAATATTAATAATGCTCATAGTGTGGAGCAGTGGGACATCTTGACATACAAATCCATTAAATTTCACTAGGGTTAGTCTTGGTACCCACTTCAGATCAAGCATCTTAAGACTGCTTTGGACAATCGCCAGCTCATTGAGTTGCGGGTGTTCCACTTCCAGTACCGACATGAACCCCAAGTCGCAGTGGTGGAGGCGGAGGAACTCCAGTTGTCTGCATATACTGGAAATTTTGGACATGAGTCAAAGAATGACATGAACTGCGTCCCATAAGTGACCATGTCATTCTTGGTACAATTTCTGCGCACCTTTGTCAGGATTGTAAAGTCGACCGAAGCAACCTTTTGTATTGCTATGATGTTGGAAACAATCTGGCCAATGAAAGTGGACTCATCTCCCAAGTAGAATTGCATGCACACCTTGTGAATGGTGTATGGACTTCCAGCCCTCCTATCTAGTATGCTCCTGGTTGCTCCAGCACGGTGGTATTGGCCCAAACTAAATCATCTAAGGTTAACTTCCTCCTTTCATGCTTGGGCTGAAAAGAATCAACCTCTATGACAATTTTTGGGAGCATAGCAGGGATGTGCTTCCAACGTTTGGAGAGGACTCTCGTTCGTGCGTCGTCAGCGATATCAAGTCACTCAACAATGTTGAGCAAAAGGTCATCAGGCAACTTGCCGAGCCAATCATCTTGACCGTCCTCCTACATTTGACATGGGAACAAATCAGAGATGGTTTCTTATTAGCCACTCATCATTCACTTGGAGAAACGCTTGGCAAGTTGGAAGGCCAAGCTCCTGTCCTACGGGGGTCGATTAATTTTGATCAATTCGGTCCTCACTAATATGGTTCTATACATGTTATCATTCTTTCATCTTCCAAAAGGAGTGCTGCAACGCCTAGATTATTTTAGATCAAGATTCTTTTGGCAGAGTGATAATGAAACCAAGAAATACCGTTTGGCTAGGTGGAATGTATTATGTCGACCTAAAAGCCAAGGGGGTCTTGGAATCCATGACCTAGAGATTAAAAACATCGCTCTTCTCAGCAAATGAGTGTACAAACTACTCACTGAGGAGGGCGTTTGGCAGGAAATCATTTGTAATAAATATGTGGGATCCAAAGCAATATCTCAGGTATACTGGAAACCAGGTGATTCTCATTCTTGGAGTGGGGTGATGAAAGCTAAAGATTTGTTTTTCCAATTTGGTTCATTCTCGGTCTGGGATGGTTCCCATGTACGGTTTTGGGAAGATACCTGGCTGGGGACTAATCCGCTTAGCGTTCAATACCCAAGCTTGTATAGGTTTGTTAGACATAAGTTTGTCACGATTAAACAAGTTTTGGGTCAGGCAAATCCCGACATTTCTTTTCGTAGGGACCTTCTTGGACCTCGTCTGACAGCCTGGAATGAACTGCTCATCCGTTTGGAGGCCGTACAGCTGTCGGATGAGCCGGACATTTTGAGATGGAAATTACATCAGAATGGCAAGTTTTCAGTAAAATCCATGGATGATGCATTGGTCCATAACGAGGTTCCGATTGATAACAGGAAATTGTGGAAGCTAAAAATCCTTCTAAAAATGAAGATATTCCTATGGTTTCTTAACAAATGGGTGATCTTAAATAGATATAACTTGGTAAGACGCAACTGGCAAGGTTGCAAAAAATGTGTTTTCTGCCATCATGATGAGTCCATTAAACACTTATTTTTTGAGTGCAAGTTTGCACGGTCGGTTTGGGCCATTGTTCAGATAGCGTCGAATCTTTACCCCCCATGTAGTGCACGGAATATGTTTGGCAATTGGTTGTGGGGAATAGATAAACAATTTTCTGCTGACATCCTTGTGGGGGCAGCCGCCTTATGTTGGGCGTTGTGGCTCACCAGGAATGATATAGTTTTTAACCATAAATGTGTTCCATCTCCTATGCAGGTTATTCATATATGTTCGCGATGGCTCCGTATGTGGTCTATCCTACAGAGGCCGGAGGACAGATAACTTTTTATGACAGCGTCTACTCGGCTGGAGCGTTCGGCCAGGGAGGTTTTCTACCACCATGGATGGCGGTGTGACTTTCGGTTAGGATCAGCCACATCGTAGGCTAGCTTTGCTTTCTTTTTTAATGTGCTGGCTGTGTCAGCCTATTATGTTTGCTTTTAAGTAGGACTGGACGTGTTGGCTGTGTGCATCTAGTTATGCAGAGGCCGGGCTTTCTATGAAACAATAGTATCACCTCGATATTTCAATTCAATGAAATGCTCTTTATCGAAAAATCATTCACTGGTACAATTTTGATATTTTCTACAATGAAGGGCACAATGTCTGTATTTTCACACCAAACAGAAAGGTTAAATTTTGACCATATGAGTCCTGAATCTGATTACAATTTCTACCTTTTGTTATTCCTTATTGTAAGCGATAGTATTCTTTTGCGGGTGTTGTAACTTCTAAGAGGATTTCAAAGAAATACATAAAAATTTGTTGTAAGAAGGATCTACCGAAAGGAACAGGATCAGGAAGACGAACTCGCCATAATGTCGAATGAGGACATGCCGAGAGCCGAGAAGGATGGTTTGGCCACCGGTCTGGAAGTTGTGCGATGTCTCGGGAGGTGCCTGCCGGTGCCGGGGAGATCGCCTGGCCAGGTTTTTGGCTTGGGTTCCTTCTCGGATTGCAACTTTATCAGAGATTGCCTTCTTCAGTTAGAGTTTCATTAAGGAAACTATCGCCCATGCGCTTCTGCCCTTGAGCCGCCCATGCCCCTGACCCGCGCTCCCGCGACGCCGCACCTTCCGCCCGCCATAGCCGCCGCCCCCACAGATCCACCACCGCAGCATGCCTCCACGTCGCCGAGAGACGCGGCCGCCGACCGCACCCACACCCCCCCAGCCCCAGCCACTCTCCCCCGCCATCTACGAGAGATTTCCCGAGATTCTACGGCTAATCTCTCCGGTACCACAAGCAGTGCTCATGGCGACTCGAGCGGTGGGGTGGAGGGAACGCGCAGTCAGGATTCGGGATGCCACCTTCGAATGGATCCGGCGAGTACAGGAGTGGAAGGCGGCGGACCAGGCGGTGGCGCTGGCAACCGAGCCGGCGACGAGATCTGCAGCTATGAAGGCCGCAGAGATCTGTCGGAAGAGGGCAGACTTGGAGCAGAGGAAGCTGGCGCGATGCATCTTCGAGGAGGCCACGCTGGAGGAGAGAGCAAGGATGCCTCCATTTCCGCACTCACCGCCGGCGGAATTCGTGATTTGGGCACGGGCAGAGGCGAAATCAAGCGACATACGGCGGGCGCTCAGGTGGGAGTGCATTTTGGGCGTGCTACCACCGAGCGATTGAGGGCTACGGCGAGGAGCGGGGGCCGCACCAACCCCCCGCCACGCCGCGACACCCTTGAGCCGCCATGGTTTGGTGACCGCGGCGAAATCCCTGTTGGTGCTCGTCCGCGGCCGCGAGAGGGGGTTTGTACCCCGGGGAGCCAGGTGACTACTGTGGTTCATCGAATTGAGAGACAGGCGACTGATGTCCGGAGCTTGTGCTCAGAGAATCAGGATTTCTCACCGGCGGCGACTCTAGGGCCACCGGAGTTGGGGGGGATTTCCCCTGTGATTCAAACTGGCCCGGCCGTGCGAGTGGTGTGGGCCCTATTGCCACGTCGCTCCCTCCAATCAAGTGCAGACAAGTGAAAACGCCTTTGGAGTTTACGCGTTCTGCTCAGCGAGACGCTGATGAGGCTATAACTAGGGTTTTCGGACAACTTTGGTCCATTCCCTCCCCCCGCCGCCACCCCCATCCTCGTCCCCCAAGTCGAGCTGCATCCACCCTGGGATGGCTCAGGAAGGATTTGGTTCGATCCGGTTGTTTTTTCACGTCTGATTTGTTCCCGATCAAGGTTCTCCGACCCTTCGATCCTCCACCGATACATCTCAAGATCGTCAGAGAAGGGATCGGAAGTGGCTCTAAATCTTTTGCTCAGGTGGTGTCCATGGCGGACAAAGGCATGCCAAGGGGAGCGCAGAAGCAGCGTGCTCCACCCCCGCAGAAAAACCAAGCCCGTCGTCAAGGGGTTGGTGGGGTGCGTCCCAATTCCGCTGCCCCTCCCCCAAAGGTGCTGCCCCTCCCCAACAAGCTCTGGTTGCGCCTCCGCCACCGGCTCCACCTGCTCCGCTCGTCCAGATCCTCGACGAGCGGTACAAAGATATGGTGTGTTTCAACTGTGGCGGCCCTGGTCATTACGTGGGTAACTGCATTCAGAAAAAGATCTGCTTCATCTACGGGCTAGAAGGCCATAAAGTGAACAATTGTGCTGCCTGGGCTCAGCCCCATCCGGTGGCTACTTTCTTTGGAAGTTCAGCATTGGGTTTGGGGTTCTACCACATCGATGCGCCAGTGGGGCGCGAGGCTAACTGGCTCAACTTCAGGAATTGTGGAGAAGTCTGGGTGATGAAAGGTGAGATCAACAAGACAGACCTGATCAAGAACTTGTCAGGCATCTTCTGCAAAAATAAGAACTGGTCCTGGCAAGTCAGAGAGTTAACAAACAAAAAATTCCTGGTCAGGTTTCCCCCTGGAAAGATGTAGATGAGCTAATTGAGTTTCCAGCCTTTGAACTGCCCATTGATGGAGTTTCAGTGTCTGTAGAGAAGTGGACTGGGGCGATCGACCCCTTTAATGAACTGACTGAAGCTTGGGTGATTGTAGAAGGCCTGTCGTCCAAATGGTGTACATGGAAAGTGCTATCGCAGATTGCTTCATGCTTTGGGATCCTTGTGGATGTGGACTGGAATGGTTTAATGAAAAGTTTCTACGAGAAAGTGAGGATCAAGATCGCCTGTAGAAATCCAACAAAAATTCCATTTGAGCGAATCATGGAAATGAGGAAGAAGCTATACATCCTATCTTTCACTGTGGAAGGATTCGAGCAAATCGGTGCTGATGATCCCAACGACGACAATGGACCGACTGACATAACTATGGATGAGGATAACAAGGGCTTTGAGGAGGAGGAAACTAACAGGGATATCCTTGACGATGAAGAAGAACCTATTGATGATTTGGACCTAGACAACAGGACCAGTAAAGTGAAATCCCCAGCCGGGAAGCAGAAGAACAATGAAGACAGCGCTTCCTTCCATCCTGCTATCTTGGCTGAAGCCTGCATTTCTCCTGTGAAAGTGGACAAAGTGACAAGTGAAACACCACAAGCTCAGATCGATTGCTCTGTGATACCGTTTTCTGATGCCATCAAAGTCTTAAGCGTTCCTAGCATCAAGGGTTGTGACAGGCCTGCTATCCAGGAATGCTGCGTAACTCCTTCGATGTCCAGCCAGAAAAAGTACTGCTCAGAGATGCTGAAAGAGCTGGATGAGGTTGAGTCTGACACTACTAGCGAGGACGCTGAATCCGAAGAGGAGATGGACACCTTAGACACTTCTGTGGTCGATGGCTTGAAACTTAGGGCTCTGGTGGAAAAACTGCCTCTTCCTGATGAACAACCTGCTGACAAGAACAAGTGGGGCCCGGTGATTTCTACAAGGCCAAGTACCAGAGCTCACAACAGACAAAACATCATGGAAAAAGCAGCTGCCTACAAAATGAAAAAGAACCTGGAGGTCCCCAACACTTTCAAAAGTAAGTCTTTCACATCTGAATCTACTTCGAGTTTAGGAGCTTATGCTTCTGCTGTGAACATTAGAATTGGAGATACTAATAGTGAAAAAGATCAAATCATTGATGACTTAATTAGAGATGAAACTGAAAGATGTTTAATTTTTGCTTCTCAAAATCCTGAGATATCTTTGACTGACAACTTAGACCCTGACAACTATGAGGAAAATGGAGTTTGTACTCCTGCCAGTAACATTCCAGACAAAAACACATTAGGGGGCGCTGCTAGTGTTGTTCTTGACTCTGAGAATGAAGTAAGAGGTGGACTTTTTAGTCTGACACACCCCTTTAAAATTCCATGATTTGTATGCTTTGGAATATTAGAGGTCTAGGACAAAAAGGTAAATTACAGTGCCTGTCTGATTTGGTTAGTAAATATAAGCCTGATTTTTTAGGCTTTCAGGAGATAAAAAGAGAGACCTTGTCAGATTCCTTCCTTAACACTTTAGCTGGGTCCACTGCTTATGAGTGGCATATACTCCCTGGTGTGGGCTCTGCTGGTGGTATCCTTGTGGGTATAAAGTCTAATTTCTTCGAAGTCTTAGATGTAAGTATGAAAAATATTATATTAATGTCACCTTGAAAAATAAGAATGATGGTTTTTGTTGGCATCTGGTGGTTGTGTATGGGACAACATATGCTGTGGATAAAGTAGATTTTATTGCAGAATTACACGAGAGCATGGAGGGCTTATGCTATCCAGTTTTATTTGGGGGGGACTTTAATCTAATCAAGGAGGCCAGGGAAAAATCTTCAGGCAATATTAATAACTCCTGGACTTTTCTGTTCAACGATTGGATCAACAAATGGGGGCTAATGGAGTATAAGCTATCAAACAGGGTTTTTACTTGGAGTAATAACCAAGATAACCCAATTTTTGCTACCATTGACAGAGTTTTCTCTGCTACCAACTGGGATAGCCACTTCCCCCTTACTTCTGTGTGTGCCCTCCCAAGGGTTGGGAGTGATCATGCTCCCATCCTATTAGATTCTGGGGTTGGTGCGCACAACCCAACTAGACCTTTCAAATTTGAGAAATGGTGGATTGAACAGCCTGATTTTCAAGCTTTAGTTGAAAAGATATGGGCTACACCTTCTCCTTTTACCTCTGCCATTGAGACTTGGCAGTTTAAAACTAAGCTTTTTAGGAAACAAGTTAAAGGTTGGAGCATAAATATTGAAGCTGCCATGAAAAAGAAGAAAAAGGAGCTTCTCCAGGAGTTTGATATTCTAGATATTTTCTCTGAACAAAACAGAATAAATAGTGAGGATATCCTCAGAATGAGACATATCAAAGAAGAGCTTCATGAGATTTGGAGGAAAGAGGAAACTGCCATGTGGCAGAGATCTAGGGATAGGAAAATCAAAGAGGGAGATAGGAATACAGCTTACTTCCATGCTGTGGCTAATCAAAGAAGGAGGAAGAATCAGTTGTCCATTTTGGAGGGCCCTGATGGACCTGTATACTCCACTAAAGATATGCTGGAAGTGGCTACTAATTTTTATAAAAACCTTTTTGGGTTTGAACCTAAACCTAACATTCACCTAGATGATCATTTTTGGTCTGAAGAGGAACTAGTGACTAGAGCTGAAAATGAGATTTTAGAAAGGCCTTTTTCAGAAGAAGAAATTAAAGAAGCCATTATGGGCTCATATGCCAATGGAGCCCCTGGGCCTGATGGTTTATCCTTTATTTTTTACCAACATTTTTGGGATATAATTAAAAAAGACTTTATGGCTCTTGTGAGGGATTTTGAGAGGGGGACTCTGGATATCCAGAGGTTAAATTACTCTATAGTCACTCTCATTCCTAAAGAACCAGATGCTAAAAATATGAAAAAAATTCGGCCCATTTGTTTAAGCAACTGCTCTGTGAAGATTTTTAGTCAAGCCATGACCAATAGGGTTTCCCCTATTGGACATAGGCTGCTGGCCCCTTGCCAGTCTTCTTTTGTGAGAGGTAGATTTATTCTTGAAAGCGTGGTGACTGCCCATGAGGCTATCCATGAAGTTCATAAATCTAAAGAGCCTGGGATTGTTCTCAAATTAGACTATGAAAAAGCTTACGATCGTGTCAGCTGGGATTTCCTAGTGGAGATGTTAACTTCCAGAGGTTTTGGCTCTAAATGGATTAGGTGGAACTTGTATATCCTCAAACAAAGCTCTTTCTGTGTTAAAATTAATGATGTCCTAGGCCCTTATTTTGTAGGGGGTAAAGGGCTAAAACAAGGAGACCCTAGTTCCCCTATGCTATTCAACTTGGTGGCAGATGTATTCTCCCGAATGCTGATGAAGGCGGTCAACAACAACATAATATCTGGGATTGTTCCCCATATTATCCCTCGTGGTCTTATCTGCTTGCAATATGCAGACGACACGATACTGTTTCTTGACCCTAAAACTGAGAATGTAAAAAACTTAAAGTGGTTGCTTGCCTGTTTTGAAAACCTTTCTGGGTTGAAAATCAACTATGATAAATGTGAAGTAGTGCCAATTAATATGGATAATGATGAGGCTAAATTGTTGTCCCAAATCTTCTGCTGTAAAATGGGAGAGTTCCCTCTCAAATATTTAGGGGTCCCTCTCCACTACCTTAAACTGAGGAGGGAGGACATACAAATACATTATAGATAAAATCATTAAGAGGATCTGTGGATGGAAGGGGAGGTTACTCAGTTATGAGGCCAAACTTGTACTGCTTAAAACATGTATCACTAGTATTCCAATGTATTTGATGTCTGTGATAAAGTTTCCTAAATGGGCTATAAATGCAATCACATCTCAGATGGCTCACTTCTTCTGGGGTGATCAGGGAGGTGAGCACAAATATCATCTTGCCAGATGGGGGATGATTGCTCAGAAAAAAGAGTTTGGAGGCCTGGGGATTCCCAATTTAAGAGAGTTCAACATGGCCTTACTAGCCTCTTGGGCAAGAAGATACTTCATGAACCATGATAATGATTGGGGGAGGTTAATTGATTATAAATATGGAACTAATAAACCCAATTTGCTTTGGGCCAAACAGGGTGTGGGGTCCCCTTTTTGGAAAGGGGTTACTTGGGCTTTTGAAGGTATTAGACCTTTTTTCAGATGGAACTTGGGGAAAGGGGACAAAATTAGCTTCTGGAATGATACCTGGGCTGGGGAATCTTCCCTGAAGACTCAATTTTGGGAGGTTTATGAGATTTGTCAACAAAAGAAGTGTGTAGTGGCGGATGTGTGGGATGGTACTAATTTGAAACTCACGTTTAGTAGATGTGTGGACTCTGCCTTTATGAGTAAATGGCATGACCTGATTCAGGTAATCTCTACTAAGACCATAACTGAGAAGGATGATCAACCTGTCTGGCTTTTGGAGCCATCTGGAACATACTCGGTTAAATCCTTCTATAATATAGTTAACTGGGGAGGGGTTTATACCCCAATCTGGAAAAACTTTTGGAAAATTGTTGTTCCCAATAGGTACTTAGTGTTTCTATGGCTAGCTTATAATAACAAAATCCTCACCAGAGACAATTTAAACAAGAGAAGGGAAGTTGACAACACTTGTTGTTTGTTTTGTAATGAGAATGAAACTGTTCAACATTTATTCTTTGATTGTGTAGTAGCTAAACAGATTTGGCTTGATGTAGCTGATACTTTTAGTTTCAATATCCCAAAAGATATGGCTGAACTATCTTCCTTCTGGAAACTGAACAACAAAACATCTGTGATCAACATTGCTTGTGTTGCCTCCATTTGGGGGATTTGGACTATGCGTAACGACATGTGTTTTCAGGGAGTACCATGGACAAGCGCCCGAGCGGTGTTGGGCCGGATCAGCTCATCTCTACACCAATGGAAGATCCTGTGCAAAGGCAGCCAATCGGCACTGCTCCAACGCTGCCTCCTACTCCTGGACCGACGAAGAGGCGAGCTACTCAGGATCGCCTGGTCTGGGGACTGAGAGCGTGTTCAAAAAGGCCCCGGGGCGAGGGTCTGCTGAAGGCTCATTCGGGATGAAGCTGGGATCATCCTTCCCTTGTGTTGCGCTGTTGAACTACCAGAGTGTAGGGGTATTTGAGCTGCCCTGCGTGGCACGTTTTTAGTTTCTGCTGGCGTAGTTTGTTGTGTGGAGTTTTACATGATTTCTGTCTGGCTTGCTACTTCTGGCGATCCCGAGCGCTGTTAACAGTCTGGGCCATGCTTTTTGCCCCGTTTTTAATAAAATGGGGTGGGGGGAAACCCCTTTCGGTCAAAAAAAAAAACTATCGCCGCTCTAGTAGATTATACACAGGGAGATGGAGTCGTACGTTCACGTTTTGGGTGTTCAAGTTGCCACCGGGGCCGCGGAATCCAACCCAAGAAAACCACCAGTTAGAGTTTGAATTGCAGAGAAGCTGTGGCCTGACAAAGATTACGAAGGGAGATGGACTAGTTCACGTTTGGAAAACGATCTAAAACATCTTTGGGTGTCCAAGTTGTCACCGGGGACGGAACTTTGCGATCGTCAAGCCGCTGCGTATCTGAATTCTTCTCGGGCCTCGGCAGATCTACGCGGGAGCCATGGCTGTGAGTCCACCGTCCTTTTCTCCTCTAGGTCTTCCGTCTTCATCATTCAGAGAAAACCCTTTATTTTCTACTCCCTCTGTAAACAAATATAAGAGCGTAGTACCTCTCAATTTCGTATGATTGTATCTCTATACTAGGACTGCATCAAAATTGCATCCCCGTGATTGTGTATAGAATTTAGCATCTTCGAAACTGAACCAAATTTTGACAATTGCAATTTTCGCGTGCCAAAACATTTGCCAAGTCTGCGTGTCTTGTGCTACATTGGAACTTTGCGATCGTCTATAAATTGCATGTCTGAGAATACTGGAATTTGCTTCTTTGCGACTAGTGTGAAATCAGCTCTTATTTGATCCACGTGGCAAGAAGTATACCAAGTCTGTGCGTGCTACTGTGCTATCATATTTTTTTGTGATTTTATGAAAAATAATAATAGAATCTTTGCGGTCATGTATAAATTGTATATCTCCCAAAAATCTCAAAACTGCTTCTCTGCTACTAGTCGGAAATCACCTCTCATTTGTTTCCATGCCAAATGCAGAAAGGCAACAGAGATAGACTCAGCGCACTGCCTGACGACATTTTGGTCAACATTCTCGACCGACTCAATGTTCGCGATGCTGCAAGAACCAGCATCCTCTCAAGACGGTGGACTCAACTCTGCGCCAAGCTGTCTCGGCTTATAATAAGTGCGCAACACTTCCTGCCCCACCGCGTGCGTTGCACCGACATCTCTGATGATGAATTGGTTCGCATCAACGTAGCGGCAGCTCAAGCGATAGAGAGCATACTGACACGCAGAAATCCTGGAGAACACACCATCCGCCTTCTGTCCACGACATTCTACTTGAGAGATGATGTGCCCATATCCATTGGACGTGCTGTTGGTCATGCCATGGCGACGCACTTGGTCGAGAGTGCCAAGTTCAGTGTTATGACAGGGAAGTATGAAATCAATGACATCGACGACGTACAGGTTCGCATGGTCGAGGTGCTTGGGCCAGCGGGTTCGCATGCTGGCGGCGCTGGGGTTCCCCCATCCTCGTCCGGCAGGGTGAGGGTGCGGAGGTAGGGTTGCTCCGGGCGAAAGCCGACGGCGCGGTGTCTGCGGATGTCGCTCTCCTCCTGGGGGCCGTTGTGGAGTTCTCCGACCTCCTCCGCTCTCGGGTCACTTTCTTCGGGTGAAAGGCCAGGACCTGCGGTGCAGGACGAGATGATGGCGTGACATCGCTTCCCCTCCTGAGGGCGTCGTCTTGAAGATCGTGATTCCTGCGTGCTTTCCTAGAGCTGGACTTGCACAACATCGCGGCAGGTGGCCGGCGATGCGCCCATAGGTGGAGCGGTGTTTCCTCCTCCGCATCGAAGACGACAGATCTCGGCGGCGTGGCACAACGGAGACTCGGCGCCCGATGCGTGTAGATGGACTCGCGCAGGAGGATGTGGCTGTCTGGCGTCATGTGGCGTCGATGGTAGAGTGGCCTAACAAGGTAGAAGGCTCAATATCTGCTCTGAAGACGGACTTGTGGAAGATGGCGGCGACGACACATGTGAGTGCGTCAGACCGGTTTGTGCCCCAGACCCGGTATGTGGCTCGGCTGGGGCTTCCGGCTTTTGATGATAGGTTTAGGTGAGTGGTCTGGGTATTTGGCCCAGCTAACATCCCTTCATCATATGGATAGGAGTAGTGGCATATGTTGCCAAGATGGCGGATTCAGGCATATTGTTGTAATACTTTGTAAGGTCCTTGTGAATAATCAATAAAGTGGCCGCATGCATCTCCCAGATGCAGAGGCCGGGGGTCACCCTCCTTTTCTAAAAAAAAGCTATACATGACGGTATGTGTTTACCTAAAGATCTCATTTTAGCCACGTGGGCTTAATGTTATTCTGTTTTCAAGATCTACTCACCAGGCATAATATGTGTGCTCTATTGACAGTTTTTTTAATCTTTGTCTTACTGCTGGCATGCAGGTATGGGATCATCCGTGTTCAATGGAGATGGATGAGGATAAGAGGAAAGAACTATTATATAGTGAGAACAAGGGTGTAGAGTGGGACTCGGCCGCAACTGATTTCCAACACCATAATTTGGCCACACTCGTCATCATTGGTTTTGAATCCAAAAACTACTTTGTGAGTTATGTCAGGCGCATTATGGCGGCGGCTGTCAATCTAGAGGACGTGTTCCTGTATTGTAAGTTGGAGTGCGGAAACTGCCAGGACAGGAAGCCTGGTGGGTACCCCTGGACTAAAAGGCAGAGGATCTCACTGAAGAGGAGACTCATCGCCGGGATCGAGTCGTTTGCCATATTTCACTATGGTGAGACGAGGCCTCGTCATGTAGCAAAAATGGAGTACCGAGAGTGCTCACTGTTTGACGCAAAAAGAGGTTTTACGTGAGGCAATAAGGTGGTTGATTTAACTGTGAACTCTGTTAGAAGTGTTGTTACTTTGGTTGAGTGTTCTCTTTACCGCATAAACTATATTATTATGTTCTTACCTCATGAAGTGTATTATTATATTTTATGATGATTATTCTCATAAATTTAGAAGAAAAAGCAATTTTCTTTTTCTGAGGGTAAAAACATATAGTATTGGTTTATTAGTGGTCATTGCTTGAGACAAAAAGGTGTTGATTTGACAGTGAACTGTGTTACAAGCGTTTGTTACTTCGGTTGAGGGTTGTTTCAGTATATTGTTTTCGCCGCATGAACTTTATTATTATGTTTTTACCTTATGAACTATATTATTTTGTTATGCCGAATGTTCTCACAATTTTAGAAGAGGAAACATTTGGCAACATGCCATTAGTAGTTTAAGTGGGCATTCAAATTAAAACAAGGAACATGAACCAAACTGCAACTACAAGCGACCATAGCTGAGATAACCAGGGGAAGAAAGGTCATCATCTTATTCGATTTTATTTTCCGATAAAAGGGTAATTATACCTATAAAGGGTGATGGAGTACCCGCATCCTGGGGAGGAGGTCCTTCACACCATCCGTTTCGCGTTGGCCTCCGGTAGCTGGGTCGCCGCCGTCCGATCTGCCCGGGCGGCGAGCACCTAGGTGGCTTGCCTTCGGGCTTCATAACGGATTGACCGCGGAAACAGTCGGGTCCACCTTCATGCGGTGTTTTCGGTCACACAGGTGTGCACTCTCTTGCGTGCTGCCTCGCGCACGATGTGCAGGTCAGGTCCTCCTGTCAGCGTACTTAGCACGCGGTCGAACTGGTTTAGTCGCACCAGCTAGCCTGACACGCAAGTCTGGTTCAACACGGTGTGTGTCGGGTGGTCGGAGAGGGCTATTTGGTCGAGAGGCGTTGGTTTCGCGCCGTGTGTGCCACCTCACATGTTCAAGAGGCAGCTGCCCAGTGTGTCTGCCTACCAGACAACTCGGTTCTCCTGCTCAGGCTTATTTTTGGCTTCCGTGTAGGCTGCCAGTGTGTGCGCGGACTATTGGGAGTCGAATGCTCCCAAATCCCCTCATAGACGGGTTGTTGCAGTGTGTGGGGGTGTATATCGAGTTGTTGCAGTGCGTGGGGGTGAACTGGTATATAGTGGCAGTTGGGAGTTGTCTTCTTCTTCTCCTAGGTTTGCCTCGCATACTGTTCTCTTTTCTTCGCTCTCAGGGCTTCCTTGAGCTTTCTCGGTATTGGTAGTTTGTTTGCCTGCGGCGGCAGCCGGCGGGCCGTTAGTTTCTTATGCCAACTCGGGTTTGTGATGTGCTATGTTTCCTGTCTTTTTTTTGCGGGGTAAATGGGAGTTCTATTGCAATATCATAGAGTTACAGTCGAGAAGCCATAAGTCCTCGATACAAGGTGAAACTGAGCCCAACCAAACAACGGTGGCTCGCTCCGATCGGCTATAAGAAGCCAAACGATCGGCAACTCTATTTTGAGAACGACAAATTTTCTGAGGATAAAACTCCCTAGTAGCAGCTAAGTGTTTGATCTCCATCACTAGCTGGCCATAAGCGGACTGAAGAAGCGCATTGGACGACAAGCAAGACAATGCTTTCGATGAGTCTGATTGCAGCAACACCGGCCTGTTGGAGTGTTCGATGGCCAGGGTCATACCTTGCATTATTGCATGCAGCTCCGCTTCGAGAGGATCATTGCAACGAAAAATGAAGCGATATGCAGCGAAGATGATCGCCCCATCGCTACTCCTATGGACCATGCCAGCAGCCGCCGAGCCGTCGATAGCTTGGAATGATCCGTCAACGGAGAGGGCTACTCTTTCCGCGCCCGGGGCGGGCCATGGTAGCACCGGCGACCCCTGCGGCTGGAGCGGCACCAACAGTTCAGCGGGCATCTTAGGGCATGCACGTATCTTATGCACCTCCAATCCTAGAGGGCATAGAACCTTCTTTGCTCCGTATGTACTGTCGGGAAATTCGTTATCCTTTGAAAGCTTCTTCTTTAATATTTTCAGTAGCTTCTCAAATCTTTTGTCACATACATAATTGTCTGCCTTCCACTTCAGCAATTCCAGTGTGGTACCGAGCTTTGTGTTGCCATCTTCGTAATTGGGGTACAACCCTTTTTTGTGACCCTCTAACATGCCACTAGTAGAAAACGAGCCTATTGTCCCGGTTCATAAGGGCTTTTTGTCCCGGTTCCTGAACCGAGACTAAAGGGTCGTTACTAATGCCCTGACCCTTTAGTCCCGGTTCTAACCAGAACCGGGACAGATGGGCCTCCACGTGGCCTGCGCGCTGAGCCCAGGCAGGAGGGCCTTTGGTCCCGGTTGGTGGCACCAACCGGGACCAATAGGCATCCACACGTCAGCATTTCTGTGGCTGGGGTTTTTGTTATTTTTTTTGAAAGGGGCTTGTTTAGGGGTTTTTGGGGTTAATTTAGTTTGTTATTAGCTAGCTAATAGAGAGAACTGTCCTATCTTATATCTCCTTGCTTGGTTTATACCAACGACATGCTATGCCTAAACATGGCTTAGATTGAAGTGAAGGCAACATGTGGTGCATGCCGAAAGTAATACTAATTAATCCTAACTTGATCAAGTTTGGACTAGTACTACTTTCGACATGCACCACATGCATGTTGCCTTCACTTCAATCCAATCCATGTTCATTTCACCCACTGATATATAATAACTCTTCATGCTCACATCATGCATCATCATAATAATAAGTCCTACTAATCATCATGATACAACTTCTACTCGTTATTAATAACAAGTCATACGATCATCATCCTCATAGTCATCGAACCAACCCTACTTAATTGTTCTTAGCACATGATCATCAGTATTAGGTAGGACCTAAATACCCTCTTTAAGGTAAAATAGAATAAAACAGTATAGACCCTGACTCTCCATTATGGAGAATGAAGATCATCCTGTCTCCAATTCTTGCGCCGCGCTTCCTTTTGCGTCCAAGAACCTCTTTACGAGTGTCCATACATTTTTTCCATTCTCTGATTTGCATGTCTCCACTTCTTTTAGAAATCTGGTATGGACAGTTGAGATTCGTAGGATGACCTGGATATATGTTCAAAACATCAAGGCGACCATGCTGATACATCAGATGAGGCACACAATCCTCTGGGATTATCTGTTGAAAAACATAGTAATAACTTCATAGTTAGCAATGAAGTACTAGTTTTATAGAAGTATGCAAAAGATGCACGTATGTCGTAATAGTAAAAAATCTTACCAGGGTATCTACATTCATAATTCAAAGATTAAACATGTACAATTAAATATAAATATATATATATATATATGTACTACAAAAACTAAATTAGATCATTATTATTCAACTAATCATATGCATATGCCTTGCATAGTGCTCTCCAATTTGAGCATTCAATAAGAAAAATCAAATCGCAAAATAAAGTAGTATTCAAATTAGGATGCATTCAATTATAAGAAAAACTACATCATCTCCATGTGTCCGTACATCGTCGAATATTATCACTAATACACGTCGAATACTATCATACATATCGCCAGTACAGCTAGAACCGTAGCGCCCGACGGGTATCGGCGCGGGCGATGGACACTCAAAGGGAAGGAACCATCACAGGATCATAGCTCCAGTGAGATCCCTGAAGAACCTGTCAGGTATTCTCGAACCTGCCCTCCAACGCAACCACGTAGCGACGGACGTGCTGGTCCTCCTTGCTGACACGGTGACGTACCACCTCCGCGGTGTCCGGAAGCCTCGGCACCGTCACTGGCCCACGCGACCGCCACCAAACAAGGATCGGGTCAACGACGGGCTTGCTCCTCACCAAGCTACGCCCCGCGGAAGGTAGCGCCTCCCAGTACCACCCCGGCGGAGCCCAGTCCCGGACATGGCCCATCTAGTCAAGCAGGTGTCGTCCTCCACCGACTCGATGACGAGGATGCGGGATAGGCATCGTCCACGTCGATGCAGGAATAATTGCTTTAACTAAAAAAATAAACTAGTTCTATTAATTTTCTTGCTAAAAATAAACTATTTCTATAGTAAAATAAACCAGTTTTATTAAATCAACTAGTTCCACTGTAAGCACTTACTATAAATAGAATAAAGTACTACTTACTAAAAATAAACAAGTTTAACTAGTTCTATTATTTTTCTAACTAATTCCATTAAACACTTTCTAAGTAGTACTTACTAAAAGTTATCGGGGAGGGGGGTATATCGACAACGACATACCCGATAAAAAAATAAGAACAGGAAGAAGAAGAAAAAAAGAGAATAAGAAGAAAGGAATAAAGGAGGAGATCGAAGAAAAAAAGAAAAAAAGAGGAGAAGAAGAAGAAGGAATAGAGGAGAAGAAGAAGAATTCTCCTCTATTCCTTGAATTCTTCTTCTTCTTTCTTCTTCTTCTCCTCTAAAGAATTATTCTTCTTCTCCTCTATTCCTTCTTCTTCTCCTCTTTTTTTTTCTTCTTTTTCATCTTCTTATTTATTTCTCTTCTTCTTCCTCTCCTCATCTTCTTATTCTTCTTCTTCTTCTCCTTCTTCCTCTTCTTATTTTCCTTTTTTCTCTCCTTCTTTTTCTTCTAAATATGAACATATACA
The DNA here is from genome assembly GCA_032464435.1 of Aegilops umbellulata. Taxonomy (NCBI): domain Eukaryota; kingdom Viridiplantae; phylum Streptophyta; class Magnoliopsida; order Poales; family Poaceae; genus Aegilops; species Aegilops umbellulata. The sequence goes on from CP136057.1 coordinate 8,957,258, forward strand.
TAAATCACAACAGAAAAAAATCATAGAAATTCTATGAACAAAATTAGAACAGAAAAAAATCATAAAAAGTCTATGAACAAAATTACAACAGAAAAAATCATAAAAATTCTATGAAAAATTAACATATTCTTTGCATATGAACATACAAACATTTGCATATTCAACAATAATACAACTAAATTACAACATCTAAACTACACATAATTATAATATGGAGTGCGGCGGCGCGGCGGCAGCGGCGGCGGCCATTACAGGGAGGAGGAGGAGGGGATCGGGGCGGCGCTCACAGGCTGCGCGGCGACAGCGACGAGCAGGCAGGGCCGGCGGCGTCGGGGCAGGGGCGGCGTCGGGGCGGGGCAGGGCGGGACGGCGTCGGGGCGGGGCGGCACGGGACGGCATCGGAGGCAGGGCGACGACGGCGACGGCGAGGCAGACGGGCAGCCTGGCGGCGTCGCGGCGGGAGAATGAGGAACAGAACGAAAAATTCACAAGTCCTAGTTATATAGACGAGGCATTGGTCCCGGTTGGTGGCACAAACCGGTACCAATGCCCCCTTTAGTCCTGTTGGTGGCACCAACCGGGACCAAAGGCCACTTTTCGGCAGCCCAAAGGGCGGGAAGCGGCGGCCTTTTGTCCCGGTTGGTGGCGCCAACCGGGACTAAAGAGGGGGCATTGGTCCCGGTTGGCGCCACCAACCGGGACCAAAGGCCTTGTGCTGCTGCGGCGTCGAAAGTTTAGTCTCACCTCGCTAGTTGAGAGGGGTGCGCAGTGGTTTATAAGCCCCACTGCCGCACCCCTCTCGAGCTCCTCTCCGTTGCAGGCTTACGAGCCTAATTGTCACTGCTATGCCTTCGGGCCTAGTGGGCCTCCTGCGGGCCTGAATCCTGGCCCATGGAGGGTTTCTAGTCGTATTCAGGCCGTGGGGCCCATTAGGTGGCAATTTTTTTAGCTTTATTTATTTTATTTTGTTTCTACTTAAAACAAAATACTTATTGTTGCTATTTTTATTTTTTTTCAGATTTTTTGTTTTGTTTTCTGCATTATTTATTTTCTTTTGTTTTTTGCTTTATTTTTTAATTCTTTATGCTTTTAGTTTTAGAAAAATTATAAACTTTTTGTTAATGCCATTAATTTTCAAATTTGAAAACACTTTTTTTGTTTTTTTGTTTTTTTGTTGCTTTATTTATTTTATTTTGTTTCTACTTACAACAAAATACTTATTGTTGCTATTTTGATTTTTTTCCAGATTTTTTGTTTTATTTTCTGCATTATTTATTTTCTTTTGCTTTTTGCTTTATTTTTTGCTTTATTTTTTTAATTCTTTATGCTTTTAGTTTTAGAAAAAAATTAAACTTTTTGTTAATGTCATTAGTTTTCAAATACTTATTGTTGCTATTTTTATTTTGTTTCTACTTACAGAATATTAGGATTTTTAGTATTATATTTACTATCTACAATCTTTCTCCACAGAGATACCAAAAATTATAAACTTTCTGTTAGTGCCATTAGTTTTCAAATTAGAATAGTTAAAATTTGAATTCTTTGAAATTTGTGTGAATCACAAGTTTGTGATTAACTTTACTAAAAAAAATGAACATAGATGCGCCTATAGAGAAAATTTAACCTAAATTCATAATCAATTTCTATGAATTTCAGAGAAATTCATTATGAATTTAGGTCAAATTTCCTGTATAGGGGCATCTATTTTCACTTTGAGAGGAGCTCAACAAGGGAGAGAGGGACGGGCATATAAACCGGTGTGGGCTCCCTTCGGTTGGCGAGGTGGGACTAAACTGTGAGTCGCAACGAGGACCAACCATTTAGTCCCGGTTGGTGGCATGAACCGGGACTAAAGGGTAGCCTTTGGTCCCGGTTGAAGCCACCAACCGGGACCAGTGGTAGTGGGCCAGGAGCGAGGCCCACTGGTCTCGGTTCGTCCCATCAACCGGGACCAAAAGGTCCAGACGAACGGGGACCAATGGCCCACGTGGCCCGGGCGGTCCTCTGGGCTCACGAACCGGGTCCAATGCACCCATTGGTCCCGGTTCTGGACTGAACCGGGACTAATGGGCTTACCCGGCCTGAACCAAAGCCCCCTTTTCTACTAGTGTGCGGTCGAACTTCAACTTCTTCTTTTCACTTTCGCATTGTCTCTTTGCATCAACAATGACCCGACGAAGATCATCATCGGGCACATCATCTGGTTCCTCTTGATCTTCAGCTTCCCCTGCAGCAGCATCACCGTATTCAGGAGGCACATAGTTGTCATCATTCTCTTCTTCTTCGTTGTCTTCCATCATAACCCCACTTTCTCCGTGCTTGGTCCAAACATTATAGTGTGGCATGAAACCCTTATAAAGAAGGTGTGTGTGAAGGATTTTCCGGTCAGAGTAAGACTTCGTATTCCCACATATAGGGCATGGACACAGGGCCGGCCCGGGGGGGGGGGGGGGCGAATGGGGCGGCCGCCCCGGGCCCCAAAAGTCAGGGGGCCCCTCCCAGGGTATGTGTACGTATATGTATTACTTCGAGCGAAAATAAAAAATGAAGCCAAAGTGGCGAAGTCAGCGACGCCTCAGCCTTAGGAAAGAAAAAGAGAGATGTGGGCGTTGCCAATGTTTGCACCACGTACACGTACAGGCACAAGACGTGCACAGGAAAGGAATCACTGGATTCGCGGTTCCCTTTTCCTTCGGGATCGTTCGGTCTTCTTCCGCTGATACCGCTGTTTTGTTCGTCTAATCGTCGACTCGTCGTCTTCAACTCTGCGTCTCTGCAGCCTCCGTCCGTCCGACGAACGACGGAACGAGACGACGACTGCGGACTGCAGCAGCCAGCAGGCCCGTCTCTCCTCGCACCCTCTGCGGCTCTGCCGTGCGGTCTGCCCTCTCTTCTAGTGTTCAGTGCTCTCCCTGTTTTTCTTAATCCTGATTCCCGAATCAACATGTCAATATGGAATTGTTGGCTGGGCGATCAAATCTTCGAGGATTGAGCACACATAGGCAGATTAGATTACAGAGAGAAGGTACTATATTATGCCCTACCAGATTTTTTCATGATATTAGATGTAGATCGTAAGTAATTTATCTAATATTCTAATTAGCTTTCTGCTAATTGGTCCTTTAAATTTCAGCAAGGTCATGTCGGCTCCGGGTAGAAAGTATCCATCCGGAAGTCATAAAAGAAAAAAGAAGAAGGAGGCAGATGAGGAGAAAGAGGCATTAAAACGATCCTTTTAAAATATTATAAGAGTAATACGAGCACTTCAAGAAATCCAGAGGAGTTGGCGATAGTTCTCGCGGTTGATCAAAAGCCATTCCGAAAGATGATGGTCGTACCCCTATAGAAGACGATGTTGATATCGACATGAATGATACCAATGTGAGTGATCATGAGCCCATATTTAATTCATCAGCGGCAGAATCTGCTAGTACTGATGAGGAACCGGTTATTACGGTGGATATTTATGATCCAAGCTATTGGGGGTAGTCTTGATAACAAAGCGAGAGACATATTAATGGAATATGGGCCTAAAAGGAAAGAAAAAACACTAAATATCCTTTGCATAAAACTTTAAAACATTTTTCGTATAGTCATTACTCAAGAGAAATGAGCAATGGAGAGGTGCGTAAAATTATATCTAATATGATGATTACTACTTAGACGCTTATACTAAGGGCCCCGAAGGGCTCCGGATTATAGTTTCGCCCCGGGCCCCTGAAATCTCAGGACCGGCCCTGCATGGACACCACATAAAACCATTTTGCTTGTTTGCCTCAGCCACTTCGAGAAAATTATGCAAGCCTTTAATGTATTCGGAGGTGCGTCTGTTAACGTACATCCATTGTCGGTTCATTTACGTGCATTATATATAATTAAGTGTGTCAAAAACCATTAAAGAACATCATGAATACAGAAGTGACCAAATTAATAGAAGTTCATCATCACATTAAAACCAAAGTACATACATAGTTCCCATTGAACAACATATAGCTCTCCAAAGCATCTAATTAAACCATACATTGAAACTATCTAAAACATTTCAATGCAACAACAAATACGATCATAATCGCAACTAAAGTAACAATTGATCAACGGCATAATGATACCAGGCCTCGGTATGAATGACATATTTTCTAATCTTTCTAATCTTCAAGCGCATTGCATCCATCTTTATCTTGTGATCATCAACGACATCCGCAACATGCAACTGCAATATCATCTTCTCCTCCTCAATTTTTTTTTTCAATTTTTCCTTCAAGTAATTGTTTTCTTTTTCAACTAAATTTAACCTCTCGACAATAGGTTCAGTTGGAAGTTTCGGTTCACATACCTCCTAGATAAAAAAAATCTATGTCACGTTGGTCGGCATAATTGTCATAAACACTAAATGAACCAAATAGTTATAAAAGATAATATATACCACATCCGAATCATAGACATGACGATGGCCGACGGAGGCGGATACCAAAACCATCGCACTATATAATAACAAACAATAATAAAAGTACGAAAATTACACAAGTATCTATCTAAATCATACAAGTAAGAACTTTTTTCTTTTAGAAAGAAGAAACGATCAAGAGGCTCATCACGGTGGTGCCGGCGACGAGATCGGCGCGGGCGATCGACGGCGGTGAGTCAGGGTGCCCGCTCGGTCCTGGCCCGGTAGATAAATTGGACGGTCCAGTCTGCCAAATCAGGCCCGAGAAATTGTTGGTCTGGTCCGGTCTTTAACCGAGCCGACCGAGCGGACCGAGAAACATAGTCATCGATGTTGCCCTTCCTCGTCGTCGCGGCCACCGGCAGCCCCTGGGTGAACCACCGTGTCCCCGAGCTTGCCCTCTCCTTCCTTCCTCTCCTCCCCGTGCCCCATAGCCTCTTTCTGCCGCTCGACGCCGCTGCCGTGCGTGCACGGCTGCTGTTCGCGAGTTCTCGATCATGGCAATAGTTTCAGCACAGCATGCATGCACGCACACACGCATGAAATGCTCGACCGTGATTTTCGGATCATGGGAGAAACGCTGGGCCATGATTTTCTCGTCCAACAAATCAGGCAAGTGTTTTTTTTTGAATATTTACTGTGAGGCAAAGCCCCACAGCCCTTTATAAAATAACCAAACTGTACAAAAGGACAGAAAAAGTATTTACAAGGACTAAACTATTAAACAAATCTAAAAGGCTAGACTACAACAGCCTACCTGGACTAACTAAACTAGAGAGTTAATCCAAGCTTTAAGCTTAATGCTGCTATCCTTCTTGAATCTATGAGATAGAAGTGTGATATCATGGACAAAATTAGACCTCCAAGCAGCAAAAGTAGCTCTTTCCCCTCAGAAAGTTCTGCCATTCCTGAGGATCCAAATGTTCCAGGCAGCTGTCAGCATTACTTCAAAGAAAAAGGTTTGCCTGAAACCTGATCTAGCATACTGGATGCATTGCACCATATCTGTCCCTCCTGACCAATCAATCGATAAATAGTTCCAAACTCTCTGACTGAAATTGCAGTTAAAGAACAAATGCATCTTGTCCTCAAAGGAAAGTTCCTGACAAATGACGCAAAGATTATCATCCAGAGCTGATCTCCAGTGTCTTCGGATTAGAAGATCCTTGGTGTTAAGCCTGTCAAAGAAGAGCAACCAGCCAAAGACTTTAATCTTCATGGTGCACCTGCTTGCCCACAACCATTGACATGGTTGAATTATGGGTAAATGTGAATGCATCAAGGTGTAAAAACTCTTGGCAGAGAAGGCACCAGATTTCCCTGGCCAAACCCAAACATCTGGTGTCCCTATCCAAGTCCATTAACCAATCCTCAAGCACATGCAACTCCTGGGCAGCCTCGTGAGACAGAGGCAAAAAGAACATTGAGAATATATCCTGTGAGATGAGGAACTCATGCACTGAAACCTTGTCATTGTTAACAAAAGAGAATAACCTTGGTAGTCTCCAACATAAAGGTCTAGAAGAACCACCAACATACCATGCATCAGTCCAGAACAGAGCTGAATCACCCATATTTATGTGCACTGAGGCAATGGGTGTATAGACATCATGAAGTTTAAGGATATCTCTCCACCAAAAGGATCCTACAGGGGTTGTAGCATGTGGAACACCATCAGCATAATAGCTATTCCAGATGAGGGATACCCATGGTATATCAGCCTTATTATAGAATTTATGCAAATGCTTGAGTAGAAGCCCCTTGTTTTGAATGTTCAAGTTAATCACTCCAAGACCTCCCTTTTCTTTGGGTCTGCAAACCAGCTCCCAAGCAGCCAAAGATTGCTTCGGAGCATCAGTACTCCCCCTCCATAGACATTGTCTGAAGATTCTGTCCAACTGTTTGATAATACCAGGTGGGATCTGCAAACTACAAAGGAAGTAGATTGGCATAGAGGTGAGGACTGACGTTAGAAGCTGCAAACGTGAACCTTGATTGAGCATGCAAGAACTAGCAGTCAGGCGTCTCTCCAAAGAGTCCACTAGTGGCATGAGATCAATAATTCTGGGTCTGGTGGTTCCAAGGGGCAGCCCTAGATATGTAAAAGGAAGTTGGCCGATCTTGCAGCCCAACAGTGCAGCTAACCGAGTGGCTTCACCTTCCTCAATGTTGAGAGGGATCATGGACGACTTTGCAAAGTTGACCTTGAGACCAGTGGACTGTTGGAAGGTGAGCAGCATATTCTTTAGAGCAACCAGCTCCTCATCTCTGGCTGACAGGAAGATGACCGTATCATCTGCATACTGTATAATTGGGAATTCCTGGTCATGAGTGGGGATTGGGAGGGATAAAACACCCTGAGCCAACATCTGATTAACCACAGATTGTAGAAGATCAGCAACCATTACAAATAGAAGGGGTGATAAGGGATCCCCTTGTCTGACTCCGCATTTGCACATGAACTGCTTGCCTGGTATACCATTTAATAGCACCGAGGAAGATCCTGAAGAAAGAATCTCTTTGATCCATCCAATCCATTTATCATCAAAACCTTTATGTTTAAGCATCAACAGAATAACCTCATGATTGACAGTATCAAAAGCCTTAGCAAAATCCAATTTCAGAATAATGATGGGTCGCTTGGACTGCTTACATTGATGTATATATTCAAAGCTCCAAGCCAGACAGTCCTGAATTGATCGACCTTTAAGAAAACCATACTGATTCTTATGGATGCAATTCAGGATCGCCCTCTGCAACCTATTAGCCAACAACTTGGTGAGAAACTTCAAGCAGGTGTTTGTGAGAGAAATGGGCCTAAAATCATCCGGCCCCTCAGGATTTAATATCTTAGGGATGAGGGTAATTAGCGACCCATTTATGTTTTCCATAGAAAGTTTCCCCTCATAAAAGTCCTTGATTAAGTGTAGAAAATCCTTCTCGATGATCGGCCAACAACGCTTGACAAACATGCCATTGAAGCCATCAGGGCCCGGAGCCCTGTCAGTTGGCAATTCCTGTAGCACTTTCTTAATCTCATCATCAGAGAATGGGAGGGACAATTCATCCAAACCAGGGACCGGCTGAATGAGTGTGGCTAAATCAAAGCCCATTGTGATGTTCTGGGCCTGGCCCATGTGGTTTTTGAATGCAGCCCAAAGAATTCCCGCCATTTGCTCATGACCAGAGACAGGATTATCCATCCCCGGCATTTTCAAGCTTGCTATAGAGTTTCTTCTCATGCGCTCTGATGCCATGGCATGGAAAAATTTGGAGTTTTCCTCACCAACCTTAATATATCTGATCGTGCACCTCTGCTTCCAATAGATATAATGAAGTTTCAATAAATGTTCATAATGCAACTTCACTACTTTCCGGAAATTAAACTCAGATCTAACCAAAGGCCTTAACTCTTCTAACTTATCAAAATAGAGAATAACCCTGCTGCAGACCAGGGTTAACCTCTTCAGGTAAGAGAGGTTTTTGCTCCAAACTCTTAAGTCAGACCTGAGGCGTTTAAATTTCCTAGTTAGAACTGCAGATGCAGAGAGATCAGAAAAAAACAGGGGCCTCCCAAGACTTCTTGACACACTCCATAAACCCTGGCATTTCAAGCCAATAGTTTTCAAACCTAAAAACCTTGGATTTGGGGATTGTAGTGTCAATTGAAACTACACATGGTACATGATCCGAAGAGGTTTTTGCCAAGGGAAAGACAACTGTATTAGGATAGTGAGAAATCCAATCAGTGGTCGTGAAGAACCAATCCAGTTGCTCCAGGAGGGGTATTTGCTGCATATTAGACCAAGTGAAGCTTCTACCCTTTATTGGCAATTCCAGAAGGCCAAGATGACCAATAATTTCATTAAAGAGAAAGATGTCATTTATATCCCCTCCTGGCAAATTTCTGTTATCAAGAGATCGGATGAAGTTAAAATCACCGAGCAGCAACCAATGTTCATCCAGGGGAATGGTTAGGTGATATAACCAGCTGACAAACTCATCCCTCAACTGACCATCACATGGCCCATATACAGAAACCATTGTCCAGTGTTCTGAATTATGAACAGATTTAAATGAAACAACCACACTGAAGCGCTGAACCTCGACAAGCTGCCCCTCAAAGACAGAAGAATTCCAAATTACCAATATTCCACCAGAAGCTCCAACGGAAGGAGAAAAAGCAAACTGGTCAAAACGCCTAGGGCAGAAAGACCTAATCGTCCTAAGGTCAAATTGCTCGCACTTAGTCTCCTGCAGACAAATTATGGAGCAATGACTCTCCTCTATCTTAGCCCTAATATCACGCTGACGAACATCAGAATTCAGGCCACGCACATTCCAACACAGCACATTCCAATTACGAAAGGGTGTAGTCTCCATCAATAACTAGCAAAAGACAGTAGCAACGAACTGAGCTGCTTAACAGTTCAGTAATAAAAGCCGCAGAGTAACACAGTGCCATATCGGACAAGTTCAGACAAACATAATACAATAATAGACCAAAAGAACAGCCGGCCAAACGCATCCCTGATTGCAGTAGATAACTATTAGGTTTACTCATCATGAGAACTCTTGTCTGATGGGCCTTGCTTTGGAGAAGCCATAAGCTTTTCCACTGTTAGCTCCTCCGGGGCGATCCCAAGTGAAGCACCAATAGCCTGCATTGTAGCAATTGGCGTCGGAGGTGGTAGAGGGATGTCCTGGCTTTCATCCGCATCAAGCTTGAGCTTCTTGGCCTTGGGGCGACGAAGAGGAGTAGGCTTCATAGGAATTGCAGAGGTGGGCTTCATGCCAGTCCTTTTTGCATAGCTGCGTGTCACCCTTCTGACAGAAAAGTCAGTCAACTCTTCGACAGTCTGAGCTGCACGCTTGGCGCGACGAGCTTGCCTTGGTCGCTTCCCCAAGGGCGAGGGAGTGACAGATATAAACTGAAAGTCATCCTGGGAGGCCTCAGCTGACTGAGAGGCCGGTTCCTGCACAACATCTGGAATCTCTTCAAGAACTACCGAAGAGCGTGGCTGTGTGTCGCAGTCAGACTCATAGAAAGCCAGAGAGAGCGAGCGTCGTTCCAAGAGAGACGAGCACATCTTAACAGGTAAAGGCGGAAAGCAAAACCCGGGCAGATAGGATGGGACCTTTTTGGCAAAGAACTCTGGCATCAAAGACTTGAAGGATCGTTCCCAAATCATTGCTGGTGGTAGGACCGGCCCATAGAACACACGGACGATGCCCAGGTTAATAGGACCAAGCGGTCCTGCTGGATGAACATGAGCCAAAGGCTGCTGAACTTCTTCCATGTCAGCATCATCGTCAGAACTCATGGAAGGATTAAGAATCATAGAATTGTGGTCCTGAGCCAAAGGCAAGTGTTGTTTTGGAAGTGCTAGATTTTACTGAAAAAGGCTTTCGCCCCGCTTTATATATAAAGCAACGATCCACAACAAACCGGTACAAACGCACGCCACCACAACACACGCACACACCCAAGGCAGGATACATAGGCGCTGAGCGCAGCAACACCACCCCTATCACTACAAGAATAATCGGGGACTCCCCCGTAAACATGCCACCGCGAAGAGATGAAGCCGCATACGACGAACCGTGGACTCCAAGATGGCGCCTTCAGGAAGGTTACGGCACCAGAGCGCCGTCGCCACCCGATCTGAGGATCAGAGTTTCCCCTGGAGCAACACGACTGGCAATGAGAGCCGCGACGACGCCTTCAAGAAGGGAACGAGCTTCGCCGCCGTCGGTCTGGCCGAAGACAGAGAAGGTTTTCACCCCGGCCAACACTCACCGCCATCGAACGCCACACCCTGGCTACCACGCCGCCCACACGGCCATGGCCACCGGGCAGCACCAAGCCACGGACTCTGCCCAAGAGCGTCGCACTACCACCACCAGGGCCACCGCCCCAGCATCCAAGACCTTGACACCTCCACACCCAAGACCCGCCGCTACCCCAACCAAAGAGACGAGCGGAAAGGCCTCGCCTTTCGCACCCCTGGATGGCCCCCAGCGCCGAGACCCAAAAGGCCGGCCAAAATTGGCCACCATCAACCCGTCTCGCTGCACCGTGCGCAAGACGAGCATGGTCCTGCAGCCGGGCGCGGACCGAGCATGGTCCTGCAGCCGGGCGAGAGACAAGCACAGTCCTGCAGTCGGGCGCGAGACGAGCGCGATCCAACAACCGGGCACAGGACGAGCTCGATCCTGCTGCACCGGGCGCGAGACAGGCGATGGACTGCAACTGGGAGAGGGCCAGCCCTTCGACGAAAGTAGTGCCCGAGCGCCGAGGGGAGGGATCGAAGGCCGAAATAGTCCACCTGCAAACGAGCCGACGCCGACGAAGAAGCCAGCCGTCGCTGCAGCCGGGACCGCCAAGCTGTCGTGTAGACACGAGGCAGCAAGGAGGCCACACCATACCTCCGAGCACCGCCGTATCCCACGACCAGAGCAGCCACCACGCCGGGCCGCTGCCCTACTCCGCGTCGCTCGCCGGGACCAAGCGGAAGGCCCGACAGAGCACGCAACCACCGGCCACACCTCCGCCCGCCAACCCCGCCGCCAAAAGACGCGCCGCCAGGAGGTGCCGCCCCACGGGACCTGCCTGAAGCCCGCACGCCGCCACCATGGCTGCACCACCGCCTGGCCAAGGGCAGCCCACCGCAGCCAACCCCGCACAGCCAGAGGACCAGCCCAAGGACGGCAGCGTATGACGCAGACCACGCCCCCGCCACCTGCGCCCAGCCGCCTCCGCCGCCCGAAGGCCCCCGCACCTGCTGCTCGCAGCCCCGCCGCTCCACAACAGGCCGGGCCAGCGCAGCCGCCACAACACCTATGGCCGCCCGCGCCGCCGGCACAGCCGTCCGCAGCGCCGCCGCCGCGCCCCACGCGAGCACCGCGTCCCATGGAGGTCGTCACATCCCGCGGTGCAGGACCGCCGAGGGAGGAAAGAGATCCCCGCCGCCGCCTATGCCGACCGGGCTTTGCCCGGCGGCGCGCTCCGCCGGCGGCGAGGGAGGGGGCGCGAGGAGAAGGACGGCGGCGGCGCGATTTAGGGTTCGCCCCTCCCGCTCGCGGGAGCGGGACGGGACGAGGTGGTTTATTCTCGTGCTAGATTTTATACCGTCTGCTTCCTATAATCACGTCACGCGCGATCCCCTGGTGTCGTTTCCTTTTGTTAAGTCAAAACAGAAAACTGAAAATACGAGAAAAACAGGGTTTGATCCAAAAATCACGTCACCATTTGACGATTAACTCCATGTCCGATTTGATCCGCTAATCACGGAAGGCCCGCACACGAGAAATCGTGGGCTCATGCACACGATAGATTACTTGCATGCACACGTTCATGGCAAAGAACTGCGGCGCTCACGCACTTCCCACGGCACGTCACCCACTTCGACACCAGCGCTCGCGCATGTCACCTACCTCGCCACAGCACCCGCGCACGTCCTACACCTCGCCGCTGCACCCGTGCAAGTCGCAGCCGATGGTCGTTGGCCGGTTCGCTTGGTTCGGCCCGGGCTTCTTCATCGCCGGTCAGGTCTCTAAAATCAGGACCGTCATGCTGCTCGGTCCGGTCCAGCCCGGACCGCCGGCGGCCGGTCCAAACGTCGGCTCGGACCAGAACCGGACCGGCCCGGACCGTGTCCACCCTGAGCGGTGAGGACGGGGATGGAACAGAACGGACCGCCAAACCTAGACAAATCTTGATGAAAATAGAGTTTGGACAAGGAGCTTCAAGAGGAGAAAGTTTAAGTGTGGCTCGGGCATTTCATCGAACACCTCATGTGCATAGGAGGTGAGCTAGAGCACCACAAAGCTCTCCCACGGCCGGCCAAAAAAACAGAGCACTCCACTGCTCTGCTCGCTAACAAGGGGGTATATATAGGCATCTCATTGGTCCCGGTTCGTGGCTGGAACCGGGACTAAAGGCCCCCTTTGGTCCCGGTTCCAGCCACAAACCGGGACCAATGGTTGTGGGCCAGGAGCGAGGCCCACTGGTCCTGGTTCGTGTCTAGAACCGGAACCGAAGGGGTCAGACGAACCGGGACCAATGACCCACGAGGCCCGGTTGGCCCCCTGGCCCCATGGGTCCCGGTTCGTGAGTGAACCGGGATTAATGGGCTTACCCGGCCTGGACCAAAGCCTTGTTTTCTACTAGTGAGATCCACTGTTCATTGGTCATGTCCCATTGTTGGAGGCTGTAAGCCTCAGAAATCTTGCCCTTATTTACAGCAAGATGGTGAAGTTAAGTGAGTTTCTTAGCGGTACCTCTATACGAGTTCTGAAGCTGGGATTTAATTCTGAAAAGGTATGTGGTAGGGCTAGGGTTCCTACCGGCTCTACTCCGTAGGTTATACGGGCAGGACAACGAGGGTTGGGGGCGAGGGCGGCGGCTCCGGCACGTTGGCGCCGTCGCGAGGAGGAAGAGGGGCGGCGCGGCTAGGGCAAGGTGCGGCTAGGGTTTCCGGCTCCACTGGAGCCGGGCAATATGATAGAACTATCTTTATTGCTTGATCTCAAAACGATGTCTTACATGAGTATTTATAACTTTAGCCTAAGATAACTTTCCTAAGATAACTTGCCTAAGATAACTTGTGGGCCAAGCCCCTAATACTAATGCCCGGTGGGCCTCTTCCTAGAATAGACCAAGCCAGTCATAACATCTCTCCCCGCCTGCGCAAACAGCTCGTCCTCGAGCTGAAAGTCTGGATAGTGTTGACGAAAGTCCTCACGCTGCTCCCAAGTAGCCTCCTCCTCTGGAAGGCCCGCCCACTGAATTAGGACGAACCAGACGCCACGACGGAGCTGAGCCTGCAACACCTTTGCTGGCTCTGGAAGAATGCGACCATCGTCGGTGGGAGGAAGCGCCGGAGGAGCCGCCGGTGGCTCGCCACGGAAAGGCTTGAGCAGCCCCACATGGAACACGTCGTGGATGCGGGCGCGGGCTGGAAGCTGAAGACGATAGGCCACCTTCCCAATACACTCCATGATAGGGAAGGGCCCGGCGTAGCGAGGGCCAAGCTTGCGCTTGGCGCGCGGGTCCAGTGACTGCGTAGAGCGGTGGAGAAGACGCAGCCACACCGAGTCACCCACTGCAAACTCCGCCTCGCGATGATGATCGTCATAGTAGTGCTTGGCCGTCTGCTGGGCCTGAAGGAGACGCTGACGGACCTCAGCCAGCATCTCATCACGGGTGCGGAGAAGGTCACCCGCGACCGCCGTCCGAGCCGTCTCCGGGTCGACCGGAAGTATAGGCGGGGGTGGTCGACCATAGACCACCTCAAATGGCGTTGCGCGTAGGGCGCAGTGATAAGAAGTGTTGTAGCAGTACTCCGCCCAAGAGAGGCAGTCCACCCAAGCGCGAGGCCGATCACCTGTCACACAACGCAAATACATGGCAATGACTTTGTTAACCACGTCAGACTGACCGTCCGTCTGAGGATGGAACGTCATACTCAAGCGGAGCTGGACACCCGCCTGAAGGAAATATGCCCTAGAGGCAATAATATAGTTATTATTTATTTCCTTATATATCATGATAAATGTTTATTATTCATGCTAGAATTGTATTAACCGGAAACATAATACATGTGTGAATACATAGACAAACAGAGTGTCACTAGTATGCCTCTACTTGACTAGCTTGTTAATCAAAGATGGTTGAGCTTCCTAACCATAGACAAAGGAGTTGTCATTTGATTAACAAGGTCACATCATTAGTTGAATGATCTGATTGACATGACCCATTCCATTAGCATAGCACCCGATCGTTTAGTATGTTGCTATTGCTTTCTCCATGACTTATACATGTTCCTATGACTATGAGATTATGCAACTCCCGTTTACCGTAGGAACACTTTGTGTGCTACCAAACGTCACAATGTAACTGGGTGATTATAAAGGTGCTCTACAGGTGTCTCCGAAAGTATTTGTTGGGTTGGCGTATTTCGAGATTAGGATTTGTCACTCCGAATGTCGGAGAGGTATCTCAGGGCCTTCTCGGTAATGCACATCACATAAGCCTTGTAAGCATTGCAACCAATAAGTTAGTTGCGAGATGATGTATTACAGAACGAGTAAAGAGACTTGCCAGTAACGAGATTGAACTAGGTATTGGATACCGACGATCGAATCTCGGGCAAGTAACATACCAATGACAAAGGGAACAACGTATGTTGTTATGCGGTCTGACCGATAAAGATCTTCGTAGAATGTGTAGGAGCCAATATGGGCATCCAGGTCCCGCTGTTGGTTATTGACCAGAGATTTGTCTCAGTCATGTCTACACTGTTCTCGAACCGTAGGGTCCGCACGCTTAAGGTTACGATGACAGTTATTATGAGTTTATGCATTTTGATGTACCTAAGTTAGTTCGGAGTCCCGGATGAGATCATGGACATGACGAGGAGTCTCGAAATGGTCGAGACGTAAAGATTGATATATTGGACGACTATATTCGGACATCGGAATGGTTCCGAGTGGTTTCGGAGAAAACCGGAGTGCCGGAGGGTTACCGGAACCCCCCGGGAGAAGTATTGGGCCACATGGGCCTTAGTGGAGAGAGAGAGGGGCGGCCAGGGTGGGCCGCGCGCCCCCTCCCCCTCTGGTCCGAATTGGACTAGGAGAGGGGGGCGGTGCCCCCCTTTCCCTCTCCCTCTCCCCCTTCCTTTCCCCCTCCTAGTAGGAGTAGGAAAGAGGGGAGTCCTACTCCTACTAGGAGGAGGACTCCTCCTGGCGCGCGCCACAAGGGACGGCCGGCCTCCCCCCTTGCTCCTTTATATACGGGGGCAGGGGGCACCCTAGAACACACAAGTTGATCATCGTGATCGTTCCTTAGCCGTGTGCGGTGCCCCCCTCCACCATATTCCACCTCGGTCACATTGTTGCAGTGCTTAGGCGAAGCCCTGCGTCGGTAGTACATCAAGATCGTCACCACACCGTCGTGCTGACGGAACTCGTCCCCGAAGCTTTGCTGGATCGGAGCCCAGGGAACGTCATCGAGCTGTACGTGTGTTAAGAACTCGGAGGCGCCGGAGTAACGGTGCTTGGATCGGTCGGATAGGGAAGACGTACCACTACTTCCTCTATGTTGCGTCAACGCTTCCGCTTCAGTCTCCGAGGGTACGTAGACAACACTTTCCCCTCTCGTTGCTATGCATCACCATGATCTTCCGTGTGCGTAGGAAATTTTTTGAAATTACTACGTTCCCCAACACCGCCATCCTGAAGAGGTCGCGCCAGACATGGCCCGTGAAGACTGGGTCCCGATCACTGACGATCGAAGTCGGGAACCCGTGTAGACGGACGATGCCGTCGAAGAAGGCCCGGGCCACGGACGTCGCCGTGTACGGATGGCCGAGCGCGATGAAGTGGGCGTACTTAGAGAAGAGATCGACCACCGTGAGGATTACCGACTTGCCCCCCCCCCCCACCTTGGGAAGGCCCTCGATGAAGTCCATGGAGATATCCGCCCAAACCTGAGACGGCACCTCCAAGGGCTGAAGGAGCCCCGCCGGCCTCAGGGTCTCTGTCTTGTTGCGCTGGCAAGTCTGACAAGACCGAAACCATTCGCGGACCAGGGCACGATCGCCAGGGATGTAGAAGTCGGCGCGAAGACGATGGAGGGTTTTCTACACACCCTCATGGCCCGCCGAGTGGGCGAGCTGCAACACCTGGTGACAGAGATCATCATGCGCCGGAACAAAGATCCGGCGCCCATGGAGGAATAGTCCGTCAGAGAAGCGCCAGGGTTCCTCCAAGTCGCCGGCCGCGAGCTGCTGCTGAAGAAGTGCGGCGTCAACTGCCGTCGCAGTGGCGCGTCGAATGTCGGCGAAGAGACCGAACGATGGCTCGGAGCGGATGCACAGGGTCGTCCCGTCGGACGCGTCTGCGGGTGGCGCGATGTCGGAATCGCGACGGGACAGCGCGTCGGCCACGGTGTTAAGACGGCCCGGTCGATACTCGACGGAGAAGTCGAAGCCGAAGAGCTTGCTGATCCACTGGTGTTGCGGAACGGTTGATAGTCGTTGATCCAGCAAGAACTTCAGCTGTAGTGGTCCGTGCGAATGTGGAAGGACCGCCCCCACAAGTATGGCTGCCAATGACGCACGGCCTGGACAAGGCCAATGAGCTCCCGCACGTAAGCTGCCAACTTAAGATGGCGTGGAGCAAAAGGCCGGCTGAAGAAAGCGAGGGGCCCATCGCCCTGATGAAGCACGGCGCCGAATCCGACACCCGAGGCGTCACAGTCCACCACGAACGGCCGGTCGAAGTCGGGCATCTGAAGGACGGGGCCCGTCGTGAGGGCCCCCTTGAGGGCCTCGAATGCCGTCGTCGCCTCGTCGTCCTAGGCGAAGGCGTCGCGGCGAAGCAACCGCGTGAGGGGTGCCACGATGAGTCCGAACTCACGGATAAATTTCCGGTAGTAACCGGCGAGTCCGAGGAACCCGCGGAGAGCCCGCGGCGAGTGAGGCGTCGGCCAGGCGGAGACGGCCGCCACCTTATCAGCGTCCATAGCCACCCCGTCGTCCGAGATGACATGGCCGAGGTAGGCGACGGAAGGCGTCCCGAACGAGCACTTCGAGCGCTTAAGGTGGAGGTGGTGCGCCCGAAGCTCGTTGAAGACGATGGCGACGTGTTGTAGGTGTTCTGCCCAAGACGCACTGTAGATCAGAATATCATCAAAGAAAACGAGCACAAACCGGCATAAGTAGGGCCGGAGGACGTCGTTCATCAGAGCCTGGAAGGTTGCCGAGGCGTTGGTGAGGCCAAAGGGCATAACTAAGAACTCGAAGTGGCCGTTATGAGTCCGGAACGCCGTCTTGGCGATGTCATCAGGGTGCATGCGCACCTGGTGGTACCCCGACCGGAGGTCGAGCTTGGTGAAGAAGCGCGCCCCGTGGAGCTCATCGAAGAGCTCGTCGACCACCGGTATAGGGAACTTATCCTTGAGTGTGACAGCATTAAGGGCACGGTAGTCGATGCAGAAACGCCATGTGCCGTCTGACTTGCGGACGAGAAGAACCGGCGCAGTAAACGGCGAAGTGGATAGTCGGATGATGCCCGCCGCGAGCATGAGCGCACACTGCCGCTCCAACTCATCCTTCTGCAACTGCGGATAGCGGTAAGGCCGTACGGCCACCGGTGCAGAGCCTGGCAGAAGATGTATACGGTGATCGTACGCGCGAGCGGGCGGCAGCCCCTGTGGCTCGGTGAAGATGTCGCCGTGCTGCTGCAAGAGGCTCTCCAATAGCGGGTGCTCGGCCGTGGCGGTGGTCGCCGCGAGCTGGAGTGGAGATGTGGGTGCGGCACCCCCAATGCTGGCCCACTGAATGCGGCGGCCCAACCGCCAGAAGGTCATCGTCAACGCGTCAAAATCCCAGAGAATAGGACCAAGAGTGCGCAAGAAGTCGACGCCGAGGATGAAGTCGAAGCAGCCCAAGTCGATGTCGACGCAGGTGATGGTGAAGTGCTCGTCGCCGATAGTGATGGGCACGTCCCGGGCGAGGCCGTGGCAGCGGAGACGGTCACCATTAGCACCGGTGACTCGCAACTGTTCTCCGCCGGTTGGCTGTAATGCAAGGCGTTGCATGGTGGTCTCCGGCAAGAACTTATGCGTGGACCTTGTGTCCACTAGGGCCACCAGGCGCTCGCCCTGTATCATGACCGGTAAGAGCATCGTCCGTTCGTCACGGATGCCGGCCAGCGCGTGTAGGGACACCACAAGGGCGGTGGCCGGGGCGGGCGTGGGTGCCACTGCGGGCTCCGCAAGGGCTGGGGCGCCGAGGCCATCCTCCAGTGGCTCCTCCTCAGGCTCGTCGGTCGTCTCCAAGTAGAAGAGGCGGGGGCAGACATGACCTAGTGCATAGGGCGCATCACAGTTGAAGCACAAACCCAGTCGCCGGCGTTCCAGCTGTTCCGCCTGGGTGAGGCGCCTGAATGGCCGCGCCGGCGCCGGGCCGGCTGCCGGAACGGCCGTAGATGATGCTGGTGCTGCCGGAGATGACCGGGGCGGCTGTCGGCCCCCACGTGGTGCAGATGGACGCGTCACAGCCTGGGCGCGTTGCTCGAACGCCCGGGCATAGTACATGGCCGTCTGAAGGTCTTGGGGCCCCTTCATCTCGACGTCCACGCGGATATGGTCGGGGAGGCCACCGATGAAAAGCTCCACCCGTTGTAAGGCCGTCACACCGGGTGCGTGGCACGCCAGGGCCTGGAAGCGATCGGCGAAGTCCTGCACCGTGGAGGTGAATTGCAGACGGCCCAACTCGGCCAAGCGGCTCCCGCGTACCGGTGGCCCAAAACGAAGAAGGCACAACTCCCGGAAACGATCCCACGGGGGCATGTCGCCCTCGTCCTGTTCGAGGGCGTACTACCAAGTCTGGGCGGCCCCGCGGAGGTGGTAGGACGCCAGCCAAGTCCGTTCTGACGCGGGCGTGCGCTGGCCGCGGAAGAACTGGTCACACTGGTTGAGCCAGTTAGGCGGGTCGTCGGAGCCGTCGTACATGGCGAAGTCGATCTGGGCGAACCGGGGCGGCTGCTGGTGTGGCACGCCCTGACCCGCTGCCTCGGCAGTGCGGAGGGCTGATGATGGCGGCCGGTTCATGGTGGAAGGCCCGGCGTAGTTCCCGGCGGCGCCCGACGCCTCGAGCTGCAGCGGGAAACCGGACTGTGGCCGGGTCTCCTGGTAGGCCGATGGCTGTCCGTGGAGCCAGCCGGGAAGCGGCGATGGGGGCGGCGGAAAGCGGACCTCCTGGATGGGGAGCCCGCTCGGCGATGACCTAACCAGGTTAGGGCTGGGTGGGGGCGGTGGAGGAGCCTGTTCCGAGGCCGCTGGAAGGTAGGGCGCGGCGGAGGACGGCGCGGCCGGCGCAGTCCAGGTGGGCCACTGCGGCTCCGTGGTGGCGACGATCGGCGCGGCTGCCGGCGCGATCTGCGGCGGCCACTGCGGCCAAGACGGCGGTGCAGCCGCTGGGGCGGGAAGCGCCGGGTACCCTTCGGTGATGGCCCCCGGTGCCGAGTACCACGGAAGCATCTGCTGATGACCCGCGGCCATGGCTGGATGGAGTGGAGGCGGCCCGTACGGACCTGCCAGGTAGAGGCGGATCCCTTGTACCGCGGTGACGAGGTCGTTGAGGACGCCCGCCATTGCCTCCGGCGTGAACTGTGGCGGCTGCGGGGGAGGAGACGGCGGTGGCGAGGGTTGGACGGGGGCCGGTGGCAGCCCTTGGCTCGGCGTGGTGCCGGGCGCCGTCAGGGGCAGCGTCGCGAGTGACGCCGTGGCGCCCGCCGCGATCGATGTCGTGGCGTCCGCCAAGAGCGAGGCCGTGACGTCCGGCGCGGAAGCGACGGTGGTGGAGGAGTTGGCAGGCAGCGGTGGCGGTGGCGGCGGTGGAATTGGCGAAGACATGGTCGAAACCCGGGTACCTGATATCAAATTGGTAGGACTAGGGTTCCTACCGGCTCTACTCCGTAGGTTATACGGGCAGGACAGCGAGGGTTGGGGGCGAGGGCGGCGGCTCCGGCGCGTTGGCGCCGTCGCGAGGAGGAAGAGGGGCGGCGCGGCTAGGGCAAGGTGCGGCTAGGGTTTCCGGCTCCTCTCGAGCCGGGCAATATGATAGAACTATCTTTATTGCTTGATCTCAAAACGATGTCTTACATGAGTATTTATAACTTTAGCCTAAGATAACTTTCCTAAGATAACTTTCCTAAGATAACTTGCCTAAGATAACTTGTGGCCAAGCCCCTAATACTAATGCCCGGTGGGCCTCTTCCTAGAATAGACCAAGCCGGTCATAACAGTATGTAAGATTGGTGCTTTACGAGCTGCTTCACGTCTTCTCTGCCCATCTCATCATGTGCTTCATCCTTGTAGATTTGGGTGCAGCCAGAATGTCCGATGCAAAGTTTGGCATCTGTTTTCCGCCAACTAAGGTTTGTTAATCTAGTTGATCTTCCTGAAGGGTATGATCTCACCTGGACAATGTATATTCTTGAAGCTGTGCCCTTACTGAAGGAGCTATATATGACGGTATGTGTTTACCTACGGATCTCTTATTAGCCGCATGGGCTTAATGTTAGGTTTTGCAGGTTTCTTTCACCTAGTAGATACAAAAGATGGCTGCTCTATTGATAATTTATTTTTCATCTTGGACCTTTTTGCTGGCATGTAGGTATGGGATCATGAGTGTAATATGGAAATGGACGAGGAGACGAGGAAAGAGGTATCATATAGTGAGAACAAGGGTGTAGAGTGGGACTCGGCCGCGGCAGATTTCCAACACCATAATTTGGTCACACTAGTCATTTTTGACTTTGAATCTGAAGATTGCTTTGTGAGTTACGTGAGACGTGTTCTGGTGGTGGCCGTCAATCTGGAGGACGTGTTCCTGTATAGTGCGTTCGGGTGTGGCAGTTGGCGGGACAAGAAGAAGCTTGTCAGGTACCCCTGGACTAAAAGGCAGAGGATCTCCCTGAAGAAGAGACTTACCACTGTGATCGAGTCGTTTGCCATATTGCACTATGGTAAGATGAGGCCTGGTCATGTAGCCAAATGGGAGTACCCAAAGTGCTCAATGCTCGAGGCAAAAAAGGGTTTTGCGTGAGGCTAAGAAAGTGTTGATTTTACAGTAGTGAAGTGTGTTACAAGTGTTATTATCTTTGGTTGAGAGATCGTTTTAGTGTTTTTTTTAGAGTGAAATGCGCCGCTAGTCCACGAACTCAAACTGATTGCACACTTTAGGCCATTAACTTAGAAAGTGATCAGATTTAGTCCACAAACTCGTTTATTTGATCAAATAAGGCCAAAACCGATTAGAGAGGAGAAAAACCAGCCACTTGACTGCCACATCAGCCGTTCTTAGACTGTTGGACTAACTATTTTTGGAGGGGCGTATTTGTAAACTTGTCGTATTTTCTAACTTATCTTAGCTAAATGGCGTATAGAGTAAAAAAAATTAAACCTGCATATTGCAGGGGACTCGAACCAACAACCTTTCAAAGTTAGCAAGCAGCAGCTAACCATTGGGACACAACCTGACTTCTTTATTTTGTGCCAGCCAACTCTATATATATTCATGTAGAACCAGGAGATTTCATGCAACCACCTTTTTTGTTTCTTTTTCTGCGGGTGGATCCCATGCAATCACATGATTTCCTTCTAGTGTTGGTCGATAGATTTCCTTATATTTACAATCGTATTAAGTACCCGTTAGCTCATTTCCTGCCTTTGACATTCATTATTTGGAAAGAACAATTTTCTTAAAAACAATATAAGGCCATGGTGCATGGAAAGTTTAATGTCAACATACTTGTTGTAACATATATAATCAGATGCGAATTATTACACAAGTCGGGTTGTGTTCCAATGGTCAGCAACTAGTTGCCAACTCTTACAGGTTGTAGGTTCAAATCACATGCAAGTTGGTTTTTATTTATTATTTTCTTTATACGCCATTAGTTAAGATAGGTTGCTAGAAAAACCGATCAGCTTGCAAAAAGGGCCCTGTAAAAAATAGTTGGTCACAAAACGGTCTAAGGAACGCGGACGTGGCCGCCATGTGGTCGGTTTTTCTCCTCTCTAGTCGGTTTTGGCCTTATTTGATCAAATAAACGAATTTGTGGACTAAGTCTGATCATTTTCTGAGTTGATGGCCTAAAGTGTGCAATCAGATTGAGTTCGTGGACTAGTGGCGCATTTCACTCTTTTTTTTACCTCATGGACCTCGTCTTACAGGCCAAGCTAGTTAATGGTGCCCCATGTCTGTCCAACTAAAATGGTACATATGGAGGACAGAATCGGTGTATATGACAGATCAATGTTAGCAAAACAATGGTCTTGTTGCTATGTTGGTTATGGTCTAAGATTAACTAGAAACTTAATGTTACTTTATGCGAAACTGCTAGCGGAAATTCCAAACCTCGTGCACCAACTAACATAGAACACACACACAATTGTGAACCGCAAGTTTGTGTATGAATCATGAATTAATTTCGATTCCAGCACGTTTTCATTTTTTAGGCTATTAAGAAATAAAGCCAACACAAGCTCAATAGGTACAAAAGATAATAGAGAATATATATACATAGATTCTACTTCAAGAGTATTACTTCCTCTACAGCTAGCATGATCAACCCATATACCCTCTGCCTTACGAGCAGAACATTCGGCTCGGTGGTGTAATTTAGAAAGAACAGTACCTCCTCTGCACCACTAAGTAAACAGGTAAAAGAAAAGACCAAAGACACCGACATCAACATGTAACTACTCGCTCTTGTCCCCAGGAAGAGAAAAAAAGAACTTCAGTTGCTGCATCAGAAGTGCGAGAGGATACTACAGCGGCACTCGTTTCCCTCTAGCGGTCAAGGAACTGCATGAAACACAGGGGAAATCAGACTAGTCAGAATATGAAATAGAGAGATCAAGCACCATGTCTTATATCTCTTAATAGCAAAAGGAGAATGTTCGGTGCTGTGATGGGATGCCCATACCGATGTGACAAATGTTTGCTGAAAAATCCAGCCCAGGATAGGAATCCTTTGCAAGAAAACCGCAAGAGTTGGCCAGAATCCACTGCAATGGAATGCAAATCAGTGCCCATTACATGTAAAACTACTTTTTTTTTATGAGAGCTGCATATGTTTCTTTCTACTCCATCCATTCCAAAATAGATGCTTGACTTTGTATTAACTTTAATACAAAGTTAGTACAAAGTCGAGTCATCTATTTTGAAACGGAGGGAGTAGCAGTCAACACATTGGTTTGCAGATAACATTGTACAATCTTTTTAGGTCTTGTCTCTTGTCTAAACATAAAAATGTCCAAGAGATAAACAAGAAATCAATCACACCTGATGACTATGACAAAGCCATATGCCTCTAAGAGCATGCCGAAGAAAGGCCATCCCGTCAGAACCAGGAAAAAGCCAGCGCTAAAAGAGATGCTAGCCTGTTCATTCCATCAGTTAACTCTATAATATATTTATGTTGAATCTCAACAGCTATGGCACGCGATTTAGTGGTTGCCAAACCTTGTAATTCCTAGGCTTTGCGAAGAACTGCATAGTCGATTTCAGACCAATTGTCAAACCCAAACCTGACAGGAAAAGCATCTGAAGGAGGATGTAAGAAAATGTCAAACATATGTATGCTGGTCGACTCAGCTATCGAAAAGATCGAGGGAAACACTGAGAAAAGGAAACTCACATTGCCCATTGCGATAAGCCCCTTGTGAAAGAAGACGATTCCTAGGAAGGAGAAGAACACCCCAAAGCCTGTCAGGCCTAGCCCAATCTCTGATGAAAATAAAACGCATGTGTCATCCATGAACCACTGACTTCCCGCAAAAAAAAAAATCCATGAACCACTGACTAAAAAAGACGGGCTAGCTGTTGTCTGGGCTGAATATTCCATAACACACCGTCTCTGTTGCGTAATTAATTCCAGTGAAGCTCTGAGTAAGCTTACACTATCAGTTGTTGACCAAAAGACCATAAAACATAATGAAGTGTTTTTCTTCAGTATTTGTATCATTTGGTACACTAGTAGAAAACAGGGCTATGGTCACGGGGCAATATTCACATTAGTCCCGGTTCAGTCTAGAACCGGGACTAATGTGAGCATTGGTCCCGGTTCGTGCGGCTAAGGCATTAGTCCCGGTTCACCTGAGCCTTTTAGTCCCGGTTTAAGACACGAACCGGGGCTAAAGGGTGCGATGACCTTTAGTCCCGGTTCGTGCCTTAAACCGGGACTAAAGATTACCTTAGTCCCGGTTTGAGGCACGAACCGGGACTAATGGGGTTGAGACCTTTAGTCCCGGTTCGTGCCAGGTCCCATTTTCAAACTCTACCCCCCCCCCCCCTGGATCGCCTTTTCAGTTTTAAAAAAATAAAAGAAAATGATGGAAATGTCAAAAAAATAAAAGAAAATAAGTTTCCCATGTGATATGTGGTCTAGTTGTTGGGAAAATTTGCAAATGTGAATTTTGACTTTATTTGCAAAATCTCTCTGAAATTTGTAAAAATGGGCATAACTTTTGCATACTAACTCGGATGAAAAAGTTTTTTATATGAAAAATCATCTACTCGAAAAGTTACATCCGAATTTAACCGAGGGAACCCCGTTAAACATTTTCAAAATCCTCAAAAACAAAATAGAAAAAAAGTTACGGGGCTTTTAAGATCTGGAGAGGCAAAAAAATTCAAACTATGGTCAAACAATGGTCAAACTAATTATTCTAGAATATTAGTGTTACTAAATAATTATTTTAGTTATTTTGAATTTGGTCAAACTATGGTCAAACTATGGTCAAACAATGGTCAAACTAATTATTCAAGAAATATTAGTGTTACTAACTAATTATTGTTTTTTAAAACAATAGTTTCAAACTCAAACAGTGAAATGTGTCACTTCATGCTCAAGCAAAATTCCTGAGGGTTAATAGGATTGACATCTTATTATTGTCAGGAAAACAACAAGTGCAGACTTGGAAATGAGGGAGAATAGAACCCGGAAGTTAAGCGTGCTCAGGCTAGGGGAGTGGGAGGATGGGTGACCGTTCGGGAAGTTAGATGATTTGGAATGATGTGGGGTGATTAGAGATTAGAGGATAAATTGAGTAGTGATGAGGGGGTGGTGATTAGAGATTAGACGTTAAAAAATTCAGAAATTTGAAAATAAAAAAAATTCAAAAAAAATTCATAAAATTTTCTTTAGTCCCGGCATTAGTACCGACCCTTTAGTCCCCCGGTTCAAAAACCGGGACTAAAGGGCCTTACCAACCGGGACTAAATCCCCTTTTTCTACTAGTGGTAGCAGATAAAGATAAGAAGCGGGAACAAGAATTGGACCGAGATTTTTTTTAGTGAACTTTCAATTGGAAAGGGAATGGTGCCAGGTCCTTACTCTTAAGGTCATTCATCTCAAATGAAACCATCTTCTTATTCAGCAGCAGCAGCAGCGAGGGACGGCACCGGGACTCCTGCAGCTGCAAATCAACGTGTATTTGAATTAGACACGAGTTCATAGAAAAGACACAAGCAGGGCCGCTAGTAGTAAGTAGTATAAGTCTTACTAACAGACTGACAGAGAGCTCCAGAGGAGCAGCGAACCGACCCTAAGTCCTCGTGGTCAGCAGTCGCCGAACAGCGGAGCACACTTAAGGGAAATTGCCAAGGTCCCCTTCCCTCCTCAGTGTAGAGATTGATCGAGAGAAGAGCTCGCTGGATGAAACGAACCTAGCTAGCTTTCACATACCTTGAACGAAAGAGAGGGGGCCAATGGCCGGAGACTGTCCCGGGGGCCGGCGGAGGAACGAGGGGAGGGGAACGGCGATGTCGGCGGTACGGCGGAGAGGCTAAGGCGAGGCAAGGGCACGGCGGCGGCCGCTGTAGGCAGGCAAGGCAGATGGATGCGCCGCGCCGGAACGTCAGGAGAAAAGAGAGTACATAGGTCTTTTTTTTTTCTTCAGAACGCAGGAAATGCAAGGAGGGAGCCTGGCTATTTATCCTAGGGGGGAAATGACCGCGACGCCGGTCATCGCCATTGGTCGCCACGGGTGGCGCGATGCTACTGGCTGCTGTGCACGGCACGGGAGAAAATCCAACCGAACCGATCCGATACTATTGTTTTCCTTTTTATTAGTATTAGTACTTCAGTCAAAGAGAAGAATAATGAAGCCTCGCTCTGAAGCAACCCCTCTTCGCCGTCTCCAACATCCAACCGCAAGATTATTATGATGTACTCCATCTGTGAATTAATATAAAAGCATTTAAATTACTACTTTAATATATAATCTAAACGTTATTATTATGATGTAACCACTTGCTCTTGTCCCTGAGAAGAGAAAAAGAAAACTTCAGTTGCTGCATGAGAAGTGCGAGAGGATAGTACACGTCTACACCAGCACTCGTTCCCCGTTCCCCTCTGTGGCGGTCAAGGAACTGCATGAAACACAGGGGAAATCAGACTAGTCAAAATATGAAACAAAGAGATCAAGCTCCATATCTCTCAATAACAAAAGGGAGAATGTTCTGTGCTCTGATGTGATGTCCGTACCGATGTGACAAATGGTTGCTGAAACATCCAGTCCAGCCAAGGATAGGGATCCTTTGCAAGAAAACCGCAAGAGTTGGCCAAAATCCACTGCAATGGAGTGAAAATCAGCATCCATTACACGCGCAACTACTCTTTGTATTATGAAAACTACAGATTTTCAACACATTGATTTTGCCGATAAAAATTTATTACATTTAGGTTTTGACAAAACGTAAAATGTCAAGAGCGAAACAATAAAGAAATCACACCTGAAGATTATCGCAAAGCCGTATGCCTCTAAGAGCATGCCGAAGAAAGGCCATCTCATGAAAACTAGGAAAAGGCCAGCACTAAAAGAGATGGCACCCTATTCAGCACACCAGATAACTCTATAAGAGCATCTCCAATAGCCGTGCTATATATGCGTCGCGCTTAAAATTTTGGGTTTTTTACGCGCGCGCAACCGCTCCGGGAGCTCCAGCGGAGGCGCTAAAACCGCGCGTGCGGCATAAGTACTTCAGCGCGCGGCCCAAAACGCCATCGCGTGCCGTTTATGTGCTGCGCCCGCTCCCGCGCGCTGCACACTCGAGCGCCCGCTCGCAACCTCCACCTATCCCAACCCAGGCGCTGGCGCCGCCGCCCGCACCGCCGCTGCTTCCTCCGACGACCATTCCGGCGCTTCCCCGGCCTATCCCCGCGTCGCCGCTGCTTCCTCCGTCCCCCTCTAGTCACCGCCGCCCTTCGCGCGCGCCACTCCTCTGACGAACAGTGCCTGGCCGCCCACTGCCACTCGGCGCCCACAAGGTGTTCGACAAAACGCTTGCAAGGTATGTATTGCTTCAACTTCACTTTTTTTACAAGAATTTGGTGCATGTTTTTTGTAGTTCTTATAGCCTAGTTTAAATCGAACATTGTAGATGAGTTCGTCATACGATTCTTCCGAAGAAGAATTTGATATTGAAGAGGAGGAGGATCTTGCAATCATCCTAGCTGTGCACATCAATAAAAAACCAAAGCACGGTGGTTTGGTTATGGGCCGGCAGAAAATTTGGAGGGATAAGATCGATGCTGACAACAGATTGATGAGGCATTATTTTCTGGATAATCCCGTGTGCCCCGAGTCGTACTTCCGGCGCCGGTTTAGGATGAGCACCAAGTTGTTCAGGCGCATTGCAGAGAAACTGGCGAGCCATGATCAGTTTTTTCAGCAGAGGAGGAATGCCGCCGGAGAGCTCGGGCATAGCACCTTTCAGAAGGTGACAGCCGCTTTGCATATGTTGGCATACAGTATTCCAACTGATCTAGTTGATGACCACTTGGCCATGGGTGAGAGTCAAGCCATCATGTGTGTCAAGCGCTTCGCAGTTAGAATTGTGCAAGTGTTTGGCCCGGAGTATTTGAGATCTCCCAATGTTGAAGATTGTGCAAGGCTTTTGGAAATGAACAAAGCTCGCGGGTTCTCAGGTATGCTTGGGTCAATAGATTGCATGCATTGAAGTTGCATACAGTAGTAACTTCATGCTGAATTGAAAACTGAGGGTATCCATGGACAACATATTAAGAGAGAGCCCACCTGGATTGGGCGGCTTTACCTGATTTGTCGGTTTTTAGAAGTTTAAGTTTGGAATTTTCCGCTTTTAGGAAGTACTAGAAGGTTTTAAAACAGTTTTTTTAAGTCATTTTCTCTATCAATTTATTTTCTGTTTTTTATCTCTTCCCTATATGTTCTTTTATTTTTATTTTTCTTCCTTCTCATTTTACTTTACATTTCTTTCTCTTTTATTTTCTTTAAGAAAATGTTTACAAATTTTAAAAAATGTTATAAAATTAAATATTCCGATTTTTGTAAAAAAATGTAAATGTTCACAAAATTTAAAAGATGTTCAGAATGTATTTTCTATATCACCTTTTAAATTCAAGATTTTTTTAAAAAATCTGTGAACATTTTTAAATTTTGTGAACATTTTTCTGAATTTGTGAAATTTTCTTATTTTGGATTTTTTTTAGAAAAAATTTGAAGTTTAAATATTGCAATAATACTCCCTCCATCCCAAAATAAGTGTCTCAACTTTGTACTAACTTTAGTATAAAATTATACTAAGGTTAAGACACTTATTTTGGGACGGAGGGAGTAGATGTTATAAATCTACCGGAACAAATCCATTAACTGGTTTCTTAGATGAAAGCCTGTTCAAAGGAAGCCAACCAAGGAAAACCGCTCGGGAAGAAGGCAAGGAGCATTGCATGCAACACCCAGTGGGCTGGCACAGAAAATATCGTTTGGTGTGAAAGCTCTTTAATTTGACGCAGAATGCGTCAAATAGTAGCTCCTTCGATTTTAGAGGTTTTCCGTCGTTAATATTCTTATTATGCCTGACTCTATTGCTACTTATTCTTTTGCTTTGGTTGGATCCATGACATATGTGCAATATTCTTCTTGTAGTAGTCACCGTCGTATGGCTATGTCATCTGGGTTTTTTTCTTGAGGAAATATCATCCGGAAATTAAATGTTGGGTTTGCTATCAATTCACATCACATATGTGAGAACTGATTTCATTGAAAACATTTACATCAACTTTTATTCGAGTGAAACCCATACTTTTATTAACCAAACAGGGTATAATAGCATAGAAATGCGGATCTACTACGGATACCGGGATAGGATAGATGTCTTGGAAACTTTGCTGAAAGAACCCTAAATAGGGTATTACAAATGAATCCTTGAGAGTTTTTGCAGACAACCAAAAGAGAAACCGCCGTCGACCACTGGTATGGTCGTGACTCGCCAGGTGAAGCGACATATCTCCAGCATCCCATGATTCAAGCCAACTAGGGGGGATCCAACGTTCAATCGTTGGGTTCAGATGAATCCATTAAATTTTGCTAGCAACATACATGTATGTATGGCTATTTTTGACAACCAATACCATGATATGTTTATAGAGCGAATTGTACATGTTAGAGATACATAAGTTGATTACAGCGATTACAAGATAAAGTCTAAAAGAAACAAGTAAATCTTCGAGATCTTCAAACTCTTTTTTCTTCTATGATATGATCTTGTACATTTCTGAAGGCAGTCGCATGAAAATAGCAAAGGTATCAAACCACAGACCTGTAAATACCAACAAGGGTTCTCCCATGGTTTTAATTTGAGCCACAATGCCAAGGCTGCGATGCACGCACGCAGCCATTAAAGTAATCAACCAGTATTCCAAGCACACAAAAACGAACAACCAGGTCGACGTCGCTGGGAGTCGAAAGTATGAATAACCATTGTCAAGGACATAACAACCGGGACAGATATTGCAAGGACAATCCTCCTCGCAGCAACCATGACAAAAAACCAAAAGCGATCCGGCGAAGCAAGATCTGAAGGACCATACCTAGGCAAACATAATCTTCCAACACCACCATTGACGGCGGGAAGGAGATCTCGTCATTCGAACGGAGGAACGAAGATTACTTTATTGTAGACGATGCCATCTTCAAAGAAAAAGACAACTACCAAAACCCTAAACCAGTCTAATGAAAACACTACTACTATAAAGAACACTCATAGATCAGGTTCCCCACCCCTCCCGACACCGGTGAGGCCAGCCGGAGGAGGGGTAACCGATCTACGGTGGCGGCGAAGGTGGTGCCGACGGCTAGTTTTTTCATAGAGTCGGGGTCTAATACTAGTCACCTGCATACATGTATGTATGACTTAGCCTGACCCCAATAGAAAGTTAATCCTCACCCAAGAGAAACTAATTGGAGGTGCCGTGTGAAAGGGAACCAATAGAAAATTGGGATGTGCTCCGCATGCAGAGACCTCCCTCGTGGGCAGGCCCACCGAAGCGGATTTCCTTTCTGGTTTTGGGATTTTTGCAATTTGCCGCTCTCACTTTTTTGGTTGGGAACACTACTGAAAGTGCATCTAACCCCTAAGGGTGATTTTGGTAATTAATAAAAATCTCTATGGACCAATGATTTCACGTCTACCCGTCGGCTAGCCTCAGCTCTTGGTTGGCAGCTCGTCGGTGAGCCTCTACTTGTCATCAAGTGTGGTCATTGTTGGCGGCTGGTGCCATGACTCGTCTTGAGCATGCGCAAACCTCCTGGAT
This sequence comes from Aegilops umbellulata, assembly GCA_032464435.1. Taxonomy (NCBI): domain Eukaryota; kingdom Viridiplantae; phylum Streptophyta; class Magnoliopsida; order Poales; family Poaceae; genus Aegilops; species Aegilops umbellulata. The sequence goes on from CP136057.1 coordinate 8,987,859, forward strand.
GAGTTTCCTACAAGTGCGAAAAGGACGGAATGACTGCAATTTTGTATGGTTGTTATTCATATTTGTCGCAATTTGAAACTTGTTGTTTTCTTAAAATGTACTCCCTCCGTTCCTTTATATAAGGTGTATTTGTTTTTTGAAAAGTCAAACGAGTGCAAGTTTGACCAAGTTTTTAGAAAAATATATCAACATTCAGAATACAAAATTCATATCATCCTGATCCGTCATGAAAGGTAGTTTCATATTTTATCTATTAGGTATTGCAGATGTTGGTACTTTATTCTATAATCTTGGTCAAACATTCAAATGGTTGACTTGCACGGAAACCAATACACCTTATATTCTGAAACGGAGGGAGTATGTAGCAAGGATGCAAGTTTTGGTATCAGTAAGAAGAGTACATTGCTCTATTGATAATGAAAAATCTGCTAGATGTTGGAATGATTCCCATTCTACTACCAAAAGTAGACATGCAAAATAACAAGAGTGGACATACAACATTTATTTGTTACTGAAGGGAAAATTGTTTCTAGTTGGTCCTGAATAGCTTCCTGCAAAAGGATTCCTGCTTGCTCGGTGAATGTCTTGCTAAAAGATATAATTTCTTGTGCACTAGTTGCTGGAGATGAGGCTATAGATGACGCAATGTTCAAGTTTGAGGCGCCAGAGAAGAAAGAAGCGTGCAAACTCGAGAAGCTAACAGAGAAAAACAACAATGTAGGTAGTGAAGATATGAAGAAAGTATTGATCGGATTAGTAGGAGCAGTTAAGGAAGTGATGTTTGTACTGTGTGTAATTTTTCTTGTAGTTTTTTGAATCAGTTCTCTTAGCGAATAACTGGTGAAGTATGTGGCCAAGATATCATTTAGTGAAATAATTGAATAGTGAAGTTTGACTCGATGGCCCAAAAAATAAATGAATTTATGCTAATTTTTAAGGGAGTTAAGTTTGGGGGTACGGTTAGAAACCGCACATTTCTAGAGAAGCAAATATAAAGAGTTAAATGATAAGAGACCATTTGCTCCTAAATTATTAAGAGAACGGTTAGAGATGCTCTCACCATGGAGCGACATGCCCGCCCCATCTCAACGGCATGGCCATCCTTCTTCTTCACCATGACACCCGTGGCCTTCTCTCCGCCCCTCCTCCGTTGTCATATGTGGGCTCCAGGTCGTCCCGGATGTAGGACATGGCGAGAAGCATGACGATGGAGACGCCGATAGCGAGCGCAAAGAGAGGTTGGCGAGAGTGGTGACAAGGTAAACGAGGACGACAACATCGCATCGATGAGGAACGGTTGAACGAAAGAGCGGGTTTAGGTTGACATGCCAAAGATGGTGTTGAGGATGAGGATGACCAGGAGTGTGCAGCGTGCGCATGGTCGTCGTCGTCTCCTATGTGAGGTTGGCATCCAAGAGCGTGCCGTCGATGGAGGACAACATAGAGGCACTGGCAAAGGCTGAGCCGACAACTAGGGTTAACTGCGGGGATGCAATCAAGGGAGAGAAAGGGCCATGAGATGCTGGGGAATCGATGGTGGAGGCCATTACGGGGTCACAACAGTAGATAGCAGCGCAGAAGATGGCCATCATTTGCCAGAATCAAAGCGATGACGGTAATTTGGATCGGAGGGAGAGACGCCATGAGTTTAGCGTGTGCATGGCCGCACGGGTATGCGTCTATATCTAATCCGGTAGAAAATAAGAAACCAGATACAAGTTTCGTGGGAGAGGCAAACAAAGGAGGCGGACGAAGGATGGCCAGAGTGCATTCTGACAAGAAAATGAACGTTGCTACTACTCCCTCCGTCCGAAAAAGCTTGTCCCTCAAATGGATGTATCTAGCACCAAGTTAGTGCTAGATACATCCATTTAAGACACAAGCTTGGGACAAGCTTTTCCGGACGGAGGGAGTATTTGTTTAACATAATACTATAAGAAAAGAAATAAATATAGAAAGAGGAAAAAAAGAAAAAGAGAGGAAAAAAGAGCCTTCCAGAACAAGTAGAGGAGGGAGAATTTGCGCGTGCCCTTTTCTTCCACGCATCACGCCCGATCTCTTCTTCTTCCAATCTTCCTCCTCCGTGCCTCTCTCGTGTTCCCCACCGAACCAAACCCTAGACCAACTTCCCGCACCCCACGCAGATCCCAGCCCCGCCGACAACCTCGGACCCTAGATCGACCGCCCTGCCGCCGGGCCCGATGAGCTCGTCGTCTCCGCCCGCGGCGGCGGAGGAGGTGCCGATGGCGCCGGGCTTCCGCTTCCACCCAACGGACGAGGAGCTGGTCTCCTACTACCTGCATCGCAGGGTCCTCGGCCGGCGCCTCCGGATCGACGCCACCCAATATGGCTTGCAATATACATTTCCAAATTCCTCGTTTTCATATTCAGTTGACTTAACTATAATTTTTATACTAATCTTTTTTATCCATTTATGATCAATTCTCTCGGTTAAGACCTAACTATATTTTTTCTTTCACGGTTTTATAACTAATCACATACTCGTGTCGCTAAATACTAACATAATGTTGTGTGTTAAAAATGTATGTCTATATATAATTACAAACACAATCGTTCCAAATTGAAATCATACTTTTTTACAACAAATGTTATTCTAGTGTCTTTCATTGACTTTAGTTTGAGACGTTTCCTACAAACCCTTTTGTTTAGTCCCATCTCACTTAGATATAAGACAAATAGTAAAGAAAAAATGGATTGTTTTGTGGAAAATTATGTATCAGGAGATGTCTTATAATGCATTCAAATGTCATGGTATCCATATTAGTAATTTTTGAACAATAGTTGGTAGAGAGATTTAAAGTGTACATGTCTCTCAAATATCTTTACGAATGTTCTAGATTTTGTTGTTACTAAGAAATGGTAGGGAAGGCCCCACATATTTTATTATTTGTGTTTAAAAAGAGTACAATGAAAATTTACAAATCATAATGGCAGATAATTTTGATGGTGTCGCTGCACTAGTGGTATACTCGACTCAAATTGACCACCTAGAAATCTCTCTTCTCCATCATTCCCTCTCGCCACTGGCTTTCACAACTTCTCATTGCTTGGGAAGTGGGCGGCCATTTGTCGTGGCGTGTGGTCGGAGGGGCGTCGGTATCTCCCAGACCAAAGCCGTACATTTAAACCTATAAGGTCTCTACCCCTCAAAAAAAAAACCTATAAGGTCTCTGGCCAACTCGACCCTAATACCTTTGTGACTCGTTTCTATTGTACCTTCGAGTAAGCCACTCCTTCATGCACGAACGAGCTCCTTGTTTTCTATACCTCGGAATATTTGGATTTCTAAGAGGCCTTATGGACAACCCAGTACCGCCCAATTCCAAAAACTTTTGGGAAAGTTCTTTTTCATACCTGACCATTCAAATATTGAACAAGTCCTGTTCTACTAAAACACATTTGGTACTTCCGTAATAGTTGGTTTTCCCCATGTAACAGTCAACTTTCTCTTTTTTATGAATATGCCCCACTCCTTAAGTGGGTGGACGTCTTGAGACAATTTCCCAAGCATAAAATTGAGAATTTGCAGGTCAAGCACGCCCTTTTTCTTGAACTCATTCGTTTGTGCTAAATCTCTCTTGTTCTATCCTTTGGTTCTATGTGCGCATGCACGCACATGGGAGAGAGAATCCTATGGGTTCTTGAGAAGTTGAGACAATCGATGGAAGATCTTTTGATGATTTCATCCAAGTCACTTTTCTTTGCTTATTACTCTTGGAGGGTGTGTGCCTCCTAGATGGTTAGGAGCCACTTGTGAGCCTTCAAGGTGCGAAGAAATCAAAAGTTTGTACAGTGCCCAGTGATCACCTTCTTTGTGAAATCAAGGTAGGTGCCTCCTTGAACCTTCACCAACAAGGAGTAGGACTGCACAAACAATTTGAACCTCCGAAAAACATCGTCACGTTGTTCATGTTTGCAATCACATTCCCCTTTCTCCTACTTTCTGAAAAAATCCACCTCTTCTTTTTGACTTGCAAGGCAGGTGCTCTGTCGATTTCATTGAGAGAAAAACAAATACAAAATGACACAATTTATAAGGAAAAATAGGCCAAAACAATAACTAAAAACAATAAAAGGAAATGAAAACAACCACCGACGACAACCCAAATAGACCACCTCCACCTAACACGACCTCTCTCTGGAGCGTATGTAAGCAAGATCTTCGAAAACGCCTTTAAGAAGGAAAAGTAGCGCCCACTGACACCGTCGTCATTGACATCGACCCCGTCGACCACAAGCTTTTGCCCAGACCCATTCACGCCCCCTCCATCGAACCCTGGGAAAAGGTTTGGTCTCACCAACAACCCCAACGTCGCCCCCAACACCAATCGGCCACGACCTGGTGGTGAGGATCAACTCTTCGACAATGCCTCCAAAGAGGAAAATGACACCAACAAGCGCCATCATCGCCGGCATCGACCCCCCGTCAAAGAAACTAGCTTCGCATAGAGCCATACGCCTCACCATCTCTACAGACCCCGTGAAGGGAGCCAAGCCATAGTGAACCTACGAGACCGAGCCGCAACTCTGCTCGTATTCAACAAGGGCAAAACCATGAGCATTTGGATCCACTGCAGCACCATGGTGGACTACCCTTGCTGACGTCGTCACCACCTCACCACAACAACCAGGACGCGTGCACACAAGCCTAGAACGGGCTCACCTTGTCTTGAATACCGCTCATGCACAACCGCACCAACATTGACACGTAGCTGCATCGTCACCGAAGACTACAATCACCACAAACTAGAAGCACCAATGAGCCCTGAAGAGGGAGGTTGCCTGCCAAATCATGCTCTGATCGCAGCCAGAACTGGCCACCGGCGCCGCCACCACCACCACCACCACCGGCGCCAAGCGACATTGCATCTGTCACCCTGACCACCAATGGCGGAGCTACATGTAAGGCTGAGGGGGCCATAGCCCCCCCCCCCCAATCCCAAATGATTTTTTTGCCAGCTAGTAGTGACCCCCTGCAGCTTTCAGCCAATTCACTTTCACATGCATGCACAAGCCTACTTTGACAACATCACGCATGTTGTATTCACTTGTTAAACTGCGTTGCCTCTGTTCCTATTTCCCAACCACGCTCTGTCGCGGTTGCTCCCTGCTCCACCCATGAACCAGCCACCTTGCCGTCGACGAACAACCTCGATGCCGACGTTGAGGAGGAGTTTTCCTCTGATCCGAGCACGCCGCGGGCAAACAACCTGCCGAGGAGGGAAACAAGGGTGCGCCTGAGGCCGTCGTCTTCTGCTCTTCGCCACCGCCCGGTTGTCGCCGAGTCGACTGGCCGGCTGACCACCCCGTTGCAGCCATCCGCCCCGCCCCGTATGAATTTAGCTACATAATTTTTTTGAAGTGCCCTGTGCTTGCAACATTGAACTATTGGATCCTCCTTGTGCACCAGTGTTGCATGTACGAGTTAAATGGAGGATAGCCAAATTTTGAATTTGTTTGTAATTTCTCTGTATGAGTTTGCTTAGTAATTTAACAATCATGTAGTATGCCTATACGTTTGATCCAATTGGAAATTCCTTGCTGCTTGGACCATATATTTGTTCTTTTTAGTAATTGCTAGGGTTGCTTGAATTGGGGCAAACCTAATTTGTTTTGTCTTTGCCCCCCATACATTCTTGTCAAGCTCCGCCACTGATAGTGGGCTCCTGAAAGCATGACCATCATGTCATTGGCCATCGAGACTGACAAGGCGAGAGTTGCAGTGCCGACCGTCATCACGTCACTGAGGTAGTAGTCGAGCGCCGAGCGCAACCACTTGGCTTCGTCCATGGTGGATCGGTCGATCTACTGTCTGAGTTGTTGTGTGTGAAGTTGTTGTGGAGTGATGATGCAGAGGGAGGAGGGTATTTATACCTGAGCCCTCCGCACTGTCAAATGTTTTTCTGAAACAGTGCCCAGCTTTATATTAAATTAATAGGGCCAACTAAAGTTAAAGTTTAGGGACTCGATCTCCGGCATCCAATCACCTTGCATTGGGCGTGTTTCCCTGCCGTGTTAACTTGATAAATAGCCATATAAGGGCTCTGGCGTCACATACCTCCCCCCTAAGGCAAAAAGCAAAGCAGATGATCATCTATCCGAGCCCAAGGCAACAAAGGATGTGTCAAGTTCATGTGACGAAGCCTTCGACCAAGTTTTGGATGGCATAACGGCGGAGCTACATGTAAGGCTGAGGGGGCCGTGGCCCCCCAGCCCAAATGAAATTTTATTTTTACCAGCTAGTAGTGACCCCCTGCAGCTTTTAGCCAATTCACTTTCACATGCATGCACAAGCCTATTTTGACAGCATCACGCATGTTGTATTCACTTGTTCAACTGCTTTACCTCTATTCCTATTTCCCAACCACGCTTTGTCATAGCTGCTCCCTGCTCCATCGATGAACCAGCCGCCTTGCCGCTGACGAACAACCTCGATGCCGACGTCGAGGAGGAGTTTGCCTCTGATTCGAGCACGCCGCGGGCAAACAACCTGCCGAGGAGGGAAACAAGGGTGCGCCTGAGGCCGTCGTCTTCTGCTCTTCGCCACTGCCCGGTTGTCGCCGAGTCGACTGGCCGGCTGATCACCCCGTCGCAGCCATCCGCCCCGCCCCGTATGAATTTAGCTACATAATTTTTTTGAAGTGCCCTGTGCTTGCAACATTGAACTATTGGATCCTCCTTGTGCAGCAGTGTTGCATGTACGAGTTAAATTGAGGATAGCAAAATTTTGAATTTGTTTGTAATTTCTCTGTATGAGTTTGCTTAGTAATTTAACAATCACGTAGTATGCCTATACGTTTGATCCAATCGGAAATTTCTTGCTGCTTGGACCATATATTTGTTCTTTTTAGTAATTGCTAGGGTTGCTTGAATTGGGGCAAACCTAATTTGTTTTGTCTTTGCCCCCCATACATTCTTGTCAAGCTCCGCCACTGATAGTGGGCTCCTGAAAGCATGACCATCATGTCATTGGCCATCGAGACTGACAAGGCGAGAGTTGCAGTGCCGACCGTCATCACATCACTGAGGAAGTAGTCGAGCGCCGAGCGCAACCACTTGGCTTCGTCCATGGTGGATCGGTCGATCTACTGTCTGAGTTGTTGTGTGTGAAGTTGTTGTGGAGTGATGATGCAGAGGGAGGAGGGTATTTATACCTGAGCCCTCCGCACTGTCAAATGTTTTTCTGAAACAGTGCCCAGCTTTATATTAAATTAATAGGGCCAACTAAAGTTAAAGTTTAGGGACTCGATCTCCGGCATCCAATCACCTTGCATTGGCCGTGTTTCCCTGCCGTGTTAACTTGATAAATAGCCATATAAGGGCTCTGGCGTCACATACCTCCCCCCTAAGGCAAAAAGCAAAGCAGATGATCATCTATCCGAGCCCAAGGCAACAAAGGATGTGTCAAGTTCATGTGACGAAGCCTTCGACCAAGTTTTGGATGGCATAACGGCGGAGCTACATGTAAGGCTGAGGGGGCCGTGGCCCCCCAGCCCAAATGAAATTTTATTTTTACCAGCTAGTAGTGACCCCCTGCAGCTTTTAGCCAATTCACTTTCACATGCATGCACAAGCCTATTTTGACAGCATCACGCATGTTGTATTCACTTGTTCAACTGCTTTGCCTCTATTCCTATTTCCCAACCACGCTTTGTCATAGCTGCTCCCTGCTCCATCGATGAACCAGCCGCCTTGCCGTTGACGAACAACCTCGATGCCGACGTCGAGGAGGAGTTTGCCTCTGATCCGAGCACGCCGCGGGCAAACAACCTGCCGAGGAGGGAAACAAGGGTGCGCCTGAGGCCGTCGTCTTCTGCTCTTCGCCACTGCCCGGTTGTCGCCGAGTCGACTGGCCGGCTGATCACCCCGTCGCAGCCATCCGCCCCGCCCCGTATGAATTTAGCTACATAATTTTTTTGAAGTGCCCTGTGCTTGCAACATTGAACTATTGGATCCTCCTTGTGCAGCAGTGTTGCATGTACGAGTTAAATTGAGGATAGCAAAATTTTGAATTTGTTTGTAATTTCTCTGTATGAGTTTGCTTAGTAATTTAACAATCACGTAGTATGCCTATACGTTTGATCCAATCGGAAATTTCTTGCTGCTTGGACCATATATTTGTTCTTTTTAGTAATTGCTAGGGTTGCTTGAATTGGGGCAAACCTAATTTGTTTTGTCTTTGCCCCCCATACATTCTTGTCAAGCTCCGCCACTGATAGTGGGCTCCTGAAAGCATGACCATCATGTCATTGGCCATCGAGACTGACAAGGCGAGAGTTGCAGTGCCGACCGTCATCACATCACTGAGGAAGTAGTCGAGCGCCGAGCGCAACCACTTGGCTTCGTCCATGGTGGATCGGTCGATCTACTGTCTGAGTTGTTGTGTGTGAAGTTGTTGTGGAGTGATGATGCAGAGGGAGGAGGGTATTTATACCTGAGCCCTCCGCACTGTCAAATGTTTTTCTGAAACAGTGCCCAGCTTTATATTAAATTAATAGGGCCAACTAAAGTTAAAGTTTAGGGACTCGATCTCCGGCATCCAATCACCTTGCATTGGCCGTGTTTCCCTGCCGTGTTAACTTGATAAATAGCCATATAAGGGCTCTGGCGTCACATACCTCCCCCCTAAGGCAAAAAGCAAAGCAGATGATCATCTATCCGAGCCCAAGGCAACAAAGGATGTGTCAAGTTCATGTGACGAAGCCTTCGACCAAGTTTTGGATGGCATAACGGCGGAGCTACATGTAAGGCTGAGGGGGCCGTGGCCCCCCAGCCCAAATGAAATTTTATTTTTACCAGCTAGTAGTGACCCCCTGCAGCTTTTAGCCAATTCACTTTCACATGCATGCACAAGCCTATTTTGACAGCATCACGCATGTTGTATTCACTTGTTCAACTGCTTTGCCTCTATTCCTATTTCCCAACCACGCTTTGTCATAGCTGCTCCCTGCTCCATCGATGAACCAGCCGCCTTGCCGCTGACGAACAACCTCGATGCCGACGTCGAGGAGGAGTTTGCCTCTGATCCGAGCACGCCGCGGGCAAACAACCTGCCGAGGAGGGAAACAAGGGTGCGCCTGAGGCCGTCGTCTTCTGCTCTTCGCCACTGCCCGGTTGTCGCCGAGTCGACTGGCCGGCTGATCACCCCGTCGCAGCCATCCGCCCCGCCCCGTATGAATTTAGCTACATAATTTTTTTGAAGTGCCCTGTGCTTGCAACATTGAACTATTGGATCCTCCTTGTGCAGCAGTGTTGCATGTACGAGTTAAATTGAGGATAGCAAAATTTTGAATTTGTTTGTAATTTCTCTGTATGAGTTTGCTTAGTAATTTAACAATCACGTAGTATGCCTATACGTTTGATCCAATCGGAAATTTCTTGCTGCTTGGACCATATATTTGTTCTTTTTAGTAATTGCTAGGGTTGCTTGAATTGGGGCAAACCTAATTTGTTTTGTCTTTGCCCCCCATACATTCTTGTCAAGCTCCGCCACTGATAGTGGGCTCCTGAAAGCATGACCATCATGTCATTGGCCATCGAGACTGACAAGGCGAGAGTTGCAGTGCCGACCGTCATCACGTCACTGAGGAAGTAGTCGAGCGCCGAGCGCAACCACTTGGCTTCGTCCATGGTGGATCGGTCGATCTACTGTCTGAGTTGTTGTGTGTGAAGTTGTTGTGGAGTGATGATGCAGAGGGAGGAGGGTATTTATACCTGAGCCCTCCGCACTGTCAAATGTTTTTCTGAAACAGTGCCCAGCTTTATATTAAATTAATAGGGCCAACTAAAGTTAAAGTTTAGGGACTCGATCTCCGGCATCCAATCACCTTGCATTGGCCGTGTTTCCCTGCCGTGTTAACTTGATAAATAGCCATATAAGGGCTCTGGCGTCACATACCTCCCCCCTAAGGCAAAAAGCAAAGCAGATGATCATCTATCCGAGCCCAAGGCAACAAAGGATGTGTCAAGTTCATGTGACGAAGCCTTCGACCAAGTTTTGGATGGCATAACGGCGGAGCTACATGTAAGGCTGAGGGGGCCGTGGCCCCCCAGCCCAAATGAAATTTTATTTTTACCAGCTAGTAGTGACCCCCTGCAGCTTTTAGCCAATTCACTTTCACATGCATGCACAAGCCTATTTTAACAGCATCACGCATGTTGTATTCACTTGTTCAACTGCTTTGCCTCTATTCCTATTTCCCAACCACGCTTTGTCATAGCTACTCCCTGCTCCATCGATGAACCAGCCGCCTTGCCGCTGACGAACAACCTCGATGCCGATGTCGAGGAGGAGTTTGCCTCTGATCCGAGCACGCCGCGGGCAAACAACCTGCCGAGGAGGGAAACAAGGGTGCGCCTGAGGCCGTCGTCTTCTGCTCTTCGCCACTGCCCGGTTGTCGCCGAGTCGACTGGCCGGCTGATCACCCCGTCGCAGCCATCCGCCCCGCCCCGTATGAATTTAGCTACATAATTTTTTTGAAGTGCCCTGTGCTTGCAACATTGAACTATTGGATCCTCCTTGTGCAGCAGTGTTGCATGTACGAGTTAAATTGAGGATAGCAAAATTTTGAATTTGTTTGTAATTTCTCTGTATGAGTTTGCTTAGTAATTTAACAATCACGTAGTATGCCTATACGTTCGATCCAATCGGAAATTTCTTGCTGCTTGGACCATATATTTGTTCTTTTTAGTAATTGCTAGGGTTGCTTGAATTGGGGCAAACCTAATTTGTTTTGTCTTTGCCCCCCATACATTCTTGTCAAGCTCCGCCACTGATAGTGGGCTCCTGAAAGCATGACCATCATGTCATTGGCCATCGAGACTGACAAGGCGAGAGTTGCAGTGCCGACCGTCATCACGTCACTGAGGAAGTAGTCGAGCGCCGAGCGCAACCACTTGGCTTCGTCCATGGTGGATCGGTCGATCTACTGTCTGAGTTGTTGTGTGTGAAGTTGTTGTGGAGTGATGATGCAGAGGGAGGAGGGTATTTATACCTGAGCCCTCCGCACTGTCAAATGTTTTTCTGAAACAGTGCCCAGCTTTATATTAAATTAATAGGGCCAACTAAAGTTAAAGTTTAGGGACTCGATCTCCGACATCCAATCACCTTGCATTGGCCGTGTTTCCCTGCCGTGTTAACTTGATAAATAGCTATATAAGGGCTCTGGCGTCACATACCTCCCCCCTAAGGCAAAAAGCAAAGCAGATGATCATCTATCCGAGCCCAAGGCAACAAAGGATGTGTCAAGTTCATGTGACGAAGCCTTCGACCAAGTTTTGGATGGCATAACGGCGGAGCTACATGTAAGGCTGAGGGGGCCGTGGCCCCCCAGCCCAAATGAAATTTTATTTTTACCAGCTAGTAGTGACCCCCTGCAACTTTCAGCCAATTCACTTTCACATGCATGCACAAGCCTATTTTGACAGCATCACGCATGTTGTATTCACTTGTTCAACTGCTTTGCCTCTATTCCTATTTCCCAACCACGCTCTGTCATAGCTGCTCCCTGCTCCATCGATGAACCAGCCACCTTGCCGCTGACGAACAACCTCGATGCCGATGTCGAGGAGGAGTTTGCCACTGATCCGAGCACGCCGCGGGCAAACAACCTGCCGAGGAGGGAAACAAGGGTGCGCCTGAGGCCGTCGTTTTCTGCTCCTCGCCACTGCCCGGTTGTCGCCGAGTCGACTGGCCGGCTGACCACCCCGTCGCAGCCATCCGCCCCGCCCCGTATGAATTTAGCCACATAATTTTTTTGAAGTGCCCTGTGCTTGCAACATTGAACTATTGGATCCTCCTTGTGCAGCAGTGTTGCATGTACGAGTTAAATTGAGGATAGCAAAATTTTGAATTTGTCTGTAATTTCTCTGTATGAGTTTGCTTAGTAATTTAACAATCATGTAGTATGCCTATACGTTTGATCCAATCGGAAATTTCTTGCTGCTTGGACCTTATATTTGTTCTTTTTAGTAATTGCTAGGGTTGCTTGAATTGGGGCAAACCTAATTTGTTTTGTCTTTGCCCCCCATACATTCTTGTCAAGCTCCGCCACTGATAGTGGGCTCCTGAAAGCATGACCATCATGTCATTGGCCATCGAGACTGACAAGGCGAGAGTTGCAGTGCCGACCGTCATCACGTCACTGAGGAAGTAGTCGAGCGTCGAGCGCAACCACTTGGCTTCGTCCATGGTGGATCGGTCGATCTACTGTCTGAGTTGTTGTGTGTGAAGTTGTTGTGGAGTGATGATGCAGAGGGAGGAGGGTATTTATACCTGAGCCCTCCGCACTGTCAAATGTTTTTCTGAAACAGTGCCCAGCTTTATATTAAATTAATAGGGCCAACTAAAGTTAAAGTTTAGGGACTCGATCTCCGACATCCAATCACCTTGCATTGGCCGTGTTTCCCTGCCGTGTTAACTTGATAAATAGCCATATAAGGGCTCTGGCGTCACATACCTCCCCCCTAAGGCAAAAAGCAAAGCAGATGATCATCTATCCGAGCCCAAGGCAAAAAAGGATGTGTCAAGTTCATGTGACGAAGCCTTCGACCAAGTTTTGGATGGCATAACGGCGGAGCTACATGTAAGGCTGAGGGGGCCGTGGCCCCCCAGCCCAAATGAAATTTTATTTTTACCAGCTAGTAGTGACCCCCGGCAACTTTCAGCCAATTCACTTTCACATGCATGCACAAGCCTATTTTGACAGCATCACGCATGTTGTATTCACTTGTTCAACTGTTTTGCCTCTATTCCTATTTCCCAACCACGCTCTGTCATAGCTGCTCCCTGCTCCATCGATGAACCAGCCGCCTTGCCGCTGACGAACAACCTCGATGCCGACGTCGAGGAGGAGTTTGCCTCTGATCCGAGCACGCCGCGGGCAAACAACCTGCCGAGGAGGGAAACAAGGGTGCGCCTGAGGCCGTCGTCTTCTGCTCTTCGCCACTGCCCGGTTGTCGCCGAGTCGACTGGCCGGCTGATCACCCCGTCGCAGCCATCCGCCCCGCCCCGTATGAATTTAGCTACATAATTTTTTTGAAGTGCCCTGTGCTTGCAACATTGAACTATTGGATCCTCCTTGTGCAGCAGTGTTGCATGTACGAGTTAAATTGGGGGCAGCAAAATTTTGAATTTTTTGATAGTTTCGCTGTATGAGATTGATTAGTAATTTAACAATCACCTAATATGCCTATACGTTTGTTCTAATCGGAAATTTCTTGCTGCTTGGACCACATATTTGTTCTGTTTAGTAGTTGCTACGGTTGCTTGAATTGAGGCAAACCTAATTTGTTTTGTCTTTGGCCCCCATATGTTCTTGTCAAGCTCCGCCACTGATGACCACCACAGCCGCCAGGCGACCGCATGCAAACGCCAGGCCAGCACGCCAACCGTTATCTGGAACCCGATGCCGCAAGTCCCCGCGCACGAGCACTTGCCAACAAGGAGATGGGGCCCCGCCCAGCGGCGAAGCTAGGTGTTAGTATGTGGGGTCAGTTGACCCCACAACTTTTTAAAAAATAAGCCTAAAACACTGTTCAGTTAATGTTCATATTGAAGAAAAAATCCAAAAAATACTATTGACCCCAAGGATACTTTAGGCTGGCCTCGCCTCTGGCCCCGCCGTCACCGGGTCCGTGTGGGCTTTGCCCGTCGGAGACCACCGGCGACGGCAAGGTAGAAGGGGGATGGAAGGGGAGCGCTGGAGTGGCGTGGGGAGTCGTCGCCGCCCGTGTTGCCCGGGAGGGGACCCATGCGGGGCCGAAGCGATTCTTTTTTTATTTTTTGAAATTGAAGCGATTCTTTCTTAAGTTCGAAAAAACAGTGTTGGAATACAACCAGAACACGCGAGGCTTTTACCCTAGACTAGAAAAAAGAACACGCGAGGCTTCTACATAAAAAAAAAAAGAACACGCGAGGCTTCCATATAGCTTCGATGACAAGTAGTACAATTTATTCGGCCTCTTTTCGTCCACGCCTCCTCCCCTTCTTCTTCTTCCCCTGCCTCACGCGTTCCTCACCAAACCCTAGACCACCAGAAATCCTCGCTCCCCACGCGCGATCGGCCAGATCCCGGCCCCGCCGACCGCCCCGAACCCAGATCGCCACCCGATGGCCGGCTCGCCCCCGGCGGCGGAGGAGGTGCCGATGGCGCCGGGCTTCCGCTTCCACCCGACGGACGAGGAGCTGGTCTCCTACTACCTGCGCCGCCGCGTCCTCGGCCGCCGCCTCCGGATCGACGCCATCGCCGAGGTCGACCTCTACCGGCTCGAGCCCTGGGACCTGCCCCCGCTCTCGCGCATCCGCAGCCGCGACGCGCAGTGGTACTTCTTCGCGCGCCTCGACCGCAAGGTGGCCGGCGCCGGCGCCGGCGGCCGCGGGGGCCCCGGCAACCGCACCAACCGCGCCACCCCGCGCGGCTACTGGAAGACCACCGGCAAGGACCGCGAGGTGTTCCACCGCGGCCGCGCCGTCGGCATGAAGAAGACGCTCGTCTTCCACGCCGGCCGCGCCCCCAAGGGCGACCGCACCAACTGGGTCATGCACGAGTACCGCCTCCTCGACAACGACGGGCCCCAGGTGCCCTACCCCGCCCCCAATCCCCTCTTGTTGCGGCTGTTTGTCAATTTTGTTATTATGTATAGCCCTGTGGACGATCTCGATGCTTTACTAGTGCCGGGGATGAACCTGATTGATATGCTTGCTAGAGTGGGCTGTATGTAGGTGGTTAGCTGACAATCAAAGTTTGCAGATTTAGCTAGCAATCGTTCCCTAAAAAAATTATCCCCTGAGAAAGCAGGGGATGCTGTGTTAAGTTTGCTGTAGCCTGCAATGCGAATCAAGACTGAATTTGTGCCGTACTGACGGTCTCGGTGCTATTATCAGTGCTGGGGATGGACCTGATATGCTTGCCAGAGTGGGCTATGCTTTGCTTGTCAACTGTCTAGCTCTAAAATCTTACTAATTCTTGACCAGAAGGTTGTGTTTGTGTTGGTGCTGCGGATGGACCTGATATGCTTACCAGAGTAGGCTATGCTTTGCTTGTCAACTTCCTAGCTCTACGGTCTTGGTAATTCTTAACTAGAAGATTGTGTTTTTCAGAGGATGGATCTTGTATAATTGCCAAAGTGGGTTTGAGTTTGATGATTCACTATCTAGCTCTATCTTGCATGGAGTGGAGCCTCACCATGGGAGGGGAATTCAGCAAATATCACTCCAAATCAAAGTGGTATTTCCTGGAATCTCAATCTTAGGTGAAGACCCCTCACTAAATCATCATCTCTTTGGATACAAGGGGGTAGTGTATCAGCTTATCTGTGGCTATGTAAGCAAGGGCATTCCTTGTTGCATGGAAGTGTAGAGGAGGTCTTTTGCGTCAGTTTTCTTGTTCCACTTCCGTAGCATCAGTAGTATCATAATGAAGGAGATGATCTTTGCAGATGACAAATTTGTTTTTACCTGGTTAGATGGCTTGGAACATGCTTTGCACGCAGTTAATTGCTTCTCTTGTTTAATGTTATGTCATGTTGATATTGATTAGTTTTCTTTAAGCTACTTAATGCGATCAACTCACTGTACATATTCCTTGTACTTGACAACATTGATCTGAAACAATGTTTGTCCTTCTCTTTGGTTCTTGAACAATAACTTTGTAGTACGCATTATTGTGTGCGCCATTGTCACATGTTTCTGGGAGCTTTCCCATTTTGTGTGCGGTTAAAACGCAGAATTCCTCTGATATTATGATGTTTATTCCCCTTCTGGGTGCGCAGGATATGCATGTGGTGTGTAGAATCTTCCAGAAGGTTGGATCTGGGCCTCAGAATGGAGCACAGTATGGTGCACCGTACATGGAGGAGGAATGGGAAAATGAGGATGATGCAATTGAGAATACACCTACCAGTGGTACATCCACTGAAATGCTTGCGATCACAGATACTGCTAGTGCGGAATCGAATGTGGAAGATGAGCACATATTTTCTGGAATTAATGATCTTGTGCAAGTAAGATCATGTCTTTGTTATCCTTCTGTGAGATATTAGTTAGCTAGAATCGGAAACTAGAGCCCAGTTCACATGCGACTGTATCTGTTTACCACCGAACGATAATGGTTTAGCTAATTAACTATATTACATGTATGCCTCTTTAGTTGGCTGCTGAACCCAGTCTTCACTTAAGTTGACACTGAAAACTAATTAGGTTACATATATCATACAAATTCTTTCATTTTTCATTATTGACATTTTCCTGTGCATAGGTACCATTCCGCCTATTGCGTGGAAATTGTTCCTGTTACCAACTATCCAGTGCTCTGTGAACCATTTTCTGTTGTTTGTGTTTGAACACACCAATATTTACTTTGTTACTGTTTTCCATCATTCAGACCCCAGAAGTGCTCATCCCACAAGAAATTGCTCCTCTCCAAGCAATCGCTCCTCCCCAAGCTCAAGATTTTAATGAGACTGGCATGGTCAGCTATGCTGACGGTGATGTTCCTCTGGACGAGATTTTGCAGGAGCCTGTGTCAGATGTCAGTGTTGACAATACAGGTGAACCTGAAGAGCAGAGTCCCCTTGATGATCACTTCAGTCTTGCGGATTTGTCTGGATGCCCAAATCAAGATGATGGATATGTACGTCAGGCTGGCCCTATCATGTTTAGTGACCCATCAAATGTTGATCAGGCATATTATCCTATGAGAACTTATGGTAATCGAAACCATGCCTATCGGGCTCTTAGTGCTGAGGAGTTCTCCGACACAGGAAATGGTACCAATGCGTATTCAGGACAGCAGCAAGCTTGTCCTTCAGATGAGCAGAACTTGTATTCTGGACTGCAGCAAGCTTGTCCTTCAGATGAGCAGGACTTGTATTTGCCAACCAATGGTCTGCCATTTCCACAGCAATTGGATGACAATGCCCCGTTTTATGAGGCATCAAGCGATCACAAATGGGAAGGTGGAAAGGATGATTATGTAAATGTGGATGACATTTCTCTCTTTGAGGATGATGATATCATGGCTCTCTTAAATCCCTCAGACGATTTCAGTTTAGATCTTTCGGGCCCAGTTGACGGATCTAATTCTCAACTTCCAGCAGCATCAAACTTTGAGCAAAAGGTATGCTTCACAACAGTAACAAGTTTCTCTTTATATTCCTAAACAAAAAGTCTAGGCTAATAATTAGTTGCTGGTGTTCACCTATGGTGCTACTTCTCTGCAGGATGAAGCAAAGGCTCAATATGGCGCGTCTTCGTCTGGTTCCCGTGAGAACCTTTATCCAGACACCATGGTTCCAGGTACAGTTTTAAGATATTCAGTTCTGTGCTTCCAGATTCTTCTTAGGCAATTGGTGAATACGGTGAATACACAGTGGACGATCTCACCATTTATAAAATTCTGTGTATTTTGGTGCTCCAGATGTGCCAATGGATGACAATGCTGGCAAAAGATACTTCACAAACATGCTGGGTTCATACCCAGCCCCACCTGCAATGGCTTCGGAATTCCCGCCAACCACAGGAAAATCCATCGCCGCGCTCAGCGGGCCTAGTCAGATTCGTGTCACGGCGGGCATCGTCCAGCTCGGCGACCACAGTTTCACCGGCAACGAGGGCAGCTGGCCCCTGCAGAAGAATGGAGTCTTCAACCTGCTCCTTTCTTTCACCGTGGAGAGCAACGTGTCAACGAAGTCAATCAGTTTCGACGACGAGCCAGCCACTACACGGGTGAGCGCCGTGCCGACGGTGCTGCGCGGCGGCCTGTACCTCTTCTTTGTCTCGGCCATGATCCTCATGTTGAGTTTCAAAGTAGGGTCCTGCATCTACAGCAGGTAAGTTAAGAGCCCGCCCTCGGGGCCGTTCTTATTCTGGTTTAGCGGAACGACACATGGCGCCCCCTCGACGACGGCGTGGGGGCAAACGACTTGGGGACAGTTTTTACTTTTACGCACTTAGTTTGTCATGTCATACGATCCTGACTTGGTGAAAGGTATAGTAAAAGCAAATAAGCTCTCGAACTGGAGAAAGCCCGGTCGCTTTGCACGCGCTCGGTGCTGGGACCTTTGTGCTTCATCCTAGGACCTGTAATTTATTCTGTTTATTTGGTCGCTGCTCAGAGTGTTTGGAAACCCGAACGATGTAACATTGATTATAAACCATGGTATCTCTTGGTTGCTTGGCGTGTTGATTTTCTGTCTCTTAGCACCAATGCTGGATGCGGTTGGCTCTTTGTCGGTGATGTCTGCGTTCACGGCAAGGGAAGATTTTGTTCCTGGATAACTGTTTTTGCGTGGAAGCATCCAATCTTGTGGTTCTCTGTTGATATATAGATTGCTGATAAGGCAATGGAAGAGTTTTTGCATGAATGTTGTTCCCCCTGTCTCCTTGCTTCTGTCGTCGAGTCAGTCACTCCTACGATGGCGTGGTAGGCCGGAGCCATGTCGGCGCGGAGATGTGCCTGTTATTTAGGCCCTGTTCGGTACCACAACTCCGGGAGCGGAGTTGGCGGAGCTGCAGTTCAAAACGTAGGAGCAGATTCCGGGAGCGGTTGATTACCGAACAGAGCCTTAGTCTGATGCTGCAGCGGGTGCTTGAACAGCTCAAGTTTTTCCTGCCGGTACGGCAAGGATGCATGTAGGGATGCAATGTGGAGTCCAAACCATGTGCATCCTGCAAGAAGCACCATTGAAACGGCAGCAACGATGTTGGAAATTCAGTTTTCATCTTTGGGTAGTGGTTCTTTATACAGGTGTGTTCCTAGTGAACACTAGCAGAAAAGCTGCTTTCAAAGAAACGAACAACAAAAGTAGACCAAGAATCTATTCCTGACATCTTCCAGATGCCCGGCACATGGCTTTTGATCTCGACGACATATATATTCGCGCACAAAGTCAGGCGCTCCTCCTCTCTTCCACAGTGGGACGTCGGTGGATTCTCCATGCTCCATAACCCAGCCATGCCACCTTTATTCCCAGAATAAAGACACATGGTTTGTGCTTATGCTTGAAAATAATCCAGCCCTCCAGAAGACCCTCTGCGGATGCCCTCATCCTCATTCTGTACACAGGCCTGCCAGTGGCGGAAGATCATGCCATGGCAGGGGTTGGAGCCTTCACTGGAGTGACGGTTGAGGGATGGCGGTTGGTGGAGGCGCTACGAGTTCTCGGGGAAGACGGTCTGGATGAACTTGAGGAAGCGCTCCGAGTAGAACTCGGGGTCGACCGCGGAGATGGACACCGAGTCGTACTGCATCGACTTGACGGCGTGCTCGATCTTCTTGGTGATGTTGTACTCCTGCAGGATGTCGATGATGCCCAGGTAGAGCACCACGTCGTACACCTCGTAGAACGACTTGCTGTCGTCCTCCTTGGGGATCTGCTCCGCCCTCGCCGGCATGTTCACGCCCAGCTGGATCTGGACCCTGCCAAAAAGAAAGGGAGATGCCCAGTCACCAAAAGCTCCCACTCTGTGCGTGTTGGTTCAGAGCCATATATATCTGTTACAGGAGCAGTGATAGAAATGACCCTCACCTAGCTGTGCCAGGAAGCAGGAGATCCACTTCCCCGAACCCAGCAGCCGATGACCGCAATCGGCTTCCCCTTATGTGAGGCCCAACGACCACACTGTTCTCGTCGTTTGCTCTTTGAACCAGAACCAATCCTTCTGGGTAGTTAAAAGCATCATCCTCCTGGGCATCTGTACAAGAAAGATCATTGTGGACGATGAAAATATGTTCTCCCGGTCATATCATTAACAAGAATTGAACATAGAACCGCAGGCGGTAAATATACAACAGAAAAAAGAAAAAGAACATGGCATATCACATGAAGGAGCAAGTATCAAATTAATTTGTGCGTTCAGCATGTATCCCTTGGAAGACACAACTGACAGCAACCTGACTCAACGAGATCTATCCACGGACAACGGGTACAAAGTTCGCGCACGGGTCTGTTGGGTTATTTTTTATGGGCGGTTAGGATCATGAACCACATGCACAGCTCAATGAAAGCACTCTCATCCAGAACACCAGTGACGGCCTGCTGAAAAACCCAGTGACACGACGAATGGGCACAAAACATGCTATGATCCGGTAGTGACACTATGACACCCACTAGCGGATCTACTCTAAAGCAAATGGGTTAGTACTATGAATAGCTGCAATGTTTATTATACCCGCAAAGAAGATCACTGGAACTGAAACAAATAACATATATCCCATAGAAGTAGTAACATGTAGATAGAACCCATTAACCGGCAGGTAAAGGTGTGTTTTACCTTCCTCTGAAAGAACTGTCAATCTCTCTGCTGTCATGGTTCGACGATATGAAGCACGTGTTCGTAGATGCTGAGGAGCTCTGTAATGGACACCAAGCAGTAGACTGTAATCCATTATCCGTTGTGACTTCAGAAATTCGCTATCGGTCTTTATCTGCCTGAAAAGAAGAAGAACGACAACGCATGAAACACTATAATAAGGTGAAACTTGATCATACTGCATAAGTGCTCTCAGGGAGAAAATCAAACACAATAATGCTATGATACAAAATGAGAGCAGAAACATTGCACATTTCTTGGTCAATTGGTGCAAAATTACTTTTAGGCAAATTCTGCACAGAAATCTGAAAAAAGACTACAACACACACTGTACTGGACGTTAACTGCATATTTAAGAGAAATCTCTTCATAATATTTTTTATATTTACCATCTCTATCTTTGCTAACAAGGTGATGACATATTTCAGCAAGTAACAATACACTTAATTTCAACATCTATATTTATTATATACTAGCTGAACAACAACGCAATGGGAAACACATCACCAAATACAATGCAGTTATGCCACAAAACCATATCTTAGTAAGAAAAGACGATTTTCAGAGTAACCGCGCTCACTTAAGTAGAGCCTCTCGCCAGGAAGGTTCCAGATAAAAGGAGTAGTTCAGATCCAAATCCTTCAGCGTTGTGTTCTCATCGATTTCAATTTTGTCAGTAGAACGGCCTAAGGATGAACCTTTCAAATCAAATCTCCGGTGAATTCTTAATTCTGTGCAGAACATATTTCCCATTACAACAAAACGGAACTGCAAAGTTGCACATAATAAACAAGGTTTGTTACTCCATAAATAGGAACATGAACAAGGAAAACCTCAAAAGAGATGTGTGCATAAGTTGATAATTACCTTTTGACCACTAGAAGGTTTTACCCTGTGCAGGCCAAAAAACTTAGTTATGAGCGTGTTCTCGTAAGTATGGACATGATTATAATAGTTTGGGAGCATTCGTAAAAGAACCTGCAGAATCAGTCATGAAACATTCAAATTACACTACTACTACATGATATATAAATCAGTAAAGCACCGAACAAGCTACAATACATAATTTCCTACCACAACTTATATAATGAGAAGTCCAGATAGAAAAAGGTACCTGCACTTCAGATTTCCGGAGAGTCTTAATCATAAACCGATCATCTTGTGATAGGAAAAATACACTTCCACTCTTTCCAGGAGAAGATAGCTCCCTAAGTGCAGAATTTCCACATATGGAGATCATATAATCTGCAGCATCAATCTTGAACATCTCTCTCAAGTTTCTACATAAATGAAATCAGACTGTTTTATAGTTGATGAATGCAGCAAAAAGAAGATTATGAATTAGAAAAATAATGAGCAGAAATAACTTCAAGAGGGAATTTAGAGGTTCAACTAACAAAATTATGTTAGTAAGTAAACAAAAATTCAAAAGACTACATGGATCTGCATTCCTGACTCAGACATACATACAGGCATGAAAGGTCAATCAGTATAACGAACCTGAAAACCATGGGGCAATAGTCCTTCCATTTAAAATCCTCTGCAGGATGCGAAGGAGTAAGTCGCGATCCTTCCTTTGGGAAGTTCATCCAGAAACTTGCTCTTGGACCAAAATCTGAAGCACGAACTTCACGTTTTTGAATGGGTGTTATCTTTCCAACTGTGTACCTAAAGACAATAGCAGAATGAACATTACAGAATATATACTTATGCATGCCAGATGTTTCAACATCATGCTCTCTTATTAATTTAAAATGCATATGTCCCATCAGTTCCTAAGAGGCAATAAACGCTGCTGGTTGCAAAGCTGTTGGACTAGAGTTTTTCTAGTAACGACCACCAGCTAGCACAGCTAAGTCTTGCACTGTTACTTTTCAGAAGAGACATAATGATTTGTTGGTGAACTTTTGCTAGAATCGCACTATAAATGCAATTACAAGGCAGATGACTAGACTCATTTACCAGGCAGTACATGAAAAGCGAGCTATTTATCAACGCTTCAAATCATACATTCAATGAGAGGAGCAGCACTGGAGGCATTACCTGATTCCAAGCTGCAAGCTTAGCATTAGATCATAGCTTCTATGACCCTTAATTATTGCCTCTCCGGGTTTTTTAGTCTCTCTCACCGTCTTCTTCTGCCGGCGCTTTGCCTTCTTGGATGAGCCCGAAAAACTCCTGTCAAGTACTACCTCGCTGATTAGAACACCTTGCATGTATTCCCTTTCAAGTATAGGCAACTCAGAATCGTCAATGTTTTCAGAGGTTTCACTATTTTCATTTCCAATGAATTTCTCAATAGCTACCTCAAGACTCCACCTTCTTTCCAAGGACACATTTCTTGAATCACTTGAGTTCCTTCTAGACGAGGCAGAGTCCCGATTTATGCCAACCTTCATATTTCCCATGTCAACTGACGAAGAGTGAAGTATGCGTGAACCATGATTCTGCCTTCTAGGGTCAGGCAGCACACCTCTGTTCCTTAGGTTTTTTATATACAGCTCATCACCAGCAGGCACTCTGCAACCACTAGGATATAATGTACCTTTCCCATCCTTCAATCCCCTGGTCCAGGTTCCGACATAGTACCCACAATCACTCCATGTATAGATACCATACCCGTGCATCATGCCATCTAACCAGTTGCCTTCGTATGAATCACCATTTTTCCAAGTAAATGTTCCCTTTCCAGACATCTTGCCATTTTTCATATTGCCGGTGTACGTGTTCCCATTTTCCCATGTATACTTCCCGTGACCTTGTATTTCTCCCTGAATCCAAGAACCTTGGAACATGTCTCCATTAGGATACGTCTGGCATCCGAGACCATGCTTACGGTTCAGCTTCCACCGTCCCTTGTAGACGATGCTATCCTGTCCAGTGTACGTGCCTTCACCATATATGTACCCACCGGCATACTCGCCCTCATAGCTGGCTCCGGACGGCCACAACGTCTTTCCTTGCCCATGCCTCATCCCCGTCCTCCACTCGCCATCATAAATAGTACCATCTGGCCAAGTATACCGCCCTGAACCTTCCGGCGTGCTTCCCAACAATGTACCGGAGTAGGTGTCCCCGCTGGGGAGCCTAATGTGTCTGACTCTGAAGCCGGTGTTTGTTCCTGAAGCATGTGGGTCCTGGCCATTTGCCAAAGTCGCCAGCACCTCACTCTCGATGTTGCAACTGGCGCCTCGGAACAGATCAGCCCTTGCGGAACTGGAGACCCCTTGTAGCTCGTTCCGAAGGGCCACCAGGGTTGTCATGCATACCCCAGAGCAGGACTCGCCCGCAGAAACGGAGAAAATAGATTCAGACTACAATCTGCACAGAAGTTAGACAAGATACATCAGTAACTTAACATCTGTCCAGTGAAGCGAACTGTAAGATTTTTAGAAATTATGCTCATGAGAATAGAGATGGTCATAGGGTGAAACTTGAGGGTACATCGAGGCTGCAAAGCAGGCACCGAAACCCTCAGCGAAAGCTGTACAACACCACAGCACACATGTCTGAATTCTGAATCTCACACACTGTCCCCTGAATTCCAAACTGAAACACATATCCAATTCATCAAACTAAGACATAGGGCCCCAGAGGACAATCCAGCATAAAAACATGAGCGAAAGCTGTGGCGCAAATTTTTTGAGAAATCACGGGGGAGGAGTCCCTCCACCTGAATATATATACTAGTCAAAGTGGGCATATGCCAGTAGAGGAGATGCCCTTATATCTATCTATCTTCACACGGAGTGGCAATCAGCCCGTTGTGCGCGCGGAAGCCGGCTCGATCGCCATGGTTGAAGTTCAAGGTACGAAACCGGACCGATGCTGTAGCGAGGGAATGGACCAAATTCAGAGCAGAGCGCAGAAGACGAAACCAAATAGCTAGAAAGAAAATAGAGCCGACTTCAAGTGAATGGAGGATCGCAGGTCCACCACCCACCAATCTATCAATCTATCTATCATTGGATCATATTATATCCGTACCAAAAAGGTCCCAAGACATCAAAGTGTATCAGTGCTTAATTAATATATTCAGAAACAAATAGTTGGACTAGAAACAGAGGCAGAGCGAAGTGATGGAGGAGCGTAGGGCCACCTATCCACCAATCCATCATTGGATCATGCATACAGTATTACTAGTATATCTGAATTAAAACATGAAGGTGTATTATTAGTGCTCATCCAGAAACAAACCCGCATGGACGGAAACGAACAACTAAAAATAGAATTGGAGCGAACTGGTGGAGGACCATAGGCCCACCGCCCGCTGATCTTCTATCACCGGACTGGACCAACCAATGTTTGTTTGTTGATGAATCCGTCCCGTCCGTGCGAAAACATTATTATCCATCCGGTAAAAAAAGCGTATTACCAGTGGCAGTGGTCACCCACGAAGAAATCCTCCCCCTCACTAGTGTGCTTATGTTACCAGCAGTTAGAAAAAAAAAACAGAGGCAACTGACGGGGGGGTTCACCAGACGCCCGCCGCGAATCCAATCCAATCCAATCGGGCATGGGGGGATCAACCGATATCCGTACCAAATCCACTCAGGCAAGTGGAGCGCGGCGGAAAAACTCCGGGAGGTGCGGCGCGGCGCGGTTGGCTTCCTTGCCGTGGTCGCGGACGAAGGAACCGACACAGGGAGGGGGGCCGGAGGAATCGCCCGTGGCCGAGACGAGACCGGCGCGGGCGTGGCGTGGCGTGGCGGGGAAGGGAGTTGGCCGGATGAATCCGGCCGCCGCGACGTTGGGCGCGGAGGCGGCGAAAGCGGATCGAGGCGTGAGCGAGCGGGGAGAGGGAGGTGCCTTACCGTAGCGTGGCGGGGATCAGCGGGCGGTTGCCGCGTTCGTTGCAGGACAGGGGCGGCGGCCGCGCGCGCGAGGCGGGGGTGGGGATTCCGGGCGCGGAGGAAGACGACGACGAGGAGGACGCGTGAGCGTGAGGAGGAGGGGGCGGCCGGGCCGATCGATCGAGTGGAGAGGGAGCCGGAGGGAATGACGAGGTGAGTGTGAAATGCGCCTCCCTCCCTAAACTACTGCCGCTGCCGTTGTACCAGTCCTTCCTCGCTGCCCGCCGCTGTTGGATCTTTTTAGGCCGCCCGCCCGCCCGGATTAGTTAAGTACTCCCTCCGTTCCCAAATAATTGTCTCAAATGGAGTACAACATACGGATATATGTAGACATGTTTTAGAGGGTAGATTCACTCATTTTGCTTCGTACGTACTCACTTGTTGAAACCTTTAGAAGACAATTATTTGGAAACGGAAGGAGTACAATATATAAACCGCCTGCCCGCCTGCCCGCCTGCATGATTAACTAGTCCATGATGGGACTGGGGCTTGATTATTTCAATATTAGTGCGAGTGCACTGCGGCAGATTTACTCACGCTTTGGCTTTGGGTCTGCTCGATGATCCTGCCAGGATCTGTCAGCTAGCCCCTGCCAGGATCCGTCCGGCGGGCCAGCAGGCAGCAGCAGAGGACTACTGTATTATTTTTACCAGCCACACACCGCCCAACCCACTAAACTAGGATCCAAGGGACGACTAGTACAAGTCTACTTGCGTTGGTTTATTATTACTTCACATTTTAATTATAAATTTAATTAGTGAAAAAAAATGCTGCTCTACGTAAAAAAAACGTACCACTCAAAACTTCTGTTGGACATGAATCAAGACATATAGTTTTTGTGAATGTAACTTGTATTCTCCTAGTAATCAAATCTACGGTGAAAGTTTGACCCCCAAAATACGATGCAGTCGATTAAATCGGGGATGGAGGAAGTACTACTAAATAAACTCTTCTTCTTTTTGTTCTGCGCGATATGGACGGACGGTGTTTCGCAAATGAGAACGATGTTACTATTGTTACCGAACGAAATGACCAATTTCGCGCTAATTAAACCATCCACGTACGTGACAACATGTCCGGGTGAGGGCTCGTGAAGAGATATATCACCCAGCAATGGAGAGCAACGATGCATCGCACTCTGAACGGTGGTGTGAGTACGGCCTGCGTGGTTTCTGCCTAGTATGTTCTTCGCGATAACATGTTTTCCATATAAATTTATAATTCTTGTACTACATGTTTCTACTTTCGAAACAGTTAGTCAGTGCTCGTGCTGGATTTTCCGGAGAAAAGTTGTGCCTTCTACGTACAAGGATGGCCATAAATTTCTTTCACAAACAGTACAACTAAACTGTCACGGATGGGACCAAGTAGTACAATATTACTCATGTGGTACTATTAGTGTAACGGAAAGTTATGAGTAGTATTATAAACTTAAATTTTGTTTTCCCATCATCTCGGCATTCGTTGCTTACAGTACCCCGATCGATGCACACTGTATATCCTATTGGCACTCAGCAGGTCAACTTGCACCCACTCATCATGAGTCAAACCATCCCCTTCAACACAAAAAGAAGTCCACAGCTCCTTCCCTCGCCACTGCCCACATGCAAGTGGTCGGAATGGGCGCATGAGCAAGCATGTGTCGACATCATATCACTGCCCAACCGTGGCTTCATTCACCCGTTAGATCCGGTTTAGGACCAAGTTAACTACTGGCACTAATATTCGCAAAAAACTATTCAAATGGTAAGTGTCACACGTGTGACACGAAACATTCCGGCCCTGACGTTTTTTATAACTAAAGTTGTCATCTGAAAAGGAAAAAACAAACAAAAAAACTGAAACTTGTCATCCAAAAATAAAGTTGACATGCTTGACAATTAAAGTTGTCATCCTCGCATCACTACACTTATCATAAAAAAGTTTGAAGTTGCCATGTGTTCGTGCCACACATCTGACACTTATCAGGCTCCAAAAAGTATTGATACTAATACATGCATCATTAACATATGATCCAGTAAATTAATCGACACATCTCGGATTGGTGGATGGATACGTAGAGATCTCATGCATGCATATATGTACGTATGTATTCATTTTTGTGTTCCTCGATGGTAATCGTAATTGTATTCTCCTTGTCTTAACGCGGAGCCGTGTAGAGTTTTTGTGCAACGTGAAATGAAGAAATGTTTGGCCACGAGTCGTGGAAAAAACACTCGTGGTGCGCTGCAAACTCAGACTTAATGATGAGATATTATTGCCAACAAACTAGCAAGATTAAGGAAGCGAAGCTTGCTATATTTGGTAACGCAGGGTAATGGAGGAGAAGAAAAGGACGTGGCTCATGTTTCATGGCATGTAATTTACCGTCTGTTGATTATATTAATCGCCATCATCATCGTCGTTATCACCACCGCCACTGTTATCTCATTGGGGTTTGGAATGGAACTATTTGGATCGGTCGTCCGTCTCAATAATAAACCTCCTCATAGGTTGTTGTGTTGTTGATAGGCGGTTAAATTATGTATGCTTTGGTAGTGGAAAACAAAACACATGATATGAACTGCAAGATATGATACTGCCGGCATCTCAAGGACCACTTCTGTTACCTTTGAATACATACACGGTAGACATCAATAGACATCATCTCCAAAGATAATTTGCTGGCAGGAGTACGTATGTACTCCTTCCGTCCGGAAATACTTGTCTTAGGAATGGTTGTATCTAGACTTATTTTAGTTATAGATACATCCATTTTCAACCATTTCTAAGACAAGTATTTCCGGACGGAGGGAGTATATGCTTTTTGCGAAACGATAGATTAAACGATAAACCGGGAACAGACAAAACTTTATGCCTAATTCATTAGTCTAGATAGCAGTGAGTTTTTTCTTCTGAAAATGAATTTAGCAACCACAGAGCCATGCAATGATAGACTTCTAAATTTTATTAAATTGGAATAAGTAGTTATATGCTTACTGGTCCATTGCGACAGCGACATTGCAATCAATGGTTAATTTCTCAGTTGGCCATCCTGCCACTTGTGCGTTACACGCCAAGATTTAAATTTGTGCAAACAATTTCTTTTGCAGATGTGCGCACTATGCACAATGACGTACAATTAACATTAGCTAGGAAGCACAGATGACAGTTAGATGGTAAACACCAAACGGCGAGCCTGGTTAGCTACCAACAAGAAATTTGCAATTAGTTGCTGCTTAGCTACCTAACAGGTTAGACCAACTTGTGGTAGTTCATGGTTACTTAAAATACATCTAATTTACCAAAGGATTGAGCAGGAGAAAATGAATACATATGCAAACGTACACAGGCAACAAAACTGAAACAAGTGTACATACCTTATTAAGGAACTACTCAACCAAAATAAATTATGTCCGTCAATCTTTCTTTTCAGTGTTAAACATTCATCAATCTATAATTACATCGCATCGACTGTGCACATCGGTTGCTGAGTTAATTAACTTCTTGATTTGTTGCTTATATTGGAGTGGTGGCACCTGGATTAATCAAATGCGAGTAATCAAAAGGCATCGATCTCATATACTTTATGGGTCAAGTTGCTCCACACACAAAATATATATCTATCTAAAGTTACGTATGGCAGGACTTAGAAAAGAAGAAGATTTTATGTTATTTTTTATACAGAAAAGTCACTATCTGTTGCACTTTCGGGGAAAAAGAATGGAAGAGATAATACTCTTTGGATCTGCTTCGATTGGTCATACTTTGTCCTTTTCGTGGGCATTTTTTGCCGCATACATGACACGTAGCTGGTGAACATATTCCGAAGCGCTCACACCATACAAGATTTCTCTTTTGCACCTTTTGGAATCATGGGTAGGTGTTGGTGTTTTCTTATACTCCCTCGAACCTTACAAGCTGTTGTTTTCAACATAGACAGAGCCAAGCTTATGAAGTTCCGACTATAAACCTTTAAAACTTTGGCTAGCAATTTTTTGGTTATGTTTTGGCTGCCCATGATTAACCAATGTTGGTAAGTAAAATGGACTAAAATTGGAAAAAGAGCATTGGCATTGCCAAAAAATTGGCAACCTAGCTACAACAGTAAATCATATCGCGGCCTAAAAACTAATACGAGACAATCTATGATAGTACCCCCACCCCCACCCCAAACAGTTTTCCTTTGTGTGAAGATACACGCATCTATGACTAGGTACACACATCCTGTTGTTTGACAACTAGCCCGTTTCTAGTATACTATGCATATCTCACTTTGTTTATCCCGTTCGATGCATCCTATTGGGTCAACTTGCCACACCCCATCATGAGTTAAAACTCCTCTTTCAACAAAAAGATCAGAATCATGGGGCCCACATTCCAGTGGACGTAGCACAAGAGGTAACAAGATAATTGGTATTCCAAACAAAGGTCAACATCATATATTGGCCAACAGAGGGATTGACCGGTTAAACTAAGGTTGGATAGGGTTTAGGATGAAGTTAACAATGCCACTAATACCACATGATTAGGATATGGTCTCACGCATGCACACATAAGTATCTTCTCTCCCTTGTCAAAGGAGGAAATTAATTTGGATTGCACATAGTACCAAAATCATGGCACATCGCGCCAACCCGATTAAGAAAGCTTATGGTTCATCAACAAGCAATATTGATGATTTGCATATTGCTTACGGGTTATGTAGAAGAAGGATAAAAAAGAGCAGGAGCAAACATATTATGGCGCTTATGCATCGATCATCATCCCTCATGCATAACTACCCATCTTGAAGGAATTTAGACAATTGGACCGGTTCTTCATGTGTCTCTTGATGACTTGTGTTGGTCCGTGTGTTCTTCTTAACTACTCTGCACTAAATTAGGTGTGCATAGTCATTAAGGGGAAAACAATGATGATGATTTTTTTTAAAATCGTACTCGCATCTTAGCGACTCTTCTTAGACTTATAAAATATTGTAGAGTATGGACAACAATGGACATTGGGTGAAGATATTTTTGCTAGTGTTAGTATGTGCTTCGGACCCCCAATTGATTCCATCGTGGAAATAATTCCAACCATCTAGATTGACATGTTGGTTCACTAGTTGTATTACCATTGGTTATAGGTGTATCTTTTAATATTTAATTCAATCAGTGCATTGAAAGTCATGTATATATTAATTTGAAGTTTGTGTACTTACCGTCTTATGATTATCCCTCTCGGACGCCCAAAATTTGTGTAAATTTGTCAACTTGCTAGCACAACCATACATGATGATAATTAAGAAAAAAAATCATTCCACGTAATTGTACGTATATGTATGTTACTTTAGTAGCAGAATAATGAGACGATTTTAATTTTCCGATACTACTAAAGTAATTGCTTAGTTAATTACGGACTATAGCAACCCGCCGCTACGACGATGTTACTATATGAACAGTTAAACTAATTTCCTCGGTTGTCCATCCATCTCTTGTTGAACAACAAATTAGTGCAAACATACATATATACAATCATGAAATGGCTAGAAACTTAATGGTTTAATTAAGTATTTAACTATATCTAAAGACCAGAGGAATTGACTAGGAGACACAAATTAATTAATTATTTAACTGTATCTTAAGGCCAAAGGAATTGAGTAGGATAACGGGATTAATTAATTATTTAATTGTATGTTAAGGCAAGAGGAATTGAGTAGGAGAAAGGAACATACGTGACGCATGCGAGCAACAAACAAAGTGCTTGGAGTATAGATAACTCAAATATTCCTTTGTTATCTTGCAACGTACTCTCTCCGTCCCAAAATATTTGGATTGCTTTTTACAGGAAAAAAAGGTGATATCCGTGGCAGTCGAGCTAGTGCGCATGCAGTGGTGTCGTATGCACCCACACCACACTGGTAGTAGTACGCAAGAGTGGAACATCGATCGAAAACGGTAAAAGTGGAGCGCTTTTGCCGATGGTACGCGTCAAGAAACTAACCCAATACGTCACACTTTTTCCTCAGCCTAGTGATTTGCATGATCCATAAAATGCAACCCAAAAATATATTCGGCCTGCAGCAACGCTAGCGTACAACTATAGGTACACGTGCAATCCACGCATTCATCCGGTCATGGTGCCAGTCGGAATAAGTGAGAAACTCCTTAAGTGAAGGAGCATGGTGTCATTAATCCTTGTATAAGTGAGAAACTCCTCATTTCAAGTAAACGGAACGGGAGGCCTTTTGATCTAAAAAAGGTTTTCATATTTAAATATTCCTTCGATATCTTGCTATGTGCTTGGTATCTTAATTAAGATTGTGATCTGTTGTTACTTGGGGTGGTGGCGTCACCAGGACCATCCAATGTGATTTGTTAGGAACGGAGGTGCAAAAGCCTCGATCTCATATACTTTATGGGTCAAGTTGCCCCATCTGGAGAATAATTCATATCTATAGTTATGTAGGGCAGTATTTATAAAGGAAAGAAGATTATATTTTTTTGGCTTTTATATTGAGAAGACGCTATCTGCCACACTTCCGGAGAAAGCAATGGAAAAGGCACATATGCACAGGTTTGCCTCGATCGATCGTACCCTTGTCCATTTCATGGGGCATCTTGCAGCAGACACGACACATAGATGGTGCACATATTCCAAGGTGTGTGCACCATCCACGTAAGAACACAATTTTTTTCTCTTCACTTTTTTAAACAAAATTGATCATGAGTACTTTTACAAAACAACCAATTTAAATCGTACATGTGAAACTTTTTGGAAAAAAGGTACTACTAACCTTCGTGAACATCGTGTACAAATTCCACATAAAAGGAACATGATAGTATATTGTAGCAACACAAATTCTTTACCAAAGTTGCTTTTCGAGGATCATGTCAACGATAAAATGAAGAATTGAACTTTGAGGGACCAAGGATAAATACATTTTAGTAATATAAAGATAATAATAAGCATGCACAACCCTTTTCAGGATCACTTCCATGTTTGGCTATTTGGTGGAAAGGGCATATATACTACGATATCTGGCTAGCTACCTTTTCCTAGAAGGGAAAATCAAAAAAAGGATGATATCTTGCTTAATCTAGTAGCTAGTGCGCATGTAGTGCTGTCATTTGCACCAGCCTAGACGACTACACTGACATACTGATATTGGCATCAACCGAAAACATGTAAAGTGGAGCGAACACTTTTGCTAATGGTACATATGTGTCAAGAAATTAATCCAAATGTTGCTAGCTCGTAATTATGGTAGTAATGGTGCAGTAATTACGGAGCACTAGGCGCTAAATGTTTGAGCACATCATACATCATAGATCGATATTGAACGTTAGATCAAGGCCTCTCGACGGTGGAGATTATTTGGATCCATTAAACTCGCACTTCTATAAGTAGTGGAGATTGCTATAATGTACTTCCTTCCATCTATAAACAAGTGGTTTCATTGACATATCCCCGGTCAAAATTTTAAAACTTTGCCACTTCTGAGCATTTCATATGCTTATATCGTGGTAGAAACGACATTTTAAAACTACACCAATTTTTTAAAATTCACTTGTTGTGGAACCGGAGGGAGTAGAAACATGACAGTGCAGGCAAAGAATATCAATTTGGCTCATAACTTTCCCAGCCTAGATCGAAAAACATGATAGGTAGCAAGTGCGCATGCAGCAGTGTAACCTGTACCGACCTACACTGCTGGAAATTAAACGGCAAAAGTACGTACATACATCACTTTTGCTTATGGTATTTAAGTATCTATCAACAAGCAATCAATCTGTACATGGTATGGAAGGTCGTTGTCGACCGATTGATCAAACATCATCGGTGCAGTATCATCGATCGATCAATTGTTGGCCCAACTTTTGTACCTTTTATGTGAAAACTAGCGGGATTAACTACTCAATGATGGGATTAGGACTTTATCGTTATCAATTAAACTGGCTGTGAACTGTACTGCCACAAATTTAGAAGACCCAGATTTACTGTAATGTACTCCCTTTGTAAAATAATATAAGAATGTTTAGATCACTACTTTAGTGATTTAAACCATCTTATATTAGTTTACGGAGGGTGTATCTGATAAGTAGCTCCTATCTAGATCAAGATGACCCAATATTTTATTTGTTTATCTTGGGAGTCGCCGCCTAAGCCCGTCTATATTCTTGCAAGGTTAATCAGTTTGTTGATCTGAGTATAAGCCAACCCATCAAAACTTTGGCTAGAAAATATTTTTGTTGCCCCTGTTTAATCGATGTTGGCAAGAAAAATGAACAAAGTTGATAAAAAGCGTTGGCATGCCCGAAATTTTGGCAGCCTAGCTACAATGGTAAATCATATCGCGGTTTGAAAACTAACACGGGACCGTTTGTGATAGTACTCCCCGAATAATTTTTTTTCTGTGAAGATACACACATCTATGACTAGGAATTTGCATGTTGTTGTTTGTCTGCTAGCTTGCTTCTAGTGCTACACATATCTCGACTTTGTATATCCCGTTCGACGCATCTTATTGGCACGCAACTTGGCTCACCCCATCATGAGTCAAAACTTCTCTTTCAACGGAAAGATCAAAACAATGGGGCCCACATGCCAGTGGACATAGTGCAAGAGCCAACACGTTAATTGATATTCTAAGCAAGGGTTGGCATCATATCATTGGCCAAACAGAGGGATTAGATTATGGCTTAGATAGGGTTTAGGATCAAGTTAACAATGCCACTTATGCTAGTACATGACTAGGACATGGTCCAACTATTAAGGCTATCATCGATGGATAAATATCTTATGCATGCACACATATGTGTGTCTTTCCTTCACACAAATTAAAGGCCTGCGGAGCTTTTGGCAATTGTCCAAGGACGAGATTAATTTGGGTTGGGCATAGTAATAAAGTCTTATTTCATCATGTATAGATTAAATAAGTACATATCAAGCAAGATTAAGTCAATACATATCGCTTTTCAGGTAATACTGGCAGCAAGAAAAAATGATTTCATGGTGTCTAGCCGCATAGGCAACAACCATCATCACCACCCACTCCATTGGAAATTGGAATTGGACAATTTGGTTGTTTATTCATCTATCTTGTCTAATGTGGTGACGACGGCGTGAGGACGTGTACCCCTCCTTGAAGAATTGCTACAAAAGAAGTCTACTTAGTTGTAAGTGTTTTATTCTTTTTTTCTTGTAATGGTTCTGCCATAGTTGCCTTTGTTGTGTACTCTGGCTAATAATTAATACCAATGGCTGTGTGTATCACAATGATGCAGAGGCTAGGAGTTCTCTCCTTTCGGAAAAAAGTTATCTCGATAACACTTTGTGTTGGTCCTTGTGTTCCCGCTAACCAGTATACACGAAATTAGGTACTATGCATAGTAATTAAGGGTAAACAAACATGACATGGATTAAAAATAGCACCTGCATCTTAACAACTCTTACTACCTTTTAAATATATTGCATACTATGGACAACAACAGACACGTACCAGGTGAAGATATTTTGCTTGTAGGAGTATATGCTTCAAATCCTAGATTCCATCATGATAACAATCTTCCAACCATCAGATTGAAGTTATTTAGTAGTTGTATTACCAATAATTATTTGATTTTTAATATTTTACATTAAATTGATGCATTAAAGTCATGTAGAATTTAATTTTTGGAGTTTGTGTACTTTGCTTGTTTACCGTATTATGAATATTCAGATTTAATGGAGGCACATAGGTTGTGTGTGTAAGTTTATGTCTAGAACACGTCATAATCTTGTTAGTCTAGAGTGTGATTGAAAATATAAAAATATATTCAAAACTGCATGTTGGATACAATATTAATTTGATTAATATTTCATTCCAAACCCTGGTTGTGAGATGG
This sequence comes from Aegilops umbellulata, assembly GCA_032464435.1. Lineage (NCBI taxonomy): Eukaryota > Viridiplantae > Streptophyta > Magnoliopsida > Poales > Poaceae > Aegilops > Aegilops umbellulata. The sequence goes on from CP136057.1 coordinate 9,022,892, forward strand.
AAAAAGTTCAAAACGATCAAAGCACCTTTCTGCCTAATTCATCAATTTAGCCATAGCTAACTACTAGCACAATCGTACGTGATGATAATTAAGAAAATGCATGCGACACTAAACTATGTCTTGGATGTTGCTTGTACAAAGCATAATAAGGATATGATTTAAATTTTCCATACTACAATAATCACTTAGTCACAGGCTACAACTACCCATCTCGACAACGACAATCCTAATCGATGGTTAAATTTATCAGTTGGGCAGCTGACATTTGCTGGCCAGTGGAAATAATATCTTTTGTACTATATTTAATGGTTTTAATCAATACATTCATGGGTTTAATGAGTTAACAATTGGATGAAATAAATTGGCAGTTTGATATATTAAATGCATCAAACAATTTATCACTTGGCTGGTTAAATAATGATTGGATAAATTAATGGGTTTAATTAACTATCAAACTTTAAATTTATAGGGCAAAGGAATTGAGTATGAGGGTAGGAAAATCTGTGACGCAACAAGCAGCGAGAACCGAAACAAGTCTACATAAATAATGTGATTGGAATAAGACACACATAAACAATTGAAATATTCCTCGGTTATCTTGATAGTGCTTCACATCTTAAATAAGGGTTTGATCACTTGTTGCTTGCTTGTAGTCATGGTTAATCAATCAAATCAAATACGATTTGTGGGAAAGGAAGATGCAAGGCGTCGATCTCATATACTTTATGAATCAAGTTGCCTAGCCGGAGAATAATACATGTCTACCTATCTAAAGTTATTTAGTACAGTAGGACATCATTAGAAACAAATGGAGAATATTTTTTTTGCTTTTTATACTAAAAGACGTTATCCTCTGCACTTTCGGAGAAAGAAATAGAAGAGGCACATATGCTTGGGTTTGTCTCGATCGATGGTACCCTTGTCCGTTTCATGGGGCACCTTGCACCACAGTTGACACGTAGTTGGTGCACATATTCCTACGATCACACATCATCCAGGTGCATTTTATTTTCATTTATTTTAAAGCTTTGGCTATAATTGCAAAACAGCTGATAAATTTAAATCACACGTGTGAAACTTTTTGGGAAAAGGTAGCAACTTCCATGTATGGCGATTTTGCTTGGATCATATGAACACACTGTAGCAATGCAAACTTCCCTTTTGAGGATCACTACCATACTTGCTGCGTTTTCCTAGATGCATGGGGCCGGAGGAGATGATAACTTGCTTAATTAAGTAGCTAGTGCGCATGCAGTGCTGTCACCTGCATCAACACGTAGTGATCATACGCATGTTTGCCATGGGCCAAGAGCGACAAAAATGGGAGGGCAAAAGTGGGAAGCACTTCTGCTGATTAAGGATAAGATTTAAATGCATGTCACACAAGTGTATGTCCTGGATGTTGCATGTACAAAGCAAAATAAGGATGTACTGTAATTTAAATTTTCATACTATAATTATTGCTTAGTCACGGACTATAACTACTAGTCTCAACAATGAAATTGTTAATCGATGGTTAAATTTATCGGTTGGGCAGTTGCCATTTGCTGGTTAGTTCAAACAATATCTTTTGCAAAATGGATATATACAATCACAGCATAGCTAGCCCGCAAAAAAAGGCATCACATTTGGCTGGGTTAACTAATGAACGAATCGATTATGGGTTTCATTAATTGTTGAACTACTACATTTAAATGGCAAAGGAATTGAGTAGGAGGGATGGAATATATGTGACGCACCTAAGCAACAAAAACCGAAACAAATGTACATAAACACAGTGCTTGGAATAAGGCCTGCATAAACAACTGAAATATTCCCCTGTTATCTTGATATGCACTTCGCATCTTCATTAAGGTTTTGATTTGTTGTTTACTCGGAGTGGTGGCAGCACATGAATTAATCAATGAAATCAAATGCGGTATGTTGAAAGGGATGTGCAAAAGGCATTGATCTCATATACGTTACGAGCCAAGTTGGCCCAATGGGGGAAAAATACCTATCTAAAGCCATGTAGGGCAGTAGGGCAATATATACAAACGAAAGGAGAATATCTTTTTTGCTTTTTATACTGAGAAGACGCTATCCACAACACTTTCGGAGACAAATGGAACAAGCACATATGCTTAGGTTTGTCTTGATCGTTCGTACCATTGTACGTTGCATGAAGTATCTTGTAGCACACACAACACGTAGCTAGTGCACATATTTTAGGCGCCCGCGCTATCCAGATACTTTACATACATGCCCTTCTTCTTTATATATTTTTAAAGCTTCTATTGTAAATATCTTTGCAAAACAATCAATTGAAATCATATTTGTGAAACTTTTCGGAACTAAAAGTAAATTTCACAACGTGTGATTTTGTTGGGATCTTATAAGTATATGCACTTTAACAAAAGGAATTGTTTGTTGGGAGTTGCATTCAGAAATCTTGTCAGTAATGAAAACAACGAATTAATCTTTGGTAGGCCAGGGAGTACATTGAATGATAAATACTCCCTCAGTCCTTTGAAGAGTGTACTTTCAACTTTTTTGAAAAGTCAAACTTTTTTATGTTTGACCGTATTTATACAACAATACACCAAATTTGTGTCATCAAATTAGTGGCATTAGATTCATCATGATAAAATATATTTTTATGTTTGAACGTATATCTATTTGGTTTCATAAATATTGAAATATTTTTGTACAAACTCGGTCAAACTTTGAGATACTTTGACACTATTAGAAGGGAGAGAGAGATTTGGTGCGGAATATGATGAATGTATTATTGAGCCTCGAGGGCGAGTATATATTGAGTACAAGACTTGGAGGGCAAGAAGCCTCTCCTGGAGATAAGGTAGGAGACGGATTACAAATCCTAGACAACCAAATACAAGTATCCCAAATATATCTCTAACATCCCCCCGCAGTCGTAGCGGTAGCGTTGCGAACAACAGGAGCGTCGCGGACAGTCAGACTGGAGAGAATAGCAGCCGACGGACTGACATCCCCCCGCAGTCCTAGCGTTGACTGTAGAGGAAGCCGACGAGTTGCTCAAGCGGATGATAGCCCTTTGTGCCGATGTCGATGTAGCCGAGAGCGTAGGGTGGTGTAGCCGTGGTCGAGGTAGCCGTGCAAAGAACGCCGTGGTCGATGTCGAGTCGGGTAGCCGGTGTCGAGGAAGTCGTCGTGGAGCCGCGGGCGCAAGAGGGTGCCGAGTTAGTCATGGGCGCAGTGTCGAAGAAGTGATGCGCCAGGAAGGAGAATGGTGTTGACGACGCGTCGCGCCGGGGTTGCCAACCCCGGGGACACATCGTAGACGAAGGCACGCGCCGGTGTTGCCAGCACCGGGCATGCGTAGACAGACGAAGACGAAGTTGACGAAGCACCGACCAGGCTTGCCAGGCCCGGGGACACGTCGTGGACGAAGGCACGCGGCGGTGTTGCCAGCACCGGGCATGCGTAGACTGGGACCTGCACGAGCCGTACGCCATGTCGAAGAAGTCGGAGAGGCCAGCAGAGAAGAACTCGACGACGATTGCGGCGTCCATCGGCGCGGGGCCGATGTCACCAACGGTGGTCGGAGTAGATGAAGTGGTCGGGGTAGATGACGACGACGCTGACGACGGGCTCGTGCTGGACAAAGACGAACGGGGTGGACGGGGCGGCGGCGACAGCTATGGAGGTAGCAGTGGCGGCGGCCAAAGAAGCGCGGCGGCGGCGGCGACGGCTAGGTTAGGAGTGCGGCGGCGGTGCTCGAAGTAGGCGAAGAACCCGGCAGCGTGACGAAGACCGGCGCGGACGGTGGCGTTCCCGCGCCAAGGGAGACAGCGCAGCGCATACCACGAGAGGTCGACGCGCGGTGACGGCAGAGTGGACCGCGGGCCGCGGCGCTACGGCCCGAAGGGGCGACGCAGCGACGGCAGGCAGTTCAGGGCGACGGCGGGAAGACCTCGGGGTGGCGGCGGGGACCACGGGGCGGCGGCGGGGACCGCGTCCCGCAGTGCTACAGCTCGAAGAGGTGGTGTAGCGGCGGCTCGCAGGTCGGTGTAACCGCAGGGACGGCCTCGGGCGGCGGCGGTGACCGCATGCCGCAGCTCTACAGCCCAAAGAGGCGGTGTAGCGGAGGCTCGCATGTCGGGGCAGCCGCGCGGAGAACCACTAGCCGAGGGCGATGGCCTGACGGGAGGCGGCGTGGACCGCGTGCCGCGACGTGATAACCCTAAGGGGTGACACGGAGGCGGCGGCGGCTACAGGGGTAGCCGGCGGGAGGATCTCGGGGCGGCAGCGTGGACCACGTTCAGCGACGCGACAGCCCGTAGGGGCGTCGGTGGTAGTGGCCCGTGAGTCGGGGCAGCCGACGGGAAGACCTCGCGCGGCAACGCAGCGGTCCGAAGGGACGACGCGATGGCAACCTGTGGCTCGATCGGCGGTAGGTGCGTGCTCGGGGACGTGCTTGGCGAAGACAGACGCGTGATCGGTTGATCAGACCGACGGCGCCGCTGTATGCGCCATGGCGGGGACGACGCGCAGATCAGAGTCGATGGCGACATTGTCGGTGATGTCCCGGGCGATGACGACGAAGACAGACCGGCGATGGAGACCGCGCGGACGAGCGGCCGGCAGCGACGCACGAAGGCGTCCCTTGGGCGGCGCGTCCAGCCTTGCCGCACGGTTGATGACGAAGCAGCCGGTGAAATCGACGCCGATGTCGGAGTAGAGGCGCGGGGCTCGTCGGCGGCGGCGGGCGACGCAAACCGATCACATAGATCGGAAAATCAAAAAGAAAAACACCGATCAAAACGACCGGCGAGAGAGCGAAAAAACCCGGAGCAAGGGCTCGGGAAAAAGACTCTCTAGGGCAGCCGGCCAACACGGCCGGCGGACGAACCCTAGGTACGGGCGGCGCGGCCCCCGGCGGCGGTCATGGAGGCCGACCACCCCAGGGGCGGCGCGCGGGTGCGGAAGCGGCGGCGGCTAGGGTTTAGGATCGACTTGCGATAGATACCATGTTAGAAGGGAGAGAGAGATTTGGTGCGGAATATGATGGATGTATTATTGAGCCTCGAGGGCGAGTATATATTGAGTACAAGATTTAGAAGGCAAGAAGCCTCTCCTGGAGATAAGGTAGGAGACGGATTACAAATTCTAGACTACCAAATACAAGTATCCCAAATATATCTTTAACAGACACTCTAACAGAGTTGAAAGTACACTCTTTAAAAGAAGGAGGGAGTAATGCACACAGCCCTTTGAAGGCCAGGCCATGTTTAGTTACCTTGCGTGAAGGATAATATCTGGCTTGCTTTGTCTAGGAAAAGATGATATCCGTGGTGGTTGCGCTAGTCACCTACACCTACCCACAACCGCCGATATGCAAGAATGGAGCACCGAAAACGGCAAAAGTGGAGCGCTTTTGCTGATGGTATACGTGTCAAGGAACAAACCCAGCACTACACCTTTTTCTCGGTCGACTGATCTACATGATCCGTGTGGCTCCTTTTTATTTAACTAGCAAAAGAGTCCGTGCGTTGCAACGGGAGAAAAAATAACACACACTGTTTTTTTTTTGACACCAATAACACACACTCTTAACCCAATAGCCACAATATGTTCATGCCCTTTATTTTAGCGAGGCATCATTTTTGTGTTGCCGCTTATTCTCCTTCTCACCCTCAGTGGCCTCAGTGTTCACACAAACCAAAGTGTGTTTGAATGTTGTTTTTCCCCTGCCAGTTTTTTTAGAGGTGCTCATGTGGTTATCGATATTTTCTTTCGTCTCTTTATGATTTTAGTGGTTGTTTATTTGCAACCCACATCGTCGCGGTACGAAAGAAAAACGGACGTGCCCTATAGGTTATAAGTTTGCTTTTAAAATAATATTTTAAAATATTTAATAGGTACAAATAACATCATATTCAAATTCTACATATTTTTCTATTCAAATTTCATATATAACATGTTAAAATTGGAGTTACGGTTTAATAGATATGAATAATTAAGAAAAATATTTGTTTGACTTAAATATCTTCCAAAATAATATTTAAAAAATATTTAACAAACAAAATAACATCATATTCAGATTCTACACATTTTTCTAATCAATTTCCATATATAACATGTTAAAATCGGAGTTACGGTTTAAAAGATATGGATAATTTAGAAAAATATTTGTTTAACTTATATATGTTCGGCGGGTGAATTATCTAATACGTCATGGGGGTTTTCCGTAAAAATATAAAATAACGGTTCAGTTATGACTTAAGTGTGTACTGCGGGTTAATTCATAAAACATGCAAGGGGTTTTCTACAAAAGTGTATGACGGACGGCCGTAAACTCAATTACTTTATTATTAGGTAGAGATTATTTCCCATGCAGCATGCATGGAAGGCTCTCGTCGATCGTGGTACACCTTTAAGCAAACTCATCAAAAAAGGAAAGACAAAAATGTGCGGCTTCCCTGGCCGGCGTTCGGCCATCGGCACCGCCGGATGCCCTGATGTATTGCCAGCGTCGCCATCGACAGCTTCAGTGGGAGAGGGCTGTACCTCCCATCAGCAGCTGCATGGCACACTATTCCACCGCGTGGCACAGACGTGCATGCATGCTGACCCGGCATCTCCCGCGAGCGTGTTCTGCGGATCGGCTGTCGATTGCCATTGAAATCACGTGTCCACATCTTCAGAGAAGGAACTGAAATCAAGCTGTGAAAGCATGGCGGTGTAACCAAAAGACCAAGCATCAACAATATTTTCTCTATAATACACCTTTTCCTAAATGGAACGAAGGGAATACGTGGCTAGCCACCTTTTCCTAAATGGGAAAACAATGATATAATCTTGCTTAATTATGGGCACGCAGTGTTGTCATCTGCACCAACCCACCACCCACACTGACACATGCATTTTGCCACTTTTGCTAATGGTGCGTACATATATAGTACGTGCCTGTCAAGGACCGAAGCCTTTTAGCCACTAGATACTATAGTAGGAATACATACTTTTTTTAACAATCAACGGGGGGAGAGGATTCTCACCTGAATATGTTACTCAAAGGCCCAAAGGGAGAGTTACATCATACTCCCTCCGTCCTAAAATTCTTGTCTTACATTTGTCTAGATACGGATATATATAACACTAAAATGTAACTAGATACATCCGTATTTAGATAAATCTAAGACAACAACTTCGGGACGAAGGGAGTAGATTACAACATGAGGACAAGTAAAGGCACCAAGACATGACTACCTTCCTAGTGACGGGGTCCTTAAATCTAAAGACCCAAAGAGTAAAGTCCAAAACAATGTTACAAAGGGTATCAAGACGGGGGGGGGGGGGGGGGGGTGAAGCTCGTTACGAAAAAACGATCGTTCCTAGAGTCCCACAACTTTCACAGGATAGCGAGGGTGACGGTAGGCCAAATGTTTATGTCGAGGCCAACCGGCGTAGGCTTGTCCCAAATATGGTCGATGAAGCAAGGAGTCTGGAAGCCCAAAATGGACCAAACCTGTGTTGCACAGGGGCAAAGGATGGCGAAGTTAGTTGCGTCCTCCCTTGCGTGGGAGCACCTAGGGCAAGAGGAGTCTGAGGAGATGGTTTTACGTAGCAAGATGGCCTTCTCAGCATATCATGCCACAGAAACCAACCAAAGATCTTGACCTTGATGGGTGCCTTGGAGCTCCAGATATGCTCCACATCGAGATCAATCTCGTGGACGGAGGAGAGCAACGAGTGGGCGCACCTCGAGGAGAACGCGGAGCCATGGGTAAGGAACCTGTCGTCGGGCGTGTCGTTTACGTGAACATCCTACAACAAAGGCAAAACGGAAGCAAGCTCGACAAAAGCAACAGTGGTTACGCGATTCCGCAGGTTAGCTAGTAAACTACAATGCATGATCCGAGACACCAGAACAGAGGGTGAAGTGTAGTGGGAGAAAATGTGAGGGTAGGTGTCGGCGAGCGGAGTACGAAGAAGCCGGGCATCGAGCCAGAAGTAGGTGGAAGTGCCACTGTTAGTAAGGACAAAGGAGATTTTTTTTTCAGGGGTCGAATTTGGTTGTTCACAATTTTTCAGAGGAAGGAGGGGTTGTGGGGTTTGTTGGCAAAGTCAAGGGAGTAATGTTGGAAGAACCAGTTAACCCAAGGCAAGTCGAGCTTTTGAAGAAGTCTGAAAGCAATTTTTTCATAAGGAGGCAGTTGTTTTGTAGAAGCAAATTTAAATGCCTACACCACCGGCGATTTTAGGCTCGCAAACTTTCCCAAGCAATGAGACATTTAGCGCCGGAGCAAGTTTCTCCGGCAGTCCGCATCTTCAGAGAAGGAACTGAAACCAAGTTGTGAAAGCATGGCGGTGTAACGAAAAGACCAAGCATCAACAATATTTTCTCTATAATACACCTTTCCCTAAATGGAATGGAGGGAGTATTTGGCTAGCCACCTTTTCCTAACCTAAATGGAAAAACAATTATATAATCTTGCGTAAGTGGGTACGCAGTGTTGTCACCTGCACCAACACACCACCCACACTGACACATGCATTTCGTCACTTTTGCTAATGGTGTGTACATATATACGTAGTAATAAGGTTGTTAGAATCGTGATTCCGAATCGGATCGGAGCTTCGTTGGTAGGATCGCAAATCATAAAATCTTCACTTTCAGAATCATAGAAACGTAGATTTTAAAGGCTAAAATCGTAGAATCAAAATGGTTACTTTGGATCGTAAAGTCGTAGAATCATAAAACAGAATCACGATTCTGACAACCTTTACCTTTTCCTCAGTCGATCGGAGTTCGAGTCAATCTGGCCCTTTTTTCTTTCCATGGCTTGCACGCACGCATGGAAGAAAGGTCCTCTTCGATCGTAGGTGATCCGTCGGTCTCTGCCGGTGCGTCCACATATCTCGGTTGACAGCGTCGCCGGCAGACAGTTTTCAGTGGGGGGAGACGGCAGTACATCCCATCAGGCAGGCATTATTTCATCACGTGCCACGCGTGCTGCACCATGCATGCTCGATGGCCCTCGACCCTCTCCGGCGTCAATCATCATCCACACCCATACGAGACGAGATCCAACCCATCTCTATCGTGAGTACAACTAGCAAGTACAGTAACAGTACGTGTGCTAGGTGAGACTGATCCATCCATCAGCCTAGCTACTAATTTTTAATCAACCAAAGCAACAAGAGTGGGAATCGAGCGAAAGCTACTCTCTAATTTTTAATACGTCATCAGAAATATTGGTTATTTAAACTTCATTTAATTTGACAAAAGAATCGAGCTAGCAAAAATGCATATGTATGGCATCGATGCACAAGTCTACATAAACAAAGTGTTTGGAAACTGGAATCGTGGAAGCATAGAAAACCGAATAAATATTCATTGATATGTTATCTTGTTAATTACGTAGCATCAATCTCAGTTGTTTAACCCCCGCAAAAAAAATTCTCAGTTATTTAAGGTCTTGATCTGTTGTTTATTTGTAGTGGCGGAAGCACTTGGATTAATCAAATCGATCAACGCCATTTGTCGAAAGGGTAGATGGTGCCAAGTTGCTTCATCCGGGGAATAATATCTATCTATGTCAATCTAAAGATGAGTATGACAATGTTAGAAACGGGAGTAGAATACACATACTTTCGCCTTTTCTATGTGTGGTTGCTCTTTCTGTATATAAAAGATGATATCATTTGCACTTTCGGAGAACGAAATGGAAGAGATATATGCTCGGGTTTGTCTGGATCATTCTTGCAATGTCTGTTTCATGGGCATTTTGCAGCACACACATGACATATAAATAGCTGGCGACGTACTTTGAGATGCGTGCACCACACAGTACTAGTGGGCATATACATATGTAGTTTTTTATTTTCGCCTTTTGGACCCGGTGAGTTTTGTAACGAAAAGAGAATTTCTTCAGGGAATCTCACGATATGTCATTTTGAACATAGAGGGCCAAAGTTAAGCATTTATAGCTTGGAGTACAAATATATTTATAGTTATTTTTATTTAATACTTTAATATTATACGTGTGTGGTTCCATCTGACAACATATGTTTGCAATTAATTAGTATAAAAAAGGAAAAACCGACATTAAATAATTTGCACACTATACACCTTTGATGATGGTTTTTAGATGCTTAGGTTGGTCTCCATGCGTATGGCAGCCTACTGTTTTTTCTCTAAGAAATTTGTGTGGACAGGCACGGGCAGGGGCAATGAACTTTGTCGGCCCTGCATTGGCGTCAAGATTCGGAAGTGCATGTGTTTAGGGTATAATTATTATAGGGGGTCTAGGGCTTACAGTGTAGTGTTTAAGTTGTAGTACTTGAAACTTGGTGAATTTTATCCTCTGCTTTTATCAAGTTTTAATAGTTTATAAATCTGGTGAGCTTTTTAAATATTGTCAAAACTTATTCAAGAGTGATCTTGTTCAAAGCTCTCATCGCAAGGAACACACATATGCAAACGAAAATAAATCGGACTTCTAGTTCAAAATTTACAATAGATAGAAATTTGAAACTGAAAAGGAAAAATAATGGAGGAGGGGTGCATGAAGCATGCAGAGTGTATGCCAAAAGCTGCATGCATGAACCCTATCACAATAATTAAGCCGTAAACACATTCAAAAGACCAACCCACTTTACGAATCACGACACAATCGCACAACCCGAAATCTAGGTGACTCGCTTGTGCGGGTCACAATCCTCTCTCATTTTTCATTTTTCTCCGTGCCTTTTGGAAAAGGTCGGTATGAATGTGTCTCTTTCCCGAGCTCTCCGGTCCATAGAAGTTGTGTTTTTTCTTGCGGGAAACTTTCAATCTATTTATCAGTTGTCAAAGTAGTGCAAAGAACACCAAAGCTAAAAATTATATCTAGATTTGTAGACCATCTAGCGACGACTACAAGCACCTGAGCGAGCCAAAGGCGCACCGTCATCACTGCATCGTCCTCATCGGAGTCGAACAAACCTTGTTGTAGCATACGGCCAGGTTGCACACGGATATATAGAATCAAAACTTTGATTAAGATATATAGAATCAAAACTTTGATTATTGCACCATGCTGTGCTAGGAAGGTTAGAAGCACTGACTGAAAAGGATAAATACAGTGCTGTCACCAGCACTTGGCCACCGAAAACGGCACTTTTGCTGGTGATACGTCCCCAGCTAGGAATGAACCCAAAGTCTCAAAGCGGCTAGCCACTGCTACCACCTTTTTGCTGGTGGATATGATCTGCCGTACGTAGCTCTCACCTTTGTCTCTTTCATTTTTCGCGTAAATGCATGGAGGCTTCTGCTTGTCGATCGTACAGGCAATCGGTCTGACGTCTCTGCCGGTGGCTCCGCAGTCCACCGGATATACATGGATGGATCGCCGGCGTCACCGTCGCCATCGTCAGACGAACAGTGAGTGGGTAGTGGGAGAGTGGGCGGTACATCCCATCAGCCACCATTCGATTGCATGCCACACGTACGTGTTGCCGCTGACCCCCCTATATCTTTCTCTGATGTTTATGGACATTTCCAACAAGTGTTTTGCATGTTTTCTTGAGTTGGAGACAGATTTTCTTATGTAGTTCCACTAACCAACCAAGCAGCACAACATGTGGCCGCTGGCTACGGGAATGGTACCTATTGGGACGTCGGCCGATCAAAAAAATTCAAGGTCAATGGGTCCTTTGCGTTGGCTCCTATGGAAACTGAGGCCGGCAAGCCGGTCGCCACCGGCCTGTCGGGGCGACCTAGATCTGGTTGTCTAGGGTTGCAATATGTCGTTGCAATAGCACATGCCTTGAAAAGGTTGTTACCTTGTGCTTATATAGTTGCTCTAAAAAAACAAACTCATGATATACAGGTTCGTGCTAGAAATTGAAGTGGAGTTGGATATATGATTTTTCGTTGAGTGAACAGACTCTAGATATCCAACTCTGCTATAAAATATCGGTCGCTAAACGATGCTATTTGAAATGTCGCTGTTGTGTAAGTTATCCTTGGTCTGGTATAAATCCAGCATTTAAATGAGTCATATACTTTTATCATGTTGTTCAGTGGGACATGAGACCGGCTGTTCGTCGGCCATTGGGCCGGCTCCATATCTCTTAACAAACTAGAGGGGCCGGCCTATAGGGACCGCGTCTGGGCTAGATTATGCCGGGCCATTCTCATTCTCACGTGCCTACGATATCGCACACAACCGCGCGATGTGAGCAATCTTTCAAAAGAAATGAAAAACGAAAGTGAGAAAGAAGCAGATGTTAAATAGGGTACTACTCTGTCACTTGGGGACAATTAGACCGGGTGCAGCTACAAACATTTGAATTACTCAATGAAGGTTAGCTAGCTAATCCGGCTCCAATACTAGCTAAGATGGTCCCTGATTCTCAAAAAAAGAAAAAGAAAACTAAGATGGTCCCTGGCTACCTCCATTTGTTCAACTCCACACCCTCGACATGCTGTCGGTTGGCCACCAACCGATCAATCAAACAATTACCTAGCTAAAGCTGGCTCACCTCTGCTAAACATACTATTGGGCCGGCCGGCAGTCCTTGCATTTTTATCCACCTATCCGTGAAACTGATACTATCATTTCATTTTCAGACATATTTTCATTTGCAGTCAGAGAGGCAATCCACATGTGCGTGCGAAATAAAATAAAATGCTGTGGAACCGGTCCATCGGGCGGCACCGCCGGTCCGTGAAAACAAACAAAATGTGACAGCAACCACGCAGCACTGCCACCGGGGAGAGAAAACGACGGTCGCCCACATCATAACCAATCACAGTTACAGATTAACCACATATGATCAGCACCGTTCAAATCGATTAATCCCCTTGTTAGAGACCGAACCGAAATGAAGCTCCCACGTTCGTTTGGATTCTGGACCGTTGGATCGAGCTCCCTGACGCGTACTGGCCGTCGGATCTCCTGGTGGATTGGTACTGGCCGTCCGATCAAGCCGGCTTCGACCCTCGCCGTCCGATCTCGTCTGGCGCTGCTGCAATGGAATTTCCAGCACGCGTTTTACACTCTCGCTTTCCTGGTGTGCCGTGCTGACAAGGTGGGGCCAGGTTCTGTGGGTCACGCTCGTCAGTGGCTGTGGCGGGTGCTGCTGCCAGTGCGAGCCCGTTCTGGGCGGGTGCGGTGCCACCGCCTGATATTCCGCTGCCCGCCGAGGGTATCGGTGGAATTTCATCTAACCCGGTGCCACGTTGCTTTCCCTGATTCGTCGCTCCGTCCCCAATCAGTGACATGCCTAGGGTTTCTCTCATCCCGTGTCTCTTCTCCCAGCCGCCACACCCCTTTCTCCTCCTCCTGCCGTGCTCCTCCCGGGTCCCCGCTTCGTCCCTCGTCTCTAAGATCTGGACGTCGTCGTCGCCCATCCTCTCAGCCCCGCCCCGTCCCGCTCTTCTCCTCCCCGCCCGCTGAGCGGATGCTGCCGCTGCTCCACCGAGGAGCGCGTGGACTACGACGCTCGTATCTCCCGCGTCGGCGCTTCCCCTTCGAGCTCGCGTGTCACGTCGTCGGGGGAGGGGAAGCTGGTGCTGCTCTTCCCGGAGGAGCGCGTTGTTGACGGGAGGAGGCCTGGCGGCGCGACGGGAGGAGGTCAGGCAGAGCGCCATCGCCACCGGTTGGCGCGTCGACGGGAAGAGGCAAGGCGGTGCGCGCCGTTGCCACCAGCTGCGCCTTGCGTGGCCGAGGAGCGCCAGCCGCAGGCGCTCGATGCAGCGCTCCCTCATCACTCCTCCTTTTGCGTCCGCTGCAGGTGTTCCCGGTTCGCTCTTCCTTCTCCTCCATTGCCGGTTGCAGTTCTACTACACTCTCTCTCTCTCTCTCTCTCTCTCTCTCTCTCTCTCTCTCTCTCTCTCTCTCTCTCTGACACCACAACTCACCCATCATCGTGTAACTGCAGGTCGTTTTGGGCTCGGACGTTGCTGTCCGCTAGCTTGGCCTGCAAGATACTCCCCTGATCTGAGTCCAAGGTACACCAATGATACAAAAACACCTGAACGAAAAAATTTCTTCCATTTGCAGCGAAGCTTCTGTAGATATCGTCTCTATTTCTATGTGTGAACACTGTTGTTTTGAAGCAAATTTCACCGTTAATTTTTACGTTATTATCATTTTTAATCAGGCAAGGCACACTGCTCATTGGGGGGAAATGAGGAATCTTTGGTTGCTTGGGAGTAAGGACATGAGATTGTTGTCCGTGACACAATTGATCTGAAACAGTTGCTGTAATTGGAAGAATTAGTTTCTTCTATTAAAAATTTATGATACAGTTGAGTGTGAAGACTTGTTGATGCAACGCTATGTGATACCAAAGTTGTTATCTCAGAAGATTGTTTTATCAACACGTCATTCACTGCAGCTACAACTGATACAACAATTGTTGTGAGTGGAGAGAACACTGCAGATTCCAAATCTTCGTCAAATAGTGATGCACTGTTATCTCTAATCAGGTTTTGTTTTTGTCTATTATAAGATTTTCTTGCTTATTCTTTCTAATCAGAGAAGGAACCTGACAATCTGCATTTACGTTTGCACACACTGTGGTAGACTCCCAACTTATTCATAGGCACTATTTGTAAGAGGTGCAGCATATGCATTTCAAAGAGAACTAGACTCTCCTACTTCTGACTTCACCAAGGTAAATTTTTTAAATTCTGGACTTTTCCTTTACTTTTGTGTAAAATGACCTTGCAATCTTACTCTAATAGCAATCACAGGCAAAAGATAAATATGCCCGGCTTAGTTCATTGTTTGCCTTGTTAGTGTAGTTGATATAGATGTCGTGGTTGCTAAATATGCATGACATGTTGTCCTCAAATAAGGACACGGGAAGCAATGAAGTGCCAAACGCAACAATATGACGTATTAACTGATTAATAGTTTAGAGCCCCATATTTTTTGCACATTCATACATACATATAATATCTATACAAGTGCAGGGTTGTTTTACATCTCGAGTACTGCATGTTCCTTATCTTACTTCTATTTTGATGTTCATATGTTGGTGCTGACCGAATTCTGGGTTGTTGCTATTGACAGTTTCTTTGTTCAGGTCCTTTATTTCGACCTTTTGATGCATGCATTTTGAAGAATTTAATCTTTTGTTTTTCAATTTCCAGAGGTCGTACAGAGATTCCTTGTTAGTAACTTTGGAACTGAATATGTTGTTGAATCTTCAGGTGTTGTTACAACGATCGAGAAAGCATCGGTACACATGAAGGTCTGTACACCATTTCTCTCGGAAAGTCGTCCAATTAGCGAACAATATGCCTTTTGCAATGAACACAATGCTGAGATTTTTGCTACCCTGTTTATATAGGGTGGTGTTAAGGAGCTGGTGATATCTGCAGATGCTCCAATGTTTGTGGTTGGAGTAAATGAGACCAGCTACGATCCCAAGAGGAATGATGTTTCTAATGCAAGTTGTACCATTAACTGTGTTGCTCCTCTTGCCAAGGTAACTTCACCCCTCTTATCCCGCTGATTTTCTTAATTGCCAGTGATAACTGAGCTGAAGAATAGGTTGCTCTCTTACCTGCCCCTAGCCCTACGATGGGTTGTTCAAGAGGACGAACAACCTGGCCTTCCATCATTCTATCTAAGCAATCTTTTATGGTGTATACCTACTGTTACCTCAGTGGATGCAAAAAAAAACACATTGGTGCCATATGATGAACCCATACTTTCGAAGTTTTCATAATGAAATTGATTTCTATTCGCATGTGTGTACAAATGCATTAACATATACATGTTATCTTAATTAGGTGCCCGATGCTATTTATAATGTCTCTTGGTTAATCAGAATGAAACCTTAGAGGCTTAGGTGATTTCTTAATCTTGCACGGGTTTGGACCAATGAGGTTGCAAATGTGGTCTCTATAGCTTGCAAATATAGTTCACCGCATCCAGAAGATTCATTTCTTTGCCTTTTTGGAGAATGCTACCAATAATATTTTATTTGAACTTTTTTCAACTGCATATGTGAATGTGAATTTTTGAGTAGTGTAATTAAGTACTTTTTAAGTTGTTAATGTCTCTTTTCTACAACAATTGTTTGTGCCCTGATATTTAGTCTGTAGTGCTACTTTGCTACTGAACCGTGAAAATTTGCTCGTGAGCTTTCAAGAAGTTAACATCTTTCTTTTGTGCACAAATTGACTTTGTTTTACCATTTCAAGAAGTTAAAAATCAGCCTGACCAGTTCTCGGTGTTGATTGTCTCATCCTCTCTTACTTTATGTTTGCAAATTTATGGCTCTATCATTATACAAAGGCAAACAATCATGTGGATTTGCCCAGTTCTCCCTCTGGATTTGCTGGGCATTGACGACACCTTCTCGACCTACATGTTTTCTTTGTATTGTGTTAAACAAAGCATGACGCTGCGCCTTCATATAACTACGATAGTCATTTCTTTTTAGTTACTTACGCATGAATCCCTATGTATGATTGTTTTTTTAGAAAGGCTATCCATGGTTTTTGGCAGGAAACCTGGAGAAGAACAAGCAACTTTATCTGAAAAATGGAAGAGCTAGCACCAAAGAGCCTACCTCCCAAGATCAAGTTCAACATGCAGTTCATGGATAAGGGTATGATGCTTCTCCTTCCTTTTAAATAAGATGAACATGCTTTGTTTGCTGACTAAAGCATCTTGACTACTCATCTCAATTTATCAGAAGGTGTAAGGTCTCAAATTAATTCAGGGCGATCTAAGTTGTTAAGGTTGGCTGCTCTCCCTAAGTGAGCAACTTTTTATTGTTTGCAGAGGACTAGGGTCGAGACTTTAGCACATTCAAGCGGATTTAAGGTGTAACTTTTTTAAGGATCGCAGGTAATTACTTGGCCTACCATGTCCACCAATTTCTATCATTTCATCTTTTTAACATCAGCCCCAAGTGGTGGTTGATAGGTGGATGAAATAAACAATGCATTCAAATTCCCTAAAGTATGTGCCTACTTGAAGGAATAATTCGCCAACTTTGAAAATACCATTCAAATTTTTACTCAAGCCAGGCTCATTGATCTTTGCTATAACAATTCACACTTTTCTTTGAGAAGAAGAATGCGCTCATTGATGTTGTTTAGTCTGCGCTAAATTTTCTGCATGGTGTCCTGAACGAGTAGTATACTGAACCGTAATTAGCACCACTGGATAATTCTCATGAGTACTTACCAATTAACATGTCTATGTTACACTCATCCTACTGCTTATTTATATATGTCACGATTGAACACGACTCTTTTGCCTCTGTATTCTTATCATACTTTCCATTTCACATTCTTAGTTGTTTACTGTTTGCAAACTTTCTGGTGAATGGCAACTACTAATTATTAAGCGATACTGTATATAATGTGCTCTTTAGTATGGCGTCAGAACAACTAAATTTGTTGTCATGAACTATTTTCTTTATTATATTTTTCTACTTGCTCACTAAACAATGCATTCACGTCCAGTTTCTTTCCCAATTCTGTCCATTTATCTTTGATCCTTGGATTATTTTGTGCGTTGTATACTTTGTAAAAGTTTGGCAATGTCCATTTTCTGTCATTTAAGAGTTCTATTTTGCTCTGTTCCTATAGTAACCATTTGGGACTTAGATACAAAGTTTTGTCTTGGGCAGTTGAATTTATAAGGACATGATATCTTGCCATTATGCAACCTATACCATGCTTGTGTCATGGCAGTATTAACCCCTCCATCAACTCTTTGTTGCTGAAGAAACCAGTAGTTGTATTCATTGCATGTCAGCTGGTCTACGACTTCCATAAGTTTGCATCATTTATTTTGAGTACTTTGCTATTATTAACTTCAACAAGACTGTAAAAATATGTTGGATCTACAGGGGGCAACACCTGACTAGCGATACCGAGGTATCGTTGGCCATGGGTGCAGCTGTCCGCAGCTAGGGGTGGGATTGTTAGTTTGTTACAACATATGGATGATATGCACATGGAAGGTGCTCTAATAATCCCCACTATTATTTATTTGTATCATCTGCTAATGGTTTTGTATTTGAAAAAGGAATATTATCCTTGTTTCTTATATACGCAGGCTGATATAAATGCTATAATTGTTTGGGCTATGATTCGCAAGATAGATTGGGGATTTAAAATTGTCAGACAAGAAAGTTATCGGCCTGGTAGGTTCAGATCAGTTCTATTTTTTAAAATTTCTTTTCTGTTAGAAAATCATTTTTTGATACTTTTCTCCCTTTTATGTCATAAATCAGATAAGTATCTCAGTGTCTTATATGCAATGCTACACATTTGTTCGAGACAAAAAAATATCATATATTGAGTTTACTTACGAACCTTTGGTTGAGTTGAAAGTTTACATCTGATGTCATTCCACCAGGATTGGAAATAGTCCCAAATTTTTTTGTATTACCTCTCTCTTGGTAACTAATATTTGTATGGTGTGATTTCTGGAATTCACGGTCTAAGATCTAAATAATCTGATTCATGTTGTCAAAATCTTATCGAGGTCTTTACTGACTATGCAACATAATCATGAGTATGATTTGTATTATTTGGTGTTTATATTATGTAATGCTCAAGTCTTTCACCTGAAAATATTATTGATTGATTGAATTAATCTAAGTTTAGTTCTTGATGATTATTTAGTGGGACTAGAAAACGAAGTTTTTATGTTTGTACTTTGTACGAATTATTATTAATGGAGTATTCTTTCTTCTTATCTCTCGTTGGGTTTGCTTGTTAGAACCAAAATTGTCCTTACAAAGCATCTCTATGTCTCTCTCTGACAGTTACTATTTCCATTGTCTTGGCTTGCAGGTCGCCGCTTGAGTCGGATGAGGTCATGGTTACTTTACATGGTGAGTTACTGCCCAGGAAGAGCACAATCCACCATGTTTTGTAGAATGGAAGTGGCCTGAAAGCCACTTGAATGAAATCTTGTGTCTTGCGATGTGCCAATGCCATGAATTAGTTGTCTGTAGTATATTTTTTAATTGAAATGTTTACCTGTGATATTGAGCATGGTATATTAGTACATGGATCAGCATTGCAGTTGCAGCTGTTTTGATGTATGGTGATCTCTGTTTTGTGCAGACTAAGAAGGCTTTGTACTGAATTTTTATAGGTCACATGTGGCAAGTTGCCCTTCCTATGTTAATTTTGATACTTTGTACTGAATTTTTATGCGAACCAGTTATTTGTCTGAACCACTCATGGATTTTAATGCTTTCTATTGACCCATATCCTGTTTTGTAGTTTACTTTCTATTGGATTACATCCTTGATAAAAACCAGATGCTGGATCATTGGATCACTTCTTTAGAAAGGCACACTGTGCGCCCAAATATAAACTGGCTCTTTCTGTCTATTTAGCACTATGAATTGGACCAATTTTGTAATGAACAAATGTGTCATGTTTGCCTTGGTTATATATGTTGCTTTACCCTTTGGTTTTACTTCGACAAAATCCTCTGCTGAAACAAACTTCCCGAGCTTTGCCAATGCCCTATTTCTGATGTGTATTGGACTTATCCATCACGAGAATCACTCTAATTCCCTTTGGCAACACAAAATGTTATGTTTAAGCATTGGAAAAATGCGATGAGCCAAGCACCATGCGCCAAAAGCTTTTTACCGAGTTGGATATGACGGTACCCGGCAGCGTTGCTGCTGGGTGCGGCAAGCCACACTTTCTATCTAGTAGGAATGATGTTGTAGAGCTCAAGCCAGCTGCGGTTTACAACATCCACACGATGACACAAAGAATCTTCCTGACAACAAGATATAGTACACTCTGGGTGGTTTCAGATCATGACAAGGAGGACAATGTCGATCAGTTGATAGTATCTTGCAAATTCAGCAAAATCTCTACAGATATATGAACCCAAAGAATTTCACGTATTCACTGCCGACACTGAAGATATAATACAGTATTCTATGTGGCCCTTGCTTGCTTTTTCCGAAGATGATGATATCAGGGAGTAGTTTATTAGGTAGTGTGAAAAAGTTTATGAAATAAAGTGATTAGTGGCTTCATGCTAATCCTTTCATCAAACCACATCAGCAGCCTTCCGCCATCTAAACGGAGAGGAGAGGGGTATGTGGTGACTTTTTATTCGTCATGCGGATGTCTAGTCTTCGGCAAAGCTCCCCTTTGTTTGTCACCGGTCTGCGAAAAAACGAACGTCTAGACGCGTCGGTAGACCGATAAGGAACCACGTTAGATGGCAAACTACGTCCATGTGCGGGATTTGAAGGTCTGCTTTAAAGATACCCTGAGGGTGTGCATGCTTTGTTGTCACCTGCACCAACACTTAGGAGGTGAGGACACACGCACTTTTGCTCGTGCTAGGTGTCTAGGAATGAGCCGAAAGTGGTAGTGCGAGTATCTTTTACCCACCTGATGATGGATATGATCGATCCGCAACGACGACTATATGTACGTGTGGTTTGCTCTACGTCCACCTAGCTAGAGAGTAGACGTGCGATCTACGCGCGCGTCCATCGCATCCCCAGCCCGGATTCATATCCATCGATCACCGGCGTTTCAGTCGCCACACTCGGTCGACAGTTGCTAGTGGGAGAGGGCTGTGCATCCCATCAGCCACTATTTGGCCGCGTGCCACACGTGTTGCCGCTGAGGCCCTGACCGTGGGCCATCACCAAAATCGTGTCCATGCCATCTTTATCGAATTGCTTCAAAATATTGTCCGGTCAACTCAGTTCCATTAGAGCATCTCCAGCCGTTCGGCTCCTCAAGGGCACGAAAAAGCGCTGTCTGAGGGCGAGCCGGCGTTTTTCTCGGTGTGGGGGCGCGCACGTTCTCAGCCGCCGCCCCCAGGTCGCCCCAGACGCCCCCACAGTTCGTCCAAATTTTAACGAACACGGCCAAATTTGAACAAATACGGCCAAATTGCCCTTTTGTACACGAATAAAAGGGACGAAAAAAAACCTAAACTACGGCCGATGCTTCTCCTCCTTGACACGGCCGCTGCTCGAACCCTCGCCCCGGCGCGCTGCTTCACTCGAGCGGCGGGTCGTTGCCGCCCTCGACGTGCGCGAGGACGCCGCTAAGCGTGCGGCCAGGGACGCCCCACCACAGGCGGCGGCCCTCGTTGTTGTTGCGGCCGCGCGGCATCGGCGCGTTGTTGGTGGAGACGAGCAGCTCCTCCTGCCAGCGTTCAAAGTACGCCGCCCACGCCGCGTGGTTGTCGGCGGCTTACTCCGGGAGCGCCCGCTCCGCGGCCGTCAGGGACGCCCGCACACGCTCGATCTCGGCGTGGAAATAGGGCGTCTCGGGGACGGGCAGAGGGGGGACAGGGACCCCGCCGGCGCTGAGCCTCCACCGCGACGGAAGGCGTACGTCGGGCGGCGCGGGGTATTTGGCCTCGTGGAGGAGGTAGGCCTCCCACTCATGCAGCGAGCGGCGGCCGAAACCCTTGGCCGCCGCCGCGTCGCCGGGGTACCTCGCGCTCATGGTTGCCGGGGGGGAAAGAGGGGCTCGAACGGCGGAGAGAGGGGAGGAAGTGCGGCGGCGAGGAGGGGAAGGACTGCCGATGGATGGGTGCCTCACCGGCGCGACCAGGGGCGCCTTTTATAACGGCGCGGGGGCGGCCGCGTGCGACACGCGTGGCGAAAGGCGGGGCGGCGTCGCCGCACTTCGCCGCCCGTGAATCAATGGCATGCTGACCGGCGCCAGCCTTGGCATTGATTCCTCGCAGGAAAACCGAGACGATGAGGACGACCAGCCTTCCTCTCGCTGACGCGCCAGTCCCGCCACTCTTTCGCGCCAAAACGTTCGAGCCGGCGCCCCCGGGCGCCCACCAGCGCGCCAGGTTCGGGTTGGGTGCGCCGGCGCTAATTTCGGCTCAATCCGACGAAAAACAGGCTCATGAGGGCGTGACTGGGCCGATTTTTCGACGCCGGCGCTAAAAGACGGCCTTGGGGGGGGGGGGTCTGTTGGAGGCGCGGCTGAAGAGATGCTCTTATCTTCCAACAGGCTCCACCATATGGCCACGCACGCGCGGTCGCCCGGGGTCGCGGGCTATGCACGCAACGACTATTGGTAGGCGGGAAGGATGTACGCACGTACGTGTGCCTTGCTCAGAGTCTCGAAATAGGCTTTCGCCCCGCTATATAGATATAGCAACCACACGATACAAATGATAGCCCGATGCTGGGGCAGACAGCACAAGCAAGCCCAAAAGAAATAACAGAGAAAGAAAAAGAAACTAATGACAGCAGAGTCGGGTCAACAAAAACGATGGTGACCCGCAACCGTTGCGCCCGCCGGAGAATTTCCACCACGCTCTTAGCACTTCGGACCGCCGCATACCAAGCAACACCTTCAGGAAGGAACGCGACGATGCCGACGATGTTGCCCGGACTGGTCCTAGGGTTTCCCCCGATACATGGAGGGGCGTGTGGAAGAGGTAAGCCCGGCGCCCTTCAGGAAGGACCGGTGGCGCCCGCGGGCGTCACCGCGTCGGTGCCGGCCAAGCCGACAGGGATTTCTCCCGTCCGCCACACATCCACAGCCCCGGCCGCTCCGTCGCACTCCATCAATCTTGCCGCCCACCAACATGCGCCACCACGGTCTTTAGATCACCACCGCCGTCTCACCATGGAAAGAGAAGCGAGACCGACGAATCCGAGAGAGGACAGTCGGGAACAAGGAGCGGAAAAAATCAGCAGCCACGCGGGAGGGGACAACCTCCACCGCCCTTGGCGGTCACCGGCCGGACGCAGCAATAGGGGCACACCAGGCCCACGGCCCGGCCGAGCCAGAAAGGACTCGTGAAGCTCCCGTCACCACGCTGCAATTAGCGCGTCACCATCTTCGCAACCCCCCCCCCCCGCACCACTACAAGAAATATGTCAATTTATGACCTTCTGTCAGTGACCCTCGAAGAATTGGTCATAAATTTATGACCATTTCAGACCAATTGGTCAAAAGCTGTTCGGGGGCTCCAAACCCTAAACCATTGCGACCATTTTGGTCAGAAAGGTCGTAATTTCCTCACACGAAAAGGTCATAAAGCAAACAACGCTAGTCCGCTGCCTTATTTCTAGTTGTTAACGACCAATATAGATGGTCATAGCCTTGTAAATTGTGGTGGGTTGCTATGACTAGGCGCCACCTCATCAGTTTTGCCTATGTGGCATGTCCATGTGGAAGTTTTTGCCCTAGGTTGTGAAGCAACCTATATTTCTGTCATTCCCAAAAATCCCAAAAAAATCTCATAAATTCTTTGGGTCATATCTTCGTCAAATATGTAAAAACCTTCCTTGCCTAGTTCAAAAATAATTCAAAAATATTCATTTTCCTATTCTGTTCAGAGTAACAGTTTGTGAAGGAAGTACCACTTTGGCATGTCCAAATAGTATCCATTTTCTACAGTGCTTTCCTATGCCCAAATAACCATCCTCCACCAAATGCCAGCTCAATCCATTCATTATTTTGAGTCGAGCTTCAACATTCGTATTTATGTCCAGTGTGGTGGTTTGCAAAGCAAGTACCAGCTAGGCTCCTCCTTTTGAGCCGAAAATTTGTGAAGACGGTCTTCTTAGTAACTGATCATCCTCAGCCAAAACTCACGCCCATTAGCCATGTACATTTCCTGTACCGCTAATCAAACACTTGGCTGCTAATTCATGTTTGAGCACCGATCGGTCTCCTCGTGAGAATCTTATGTTGTAATTTTCTTCCTAGCACCTACATGGGGAGTGCCCAACCCACTAGACATGTCTAGGCCACCCAGAACACAGGGCAACGCCACGGTCACGCGGTGACCAGGCGGCGGGCATGCGAGCTTACGCGCTCTAGAGTTGGGGCCCTCGGCCACCGCCCAAACCTCGACGTATCGCCACCAAACCATGTATTTATGATTAAATAGATACTTATGTAACTAGAAATTATTTTTGGAAAAGATAAATAGCAAACTAAGAGGCAGCTGCAGTTCAAATTTGACCCGCTTCCAACTGAATCGGCGGGAATTTGTCTTTTTCACGAGAGGTGGATCAAAACTTTTTGCACCCAACCATTTTGTCAATTTTGCAATAAATATGGCCTAGTATTTTATAAAAATGATTTGGTCCAATTTTGCAACAATTATTTGGTAGTTCCTTCACAAAAAAACCTCCTTTCGGGCACTCAAAAATTGGAAAATGGTTTTTTCGTCCAACGAAAATGAAAACTTCCTTAGGCAACATTGTTTTCTATTCCAATATGCACCCTTGTTCACAATATGAGATCATTTGAACAAATTATGCCATGAATGTGGCCGTAAGATTGATCATTTGGCTTGAAAGCCATGAATCTTCACACTTGATAGCTCATTTCTGAGAACACTTTTTTAAAATAATTATCGTATTACAAGTTTATTATTTTTCCTGGAAACTTGGCCACATATAATGACACAATGCGAAGGTTTTCCATTTTTTTTGATTTTTTTTGAATTTTTTATGCCCGTTTCAAAATGCGGTCAAAACGGCGGGCTTGACCGTTCCTAGCTAGTGGTTTAATATTGGAAATTTTTTGGTGTTTCTATGATTAAATAGATACTTATGTACCTATAAATGATTTTTGGAAAAAATAAAGAGCAAACTATGAGGCAGCTACAGTTCAAATTTGACCCGCTTCCAGCTGAATCGGCAGAAATTTGTCTTTTTCACGAGAGGTGGATCAAAACTTTTTACACCCAACCATTTGGTCAATTGTGCATTAAATATGGCCTAGTATTTTATAAAAATGATTTGGTCCAATTTTGCAACAATTATTTGGGAGGTCCTTCACAAAAAAACCTCCTGTTGGGCACTCGAAAAATGGAAAATGGTTTTTTCGTCCAAAGAAAATGAAAACTTCCTTAGGCAACATTGTTTGCCATTCCTATATGCACCCTTGTGCACAATATGAGATCATTTGAACAAACTATGCCATGAATGTGGCCATAAGATTGATCATTTGGCTTGAAAGCCATGAATCTTCACAGATGATAGCTCATTTCTGAGAACACTTTTTTAAAATAATTACCGTATTACAAGTTTGTTATTTTTCCTGGAAACTTGGCCACATATAATGACACAATGCGAAGGTTTCCCAATTTTTTGATTTTTTTTGAATTTTTTATGCCCGTTTCAAAATGCGGTCAAAACGGCGGGAATGACCGTTCCTAGCTAGTGGTTGAATCTTGGAAAATTTTTGGTGTTTCTCTAATTAAATAGATCCTTATGTACCTAGAAATGATTTTTGGAAAAAATAAATAGCAAACTATGTGGCAGCTGCAGTTCAAATTTGACCCGCTTCCTGCTGAATCGGCGGGAATTTGTCTTTTTCACCAAAGGTGGATCAAGGCTTTTGACACCCAACCATTGTGTTAATTGTGCATTAAACATGGCCTAGTATTTTATAAAAATGATTTGGTCCAATTTTGCAACAAATATATGGTAGATTCTTCACAAAAAAACTCATTTTGGGCACTCGAAAAATGGAAAATGGCTCTTTTGTGCAATGAAAGTGAAAAACCCCCAAATCAACATTGTTTGTCATCCCAAGATACACACATGTGCACACTATTTGTTCATTTTAGCAAACTATAAGTGGTTAATATGTTGAATGTTTACCCTGAATTAGAGGGTGAAAATTATAAGAGAAACAAAAGAAAAAAACAAAACTACCTAAGCTTAATTCTGATTGGTGGAATCACTTGTGTCTTGGATCGATGACCTGGCATCCATCCGTCCATCCGTCCATCTGTCCATCCATCCATCCCATCCCACGGCAGCAAACCCCCCTCTCTCTCGTGAACCCCACCCAACCCCCCTCTCTCTCGCGAACCCCACCCACGACAGCAAGCCCTCCTCTCTCTCGCGCTAACCCTAGCGCTGCACTCCTCCCTTGCCGCCGCCACCTCCGGCGCCAGATCCTGGCTGCCGCGTCTCCCTCCGACCTCGCCGCCGGCGCTCCCGCCCTTTCCCCCTCCCTCACCTCCCCTCACGTCATCGGAAGAGAAGAGGGAGATCGTGCGCGCGAGCAGGTCAGGCGGCGGCGCCGGCTCCCAGATCCGCAAGGGCTTGGACCTAGAGCTCCAACCCCATGGCAGCGGCGGCGGCTGCGGTTGACAGGTCCGCCATGGGCCTGGACCTGGAGTTCCGTCTCCTCCATGGGGTCGGCTTCTAGATCCGCGCCCCCATGGGTTGGACCTGGTGCTCCATCTCCATGGCGTCGTCTGCTTCCGCTCGGCCGTCTGCGTCCTTCTGCTGCTCGTCGAGGTAAGATATTCTCCCGATTTGCTCTTCCTTTCTCTTCCATTCCCTTACCTGATGCGTTGTGGATTCCCTCCCTCCTCACGCAGAGCGCTGTGGTCGTCGTCGCGGAGACCTCCAGGCCCCGGCTTCGCTGCCTGGCGCGTTTTCAGGTCGTCGGTCATCCACCTCCCACTCTCTCTTTTGGCCCCCCGCTCGATCCCATCTGCCTAGGTGGTAGCTCTGCGTAGCATCTGGTCCTTGCCATGCTCTGTGTGTCTGTCTTTAGAGATGCTCTGTGGGTCCATCTTTAGATGATTTGATTTGCATCCTAGAATCAATTTCATTTGCACAATTAGATCGAGAACAATTGCCACCAAAAAAACCTTGAGTGCTGCCTATGAATTGTCTCCTATGAAGAGGATGTAGCATCTCCACTTAAGCCCCCCCCCCGCTCAATTTTTCTAACTGTATATATGTGCTGTGTGTACCCCTAGCCATTAAAAAACTAGTTGTTAATTTCATTCGCTGCAGTCTCTCTTAAGTTAGCTCCCAGCTCTCACTTCCGTTTACTTGAATGTTTAGGGTGGTGGATGAAAGAGACGAATGCATTGCGCTCCTAAGAAGATTCTGAACTGCCGAGGCTACCCAACTAGCTGCGAGTAGACAAGCGAGGCATGGCTTGGTTACTGACTGCGGTTACTGGTAAGAACCTTTTACATCCTGGTATAGCTCCAAGTGTACATTCACCATGGTTACTGCCTGTGTATAAACCAGTTTTCAATGTACTGGCGACATGATTTTTTTAGGGGTGGTTGTCTGAACTGAATTGCTTAGAACTTTCCTATCTAAACAAGAGTTGCCATTTTTCAGTATAATATGAGATTTCTGTGATGAGTAGTCGGATCATTCATACAGACTTTTGTTCTTTGATTTGAAAATTGTAGCTCACATAGTACAACAGTTGGTGTTGTAGCTGAGCACCTTTCTTTTTCTTCAGTACAGCCACATGTTTTTTCTTTAGCTCTCAAACTACAGCTTACATGGTTGTGCTTTCTTAGCTCTTAGCTTTCCCAGTTCTTAAAATCTAGCTCAAATCATTGTGAAATTTATCCTAGATAGACATTCAGTATTGTTCTATCTAGTTCTACTCGGACAAGTTTCTCAGTTTCATTGATCCTCTCTTTTTCAGCGCGAGCGCCGACGCAGTGGGGCGGGGCTTGCTCGGCCCGTTCAGGCTACTCGTGCTGGTCGACGACGGCCTGTTGGAGCAGACCGCTGTCTACTTCTACCTGGTCAAGGGTGCGGACGGGAAGCTCAGCACTCACTTCTGCCAAGACGCCTTCAGGTATGCACACATCGATCTTAAATCTGCACGCGCTTCTAATTACAGTGTACTGCGCCATGTTGTTTCAGTATTTTTGATGTAATAACATCTTTTCTTGTGGGATGGAGGGAGTGGCATCTATCTATCTTACCTTGCTGAGAAACTACTTGCCATCTCAAATCATGTTTGTCAGGTCATTGAAGGCGAACATTCTCGTCAAGGCCGTTTATGGCAGCTTCGTCCCTGTACTTGATGGAGAAAATCTGTAAGTGAGAATACGTTTCTTCAAGTAAATTCAGAAGCGTCAGTCGACATATTAAGATTGATTGGTCTTTGACTCATCAGTTATTGATTTGATTTTGTCCTGGCGGGGCGCTACTAGGCCAAGCAGAACAGGAAGAATGTCATGCCGGCCCGCATCGTCAAGCACACCATGGAGATCATACACCTACTCACCGACACCAACCCCATATTCCCTTCTCTCCTTCCTTGAGATAGCTTGTATTATATGATGTCAGTTTAATGGATGAGAGTAGCAGTAGGATCGTATTTTTCTTCAGCTGCTGTCAATTGTCACTGTTTGTTGTTCCTTCAGATAGCTAGTATGAACTGGTTGCTTGCTTCTATACCATGCTACCTATGGGTTATTACTTATTAGTATTGTTTATCCCGACCATGAGCTTGAATGGTGTAGGAGTACAACAGCACCAGGTTAATTTGTAGAAGTGAGGTTACTGAATTTTTTCTATGCCATGGTACAATAATAATTTGAATGGTAGCCAGTTGACACGAGCTGTTTGGCCCAATTCCTGGTCTCTATTAGGGGGTACAATTTATTACTTTCTGTATAGATTTGTTAGCAATGGATGAATTGATCAGGGAAACAGTTCTGAGCTGATCTGAAGTTCTGAATTGGTCCAGCACATCTGAATTTGGAGTGCTTTCTGTACTGCAGTCAGTGCCTTAGCGCTATATGTTAGTGCCAGGCTGTTCGGCAGTTTTCTGCTTCTCTGCTGGTAGCTTAATTATAAGAATACAATTCTCACTAAATGTACTTTGCATTCTTACTGTATCTACTGTTGCCACAATCATTCTTGTACCAACTTATTTATCATAGCTAAACAATAAACTGTAGAGGCAATTTTGCAGCCTGTCAATGCCACCAGGATAACAATGACCCTTACCCTGTTAATTATAGTACTTCTGCTCTGCTCTGCTCCTCAAGGTACCCTCATCTTTGATTTCTTCCCTTCAACTCTCTGATGCTGCTTTCCTTCCTCGTGCAGGCACGCCCCGATGCTCCCCTCGGTCTGGGCACCCGATGCCAGGCAGGCTGTGGATGCCCCAGACCTCAAGGCCGGCCGTGCTACTCTAGCTGCTCCTGCCCCGGCCATGCTCAACTTCGCTCCTGGTCAGTTGCCGCAGGTGAGACACTTGCCTCCATGCTTGGATGATTCTACCTGCTCACTTAGTATCATACTTGAATCTATGCGTACATGGTACATATAATTTGACTTAGTTTTTGAAGTTTTACTTTGTGTTCTTATAGTTTTACTGAAACTGTAGAAATGACTGCTGCACAAATTATTGAGAATAGAGAAGCAGCCTCAAGCTGCTGTTGCAACAACTGGAAACGATGTGTCTAAATTACTGAGAATATGTTCTTTGATTCAGTGCTGATGCACAAAAACCTTCTATGCGATATATTAACTGGTCATATTCTACTTCTGTAGCTATACCTTCTCTGCGAGCCCATGACTGCTCAAACAAAAAGAAAGAGGCTCTCAACTATTTGTTTATCCTGGTCCCTTTGATCAACGTAGTTTTACTGAAACTGTAGTTGGTACTTCCTTAGTGTTTAGTACATGGTACATATGGAGCTGCGTACAGCAATTACAAGAGGCATTCTCTTGTTGATGTCATTGTCTCAATACCTTTGCACATGTAAAATATGTTGACAAAGTGTTAAGTTGGATTACCGCCTCATGTTGATGGCATTGTCTCTAAACATTTAATAATGTTTCTTTTTGGTGATCTGGATCAGGATCTAATGTTGTTTAGGCTGCTGCTGCTGTGACGGAAGATCAGAAGAGGCCTGGAGATGTTGATGGCACCACCGTTTTAGTTGATGTTGCACCATGTTTTGGTGCTTGTGTATCTGTTTTTGCTTGTAAGCACACTTGTATGTGCTTGTGTATCTGTTTTTGCTTGTTTTAGTTGATGTTGGACGTGCGGATTGTATGCGCTGTTGTGTGTATTTGGCTGAATGATTTCTAAATTCAATCATTTAATCAAGAGAATTATTGAGTGTTTGTTGTTCAAGTGTGTAAACAGGAAATCCGTGAATAAAAAGATCAAATGGTCTATTGGACCAAATAATATATGGGCTCTAAAAAGGCTACGGCCCAAATAATAGTGGACTGGAACATTGTTTACTTCTGGGAAACCTGAACAAAAAGGCTTAACGAAATGGTCTGCAAAAGGGCCATGGCCTAGAAAATTAAAAGGCCGAATTGTTGGGCTTGGCCCATGAAGTCGTCCAAAAATTCACAGGAAAAATATATATAAAAGGCTGAATTAATGGGCTCGGCCCATGTAGAAAATCGAATTGGACCGGGCTGAATCTTGTGCCACATCAGCTTGCCACGCTGGATGCCTACGTGGCCTGGGGGAGGTTGCTAGTGACCAAAACGCCATAGTAGGAATATTTTGGTCGTAAACGTCTTTGACCATTCCAGAAGAAAGGTCGCTATAGTCAGTTTATGACCGCCAGCTTTTGACCTTCTGTTTTTGGTCACAAAAAGGTCGTAAATGGAAATTTGTGACCTTTCAGTGACCAATAGTGGTGGTCACAAGTTGACATATTTCTTGTAGTGCACGAGCCGCACCTCCGTCCGTCGAAGCTGTCACACACGACCAAGCGGCGAAGCGAAACCTACGAGACCGAGAGCAGACAACCGGGAACGATGAGCGGCAAAATCGGCAGCCACGCGGGAGGGGACGACCTCCACCGCCCATGGCGGTCACCGGCCGGACGCAGCAAGGAGAGCACACCTGGCCCAAGGCCCGGCCGAGCCAGATAGGGCTCATGAAGCTCCCATCGCCGCGCTGCAGTGCGCGTGCCTCCGTCTCCGCAACCCCCCGCACGAGCCGCTCCTCCGTCCGTCGGTGCCGCCGGCCAGGCCCGCCCAGAGCCAGATGGGGCCCAAAAGGGCCCAGATCTGGGCCAGAAGGGCGCCGCCGCCTGTCGCCGCGCCAGCCCACAGCCAAGTGGCTGCGCCGCCGCCTCCTCACCATCCGGCGCAGCGCCGCCGCCGGAACCACCGCTGCCCGAGGAACACCACCGCACACCCGCAATGGGGAAGGAAGACCACCCGCAGCACCACCGGAGGACCGAAGCCGGGCCCCCGCCACCACCACGGGGCACAGCCGCCGCGGGCCAAGCCCCCATCCACCGCTGCAGCACCGCAGCGCGCCGCCGACCGGAGAAGGAGCCGCCTCGCCGCCGGACCCTGTGCACGCCCGACGCCACCGCCCAGGGAGGGAGCCACGAGTACACGTACACCCATGGCACCACCCTGATATACATGGATGGATCGCCAGCGTCACCGTCGCCATACGTACGTACGGTTGGCAATGGGAGAGAGGGCGGTACGTCCCATCAGCCAGCATTCCACTGTGTGCAACCACGCGTGTTGCCGCTGACCCGCCCCTCTACCTCTGTGTGTGTGTGTTTTTCTCTGATGTTTATGGACATTTCCAACAAGTTCTTTCTTTTGAGTTCTTGTTGCGAAAGTTTTCTTTTTTGAGTTGGAGACACATTTGCGTAATTCCACCTACCACGAGCACACCACATATGGTCGCTCGCTATGAAAATGCTGGGATGAATGACACATGTGGGAACATTGGCCTGATCGAAATTCAGGGTCTTTTTTTTTGAGCATCAGTACAGACACAAGCGCTCATATACACGCGCATACACTCACCCTTATGAACGCACACACACACACACCCTACCCCTATGAGCACCTTCGAGAGACTGAGCCGGCATATCATCTTGAGATTTACGAAGTCACCGTAGGCGCCTCGTCGTCGACGGGAACGTCTCCTCCCACTGAAAGCGCATCGCCGGAAATCCTGAAATAAATGCAGGAATAATGCGAGCACCAGGATTTGAACCCTGGTGGGTTGGGGATACCACTGTCCACCTAACCAACTCAACCACAGGTTGATTCGCAATCGAAATTCAGGGTCAATGAGTTTTTAGGTCGGCCCTTTTTTTCAAGGGCAGTGAGTCTTTTAGGTCGGCTCCATAAGGGAAGGTGAGCCAGTCAGTACACACCGCCCTATCCTGTCGAGTTTGTCGACCCAGATTTGCTCGTCTAGGGCTGCAATATGTCATCACAATAGCACATGCCTTTACAAGGTTGTTAGTTTGTGCTTATAGAAAACTTCAAACCATTGAGCCACAATTGTTTCCGTTCTATACTTGCAAACATGCCAACTTGTGATAGTAACGGGTTCATGTAAGAAACTGAAACGGAGTTGCACACATGCCTTTTCTTGTTGAATGAATAAACTCGAGATATTCAAATTTGCCACTACAAAAATTCGGATGCTAAATGATGCTATTTGAAATGCTATTGTTGTGTAACTTATCCTTGATCTGGTATAAACATAGCATTCTAGTGGGTCGAATCATGTTGTTCAGTGGGACATGAGACCAACTGTTACAGGGCCATTGGGTTGGCTCATACTCCCTTCGTCCAGAAATACTTGTCATCAAAATAAATAAATAAAGATGTATCTAGACGTATTTTAGTTCTAGATACATCCCTTTTTATCCATTTTGATAACAAGTATTCTCGGACGGAGGGAGTATGTCTGAAGTTGATGGTCCCATGGCTACCTCCATTTGTTCAACTCCACGCTCTCGACAAATCTGCGTGATGTCGGTTGGCTACCACCAATTACCTAACTAAATCTAGCTTATTTTTCTGGACGTGCAACTTAATTATCTCTGATAAATTGACGCTCTGCTCTGCTCGGCACTAAATCTAGTAGCTTGTTTTTCACACAAAGAGAGAATCCACACGTGCGCGCGAAAAGGAAATTAAGTGTTGTGGTTCTGGTCTACCGGACGGCACCGTCGCTCCCCAGAAACAAACAAAACAAGCCAGTCAGCAACCACCGCCGCCACCGGGGAAGGAGAGCGACGGGCACCCACATCATAACCACTGTCCGTGCGATGGGTAAGCACAGTTAAAGATTAAGCACATACGAAGTACTCTCTCTGTCCGGAAATACTTGTCCTCGAAATGGATAAAATGGATGTATCTATAACTAAAATAAGTCTAGATACAACCATTTGGAGGACAAGTATTTCCGGACGGAGGGAGTACAACAAAATTTCTAGCAAGCGGCTCCTCGTCGCGGGATAGTATGGCCGTTTTGAGAGTAAGCATTGGAGATGCCCTTAAAAGTTGTGTTTGGTCTCCACATGAATTAAAACTTTGATTGTTGCACCATGCTATGCTGGGAAGGCAAGACGCAGTGGCTGGAAAGGATAATATCTGCCTATCTGGCTAGCTTTCTCTGCTCTGGAGAAAATGACATCTAGCTATAGTGGCGCATTCCTGAGACATTGTATTTCCGTTATGAAAGTAATGGAAAGGGCAAAAAGCCCGGTTCGAAAAAAAAAAAGCTATAGTGGCGCATGTAGTGCTGTCACCTACACTACACTTGGCCACCGAAAACGGCACTTTTGCTGGTGATACTGATACGTGCCTTGCTAGGAATGAACCCAAAATCACAAAGCGGCTAGCCACTGCTGCCACCTTTTTGCTGGTGGATATGATCTGCCGTACGTAGCTCTCATCTTTGTCTCTTTCATTTTTCGCGTAAATGCATGGAGGCTTCTGCTTGTCGATCGTACAGGCCAATCGGTCTGATGTCTCCACCGGTGGCTCTGCAGTTCACCCGGATATACATGGATGGATCGTCAGACGAACAGTGGGTAGTGGGAGAGTGGGCGATACATCCCATCGGCCACCATTCCATTGCGTGGTTTCTCTTTCTCTGATGTTTATGGACATTTCTATGGCTAATATTGTTTTGTGTATGTTATTGTATTGATCTGACCCTCATATGGGGTATTATATAGAATAGATGAAGGGTAGAGACTTGGAGTCCAAGACAAGTAATACACGGTTTAAACATATTCGATCTCTACTCTTTATCTCTATCTTTAAACCCAAACTTTATTCTAACAATTTCCATCAAGTTTTTTTCTTTGAGTTGGAGACGGATTTGCACGTATAAAATTTCACTAACCAACTAACCAGCCATGACACCACGCACGGCGGAGGCAGTGGTATCCCCAGTCCACCAGAGTTCAAGTCTTGATGCTCTCATTATCCTGTATTTATTTTAGAATTTTTAACGATACACGTTGAGTGGGAGGAGAAGTTCCTCTCGATTACGAGACGTGTGTGATGACTTCATCAATCTCATGATGATATGCTCGCTAAGTCTCTCAAAGGTGCTCACAGAGATAATGTGTGTTCATAGGAGTGAGTATACACACATATCTATGAGCGCCTGGTATGTTCTTAAAAAAAGAACACACCATGTACGGCCGCTGTCTATAAAATTGGCTGGGAATAATGACATCGGCCGATCCAAAAATTCAAAAGATTACTTCGGGACAGTTAGACCAGGGCAGCTACAAACATGAATTACTCAATGAAGGTTAGCTAGCTAATCCGGCTGCTATACTAACTAAGATGGTCCCTGGCTACCTCCATTTGTTGAGCTCCACGCCCTCGATAAATCTGTGCGCTGTCGGTTGGCCACCAACCGATCAATCAAACAATTAGCTAGCTAAAGCTGGCTTACCTCTGGTTAACTACTCTGCTAAACAACTATTCACCCGGCCGGCAGTCCTTGCATTTTTATCCATCTATCCCTGACACTGATACTATAATTTCATTTTCAGTCATATCTTCATTTGCAGTCAGAGAGGCAATGCACATGTGCGTGCGTGCGAAGAAAAATAAATGCTGCGGCTCCGGTCTATCGGACGGCACCGCCGCTCCCTGAAAACAAACAAAATGTGACAGCAACCACGCACCATTGCCAGTGGGGAGAGAATACGACGGCCACCCACATCATAACAATCAGAGTTATAGATTAACCACAGGTGAGATGTTCAACACCACACAAATGGATTAATATAGAAAAGATGTTGTAGAGCTCAAGCTAGTTACGGTTTTCAGCATCCACGCGATGACACTGAGAATCTTTCTGTCAACAATACTACACTCTGACGTGGCTTTAGATGGTGACAACTGACAAGGAGGACAATGTCGATCAATGGATTGCGTCTTGCTGCAAATTCAGATAATGCTCTGCAGATAAATGAAGAGAAAGGATTTCACATATTCACTGCCCTTACTGAAGGTGGCTTTAGAGAGCAAAAGGATGAAACAGGAGAGTGCGGGATTTTGCCATGGCAACAGTACGGCCAGCTATAAAAAGCATAGACCCGCCTTAGTTTTAGGTGGCTGAGGTGTCAGAGTCCTACGTGGCTGATGTGTGTGTGAACTTCCATAAAGCCTCTCGGTTTAGTTTGTTTGCGGAAAAACGGTGTTCCGAACAGCATCACGGATCGATGAGGGACGTTGTTAGATGGCTTGCCGCTTGCGGGTAAGCACAGCTGTGTCATGCATACATACGGGTTCTTTTTTTTAAACAAGACAAAGGCGCTCAAATTTCTGTCAGCTACAGTTTACATTTGTAATGGCATATCCCCTATCACTAACATCTGCAATAACCTGAATCAGGGGACAATGCCACTTTTGATGTACTTCATTATACAACATCTAATCCTAGAACTCGGTTCAGTACACAAATCTTGAGTAGCTATGGTAGCTGCATTATGAGCCTCACAGTTTTGAGTTCTAGGTACATGGAACACCTGGACTTGCTTGGTAGCAATGGTGCTACAAAAATCTGCAAGAGTACTTCTAATCAGCCAGTGTCCTGGTTGAGACATAGGAGATCTTGCTGCTGCCACTTTAGCTAGAATAAGGTTGTCTGTTAGTATGACTGCTTCCTTAATGTCAACCTATCCATAATGATTGCCGCTAGATTTATTCCCTGAGCTACCGCTTGGATTGCTGATTGTGTTGGTGCAGCAGTTGCTGAAATTGTAGCTTTCATTGTTTGATCTCCCTGCTGTACCTGCATAAAGACTCCAATGCCTGTTCTATTACTCCTTGTTTCAACTCCATGACACTGCTCCTTCCAGGTTGCATCTGTGAATATTTTGACTGGACTTGAAAGGCTGAATGCATCAATTGTATTTCCTTGTACAGACTTGTCTTCAACTTAAGAGTTACTGTTGTGACTTTGTATGGTTAATTGTCCCCGCTCATTTATATCTGATTCCAATGCCAAGCTTCTTGAGATAGCCTGAGCTGCAAAAAATATTTGAGAAGGCAAAACATCTTTTCTTTGAAAAAGTTTATCATTCCTAGACTTCCATAGACACCACATGAATGCAAGAATATTGGTTAAGCTGGCATGAGGGTGGTCTGAGTTGGCTAGACTTGAGATTATGGCGGTTATTGAATTAGAGTTTTGAATTAACAAATCAGTTCTAATGAACAAAGGTCTAGCAAACCATGCTGCTCTAGCAAAGGGGCGTTCAAATAAGATATGCAACTCATCTTCTTCCATACCACATCTAGCACAGAGGGTACTGATGTGTTTAGAATACATACGGTTTTTGGGTCGGCGTTGCGCTTATTAGCTAGTGAGGACATACACACTTTTGGTGGTACGTGTCCAGGAATGAACCAAAAGCGGATAGTGCGAGTCCCTTTCACCCACCCGATGGATATGATCGATCTGAAACGACGACTATATGTTACATGTGGCTTGCTCTACGTCCACTAGAGAGTGGACGTGCGATCTACGCGTGCGTCCATTGCATCACCAGCCCGGCCGGATTCATACCCATCGATCGCCGGCGTCGCCTTCGCCACACTCGATCGACAGTGGCTAGTGGGAAAGGGCTGTGCATCCCATCAGCCACTATTTGGCCGCGTGCCAAACGTGTTGCCGCTGAGGCGCTGACCGTGGGCCACCACCAAGATCGTGTCCATGCCATCTCTGTCGAATTGCTCCAAAAAATTGTCCGGTCAACTCAGTTACATTATCTTCCACACAGGCTCAACCATATGGCCACGCACACGCGCGGTCGCCCGGGGTCGCGGGCCATGCATGCAACGACTATTGGCTAAGAGGGAAGGATGTACGCACCCTTATAAGCCTAGCAAGAAGGGGAAACAGAATAGGAGTGTGGCTGAACAGAGCAGATGGATACCCCCACTTGGTCCTTACCTGAAGATAAATATTGATGGAGCTTTTTAAGCGGAAAATCATACAGGTGGTTGGGGCTATATAATCAGGAACTCGGAGGGGTTGGTTGAAGCTGTTGGAGCGGGGAAGCTGCAGAATTTATCGGACGCTTTTCATGCAGAAACCACAACATTTATCATGGCGGCAAGACAAGCCGGAGAGATAGGGTGCAGTCAGGTTATTCTCGAAACTGACGCTTTAGCACTAAAGCAAGCTGTGTTGGGTGTTGAATATGACCTCTCTTTACATGGTGCTCTGTTCTTGGAAGCCAAGTATTTGCCGAGTCTGTACTCTGATGATGCAACTGTAAAATGGTGCTCAAGATCATGTAATTCTGTTGCCCATGTACTCGCGTCCTATGGCGCAGGTTTGGAGGCTAGAAGCCAGCACCACTGGCTTACAGAACTCCCAGACTTTGTATCATCTGCAGTTGCTGGTGATTTAGCCAGCCTGTGATAGTAATGGAATCTGAGTGTTCCGTCTCAAAAAAAATTCCGTTAGTAACAGAGAAGTGATCCAAGTCAAAGATCACTTGACATACTCGAGAATGTCGGGTCCAAGTAAGCCCCATCCTGCCTCTACTCTTCTCTCCCTCTACGTTTCGTGTGACGTGTCTCTCTGCCTGCCGGGGGCGGTGGACATGGTGAATATGTCAAATTTAGCTAGTATGTCCCTCCTTGGTGGTTGCAGTTTGTTTGCAAGTTTTTGGGTTTCTACAGTTAGGACATGTAATCTGGTTGAGCAAACTGTATTTGTATTTCCATCGGGATTAGGTTGCCTGAATTGTCATATATCCATGATAGTTCTGTTTAGAACATGTAGTGTAGTACGGGGAACTGCCACCCATGCCCCTGCCTGAATCATGCGACAAAGACACATAGCAACGCCAAAGATATCCCACAAACTCAAGCACAAACGGTTGACATGTGTGTCATTTTTTTCTTAGGTTTGCAGGATTCGTAGTGTTTTGTCAAGGAGTATGACATGATGGATTGCACTCTCCCTAAGCTGACAGGATGGGGCGTAGCACAACAATAAACGAAAAATGACATCTTACTCCTTCTAGTAGCAATGTTAGACTTAGAGATGTTATGTTGTTTGCATTAGTCCAGCCTGTAGAGTGAGAGGTATATAATTTATAAATGGATGAGTCTGAGGTCAAATAGAATAAACTGGATGAGAGTGTGAGGTCAAATAGAATAAATTGGATGAGCGTCAGTTTGTTGGTTGCTTTTCTGGTGAGTAATGTGTGCATGTTCTTTACAAACAAGAACAATGGTTTGATGTCTTACATCACCAGTCTACCAATCCAATTCAAATTGGCCTTATGGTGTTATTATTAAGTTGGTGCATATGCTTGCAAATTTTAATTATATGTATCAACAGAGATGTCCCATGGTATGAATGCCCATTGCAAAGTAAGATTTTGTTTTATGTTTTGATGGAAAATACAGGAGTCCTGAAAGAGTCCCACCTGCTTGCCCGCTCAAGCATGTACTCCCTCCGTTCCAAATTACTCGTCGCAGAAATGGATGTATTTAGAACTAAAATACATCTAGATACATTCATACCTATGACAAGTAATTCGGAACGGAGGGAGTAGCAAACAAGACTAAAGTAAGCCTCCGTGCTGATGTTGCCCTCTTCTTCCCTTATGCTCGATCTATATTCCTGATTATCATTGGTCTCTAGATTAACAATGAGAAGTTGCCACAGGTAGGCGATCTAGAAAAAAGGGAGACTGCCCATGCGTCGTCCCCTAGCAGAGCGACTCGGATGGCCGCCATCTCTTCCAACCAGTGGCCCTCCCTGCTCCGCTCCTCCTACTCCTCGATGTCGTCAGTAGCCACTGCCCACGCGTGGAGGTGGTGGTGGGGAAACTCGGCTGATCTCCTCTCGGTGGTGGTTGTTGGAACACCCACAACGATGGATGGCGGAGATAAGGGCCCGGGGCCGCTTGGGCAGTTTCATGGCTGGGCTTGCAGGCTACACACGGTGCCGCCGTGGCGACAACTGTGGGACTGGGAGTGGCCGGATCGGGCTAGGAGTGGATGGTCCCCGTCTCCTGCCATGGTTGGCGTTTCGCCAAATTCGGGCCTCCGCAGTTGCGGGTTGCATGATGCGGCGTCGCTGACCTTTGTCTTTAGGTCTAGATCGAGATGAGGGTGGTGTGGGAGCTGCTTGCTTCGGCCTAAGAATGGTGGTTTGGCCCTAGCGCTCTTCTTCCACAAACTCACTTATTCTGTCGGATGTCGACCCCTTGGATCTGGTCACTAAGGAGTTTCAGTCTTCCCCCATCGGAGATCTATATGGACTGGCAAATGTCGCCCTGGATATCTAGATCAGAAAGGCTCTGGTCACGTGCGCTCATATTATCAGCCAGCAAGGCCTCAAGAGGACGCGATGCGAAGCTTTGATTTGTTATTGGTGCAATGGGACATGTCTAAGTCAAGATTTCCATGGCGCTACGATTGGAGGTCTTGAAGCTTTCGTGGAAGGGTGTATTGAATGCGATGAAGACTGTGTGCCAGATATTTGGTGACTTGCAACAGCAGCCTCGGCAAGCGGGGGCGGTAGCACTGGAGGACTGCATTTTTTGTGGTGCTCCTCGAGTACTCGATTCCCAAGGTGAAATCCCAAGGTCTGGCCTTTATTGATTTTGCCTGGCAACGGCCTTGGTGAAGGCATTGTTTTTGAAGCAAATATGCCCTAGAGGCAATAATAAAGTTATTATTTATTTCCTTATTTCATGATAAATGTTTATTATTCATGCTAGAATTGTATCAACCGGAAACATGATACATGTGTGAATACATAGACAAACAGAGTGTCACTAGTATGCCTCTACTTGACTAGCTCGTTGATCAAAGATGGTTATGTTTCCTAGCCATAGACATGAGTTGTCATTTGATTAACGTGATCACATCATTAGGAGAATGATGTGATTGACATGACCCATTCCATTAGCTTAGCACCCGATCGTTTAGTATGTTGCTATTGCTTTCTTCATGACTTATACATGTTCCTATGACTATGAGATTATGCAACTCCCGTTTGCCGGAGGAACACTTTGTGTGCTATCAAACGTCACAACATAACTGGGTGATTATAAAGGAGCTCTACAGGTGTCTCCAAAGGTAGATGTTGGGTTGGCGTATTTCGAGATTAGGATTTGTCACTCCGATTGTCGGAGAGGTATCTCTGGGCCCTCTCGGTAATGCACATCACTTAAGCCTTGCAAGCATTGCAACTAATGAGTTAGTTGCGAGATGATGTATTACGGAACGAGTAAAGAGACTTGCCGGTAACGAGATTTAACTAGGTATTGGATACCGACGATCGAATCTCGGGCAAGTAACATACCGATGACAAAGGGAACAACGTATGTTGTTATGCGGTCTGACCGATAAAGATCTTCGTAGAATATGTAGGAGCCAATATGGGCATCCAGGTCCCGCTATTGGTTATTGACCGGAGACGTGTCTCGGTCATGTCTACATTGTTCTCGAACCGTAGGGTCCGCACGCTTAAGGTTTCGATGACGGTTATATTATGAGTTTATGAGTTTTGATGTACCGAAGGAGTTCGGAGTCCCGGATGAGATCGGGGACATGACGAGGAGTCTCGAAATGGTCGAGATGTAAAGATCGATATATTGGACGACTATATTCGGACTTCGGAAAAGTTCTGAGTGGTTCGGGTATTTTTCGGAGTACCGGGGAGTTACGGGAATACGGGGGAGAAGTATTGGGCCTTATTGGGCCATACGGGAAAGAGAGAGGGGCTGCCTAGGGCAGGCCGCGCGCCCCCCCAAGGCCTAGTCCGAATTGGACTAGGGGAAGGGGCTGCGCCCCCTCCTTCCTTCTCTTCTCTTTCCCCCTTCCTTGTCTCCTACTCCTAATACTTGGAAGGGCTCCTAGTTGGACTAGGAAAGGGGGAATCCTACTCCCGGTGGGAGTAGGACTCCCCTAGGGCGCGCCATAGAGAGGGCCGGCCCTCCCCTCCTCCACTCCTTTATATACGGGGGCAGGGGGCACCCCATGGACACACAAGTTGATCTTCGTGATCGTTCCTTAGCCGTGTGCGGTGCCCCCCTCCACCATATTCCACCTCGGTCATATTGTTGCAGTGCTTAGGCGAAGCCCTGCGCCGGTAAAACATCAAGATCGTCACCACGCCGTCGTGCTGACGGAACTCCTCCCCGAAGCTTTGCTGGATCGGAGCCCGGGGAGCGTCATCGAGCTGAACGTGTGCCAAGAACTCGGAGGTGCCGGAGTAACGGTGCTTGGATCGGTTGCACCGGGAAGACGTACGACTACTTCCTCTACATTGCGTCAACGCTTCCGCTTCGGTCTACGAGAGTACGTAGACAACACTCTCCCCTCTCGTTGCTATGCATCACCATGATCTTGTGTGTGCGTAGGAATTTTTTTGAAATTACTACGTTCCCCAACAGTGGCATCCAAGCCTAGGTTTTTATGGTTTGTTGTTATATGCACGAGTAGAACACAAGTGAGTTGTGGACGATATAAGTCATACTGCCTACCAGCATGTCATACTTTGGTTCGGCGATATTGTTGGATGAAGCGGCCCAGACCGACATTACGCGTACGCTTACGCGAGACTGGTTCTACCGACGTGCTTTGCACACAGGTGGCTGGCGGGTGTCAGTTTCTCCAACTTTAGTTGAACCGAATATGGCTACGCCCGGTCCTTGCGAAGGTTAAAACGGAGTCTATTTGACAAACTATCGTTGTGGTTTTGATGCGTAGGTGAGATTGGTTCTTGCTTAAGCCCGTAGCAGCCACGTAAAACTTGCAACAAACAAAGTAGAGGACGTCTAACTTGTTTTTGCAGGGCATGTTGTGATGTGATATGGTCAAGACATGATGCTAAATTTTATTGTATGAGATGATCATGTTTTGTAACCGAGTTATCGGCAACTGGCAGGAGCCATATGGTTGTCGCTTTATTGTATGCAATGCAATCGCCCTGTAATGCTTTACTTTATCACTAAGCGGTAGCGATAGTCGTAGTAGCATAAGATTGGCGAGACGACAACGATACTACAATGGAGATCAAGGTGTCGCGCCGGTGACGATGGTGATCATGATGGTGCTTCAGAGATGGAGATCACAAGCACGAAGATGATGATGGCCATATCATATCACTTATATTGATTGCATGTGGTGTTTATCTTTTTATGCATCTTATCTTGCTTTGATTGACGGTAGCATTATAAGATGATCTCTCACTAAATTATCAAGAAGTGTTCTCCCTGAGTATGCACCGTTGCCAAAGTTCGTCGTGCACAGACACCACGTGATGATCGAGTGTGATAAGCTCTACGTCCATCTACAACGGGTGCAAGCCAGTTTTGCACACGCGGAATACTCGGGTTATACTTGACGAGCCTAGCATATGCAGATATGGCCTCGGAACACGGAGACCGAAAGGTCGAGCATGAATCATATAGTAGATATGATCAACATAATGATGTTCACCATTGAAAACTAATCCATTTCACGTGATGATCGGTTATGGTTTAGTTGATTTGGATCACGTGATCACTTAGAAGATTAGAGGGATGTCTATCTAAGTGGGAGTTCTTAAGTAATATGATTAATTGAACTTTAATTTATCATGAACTTAGTCCTGGTAGTATTAGCACATCTATGTTGTAGATCAATAGCTCGCGTTGTTGCTTTCATATGTTTATTTTGATATGTTCCTAGAGAAAATTGTGTTGAAAGATGTTAGTAGCAATGATGCGGATTGGATCCGTGATCTGAGGTTTATCCTCATTGCTGCACAGAAGAATTATGTCCTTGATGCACCGCTAGGTGACAGGCCTATTGCAGGAGCAGATGCAGACGTTATGAACGTTTGGCTAGCTCAATATGATGACTACTTGATAGTTTAGTGCACCATGCTTAACAGCTTAGAATCAGGACTTCAAAGACGTTTTGAACGTCATGGACCATACGAGATGTTCTAGGAGTTGAAGTTAATATTTCAAGCAAATACCCGAGTTGAGAGATATGAAGTCTCCAACAAGTTCTATAGCTAAAAGATGGAGAAGAATCGCTCAACTAGTGAGCATGTGCTCAGATTGTGTGGGTACTACAATCGCTTGAATCAAGTGGGAGTTAATCTTCCAGATAAGATAGTGATTGACAGAATTCTCCAGTTACCATCACCAAGTTAGTAGAACTTCATGATGAACTATAATATGCAAGGGATGACGAAAGTAATTCCCAAGCTCTTCGTGATGCTGACAT
This sequence comes from Aegilops umbellulata, assembly GCA_032464435.1. Classification (NCBI taxonomy): domain Eukaryota; kingdom Viridiplantae; phylum Streptophyta; class Magnoliopsida; order Poales; family Poaceae; genus Aegilops; species Aegilops umbellulata. The sequence continues at coordinate 9,066,137 of CP136057.1, forward strand.
CAACGAAGGTAGAAATCAAGAAAACATCAAGTGTTGATGGTTGACAAGATCACTAGTTTCAAGAAAAGGGCAAAGGGAAGAAGAAGGGGAACTTCAAGAAAAACAGCAATCAAGTTGCTGCTTAAGTGAAGAAGCCCAAGTCTGGTCCTAAGCCTGAGACTAAGTGCTTCTACTGCAAAGGGACTGGCCACTGGAAGCGGAACTACCCCAAGTGATTGGCGGATAAGAAGGATGTCAAAGTAAACATAAGTATATTTGATATACATGTTATTGATGTGTACTTTACTAGTGCTTATAGCAACCCCTCAGTATTTGATGCTAGTTCAGTTGCTAAGATTAGTAACTCGAAACGGGAGTTGCAGAATAAACAGAAACTAGTTAAGGGTGAAGTGACGATGTGTGTTGGAAGTAGTTCCAAGATTGATATGATCATCATCACACACTTCCCTATACTTTCGGGATTAGTGTTGAACCTAAATAAGTGTTATTTGGTGTTTGCGTTGAGCATAAATATGATTTGATCATGTTTATTGCAATACGGTTATTCATTTAAGTTAGAGAACAATTGTTGTTCTGTTTACATGAATAAAACCTTCTATGGTCATACACCCAACGAAAGTGGTTTGTTGGATCTCGATCGTAGTGATACACATATTCATAATATTGAAACCAAAAGGATGCAAAGTTAATAATGATAGTGCAACTTATCTATGGCACTGCCGTTTAGGTCATATTGGTGTAAAGCGCATGAAGAAACTCAATGCTGATGGAATTTTGGAATCACTTGATTATGAATCACTTGATGCTTGCGAACCATGCCTCATGGGCAAGATGACTAAAACTCCGTTCTCCAGAACAATGGAGCGAGCAACAGATTTGTTGGAAATCATACATACTGATGTATGTGGTCCGATGAATATTAAGGCTCGCGACAAGTATCATTATTTTCTGACCTTGACAGATGATTTGAGCAGATATGGGTATATCTACTTGATGAAACATAAGTCTGAAACATTTGAAAAGTTCAAAGAATTTCAGAGTGAAGTGGAGAATCATCGTAACAAGAAAATAAAATTTCTACGATATGATCGTGGAGGAGAATATTTGAGTTACGAGTTTGGTCTTCAATTAAAACAATGTGGAATAGTTTCACAAACTCATGCCACCTGGAACACCACAACATAATGGCGTGTCCGAACGTCATAACCGTACTTTATTGGATATAGTACAATCTATGATGTTTCTTACCGATTTACCAATATCGTTTTGGGATCATGCAAGAGACAGCTGCATTCACGTTTAAAAAGGCACCATCTAAGTCCGTTGAGACGACACAATCTGAACTGTGGTTTAGCAAGAAACCAAAATTGTCGTTTCTTAAAGTTTGGGATTATGATGCTTATATGAAAAAGTTTCATCTTGATAAGCTCAAACCCAAATTGGAGAAATATGTCTTCATAGGATACCCAAAGGAGACTGTTGGGTACACCTTCTATCACAGATCTTAAGGCAAGACATTCGTTGCTTATAATGGATCCTTTCTAGAGAAGGAGTTTCTCTCGAAAGAAGTGAGTGGGAGGAAAGTAGAACTTGATGTGGTAACTGTACCTGCTCCCTTATTGGAAAGTAGTTCATCACAGAAATCTGTTCCTGTGACTACTACACCAATTAGTGAGGAAGTTAATGATGATGATCATGTAACGTCAGATCAAGTTACTGTTGGAAATATGCCCTAGAGGCAATAATAAAAGCATTATTATTATATTTCCTTGTTCATGATAATTGTCTTTATTCGTGCTATAATTGTGTTATCCAGAAATCGTAATACATGTGTGAATAACAGACAACAATATGTCCCTAGTAAGCCTCTAGTTGACTAGCTCGTTGATCGACGGATAGTCATGGTTTCCTGACTATGGACATTGGATGTCATTGACAACGAGATCACATCATTAGGAAGGTACCAAAGTAATCCCGGCAAGGAACACTGGACAGCGGTCAAGAATATCCTGAAGTACCTGAAAAGGACTAAGGAAATGTTTCTCGTTTATGGAGGTGACGAAGAGCTCGTCGTAAAAGGTTACGTCGACGCTAGCTTCGACACAGATCTGGATGACTCTAAGTCACAAACCGGATACGTGTATATTTTGAATGGTGGGGCAGTAAGCTGGTGCAGTTGCAAGCAAAGCGTCGTGGCGGGATCTACATGTGAAGCGGAGTACATGGCAGCCTCGGAGGCAGCACATGAAGCAATTTGGGTGAAGGAGTTCATCACCGACCTCGGAGTCATACCCAATGCGTCGGGGCCAATCAAACTCTTCTGTGACAACACTGGAGCTATTGCACTTGCCAAGGAGCCCAGGTTTCACAAGAAGACCAGGCACATCAAGCGTCGCTTCAACTCCATTCGTGAAAATGTTCAAGATGGAGACATAGAAATTTGTAAAGTACACACGGATCTGAATGTCGCAGATCCGTTGACTAAACCTCTCCCTAAGGCAAAACATGATCAGCACCAGAACTCTATGGGTGTTCGATTCATCACAATGTAACTAGATTATTGACTCTAGTGCAAGTGGGAGACTGTTGGAAATATGCCCTAGAGGCAATAATAAAAGCATTATTATTATATTTCCTTGTTCATGATAATTGTCTTTATTCGTGCTATAATTGTGTTATCCGGAAATCGTAATACATGTGTGAATAACAGACAACAATATGTCCCTAGTAAGCCTCTAGTTGACTAGCTCGTTGATCGACGGATAGTCATAGTTTCCTGACTATGGACATTGGATGTCATTGATAACGAGATCACATCATTAGGAGAATGATGTGATGGACGAGACCCAATCCTAAACATAGCATAAGATCGCATAGTTCGTTTGCTAGAGTTTTCCAATGTCAAGTATCCTTTCCTTAGACCATGAGATCGTGTAACTCCCGGATACCGTAGGAGTGCTTTGGGTGTGCCAAACGTCACAACGTAACTGGGTGACTATAAAGGTATACTACGGGTATCTCCGAAAGTGTCTGTTGGGTTGACACGGATCGAGACTGGGATTTGTCACTCCGCTTGACGGAGAGGTATCACCGGGCCCTCTCGGTAATGCATCATCACAATGAGCTCAATGTGATCAAAGTGTTTGATCACAGGATCATGCATTACGGAACGAGAAAAGTGACTTGCCGGTAACGAGATTGAACGAGGTATTGGGATACCGACGATCGAATCTCGGGCAAGTAAAATACCGATTGACAAAGGGAATCGTATATGGGATTAATTGAATCCTCGACATCGTGGTTCATCCGATGAGATCATCGTGGAGCATGTGGAAGCCAACATGGGTATCCAGATCCCGCTGTTGGTTATTGCCCGAGAGCCGTCTCAGTCATGTCTGCATGTCTCCCGAACCCGTAGGGTCTACACACTTAAGGTTCGATGACGCTAGGGTTGTGAAGATATGTATAAGCAGTAACCCGAATGTTGTTCGGAGTCCCGGATGAGATCCTGGACGTCACGAGGAGTTTCGGAATGGTCCGGAGGTAAAGAATTATATATAGAAAGTGCTGTTTTGGCCATCGGGACAAGTTTCGGGGTTATCGGTATTGTACCGGGACCACCGGAGGGTCCCGGGGGTCCACCGGGTGGGGCCACCTGCCTCGGGGGGCCACATGGGCTCTAGGGGGTGCGCCTTGGCCTGCATGGGCCAAGGGGAACCAGCCCCTAGAGGCCCATGCGCCTAGAGGGGGGAAACCCTAAAGAGGGGGGCGCCCCCTTGCTTGGGGGGCAAGCCCCACCCTTGGCCGCCGCCCCCCTAGGAGATTGCATCTCCTAGGGCCGGCGCCCCCCCCCCTAGGGGGCTATATAAAGGGGGGAGGGGAGGGGGGCAGCGCACCCTTGCTCCTGGCGCCTCCCTCTCCCTCTCCAACACCTCCTCCTCCTCCGTAGAGCTCGGCGAAGCCCTGTCGGAGTACTGCAGCTCCACCATCACCACGCCGTCGTGCTGCTGCTGGAGCCTTCTTCCCCAACCTCTTCTTTGCCTTGCTGGATCAAGAAGAAGGAGACGTTACGCTGACCGTACGTGTGTTGAACGCGGAGGTGCCGTCCTTTCGGTGCTAGGATCTCCGGTGATTTGGATCACGTCGTGTACGACTACCTCATCCACGTTCGTTGAACGCTTCCGCTCGCGATCTACAAAGTGGTATGTAGATGCAATCTCTCTCACATGACTCGTTGCTAGATGAACTCATAGATGGATCTTGGTGAAACCGTAGGAAAAATTTTAATTTTCTGCAACGTTCCCCAACAGTTACTACCGAATCTCGTAGGTAAACCAGAGTGAGATCCGCACCAGAGTGGTACGGTAATCCTGTTCTGGAAGTCATGTTACTAGAACATGACGAACTTGCGAACTATGAGGAAGCGATGATGAGCCCAGATTCCGCGAAATGGTTTGAGGCCATGAAATCTGAAATATGATCCATGTATAAAAACAAAGTATAGACTTTGATGGATTTGCCCGATGATCGGCAAGCCATAGAAAATAAATGGATCCTCAAGAGAAAGACGGACGCTGATAGTAGCGTTACTATCTACAAAGCTAGAATTGTCGCAAAAGGTTTTCGGCAAGTTCAAGGTGTTGGCTACGATGAGAGTTTCTCACTCGTATCTATGCTTAAGTCTGTCCGAATCATGTTAGCAATTGCCGCATTTTATGAAATCTGGCAAATGGATAAAACAAAACTGCATTCCTTAATGGATTTATTAAAGAAGAGTTGTATATGATGCAACCAGAAGGTTTTGTCAATCCTAAAGGTGTTAACAAAATATGCAAGCTCCAGCGATCCATCTATGGACAGGTGCAAGCATCTCGGAGTTGGAATATACGCTTTGATAAGTTGATCAAAGCATATAGTTTTATACAGACTTGCGGTGAAGCCTGTATTTACAAAAAAGTGAGTGGGAGCACTACAACATTTCTGATAAATATATGTGAATGACATATTGTTGATTGGAAATAATGTAGAATTATTCTGCAAAGCATAAAGGAGTGTTTGAAAGGAGTTTTTCAAAGAAAGACCTCGGTGAAGTTGCTTACATATTGAGTATCAAGATCTATAGAGATAGATCAAGACGCTTGATAAGTTTTTTCAATGAGTACATACCTTGACAAGATTTTGAAGTAGTTCAAAATGTAACAGTCAAAGAAAGAGTTCTTGCCTGTGTTACAAGGTGTGAAATTGAGTAAGACTCAAAACCCGACCACGGCAAAAGATAGAAAGAGAATGAAAGTCATTCCCTATGCCTTGGCCATAGGTACTATAAAGTATGCCATGCTGTGTACCAGATCTATTGTATACCCTACACTGATTTTGGCAAGGGAGTACAATAGTAATCTAGGAGTAGATCACTGGACAGCGGTCATAATTATCCTTAGTGAAATAAGGATATGTTTCTCGATTATGGAGGTGACAAAAAGGTTCGTCATAAAAGGTTATGTCGATGCAAGTTTTGACACCAATCTAGATGACTCTAAGTCTCAATCTATATACATATTGAATGTGGGAGCAATTAGCTAGAGTAGCTTCGAGCAGAGTATTGTTGACATAGAAATTTGCAAAATACGTACGGATCTGAATGTGGCAGACCCGTTGACTAAGATTCTCTCACAAGCAAAACATGATCACACCTTAGTACTCTTTGGGTGTTAATCACATAGCGATGTGAACTAGATTATTGACTCTAGTAAACCCTTTGGGTGTTGGTCACATGATGATGTGAACTATGGGTATTAATCACATGGTGATGTGGACTATTGCTGTTAAATCACATGCTGATGTGAACTAGATTATTGACTCTAGTGCAAGTGGGAGACTGAAGGAAATATGCCCTAGAGGCAATAATAAAATTATTATTTATTTCCTTATTTCATGATAAATGTTTATTATTCATGCTAGAATTGTATCAACCGGAAACATGATACATGTGTGAATACATAGACAAACAGAGTGTCACTAGTATGCCTCTACTTGACTAGCTCGTTGATCAAAGATGGTTATGTTTCCTAGCCATAGACATGAGTTGTCATTTGATTAACGGGATCACATCATTAGGAGAATGATGTGATTGACATGACCCATTCCATTAGCTTAGCACCCGATCGTTTAGTATGTTGCTATTGCTTTCTTCATGACTTATACATGTTTCTATGACTATGAGATTATGCAACTCCCGTTTGCCGGAGGAACACTTTGTGTGCTACCAAACGTCACAACGTAACTGGGTGATTATAAAGGAGCTCTACAGGTGTCTCCAAAGGTAGATGTTGGGTTGGCGTATTTCGAGATTAGGATTTGTCACTCCGATTGTCGGAGAGGTATCTCTGGGCCCTCTCGGTAATGCACATCACTTAGGTCTTGCAAGCATTGCAACTAATGAGGTAGTTGCGAGATGATGTATTACGGAACGAGTAAAGAGACTTGCCGGTAACGAGATTGAACTAGGTATTGGATACCGACGATCGAATCTCGGGCAAGTAACATACCGATGACAAAGGGAACACCGTATGTTGTTATGCGGTCTGACCGATAAAGATCTTCGTAGAATATGTAGGAGCCAATATGGGCATCCAGGTCCCGCTATTGGTTATTGACCGGAGACGTGTCTCGGTCATGTCTACATTGTTCTCGAACCGTAGGGTCCGCACGCTTAAGGTTTCGATGACAGTTATATTATGAGTTTATGAGTTTTGATGTACCGAAGGAGTTCGGAGTCCCGGATGAGATCGGGGACATGACGAGGAGTCTCGAAATGGTTGAGACGTAAAGATCGATATATTGGACGACTATATTCGGACTTCGGAAAGGTTCTGAGTGGTTCGGGTATTTTTCGAAGTACCGGGGAGTTACGGGAATACGGGGGAGAAGTATTGGGCCTTATTGGGCCATACGGGAAAGAGAGAGGGGCTGCCTAGGGCAGGCCGCGCGCCCCCCCAAGGCCTAGTCCGAATTGGACTAGGGGGAGGGGCTGCGCCCCCTCCTTCCTTCCCTTCTCTTTTCCCCTTCCTTGTCTCCTACTCCTAATACTTGGAAGGGCTCCTAGTTGGACTAGGAAAGGGGGAATCCTACTCCCGGTGGGAGTAGGACTCCCCTAGGGCGCGCCATAGAGAGGGCCGACCCTCCCCTCCTCCACTCCTTTATATACGGGGGCAGGGGGCACCTCATGGACACACAAGTTGATCTTCGTGATCGTTCCTTAGCCGTGTGCGGTGCCCCCCTCCACCATATTCCACCTCGGTCATATTGTTGCAGTGCTCAGGCGAAGCCCTGCGCCGGTAAAACATCAAGATCGTCACCACGTCGTCGTGCTGACGGAACTCCTCCCCGAAGCTTTGCTGGATCGGAGCCCGGGGAGTGTCATCGAGCTGAACGTGTGCCAAGAACTCGGAGGTGCCGGAGTAACGGTGCTTGGATCGGTTGGACCGGAAAGACGTACGACTACTTCCTCTATGTTGCGTCAACGCTTCCGCTTCGGTCTACGAGGGTACGTAGACAACACTCTCCCCTCTCGTTGCTATGCATCACCATGATCTTGTGTGTGCGTAGGAAATTTTTTGAAATTACTACGTTCCCCAACAGTTTTTGGGTGAACTCGCACTTTCTCCAGGGTGAAAACTCAAGATCTTCGATCGGGCAACTTGTGCATTGTTTCCTTCTTAGAGGGGTTACTTTTTGGAGAACTTCTTTTGTAATCCGGGTGTTGTATTCGGTGGGTGTTAGAGTGTTGCTGATGCTAGTGATTGATCATCGTGGCGGGGTCTTTTTTCTTTTGCTCGTTTTATTTTTGTTTGGTTGTGAGTATCCTTGATGCCATTGGACATTTTGTTGGTATAGAGGCTGAGTGTAATTGGTACCTTCGCGATATTGATATATTCTTTTGTCAAAAAATGTATTCTTCCATAGGGTATCACGACTTCTGCTTATCATTGGTCTGTGCCGATGTTACTCTTTTCGTACAATGAGGCAAGCTATTTTTTTAGTTTTATTACATAGCCTAAACATAGAGGTCACCGTGGATACGTGTGTTGTGTTTTATTTTGCTAAATTATATTAACTAAATGGTGCATCAATTCCATAAAATATATAGCAATAAATCCAATTAAGTACAAAAAATAGTTTTGTACTTAGATTAGGTTCTATTTTTTTTGCATGTTACGTACAAAAATTTGTGTCATGTAATCATGGATGGAGCAAAAAAAAGCTTAAATGAGCATGAAAAAACCGAATGACCATGTACTGCGAACTAGAAAGTGAGAAAATAAGGGGATGCAAGGACGAACCATTTGTTCACCCCCTATAGCCTCTAGAGTTTTCTATAAGCTTGACAGCCATACTTGCAAATTTCTCTTAAAGTATTTGTTAGATAATACATTGTGTAAGTCTTTCTAAAAATACCACAAAGACAATACATATATAAACACGGTGTGAACATAATTTGAAAGTAGATTTCAGATTTGTGGTTTGTCTTATTAAATAAAAAAACAAATATCACTTAAGATTTGAATGTTAAATGTTATAAACGTATTTTAGATTTGCAACATAGTAATTTGTAAAGCAGAAGTAATAATGTTTATTTTAGGTTTGCAAAATAAAAATTTAGAAATCAAAAGTAATCATGTTAGTTATAAAACAAGGCTGCCCCGACCATCTGTTTGGTCCGTTGGATGCGCGCGACTATGGGCTATGCCCCCAGTGTGCCCTCCTCCATCAGTCAGGTGGCCTGCTGGTCAATATTTTTAAAGCGATAAAGCGAAGCGAGGCACTGGGGGTGCCTCATTGCTGAAGCGCTAAAGTGATCTAAAACTAATGGGTTGTAGGATAGATAAACATTTAGTAAGACATATATACCTTGATGTTGCTGGTTGTAGAGCCCACATAGCTTCCATCCATTCCACCCTCCTTGCACTTGCTCTTCTCCCCAAGATAAATCTGCATGAACAAGAATTCAAGAACAACTTGTCACTTATCGAACCACAAATGATAAAAAATCTAAGAACTAAATTTGAGCCAAGAGCAAGGCAAGAAGCAATCAAGCATAAAGGCACGTCATATTACATAACCAGTTCACATGACATAAGTCCTGAATACTCAATACCAATTCACAAACACAACAAGTTAGACTACAGTACTGGACTACTAGTAGAATAGCATAAAAAACATCCACATAACGGCAACATAGCAAAAGGCTTCAGGCTGCCCAACTTTCTCATCTCTCAACTCTCAACTGCCATCTCCAAGTCTCAGTAACCATCATCGAACTCATCCATGGTGGCATTGGTGTTGTGTTCACCATCTTGGTCATCATTGGTTGGATCTTCATCATCATTGTTCACATCATCATCATCATCCTGCACATAGTCTGAATCATCCTCCTTTTCATTGCGGCTGGGGTTACTTGAGTGTTGCTCTTGCTCCAAGTCCTCCTCTTCCCCATCTCCTTCAAGTAATGTTGGACGTGTTGTTGTAGGTCTCTTACGATGTCTTTCAAGTTGTACATGGACAGCTGAAGTCCCCGTTCGAAGTGTAGTACATGTCCTAGGAAGATTGCGACCTTGAATGTTTGTGGATGCTCCAACAGCCACATCAACATCCTCCCATGAGATGTCATCCGGACACTCACGAGCACCTTGAGGTAGTGGTATTGTTTGGTCAACCCACTCATTGCCCCAATCAAAATCCTCAAACACCAAAGGGTCAAAGCTTGTGTCGCCTGTGTTCTCATGCCTCTTTTGAAACCTATGCATCATCTTGAGGTTATATGAAACATAAACACAATCATTCAACCTTTTCCACTGCAACATGTTCCTTTTCGTCGTATGGATCTACAAACAGCGAAAGAAAATGAGTAAATGGCTTGCTGGAAGTACCATTGGAAAGCACAAAGAGATTAATTTACCACAATTCGAAGGTGCTCCAATTCCTCTGACACCCGGATGATGATGCACAAAGGCTGACAATGCGTTTTGCAAATCCTTGTATCTCAATGGCCCGACCACCATATGAACACCACCACTCAACTAAAGTGATAAAAGGAACAAGTAAAAACCATCTGAACTTATGAAGAGTAAATATGTTGAAATCAACATGCTTCAGTTAACAACTTACGAGGAGTTGTGCATAGCAATAACACATAATAGAGCAAGAAAAGCATGCAAGCTGGTGCAGATCTGAGCATGGAAGAAAGAGCATACAGCATGGGGAGGGGAAGGGGGAGAAGAGAGGGCAGGAGCCATACCTTGTGGTGTGCCAGAGGAGGGGGGAGGAGCTGTAGCCGGAGAGGGGGGGGGAGCTATGGTCGGAGAGGAGGAAGCTGGTCCAGATCTGGGGAGGGAGCTGCTGCTAGAGGAGAGAGGAGAGAGCCAGATGAGGGATGGGGGAGGAGCTGCATGTTCTAGTCTCTACTTTCCCTCCTATTACTGTTCTCATGTGAGCCCAGTTTCCCGCCCTTTTGTTCCTTCCCAGCCCAGTTTTCTCGCCTAAAAACTATGTCCTCTTGCCTGGCAAGTCTAAAGTCTCTTGTATGTACTAAAGTAGCCATCAGGACGCCTAAGCGGATGCTTCAGACGGTCTAAAGTCTAAAGCAGACGCCTTAGACACATAGTTAAAGCGAGTTGGATGCTTTGAGCCTGGAGGGTGCTCTCACACTTTAGAGACGCTTTACAAACAGGGCCGCTGGTGCGTCTCCGCCGTGTCCACTAGCCATCGACGGCTAACCGCCGGCGTAAACTGTCATTAGGGCCTAACCCTAGCTTAGGCTAAGCTAATTAACCCCCATTGGGTCATTGACGTTGATCGCCCCCTCTCTGTGTGTGTGCGTGCGACCACAAGTGTTGCCGCTGACCGGCCCCTTCTCTATGTGTGTGTGTGTGCACACGCGCGCGCGTATTTCTCTGATGTTTATGGACATTTTTACAACAAGGTTTTTATTTTTCGAGTTAGAGACAGATTTGCATAATTCCACCTACCAACGAGCACACCACATGCGGTCGTCGCTAGCTATAAAAATGCTGGGATGAATGATACCTGTGTAGTCATTGGCCCGATCAAAATTCAAGGTCAATGAGTCTTTTAGGTCGGCTCGGTATGGGAAAGGTGAGCCAATCAGTACCGACTGCCCTATCAGGTCGAGTGTGTCGACCCAGATTTGCTTCTCCAGGGCTGCAATATGTCATCGCAATAGCATGTGCCTTTACAAGGTTGTTAGTTTGTGCTTATAGGAAACTTCAAACCACGACCCACAATTATTTCCATTATATACTTGCAAACATGCCAACTTCTGTGATGTTAACGGGTTCATGTAAGAAATTGAAACGGAGTTGTACATATGCCTTTTCTCGTTGAATGAATAAATTCGAGATATTCAAATTTGCATTACAAAATTTTGAATGAGTTGAAATGCTATTGTTGTGTGTAACTTATCCTTGATCTGGTATAAACATAGCATTTTAATGGGTCGGATCATGTTGTTCAGTGGGACATGAGATCAACTGTTAATGGGCCGTTGGGTTGGCTCATATGTCTGAAGATGATGCTCCCTGGCTACCTCCATTTGTTCAACTCCACGCTCTCGACAAATCTGCGTGAGGTTGGTTGGCTACCAACCAATCACCTAACTAAATCTAGTTTCTTTTTTGGGTCGTGCAACTTAATTATCTCTGATAAATTGATGCTCTGCTCTGCTCGGCACTAAATCTAGTAGTAGCTTATTTTTCAGACAAAGAGAGAATCCACACATGCTCGCAAAAAAAATGTTGTGGATCCGGTCTATTGGACGGCACCGTTGCTCCCCAGAAACAAACAAAACAAGCCAGTCAGCAACCACCACCGCCACCGGTGAAGGAGAGCGACGGGCACCCACATCATAACCACTGTCCGTGCGATGGGTAAGCACAGTTAAAGATTAACCACATATGAGATGACGAGCATCACAGATGGATTAGTTGAATAGCTGCTGTGGTGCTCATGCGGCATCCACACAATGACACTGAGAATCTTCATGTCAACAAGATACTAGTAATCCTAAAAAAATCAACAGGTTTGGGCTCAAGAAAAAGAATGGTACAGGATTTAACTAATTTCTAAAGTTTCGTGACTTCTAATTTTTTTGAGGATTTGGAAATTATTCGCATATTTGGAAAAATGTCATGGATTTTAACAAATGGTGACGAATTCAAAAACACCCATGAATTTTAAAAATTGTTCATAAAGTTAAAAAAAAGTTCATGTAGTTCAATTTATTTTATGATTTTATAAAAAAAATCCAATAGTTCAATAGATCCTCATGGATTTAAAAAATGTTTATGATTTTCAAAAAGGTTCATGAATTGAAAAGATGTTTGCAAAGTTAAGAAAATATGAATTAAAAATGTTTCACTTTATTTAAAAAAATCATGAGCGCAAAAGATGTTCACGGATTTCATGAATTTTTTGAAGTAATGCCCGTCGTGTATTTTTAGATGTTTTCACTGAAACTTAAAAAAATGTGAATTTATAAAATAAAAATTTAGCTTGAGAAAATAAAAACTTAAAGAGGAAATCAAATAGAAAGAAAGAACCAAAAGTGAAAGCGGCAAAAAAAATCTGCTCCCTGTAGAAAACTGAAATAAATCAATGAAAACCCAGACTTATCTGTACTGTACAAGACAAAGAAAGGCTTAGGGTATCTGCAATGCAGATCACCTAAACGGACGCCCGCAAATGTCCGCAGACATTCGGCTGGGCATCAGCCATCCAACCGTCTATCTCTCAAACAAGGAGGACACCGAGCACTTTTATACCACTAGAAGTCACATTACATTGTTTTTTACAATGCAAAAGGTTTCTAAAACAACTCCTGGTCGGATCATGACGAGGATAGCGTCAACCAATGGATGGAAAATCTAATTTATTTAGCAAAATGGATCTCTGCCGACAAATGAACAAAAAAGGATTTCACATATTCACTTGGTAAAAATTCTCCATGCTTCTCCTAATGTATACAAGGCCATGAACAACATTTTTGTAAAACCCATCCTCGCTCCCAGGCACAACAGTTGCAGGATGTTCAGAGTATATGGCGAGATCAGACCTCACCATCCACTGAATGTCCAGTCCTGCTTGCAACCGGCTCACTTGGCATACACAGTCAGCCTCACCTTGGCTGTGACGTCAGGGTGGAGCTTGATCTCCGCGACGTACTCCCCGACCTCGCGGATCTCCGGGACCTCCACCAGCCGCTTGTCCACGTCCCTACATGGTTTCCACGGTTCAGTAACTAATTTGCCCGTAAGCGAAGCGACCATGATGGGAAGTTTAGTTGCTTGCTGTACACACTTGAAAGGAAGGAATTGCTACCTGTTAAGCTGCGACTTGATGATGTCGACGAGATCTTGCGCCGTGACGCTGTGTAGGGCACAGGAAATATGTGAGAGGATGTGAATTGGAGAGAACAAGATAGATGATGAAATTGTTCAACTAGGACTTGCCTCCCGAAAATCTGCTTTCCTTTGCCACCTTTACGTGGCACCTTGAACGCCCCGATGGTTTCGAAGACACGCGCGAGTTGCTGTGCCTCTTCTTTTACCTACTCAAGTGCAAAATGATTCCGGAGTTTATGCCAAGGCCATTGTTTCACAAGAATGTGGTGTGCTAAATAATTATCGTTTTCAGAATGTTGATACTAAGGTTAAGCTGCATCCAAGTTCCTTTTCCAGAAAATAAGGATAGTAAGGTTGAACTACAACTATACTTACTCTTCTATACACAAAGATTCTAGGTTAAAGTACAACTATGCTTCTTCCTAGAAAATAAGGATATAAGGTTGAACTGCAACTATGCTTTCTTTTCCACAAAATGAGGATATATGATCAAGTCCGCAACCGTTGCTTACTTTTTTGGACATCTAAGATGCTAAGCTTAAACTGCAATCCTATTTTTGTTATCAGGCCTTCAAACATATACAGTATTCTCTTACCCTCTTCTTCTCAGCCTCGATTCTCTCCTGCTCCACTTGCATTTCCCTGCAAAGAGAAGCAGAGGACACAAACTTAATAATCTTAGTTTTGTTTATACACCAGACCGAACATTGCCTCTGTTGAATACTTTTATGTTTTAACACATGCTCGATCCAAGTATAACATATGCAGACTAATGTCTCAGTCAGGCTGAAAGTCAACCCAGCCTTCAGAAAATAAATGAACAAAACCATCCCTTAAAACAAGCATTCACAAGGCTTCAAATGAACTCACCCTCCTTGTACTAAACTGCTTTTCCCAATCTTAATGAATATGGCAAGCAACCTAGGTAGCCTGCTCTTGAAAATCTTTCAAGGAAACGTGCCACTGAATTATTACGCAATGCGAATCTGAACTTGCGGGCACGGGAAAAACATACTACTGCAAAACACATCGATGAGCAGTTCACGGATAAGAAAACATGAACTGAATCTCGGTAGTACCGCCGCCTATCGGTGACAACTGAGAAACTTAACCTACACAGTACACAAAGAATGCAAAGATACGGCAGGCAAACGACTGCAGGGCGAGGCAGGGACGTTACTTTAGGACGTCAGGGGTGAGCAGCGTGGCCTTGCCCTTGGGGAGCAGGAAGTTGCGGTAGAACCCGGCGCGCACCTTCATCGTGTCCCCCTTCTTGCCGCTTATCTCATCGATGTCGTCCTTGAGTATGACCTACAGAGCACCAAACCAATCGAATGAAAACAGCGCCAGAACCACACACTACTATGCCAGGATGATGGCACGGTTCAGTTCTTGCACGCTGTCAGTTGCAATCGCCACACGAGATCAAATCGTTGTGCAATCATCCATCTGCTATAACTAAACAAATCATCATGCAATCAGGCAACCGCTAGAGCATCGAATGGACTCAGTGTCATAACGACTTCTGCTCTGCCTCTACTCTAGGCAAAGGGCGGCAAACAAACAGAAACAGCTGCTGTAGTTGTACAGGCACGAAGCTAATGCCCAACATTTCTTCATAGTGTCAGTCGGCCAGATACATTTTTCCTGAAGAAAAACAATGTCACCGGGAAAGATAGAAACTAGCCGATTTTTAGCCGTTCCAATCTACGGAGGCGAATGTCTGCAGGAAACAAGAATTGGGGTGGGGGGAAGTGACGGACGGACGGACCTGTCGGTACTTCTTGACCCTGCCCTGCGCGACGATGACGAGCGACGGGGCGCGTCGCGTCTGGAGGCGGAGCGGGGAGGAGAAGGCGGAGGAGGGGGAGGAGGCGGCGGCGGTCCAGGGCAGCGTGGAGGCACACGACGGCGACGCCATTGCGGTGTGCTTTCTCTGCTCTGCCGTTGAGCTCGGCTGGGGCACTCTCTTATCCACTCTCCCACCCGAACGGATTTAGTTTTTTTTTAGGGGTGTACCCGAACGGATTTAGGATACCGTTTGGGCCGGCGGAGCAGGATTTACATGGGCTCAGGGTCCTGATGGCCCAGGGTACTTATCGACCGTCAACCAGGAGGGGACAGAATGGACCCTGGCCCCTGGGGGTGGGTAGGTCTAAGGTGCACCCGTTTTTGGGAAAAGGAAGTGTAATTTCAAAAATGATCGGAAAACCATGAAGTTTTCTAGCAACAAACTTGATAGAGTGTTACACTCGCGCGGAACTTTTGGGGACGAAAGGACTTCCGTGGTATTGTTGACAAAAAAACACAAGATCAACAATATATTAGAGGTACTATTCACTCTATTGTTCTGGGCAAATAGTTTTTTATGCTCGGATTTTTATGGTAGTTTTTCTGTCAACATTTTTATACGAGTACATCAAGTAGGATAAGTTTATTGTTAAAATAGTGGATGGTTAGCAGGACAACGGTATCTCCAGCCCACCAGAGTTCAAGTCCTAGACTTCACACCGGTGTTCGCATTTTTCTGGATTTATTTCAGGCCTTTCAATGATGTGCATTCAGTGAGAGGAGACGTTCCCACCAATAACGAAGGCATCTATGGCGACTTTGCTAATCTAAAGATGGGGTTTCGGCTCAATCTCTCAGAGGTGCTCATAGAGGTATGGTATGTGTGCGTTCATAGGATGAGTGTATTTGTGTATATATGAGTGTCTGTGTATGTAGTGTGTTGAAAAAAAATAGTTTTGAAGATTTTTTACTTTTACTGAATTGCTAAAAAAGATCATGGGTTTTTTATCTGTTGCAAATACAACGAGGTGTATCAGGGTATTTTCTCCGTCAACTGTGCCTTTATTAGTACATTTTCTTCCGTTCATTTTTTCATTTTAACATTTTTATTAGGGTTCTTTAATCTGGAAATAATTTCTAAATTTTGAGTATATTTTTTAAAAACTTTCAAATCCGTGGACATTTTTAATTCGTGAACATTTTGGCAATTCATGTATATTTTTTAAAATTCATGACTACTTTTCATTTACACGACTATTTATTTAAGTAATCACATTATTTGAATATGTAAACTATTTTTGCAGTTTGTAAATTTGTGAACATTTTCAAATCCGCACATATTTTTAAAAAATCACGAACATTTTTTTGAATCGCCAATATTTTGAATTCATGAATATTTTCTGAATTTACAAAAAAACATAACTTCATGAAAAAATCAATTCATTAAAAAGATTTAATTTGTGTAAAAAAAGCACCAATATTTTTGAATTTATGTACATTGTTTTAAAAGTCACGAACATTTTTAGGTTCCTGAAGTTTTTTTAGAAAATTAGAAGGTATTTTATGTGAAACCGACCAAACATAAAAACTGATCAAAATGGAACCAAAAATGGACACCTCGAGGTTGCATGGTGCGTGTTTGCGCAACACCGAGGGCCCTGCGCACGGAGTAGGGGTGTCATATTTTGCCCTTACCCCTTGAGAAAGATGGAAAAGGAAAGTACATGACGTCTCTCGAAAATCATTCCACTGTTACAAAAAAAATAAGACTCATATAATCACAAGACATTAAACATTGATTCTACAAATTCGAACTCATTTGAACCACAATATTTTTTTCTATGCCAAGATTCTTATAATCAACCATAGGTATGTGAGTTAAGCAACTTCATTTGTGAATCGAACTATGATGCTTTAGGTTGTTACATAAAAAAAAGGAGATTCTTATAATCTAGAGCATGACTTAATTTCAAATAATGCAAAAGTGGAAACGAACACCCCCCAAACTCGGTCACACGCTTTTAGGACTGGCTCGAGAGGTGAAACCCTACCCACCAGTTGATGTCCCCCATCTCCCTTCTCCCCGCCTCGTCGTCACCGAAGGATGCAGGCGGGAAAAACTGATGAGTGATCATGGCGAGGACCTCTCCTTGGGCTCACAGATGACTGACAGCGGCGGGGAGCTCTCCCCGGACTTGTTTTAGTGGACGGCGAAGTAGTGCTCACGCAGCAGCCATGTCAGGCGGTTGGTGTGGGGAGCTTGCGAGGTGGATGAAGGCGGGTTGGTTGGCTCTCGAAGGCGCAGAAGTGCGCGTAGAGTGAAGCTAGCGGCATAGCTTCTGGGCACCTCCTCTCTTCCCCTATCCTAGCCTGCTTGGGCTTGAATGCACATTGTTATGCAAACTATAGATCAAATTAAGAGAAAACATCATGCACCCATTCCCATGCATGCCTATTACAAATGGTAATGTTTTTCATATACAAAACGGAGCATTTTTATATGTACAACATACAAGCATACAAAAACAGACTAGTAAACAAGATGCCTTTCAAGATCGAGTGTGAACTATGAAGTATACATGGAATGCCAGATAATCATTCAAACCAAGAACATGATAGATATATTTAGCCATGAGAACGCAAGTAAGGTAACAATTACATGGCA
Source organism: Aegilops umbellulata (assembly GCA_032464435.1). NCBI lineage: Eukaryota > Viridiplantae > Streptophyta > Magnoliopsida > Poales > Poaceae > Aegilops > Aegilops umbellulata. The sequence continues at coordinate 9,084,008 of CP136057.1, forward strand.
AAAACTCACACATACTTTCCATATTCTAGACTTTTCTATTAAGTACATGGATATTTATTCCTTTTACTTACTTGCATACAAAATTGAAAAGCATGCATTTCAGAAAAACAGGTCGACTTTATAGTTCTCTACTATGATATTTAGGGACGGCTTGGATTGAGTCTAATATTTGTGCACCACAGAATTATATTGTACTAAATCCAAGCAGGGCCATCAAGAAATTATAATAGATCAAAACACCATCATATATTTGTAATATGCTATGTTTCCTTATTAATTTTTCCTGATCTAGAAAATTTTGGTTAAATTAGAGAAAATAAATAATTGACGGTGTCTCAAAAAAGTAACAACTACATCACACTTATGTAAATATCTGCCTCGATTTTTTGAAACTATATTTTCCATGATTGATGTTAACATTCTATAATAAAATAGTGTATCTCAATATTTGATGGATCATTACGTAGCTCGTATGTATAATGTAAAACTACACTAGCTAGGATCATATATCAAAAGTAAGTTATTATTATTAAGAAGTAAACAAGTTTAGCCTAAATAAATGGTAGTCGTGTATCAATGTGATGCGTCACGACTAGGTTTTTGGATTATGGATGTGGGATGCATCGGCAAGAGGATTATGGCCGATGGGAGGAAACTAGAGGGGAAATGGTTTCATCCGGCACCTCTTTCTTATTCTCTCCCACCTGTAGCTGACTAGTTACGATTTGGGTGTGACGCCCAAGGTTTAGATGGGTTTAAGTGATGATGGCATGGGGATTTCTTATGGGCCGTCAACTGTGCTTCTTTTCCTTCATTGTTGCATGTCTATTACAAGTGATAATTGACCAATCAACCTTTGTGAGGGAGTCCTGGATTAGGGGGTGTTCGGATAGCCGGACTATACCTTCAGCCGGACTCCTGGACTATGAAGATACAAGACTGAAGACTTCGTCCCGTGTCCGGAAGGTTCTTTCCTTGGCGTGGAAGGCAAGCTAGGCGTGCGGATATTCAAGATCTCCTACCAATGTAACCGACTCTGTGTAACCCTAACCCTATCCGGTGTCTATATAAACCGGAGGGTTGTAGTCCGTAGGACAATCAAATCACAATCACCATAACCATCATCATACCCATAGGCCGTGGTAGATCTACTCTTGTACTACCCATATCATCAATATTAATCCAGCAGGAGTAGGGTTTTACCTCCATCGAGAGGGCCCGAACCTGGGTAAAATAAAGTGTCCCTTGTCTCCTGTTACCATCCGACCTTGACGCACAGTTCGGGACCCCCTACCCGAGATCCGTCGGTTTTGACACCGACATTGGTGCTTTCATTGAGAGTTCCTTTGTGCCGTCGCGATTAGGAAGGATGCCTTTCCCCGTCTTTAAAGACGGCGCCGTCACTCAGGGAGCTTTGGCTATCGGCCAAACCCTCCGGCTGGGTGGTTTTCTCATGACCGCCCGTTCGGCCATTGCGCCGACGGTGACCTCTCAGGTCATCAAAAGCAATCTCCGCGTCAGCTCAGAATTGGCCGAGCAGCTAGATCCGGTGGAGCTCTCTTCCATAAACGAGCTCCTGGATTGCATCGCCGCCTTGGGGGTCGCTACAAACTACGACCAGGTTGGGCCTAAACCCGATCTAAGGGAAATTAACTCTCCCCAAGCCACCCACCATGTTGCTATGGTGGAGACACAATGCGGCAACCCTTCATCTATCTTAAGGACCAGCTACGTCCGAATTCCGGAACCCTCCATGCCGGATATCCACGGAGGGGAGGATACAATCCAAGACCTGGGCTTAGAACCAGGCAAATCAGATAACATACAAGACTCCGGATCTCAGAATCCGGAGGTAGTTCGGCTTCCGAACAGCAAACCGGGCGAAGTATCAGATTTGATGAATTCCGCCCGCCCGATCTTAAGCGATCTCTCGCAAATCAAGCAGATGCCCAAAGAAACAGTACATCATTACTGGGCCAGATTCCTCCTACTTATGAACAGGATAAAGGACTGCCACGAGGGAGACGCGATTTCAACCTTCTGCAGTAACTGGACGGACAAGGGGATACTCAACGCCGTAAGTCGTCGTAATATTACGCGCTTTGCTGACTTGGCGTCCATAGTACAAAAATACTGTGCGATTGAAAGTGCTTGGAAAACCGAAATTAAATTTTGGGATAATCCGGCCTTGAATAGCAATCCCGTCCGAATCAAAAGGGCGCACTACAGCAAGGCGCCCGGATTAAACAAAAAATCAAAACCCTCCAGGGGGGCAGGGAACTGTGCTAGAAAAGTGGCTCGATGGACCCTGCAAGATTCATAGTGCAGAGGATGCCACCCCAACTCACAGCCTCAGGGCATGTTGGATACTCCGGCAGGTGGCCAAAATTGGCGAGGACCTCATAAATCCAGAGGTCGAAGGAAACCAGCCCGAGAATTTCAGTACCGTTCTCACAATCTCTGAGACTTTCGCATCAAATAACATGCGAAAAAGAACACTTCGCAGCCTCGTGGAAGTCTACCAAGTAGCGACAATAAATCCATGGAGCAATACTGCTATTACCTTCAATGCGAGCGACGAACCTAAATTTCGAACAGCCATAGCACCAGCCGCGTTGGTTCTCAGTCCCATAGTGGACGGCTGTCGCCTCGCAAAGGTACTTATGGACGGAGGCAGCGGATTGAACCTCATCTACGAGGAAACCCTCCAAAAGATGGAAATAGACTGGAACCGCATTGAGCGAAGCAGCACAACCTTTAGAGGAATAATCCCCAGTGAGGAAGCGCGCTGCACCGAAAAGATCACACTAGATGTGGTATTCGGCACGCCGGATAATTACAGGTCCGAACAAATCACGTTCTAGGTGGCCCCGTTCAAAAGCGGATATCACGCTATATTAGGACGAGAGGCATTCACAGTTTTCCAAGCCATACCCCATTACGGGTACATGAAGCTTAAGATGCCTGGGCCAAACGGAATTATCACTCTCACTAGTGATCCGGACATAGCACTCCGCGCTGAAAACAAGACAGCCGCATTGGCCCTCGAGGCACTATCTGAAGCCTTAGCGGCCGAAGAGCTGACGACGCTGCGATCCACGGTTAACAGGGATGATGTGATACTCGATAAGAGATCCAAATCCACATCCTTCAAACCAGCGGACGAAATAGTCAAATTCCAGGTCCACCCAACGGACCCCAATAAAACAGCCTTCATCAGGGCACAACTGAACCCTGATGTAGACGCCGCACTGCGCGAGTTCCTACGAGAGAACTGGGACATTTTCGCTTGGCACCCCTCAGACATGCCAGGAATCCCACGCAGGCTGGCCGAGCACAGCTTAAATATCCGAAAGGATTCAAACCTGTCAAACAAGCCCTTCGGCGTTTCTCCGAACCAAAGCGACAGGCCATGGGAGAGGAGCTAGCCAAATTATTGGAGGCCGGATTCATTAGAGATATAAAACACCCGGACTGGCTAGCGAACCTGGTAATGGTACCAAAGAAGGACAAATCCTGGCGCCTGTGTGTCGACTTCAAAGACCTTAATAAGGCCTGCCCAAAGGATCCTTTTCCCCTCCCCCGAATAGATCAAATCATCGATGCCACTGCAGGACATGATTCCCTGTGCTTCCTCGACGCATACTCCGGTTACCATCAAATAAAGATGGCAGAATCAGACCAAGCCGCAACAGCTTTCATCACACCATACGGCCCATTCTGCTTCAACACAATGCCCTTTGGGCTAAAAAACGCCGGCGCCACATATCAGCGCATGATTCAAACATGTCTGGCAAACCAGATCGGCAAAACAGTGGAGGCGTATGTAGATGATGTGGTCGTTAAATCAAGACATGTCGAATCTCTAGTAGACGACTTGAGGCTTACATTCGACAACCTCCGAAAATATGACATTAAGCTCAATCCGGAAAAATGCATTTTCGGCGTCCCAGCCGGAAAGCTCCTGGGCTTCATTGTATCCGGCAGAGGAATTGAAGCAAATCCAGTTAAAATCCGAGCTTTGTCACAATTGGATGTCCCAAAAGACCTCAAACAAATACAGAAACTCACCGGATGCGTGGCGGCTTTAAGCCGCTTCATCTCCCGTTTGGGAGAAAAGGCATTGCCCCTTTACCGCCTCCTTAGGCGCACCGAACACTTCGAGTGGACGGACGCTGCCACGGCCGGACTCGAGGAAATAAAGGCCATCTTGGCAACAAACCCCGTCCTGGCCGCGCCGAATACCGGCGAACCCATGCTGTTGTACATTGCCGCAACCCATCAAGTTGTTAGCGCAGTACTCGTCGTCGAACAGATAACGGACAGACACAAACTACCCCTTCAAAGGCCGGTTTACTGCGTGTCCACTGTCCTCACACCATGCAAATCACGGTACCCGCATTATCAAAAAATCGCATACGCGGTGTTCATGGCGTCCCGGAAGCTACGACACTACTTTCAAGTGTGTTCTATTACAGTAGCCTCGGAAGTACCACTCAACGATATTATCAACAAACGCGACGCAATGGGCCGGATAGCAAAATGGGCCATAGAGCTCCTCCCGTTCGATATAACCTACAAACCTCGGCGAGCAATTAAATCGCAAGTCCTAGACAACTTCGTCGCCGAATGGACAGAGGCCGAACTCCCTAAAGAATACGGCACGTACTCAAACTGGATCATGCATTTCGACGGCTCCAAAATGCTGGCCAGACTGGGGGCTGGCGTCGTTTTGACGTCCCCTACAGGAGATACAGTCCAATATGTACTCCAAATTATGTACACGGACTCCAACAACGCAGCCGAATACGAGGCCCTTCTACATGGTCTCCGGATGGCAGTATCCATGGGCATTCAACGCCTGGAAGTACGCGGGGACTCAAACCTCGCGATATCCCAAATAAATGGCGACTTCGACGCCAAAGACCCAAAAATGGCAGCTTATCGCAATGCCGTACTAAAAATGTCAGCTCCGTTCGAGGGACTGGAGTTCCACCACATAGCCCGAGAAAATAATCAGGCAGCGGACGTCCTGGCACGCATCGGAGCAAAACGAGATGCAGTCCCCCCCCCAACATCTTCTTAGAAAGATTATTCAACCATCCGTAACGTGGGAGGGGGAGCCCTCGGATAACAGTTCGGACATAACCGCACAACCCGACGCCGAACAATCAGACATAATCGGTGGCCCTGCCACCGAAATTACACCCTCAGCCCACGTAATAATGGCGGTCATCGCCCCGTGGACGGAACCATTCCTAGCCTACCTTACTAGGCAGGAACTCCCCGAGGACCAAAACGAGGCACGCTGCATAGTGCGACGATCTAAAGCCTATAAAGTCCACGAGGGAGAGCTATATAAGAAAAGAACTACAGGAGTCCTTCAAAGGTGTATCTCCGAAGAGGAAGGGCGGAGTCTGTTGGCTGAAATTCATGCCGGACTCGGTGGCCATCACGCCGCGGCTCGGTCCCTTGTAAGCAAGGCTTTCCGTACGGGCTTCTATTGGCCGACGGCTCGAGCAGACGCTCAGGACCTAGTCAAACGATGTGTCGGTTGCCAGCTCTTTGCCAACTGTTGGGGATATTGCTATTTGGGGTAAACCGGCCAGGAGGGCCCGGGTTAGCTCCGTCAATGGACCCAAGATGTTAAAGCCCAAGGAGAAATAGAAGGGCCCAAGGCCTATAATCGGTTTAAAGGTTTATGGCCGTAAACCGGCCTGAGGTAAACTTGCATTGTAAGTTAGGAATAGAGAAACCAACCCGGGCACGTTTATGAACCGGAGGTTGGGATTTTGTAGACCGACGGGCGTCACCCGTGTATATAAGGGGACGACCCGACGACGGTTTAGGGACAGAGAACAACAACTCGAGGTTTAGGCGAAGCTTATCGCTCCCTAGCCCTCGAAACACATCAATCCCATCACAACTAGACGTAGGCTTTTACCTTCATCGAAGGGGCCGAACTAGTATAACACTGTGTCCTTGCGTCCGTTTTAACCCCTTCAAGTTAACCCGTTGCGATGGCTCCACGACTAAGTCCTTTCGCTAGGACATCTGCCGTGACAAATCCACGACAGTTGGCGCCCACCGTGGGGCTATCGCGAGATGGTTTCAAGTTCTTGGAGGGCCGCTTTGAAGGACTCGAGGGCTACGCTGTGGGCCGGATGACCAAAAGTCGTCGCGGAAAACTCTACATCGACAGCACAGGCTGGGGCCCCGACGCCGGCTCGATCGAGTACGGGTACCGGGTCCCTTTTGGCGGCATCCATGTTTTCATCGGCAAGATCGGTGAACCGGGCCCCGAGCTGGGCGTCTGCACCGACCTCGTCGAGACAGCTCGGTGCACGAGATCGACCCTGGTTAAACCGACCAGGAAGCGCGCCTTCGTGGGAGTCATCCACGGAGGAAGCTACGAGGAAGGATCCGAATCCGGTGGCGAAACCGCCATCTACTCCGGTGATGAAACGTCAACCGGGGAAACCGAGTCTCTATACCAGCTGCAAGATGATCGGATTGGGGGCAACTCCGATGGCGACAGTATTCCGGACCCCTCTGGTCTGCCCAATCGGGTTGGGATCTTCATGACTGGAACACAGGCGGCGCCACATTCATCAACTGCGGCAGCAGTGATCTCCGGATCGGCAGCGGCAACAGCTGCGCGGGCAGGGGGCCCTGCGGACTCACCAGCCCAAGTATTGTCAGATCTGTTTGACGCACTGGCAGCGCTCATGGCAGAAGCCAACCCGGTGGATCAGGAGGTTCACAATGCCGAGATTGCCAAAGTGAGAGAACAGATCAATCAAGCTAAAGCGGGGCTGGCAGCAGAAGAGGCCAGGATGACGGCAGAGCGTGCCGCTTTAGATGCACAGGCTTACAAGCTCATGATGGACCAGAATGCATCTCAGGAAGTCCTGAAGAGGAAATTCCGATCTCGATTGCCCGCAGCCCTCGATGCCAGAAATCTCTTCAACACCCCTGGGGCGGGGGCCAATAATCCGCCGGGGGTAAACCGTGCGGAGGCAACAGTTGGCGCCCCGGTTCAGCACCGTATAATAAACCTGCCTCGTCACAACACTGGTACACCACAGGCCGTGCCAACGCCATCGGGCCATTATTCCAACCCGATGGATAACCTCGTTGCGGCGGCAGCTCGGTTGGAAGCCATTCCGATCGAAGGCGATTCACCGCAGGATGTAGAGACACGCCAAGTCAAGGAGCTCCTTAGGACCGCTTTGGCCCAACAAGAAGCATATTCGCAAAGCCGTGATCGGATTCACTCCACCCCTCGCCCCAGCAGGAGCTATAGTAGGCGCATGGAGGAGCCGGCTGTTTCAAGTAATGCCAGGCGTGAAGCGCTCCGCGGCAACAATCCGGCTGGCGTCGACAATGCTCAGGAGATGGTGGATCGCGCCCGTGCGCAGGAGGCCGGATTAGCGGCGCAGCATCAGGCTCGTCAGCTTACACCTATTGTAACGCCCCCGATGTAACTTGCCATATTTGTAATCCAACTCTTGCCATTTTCGGCTATGTGTTATGATATTCCCTCCGTGGTTGGGTTCTCTCCGTTTTGCATTTTGGTCATGTCATGCATTTCATATCATGTCATCATGTGCATCGCATTCGCATACGCGTTCGTCTCATAAATCCGAGCATCTTTCCCATTGTCCGTTTTGTAATCCGGCGCTCCTATCTCCCCCGGCATCCCCTTTTACATTTCTTCGTGAGCGGGTATTAAACATTCTCGGAATGGACCGAGGTTTGACATGTGGCCTCGGTATAGCACCGGTAGACCGCCTGTCAAGTTTCGGGTCAATCGGAGTTCGTTTGGTACTCCAACGGTTAACCGGGTAACCGTGAAGGCCTCGTGTGTGTTGCAGCCCAAAACCCCTTCATAACAGCCCAATAACCCATCTAAGTCACTCCCATGTCCTCCGCCGTTCGATCACGATCGCGTGGGCGAAAACCGCACTCCGTTTGGAGCTTCCTAGCCCCCTCTAGCTATAAATATGTGCACCCCTCCGTCAAATCCGGGCAAAAACCACCCTAACCCTAGATCCCCGTCGCCCCGCGCCGCCGGACACGTCCGGTCCGCGCCGGACGCGCCGCCGCCGCCGCCCGCAGCCAGTGGCCGCCTGCCACGTGGCCTGCTCCGCCGTCCCCGCCGCCCGGCCCGCCGAGCCCGTCCCCGGCCCTCCGGGCCCATCGCCGCCGCCCCGCCGCCTGGCGCCCCGCGCCCGTGGCCGCCTCCTCCCGCGCCCCCGCGCACCTTCACGCCGCGCCGCCGCGCCCCGCTGCTCCCGCCGGCGCCGAGCCGCCGCTCCGGCCGCCGCCTCGCCTCCCGCGGCGTCGCCGGCCTCCGCCCGCGGCTGCGCGCGCCGCCACCGCCGCCCCCTCGCCGTCCGCGCCCGGATCCGGCGAGATCCGGCCGGATCCGCTGCCCCCTCGCCGTCCCTCGCCTCCCGCCGGCGAGATCCGCCCGGCGAACCTCGGGCCGCGTGCCGTGAGGGTTGACTTCCCCGAGCCCGATTTTTCTTCAAGTCCTGTAATTTTATCATCAACATCGCATCTTCATCATGCCATAACTTTGCATCCGTAGCTCCGTTTTGCGCGTATAATATGTCGAATTGTTCGCCTCGAAGAGTAAATCATTTTGTTCCATTGCATCATTTTCATTTGAAGTCATCTTGATGCCAGAAATGCTGTTAGAAGAGGGCTAGTTGATGTTAGTTGCTGGATCTTATCTGAACATGCACTTTTGTCATTTTTGCCATGATTGATGTGTACCTCCTATGAAGTTGAGTCCTACATGAGTTTTGTAATATGACATGTTACCTATCCAGAGGATTTTGCCATGTATTTTTGTGATCTATGTGGTGAATAGCACAAGCATGCAAACTAGGTGTCTTGATGTTGCTGATTTCAGAGACTTAGTGATTTCACCAAGTCCCTGACTGCTGTTATTTTTATGCCATGTATTCATGTTGTTTCTGAGTGATCTATGCATAATTTGAGTATGATCAGTAAGGGAGTTTTGAACTTGAGTATTTTCTCTATCCATCCATGCCTTTGTTTGCAATTATGGAGTGCCATAGCTTGAGTCAATCGAGCTCTACTTTTGCTTCAGAATGTTGCTGACAGATTGTTTACATGTTATTCGATTTTGCCAAGCTTGGTGTAGTTGATCCTTGCATGATATGATGTTATTATTGCCATGTCTAGTTACTATGCCATGTCTTCTTGATGTGTGTATGCTTAGTTTATCATGAATTGGTCTGTAGCGAGTGCATCGAGCTCACGAACATGCCTAGTCGTTAACAGTTTTCTGCCATGTCCAGTTTTCTACTAAGTCTGAAACCTGTAACGAAACTTGCTTATTTGACATGGGTGTAATCATATTTTCTGTTCCTTTTTGGCTTATGGTCAGTAATAGACTTTTGTCAAGTGCCTTGAGTAGATTCATGCCATGCCTTTATTTGCTATGTTGTGAACCTGTAGCATGTTGTTTTGTTGCTATGAACATGTCATCCTGATGTTAGTTTCTGCCACTTTGATAATTTCACTAAGTCTGGGAACTTGTTATCGTTTGCACTTTTGCCATGCTTGTTTGAACCTGTTATAATGTGAATTAGCCGTAGCTCAGTGTTCATCTTTTGTCGAGCATCTTGAGTAGATTACTGTCATATGCTTTGTTGCCATGTTTGGGTGCAGTAGCTTGATTATTTGTTGCTTGCTAAGTAGCATCATGCTGTTTATGGCAGTTTCGTGTCATTCTTGTATTGCTTGCCATTTGCAAACCGTGCATCCGATTCCGGTGATCTTTATATCGATTTCAACCGAAATCACCTCATCTATCCAGTGGCATGCTTTGTTTGCCAAGATTATGCCCTGTTCATCCTTGTCCTTCCGGAGCATGCATACGCATTGCATATCACCTCTCGCATATCATGCCATGTTTTGCATCATGTTGCTTGCGCATTGCATCGTGGTTGATATTGGTTCCTTTGCTTGTTCTCTTGTCTTGGGTAGAGCCGGGAGACGAGTACGTGACCGAGGATTCCGTTGAGAACGCTTACGAGGACCAAGCTTTCGACAACTCTGAGAACCTTGCAGGCAAGATGACCATACCCTCGAAATCACTTCTATCTTTGCTTGCTAGATTGCTCGCTCTTTTGCTATGCCATGCTGCGATACCTACCATTTGCTATATCATGCCTCCTATATTGCCATGTCAGCCCCTAACCAACCATGTCCTAGCAAACCGTTGTTTGGCTATGTTACTGCTTTGCTCAGCCCCTCTTATAGCGTTGCTAGTTGCAGGTGAAGATGAAGTTTGTTCCTTGATTGGAACATGGACTTGTTGTTCCTTGTTGGAACATGTTTACTTGTTGGGATATCACAATACCTCTTATTTAATTAATGCATCTATATACTTGGTAAAGGGTGGAAGGCTCGGCCTTATGCCTGGTGTTTTGTTCCACTCTTGCCACCCTAGTTTCCGTCATACCGGTGTTATGTTCCCGGAGTTTGCGTTCCTTACACGGTTGGGTGATTTATGGGACCCCCTTGACAGTTCGCTTTGAATAAGACTTTTCCAGCAAGGCCCAACATTGGTTTTACCATTTGCCACCTAGCCTTTTTCCCTTGGGTTCTGCAGACTCAAGGGTCATCTTATTTTAACCCCCCCCCCCCCCCCGGGCCAGTTCTCCTTCGATTGCTGGTCCAAACTAGAGCACCGTGCAGGGCCGTCCCTTGGCAACTTGGGTTATGTTGGCTCCTGTACGCTTAGCTTATCCGGATGTGCCCTGAGACCGAGATATGTGCAGCTCCTATCAGGATTTGTCGGCACAATCGGGCGGCTTTGCTGGACTTGTTTTATTGCTGTTGAAATGTCTTGTAGTCCGGGATTCCGAGATTGATCGGGTCTTCCCGGTAGAAGGAATATCCTTCGTTGACCGTGAGAGCTTATCATGGGCTAAGTTGGGACACCCCTGCAGGGTATTATCTTTCGAAAGCCGTGCCCGCGGTTATGAGGCAGATGGGAATTTGTTGATGTCCGGTTGTAGAAAACCCGAAGTTGACCTTAACTAAAACACATCAACCGCGTGTGTAACCGTGATGGTCTCTTCTCGGCGGGGTCCGGGAAGTGAACACGGTTGTTGGAGTTATGTTGACGTAGGTTGCTTCTTGATCACTTCTTGATCACTTCTAGCTTCACGACCGTGCTTTGCCTTCTCTTCTCGCTCTCTTTTGCGCTATAACCACCATATGCTAGTCGCTTGCTGCGGCTCCACCTCACAAACCCCTTTCCCACCTTTAAGCTTAAATAGTCTTGATCTCGCGGGTGTGAGATTGCTGAGTCCCCGTGACTCACAGATATTATCACCTCAGTTGCAGGTACCAACGATGTCAGTGCAGATGACGCGACCGAGCTCATTTGGGAGTTCGACGAGGAACGTGGCCGTTACTATGTTTCTTTTCCAGATGATCAGTAGTGGAGCCCAGTTGGGTGATCCGGGGATCTGTTAGCATTTGGGGTAGTCTTCTTTCATTTTGGTACCATAGTCGGACCTTGAGTGCAACCTGTTTGATGGATGTTATTTATGTACTTGTGTGAAGTGGCGATTGTAAGCCAACTATGTATCTGTCCCCTTTATTTTATTACATGGATTGTGTGAAGATTACCTCACTTGCGACATTGCTTTCAATGCGGTTATGCCTCTAAGTCGTGCCTCGACACGTGGGAGATATAGCCGCATCGAGGGCGTTACACCTATCTTCCCAAATGCTACGATTGAACCGGGGGTGGTTTCTAGTTCTTTGGGAGTACCGTGCCTCGTTCCCGCTTTGCGCAACGTAAGCCTGCCTAAGGACTTCAAAGGCCCCCGGAAGGTGCTAAACTACACGGCGGATCAGCCTCCGGAGACATGGGTGGAGAGCTATGAGATGGCTATGGAGATGCTGGATGTGGATGACACGGCATGTGCGAAGTATTTTACCATGATGTTAGAAGGGACGGCCCGGACTTGGCTAAAGAGCCTACCGCCTAATTCCATTAGTTCGTGGGCCCAGTTGCAAGCCCGGTTTATCAAGAATTTCAAGGACACGTGCAAACAGCCAAAGTCGATAGTTGACCTAGCAGCTTGCGTTCAGCAAGAAGGGGAGTCAACTACCCATTGGGTACGCCGGGTATCGGAAGTTTTGCACTCGTCAGATCGCATCAACGCAGACACCGCCGTGGTGCTGTTGGAAGGCAACTGTCGGTTTGGCCCTTTGAAGCTAAAGTTAGGCCGGATGAAGCGTGATTGCACGGATATGGGAATGCTCATGACCGCTTTAGTGAAGTATGCGGATTCTGACAGTACCAAGGATCCTGATTCTGGTGACGACAAAACAGGGAAGGGAAGGAAGAATAGCAATACCAAAGGCCAGCAGCATCAACCAACACGCAATGGAGGCGGAGGTAAGCGTAAACCGGATGGGAGCGTGGATTTTGTGGCCAACACCAGTGCACAGAATAAGGGCCAGCGACGTAAGGGGAAACAGCCAGGTTTTCGCGGAAATCCCGGTCCTAATCCGGAGCGTTTGAACTTTTTCTTAAACCAGCCCTGTCCGAAGCACGGAACAAAAGAGGAGCCAGCAACCCATCTTTGGAAGGATTGTTACATCATGAAGGAATTCAAAAGCTCAAACATTTTCCAGTATGATCACGGCTCTGGCGGCGGTTCAGGTTCCGGATCCGGGTACGGCGGCGGAAATTCCGGTCCAGGGTTCCATGGTAATCCGGGCGGACAGAGCAGCCAAAATAATCAAGGTAATCAAAGTGGTTACAGCCAGCAGCAACAGCAGCAATCAGGTTATCAGAGCAACCTGAAACAGTTGAGTGGTGGACAGTATCATGTTTTTACTACAAGCTTGGATAAACGGGATAGAAAGCTTCAGAGGCAGGCAGTTAGTGCTGTTGAACCGGCCACGCCTCACTATCTGCGCTGGTCGGAACAACCAATCATATGGAGCCGAGAAGATCATCCTCCCAGGGTTTATAATCCGGGTCAGTTAGCATTGGTGGTGGCGCCTCAGGCGGGAGGTTACAAGCTCACCAAGGTACTCATGGACGGAGGGAGCAGCATTAACATCTTGTATTATGAGACCTTCAGTCGCATGGGACTGGTGGATAAGGATCTCAAACCGACCAATACAGTGTTCCACGGGGTGGTGCCTGGCAAGTCTGCGTACCCTGTTGGTAAGATAGCCCTTGAAGTGGTCTTCGGCGATAGTCATGATTCCAGATCAGAGACGCTGATGTTTGAAGTGGTTAAAATCCAAAGTCCATACCACGCTTTGTTCGGACGACCGGCCTATGCAAAATTTATGGCACGGCCCTGGTATGTATATCTGCAACTCAAGATGCCGGGTTACAAGGGCACTATAATGGTTCATGGGAGCCGTTGAATCGCTTTGGAATGCGAGGAAGGAGATGCGACTTATGCAGAATCGGTTTGTACTACGGAGGAGCTAAAGCAGTACAAAGACAATGTTGATCCGGAGGACATGACTTCATTAAAGAAGCCAACTACGGACCACGATCCGGCCTTGAAGTTCAAATCAGCTGCCGAAACCAAGCTTGTTGACTTCGTACCTGGCGATTCGTCCAAGCAGTTCAGCATCAGTGCAAACTTGGATCCAAAATAGGAAAGCGCGCTCATCGAGTTCATCTGTGAGAATCGGGACATCTTTGCATGGAAGCCGTCTGACATGCCTGGTGTACCGAGGCGACTCGCTGAGCACACCCTTAATGTGGATCCTAAGTATAAACCGGTAAAACAGTTCCTACGCCGGTTTAACGAAGAAAGACGTAAAGCGATTGGTGAGGAAGTAGCCAGGCTCCTGGCAGCTGGTTTTATTATTGAGGTTTTTCATCCCGAGTGGCTTGCTAATCCGGTGCTGGTTCTTAAGAAAAACGGCACCTGGCGCATGTGTGTGGATTACACAGACTTGAATAAAGCCTGTCCAGCGGATCCTTTTGCTCTCCCCCGTATTGATCAAATCATTGATGCTACGGCAGGTTGCGAGCGTTTGAGTTTTTTGGATGCCTATTCGGGTTATCATCAGATCAAGATGGCAGTTAAGGACCAGGAAAAGACGGCGTTCATTACTCCCTTTGGAGCCTTCTGCTATGTTTCTATGCCCTTCGGGCTTAAGAGTGCGCAGGCTACTTATCAACGGTGTGTGCAAAATTGCCTCCACGAACAGATTGGTCGTAATGTACATGCCTATGTGGATGACATTGTGGTCAAGTCACGGAAGAAGGAGACCCTGGTTGATGATTTGAAGGAAACCTTCGATAACTTGAGAGTGTACCAAATGATGCTCAACCCAGCTAAATGTGTTTTCGGTGTACCTGCAGGCAAATTATTGGGATTCTTAGTGTCCCATAGAGGAATTGAGGCCAATCCGGAAAAGATCACAGCCATCACCTCCCTGGCCAAACCGAAATGCGTCAATGATGTTCAGCGCGTGGCCGGGCGGGTTGCTGCGTTAAGCCGGTTTATCAGCCGCCTCGGTGAAAAGGCGATCCCCTTGTATCAGATGCTCAAGAAGACAGATCAATTTGTCTGGAGTCCGGAGGCTGATAAAGCGTTTGAGGACTTGAAGCGACAGTTAGTCAATCCGCCAGTGTTGGCAGCCCCCGTTGATAAAGAGCCACTCCTGTTATATGTTGCTGCGGACGCCAGAGCGGTCAGTGTGGCGATTGTGGTAGAACGCAAGGAGGCTGGGAAGGAGCATCCGGTTCAGCGTCCGGTTTACTATATCAGCGAAGTGCTTATCGAGTCCAAGCAAAGGTATCCGCATTGGCAGAAGCTGGTATATGGTGTTTTTATGGCAAGCCGGAAGCTGAAGCAATATTTTCAAGGACACCCCATCACGGTGGTCAGTTCTGCTCCTTTGGGTGACATCATACAGAACCGGGAGGCGACCGGTCGGATTGCCAAGTGGGCTATCGAGCTTGGGCCGCACGGTTTAAGATACGTACCCTGGACGGCCATAAAGTCACAAGCACTTGTCGACTTCATAAATGATTGGACAGAGTTACAAGCACCTGAGGAGAAGCCAGATAACACATATTGGACTATTCATTTTGACGGATCCAGACAATTGGAAGGCTCGGGGGCTGGAGTCATTTTAACTTCCCCACGAGGAGACAAGTTTTGTTATGTCCTCCGTTTAATGTTCCCCTGTACAAACAATGCGGCTGAGTATGAAGCTTTGCTTCATGGTCTTCGGATGGCTAAAGAGATGAATCTGAGCCGCGTTAGGTGCTTTGGTGATTCGGATCTAGTGGCTCAGCAAGTATCTGGTACCTGGGATTCTAAGGACCCGCTCATGGCTGCATACCGTCGTGAAGTAGATATGGTGGCAGGGCATTTCAAAGGCTATCAAGTGGACCATGTGGACCGCAGAAAGAATGAGGCAGCGGACGCTTTAAGCCGCTTGGGCTCTCAGCGTAAACCGGTCCCACCCAATGTTTTCTTGGATGTATTGTATCACCCATCGGTACAGCTACCCGGTGAACTGGAGTTGGCTATTCCTGATCCGGAGGCTCAATTAGTGGCGGCTCTTCACGTCATCCCGGATTGGACGCTTCCTTATCTGGCATATATGAACCGGGGTGAGTTGCCAGAAGACGAAACCTTGGCTCGGCAGATAGTACGGCGGTCCAAGTCTATGACCATTCTCAAAGGGGAGCTACATCATCGCAGCGTGTCAGGAGCGCTGCAACGGTGCGTATCCCCTGAGGAGGGGTGCGAAATATTACGTGAAATACATGAAGGGGATTGCGGCCACCACGCCGGTTCAAGATCATTGGTGGCTAAAGCGTTCCGCCACGGTTTCTACTGGTTTACTGCTCATACTGATGCAGAAGACCTGGTCAGGTTATGTGATGGTTGCCAGAAATTTTCCAGACGAGCGCACATACCGGCTCAAGAATTGAGGATGATTCCAATTACTTGGCCGTTTGCGACTTGGGGGCTCGATATGGTTGGGCCTTTTAAACGTTCCAAAGATAAGAAGACCCACCTATTGGTGGCGGTTGACAAATTTACAAAGTGGGTGGAGGCAGAACCTGTCAGTAAATGTGATGCGGCCACGGCGGTTCGGTTTATAAAGAAGGTGATCTTCCGGTTTGGTTTTCCACACAGCATCATCACAGATAATGGTACCAATCTGTCCAAAGGTGCCATGAAAGAGTTCTGCGCACGTGAGCATATACGGCTTGATGTTTCTTCGGTAGCTCACCCACAATCTAATGGTCAAGCAGAACGAGCGAATCAAGAGATCTTGAGAGGTATCAAACCCCGGCTTCTGGTCCCTTTGCAAAGGACGCCGGGTTGTTGGGTTGAGGAGCTACCGTCTGTATTATGGAGCATCAACACCACGCCTAACAGATCCACGGGGTTTACACCGTTTTTTATGGTCTATGGAGCAGAGGCGGTTCTCCCAAGTGATATACGACATGACTCACCTCGTGTGGCAGCTTATGTTGAAGCGGACAACGAGCAGGCACGGCAGAACGCTCTTGACTTGTTGGATGAGGAACGTGACTTAGCAGCTGCCCGTTCAGTGATTTACCAGCAAGATCTTCGCCGTTACCACAGCCGTCGGGTTAGAACCAGAACCTTTCAGGAGGGGGATTTGGTGCTCCGGCTCATCCAGGATCAGTCTGATATGCATAAATTATCCCCGCCTTGGGAAGGACCTTTTGTGATCAGCAAGAATCTGAATAATGGGTCATACTACCTGATTGATATTCGAGAGCGCAAAGATTCACGCACATCAGAGGAGGAGACCAGCAGGCCATGGAACATAGCTCATCTTCGGCCTTACTATACATGAGCCTTGGGCTCTGCTTATGTACATATCATGACCATGTATATATTATGATCAATATAATTAACCGGAGCCTCAAGTAAAGCGGGGTCTCTGCTTTTCTTCACATCATGCGTGGTTACACGGAGTTGATTCGCTTTAGGGCAACCTCCGGTTTACCCCTTGAGGTCGCTTCACAGAAGATCAACAAAGTCAGTTGGGGACCTAGTCGACCTGAACCGTAGCTACACCTCCGGGGAGCTTGGTCATGTCTTGACGACGGTAATGCCTTCTGGCTGGCACATTTGCCACTAAGTCAGTTGGGGACCTAATCGACTTGAACCGTAGTTACACCTTATGGGAGCTCGGTCATGTCTTGATGATGGTAATGCCTTCTGATCGGCTTTTAAACAGCCAATAAGTCATTTGGGGGCTTGGTCGTGTCCGAACCAATGCAATGCCACTTGATCGGCCCTAGGCCACTGAGTCACTTGGGGGCTTGGTCGAATCCGAACCAATGCAATGCCATTTGACCGGCATATTTGCCACGATTCAGTTAGGAACCTAGTCAACTTAAACCGTAGCTACACCCCTTGGGGGCTTGGTTTTTTGTCTTGACGATGGTAACGCCTTCTGAACGGTTCATAGCAACCACCATTTGCATGCGTTTTACTATTGCGTTTCCTCTCGTATTTGGTTGTTTGTTATCTTCCTTCTTGTGGTGTTTTTGTTCTTTGGAACGACAAATACTTTTAAACCGATTCAGCTGACACAGCCTGGTCCGTTTTTTAACCCGGAGGCAGTTTGCCTGGTTTGGCAAAGGCGCAGCACGGTTCGTATGGTCGAAAGACCGTCCTTTGTACCCAGTAAAGACAGGAAACACAAGTTGGAAAAAGTCATGGCAAGGGCATCAGTACCCGTGCACAAAGGCGCATTCAAAGGCAGAGGTATTAACTATCTTATTACAAGGCAGCGTAGTGCCTGAATATATTGTTTTTTGACGGATTAACGTCGCCAATTAAGGTGAACCGGAGCTTTGATTACGCCTGTTCGCCGCCTCGGTTCGAAGGTTGTGGATCATCTTGCGCCGCTTCAGCCTTCTCATGGCTACTCATTGGCTGGAAATCAGCAGTGGTCCAGTCGATTCCCATTAACGCTTGAAAGACAGCTTCTTCATGAATCAGCAAAGACGGTTCAATGTCAGGGGCGTAGGTATGCTTACGGATTGGAGGAATAAGGTTTTCCGCTTCAGGGATCGGGGCAGCTACTCGCTTGTTCTGGTTGTCATATTGGGCCTGATAATGTGTCAGATCTGCTTCTTCAGCCAATTGACAAGCTAGGGGGCGCACCGCCCGGTTTATCGCCCTCAAGTCATTTTCGCCGAAATCTGAACCGTCTTCTTTCAAGCTGGGATATCCTTGTGCCGCCTCGACAGGATCAAAGTCTGGTACCCACGCTTTGGCCCGGATCAAGGCAGTGATGGCTCCGGTTCGGGCAGCTGATCTTTTTAACTCTTCAATCCGGGCAGGAAGCATGGATAACCTTTTTAACGTGTCTTGAATCAGAGACGGTGCGGGGTTGTTATGCGATGCAGTGGTGATAACTCTCTGTGCTCCGGTATACAACTGTTCAATCAAAGTATAGGCAGCTTTGAGTTTCATCCGCACATCAGAACCCAAGTGTCCAATACATGTGCCTGCAGTGTTTCAAGATGGATTACAAACCGGACATAGGATATAGCAGACAATGTGCAAATTGGAGGAAGGGCATCAAAAGAAATTTACCAAAGACGGCAGAGGTCATGGAGTGTATTTGTCGCTTTACGGTGGATAGTTCATCAACCACCGGTTTGAGAGCAGCTTCGGCATTTTCAGCCCTTTTAATCAAAAGAGCTTTTTCAGTAGCCCAATCAGCTTGTTCCTTTTTGCGGCTTTCTTTCAGCTGTTCCATGACGTTTAAGGCATTGGTCAATTCTTCCTTCGCTTTTGCAGTTTCAGCCTGCTGGGTTTTTAGGATTTCCTGAAGGTCCGAGACTTGTTTCTCTTTGGTCTTCAGATCCGCCTGCAGCAGGTCATCAGCAGTGTTCAGAAAATATTGCACGGTTTGGAAGTATCAACCACACAAGCAAGTTATGTGCTCGATACTTGGGGGCTAATGCATACTTGATCTTAACGCATGTTTTACATTACAAAAGTCCCAAGCTTAATACAAGTATTTAAACTTGGCACTTGGGGGCTAATGGTTATTTGATGATGTTTCCTGGTTACGACCTATGTTGAAGCCCTGTTTTATCAAACCGGACCTTGGTTGTCAAGGCAGCATGATTCGGGCTACCATCTCGGGTTGGAAGAAATTGAGAAGCTAAGTTGCAATAGAATGAAGCACAAGAGTTACCTCAAGTTTTTCTTTCATCATCCTGATCATGCCAGCTTCATAATCGCGACTGGTATACAGTCGGTTCAGGTACCCAGAATAAAGATCTTGGGCGCTTAAAGCGACATACGTTGAGGAATCAACGTCCCATTTGCCCTTTATGGCCGAGATTTCTTCCTTAGCAGTATGCTTGGCTAAGGTAGCAGAGTTCCCCGGTTCAGCGCGACCAATGCCGGTAATCACAACATCATCATCTTTGGAATCGCTGCTCGGCATTGGCACTGTCGGTTTATCAACAGTTCCAGAAGGGTGGATGGATTCCTCAACCCGAACAGGACTGGCAGGCTGATCGGTATGGCTGGCAGGATTGGTAGGCCTTTCTTCAGCATAGGCGTCATCTTGTGGAGGTGGATAATTCTGAATGTCTTCACGAACTAGAGCATCAGCGCCAGGAGTTTTCTCTGGTTCAGGAGCGGCAGTTCCTTCGGCCGGATTATCCAGACGAGCCTTCTTGCTCGGTCTAGGTTTAGCCCTGGGAGAGACCCAAAGATTGAAAGAACGGTGTAAGAAGGATTAAGAAACCCATATGGAAATATGTTGTGATCGGTTCAACTTACCCAATAATTGTCTTTAGCGGTGGCAGTTGAGTGGCTGAAGATTCACCAGAAGATGAATGGGAAGTGACCTGGTAATCGGAGTCAGATGGATTAAGAGGCTGATGAATTAAACCTGCTTTAGGAGGAAAGCTAGCGCATAAATCGGAGACCTCTGAGTGGCGTTTCCGAACCGGGCTGTTCGGTAAACCGGCGGAGGTAACTACCTGGCCACTATGCCGGGTGGTGCGACGAGCTTCATGTTGCTGGGTCTTCACAAGAAATTTGGGATCCAAGTAAGCAAGAGGATGAGAAAATTTAACTTTCCGGTTTGCTTGGCGAGGTTTTTTCAAAGGCAAAGGAACTGTATCAGAAGAAAGAATAGTTACCTCTAGGCCTTCAGCATTACTCGCTTCAGCGTCGTCCTGACAAATATCATCATCAATAAGACGTATAAAAAGTAAGCCAACTGAATCGAGGTCTACCTCAAGGTCCGAATTACCCACATCATCCTCATCTAATTCCGGGGTAGAGGAAGCGGTGTTCCTTTTCTTCTGAGCAGGCTTCTTCACCCTTGTTTTGGGTCGGGTTACCTTTTCTGTTGGCTCTTGAAGCTTCTTGCTCCAAAACGGATCATCTCCCTGTTTCAGAAAGGATTGGAGTTAATAGTATACATATAAGGAGATCATAAATTCTATAACAAACAGAGGTGAGATGCTTACAGCAGGTGGTTTATTTGTAGCACAAAAGGGAAGCAGGCCGGTTCAGGCGCAAACATATTCCGGTTCATTCAGCATCTTTTTCACAGCTTCAGTAACTTCGTCTTCCGTCAGCTGAATGTTGCAGTGCCTCAAAGGATCATTAACCCGGCCCGTGTATTTGCACATTAAACCGGAGCGGATACTAAGGGGCAGGATGCTCCATGAAATCCAGCAACGGGCAAGATCTACTCATGTTAAACCGTTAGCCATGAAGGCTCTGAGCTTGGACAGTTGAGGGGCATACTTACTCCTCTCTTTGGCGGTTAGCCTTGGGGGGAAGGGGTGTGTATTGCTAAGTCTCTCTGGACGGAAGCCAGGCAGAGGATTTTCTTCAGCAGGGGAAGTATCCTTGCAATAGAACCAAGTGTGATTCCATTCTTGCGGATGACTATGTAGCTTGGCGTGAGGATAAGTCACTTCTTTCCTCTTTTGAATCGCCATACCACCCAGTTCCATATTAGGGCCGTTGGTGAATTCAGTACGTTGGTTCAAATGAAAACAGTCTCGGAACAACTCTACAGTAGGTTCCTCCTGGAAGTACACCTCACAAAGCACTTGAAAATGGCAGATATTCGTGACTGAGTTTGGACCAACATCTTGTGGGCGCAACTTAAAATTAGCCAGGACGTCCCAGTAAAATTTTGAACCGGGTGGGTTAAAGCCCCGGGCCAGGTGATCCGCAAACACAACAACTTCTCCTTCCTGGGGGGGTAGGAGGACATTCATTCCCTGGAACCCTCCAATGGATGGCATTTTTGCTACTCAAGGCGCCAGTCAGAACTAAGTTGTTTAATTGGGTCTCGGTGATGCGAAAGGGAACCCAGTTGCATTCGTATACCTGTTTTGCCATGAGGAAATCTACAAGACAAAGGTATTCCGGTTTGAGAACAGGTGTGATTGTAAACCGAAGATGCTCTTATATAGACCGGAGTTATCTAGAATGATATCATCTGGCGGTTCATCAAGGGGACTAATGGATATATAGTTTGGGTTGTTCGCTCTGCTAAAAGTTAAACCGACCAGATCTAACAGTTATGAATATGAAAGCAGAAACAGATCCCGTACGGATTCTTTCAAAACAATGGATCTACAGCTAGGGCAAAAAAGAAGTAAAAATATGAGGTTTGGCTCGCAGCAGAACAGCACAAGTTCGACAAGCAGGGAAATGAGTGGGATCTAAGGAGATGAGTACAGATTTATGGCGAATACTGAGAGTGACTACAAATCACAATATAAGTATCATAATCTGTTCACAAAAACTTGCTATGGAGATGAACAATGAACAGTGGCAGGATAAGGATGACGAACCCTATAACAGATCTAAAGCAAGAAGAACAGGAACCTTACCGGGATCCAAACGGATGCGGAGGGTCGCCGCGGTACTCTGGTCCGGTCAGGTTGATGCAGCGGCCTGAGTTGATGCAGTAGCTGACAGCGGCGGCGGAGCTCCGAAGTCTGAGTCGCGAGGAAGACGAAGAAGGGGACGAAAGGGAGGAAAGGAAGATGGCCTTCTAGTCCTATTTATAAGGCGCGGCGCGCGTGCCAGGCGCGCGAATCCAGGAGCCGGTGATTTCGGGAGCCCAGCTGACGCCTTGATTATTGCGGATTTAGCAAAAAGAAACGGTAACTTTGTGCTGACGTCATATCGGTTTACAGCAGCAAGAGGAGACGACGAAACGGTGGTTTAATAGTTACTGGAAGACATTTGAAGACAGAAATTCTTACTAAGGATTGACATGAACCTGTTCAAATCAATCTGGGGCCTAATGTTGGGGATATTGCTATTTGGGGTAAACCGGCCAGGAGGGCCCGGGTTAGCTCCGTCAATGGACCCAAGATGTTAAAGCCCAAGGAGAAATAGAAGGGCCCAAGGCCTATAATCGGATTAAAGGTTTATGGCCGTAAACCGGCCTGAGGTAAACTTGCATTGTAAGTTAGGAATAGAGAAACCAACCCGGGCACGTTTATGAACCGGAGGTTGGGATTTTGTAGACCGACGGGCGTCACCCGTGTATATAAGGGGACGACCCGACGACGGTTTAGGGACAGAGAACAACAACTCGAGGTTTAGGCGAAGCTTATCGCTCCCTAGCCCTCGAAACACATCAATCCCATCACAACTAGACGTAGGCTTTTACCTTCATCGAAGGGGCCGAACTAGTATAATACTGTGTCCTTGCGTCCGTTTTAACCCCTTCAAGTTAACCCGTTGCGATGGCTCCACGACTAAGTCCTTTCGCTAGGACATCTGCCGTGACAAATCCACGACACCAACCAAAGCCATATGCCACCCAACGCCCTCCGAACTATCCCCATTACTTGGCCTTTTGCGGTCTGGGGGCTTGATATGGTGGGACCCCTTAAAGGTGGAACTCACAAGAGAAAATACTTATTGGTCATGGTGGATAAATTCACCAAATGGATAGAAGCCAAGCCTGTCAAGACGGCCGAATCCGGACCTGTGATAGACTTCATATCCGGGGTCGTACACCGTTACGGTGTCCCCCACAGCATTATCACCGATAACGGCACAAACTTCACCTCTGACGAAGTAAAGCTGTGGTGCAATAACATGGGCATTAAGCTCGATTATGCTTCTGTCTATCACCCACAAACTAACGGTCAGGTCGAACGAGCAAATGGTCTCATCATGAGCGGCATCAAACCCAGACTAGTGCGGTCCCTCAAGGAATCTGATATGCACTGGGTAGAGGAGCTCGACTCCGTACTCTGGGGGCTGCGAACCACGCCAAATCGCACCACCGGAATCACACCATTCTTTATGGTGTACGGCGCTGAGGCGGTTCTGCCCTGCGACATAATTCATGACTCACCTCGAGTGCGCATGTACGAAGAAAGAGAAGCCGAGCTTGATCGGCAGGACAACCTGGACGCTTTAGAGGAAGAGCGTGACGTGGCTAAAGCCCGTTCCGCATTCTGTCAACAGCAAGCTCGAAGATATCAAAGCAGAGAAGTACGGGCCAAAAATTACAACGTTGGTGAACTAGTTCTGCGCCTGCCGGATAAGCAAAAGAACAAACTCAAGCCCAAATGGGAAGGTCCATTCATAATCGACCAAGTCCTAACTGATGGAGCGTACCGCCTGCGAGATGCGTCGGACAACCGACTCGAGCCGAACCCATGGAACGCCACACGTCTCCGAAGATTCTACGCCTAGCGCCGGACTTTGTGTTTGTCTCCTTCCTCTGTCCATTTTTTACATTTATACTTTTTCTTGCTTTGTCTCCTACTCTCTTCTTTTCTAGCCCTTAAAGGCTCATTATGTGACACGCTATCCGCGCTCTTTAAACCTGGGGGCTTCTTTAACAGAAGCTTGTTTATATGGGTTTCACACCCAACGCATGTGTCAGACTTCCGCATGCACCTTTTCTTCGCCATTATATGCATCGATATGACTTAAGTTTTGGCCAAACTGGGTTGCCTGGCTCCTGTGCTTACCCCTACGTTCCCGATTGTTCGGCTAGGCGGTAAAGGGAGCACCTCTGCGATTGCTACTGCCGGATAAGCCGGATGTGTACCTCAGACTGGGTGAAGCCGAAAGCTAGCGTTCTTAAGGGAATATTCGGTCGGTGAACTAAAGATGAACCTTTTTATTTTATACATGCCCCCAGACGATCTTCTGCATTTGCAGTCCGGACATGCACTTTAGGGCACGCCACCCCAGCGAAAGGAACCCTTAACGGAACTATTCTCTCTGGAAGATGTTTCTTACTAACCATGTAATATAACATAACTAGTTGGGCACTTGTCTGATAAAGCACTAATGACCCCTACGCCTGGTCTCCATGCATACCCTGGCTTTTATATAGCTGTTATGGTATTCGGACACACTCCGGACCGTCAGGTCCCGAGGTCGAAGCGAAAAGGTCGGCAACGACAAACGATCTACAATCTAGCTAGAAGGCATTACACATGTCAATTATAAATTACATAGTCATCTTGACTGATCGTATTCCTCCTCTATACCATCTAACAGGCTGTCTAATTTACAGTCCTGATGGGAATACTTTGCGGCCAGCTCTACCTGGCCATACACCAAGCTCACAGGGATCTCCTTCCCGTCAGGCCCCACTGGTCCGACCTCGGCCATATGATTGGGGTCAGACTTCGTAAAGCGGGTCTTCACCATGGCCCAGGCCTCCCTCGCGCCTTGTCGGCAGGCTGATATCTTCCACAACCGGACGCACCGCCGAGCTCCTGTCAGCTTCTCCGCAAGCTCTCCAAGGCCCTCGGGCGTGGAGTGGGCAGGCCATAAGGCTTGGACAACCCCTTGCATTGCCTGCCGAATTCGTTCGTGCAGTTGCAGGAGTTCGGGGAGAAGGTCACCCGTGGAACCGGGCATCTCCTCTGCAGGACGACCTGTGAGCATACCTACAGACAATACTCTGTTATTCGACTTCCTCGCCGAACTCATTTTCTTCAAAGTTCGTTCAAGCACTTACTAAATATGTCGCGTCGAAGCCGCTGATTCTCCTTCATGGAGTCAGATAGCTGGCCACGAACGTCTTTCAGTTCAACATCCAGGTTGGTGTTGGCATCATGAAGATCATTCTTCTCTCGCCTCACCCTTGTCAACGTACTCTCGCTAGCCTTTAACTGGCGTAAGAGTTGTTGCTTCTCCGGATCAAGTCCGGCGCCATCTGCAACATGAATTGTCAGATTTGCGCACAAGCCGCACAATACTAATCTCTCAAAGTATATCGTACCTGAGGGGGTCCCTTTGGGCTCCCCTGTTGCGGCTCGTGCAGCCTCTAGTTGGGCCTTGCACTTTTCCAGCTCCTGGGACAGCACGGTGTTCTTCTCAGTAAGAACCTACATATGATCCTTAAATCAGTTAGTTTGACTGTTTCAAGTCTCGGGGGCTACTGGTATACATATATTTAACCAAAATTTTCTTACTCGTATGTCTTTCACATACTGCTCCGTGGCTCTGGTTAAACCATCTTGAGCAGCACGAAGGTACGCATCTCCCGAATTGAAGGCGTCTAAGGCCTCTCGGGAGAAACAAGCGTCGCGTAGGACTGTCCGGTGACGCCTATGGTTCATGGCGCTCTCCACTTCTGAATTTGTGGCAGATAGCCGGTCCGTGTCCTCTGTTGGAGGAGCGTCCGGCGCAAGCCTGGTGTTCGTCCCCGCCTCCGGACCAGACGTTGGAGCCTGGCTGGTAGAGGCGTGGTTGGCGGCCCCTCCGGATATAGTCCGGCGAGGCCTCTTCGTCCTAGAAACAGTACGGATGTTAACATGCCTTGACAGAATAACGCCAGGGTGACAGAGGGCGCGTTATACCTTTGTGCCGAACTCTCAGTCCGGACTTCATCTCTTTTTACCCCACGGGGCCCGGCGGCTCCTCGTTGGCTAGCCGTCGCCGGTTTGGCCTCCCTCCTCGGAAATCTCCCCTGTAAAATACGATTGTCGTCAGAAACACCGGAATATGTGAGGATGGAATCTCTCTTGCGGAATAAACACTCCGGTTTCTGTCACCTGGGAGGCCGGGATTAACCCAGGGTAATCAACCGTAATGGCTACCAAGGTATTATCCTTGCTTAACTGGTGGAACACCCCGTCGATGAGCTCCACCGATATGTCCGGATCCTCTTCGGAGTCTGGATCGAGGGACCGTTCTGGGTCCTCAGGCTGTGGAGGGCAGCTGTTGATATCCTTTACCTCCTGTCGCAGCTCCTGCATTGAAATCATCAGATTACGTATCTAGTCATGGGAGCATTAAATAAACAGGCAAGTGCAATTGTTCACTTACCCAACTTGGAGGTTCATACATAGTGAATCCGGCCCGCGGGTTGACGCGGAGGAAGTCCTCCTTTTATCCCTTGTACAAAGATGTTAAAATCTTTACTAGAGCGGCAGCTGTGGCTGGCCCCTTACGGCCGTAACGGGTGGCGTCATCCTCCCCGTTGAAATCCCACATGGGCTGGCTCCTATATTGAAGCGGCTGCACCCCCCGCATAATACATGCGGCCATGACTCCAATCATGGTTAGTCCAGAATGAGCCAACAGTCTTATCCGGCCCATCAGGTAGAGGACGTCTCTGTTGCTTTCTCTTTGAGAGCTCTGCGGACGCCAACTTAGGCGTTTCTTCAAGGGAGCCATGCTGAACTCAGGGAGGCCGACCCGGATAGGGTCCGGCAGCGGGACGTCATCTATGTAGAACCATTCTGAAGGCCAGTCCTCGGACGCCTTCTTTGGGGTTCCGGATAGGTATCCGGTCCCGGCGATGCGCCATATTTCGGCTCCGCCCACTTGGTATATAGACCCCTTTTGAGAACGGGGCACCAAGCAGAACAACCTCTTCCACAGCGCAAAATGAGCCTCGACGCCTAAAAATAGCTCGCAAAGGGCAACGAAGCCTGCGATATGAAGTACGGAGCCGGGCGTGAGATTGTGCAGCTGGAGGCCGTAGAACTCCAGAAGCCCGCGGAGGAATGGATGAATTGGAAATCCCAGTCCCCTTAATAAATAAGGGATGAGGCACACCCGCTCTCCTTTAGAAGGATTGGGGGTGCTCTCCGCTTGCTTTCCGCCGTTGTAGGTGGCGAGTCCGGCTCGGACCGGGACCATATATGCCTGGGGAAGGAATCCCTTGGCCTGCAGTGACACTAGCTCGCTGTGTGGGATGGTGCAACTCTCCCAGTCTCCAGATTTGGGACTGGAGGGGCGAGGGGAGGAGCTACGACGGCTGGCCATGTTGGAATGGACCTTTGCTGGAGACGCTCTGATGATAACTCGCGGAGAGGAGAAGATGTGGTTTGGATCTAGAAACCCATCCCGTTAAATAGGCGGCTCGTTTATATGACTAAGGGTGTGAATATAAAAACACCCCCGGGCTTTTCGCATTCGTTCAACACGTGGAAGACGACAATTATTGGGCACTGAGGCCGAGGAGCGCTACGTTACAAAAATCGGACATTATTCATACAGGTACACAAGATTCGGAGGAGGAACCCGCCTTGCAATGCCGAAGACAAATTTGCGCGCCGGAGTCGACGTCATTGAAGCCTGGTTCGGGGGCTACTGAGGGAGTCCTGGATTAGGGGGTGTTCGGATAGCCGGACTATACCTTCAGCCGGACTCCTGGACTATGAAGATACAAGATTGAAGACTTCGTCCCGTGTCCGGAAGGTTCTTTCCTTGGCGTGGAAGGCAAGCTAGGCGTGCGGATATTCAAGATCTCCTACCAATGTAACCGACTCTGTGTAAGCCTAACCCTATCCGGTGTCTATATAAACCGGAGGGTTGTAGTCCGTAGGACAATCAGATCATAATCATCATAACCATCATCATACCCATAGGCTAGCTTCTAGGGTTTAGCCTCCTTGATCTCGTGGTAGATCTACTCTTGTACTACCCATATCATCAATATTAATCCAGCAGGAGTAGGGTTTTACCTCCATCGAGAGGGCCTGAACCTGGGTAAAATAAAGTGTCCCTTGTCTCCTGTTACCATCCGACCTTGACGCACAGTTCGGGACCCCCTACCCGAGATCCGCCGGTTTTGACACCGACACTTTGCATCATATTTTATTTATTGTTTTGCATCGTAGTCATAAGATTTTCGAGATTTTATCGTATGTTGTACTATTTTTGTTGATTTTTGAAAGATGAAGGAGGATATGTGAGGCATTAAAGAAGAAAACATCAATAAAGGGTAAAAATCACACTAATTGGTGTGATAATAACCTGCCATACAAAGCAACGATAAAATGGGAGAAAATGCAGTTGCACATGCGCTTCTAGAGGAGAAGACGACGTCTGGTATGAGCGCACCTGCTCGTACCAGCGGTGCCTCCACCCCCTAATTGACTAGTTCAAGTTCGTGCTTTTTATATCACACAGAGGAGACACAGACAGATCAGAACACACACCATAACCAAAAACCCTAGCCTACGGAAGGGATTCAGAGGGGGAATAGGCGGAAGGGCTCTGCCACGCCATCAACCCGATCAAGGAGACTCGTGCATCAACCATCACCACCCCTCTATTCATTTCTTTTTAATACCAAAACCCTAGGTGGATCCGTACTTGTATTACTTTGATCGTGCATCCATGATTATCCCAATGATGCTTGTTGTCTCTATGTATGAGTAAACCCCCTAGTTCTCGATTTCTTTGGCATGGTTGTGTTAATGTTCTTGGCGAGGTTGTGTTAAGTCGACCACTCAACATATTGCCTTATGAACATGAAGGATATTACTGTCATTTTTATGGTGGGTTGCGGAAGTACAGAGTTGATAGTAACTACTTCCCTTCCTTCCCTGAGTAATTGATAGGAGAATAACAAAGACCGCCCATGGCTGTCCACGAGGAGACGCTTAATCATCATTGTCGTAACTTGAATGTGGGGAGGAACGATGGTGGCGTGTGTGATATGTAGCTACGCATGTATGCATCATGCATGTATGTTGTACCAGGCTCTACCCACTTATAGAAATGGTGTGGGGTGGCTTAGTGACCCGAACCTAGAATTGTGCGTTCGCATAATTATGTTAGATACATACTAGTGGTGAATCTAGACTCCTTGAGAGTTACCTTTGATCTGGTTTCGGATGTAGATAATCCCTACCTTTTTCTCTAAGGTAACCCTGGATATCTAACCCAGGGGAAGTAATGCAAATAGACAGGGATTCAAACAAGCTATATATTGTTGTCATTATAAGTTGCAAATTCCCAAGCTGAAAATCACGAGTTGTTTAGAGAGAGAGAGAGAACAATGGTATGGAAATAGGCTAGGACGTGAGCACTTTACTTACAAGCTTATACTTGCACTTTAGGATCTTGTCTTGATTTCCAACATGGTCTTGGTACACACCGCTATGATGTGTTCTCAACATGTAGATGTGGGGGGATGTGTCCTAATAATGCCATGATCAATCAACAACCTGCATCATGAGTCTATTTTCCAATCAAGACCCTTACTGTCGCACGAGGTTATCTCGGTTATTAAGTATTCTCCAGACCAACGCGTTGGGCGTTTAATGATTGCAACTGAGTTTCTTTTGGCTACTGTGTTAATTCTTACTGTCACCGGCTTTCGATATAGCCTTCCACGTGTCCCTACACTTTACCTCCTCCTTGATCGATATATGGGATACACATAACGTTCAGTTAAGTAAAGTCAATACCAATGATCCTGTGCACAAGTACATAGGGCTACAAGGCTATGTCTCAGCCCATGGCTTGAGAGGATTACTCACACATCACAATCAGATCACAGATGGAAAACAATGTAGATGACATTGGTAGATGATTGCTTGATAAAAGTCTTACAATGTCGCCGTATGCAATATATCGATTGCAAGTATAGCAAACTATGAGGAGAATGTCTATGGAGATGGGCATGGATACGACGACGGCTAGGGTTTGTCCTGGGAATGGCTCTTGGCAACATTGGTGATGATACGGGTGATATGGCGACTATCTGCGGAAATAAATTAAAAATAGGGATTTATAATATTTTGCGTTTATAGTCATTAATGCTAAAATGGGAGTTATTTCTCAGAATATTCAGTTTAAACAATGATGGAATGAGTGTAAAAAAATAGACTTATCAACCTTCCCAAACTTAAACCTTGATCTTCCTAGAGCAAGAAACAAAACCGTAAGGAACTCAGTTATTTAAATAGAAATAACGAGAAGATATTGGTTCAATTACGATTGATATGCCTAGATAGGTCATCTCTTTCTTCACCTGCATACTTGGTTATTATGCAAGCTTGTTAGGCCAAGGTAATTAACATAAAGTTTTCATTACTTTAACAAAGTAACAACTAAGAATTATTCTACTTTTTCTAGTTAACACTTACTTGCGGGGAACACTTTGAAAGAACTTTTACGATGATGAAAACGGTCTTGAGCCCTAAGCACGTTGGCTGGCACACCACTAGTAAGTCGGCCTTCAGCGGTGGCTTTGCAAGCCATACTGGCAGCGCGCGTCCATGGGCGCTCTACTGTTGTATGACAAGTCAATGGCGGGGTGGCTGCGACCACGCACGCCACTGGTAAAATTCAACTTACTAGAGGCTTGCTACAGGTCGCTCATATGCCACCGTTACTCCATTATCAGTGGCATGCTTTCTGCGTCACACGCTACTGGTACTCAACTATGAGTGGCATGCTCTCTTTGTGGCGAGCCACCGGTATTCTGTTATTAGGGTGTGCTCTATGTGTCACACACCGCTGATATTTTAACTAGTTTTTTTAGAAACATATTTTAAACTAGTTATAGTAGTGAATGCATATGGAAAAGGCCATCTCCCCATCCTCGAAATGGGCATTTCTATTCGTTACGGTTTACTTCATCTAGCCTACAACTTGCATGTGTGTTATTCTTTGAGAGTCTCCAAAGTGCACTGTTTTTGAAAAACAAATTGATCACCAAATTTTGTGTTTTTCATCACGAGCTCCTCGAATGTCCTTTCACCATGAATATTTGCATGCACCTACCATACTCAAGCATCTTCCATGAGAAAAAAACACTATATTTTCTCTCACAGGGGAGTCATTGAGTCAACGTGAGGTTCCTCTTGCAGGAACGCACCACCGTATCGGTAGAAGACGGACGCAAGGGACACAAGAGTAGTCAGTAGTAGTGGATCCGAAGAATGGTATATCTCCTGAAGATACCGTGCACCACCCATTCACGCACCAGAGCGCGGGCGGCGTCGCCGTGGCTGCCGTCCCCGGCCTGCCACCACCGGACAAGCCTCCCCGCGGACTCCACGATGCCGCCCGCGCGCCAAAACCGAGCCGACCACGCTTTTAAAACTCACCAATCCGCCCCCGCGATACACCCCAGACAGGCAGACGGAGCGCCGAGCGACATGGAGGCCGAGACGTTCGAGTGCGGCGCCGACGCGGCGGCGTTCGTGCTCTCGCGCCTGCCGCACCCGGACGACGCGGCGGCCGGGGCGCGCGCGGCCTACGTCGACGCCGCCACGGGCCGCGCGCTCTCCTTCGCGGGCCTGCGCGGCGCCGCGCTCTCGCTCGCCTCCGCGCTGCGCCTCGGGCTCGGCCTCCGCCGCGGCGACGCCGTCCTCGTGGCGCTCCCCTCGCCCGACGACGACCCGCTGCTGCTCCCGCCCGTCCTCCTCGGCGTCCTCGCGGCCGGCTGCGTGGCCGTCGTCGCTGCCCCGGGCGCCAAGGTAGACGCCGTGGCGCGGGAGTCCGGCGCCGCGATCGTCGTCGGTGCGCCGGGGACGGGCGGCGGGCTGCCCCTGCCGCTGCTGCTCATGTCGAGGTCGCTGGACCCGCGGACGGTGTCGGCTGAGGAGCTCATGGAAGGCGGCGACCCGGCCGCGCTCGACGCCGTCGCCGCGGACCGGCCGAACCCCTGGGACGCGGCCCTCGTGGTCCACTGCTCGTCGACGACCGGCAAGGTGGCCATGACGCACGCCGACCTGATCGCTGCCGTGGCCGGCGCGGCCTCACCCGACGAAGACCGGGTCTGCCTTGCCACACTGCCGACGTGGGGAACCAGCGTCCACGGCGGGCTGGCGCTGCTCGCCCTCGGGCTCCCGGCGGCCGGAGCGACCACGGTGCTCCTGCCGCCGTCCTCCGACCTGCGGGCTGCGGTGGCCACCCACAGCGCCACCGACGTCGTGGCGACCCCCGAGGCGGCCGCGGCGCTCTTTGCTCCCGCGCTGCCGCAGGGGATGCTCGCCACGCTGCGGAGGGTGACAGTGGTGACGCCGCTCGCAGACGACGCACGGCAGGCGTTCCGGCGCAGGCTATCGTGGGTCGATCTGGCAGAGATGTCCGGCGCGCCGGAGATGGGAGCGGCGACTGCGGAGTCGCCGGAGCAGTTGCAGGTGGCTCCTGCACCTCTGAGGCCTCTGCTGCTCGTGCAACCTGATGCTGCAGCCACACAGTAAGATTGCCAATTTGCCACACAATCCACGGAGAATTACATCACTTAATCATCTTTACAAGTTCAAATATTTTCAGGCTGAAGGGCAAAATACCAGATCAAATGCCATCGCCAAGCGAGGCTACCTCTCTGGTAAGAATCCATCTATGCACTGAACAAACCAAATTTACCAACAACAAAAAAAATGATTGCAATGCCACATAACATGCTCACACCTGAACCAGAAACACCTGATCGAGTCTGTAAATTTACGCTGTAAACAATGTATTTTCCACCCAGTCGCTGTGTACCAACTCCAAAAAAGTAAAAACAAAAAACAAGAGCTAACATCCCCAACCAATTATATTTCCAATCCAGTACAATCTTAGGTATACTTGTCATATGTATGATTACTACCATGTTTTTGCTGTGCAATGTCTAAACGGCCGCCTACGGAAAATTTGTACCAGGTGTCGCCGCTTCAGAAGATCCAAAAGACTGTTCTCAGTGATGTCTTCGCAAAATCAGTCGCGGGCAAGTTCTTGAGGAGGAGCCCGGTGGCTTGCGACAAACAAGCTGTCTCAAAACTGTAGCAGCTTCGCCTCCGTTTCGCCGCTGGGTGGCTGCTTGTCTTGAAGGACCTGGCATAGAATGCTTAAAGAGTTACAAGTGCTCCCGGAAGTTGTACTATCGCATATCGAGCTATATGAAAAATTGAAAGGGGATCTGTAAAAGGAGAACCGATAGTTTTTATGGACTCTAGTTTAGCGAAATCAAGGTTGTCTTGGTGGACCTGACATATAATGCTTAAAGAGTTACATACACTCTTGTAAGTTCAACTATGAAACATTGAGCAAGTTGAGCAGAGGTGGCCTCAACAGTAGGGAAATCAGTATAACACATGTCAAATAAATGAAATGGAATGCAGCTTTGGAATACATTTACATTTCTCTACCTCCAGGATTTTGCTGTTCTTGGTTCTGTAAGCATACAATAAACTGTTTCGGGAAGAAAAATATATAGAGAGATAAACGTCAAAATCTAAACTAGGGCACAAGATTTCATCATACATGAGTTGCATATATGTGCGGTAACACTTTGTTAAGAAAAGTTTGTTTCCTGGTTCTCTTTTCATAAAGCAGCATAGATGCCAAAAAAATGTAGGCAATCACCCTTTAATGTTCATTTCACACATCATTCTACATTACGCATTAACTATTTGCTTACATAATATATGATCTAGAACCATGCATTGTATCCTTGAAAACAGGGATCACATCAACCTCTTCAATATTGTTGCGCAAAATGACAACCATGAAGCTTTGACAATAGCTTAGCACGGTAACAAATAAGTACATCGGATATTTTTCCATTCAAGCATGTTGCACGCAAGACTTACTATTCATTGTCGGAGACCTCTGCACTTCCTCCCACCCACTTCCATACGCCCCCTGATTTCCGTCTCTGAGAAGTCGTCATGGTTTGTTCAGCCTGAGATATTTGTTGCTGCAAGGCTTCCAGTTCATTCTCCAGAGAACTGGCAGACTCCAACCTCTTATGCGCAGCAGCAATTTGGGACTGAGTTGGCCAGAGAAAAGAAGAGGTAAGCAATCAGCAGCATAAAAGGAGAGTTGAAAATACGTGTGTTCACGCTCAGAACAAATTATAGTGGGGAAGTTCAGAACCTCCAGTTTCTGGCATCTTGAGCCCTCAGCAGCTAGCTGATTCTCAACTGATCTAAGTTCCTTCAAAAGAAAAAGAAAACAACAGTGGGAACTTATCATGGTGAATAAGGAATTTCCTTTTGCAGTATGGAAAGAAAGTTTGCCCTCTCAAAGAAAACAAATGGAAAGGCAATTTTACCTTTGCTAATTCACCATAGGATAACTTCACCATATCTAGTTTATCCTTTAGCTTTGAGTTTTCACTGCGAACTTCTGCCAGTCGAGACTCTAGTTCTCCTTTCTCCCCATTAAGTGCATCAATTTCAGCAACCATTTGTTTCGAAGAACTTCCAGGTTCAGCTATCTTCACATCCAAATCATCAGTAGCAACAATATCTTTAGTTTTCTCATCAGTAGCAGTTATTACAGCATAGGCAGCTTTCACAGAAGCTGCAGCAGCAGCGGCTGCTGGAGATTGGAAAAGCCGAGGTTGCACAAAGTTCCTTGGTTTGGGTTTCATCACAAAGATCTGCAGTAGTGTCATTATTTTCATTAGGCGTATGCTTAACTGAAACAAAGCGCACTACAAATTGCTAACGGAAACAAAGAGTACTGAAAAGGGAAAATGAAGAATATGTACCTTCACCCTAAACCCAAAAACCCTAACTAGAGGGACCACACATAGAGACAATGGCATGACAACAGCCATCAAAAGAGAAAATCCTACAGGTGTATCATTTTGAACAAAATACTATGCATAGTCGTTATTTGCTCAAAGCTACCTCATTGTTGTACTTCCCATTGTAACCACCAAAGGCAATTAGAAACTTTTCGCCATCAACTGTGGTTGAACAAAGAGTGAGACCCTGAAAAATATGTTAAGAAGTCATGATTCACCACATGATGAAAAGCTAAAGCTCTAAATATTCATAGTTATGCACTTCCTAGAACATGAATTTGTATGACCAATCTTTATGACTGAACATGTCAGCACCAATGTGCAAATACTGCTTACCTCACAAGCAAGTGGATCTCGAACTGACACAGTAGTGACAACAGACCAGACAAACTTGGAAGCGTTCATTACGATTGTATCAGTGGAACCTACAACATGTGCATTTTCTTAAATACCGGAGCTGAAAGAACAGCACAAAATGAATTTAATAAAAACATATAAATACTGTATCATGCATCCAGGCATTACCACTGGCATTATCTCCACCACCAACTATGTACCAATTTTCGTCAATCATCATACCAGCATGACCACTCCTAGGAGTTATATGTGCACCTTGAGTGTCAGGTTGAGACCACTCCAGCTGTTACAATTAAACATTATTTACACAAACTTATCAATTGAGTCCTAAAGTCGTGTTAAACTTGGCTCGAGAGAAAAAGCCCTCCAAAGTATCCCTTCTATGTACAGTACAACATAATTTGCAAAACATATCTGTGTGTCATCTTATGATGTATTGATGTGTACTAGTTACAGTTAGTGATAGTGGACTGGAGTTGGATCCTAGTCATTTGATTGGAACAGTTCAACCCTGCAGTTACTATTAACTTGATAAATTTTGAACCTGCAACTCCTACTACAACCTAGAACTACTAATGTGGAAAACTTTGCCAATATTTAATGAGTTTACAAAGAACAACCAAATATCAGCTAATTTATCAAATAAACTTTGGCTTTGCAGATTTAAAGAATGTAATCTAATGCACAAGTGTACTTGTATAACGAAATACATAAGAGCATTCAGTGCTTACAGTTTGCAAGTCAAGTAAGTACAGATCGTTGAAGCATGTGGAGTGAGAGGAACCGCCAAAGAT
Organism: Aegilops umbellulata; assembly: GCA_032464435.1. NCBI lineage: Eukaryota > Viridiplantae > Streptophyta > Magnoliopsida > Poales > Poaceae > Aegilops > Aegilops umbellulata. The sequence goes on from CP136057.1 coordinate 9,119,974, forward strand.
TAAAAGATAATGTTCAGCATAAACAGCAGCCGAATGATCATACCTAGGAGCTGGGCCACCTTTTCTGTTTCACAATAACAAACAGAACGATGAATTCAGCATTCAGCAAGTGGTTAGAAATACCTTAAGCGATATTTAGCATAACTAATAAGTAACTCTTACTCTGTTTTAACTTCTTCCCAAATCATTGTCTCCAAGTCAAGTACATGAAGATCACTCAGAAGCCTCCTCTTATTATCCTCTCCACCAAACATTATTAATCGAGAACCGACTAGTGTTACAGATTGCCCACCTCGAGCCATCTGATGGAGGGAGGATTCAGAACATGTTCTCCAGTAAATTAATGTATAACCACAGGAGAGAAAAGATTCTTACTGGGATTTTTCCATATGTATCAACAGCAGACCAGCTATTTGTTTCCAGATCGATAAACCAAACTGCAGGCAGAAATACAGCGCAATCAGTTCTAGTACTTGTAAAGTCATCTGGAAGATAACTCCAAAACATGAAGAGGCAATGTTAAAGCACATATCATTATGTTAAAATATATTAGGTGTTTTTAAGAGGCAACATTCTTTGTCAAGCAACTGGCAGGAGCGCTGCCTTTCATTGAGAAAAATAGAGGTAATAATCACAAAAACAGGGCCATGTCATTATGGGGAACATGCCGATACCCCCTGGATACACTGGGTGACTACTCATGGTCGTGGGCCTTCGCTACACAGAGTTGCCATACCAAAGGCAATGGAAACTGGAAAGAGGCAATTTTTGGAATTTGGGGAAAATGTAACTTGTGAAATTGAGATGAAGCATGTTGATTCACTACAAGTTTAACACGTGATTAATCAGTATGTAAACAGCACAAGGAAATGAAAAAAATGCATCCATTATAATACCACAACCAGTAATTGAGAATCATCCCTGTAGTACTGCTTATTTTTCAAATCTGAAATTTCCCCAGATACATATGGACTGACATAGACTAAGAAATAATCCACCTTAAAGTGAAATATGTGCACACATCAGTTCATGCACGATAGTAGAACAACTCTATGATCGTGAAACTTCCAACATTTAGGGGCATCAACAAATATGTCATGGTTTTTGGTGGTGGTGCGGAACCATAAAGTGATGGTTGAACTATTACTGCGTATGTTTAAGCAAAGCCATGACCCGTAATTTGCTGCTCAGCGTTTTAGTATGAACCAAGAAAGAGGGAAATCCAAAGAAGCACCTGAAACCTTATTCGATGTTGATGCTCTGGAGTTCCCAGCTACAACCAGAAGCATATTCCTCCACTTGACCTGGATGAAAACACGTGTCAGCATAGAAAATGACGCTCTTAAACTTGAAAGGTTTAACTGCGCTTAAGAAAAGTTTAGTTTAATTTCCACACAAATGGAAGATGATAGCATTACCATACTATGGCTTGCTAATGCTGGGAACGACTGGTTTCCGGCATTATTTTCAAGATTCAGCTGGTTTGAATCTCGACTAGGACTTAACAGCAACGCTGACCACTTGGATGTCCTGAAATCAAAAACCTGCCAAAATTGCAGTTGTTAGGATATGTTTCAGGTCATGAAGGAGCAGGGGGCATGATGAGTTAACATGCATGAGCACCATACCTGAACATCTGACAGAGAGCGTCCATTCCGACTTCCCCCGACCACATACAGCTTGTCTTGAACCACCTCCACGGCATGCTGTCATGTATTTAGCACTTCAGTACTCGGTAATCATTACAGAACAAACAAAACGCAGTGTAAGGAAGTCACACAGCACGAAGGAACACTGGAACGGCACGTCAGTCATATGATACTTAGCGTACATTTTGTCTGAAGATTTGAAAAGCATTTTTTGTCGTGTTAAAAAATACTCACGATCTTGTATTGTGGGATGGAGGGAGTATATCACAGTACAACAACAAAAGCACCAACTTCAGTAGGGTTGCACTTCCTATTTCGATAAACTCCCCAATTTCGATCAGCTAGCGGCTACAGCAGGGCAGAATGGATGGAAAACCAAGCAGTGGCCACGTCTGTGCGACCAAAAGACCCTGGAAACTACTGCCTCCACCGGCGGCACGGCCGGTTCACATGAACGGTGCCTAGTCACATTTGGCATCCCATTCTTCGATCCCGACATCTCTACACACGCACTAACGGCGATGGCTCGAACCGGTGGGCGGATCAGAATGGGATAACAGAGCAGGTCGCTCAGAGACGAGGACCGCGACACTCTACCGAAGCAGAATTGCGCGCGCACCTTGTAGCGGGCGGAGCAGGACCCAGCGGTCGTAAGGTAATCGGACGGCACTACGGAACGCTGGAACGGCACATCGGTCATACGAGCCTTGGCGAGCATTTTGTCTGAAGATTTGATAAGCATGTGTTTTGCCGTGTTAAGTTTTAGATCGCACTGCAACAATAGCTTCAGTAAAAAAGTTACTTCCTATCCTGATATAAACTCCCCTGTTTCGGTCAGCTAGCTGCGACGGCGGGGCACCACCACTGAAATGACCATCTGCCTCTACCCCGAACACTCCTCATGCGCATGAACGCGGTGTCTAGTCACATTTCGCATCCCGCTCTTCGATCCCAGCACCTCTACTCACGCACTAACGGCTACGGCTCCAACCGGTGGGCGGATCAGGACGGGATAACAGAGCAGATCGATCAGAGACAGGAACCGCGACAGCCAAAATCCGAGCAGAGGAGAGCAGAATTTGCGCGCGCACCTTGTAGCGGGCGGAGGGGCGGGCGGAGCCCTGGGCGGGGCGGAGCAGGACCCAGCGGTCGTGCGGCGCCGCCGCGAGGCCGGGCCCCTCCTCGCCGCCGTTGATGGCGCCCTCCTCCTCCTCCACCCCCATTCCTCGGCCGAATCGAGATCGCGGGTCGGGCGGAGGGAAAGAAGGAAGGAAGCTTCGTCGGTGCCGCGGCGCGCGTCGGTGGCCGGCGGATTGACTCGGCTGGCTCGTCGGATCTGGTGCGGTTTTAAACCGGGAAAGTGATTAGTGAGCGCCGGGGAGGAGAGTGGAGCGGTGGTGGACTCGTCGTCGCTGCCTACCGCCTTTCCTTTGCGTACCTGTCACGTTCGTTCGTTCTTCCGGTAAACTCACGCCAGCGACGCGTATACGCCAACGCCCAGTGAAGGCGCATTCATTGAGATACGTAAACCCGCATCAAAGGCGCCGCTCCCAGTAGCGACTCTTGCGGGACGAGGATGATGATACCACATGTCATCAAAAATAAAAAGAATCTTACTTGGTTTACCTAAAAAAAAAAAGCAACAACTAAGGCTCTTTCGACCGGTTTGGCTATCCGCACACCTCCACCGGTTAACCGTTACAATCTGCTATGTGGAAGCTTTGCTGCCCATTTTCTTCACTATGCTCGTAGCGAGATGGCGTGTCTTCATCAAGCTCGGATTTGGCCGAGCCAAACCTGGCATTGCTTGAAGCTCAAAAGTCGGTTTCGTCAAGCTGTCAACTCCAATGGTATACCATGTTATATGGTCTGACCTCACCGATTTGCCTTTATTGTTTCGTTTGGAGGTAGTAATTTTTGATTCGTGTGTAATGAACATTGTTTGGATACACATATTGTTGAATTCATTGAGAAAATACATCATATAGTTCGCTCTTGTTTTCGGTTTTAAATTGGCGCATTGTTTTTATTTCTTTGGGGATCAGGGATGAGGGAGTGAATTCGAGTCGGTCCGTGTGTGTGTGCGTGTGTGTGGGGGGGGGGGTCTAGAGAACTAGGGGGACGGAGGCGGCGGCGACACATGGGTTGTGGGAGATTTCTAGGTTTAGGCTACTATGTACAAGGCACATCTATATCTCACTTTCAGCGAGTTACTTGTAGCGGCCGCCTTTAGTCCTTCCCGCGTGGGCCATCCCACCAAGCCGATATTTCCTGTTTTTATCTTTTCTGGCAATTGTTCGCTCCCTAGTGACCGGAGCAATATGCTAGTTTTTAATCCTTTGAATAAAATATGTGTGCTTTTTATTTTTGAAATATTCATAGATATAAAAATGGTCATGTGTATTTAAAAAATGTTGTCGTGTCTTATAAAAATGTTCAACAAGTTTAAGGACAAAATCATGACATATAAAAAGGTCGTACCATTCAAAAATGTTCATGTAGTTTTATTTAAAGTGATCACAGTTATTGATGAAATATTTAAAAGGTTTCATGCATTTAGAAAATTTTAAAAATGTGGGTGCATTTTCAATAAATGCTCATAGCATTACAAAAATGTTCTTACGTTTAGGAAAATGTTCATGCCATTTTTTTAAATGTTCATGACGTTAAAAACACTTCATGCACTTGTAGAGAAAATAACATACTTTTATATAAAAAATGTTTGTACATTCAAAAAATGTTCATTACATTTTAAATGCTCATGAAATCTAAAAATTGTTTGTGCACTTTTAAAAAATGTTCATGACATATAAAGAATGTTCACCCATTGTTTACAAAATATCATGAAGTTTTAGAAAAGGAGAAACTAAACACAAACCAAAAAATGGAAATGTAAGAAAACAGTAACAAATACACTAAAACGAGCAGAAAAAAAGAGGAAATGACAAGAACACCAAAAAGAAAGGACAAGGCCTTGTTTCACGTGTTTTATTTAACAATGTACAATTGCAGTGCCCACATACTCATCCCTACGCACCCTATCCTTATGATTACCAGTGTCAACTCTAGGGCTTGAAACCTAATTGACTGATTTCACGACAAGGAACCTAACCATATGAGCTACTCTTAGTTCACAACGGAACACAAACACAACGCCTGGTAGTAGAAAAGAAAAAAGAATCGCTCTATGCCTTTGCTACCTGTCCACAACGCCTATGTGACGCTCCGCAAATGATATACTCCCTTCTGTCCGGAATTACTTGTCACAGAAATAGATGAAAATGAATGTATCTATAATTAAAATACGTCTAGATACATTCATTTTTTTGACAAGTATTTCCGGACGGAGGGAGTATATCGCTATCTGCGAGCGTTAACAAGTTGATTGTAGGGAACCGTCTACAGTATTTTCTTATTTTGAACAAGTGGGTCTACTGATTGCCAATTTTCCTACTCCCTCTGATTCAAAAAAAATGTTATGGGTTTAGCTCAAATTTAAAGCAAAGCTGAACTAGAGCCACGACACTTTTTTTTAATCGGAGGAAGTGGTATTTTTTAATTTCTAGCTGCATGTGTGATTGAGCCACATGCATGACATCCTTTATATACAAGCATGTTTTAGTTTGACACCTATACTAAATTAACAAGAGATGACTTTCCCTAAAAAAATAAAAGATGACTGGGAATACCTATTGGTCAAACCTCATTCACTACCGTGATAAATTTGTTCTAAAACCGCCATTTCTTTTAGAGAAATGAATGCAGGCACGTAACATTAGACGTGAGAACAAGGTGCAATGTATATCCTCGCACTCTCTCATTTACAGTTGTATGGCACCACGTTTATTTCCACAAAAATACAACACTACTAAACGGTATAGTATAACCAAATAAGAACAATTTACATCTATATATAGCCACCAACTCCATTGTGAAGTACTCCTTCCAAGAAGAACAAACATTTAGAGGTGAGAACAGGGTGCAATGTGCGTCCTCGCACGCTCAATAACAGTTGTATGTCATCGGGTTTATTTCCACAAAAATACAACACTGCTAAACTGCATGGTAAAACCAAACAAGTACAACTTACATCTATATATAGCTAGCAACTCCATTGTGAAGTACCCCTTCCAAGCAGAAGTAGAAGCAAGAGCCCAGAGCATAGCTACTAGCCAGAGAAGCATCGACCATGACTTGCACTCACCACACACAAAAAAGGGGACGCCTGACTCATGCGGCGGTGGAGGCTACGATTCCTGACTGGACGTCACTTTCATATGACAACGTCTGCAACATCGGCGACTGCTTGCTGTCCAACAACGACATCAACAACTACATGGCCTTACGGGTTGTCTGCCATGACTGGCGCTCCGCAACAAAGGACTACCCCGAGAAGGGGGACTACACCGATCCTCACTACTTCCAGCCTAGTAAATGGGCATTGCTCGATCTATGCGATGACCTTATCACACTGGTGAACATCGACACCGGTCGATTCCTCCGTAAGAGCATCCCGCTACTCCGCGGGTTTTTCTTCGGCGGCGCCACAAGCGGCGGCCTCATCCTACTTGGGGAATCAACGAAGCCCCACCAAGATTGTGTTCTCAACCCGTTCACGGGCTCAATCGTGCATTTCAAGGCGAGCATACCTGATGTAGGGGTAAGGGCGGTTGCCATGACAACAAAACCATTGATGGTCTTCGTCTCCACCAAGAATTGCGACATCTTGTGGGCGGACCAAAACAACAAGTACTTCGAGCAATTTTGGACCAATTATCCTTACAAACCTACATGCATGGTGTCCTTCGCAGAAAATGTGTACGCCACAGATCTGTACGGATCAATCCACTCACCCACGGTTGCTAATGTCGTTGTTGGGGAACAAAGGCACAAGTGCTCTGCGCTGACAATCTCAATGGAAACCATCTTCCCTAGTATTGGCGACACAAGCCACCAAGGACTAACAGAGGATGGCAGATATTATCTTGTGGAGTCGGGGGGAGATCTGCTGCTTGTGGCCAAACCATTGTACTTTACTCTCGATCAACCAGTTGTTCGTAGAGTGGATATCAAGAAGAAGGTGGTTGAGCCAGTCAGTAGCATCGGCAAGCATGCTCTATTCGTCAGCCATGCCAAGTGCCTCTCCGTCAACGCTGACAAGTTTCAGGGCATCCTTGGTGGATGCATCTACTTTATAGAGCCAATGCTAACTCGAGGGAACTTTGAGCCTTAAAAAATGACAACTTTTCATGTTGCTGATAGGCGCATCATGGTTGAATGGGATACCCTAGAAGGTTGCTTCCGTCCATTCAGCCTCGCCCAAGTGTTCAAAGATTACTGCAGATCCATTCATTATTATGAACTATACCATATGATGGCCAACGAGTGGGATTACTCAGATGATAGATTTGAATCCGATGAAGACTCATCCTATGAACTTGATGATGAATCCTCCTCCTCTGAACTTGGTGGTGCATCATCCTCTGTCCGACGAACCTGACGACTAAAAATGGTTGTATGTTTGAAATCTGGATAGTTTGTAGTGGTTAAAACAAAAATGGGAATTCCAAAACCGAGGAATCGTTTCGGGGGTCCAACTATTTTTGAGTGGAAATAACAAAAATGTTAAAATTGTCCAAAAGAATACCATGGTGTTTCGGTATTTAACGGTTTTACATTCTGACATGGAAATGCTCTGTGCAATTCATGCTTATTGCCAATTTTGTTGCTATCATGAACTGTAAATGTTTATGAGGTTTCCAAACAAGTGCTCCTACAAACAGTAATCATCACACCGAATCACAATGACATGTGTGTATAAATGTTTTAGAAATATATATGCAGTGAGGGGTTTAGAAGAATAAATCTCTTGTTGTCAAAAAGATCCAAAGAGACCTATTTATTTGTTTATCATCATTTTTTGATGAGGAGGGGCTATTGGTGCACCCTTGTTAGCATGTACAACCCCAGTAGGCAAGACGACTGCATCGAGTAGCATGGACACCTTCAGATTCGCCCCGGCAAAACTGTGTTCAACATGCGCGCTTTGGCAAAGACGAAGCTAGCTCCGGCTACTACCGTTTTGAGAAAGGAAAGCGGCCGCTCCTCCGTTGGCCCCGTTGGGCTCTATGCAGCCTGGCTTCCACAGGCGAGATCTGACAAGATGTGGACCACCTCATGCTTAGCATTGGCCAGATCCATGGGGAGGCTGGCCAACACCGCTCGTCATGAGGAGGAATCCCGACCGCACATAAACTCCATAATACGTGATGCCTCCGCATGGAAACTGCGGGAAAGTTGTGACTAAGCTCCAATATCGGTACACGCGTTAACTGCACCATCCAACTGCATTTTGATGAGACTACTGTGCGCACCATACATCGTAATTCTGACACTATATAGTACCTCCCTCTGCCTCCCTTAGCAAAGCCAGTGAACCTTAAGGACTATTGGGGCGGTTAACCGGATAGTAGGAAAGGAGCGACCAGGCAACGGTGACTTTCATCTTACACACGATGCCAAGATTGAAGGTATCATGGTTCCTACTAGCTTTCTTGGGTGTGAAAACCGTCCAAGCTTTCTTGGGCTTCGTCTCGCCTTGCCGCCATGCATCCACATAAACCTTGAGCTCTCCGGCGAATTTAACGGAAGCAATGCATCTCGATAGCTGGACCACGCCATCCGCATCAACCGGCACTTCCATCTCGCTTCCAGCATCGAGTAAAATTACTTTCCCGCCGGACATACTGGTGGTGCACGCGGAAAATTCACCGCCGACACCGTCTGGCCATGACGACCCATCAACCACTTGCATGCTGATTGTCGCCTCCACGGAGTAAGCAATTTGACTCATTGTAAGCTTGTTGATGTACTTCCTATCTGTCGGGCGCGAGGCCTCCAAATAGTTGAAATTGTCATGAGGAACAGCCAAGAAGCTTAAAACTTTATCCGCAGACTCCGTGCTGCCTTCCTTCACTTTTAGCGCAATCTCAAAGGTCGCGGCACCCAACATAATGATAGGATGGGTAGGACCAGTCAGTACCAAGCACGAATCCTGCATCCAACACCATTAAGTAAGCAAATCGACAGTGTTTTGTTCAGCCCTAATGAGATTGGAATAGAACAGATTATATCTGTGGCCCAGAAAAGGAGACAAATTGCACACTTATTAGCAGAAAAGGAAAGATATACTGTACATGATTCAGTAATCAAGTGGAACTTTACACAAATAAGTTGAAATGTAAGTCTCTGAGGTGGCAAACGCAGAAGTAAGTTCCACACAATTTATCAAGTGCTCATAAATGAGTTAAGTCAGCAAGCATGTTATACCATGGCACACACTTAATTGGTACGAACAACAAATACACTTGGCAGTGCGCCAAGCAGTGCAAGATTGGGAGCAATCAACTTTTGAAGAGATTAAATTGATAGCCTGAAAACAATGGTCTGATAATTAAGTTCATCACACTAGGCAACAACTTAAAATGGGTAAACTCTAGTGCATATTAAAATGGATCGACTTATAAATATTTCAGTTGCCATTCAGTTTAAGGAACCAATTCATCATTATTTTAGCTGTCAAGTGTGTGTGCATGGCTGACGCATATAGGATTATAACTTACTTCCTCCGTCCCAAAATAAGTGTCTCAACTTTGTACTAGCTCTAGTACAAATTTGTACTAAGCTCAAGACACTTATTTTAGGATGGAGGGAGTATAAGGCACTATCTCAATTATTTATCGTTCTTTTAGAAGCTCAAACACATCGAGATTACACCAAACTCAAGCTCCTAGAATAGAATGACAAACAAAAGACTTGAAGGAAAACGAGTATTTAACAAAAAACTACCACAATTCGTGAAACCGTGCCTACAAACTACCATTTTACAAATTTGTGCCGGAAACTACCACTTTTTCACTAATTCTTTACAAAAAACACTTGCGACTGATTTGCCGAAATTAAACTCGATTATTGACAGGGCTGGCCCACACGTAAGTGTTGACCATTACATTGACCGTTATGACATGTAGGGCCCAGTGGTCAGTGTCCCTACCCTACCCAGATCGCAGGCTTGACTCCCCTTTCCTCCTCGCGTCGTTGTGGCCAAGATGTTGGCAGCCGCGTCACCGGAGTACTATCGTCCGAGATGCGCCGCGGGGAGACCCTAGGCCGCCGCTCGATGGCCCGCCTCGCCTGCAGGTCGCGCTGCGGCGAGGTCCAGCGCACCGCTTGATGTCGCATCGCGGGGAGGCCCCAGGCCGCCGCCGGTCGCTCGCTGTGCCTGCAGGTCGCGTCGCGGGGAGGCCCCAAGCCGCCGCCCGGTCGCTCATCTCACTTGCAGGTCATGCCGTCTCCTCCAGATGTAGTCGCGCCGCCAAAGTACTTCATCATCTCCGCCTCCGGTGAAGGCCGCCGCCACCTTGTTCTTTTTCTCCGGTGACCCGCATGCCTTCTCTGCAGTTTCATTGCCTCCAGAGGTTCTCCCGAAGCTTCCTGCGGGTTCGGAACCACACGACGTGCGGAAGCGTGGAGCACAACGTAATGGTGAACGCGGGCACGGAGCAGCTGTCGATGGCCACGTTCTACAACCCCCGGAGCAACCTGCTGTTGGCGTCCATGGCAGAGCTAATGTCGCCGGAGCGGCTGGCGACGGCTGGTCTCTGCCGTCCCTCTTGCCATCATTCGCCGCCGGCGACAGGGGCTACCCCTGGCCTTCCTCCATGGGGAATTTTGGAGGAAGGAGATAGAAATGACATGTGGGCGTCATATGTTGATGGTCAAACTTAACGGTGCTGACTTTTTCAGTTACGTGTGGGTCAACCCTGTCATAATCGAGTTTAAATGAGTCGAATCGGGCACTTTCTATACATGGTAGTTTTTAGTCAAAGATTAATGAAAAAGTGATAGTTTTCGGCACAGATTTGTAAAGTGATAGTCTGTAGGCACGGTTCAGTGAATTGTGGTAGTTTTTTGTTAAATACTCAAGGAAAACGCACAATTTAAACATGAGACATCTAGATGCGCAGAGCAGAGCAATCAACATCAGGCAACAATTTAAATACCGACGAAGGGCAGGTAGCTAAACCTCTTTGGTGAGGGTTTGGCAGTCATCCCTCGAGCGGTCGAAGATGACGTTGCGGTTTCTGTCGACGACGTCGCGCGCGGCGATCATACTACCGTAGACGTCGACTGGCCAACGCAGGTCGCCTCTTATCTCCGCGACGTTGATGGAGTAGATCTGCAGGGAATCAAAGGGGCTGCGCCTGCGCGTAGCCCCCTGGAGCCTCTGCGTCCGTATAACGCATGGGCTGAATAGCAGCTGCACGTAGGCACACACACATGTTACATCTGCTATGCTACATCTAATCCAATCTAATCTAATCTAATACTGAAGAAGATCTTCTCAGAATTGACAGTTTTCATGGGGAAATTCCTGCTGCCGAAGGAATCTATTTGCTTACTGGTGTCGTCGAAGGAACCGAATTTGGCGCCCCAGATTAAAGTCCACCGATCACGGAAGGCAAGGGCCTGCTCGTACTCCCACTAGAAATGTCTAACAGCTCCCGGGTGTCTCTACACCCTCATAAACATTCAGGGACCAAAGATTATCAAAGGTTTGGTGTTGCTGTAAAGTTTCAGTAACAAATAACCTTCGTGGAGCCCTCACCAAAAAAACAAAATCACTTGTCAAAAATGCACATAAAATTTGAACAATGATTTTGTTTTTTTATTTGAGTGCTCTTTGAATGTTATTTTTAGCTAAAACTTTGCAAGATTATCAAAAGTTTCATGATGTTCGATGTCCCAAAGTTTCAGATTTTTTTGATTGTTTTTGACTTTGTTTTGAATTTACTGTTCATAGAGGGTGTAGGGGCACCCAGGTGCTGAAAATCCTGTCACCCCTCCGCTTCGTACTCCCAGTATTCCTTCTCCTCCGTCGTCGTTGTCGCTTCGCCGCCGCCGCCGCTGGCGTCGACAGTCCCATCCGCCTCCATCTCGGCTATGTGCTCTGGGAGGACGCCCTTCAACACGGTCTCCGCCTCTGTCTCATCCACGCCGCCGATCCACCCGGCCTCCTCCACCTCCATCTCGCCGAGCTCAGGGTTCCGCCCGCTTTGGGGAGAAAGAAAATGCGGGCGCGGCGACCCAACTGGGCCAGCCCATTTGCGGACCACAGTGCGTATACTGTAGCGATGCGTGCTATAGTAAAAATATATATTACTGTAGCGATGTTTTTTAATGCAGTACTTTAAAAAACATTGTGAACAATTTTTGAAAACAGTGAACATTATAGCAATGCAAAGACTTTTTTTAAAAAATAATCTTTTTTTAATTAAACTCTTTAAGATGTATAAAAAATTTATAAATACGCTTGAGACGTATCAACTGCTGAAACACCTCCGAAGATGTGAGATGGCTTCATTCTGGATCTCCACCAGAAAGAGCCACAAGTCCGAGAGGCGCGAGGAATAGAATCCAGGTAATAATATGCCTACCCCAAGGAACACCCACATGGCCCGCGGTGAATCTACCAGCAGGGCTTCGATAGGCTCAAGGCCCCCTTCCAACAATTGGAAAAGAAAAATTACTAGTGTCAATATCAAAATTTTGACCTTATTTGGACTAAATAATCGAGAATTTTTAACTTTTTCTACACACCATTAACTCTGAGCCCCCCTTCATTTTCTTCCAAGATTTGCCGTTGCACATGGTTACCTGTCCAAATAGGCAAGGATCCTAGCTTGATTTTGAGTTTCGAGGTTAATTACTCCCAAACCCTTCTTTATCCTTTATTAGATATAACCCTTTGTCCAAAGACACAAGAGAAATATAAGTTTCATCTTGATCACTTTTCCCACTCCATAGACAATGGCGTGGGATCTTATCGATATGCTGAAGAAGAATTTTAAGGGGAATATGAAGAACACACACACACATAAATGTGAAAGATGCTCCTGTGCGTGAACTCCATGCAAATTTTTGTGAAATTTAGACATTCGAGGAGCTCACGGCAAAAAAAGACAAAATCATTCGTGCAGCTCTGCCAATTTTTGCTATGTGCTGCATCAGAGTTCCTCTCACCATACTGGACCATTTTGAAAAGTCTAGTAGAAATTTCCTTTGGTATGGCAAAGACATCAATAAAAAAGGTAACTGCCTTGTCAAATGGGACAATGTTTGTTTGCCAAAAAAAGCAGGGGGTCTGGGAGTACTAGATCTTAGAATACAAAACAAAACTCTGCTTACAAAATTCCTTTTCAAATTCTTTAACAAGCATGATATTCCCTGGGTTAACCTTATCTGGAACAATTACTATGACAATGGTGAGGTACCTGGTTTCCCTACCAGGGTGGGATCCTTCTGGTGGAGAGACTGTTGTTCTATCTTGAAAGATTTCAAGGATATGACTATTAGCTATGCTGGGAATGGTAATACAATCAAGTTATGGTCAGATAAATGGTGTTCACATATACTTTCACAGTCAATGCCCCAGCTATATTCTTATGCAAAAAAAATTGATATCACTCTTGCATCTGCCAGCAACTTGGAAGATAATGAATTTTATGACTTGTTTCACCTGCCTATGTCCACAATTGCAGTCCAACAAAGTAACAACCTCAGAGTGATGATCAATAGCAGAGATAACCAGCAAGTACCAGATTCATGGAAATTTCATTGGGGTGGTACAAAGTACTCTAATAAGAGAATATACCTTGAATTCATGGGAAATCCTGCTGATGCTCGATATGGAAGTATTGTTCTCTCCCCAGGCAGAAATTCTTCTTCTGGCTTCTGTTGCAAGATAGATTGAACACTAGAGATTTGCTAAACAGGAAGAATTTCTACATAGAGACAAGTAAGTGTAAGTTATGTGATGATGAACCTAATGAACATCTAATGCACCTCTTTTTTAGCTGTGATTTCAGCCAAAACTTCTGGATGAACATTGGCTACCAATGGGACACTGATTATAACCTGATGGAAATGCTCTTGGAGGGTAGGAAACAAGATACTTATGGATGTTTTAAAGAGTGCCTAATTGCTGGTTGCTGGAGTCTATGGAAGCACAGAAATAGCATCATTTTCGATCACAAGGTCAAGAATATGGCATACTGTCTAGCCATGTTCAAGAAGCACTTCAGCATGATCATAGAGAAGGCAAAACCTGGTTTGAAGGAGGGCATGCAAAGCTGGCTAGACCGTTTGTAGATTTTCTATTTTATTTCTTACATGATCCATCCTGTATATCCATCTCTAAATGTCCCTTTTTATAAATGAAAATGAGAGTTACAGTGGGGGTCTTCCCCACTGTTTGTTGCTAAAAAAAAGACAAAATCAGGCGTGAACAATGCGATTTTCAGAAGTTTCTCACACATCCGAAATTTGTCTTTTCTGCCACGAGCTCCTCGAATGTCCAAACTTCACAAAATTTTGCGCGGAGTTCACGCACAGGAGCATCTTGCAGCACACAAAAAAGAAACTTTTTGAGCTTTTTTCCTATTTTAAATGGCGCCACACTCCTCAAATGGCTTGTAATAGCAATAAACATCAGCCATTGTAAAATCATGGATGTAACCTGTTCTTCAGATCAATGAAAGGCGCTGGAGGCGCCACCTCTTTGTTAGAAAAAAAAATGCTTGCCGCTCGCTACAAGCTACGCATATCAGCTCATGTGGTTTCACACAAGCGAGGCCGAACAATTGTTTTTCTTCAGCTTTGACCTAACAAGCGTGACAATATGAACAGCCAACACACTTAATTTGATCTTAACTTTCCTATTCTTCTCCTTTTGCATCCACGTTCCTACAAGGTTTTGCGTAAAAAAACATTTCTAGAAAACAACTATATAAGCATCAGAATTCACCACAGCAACACGCGGGGTATCAACTATAGTTTATAATGAAGCTCAGCAATATTTCTCGTTCGGTTTGGTCATAACTCATGTAACCAGAATACTGCCATTTATTCCTCTCACGAAAGGATAACAATCACAATAACAATTAAAATGACATGCAAATACTGCAAGCTTCTCACTAAAGGTGTTTGTTTGGACATCATCTCCAGCTTATTTACAGATATATACAGATACTGCAAGTGGATTAAGCGGAGAATATCCCAAACGTTCCATCATCTTCCATCTTTAAGACCAGACGCAACTCAACGACTAGATCAACTAGCAGAAGACATAATAACCCTAGCACAAAGATGTCACGGGACACCACACCCTATATGGTCTATGCTAATAGTAACAGCAGTTGCAAATACAACACAAAATTGCTTATAGGCAGCAGTGCTAACACTAAGATCAGCATAGCCCTCAAGGACCTGGAACAGCTTGATATGGCACTAAGAGCCTGTTCGGCAATTCACCAGCTTCGCGAAATACGAGAGCGCATGGAGCGACACTTTGGGGACTCCGAGAAAATGGCCTGCGGACCGCTCCGCTCCGGGACAAGGAAAGCGTGGAGCTGACTTGTTCGGTGTTGCTCTGGCCGCTCCAGGAGCGGAGAGCTGCCGAACAGGCTCTAAGCATCTGCAGCGGGAAAACCTGGATCATGGATATTGCGCACCTCATTCTCCTGCCGTCGAGTCAGCCGCCGTGTATCAGAAGTGAACTCTGGAATGTAGATGATGACACTCACACGGTTGATCAGCTGATCGAATCTCTGTCTGTCAACCTCATTAACATGGCTTTCCCAGTGATGTGCAGGTAACGCCAACCGCCTCCTCACATCAAGGATAAACCGACAATCCACATGCCACAAGGTAATCATATCCCACATCTCCCCAGGCAACACAGACGCGGCCTCCCCTGCTTCCAGTCTACGGACCATCTCGAGCAAAACAGCAATGAATCTCATAACCTCACAGAAAACCACTGCAGCATTCTGCACAGCTCTCTGGACTGTAGCAATGTGCAGATCTCTCTGGACTGCAGGAATCACCAACCTCAACCTGTCCTCATGGCGTGCCAAGGTGTTGAAGATAAAAACCATGTCCTCGGGACCACCTACTGTCGGAATGCTGCATAGTATTGCTTGGTCACCGTTAGCACACTTGTTTCACATAAGAACAAACATGAAAATTGTTTTACTGATTAACCATACCTGCGAGGATCACGAGAATAGTTGGAAGTGAAACCCAAATCAAGAGCAACAATAAAGCTAGGGACTTGTTGATCACTGAATCTATACCAATTGCCCCAACTGCCATCGAGTGAACGGCGAAATGCGACAAGGTATAAGTCAGTATCTCTAATTAGCAAATCCACTTGCAGCCGCGGCTGGTAAGGGTCTACCAACCGGATGATATGATAGCTATGGCCTGAATTAAACATGTAACAATGAATCGACGAATGCCAAATGTTGATTCATAAAGTACAAACGGAAAGCATAAGACCGGCATAACTTACACACAAATTTTGAATATAAGGAGAAACAAAATGACATTTAAAAATAACAGCGGAGTAGACACCCTCACTGGTTCACTCTCCCTTTCACAGCCTCTCTCACTCACATGACGGGTACACGTGAACATAAAAAGGAGCACCGTTAGAGGCGCTGTTGTAGGGGAAAACAAAATGTGATAAAAACAGAGATTCCCCTGAACTCTGCTAACACTCTACACACGACACAGATCTCAAGTAAAGTGGACGCTGTGGATAGTGCGTGTAACTGAACTCAAGCACAAAAAATCTACTCCCCATTCATTTCCGGTTACAGTGTGACAGATGCAAGGGATTTTTGGGCTGAAAAATTATTTGATATAAATTAATGTTTAGTCATGATCATGTGTCACATGAAAACCATTGAATAGAGAACATCCAAAATTCTGAATTTACTTTCTACTCGAAGTGCATGCGTCGACCAGCTTCGACTTTGCAAGCAGATGAGGATGAAAGTAATCCTATTTAGCCATTGATATAGCTTTTACATTCGGAAAATATCTACATGATCAGTGATATTACCCGGGGAAGGTCGGTTGAAGGGATTGGGAGCCGGGGTGACCGGTACACCCATGTACAGCAGCAGAGCCATGGCACGGTGACGGGTCATCCTTCTATTGACCATAGAACGCAATGCTTGCCCTCCGCCTCTCACGTCAAAGATGATGACACGGACATTCTGTGCATAAGCATGAATTGAAAGCCGAATCAAAACAAAGAAAAACATGGATACGCAGTAGAATGTTACAGCTAGTATTGAGAAATACTTAACAACATGTGAATAAACAATAGAACTACAAATAATCATAATATTTGCATATGCATATATACTATAACAACTTTACATCTGCAAGTATTTAAGTTCCGTGTGTCTATATTCTATACACATGCAAACGAAATTACGCAATTCAAATATCTGTTCGAAGAAAACCACTCATAACTAAAAGAGTCCAATAAAGAAAACATAAGGGTGAGGACACAGATTATCAAAGCCATATCCAGGAGCATAACAATTAAAATATAAACAAATTCTACTGCTTTCATTTGCGCCTTAGCTAGAAGAGCTCAATAAAGAAAAGCATAAGGGTGAGCATACTAAACATCAAAACCATAAGTAGGAGTACAATAATTGAGATCTATACAGGTTCTATTGCTTTTATTTGCACCTTAACTAAAAGAGTTCAACAAAGAAAAGCACAAGGGTGAGCACACAGAATATGAAAACCATATGCAGGAGTATAACAATTGGGATGTATGCATGTTTTGTTGCTTTTATCTGCACCTGCACATATTATTTATAACATTTCTAAATTTGTGATTTCATAGTGTTTCATCTGCATGCACATATCTACACCGATCAAAAGCCAAAATCCAGTCACAGTTTAAGCTGTTGAAACCTTAATATAAGGTCTCAACCATAATGTACAAGTCTTCTCTAACCTTCTCATTTGCAATCCATGCACAGAACTGCGACAGCGTGGTAGAAAGATACGAACCTGAAGTGCAGTCTCACTGAGCGAGCACAACAATCTGCGATACAACTTCCGCACAGATGTGCAGAAAATATTGCTTTCCCAAACGGGGCATACCCATATCTCTGCTTAAAAGATACGGGTGGATTTGCACATCCCATTAGGGCTTGTTCGGTTAGGCAGGATTTGGAGAGGTTTGGAAGGGATTGAAAGGGATTAAATCCCTTGCAAGTCAAAATCCTCTCAAACCTCTTCAATCCCACTCAATCCCTTTGGTGAGGGGATTAACCGTACAGGGCTTGGAAATTGATTTGATTCCTCGCGTATTTCCTTCTCCGGATGATTCTAGAAAATATATTAATTAGATCGGTATACCATAAATATTATTATTACGTAAAACAAATTAAATAAACCTGCCTCCAAGGAATGCTGGCGAGGTGAACGGAGTGGCGGCGGTGGAGGTGGCGCCGCCATGGCAAGATCTGCGCCGCTGTGGGGATCTCCTCCTGTTGAGGGAGGAACATATGAGAGGCTGGGCGGTGAAGACGACACGTCGACACCGATGACGTGCGCCGTGTTTAATTGCTCCGGAGAGAGAGAGAGAGAGAGAGAGAGCAGACCTCTCCTGTCCCGCCGCCGCTGCCCGGCGACGGCGCTGTATCCGCCGCCCTACGTCGGGCCTTTGCTGCTTGAGTTTTGTGCCGCTGTCGTCCCACGTCGTGATCTTGGCCGCCCGGGTTTGCGCCGCCCGCCGCCGCTTCCCGGTGACGGCGCTGTATCCGCCGCCCTACGTCTGGCCTTCGCCGCCCGAGAAAGAGGAGAGGGTTTTGCGCCGCCGCCACCAACGGGGAAAGAGGAGAGGGGGCAAAAGGTAGCGAACAGATGGGCTTTTGATTGGCCCTCTCCGTTTCTTTCGGGGCGCAGAGCGAGCCCGTGGATCCGCCATGGGCCAGGCATGGCACGGCACGGCCCGTTTCTTAATACAGCCCAACGGGCTAAAAATATGTGGCCTGGGGTGCTAAACGTGCCACCGGCTAGCCCGTTTACTAACTAGGTCGTGCCTGGGCCGGGGAGTGCTGCACGCAGGCTGGCACGACACGGTCCGTCCAATAATCGTGACCCTGTGGGCCAGGCACGATTGCGGTGGGCCAGGCCAGGCCGGCCCATTTGGCCAGCTTTGAGTCGGTGTGTGTCTACTTTTTTTGTTGCTGAGGATTTTGTTGGCAAAAGACATCTTATACCAGAAGATGGGCATCGGGGGGCTTCTAGGTGGCCCACGAGGCAGGGGGCGCGCCGAGGGGGTAGGGCGCGCCCTCCACCCTCGTGGACAGTGGGTAGCCCCCCTCTGGTGCTTTCTTCGCCCAATATTTTTAATATATTTCAAAACTGACTTTCGTGGAGTTTCGGGACTTTTGGAGTTGTGCAGAATAGGTCTCTAATATTTGCTCATTTTCCAGCCCAGAATTCCAGCTGCCGGCATTCTCCCTCTTCATGTAAACCTTGTAAAATAAGAGAGAAAAGGCATAAGTATTGTGACATAATGTGAAGCAATAGCCCATAATGCAATAAATATCGATATAAAAGCATGATGCAAAATGGACGTATCAACTCCCCCAAGCTTAGACCTCGCTTGTCCTTAAGCGGAAGCCGATATCGAAAAATATATCCACATGTTTAGAGATAGAGGTGTCGATAAAATAAAATACATACATGAGGGCATCATGATCATTCTTAGAATAGCAACATATATATTTTTCCTATGATTTCTTATGATTGTCATATGATTTCTTATGCTGAAGTAACAATCTATTCACAATGTAAAGTATGAATCAGAAACTTCATTAAAAAACTAGCAAATTATAATCTCAGTCATTGAAGCAATTGCAATTTATCATAACATCGGAAAGAGTCAATATAAGAGCTTTTCAGCAAGTCCACATACTCAACTATCATTTAGTCTTTCACAATTGCTAACACTTACGCAATACTTATGGGTATGAAGTTTTAATCGGACACAGAGAAAGATAGGGGCTTATAGTTTTGCCTCCCAACCTTTTACCTCAAGGGTAACGTCAACAATAATGCTTTATGAAAACCCACATCCAATTGGATATATGTATATCAGGATCTATCCAACACATAGTGCTTGCCGAAGGATAAAGTGTAAAAAGGAAAGGTGAAGATCACCATGACTCTTATATAAGGTATAAGACAAAAATAAAAGATAGGCCCTTCGCAGAGGGAAGCAGAGGTTGTCATGTGCTTTTATGGTTGGGTGCACAAAATCTTAATGCAAAAGAACGTCTTTATATTGCCACTTGTGATAGGGACCTTTATTATGCAGTCCGTCGCTTTTATTTCTTCCATATCATAAGCTCGTATAAAGCTTATTTTCTCCACACTAATAGATCATACATATTTAGAGAGCAATTTTTATTGTTTGCAACAATGACAACTTACTTGAAAGATCTTACTTAATCCATAGGTAGATATGGTGGACTCTCATGGCAAAACTGGGTTTAAGGATATTTGGAAGCACAAGTAGTATCTCTACTTGGTGCAAAGAATTTTGCTAGCATGAGGGGGAAAGGCAAGCTCACTATGTTGGATGACCCATGACAATATAATTTATTTCAGATATAAGAAAACATAACCCATTACGTTGTCTTCTTTGTCCAACATCAACTTTTTAACATGTCATATTTTAATGAGTGCTCACAATCATAAAAGATGTCCAAGATAGTATGTTTATATGTGAAAACCTCTCTTTCTTTATTACTTTCTATTAATTGCAACGATGACCAAAACTATGTTTGTCAACTCTCAACAGCTTTTATTCATCATACTCTTTATATGTGAAGTCATTACTCTCCATAAGATCAATATGATCTCTTTATTTCTTTTTTATTCTTTCTTTTTTCTTTTATTCCCTCAAGATCATAGCCAGATAACCAAGCCCTCGACTCAGGACTAATCTTTATTATATATAGCTCACGAACTCGATTACATAGATAAGGATCAACACAAAAACTCAAAGATAGATCATACTAAACTTTATTCTATTAGATCAAGATATAACCAAAAGGATCGAACTAAGAAAAACGGTAAAGATAGAAGTGTGGTGGTGATACGATACCGGGGCACCTCCCTCAAGCTTGGCAGTTGCCAAGGGGAGTGCCCATACCAATGTATTTATATCTCTTTCTTGGGAGGTGGTGATGATGGAGTTGTTGATGATGTAGGCTTCTTCCTTAATTTGCGCTTGAGGATAGAATTTTGCTCCCTTAGGTCATCGATCTCCTGCTCAAGGCTTAATATCTTTTTGCATAGTTCCTGTTTGTTCTCCTGCAAGAGGCGAAAAGGGATAAACTCGATCTTAGGTTTCTTTGCTCTGTCAGGGAGGCTTGACTTTTTGAACTCCACATGCATGTCCCCAGGTTGAGGTAATGGAACTTCATCTTCATCTAAGCTCGTCTCCTCCTTTCCCCAAGGATCACAGTCTTCTTCTTCCTCCATGGTCCAACCACAATGCTCCAAGTCCCCGTAGACCTTAGGGTCTGCAAGGTAATCAGCCACATAGCTTTCTCCCTCCGAATCCTCGACATATTGCTCTAATCTGCGGCAGAAACAACTCAAAACAAAAACAGAGGATTTTCCTGCTGTCGAGCGAAAACCGGAAGAGGCGATTCGATGCGAGTCTGAGTCCTTCTCCGGGTCGTACTTCGGTCTGACTCCTTTTTTTTTCTTTTCCAATTTGTCTTCACTGTGGATTACATCGAACTTGGAGTGGTCAAACCGACTGCTTGTTTGTTTGACTCGTCGTAGCTGACGACTTATTCTAGTTTCCTTCGGTAGAAACTCACACATAGATTGAATCTTTGCTTGATGCCAACACACATTAAATCAAAAAATCGTACAACTCCTCCGTGGCCGTTGACAATAGTACTTCTTTGATCTCAACTTATGATGCCATAATTGATGCAGATCCTTCCGCAGTAGCTCTTGCTGCTCAGACGGTGGGTGCTCGTCCTGCAGCGATTGCAGGCGGCTTGGTGATTCCTTTTGTGATGACGTGGAGAACAGGAGACAACAACAAAAATATGGCAACTTGATGGATTACACAGCCGGTGGGTGGCGGCGGCTCAACAGCAACCCTAACTTCTTTTATGATAAATTTGTAAACTCTTTCCAATGTTGGTTCTTCTTCTCCCGGTCAATTGCGAGCTTCTCGATCCCTGAGAGAAATCCCTTCAAGAATTCAACACCACCGTGCGTAGGCCCCACGATGGGCGCCAACTGTCGTGGATTTGTCACGACAGATGTCCTCGTGAAAGGGACTTGTCGTGAGGCCAACACATCTATGTGATAACTTCAGAGGGGTTGATTGGGATGAGAGACGTGAGGCTTTTACCCCCTCACGGTCGAGGTAAAAGCCTACATCCTGCTTCATTGATATTGATGATAATGATCACGATCACGAGGGTGCTCTATCTCGAGAGCTATTGACTTGTCTATCTAAACCTAACTTGTGAGAATTCTCCCTCTTGGGGTGCCCTGCCCCTCCTTATATAAGTTGAAGGGGCGGGTTACATGACTAGTCCTTGCAGGATTAGGATTACTCTATTACAAGTGGAGTCCTAGTCTTGCTTCCTTTGTAAGAGAATATTCCTTATGCTTTCCTCTTAAGCCGGCCCACCGGACACGCACCTTGAGCCGGTCTTCTCATAAGCCGTCTTCTAGGCCTTGGGCCTTGTTATTCCTCTGACCCGCCTGCCGGGTCACCAATGAGTCACTAGGCCCGGCTGGGTCATCAGTGAGTGGAGAGATCCGGGCAGGTCACTTAGTGAGTCGTCAAGTCAGGGCGGGTCACTAGTGAGTCGCCAAGTCCGGTCGGGTCATACCGCGGGGTATATCCCCGACAAAAACCATATAAATTTGTTGCAAACATGGCATGAATACTTCATAAATTATAGATACGTTGGAGACATATCACGCGGCCATGGTAAGCGGCAACCTTAGGGGCCTGCGGGGGCGCTGCGCTGTGACCGCCCGGTGCTGCTGCTTGCTGTAGCTACGCAGGCGTGGGGAGTTGTGATGACGGGGGCAGGGGTATTTTGCGAGGGCTGGGGAGGAGAGGGAGGTGCCATGGGAGGGTGCCAGTGTGTCGAGCGTAGCTCGTACGCCAGGAAGGAGGAGGATTGACTTGCGTGCGCGAGGGAGATCCAATCTGAACGGTTATTATGAGGTGAATCAAACGACTGCGCGGTGACCGACCCAAATTTGGGCCGGCCTGCCGGGAGCAACTTGTTGGCGAGCGCTCCTTCGGGAGCCTCCAACGATCACTTGGGGGTGGGCTGAGAGCGTGCCACTTGGCGCGCTCTCAGCCGCCGCCACGTGTCGCGGCATGGACGATCCCTCCGGATTTTTTTTTTATTTTTCCGCACACGTTTTTGGCTTTTTAAACGGTTTGCCCCCTTTTTCACTTTTTGGTTTTCCATTGGTCTTTTTTTTAAATAAACATCACACTTTATTAATTAGGTATATGAGTTACATCGTCACTAAGAATATCCTCCATAGGCTCCTCACACCAATCGCTAGTCTTAGAGAATTTTGCTAGCCTAGCAAGTTCATGAGAAACCTTATTTGCTTCTCTATTACAATGTTCAAACCTAGTAACAGGAAAATCACATGCCGTAAAATAGCCATCGTTGAACACGTTTTCCTTAGCTTTTGGACCCAAAAAAATTCGATTATTTTTTGCACGAAAAACACATTTTTCTCTTCCGCGAGAGGCACGGTTTTGCTTCTTCGAGAGGCACGGACGTGCCTCTCGGAAACGAAAAAAGGCATTTTCTGTTTTTTTCCTTCTGCGAGAGACACAATTTTGCTTTGGCGAGAGGCACAGCCAGAAAACGGAGAAAACCGCGTTTTCCTTTTTTCCCTTTCGCGGGAGGCACAGCCGTGCCTCTCGGAAACAGAAAAAACCGTGTTTTCTGTGTTTTTCCTTCCGTGAGAGGCATTGTTTTGATTTCGCGAGAGGCACGGTCGTGCCTCTGTTGGGAAGGGGAAAAAGTGCTCCCGGTTCGGTTTTTCCGTCTGTTTTTTTTTTTTTGAAAAAACTTCGCCAAAACCTATCAACGCAAAGAATCCAATGATGAAAACAGTTTGAAATTTAGACGCATAATTTAAGAGATAAAACACTTTGAATAAACGGATGGACGAAAAATGAGAAAACTCTCAAATTACGACAAGTGACGCGGTGCCTCTTGCCGCACTATGAGATGAAAGTGGGCTTTTAAAAGAGCTCTTGGACGTGGTGGGCTGGCCCATTACCGTGCGCCGGTTGCCTCAAAAAGAAAAAAAAAAGGGAAAACATAACATACCCCGAGCCTGGAAGGTCGTGGAGAGGAAAAGCTAGAGGTCCCTCCCGTCTGGCCGCCGCTCCCTGTCTTCCCAAATCAGCGGAACCCTGACCTCGCCGAGATGGAGACGGAGATGGAGTGGATCGGCGGCCTGGACGAGATGGAGGTGGGGACCGCGGTGAAGGGGGTCGTCCTCCCAGAGCACGCCGCCGACCTCGACGAGATGGACGCGGAGGGGACCGCCGCCGCCGACGCCGACGCCGACGCCGGGGGCGGAGCGACGGCGACGACGGAGGAGAAGGAGTGCTGGGAGTACGAGGCAGAGTGGGAGTACGAGCAGGCCCTCACCTTCCGCGATAGCTGGATTTCCATCTGGGGCGCCAAATTCGGCTCCTTCGAGGAAACCAGTAAGCGAATACGTACTCCTCTAGATTAGATTAGATTGGATTAGATGTAGCAAGCAGAATTTGATGATCACAAAATATGTGGGTGTGTCTATACGTGCAGCCGACATTCAGCCCATGCGCTACACGGACGCGGAGGCTCCAGGGGGCTACGCCGAGCCCCTCGATTCCCTGCAGATCTACTCCATCAAAGTCGCGGAGATCAGAGGGGGCCTGCATTGGCCCATCCATGTCTACGGCATGATCGCCGCGCGCGACATCGTCGACAGAAACCGCAACATCATCTTCCACCGCTCCAGGGATCACTGCCAAACCCTCACCAAAGAGGTTTTCTTCGTTACCCCCTCTGCCAAGTCTTTTGTTTGTCATCCTAGGAGTTTGATGTTGGTATTATCTCAATGCATTTCAACTGCTAAAAGGATGATAGATACACACCAGAGATAACAGCTAGAAGAATGAATGATGTTTGTTCCTTAAACTGAAAAACATCTGAAATGTTTATAAGTCGATCCATTTTAATCTGTGTGCACCTTAAACCCGCTGTCTGCTCACCTAGAATTTACCCATCTCTTCCAAAGTTGTGTCTGTGTGCAATCACTGTGCAATTTGTCTCCTTTTCTTGGCCACAGATAGAGTTTGTTCTATTCCAATCTTACTAGGTGCTGACTGAAACACTGTCGGTTTGCTTACTTACTGGTGTTGGATGCAGGATTCGTGCTTGGTGATGACAGGTCCTACCCGTCCCATTGTTATGTTGGGTGCCATGACCTTTGAGATTACACTAAAAGTGAAGGAAGGCAGCACGGAGTCTAGGGATAAAGTATTAAGCTTCTTGGCTGTTCCTCATGACACTGTTAGCTATTTGGAGCTCTCCTGCGCAACAGATAGGAAATACATCAGCAAGCTCAGCACGCTGGAGTTTACAATGAGTCAAATTGCTCGCTCCGTGGAGGCGACAATCAGCGTGCAAATGGTCGATGGGTCGTCATGGCCACGCGGTGTCCGAGGTGAATTTTCCGTCTGTACCACCAGTATGGCCGACAGGAAAGTAGTTCTACTCGATTCTGGAAGCGAGAAGGACGTGGAGGTTGGGGCAGATGGCGTGATCCAGCTATCTAGGCGTGTCGCTTCCGTCGAATTCACCGGAGAGCTGAAGATTTGTGTGCATGCATGGTGGCAAGGCGAGATGAAACCCAAGAAAGCCTGGAAGGTTTTCAAGCCCAAGAAAGCTGGTAGGAACTATGGCACCTTCAATCTTGGCGGCGTGTGTAAGATGAAAGTCACCGTTGCCTGGTCGCTTCTTTCCTACTATCCGGTTAACCGCCCCAATAGTCCTTACGGTTCACTGGCTTTACTCAGGGAGGCAGAAGGACGTACTGTCTAGCAGTGTTAGAGTTGTGATATACTTCTGGTGCGCCTTGTTCAGGCGTTGCATGAACACATGAAGTTTAGATTGTACTAGTAATCATGTATTGTAGTTTCATTTCGAATCCCATGGCCAACTTTGTGTGGGTGCAAAGCAGCGCTATGGGCTGAGTTGCTTTGGTGGTGCCAAGTTATCCATCGTTTGCATGGACAAGTTTGCTTTGGTGGTGCCAAGTTATTCTTCTGACTTTGCTTGCTTGCCTACTTGCAGTAAATTAAGTAGGATCTTCATAAGATCATTAAGCCCTACGGTATAACTTGGCAACTGATCGACAGCACAAGGCGAAATTGATCTGGTTTAAATTTCAAAGGATCTCCGGTGGTTAAGAGGGTGAAACACATAACAAGCAGAAGGTGGCGTCCTCGGCTTATCAAGCGGGTGAAACACTCACAAGCAAAGGGTGTGGCAGACTGCGTCCAGTAAATCAAAGCCAACAGGCCTCACTGCTTTGGTGCCACAGCCCACAAGTCAGAAGAAATCTGTCTCACTCTCACCAGATATCGGCCTCCGTACCGTCCGTTCCGCGCTGGTACAGAGGAATGCTCTTCTAAGCTTTTCAATCCGCGCTTGGCCACCCATTTGGGGTGGTGTTGCGATGGCGGACAACACATGTTTGACAAGGGTGGCAGATCAAAGAAAGCAATTTCGCAAACCATTCCACAGTATTCTAGGCAATATCCTGCTGAAATTCCCTTTGAGAGGTTGCTGGAAATGAAGAAAAAACCATACCTGTTTTCTTTCACTGTTGAAGGTTTTGAGCAGCCGGGAGGTGATGATCCTAATGACGATTTTGGTCACGTGGACATTGGTGTTGGGAATGATGATGACCCAGGCAATGAGTCTGTGGATAAAGATTTGTTAGAGGAGGATGTAGAGCCGATTGATGAACTAGATGTAGCTAATAGGAAAGATCTTACTAATGCGCAGTCTCGAAAACAACTTGGGATGATGGATGCCTCTGCAGTTTGAGTTTCACCGTGTCCAGTTCTTTGAGGTCTGTACCTCTCACCCTGCTGCTGGTTCTGTCTTGGAAAACTCTTCTAACCCTGAGAATGTCCTAGGTGATGATGGCCCAGCTCTTAGCTATGTGGTTGCTAATATGTGTTCCTGAGGTGGGACTTGATGAAAAAGATGTTGATGCCCAATCTGATCATATGCAGGCTCCAATCCAGGGGAATGTTGCTCCTAACTCAGGATGGGAATGGGCCGACCCGGCCCTGGCCTTGGACCTGGCCCTCATGGCCCCAAGGCCAATTTGAGAGGCCACGGGTCGACCCATATAAAGAATAGTCAGTGGCCTTGTTGACCCGATGGGTATTTCGGGTCGACCCAAATTCTTGATTTACATTGTCTTGTGCATAAATGAGATGTTAAAATTAGACACGCTTTAATGGAATCCAACTAGCATAAGAATCAATAAAATATTTAATACTTGGTAATAGGAAAAAATTAAGCCGTCTACTTGTGATTTTGTACATGCGCATTTTGATGAAACATATCAAGACAATTTTGTTGTTCATATATACGAGTGTTCGCCGAAAATTATACAATTGATTGCGTTGTAAAATCGGCTCTTACGACAACGTTGGCGGGATGAAGACTGCGGTTGTTGTGAGCTATAAGACTATAAGGCGGGCCGGCCCTGCTGACCCAACGGGTCACTTGGTGCCGGCCCTGTTGACCCAAATCTTGTTTGAGGCCGACCCACGTGACCCATTGGCCTTGAATTTTTGGGTCGGGTCAGCGACCCAGTGGGCCGACCCGGCCCATTCCCATCCTGACTCCTAACCCTATTTGTGATACTCCTATCTGTCCAGAACATTATTGCCCTGAGATCCTTAAATATATTGAAGATTCTGCATCTGAAACTGATGAGAATGAGAATGGCTGCTATGACAAGTTTCTTCTCCGATCATCATCCCTCTCCAGCCGGAGCTTTCGAACATACATGCCCGGCTCCCTCTGACGTGACCTGCTGGAACCTTCAGCATAGTCACTGTACCTCTGCTATTGGTATTACCCATACTTATACTTTTCCTGCTTACCATCAACTCTCTCCTTCCTACGGTACAACTCTTGCCTTAACTCCATTTCTCTCCTCGGCTCGAAGTCATCCTTCATATCGTGCTCCTTCCTCTGACCATCTCTTCCTCTAGGCTTTGTCGGACAAGTGACCTCCTATCCCACACCACCAATACCAGATGATATGTACTCCCACTCTCGTTCGTCGCCCCCGCTAGTGCGGGAGGAAGCCTGGGGGAGAATTCCCTATGCATATTGCAACGGATGGGTCTATCATATACCTTAGGTATGCTCCTGCCCCCGCGGCCTGCATCAGATGATCTAGAACTCTCAAAAGAAAAACTCCTATTAGAAGCGACCGGTCTCTGAGAAACATCTTTCTGAGATGAGCTTCGCCTGGCAAAGAATGAAGCCACTCACCCCCATCGTGAAGAAGAATCCACAGGGCTTGCAAACGCCACCAACATGCACAAGACGATCGCAATCAAAGAAGAAGTGTGGGATTATTTCATATCTCAAATCATACCAATTTTTTTCCTCATCTTTGGGCAATAACAGTAAGTAAAAAACCTCTCACCATAGGCTCACGAAGCGAAACCTTCGCCCTGACATGCAAGTACTTTCCTCCAGCAAGCCCATTTGACTCAACATTAACCTTCACAATATCTCCTAACCACTCGAACCCATCTCTCGATCTTGTCAAAAACCATCTCCGAGGGCCTCGTAGAACCATCATAATCCTTAATCACAACCACATTGAAATCAAACTGCCAGGGGCCATTGAACAACACGTGCCTCCAGTCACCTTCGCTACCAAAGTGAACAAAAAAAATATTCCTACCAATATCTTTGAACTGAGCCTCCCTGTGGAGACCCCAAGCCTTATGCATCACCCTCTCAAACGCCTTGATGTTGAGTGGTATGGGAGAGAGAAATCTTCCTATAGCCGACCACTTCGTTGCTTTTGGGAGATCTGCCCCTGGAACTGAGAAAACGAAGCCCTCTGATTCCTTCTCTGTCAACTTGAGATTGCCCAATCTTGCTGAGAGACTAATTGCCTCCTCTGAAGGTTTGCCATCCGCAGATGATCGAGAAGATCCACGACTCGCTGAGTCTCCCGCCGTCTTGCCCGGCGGCTCCACCTTCTTTGCAGGGGTAGATATCCCCTGACCCGACATCTCCACCATGGCACCCACAACAGAGAATTGCCCAATCAGATAGTGAGCCCAGGGAATGTCGTTGTTCCCATAACACCACGGTACTTGCACCACCCCTGCGCCGAACCCTAACCCTAGTGCCAGTCTAGCGATCGCCTTCTTCGTAGACACACGGTTACGCAATGCATTGTGGACCCCCTCTTTTTCACTTTTGTTCTTTTTATCCTGGAGCTGATAAGCATTTCTAGTTGTCACTGATCTAGAGTTATGATTTTGTTAATGTTGTAAGATGGACTCGATGACTAAACTAAGTGCTCATAATTCAAAATTTCACGAGTTCCCCATATGGACGGGAAACTCAAAATGGCCCCCAAGCTCATATGAGCTCTTTATCTTGGCCATCTAGTAGCTCTTAGATTGGTGAGATGGCATGTATTAGATGTTGTATATCGTGACAATAAATCATGTATTCCCTTTTCCTATCTCTAGAATCATTAATGTTGGCATGGTGGACCAACTAAAGCTACCATTGACCTCGCATCTCCCTCTTTATTTAATGATTCTAGAGTAATATACCTCCATAGATATGGATTTTCTATAAATCAAAAACATGTAGAAAACAACTGGCTCTGTGCACTAAATTAATAGAGTAGTTCAGAAAAACAATATAAATTTCTATAAAAATATATATCTAAAAGTGATAATATAATAGTATGAAACAATAAAAAAATATAGATATGTTTGAGACGTATCACCCGCTAAAACACCTCTGAAGATGCCCAAATGAAACAACCACTACTGGAATCTGGCAATTTGCCATCTGCCATGGCAGATGGCAAAGGCATGGTGGGCGGATGGCAAAGGCTTTGCCATCAGCCAGCAGATGGCAAACAGTTTGTCTGACTTCTTATCGACAAAGGCTTCTTTGCCATCTGCTGGCTGATGGCAAAGAGCCTGTGGCTTTACCATCAGCTGGCAGATGGCAAAGAGCCTGTGGCTTTGCCATCAGCTGGCAGATGGCAAAGCCTCTTAACGGGGTTAGCCCCGTTAGAAGGCTAACGGCATACTTTGCCATCAGCCAGCAGATGGCAAAGGCTGCAGGCTCTTTGCCGTCTGCCAGCAGATGGCAAAGTATGCAGGCTCTTTGCCATGTGCCAGCAGATGGCAAAGGCTGCATGCTTTGCCATCCGCCAGCAGATGGCAAAGTATGCAGGCTCTTTGCCATGAGCCAGCAGATGGCAAAGGCAGCAAGCTTTGCCGTCTGCCAGCACATGGCAAAGAGGTTTGCCATCTGTTGGCAGATGGCAAAGAGCCCAAATAGGCCAGACAAGTGGCCTCTTTGCCATCTGCCAGCTGATGGCAAAGCTCTTTGCCATCTGCCAGCTGATGGCAAAGCTCTTTGCCATCTGCCAGCAGATGGCAAAGTGACTATATTGCCCCATTTAATTTTGTTTTTTCTTATATCAATTCATTTTCATAGAATATCAAACACAAATATATTTATATGACCAATATAGCATTTCAACACATATTACCAATAGTCATGAACACATATATCCAATACATGTTACCAATAGTAGCAAGTTTCATCCGTACATATACATAGTTTTATCAATATTACACAGTTTCATCCATAGGTAACAAGTTTCACAAGGTCAAAACAAAAACTAAATACAAGCACTCCATCAACCCAAGCTTCCGTGATCTTAAGCAAATCTGTAAAATGGGAAAAAAGTAAGTTAGAAGAAGATAGTATATCCAGCTAGCCAAATGAAAATAGAGGATACAATCTCAACAGATAACAGCCAAAATTTACAGTAAGTTCCTTTGTAACTTTCTTCAGAAAAAGGAACACTGAAAGTCTGAAGAAAACTAACACTGGAACAACCTGAACATTACTGGATTTCAACAACTACTGCATACAAATCGTCTGTGTTATATTCAGACAAAGGAAAATAAGCTGAGTATGTAGAGGGTATGTAGTATATTTAAACGAAGCAAAAGAGAACATCCCTTGCAATATATTTTGTACCAAGCAAAGAAACAGAATGTACATACACACACATAAAAATTATACTGGACCGCTTGTCACTTTCTTACATCAACCAGATTCTGCCAGACAAAGATTGTTTAACAGAGATGAAGCAAGGGGTTCATGAGAAGTAGAGAAGATTCTACTATTCTTCCACACCCAAACCATGGTCCTTGAAAATGTAGATTAGATGGTCTTCGCAACAAAATAAAAGATTAGATGGAGAATGACAGTGACTCACGCCTCCTCACACTCTGTTCGAGCTAAAAATTATGTGGCTTCTTGGGGATGTAGATTGAGGGAAAGCGTGAGTCCCATATTCGGCTACATGACATGAGTGGATTCTAGACAGTTCGAGATAGGTGTGTGGATTTGAACTTTTGGGTGACAAAAATGCCAAGTATAGGTCATTTTAGAGCTATCCTAGGTTAAATATGTCGCTAGTATCCATATGGCAGAGAACCCAGGCCGACATGACTAGTCATAGAACCAAGGTGGCACAAACGTACAGGGACAGGCATACATGACCCAGCAATGCACGTGTCGGTCATCAGCGAGTGCAACCAAGTCGTAGCAAGCTACAAGGACTTCGGTGATACACCGCGTGACATTTCCCCGTAGGGACAGACACAGGAGCAAAGAAGGACACATGCCGGTCAATCCATGTGTTCCGGAGCAGTAGCGAACTACCATGGCTCGGTGGAAGCACTAGGAGGCATTTCCCCGTATGGAAGGCTACCAAAGGCACACGACTAGGTGTCGAATCCCACACATACAATGCATTTCAAACATACACACATTATGCACGATATGTGTAGATACAACATGGCATCACAACAAAACCCTATTAAGCAAAACACTTGGGAAACTTACCGTCATCACGGAGGTGTAGGTGTAGGTGTAGGTGTAGGTGTAGGTGTAGGTGTAGGACCGGTCGCGCCAGTGGCAGACGGAGAAGGATCGGTCGATGCTTGTCGGGAGATACCCTGCACCAAAGATTATTTCCAATGTATCGTTAGCATGATGCAATGTGAAGACTAGTAACTAATGACCGTTCAAATGAAACTCACCGTGCCCGCCGGAGCAATGACTGGCATCGGCGGAGGGGTCTGGCCGTTCTTCTCGCACATGGACTGCACATTTGGTTTTGACGAGTCAATCATATTAGTTACTAATGAAAGGAACATTGCGTGCATGATTTAGCTAATATGCAGAAGAAACTTACCACGAAGAGCTCGTACATGGCCCGGTTAGCCAAGTCGTTCCGGTTCCTCTCCTCCTCCAACAGCCTAGCCGTCCTCTCCTCATTCTCCCGGTCCCTCTCCGCCAACTGCCGGTCCCTCTCCTCAAAAGCAGCCTGGGTCTTCGCTCTCTCTGCCTCAATAGCAGCCTGCAACACCACTCGTTAGCATTGTAATCATTGACGGCCGCAAACACAATGTAATGGAGGAAAGGCTACTGAGTCCGTATAACAAACCTGGAATTCAATTTCCACTGGTCGTAAACGAGGCGGTATCTCAGGATCAGAGTTGGCCTGGCGCTTCTTGATCTGCGGGAGAGTGCTACTACAACGTATCAGTCCATTACCAATGGCTAACGATCCATGGGACCTCCCGCCACCAGATATCATCACCAGCTCTGGATCAAGAGGCCGGCTCGGGTTAAAGTCCGGCCCTTTCCTCGCCTTCCCCTGCTTAACGTACTGCACCATCTTGTGGTGGGAGGCCTTGTTGCTGAAGTTCTCTGCATTTTCGAGGTCAGA
The DNA here is from genome assembly GCA_032464435.1 of Aegilops umbellulata. Lineage (NCBI taxonomy): Eukaryota > Viridiplantae > Streptophyta > Magnoliopsida > Poales > Poaceae > Aegilops > Aegilops umbellulata. The sequence goes on from CP136057.1 coordinate 9,152,706, forward strand.
CTCAGAGAATGCCTTGGCCTTCTTGTACGATGCAATATTGGACATGCCATAGAGGTCGAACAGCTCTGGCACTGGAGCCTTGTGGTGGTTTGACTAAAAGAGAGGAACAGAGTATTAGTTAAGGACTCAAACTAGCACAAAGAATGAATTTGCATGAATCATCAAGCAAACCACACATACCCAGTTTTTCCCATACCCATGTAGGTTGACGCTGCCTAGATGGTGTGGCACACCTTTCATTTTGAGACGCGTCTCCTTTGCAATGTTGTGGGCGACGCGCCATTGGGGAGAGCACCACTCATCCACCAACGCCTCCCAGCAGTCCATCTTGTCCGCACACCATCTCGGGGGCACCTAAGTTAAGCAAGAGAAATTTGAGCGCTACGCCTACGAATCAAATCAAGGAAACTAAGTACAAGGCCTTAAGAATAGGTAATTACCTTCATGTACTTCTCCTTACTCAGATACTTGTCCCGGCACTTCTCTTTTCTCCTCCTAATACCAGTCTGTGCTAAGTAGTCTCGAACAGCCTGCGTCCGAGCCTCGTGCCGAAAGTTTCCAAGTAGGCGCCTGCACTCGGCGTCGATAACCCGAGCCGCGGCCTCCTCCTGTCCCTCGGCACACCTGTAGAAGGTCTGCAATCAAACAAGAAAACACGGATTAGAAGGTCTGCAATCAAACAAGAAAACACATGTAGAAGGTATGCAATCAAAGAAGAAAACACAACGTAAATGGCAAAGGAGAAATTACCCAGAACGTGGCGATCACAATGTCGGCCACCGTGTCGCACTCGACATCGCCGACCCTATGCTCCGGCGGGGCCGGGGCAGCCAAGTAGTGCTCCCAGGTCATTCCTAGCTCTGGAACCCGGCCCTCACCGGGCAACGTGACCCACCCCGGGAAGCACTGGCGACAAATCACACCAAGGACAGTGTTGGGCCTGCGGACACCATCTTCGTGTGTCCAAGAACTGCAGTATGACAAGGCCAACGCATTAGATATTCGAAGAAACGTCAAGGCAAAAGGTTAAAAAAGAGTAAATGCACTTACTTCTCCCCGTTAGGCGCAATCAACCACCTCTGGTCGGGGGTCGCCGGGGTGGGCGGGAGCTTTGTATGACCACGCTGGTAGACTTTGCGCCCCTCAACCCACTCACCCTCGCTATAGCTATCAGGACTATAGTCTGCACCCTGAACACGACCGTGTGCACTCGACTCCGTCCAGTCCTCCGATGGGCTCGGCTCCGACTCAGCGTGACCCCGTCTGAGCTCCGGAGTCTCGTGGGGCGAAGACTCGGCGGCCCGAGGCTCGTCGTCGGCCCGAGGCTCGTCGGCCGTAGGCGCTCCTGCCATAGGCTCGTCGGCCGGAGGCTCGTGGAGTGGAGTCCGAGACGGGTCCACCTCAGATGGCTCGATCTCAGACGGAGCAGTCCTGTGGTCGGGTGACTCAGCTGGGGGTGGCGGCGAGGAAGGCGTAGCAGCCTTCCTACCTCTCCCGCCGCCACGTACACCTCTAGCAGCCTTCTCCTTCTTCTTACCCCCCCCGACCTCTTCCGGCCGAAGAAGAAGCGACCGTCGCTGGACTCTGCAAACTGAGATCTAGCGCTCTCCGGAGGCTATGGGGGGGAATGGAACTACCCCTCCCACCACGTGCCGAGGTAGGAGCCTCGGAGCACTCTCGACCCGCGCCCACCATCTGTCAACACCTGAAATGACAGAGAGTAAACAAAATTAGTACAACATAAAAAAAATGAATACCTGACATGAATAATAATATATATAAATTCATTTTAGAGGAATAAATGCTAAGTATAGCTCATTTTAGAGCTATCCTAGGTTAAATAGGTCATTTTTGAGCTAATTAAGGTTGTTATGTCATTTTTGAGCTAGCTAAGCATATAAATTCATTTTGGAGGAATAAATGCTAAGTATAGCTCATTTTAGAGCTATCCTATGATAAATAGGTCATTTTTGAGCTAGCTAGGTTAAAACTTGAACTAATTAATAATATATATGTATATAATAATAATGGAATACCTGACATGAACTATAATATTAATCTTCATCGTCATCATTAATAAATGCATCATCATCGTCTATATATGCTTCGGGGTCAATAAATGCATCATCCTCATCACTATCAGTAATGATGTGCTCATCATCATCATCAATAAATTCATCAACATCTGGAAGGCCTCCTGTATGTAATCGGTCAAGCATTGACAGGTCATCCGCAGCAGTAACCTCTTCTTGTTCCGGCTCTTCTTGTTCCTGCTCAGGCTCGGATTCACTGCCGCTGTCTACTTGAATGTTCTGAGGTGAGCGGTTCTTGAAACGTTTTTTGGAAAGACGTGTTTCTTGGAACAATTCTCCTTCATATGTGTCTGGATTAATGTGAGGTTCATAATCCTCTTCATTGGGGGAGGTGGTCTAACACGTGGCGGCACTTCATAAACGACATCCCAACCTTCGAGATTTGGATCACTTTGGCAAGCCCACGGTAGATAGAAAACTTGGGTTGCCTGTTGAGCCGTAATATAGACATTGGGAACATCCAAATGGGTGCTTTGTTTGATTTCGACTAGCCCTAGATGTTCATGAGTCCTTCTAGTCTCTTTCGGCTGGAACCAATGACATTTGAAGACTACGACGTTCGGTGGGTTTGCACCATACAATAGAAGTTCATAAATTGCTTCAACCCTTCCATAATACTCGGTATCTCCTTCGCCGATAGCAGAGACACAACAATTTGTAGACTTTCGGTCGGCCATAGATAGCTCTTTGCCATAGGTACGAAAGTGATACCCGTTGATGTCGTATTTGTCAAATGAATGGACCTTACAGTCAAACCCATTAGCGACTTGTCTCAATTCGGCGTCAATAGACTCTGAACTAGCCTACAAGTTCAATACGAAAGGATTGTTGCATTAGCCAGAAATTAGAAGAAGAAATGAAATGGTCTAATGGAAATTACCGTTTGTTTGAACCAAGAGATGAAACCGGGATAGCCGCCTCCATGCATTGCCAGAAGCTCATACTCTTCGACGGAATCCTTTTGGATAACCGCTCCATACGAGAATATGGCGACGTATCGACTGTATCAAATATCCGGGAATAAGAGCAGTTCAAATGAAGTAGAGGTTGTGAAACAATGTACCGAGAACTTACTCGATGTACGGCCGCACTTCTGTTAGATTGTTGAAGATATACAACGTAATGGTCCGCCATTCGTCGTTATCCAACAATAAGGGAGTATAAGCACTGGCTGGTGCGAGCTTCCCTTTGAATAGGCTGAGGTTGGATCCACCCTTTTTAGGGTCGCCAACATTGTACCGAGGCTTCGGATTATGCAAATGACGATTTTTGGCTTCGTAGTGTGCTGTCACGAAGTTTGCCGCCTCCTCAGTAATGAATGCCTCGGCCATCGATGCTTCAATTCGACGTTTATTTTTACATTTTGCTCGAAGCGTCTTCTGCATCCTCTCAGTTGCGTAGCACCAACGATTCTGCACGGGCCCCCCCAATCGTGCCTCGGTCGGGAGATGCAAAATCAAATGCTGCATTGGATTAAAGAAGCCAGGTGGAAAGATCATCTCCAACTTGCAGATCAACTCCGGCGCCAACTCTTATATTTCTTCTATCAAGCCAGGTGATAATTCTTTCGCACATAGAACACGGAAGAAATAGCTCAGCTCTGCCAGTACTAGCCATTCATCCTCAGGGATAAAGCCACGCAACATCACCGGCATTACCCGCTCAAGCCATATGTGCCAATCATGACTCTTGAGACCAAATATTTTCAGTTTATCAAGATTCGCTCCCCTCTTTAGATTCGATGCATACCCATCGGGGAACATCAACTCCTTTTTCACCCACAGGAGTATTTCCCTCATAACCGGCCTTCCAAGATTGAACCATGCCTTTGGCTTCGCCCAGTTCTTCTTTCCTTTTGGTTGTTTCATGTTTTGTAGCGGTCTATCACATAGAGCCTCCTGGTCGACTCTGGCCTTAGGATTATCCTTTGTTTTCCCCTCTATGCCGAACAATGTACCAAAGATGGCCTCGCCGACATTCTTTTCAGTGTGCATCACGTCGATGTTGTGTGGGCAAAGGAGGTCTTTGAAGTACGGCAGATCCCACAAGCATATCTTGTGGGTCCAGGCGTGTTCCGTATTATACCCCTTGAAATACCCTGGACGCTCTGGATCCGGCTCGAGAGCGTTTAACTGATCCAGGGTCTGTTGGCCTGTCAACGCAGGTGGTGCAGAGTTTTTGACATCTCTACCTTTGATGAAGTTCTTCTTGTCTTTTCTGAACTTATGGTGAGGATCCAGGAACTGTCTATGCATGTCGAAGCAAGAAAACTTGCGACCCGCCTGCAACCAACGAAACTCAAGAGCTGCCTTGCATGTGGGGCACGGGAACCTTCCATGCACACACCAGCCAACGAATAGCGCGTACGCCGGCAAGTCATGCATCGAGTACATGTACCACACACGCATTAGGAAGTTTTTTTTGTAGCAGCGTCGTATGTCTTGATCCCATTATCCCAAGCTTCTTGTAGTTCATCCTTAAGCGGCTGCATGTACACATTCATATTCTTCCCCGGATAGTTAGGCCCCGGAATTATCAACGTCAGGAAAATGTTCTTTCTTTGCATAATCTGTCCGGGGGGGGGGGGGGAGATTGAGTGGAATGACAAATACAAGCCAACAACTGTATTGGGCTGCCATCATACCAAACACATTGAACCCATCCGTGCTGATGGCTACTCGAGGATGCCTTGGATCTTCCACTTTTTCATCATGCAATGCATCGAAGTGTTTCCATGCAGCACCATCCGATGTGTGTACCATCATCAGATTCCCATCTGCATCCCGTTCGGTTCTTTTGCCCAATTTGTGCCATAGCATCTGTCTGGCCATCTCTTCGACCATGAATAGACGTTGAAGTCTTGGTATGATTGGCATATACCGAAGAACGTTAATGGGGATTTTGGTCTGACTCTTGTCACCCATACCGTTGTCTACCTCAACATACCTGGAAGACTTGCAAATGGGACAATAGTTCAAGTCCGCATACTGGAGCCTAAATAAGGCACATCGCATACTGGAGCCTAAATAAGGCACATCCATTCTCACAGGCATCTATCTTCTCATAGGGCATCTTAAGTACAGGGAGGATTTTGTCCGACTGGTACAGGTTTGCAGGCATTATATGGCCTTTGGGTAGAAAGCGTCCAAATAGTGTCACCATCGCGTCATAGCATTCTCTGCCCAAGTTGAATTGAGCCTTCAGAGCCATTACTTGTGCGATGGCATCCAGCTGACAAAGCTCGGTGTGCTCGTGGAGAGGACGCTTCGAAGACTCCAACATATCATTGAAGGCCTTTGCAGATTCCTCCATCTCATCGTCCGAATCCCGAGCATCATCAAAGTTTTGCACCATGTCTTCCATCCCGGTACCATGCTCGTCAGTGCGACGACGGCCCTCCTCAGCTCTGGAACGTTGGGCAGACTCACCATGAAATGTCCACATCGTATAACCGGGCGTAAAACCCCACTTCTGTAGGTGTTTGATCATTTCAAACTCTGACATCTTATGATAGTTGTCGCACTTGACACAGGGGCACCAGGTTGTTTCCTGTCCATTTGCAAATGCGGCTCTGATAAACCCCTTGGTTTTTGTCATCCATTCAGGGGTCATGTGTTTCTGACTAGGGTGACCGGTGTACATCCACGCACGATCACTCATCTTGCCTAGCTACTGGACACACAAGAAATACATACATAATTCAGCAAACCATATATTCATCAGTTAATAGAGTTTCTCAGTTTTATTACGTCCATGCAACCTAGACGCTAATAGGTAAAGATAGGTCCTAATCCCACCCGAGTATGTGTAGATTGGGTTCGTTTTCCCATGCTCTGCTCCGGATCCGACACAAAATTTCGGCAGCACCTCCCCGTTGTTCTCCTAATACACGTCTCGGCAATAAGCAGAGAGGATGTGTACCCGGAGAACAATAGGGAGGCACTGACGAAATTCTGCATCGGATCCGGAGCAGAGCATATGGGAAAACGAACCCAATCTACACATACTCGGGCTGTCCATGGATAACGTTGGACAATTCGAAAGAATCACGGTTATAAATATGCAAATGCATGCATATTTATAGATGTAACCCTTTCGAACGGGAGACGCATAGTGGTCACGCATACTGATGATTCAATCTACCTATAGCTAGCATGTTTCATCGGCACGAAGAGCGGAACATAGAAAATGATTGGGGGAGGAGGAGATGTCATTTGTGCTCACCCACGAACGTCGGGGCAGAGCTCGTCGAACACCAGACCCTCGCAGCGACGAAACAACTGCACATTTAAATCCACCCGATCAACACAAATATACATGCCTTTCAGTGTGCACTTAAATAGTCTGTCCACTGTACAATGTGATTTTTTTCAGTAGGGGTATAGGCGAGAACTCATAGACATCTTACCTTGGGCAAGAAGTGCTCAAGCGAGGAAACGAGAGTGACCAAGGCTGGATCAAGCCCAATCTCCTCCTTTACCTCCCTTAATGTTGTTGCTGCACTAAACAGAAAAAGCTAGGTTAAAAATCATCTTAAAATTAGGGAGTGTCTATTTAGTACTTGATTGCTTTTCAATTTGGTAACATTCACATTTCCTGACAAATAAACGGAGGACACTTGTATGTCCAAAAAAACCCACCCCGTTTTGTATCTTAAAGATACGTTGGACCCAAAAACACACGACTAGTCGGGACTAGTCGATCGAGTCGCTTGACTCATCCAACTAGTCGAGTCGACATATTGAGTCGACCTGCCAGTTGCGACTCATCGATTAGTCGCTCGACTCAAATACAGTGTTTTCAACGCAAGCTGGACTGAACAACTAGAACTAGAAATTCACAACTGGAGGCGAACTACACATGCATTTTCACCGTGGTCCGTCGGGGTGACTGCAAGGCAACCAAATCACAAGGGAACACAATGTATAATGGTGATGTTAATGAGATTCATCACAAGTTACCGATATTCTTTTTGATGGAATACTATCATAGAGTGATGGAAGTGTGCCTAGCTAGAGAAAAATTTAAGACGATCCCGAATTGTTTTGGATTTATGCTGATCCAGTGGCCAGGATGATCTATTACCTTGTGGAGACTTAGAGGCTGTGTTGACCTATTGAAGGCTAATTGTTTCTTTGCGCATCATTACTAAGAATCAATGTATACAAGGAACCAAACCTATTAGCACGCAATATATACCATTGCGAAAGAATGCATTTCCCAGGTATTGATTTATTTTGAGACATGTTCTCTATAGAATGGTGGCTCATTCCTCATTTTCTTGCACACACAAATAGAGCCGCATGGATTGCTTCTATCCGTCTTAAAACTGGCAAATATTATGTGCTACTCATTCGACAAGCAACTGTTGTCTCTCATCTGCGCACCTTATTTTCCTCTGTTCTAGTTTCCCAATCTTCTCACTAGAGGGCACAATCCCTGCATTTGATGGTAAAATTCAGACACCACTTCCTGCAATTTGTTGCTCCTTGATAGCACATTTCTATGTAATTTGGTTTATCCAGATCAAGCAGATAAGTGATAAGCAGATAAGCAGACAGCACTTGCTGCAATTTGGTTTATCCTCGAGTAGCATATACCTGAATCTCGATGGCGGGGAGGGCCGCGGGAAGGGGGCGGCGCCGTGGCCTGGCTCGGTGGAGGGGCGGGCCGCGGGGCACGCCGCGGTGGCCGGGAGGGGTGGGCCAGCGGCGGTGCTGGGCGGTGGCAGGCTGGCGGCGCGCTGGGGTCGTCCGGCTGGGGCGCGCGGGTGCGCTTCGGGGTCAAGTGGTGGGGGTGGGTGAGGTGGGGAGAGAGAGAGGGGTGGGGCCGGGCTGGAAGAGAGAGAGAGGGGAGGGGCCGGGTAGTTCGACCTCTTTGCCATCTGCCAGATGCTGGCTGATGGCAAAGATATGGGCCTTTGCCATCCGCTGGCAGATGGCAAAGAGGTGGGGCTACTGAGCCGTCACAACGCCGTTATCCATTGGGCCCACCCACTTCTTTGCCATCTGCCAACAGACGGAAAAGACTCCTTGCCATCTGCTGGCAGATGGCAAAGAGGTGGGTTGACAGGCCGTTCCAACACTGGACCCTACCCACCTCTTTGCCATCTGCTGGCAGATGGCAAAGATTATTTGCCATCCACTAGCAGATGGCAAAGAATTGGCTGATGGCAACCATGTTCTTTGCCATCTGTCAGTTCTTCGCCATCTGTTTTTTATAAGCAGATGGCAAAGACGTTCTTTGCCATCAACTCGCAGATGGCAAAGAGCTGGCTGATGGCAAATTCCCAGTTTTCAGTAGTGAACTTCTTCATTGTTGCACCTAGCTAATAAAACATGCTCATAATCGTTGCATGGTTCATTGAATCATGGTTGCTATAGAAGCCGGCAGCAAAGACACATTCTTTCTAGATGGTGCCCAAGGAGCCTTCACTTCAACATCTAATTGTGTTTCAATCGTTTTATGTTTATGTATACAGATGGGCTTCACTTCAACATCTAGCCTCCACTTCAATCATTTTTGTGTACAGATGGGCTTACATGAAGTTATGACCAAATTGAGTCGAATAAAATTCCTGAACTTCGATACTTATTACAAACTAAGTCAAATATAATGAGTTAACACACACATACCAATTATCATTGCTCATCAGCAATGGCAACAAGAAATAGGCGTAATAACTTAGTTATAGATTTCAACTAAATCCTGCAAATTAAATGGTACCATGTCACTCCGCATCATCGCATCCATCATAAAAAAAACAAGCTTTATAGATCCAATTTGCTAATTTCCCCTTGGGATCTCATGTACCAGCGATTTTTTTAAAACTTTTTCTCCAACTTATGAGTCGGTCATTTACACCATCACAACCCATCTTCATCCACAACGGCCCCCACCCCCCTCAACCATCTCCATCGGCTCTACGTCGACACCAAGACCTATGGTGACATATCTCATCGTCGGCCCCATCCCAAACCGGTGACCTCACTGCCCTAACCATGTAAACAACCACCGAATGTCCGCCTCAAAATTTACAAAATGACGTGTATTTTCAAACAAGTTTTTTATAAAAACACCAGTGGTGGGGCAAGGTTTCATTAGCAAAGGCGGTGCTGTGAATGGAGCAAGTGATGAGAGTCCGGAATGGAACTTGACAAGATTGCTTGCTCCACTTCCACTTAACTAACCAAAGCCGAAGAAAGAAAGAGCACGTGAAAGAAGCCGGCTTAGTTACTGCCATGCGGGCCCCACCGCCCACACATCTCCCCCCGTGCGGCGCCGGCCCCACTTGCAGCCTCCGCCCGACGCTCACTCGCAGACAGATCTATCTCCTCCCTCCCTCTCCCCGTTCGGCCGGCCATTCCAGCCGTCGACCCAGCTGCTCGTGCTCGCGGCCGATCCCTCCACCCAGCAACCCAGGCCCCGCCGTAAGCGCGAGGATGGGCGCCGGGGCGCGGGCGACGGCGGCGGCGCTGCTGCTAGTGGCGGCGGCGCTCGCGGGGGTGGCCGCCGGCGGCGACATCGTCCACCAGGACGACGACGCGCCCAAGATCCCCGGCTGCTCCAACGACTTCATGCTCGTACGTCCCCCGCCACGCCCCCTCCCTCCCTCCTCCTCCTCCTCATCCCAGCTTCTCCCGCGTGAGCGGAGCGGCCGGCCCCGGTTCTCGATTCCGAGCCGTGCCCGGGTGGCCGGCGGAGCTCCGGTCTGGACGGGCGAGCGATCCCGGAGCCTGAGGAGCCGCGCGCGTGCTCGATCCGCGGATGGCGGAGTTAGGCGGCGCAGCTTTTGGTTACCGGGAATTCAGTTAGGTCGATCCGGGCAGGTGCTCCGGCTTCGGCTCTGGAGGAACACCGGCCAGCTCTGCGTGGAGTTAGGTATTTTTGTACTGCGAGCTGAGGAGATTCCGCCGCTAATTAATTATCCTGGGCTATGTTGCTGGTGGTGCTAGTATAGTAGTATTTGATCAGGGGCTAACGACAGTTACTTACTACTGCATTTGACATGAGACTGAGCACCATACGAGCTATCTGAGGCTCTTAGTGGTCGCGGTGGAGGTTCGAGAAATGGCTTGTTTTAGAAGTCAGAAGTTAGTCAATGTGGCAATTATGGCTTTGACATTGCATGATCTGTTAGCTAATACATGTTGTTGTCGCTATCGAGGATTAGTATCTAGCTTTATCTTATTAAGCTGATTGGACTAGTCTTCGAAGCTGCTGGAGTTTCCTATTGTGGATATTTTCTAGATATGCTGAATGGGTGATAGTGATGATCCAACTTGAAGCATTATAACGAGGTATTCTGATGCCCTGGAATCATGTAGGAGAATGCTACCAACTCAAGATGTCCATAATCATTTCCAACATCCACCCAATTAGTTGTTGATACATTGTCGTTCGCGTAGTCCACTTGAGCAGGTTTACAGTCTACCACACACTTATGTTTTCTTTTTATCTAATCAGTGGTCTGGTCATAAGTTCCATGACTCATGAGCTCCACCTGGACTTTTATGTTACCAACTCAGAACCTCATTAATTTTAGCCAATTGTTATGGTTCCTGTGGGAGTTACCTAGATGGAGGTGGCCATTTGCCTTTGAGTGTTATATAAGTAAACGATAGGAGGGATGTAAGGCCACAACTCAAGGGCGCGAAAATTGAAATTTGGTTAGTATAATCGACTTTGTCGTTTAGGCTCTGTGTCGTAGTGTTGACCCACCTACCGGTTCACGCAAGAGGAGCCAACACGTGAGGGTGGCGTGCCCACATTAACAAGGGAAAACCGGAAAAGTATGGTTGTCTCTGAATCTCCGATGCTTCTCTTCATCCTCAACGCCGCAGCTTTTGTTTACCGATGGAGATTTTGTACATTAGCATCTACTTCTTTTTAATGGACAATGTACTCACTCTCAAAATTTGTTTCCTCACATTGTTATCAGGTAAAGGTGCAAACTTGGGTCAAAAACAGAGAGACTGATGAGTTTGTTGGTGTTGGTGCTCGGTTTGGCCCCATAATAGAGTCAAAGGAAAAGCACGCGAACCGGACAGGACTACTAATAGCAGACCCTTTTGATTGTTGTACCCCTCTCAAAGAAAAGGTTACCTTTCTTGAAAAACATGATTTAGCTGTTTGCGAATTTTTTATAGTATCCTACGTTGTTATGTAGTGATTAATTATTCTTTTATTTAGGTTGCTGGAGAAGTTCTGCTAGTGCAAAGAGGAGATTGTAAGTTCACTACAAAAGCTAAGGTTGCTGAAGATGCTGGTGCTTCTGCTATTATAATCCTGAATAATCGGCATGGTATGCCCAATATGACCTGTCTAATAAAATTCAACATGCAACGTTTTCCATTTATGATCTTTCTCAACTGGTATTTAATTAGAAGATAAGATGTTAGGATACAGTTAAATGAGGTACAAAAGTTCCTATATCAATGGGAAATGCCCTACCTTTGAGTGCGGATCAACAAAACAAGTTGCCTGAAAATGTATATACCAGTGGCGGAGTCACCTCCCGGCGACCCTGGGCAGCTGCCCGGGCTCTGCCCAAATACTTCCATTAAATTGCACTGAGAGACTGAGAATTAATCACCAGTCTCTGTGGGCAAATGTCCATGAAGCACATCCCTTTGTATTTTGCCCCGGCTCCATGGATGGGCTAGCTCCGCCACTGGTATATACCATTTTTTACCACTAGAATGACCATCACAACCTTACTTTAGCCTTTTGATTATTTATTGGACAATTGTTTTTCATAGTTGCGCGTGTACATTTGGCGGTGCATGTTTGCGTATTTCGAAGAGCACACTTTTGGCTCATGCCTTGTCTTTCAACACGTGTGTTAGGCGTTAACAAATGGTATATGTTTGCTTGCAGAGCTATACAAGATGGTTTGTGATCAAAATGAAACGGATCTGGATATAAATATACCTGCAGTTCTTCTGCCAAAAGATGCAGGCACCATTTTACAGGGTCTTCTCTCACTTGGTAAAGGTAAATCATTAGGTCTTTAAGCCCCTCAAATCTTGTACATTGTCCCGTGAACACAAGGTTGTCTAACCCCTATATTTGGTTTATTTATTCATGTATTTGGGACTCTTCTACCATATTATATTTATAGCTAATAGGCTCTTTCAATTTTCTCAGTGTCAGTGCAGTTATACTCTCCAGATCGACCCCTAGTTGATACGGCTGAGGTGTTTCTATGGCTTATGGCTGTTGGTACCATTCTTGGCGCATCATACTGGTCAGCATGGAGTGCTCGAGAAGCACTTATTGAACAAGAGAAACTTCTAAAGGTTTCAGTCGATGCTTTATACAATCAGTTATTTTGGATTTTCGGAAAGAAAAACTAACAGGCACATTATTCGTATAGGATGGCCATGAAAGTTCAGTTAACATTGAGGCCGAAGGTTCTACTGGTATGGTAGATATCACCATGACGTCGGCAATGCTGTTTATTGTGGTTGCATCACTGTTTTTGGTAATGCTTTACAAATTGATGTCTCACTGGTTTGTGGAGCTCCTGGTGGTTATATTTTGCATTGGTGGTGTAGAGGTGCGTATGATGAAATCCTTTTTAAAATTATACTTATTTCAACTTTGCCACTGCTTTTTATTTTTTTGGCGAGGTCACTGCTTTAAATTTTGATATGTAGTACTGTATGCTTACTTGCTTAGTTACTAAAACAGAATAGTACTTATATAGTATTCCACATTAAAACTAGATGGCACAAATCATGAATCAATGCAATTTGGAGAATGGTTAAATTAGGCCCTTAAACGTTAAACCTTCTTTAAACAAAGGTGTCATTCGTTTTCCCTACAGAGCATTGAAGTTCTTCCTTTTTAATCTGTACCTTTTGATTTGAACACTAAAGATATTATCCAAAATGAACAAATAGCTTTGTGGCTGCTGTTGAATGACTAACATCACACTTATCTAGTACAGCTGCAGAGTGAACCGATCTTGATTTCGTTGATTGATATCTTATTTTGCTATATCTCGTCGCCAATTTCTTGAGCTGATGACACATTATGCTTTCCTTTTTTATCCAGGGTTTGCAAACATGCCTGGTGGCTTTATTGTCAAGGTAAATTTATTGCTCTACGAGATACATTCATATTTTCTGGGTATATGCAGTGTAGATATGTTTCAGTTCTCCTTTTAATCTGTGGTTTTGCAGCCATAGCTTAAAGAAAAGGGTAAATGTGTTACTGACCTGAAAACTGTGGTATCTTTCAGATGGTTTAAACCTGCCGCAAGTTCATTTGTAAAAGTGCCATTTTTTGGAGCTGTTTCATACCTTACATTGGCAGTTTGTCCATTTTGCATCGTCTCTGCTGTTTTATGGGCTGTTTATCGCCGGATGCCCTATGCATGGATTGGGCAAGATGTTCTTGTAAGTGCAGTTTTGTTTTTTGCACCCTCCATTGTGATTATTTTCTGTTGATTAACATCATGCTTTGTGCCTTCAGGGTATCGCACTGATTGTTACTGTGATCCAGATTGTGAGGATACCTAATCTTAAGGTAATTGTTTCTGCTCCTTGGTTTATGCTTTCGATGCAGTGAAGGACCTTGATGCCAATTATTTATTTGCTCATAATTGGTCAGGTGGGGTCTGTTCTTCTCGGCTGTTCCTTCTTGTATGACATCTTCTGGGTTTTCATATCCAAGATGTTGTTTCATGAGAGCGTGATGATTGTGGTATGTACAAATGACTATTGCGATATTATGTTTTTTTTTCTTCTGCTCGATAGTTATGCTAGTTATGCTTGTGATCTGCCTGCAGGTTGCACGTGGCGATAATACTGATGAAGATGGTGTACCCATGCTGTTAAAGATCCCACGCATGTTTGATCCATGGGGTGGATACAGCATCATAGGCTTTGGTGATATCCTCCTTCCAGGACTGCTGGTTGCTTTTGCGCTAAGGTTAGTGTGCTAAATTTGGGCTCCTGGCTTGTCATATGTGAATTTTCAATTTTTGTTGGAAGGGTGGGTTTCATGATTAGAGCATGTAGAACAACTGTCAGCATGGATATTATTCCATCCCATCTGCTGGGGATTTACTTTTTTTACTGTATGCCAACATTATGATGGTGTAAGTAGTTGAGATCTCTCTCCATTTTTAGGTATGATTGGGCTGCGAGGAAGACCTTGCAATCTGGTTACTTTCTGTGGTCAATGGTTGCGTACGGTTCTGGTAAGACATTGCCTGCTTCCATATCAACTACGCATTTCTGCATTTTTGTAAGAACAGTTTGCGGGCTTCCTTAATTAGCATGTCCTGTCTTATACGGAATCATGTGATACAAACTACTCTTAAGCAAAAGTATCTCAAGGCGATTCAGAACTCACGGTTACTTTTCAATGTATTTCTCGCTACGGATGTCTCTTTCATTGCATAAATGAAGTAACGCCCCCTTTCTGAAGTGCTTCAGAAGACATGAATTCTGTTGATACCCTATATGTTGATGTGTACAATTCTTTTCTTTTTATGTGTACAATTCTGTAAAACCTGCTGGCAGTAAGTTGGCATTTTTCACCTGAAGTTCTGAAATGGTGTATATTTGTCTTTTTCATTCAGGCCTTTTGATAACCTACGTTGCCTTGAATCTCATGGATGGTCACGGCCAACCAGCTCTTCTTTACATCGTGCCCTTCACGCTTGGTAAGGAGGAAATCCCCGCCTTTGTGTCCATCGATAAATTTCATATCATGAGATTCTTGAGCCCGTGCCTTGAACAAAACCACCGTGTCTACCGCAGGAACTTTCATATCACTCGGTAAAAAGCGGGGTGAGCTCAGGAACCTGTGGATGAAAGGACAGCCTCCGAGAGTCTGCACGCACTCGCATCATCCTCCGAAGGACTCTGCGGACTCCGCCTCTCATGTAATCTCATCATAGGTAGCGGCTCGCCGTATGCCGTAGCGAAATGGTTCCTTGCCTGGAGGCGAAAGCGCGGCTCCGCGGATCTGTTGTGCGTGACCCTGTTCCGTGGGTGTAGTGGTGTCTAATATGGACCTGTTGTCATTAGAACCAATCCCATTAGTTGTACATAGATAGAGCCTTGTGGTTTGCTTCTCTTGTTGTGGCTCTGCATCTACCTGTATGCCTGGAGAGTAGTACCTCCTTTCCGGTTTGTTTGTAAGGCCTGTGCGTATCCGTAGATCAACAATCTGACCAACATAATGAAAGTTCTATATTAATGCCATTAAAAACTTCAAATGCTCTATTTTCCCAATGGTATAGATTTTGTGATATGCAATTCAAATTACATTTGTAAAATTAACGACGTGAGGGACCTATATAAACTGAAAGGGAGGGAGTATATATGTTTTCGTTGTGATTGTGGCTGCCTCCTATCGAAAGATTTATATCTACTCTTCTCGCCCCCATTTGGTCTCTTCTCATTTATACAAAAATTTACTAGCATCCACATCACCAAATATATACCCTCTCTGTCCCAAAATAAACGACTCAACTTTACACTAATTTTGTACTAAAATTAGTACAAAGTTGAGTCGCTTATTTTTTGGGACGGAGGGAGTATTATATAACTATATATATTTTATGATGAATTCTAATAATGAAACTAATTTAGCAGTTGTGTCTATTTTTCTGGTAGATTTGGTGAAACGTAAAATAAGTTTGACTTAGAACAAGCCTATAACTTTATGCATTTTTTAAAACCGAGCGAGTATGGCGAAACCCTAGGCCGGGGCGGCGCCGACCAGTCCATGGCCATGGCCGACCTCCTCGTCCAAGGTACCGCACTGCTCCTCCCTCCATCTCCTCTATTCCTAGTCTCCTCGTTTGAATGGATGAATCAAAATGGTGCTGGCCTGTTGTTACGGATGGAGCCTACAGCTCATATTGCCCAGCTTTGGGTTTGCTCCAGTCAAACTGTTCCACGATGACCAGTTTTTGTGTTTCAGAGCAACTTCACGATGTACCCGATGCAGAGGTTGGGGAATCGAGTGAAATGGACACCCCATTTAGAGGTAAGTCTTGCAACAATAGCCAGAAAGCACCTAGGTTTTGGTAATTGTACCAACTGTATTTTCTTTCTTCAGGCTGTGCATTACTCATTCACTTTTCTTATCAAATTTAGGTGGAGCCATGCCGTCAGTGTCCCAAACTGGATCAGGAAAAGCAGTCTTACTGGTCAAGGACTCAATCAACAAGGCAAGAGCTCTTTTACAAGGTAGCAAGTTTAACACCTCCTGTTTACTTTCTATCTGAACGCTCAAAGTGCTTTGGTGTCTTTGTCCATGATGCCATATGTATGGCTCCGAGTAATTTAGGATCTCTTCATCCCATGTACCATTAGGTCACAATCCATTAACAACAAGGCATCACAATATAATAACATTTGTTGAACTAGCCAGATTTTCCGCAGTTGCCTGGCTATTTCTTATACTTACAACTAAACATCTATTTGGATATGTTTAGCTGTTGAGCATTTCTACCCATAGTAATATACAATGACTAAACATTATTCTATACTCCCTCCGTTCCACAATGTAGTGCATATAGACTTTTTCAAAAGTCAAACTTAACAAGCTTTGACCAAGTTTATAGCGAAAACTATCTATATTTCAGGCTGTGCGTTACTCGTTCAATTTTCCATCTTATCAAATTTAGGTGGAGTGTTCCAAACGAGTGCATCGCACAACTTATGATGTCAAGCAAAATTAACAACCACTACGGGCCGGAACTGACAAAAAATCATCTGTAGGAGATCCCATATATACCTCATCGTCAAACGCAACGCGTGAGTCTGTGCAAGACAGTAGAGCATGAAACATACTTTCCTCCTCAGGTGAAGTCTATTTTAGATCCTGAAGTTGTAACGCGCGACGCAAATAAACCTACACGTCTAAATCCCTGAAGTTTGTACCATATACTTCTTGATTCCGGTCAATCTAAACCCTCGATCCGTTTGGCGCACTGGGAAAATAACTGTCCCAGCCGGGATCACTCTCCACAGTCACTGACCACCCGGGCCCATGTGTCATCATTATTTTTCAAATCCATCCCCAATCTCTCTATCTCTCTCCCCGGAGTCCACGTCAGACACATCAACTTCTCATACCTCAAGCCCCCGTGCCGGCTGCGGCAGCCCGTGGCCGCCCTGCTTGAACACTTCGAGCTCGCTGGCTGCTTCAACTGTGGTAGTGTAGAGTTCATGACGCGGCGCCGCTCGCGGCAAGCGCGTTCATCCATGCTCTGCTGCACCGGCGTTTGCACGACCGAGTGTGCCTCCTACGTACCCCTGATGTGTGTCATCCACAAGGCCACCTTGAGCACCCAGCTACCCGCCACTGCTTTCGGATTCTTCCGATGGCAGGAGCTGCCTCCGTCTTGTAGAAAGACCTGGAGCGCTAGCTGCCTGGTCTCCTACATGAGGTAAGCCCCACAACGCCTTGATGCTGCTGAGGCGCTCCTACAGCACTTCTGAGCGCAGGCGTTGAACAACACCGTTGTCGGCGCGACCTCCATGGTGACGCATTGCCGGACCTGCAGAGGGCAGGGGAGGAGAATCGTGTGCTCACACGATTTGCAGCGGCAGAGAAATAAGAAAAGCAATTGCGTGCGGGCAGTTGGGCCTGAACGAAATGGCCATGAACACCTTGCCATCGTCAAGGCCACGAACAAAAACACGGTCATGGCGATGGTGTTGTCAACTTGTCATACATGAGGTACATAGACTAGGCCCGCCACCTGAGCTCACCAATCAGCCATAGGTTGTGAAGCTCGTGCCGTCGTGCGTGACATTGGACCTCCTCGGCAACTCGTAGTTCATGTTAGGAGATAAACCACGAGTGTGTTATGGCGTGTGTGCCAGGGTCAGTCGCGTGCGTGTGTGCCGGGATGGTGCGTGAGTCCGAGCTCATGTTCGTGTCCATCAAGTGGCTCGGTCGTGCGGCGATGGTGGTTAGTTGCAGCGAGCGCAGCGGATGCATGATAGTGACCAGGTATAGCGGAGGAGCAGGTTGCTTACCGTGCGAGAAGACCGGATCACCAGGACGGATATGCGTGGGTGCTGTGTTTCGTGGCTGCATGGCTCGACGTGTTGTTGGTGCATGCATGATCGCGTCATGGTGGAGATTTCCCAGGGTTGTTAGTAGGGGTGCGTAGGTGCTGTTAGTGGCCGGACTATAAATACGTGCGTGTGATGCTTGTAATTGGTTGAGCCGTGATATAGCCTGTGAATACAAAGAAAAGATTGGGCGTTCGTGCGCCCACGGTGGCGTTCGTGCGCCGGCCGGTGAAAAACTCTTGTGTCCTGTGTCCATTTTCTTCTTCCATCTTTGTCCGCGAGCTGAGAAAGAGCAAAGAGGTAGCTAGAGGGCTGCGGTTCCAACAGTTCACGACCGTGTCAGCGCCGTGCGCACGCCCCATGCCCATGGACAACCGCAGCGACTTCAGTACACCACTGCGAGCAGATCAGAATAGTTACGCATCCCAGCGAACACAACATCGCTAGAAATTGTGCCCATCGTGGACCAAGAGCAGTCGGAGGCGGTCAACGGACTCCATGCTCGGCCAGGGCGTCGGCAGCATGGACAGTGAGCTGCTCCGTGCGTAGCCTTTCCATCCCGTCATGTCGTGAGAAAGCACGCTACGCGGCCGTGCTGCTCTTGTCGATGTGGCGGCGAGGGTATGAGAAACTCGCCGGCAGCAACAGCTCCGGCGCCTTCGCGCCGATGCCGGACTTCCGAGGGGCAGCGGACCATTTTCTGCGTGCTATCATCAGGGAAGCCGACGATACAGCGACTTGGACGGGGCTCGGGCGAGAAGGGGAGATTGAGGAAGAAGATAAATTATGACATGTAGAACCGCAAGGACAGTGAGAGAAACGGTCGATCCCGATCGGGATTGTGCTTCCAAACAAGTATACGATTAGTGCAGGGTTTAAATTAACCGGGATCAACGAGTCCAGGGTATGAACTTCAGGGATTACGACGTGGAGGTCTATTTGCGTCATGCTCTACAACCTCAAGGTTTAAAACAGACTTCACTCTTCCTCCTCAACACCACAAATAGACACAGAAGGCTTGTTGGTAGTAAAACAAAATAGCAACCAAAATGAAAGAGAATTATGAAACTCTGTGTCTTTGATTATAACAAAATACTTTAGACGCTTGCAAAATTTGATGGAAGATAACCATGGCCGCCGAGCACAGATCCAACAGTCTAAAGAGCACACCTAAAACCCTCCTAAACCAACCATGGAGATCTCATCGGATGGACAAAGGGAAGACACGACACGGCTCACACCAACTTATTTTAGATCTACGACGCGACATGGGAGGACGAAGAACCGCTAACGAATGACTAGGGGAGGGCGCAGGCCTAGAGCTGGCCGCAGTGGGCGATGACGACGGAATTGGTGCATATGCCGCTGCGGGAGCCCACCTCCTCGATCTTCTTGACGACGTCCATGCCCTCGACGACCTCGCCGAAAACTACGTGCTTGCCGTCGAGCCACGGGCAGGGGACGGTGCAGATGAAGAACTGGGAGCCATTGGCATTGGGCCCCGCGTTGGCCATGGAGAGCATCCCGGGCGTGTGCTTGCGGACGAACTTCTCGTCGCGGAACTTGCCGCCGTAGATGGACTCGCCGCCGAGGCCGTTGCCCTTGGTGAAGTCGCCGCCCTGGCACATAAAGCCTGGGATGACGCGGTGGAACGCGCTGCCCCTGTAGTGCAGCGCCTTGCCGCTCTTGCCGACGCCCTTCTCGCCGGTGCAGAGAGCGCGGAAGTTCTCCGCCGTCCTGGGCACGTCCTTGGCGAAGAGCCTCATCACGACGCGGCCTGCGGGGGCGCCGCCGATGGCCACGTCGAAGAACACCGTCGGGAGCTGGAGGAGGTTGTGGGCGTCGATCAGGGCGCGCCACGCACGGCAGACGCGCCGGGACCTGGCGATGGCGTTGCACGGGAGGCGGCGGAGGATGCCGAGTAGCACGTCGTAGGGGAAGCAGGCACCATCGCCGTCGCCGTCGGTCCCCTCCATGTGGCCGGCCGGCAGGCGTGCGTGCAGATCGATCAGCTCTGCGTAAGGAAGGCGGAGATGTAGGGATCGATAGAGGGAAACGAATGATTGTGCGTAATATGGATCTATCTTGTACGTCTACGTGAGTCCATGCCCAACACGCAGCGCAACGCACGTCTCTTTTGGACTTTCTATTTTTTTTGCTGGGATTGATTGATTTTGCTTTGGCTTGGATCGATCGGGCTCTGCGTAAGGAAGGATTTGCTGTCGAATTAACTAGTAGTAATCAATCACGGGTTTATATATATTAAAAAACTAGTAGTCCACTCAAAAAAAAAAAAACTAGTAGTCGATCACACGTGAATTTACGGGCGCTCAGAAATTCGTTTCAGCGTTCATCTCCGGTTTTTCATCTTTTTTTTTATCTCTTCGTTTGTGAGGGAGCAACTGGTTGACGAGCGTTTTTTTGGGAGCCTCCCAACGATCACTTTGGGGGTGGGCTCAGAGCGCGTTACGTGGCACGCTCTCAGCCGCCGCCACGCGTCATGCTTTGGGCACTCCTTCTTGATTTTGTTTTTATTTTATTTTTTCGCACACATTTTCAGCCTTTTAGACGGTTTTTCCTGGTTTTATTTTTGTTTTGGTTTTTCACCAGTCTTTCTTAGCATTTGGACAAATTTTGTTTTGAATTTTTTTTATTTTTGCACGAAAAACGCATTTTTTTCCACGAGAGACATGGTTTTGCTTTCGCAAGAGGAACATATTTTCTTTCGCAAGAGGCATGGCCGTGCCCCTCAAAAACGAATAAAAAACGTGATTTCTTTTTTTTCTTTTCACGAGAGGCATGGCCATGCCTCTTGGAAACGAAAAAATGTGTTTTCTTTTTTTACTTCCATGAGAGCCACGGTTTTGCTTCCGCGAGAGGCATGGCCATGCCTCTCGCGAAGGAAAAAGACGTGATTTTTTTTCTTTCATGAGAGGCGTGGTTTTGTTTCCGCGAGAGGCACCATTTTTCTTTCGTGAAAGGCACGACCGTGGCTCTCGAGAAAAACAAGTTTTCTAAAAAAAATCCGTTCGCGAGAGGCTTGGTATTTTCGTGAAAAAAAGTTCGTCAATACCTATTAATACTAGTAGAATGCCCGTGCGTTGCTACGGGCTATTGAAATATTTTAATGGAGTTATATAAACATAATACATGTTAAATTTCACATGTAAAGAAAAAAAGCACATGCAACATCTTGTAATACTTAAAGTCCACTACACTTGCAATGCAAATTAATAAAAAAGACAAATTGATAATGTATACATAGAGTGATGATCCAACTAAAAGTTTGTTACAAATTAAGATCTACTTGATGCACTTAAGAAATTCTTGCACAATATCAGGAATGTTACATTTAGTTTCATTCACATGATATTTGCAAAAGTATAATAAAAACTTCTTCCTCAACTCATACCCATCCTGCAGAAGCAATATATAGTTAGCCCGAATACTTCACATCGAATGTCTTAAAATGTGTAACGGAGAATACTCACAATGCAACCCGGACAAACCAATCATTTACCGTTCCACCAGAGTATAAAATAAAAGGCAAAATAACCAGACACATCCCTACAATTTCCTAAATTAATATTAATCGTGAATGCAGTGATACCAAAAATAAATGCTTGTATTTTGAATGTTATGATAATGAGATGTATAAATTTACCAGTCTGTGCTTGTTGGAATACCAGGTGGAAATAACCGTTGTCATCTAGATATATCGGAATTCTAGCCGGGTTGCTTTATTTCGAGTGTGACATTGAATTCCCTCGCAAATCTTTGTAAAAATTCCACTAAATGTCTTAGAGTTTTGACCTCTGGCGACTATGAATGCATCTCAAATATGAATCTACAAGTGGTAGCTATTAGAAACAATAAACCATGACAACAATGGAAAAAAGATCTTACTTATGAAGTTGCACGATGAGATGTTGTTGTCTATCACATGCCAAAAATCAAAGGGTTCACGCAGAACTATTGATCTCGTGTTGAATCTAACAACATGGGCAGACTAAGAAAAACAATTTAGAAACATGTTGATACTAATGATTTTGAATGCCTAATTATGATAACTACTCATACAAAATTATAGATCCATGACGTGTACGGGAGGGTCTGTGAACAACAATCCCTCGTCACATGCTAGTATACGCACGGTGATGCTTTATCCATAGCTTGCTCCATGTTAAGTATGCCTAGAAGTTTTTTGGGACATAAACACATTGCATGAGGTGTCGAGCTTCGCACCCATTCCTTCCTGAAAAATGGATGGTAAGAATCATAATAATGTATACTAGCACATTACATACTTGTAAATGATACTTACTCTAAACACTCGGCATCATTGATAGACATGATGTTTTTGTAGAGCCTAACAACTAATTCACGTTGATCCGTGGGCATGCTAGAGATTGTGGTAGCATGTTTGTCTTCGACTCCGAACCGTCAAGTAGATTCTCCAGGAACTCAACATTAGAATTAGGTAACTTTCTTCAATCAGGTGGGTCCGTCAAGTTGGATTTGGGAGGCTCTTGGAATAAGCACATAGATCCAGTTGGCTGCTGAGGTGGACCGATCAGGTGCGGTTGTTATTGATTTCCTACTTTTGCGATGGTGCTCATGAGAAACCATATATGGGCCAGGTCGAACTACCGGAATTAATAGTTATAACATGTTGGTATTTGTGGTGGCAATGGAGAGAGTTTGTCAAAGGAGAGAAGGTGCAAACGCTAGAGAGAATAGTTCCCGAGATCATGGCACTCGCCCTAAACTACGCGTGTGCTGCAGGAAAGGTCTTGACTTCAGCCCTAGCTGGGCATCTAGTGCTAAATGTCGATGCTTCTTTTTTTGTTGGAATAAACTCCGGTGCTTGTGAGCAATTATCAGAGATCATAAGGGACGCTTCATCACTGCTTCTACAGCTTGGTTGAACATTCCGCACTTTTTGAAGTATTGAAGCTGGCCCTAAGTTTGGGTTGAGCTAAACTGGTAAGGATGTACAATAGCACAGTGGTGGATGCACTAAAGCTCAGTGAAGGCCATTCGAAGCGCCAATGTTAGATGATTGCAGGAATATCTTGTGATTTCAGGAAGGTTACAGTTGAGCGTTGTTTTGGAGAGTCCAATGTAGTAGCTCATGAATTAGCTAAATGGTGATGTGTGAACGCCCTTCTATTTGGGCCGAGGCACCTCCTAGCTTTCTGATAAATTCCTAACAGATGATGTAACCGTTATTTCAGTTAATAAAGTAATATTTTCGTCAAAAAAAGGAATTAGGTAAACTTTCTTCATCGCCAGATCGGTAGTATAACTGACTTCCTTTTAGCTTATTCAGGTTTGTATGGAGCAATATGACACCTAATTTCCGTCGAAACAATATGAAAACTAATTAATTTTCATCGAAAGTGTTATCCTCATACAAAATATTTAAAATGACGATACAGTGGCACAGAATACAAAATCTGATGTGAAAAGATAAATAATGTCATAACTCGATATATTTATGTATAGTATTACGATCAACACACCCATGACAAACCACTTTATGCATCAACCTCATATTGTCCATATGTGTTACTGCTACATCTATCAAAAACTATATATTATTACATAATTTAAGTATATTATTATATGCAACATGCATAAAATGGAAAAAGACATACATCTAGAATAAGCAAAACAAGAGGGTCCATGCAAGATAAGTTTGTACATGGTGTGGTAAAATTTGAAACGAGATTTTCATGCCAATGCAAAACTGGGCCAGAGCATGAAAAGTGATGCCACATCCGGCAACGCAGTCCAGTGAGCCTCATGTTACACTTGATAAAATCAGTACATTAGCAATAGAAACAATAACGTTGCACATGTATTAGCACTTAATATATAATCCCAACAAGAGGATCTGTTGTTGTAGAAGATGCAATGCACATTTGTCCAACTTAAAATATTTCTCACTCTATGTGTCGTTTTAGCAAATGGATATATCCAAAAGTAAAACCGAGTATTAAAACCCCAGAAATAATTATATAATGATTGGGCCTTGTATGTCAAATGACTGAAGATGTATTCTTTCATGAAGATTTCTCATATAATTTTATGTAATCAAATTTCAAGAACTATGTTGCTAAACTTGGTCAAGATGAGAATTCCTATCAGAGCCGATTCCGAAAGTAAAGCCGGTTAACAAAAGATCAGACCAATATATCAACGCAGTTCGGAGTATAAAACAGAGAACTGTCACCGAAAAGCTAATCCCTAAAATTGAACTTTTAAACTCGCCTTAAAGGAAACATTGACTCTGGCACGTACAGAAACTCGGCATATACTGCTCCCAAATCCAAAGGGAATTAATTTTTCATTAGACAAGCACAAACTGAAAATCTGGAGATAAGATGTGTATGCAATGGTTAGTTTACAATCTTGCATACGAAAGCATATAATTTGATCACTTTGAAGTTCTAATATTATCCATGTGCATAAGAATTAAATAATTTTAGTTAACAATAGAAGACTACTCATGGAAAGTTAATCTGCGTATTCTCCTTGAGAAGTCAAAAAAAGTCATCTTTGCATGGCACTCTATTCTGGAAGGTTATCACATAAAACTTCTGTTCAATTAGAAAACATTGATTATACCAGAAGGAATAAGCAGCAAACATTAAAAAATAGGCGTCTGATTCCAGCTGGTGCTTCCCGAAATGAAATAATGTCACTCAGCTGAAGAACACCAGATTAATTACGACCAATGCCACAATTGGGGTAGTCTTCTCCTAAAAAATCTGTATAAGCCCCGTCTATACTCCAGCTGATTTCATCATCTAAACCGGACTAAATATTATAAGTTTACCCATGTGAAATTATGTATCAAGTAATCAGGTAAACAAGTATAGAAGTAGAACGAGATGTAGATGTAACCTGATCTTCCCAAAACAAACAGTAAGCAAAATGAGAATGATAGGTGTGGGGGTGGTAAGGCCAGGGCAACAAAGATGGGAGCAAAGAAAAACTCCAGCCCCACGACCATGGATGCCGCTGCTACCACGGACCTAAGAAAACCAAAAGAAGATGAAACACGAATAAGGGTCTGAGAACTTAACTCCGATCGGATCCTCAGAAGCTAAGACGGGTGGATAGGATCAAGCAACACCTGCACCAGCAACAATTTTCAGCGACAAAAGGATCAACATATTGGATTTTTAAAACAAAACCTGCACCTACACAAGTATATGTTATATTAACACAAGTGCAGATCCTGTCCCACTCTTCACTTTGTTTACACAAATGTTTAGAATGACAATCTTGGCGAGTGATCTCAACCGGGTTTGATCGGCATGGCGCGCTGCTCATTCTTCCAGTAGTGGGTGCTGAGAGGAAGGACCCCGAACCTCCGCAACTTGTAGCTATCGAAGTGCCTTCCGCAACTTGTAGCTATCGAAGTGATATAGCTCATAACCATGCATGGATGCCGCTGCTGCCACGGACCTAAAAAAACCAAAAGAAGATGAAACACGAGTAAGGATTTGAGAACATAACTCCGATCGGATCGTAAGAAGCTGAGGCGGGTGTGGATAGGATCAAGCAACAACAATACAAGTGTCCTTCACACGCCATGTCCAATACTGAAACAAAACAAATTGCATTGGTGTAAAACTACAGCTATTAGCTCTTTCACCTTGTCACACAGTCCCTTCAATCGACGAATATCAGCAACAAAAGGATAAACAAATTGGATTTTTAAAACAAAACCTGCACGTGCACAAGTATATGTTATATTAGCACAAGTGCAGATCCTGTCCCACTCTTCACTTTGTTTACAAAAAACTTCAGAATAGCAATCTTGGCTAGTGATCTCGACGGGGTTCGATCGGCGTGGCGCGCCGCTGATTCTTCTAGGAGCCGGTGCTGAGAGGAAGGATCCCGAACCTCCATTGTCGATCGGCCGGAGGTGCATCGTCCTCCGGATCAGAGTGAGGACGGGATCGAGACGGTAGGGGTTGAGGAATTTGTAGGACGTGAGGGTTTAGGGTGGGCAGCACGAGAACTCACCCATATCTTGGCAGACGGCAGGCCCGAGGTGCGGTCGTGTTCATGCTTCGGGGGCTGCCACGTGTTGTCCTCGCCGCCATCAGCGACGCCGCCGCCATCGCCTTTCGCCGCCACTTCAGCGCCGCGAGCGTGGGACTGAGGGACGAAGGGAAGGGAAGGAAGCGAATTGACGTACCTATGTTTGGTATGGAGATCTTTTGGTATGTGATAGTCGGCCTAATTATTGTTACGATTCGTTCGATTTGTTTCCGTCTACGTTACGATTGATTGGTAACGTACTATCAATTCCTGCCCGTTTATAACGTGTCTAGTTAGGAAACTTTGAAAAGGTTAGGAAAGTTTTTATTGTAAGGGTACAAAAATCAACATGAGGAGGAGCGATCGTTGGGTTTTTTTTGGCACCGGTTTTTTTCGCAGAAAGATAGCGAGTTAACGGAGGTGGGAGGATGACGAAAATAAAACGGAGGTGGGAGGATGACGAAAAAAACCCAGCGAAAATAAACCGCGTGAACTATTCACCAAGTCGTCCATTAGGAGTAGAGATTGGATCTAGTTTTGAAGATCTCAAAGCGAGAAATTCAATTGTGAAAATGGTTTGAGATTGAACGCACGGTTTAAGAGATAAGCGTTTTGAAAAAACAGATCCATGAAAAAAAGGAAAACTCATAGGTTGCGATAAGTGGCGCACATGTAGGACGCTACTTGTCAAAACCTGAGGAGGTGGAAGTTTTTTTTTGAGGGGGGGGGGGGGGGGGAAGGTGGAAGTGATCTTTGAAAGGAATACTTCTTAATTAGTGATTTCACATTTGCCAACGAAAGAATCCTCCCACGTGCAAGCAGACACCATCTTGCGTGGCCTGCCAAGGCCCAAGGCCCAAGGCCAGATCCCCTTCTTCCCTAATCGATCTCTGTCATTCATTCTTTCTTTCTTTCCCTCAAAAAAATAATTCATTCTTTCTTTCTTTCTTCTTTTCAACAAGTTATTTCTTTTTTCACCCCACAAACAGCAAATCTTGCTGCTAAGACCTTAATATTTTGTAGGCAAGATCCTAAAGTTTTCATTTTCTATACAATTTCTACCTTATCTCTAGAAGAGACTTCTTGCCCTTCAAGTCTTGTACTCTCTCTATATATTTGCCCTCGAGTCTCAATAATACACGCGCCGCATTACGCCAATCCTCTCTTCTCTAATCCTCTTACAACAACTATATATGTTTTCTTGTTCAAGTACACAAAGAAATGATGAGAATATATATGCATTGTATTAATCCCGGAGACCTAACTATAGCTAGGAGCGCTTATGACAAATGTGTGTTCAACGTGCTGCGCGCGGCACAACGAAGAAGAAGAAGAAGACCATGACACTCGCGGACATGGATGTCAACAGGAGCTGCATGGATGGATGCTTTGGCTGACTGATTCCTATGCATATATGTACTCGAAGGCCGATTTTGTGTGTCCTTGGAGCTGTCTACCTCGAAGGCCAATTGTTTTGCAAGTCATATTTATCATTCAGCAATCTTGGATTTCATGCGTTAAGGCCATGTTTGGTTAATATACCAAGGTTGCCATCATTTGCCACACTTTTTTGTCACACATGCCTAAGGTTAGGGGATACTTTGCCACCCTTGAGGCTATCTTGCCACACTTTTCTGAGTCAATGACATGTGGGGTCTAGTTTGCATAAAAGGAATCTTACCACAAGTGTGGCTGCAAACCAATCAGGCGGCTAACTCGGTCAAACATGCCTAACTTATGGCATGGCAAAGTGTGGCAAGCTTAGTATGCCAACCAAACACGCCCTAAAGGTGTAGTTGTTGTTGTCATTGGTCGTCGTCTTTGCTAGATAAGAAGCTGAGATGGTCCGTTGTCATTAGCAGCAGTAGTCTTACGATGACGAAAGAGATGTGAGCAAGTGACAATCAAGATCATCAAGCTAATTAGAGCTAATAAGCTAACAAGCGAGAGATGCAAGTGTTGTAGGTAGAGAAACAAAAACCTTAGAAAGTAATCCAAGTGTGCCACGATCACGACGTACATGAAAAGATGATACATTGGCAGCTAGACATGCTATGGCGAGAAGAAGGGTGTAGAGTGGGAATCATCCGCATCCAGTTCCAGCGTCCCAACGTCATATGCACTCTGTTCGAACTTTGAGTTGTAGGTTCATCATTTTTAATTCTTCATTCATACCCCACTTTATCATCTGGGTCATCACAAGTTGGATAATCTGCGGGGGCGGGGGAAGAATGGTGTCGGTCGTTGGTCTGTTCTCCACCATGAATGCCATCGCCATGCCCGACGACACGTGTTGTGCGAGATGGCAGTGCAAGAACCACACCCCTGTTCATCATTGTTTATATATGCAATTGGTATCAAAATACATATTCTTAATTCAAAAGGAAGGAATCCATATGTATAAACATGCACGCAACCACGTACCAGGATTAGTTGTGACGAATCGGATGGCAATCCACCCATACATGGGGACGAGGGCCATGTTCCTCACGGGTGGATCAACCAGGTTGTTCGGCACCGGCACTGGCCATAGGCTGGTCGGGTTGCCATGGAAGTAGAACGACATGGTTTCCTCGCGATAGTCGGGCGTCTCAGGGACCAGTATCATCTGGTATTCCTTTGCCCGAGGCATTGGCGGTGTAGGACATGACCCCCCGTGAAATGAACACGGGGGTTTTGGTGGGAGGCCCCAACGACATGATGCCGAGGGCAACCATATAGTACCTACCACCGGGAGGTGCAGCGGTGGCGGCAACCAATGCATCGACAGTCTCGCCTACTGCGATCACGATGGTGTCTGTCATGTATTGGTTTGATATAGTTGGCATCTACAACCACCACTGTGAACATGTGCCCCGCGATCTTGAAGTAGTACTGTGGATGGAGCGCAGCATTCACTATCCGTAAAAGATACGTCCTGCCAAGCTCCACTTGAAGAACATAATTATCTTCAGTGACCCCTACACACATGTGAAATCAAATTTCTAGCAAACAACCTTTGACGCACTATAGAGTGAGATGATAGTTGTCTTTAACATTTAAGTAAAAACTAGCAGCGATTAATAATTAATCAATTAATTACCGGAACAGGTATTGAGGTCCCCAAGCTTTCCGTTGATGGTAGATGAGCGGGGCACATCGGCAAAGTCACTGTTCGCGAATCTCCTATTCAACTCGAAAGGATCTGTCTCCCACCATTCACCTGCAGTCAAGAAAATCTTTTAACTGTACCGTTTTGTTCTACACACATAGATACTTCCTCCGTCCCGTAATTGTTGTCTTAGATTTAACTAAGACAAGAATTTTGGAACGGAGGGAATACATACGTATTTAGACAAATTTAAAACAAAAATTTTAGAACGAAGGAAGTAGTTGCTATATTTGTGCATCACGATGATGCAGAGGTTGGGACAACTCATTTTCTAAAAAAAAAAGATGTTGCTAGTACTTGCAAACAAGAATAATATATATTCACCTATAACAATTGGGATCTCCATGTCGGGCTTGGGGAACGGGTACGAGTCCGGCCCGGATCTTGGGCGGATGATGAGGGCGCCATGGATGGTCACACGGAGGCACGCAACATGGGCGTGCCACCACAGCGTGCCCTCTTGGCCGGCCACGTCGAAACGGTATGTGAAGTTCTTGTTCGGTCTGATCGGGCATTGGGTGATCATCCCCGTCCCATCAGCCCAGCAATTTGCTGCTTCACTCCATGCCTGCATATATGCCCGTACATAAGCATTGTGTTTATACACGTGCCATGTCTTTTTTTTTATTTTGGACTTATATGTATGCTTTTTCGTTCCATTGCTTTCTTCCTCCTCTGAAGAATAATAATGTTTTTCTCTCAAGTGAAAAACCCCATTTCTTTTTCTTTTGCAGGGAAACCCATTTCTTTCTGCAGGTATATTTATGTAAGAAAAATACTTATTCTCTTTCATTTCTTTGTTTTTTCTCGAGCATAATAGTGTGACCGTAAGGGTGCTAAAAGGAGAAAAATGAAATTACGCTTAATTGCTTACCAGTGAATTGTTACTCCATGGGGCGACTTGTTGACGACATGAACAACCAGAGAGTCTCCTTCCATGACCTCTATTGCTGGGCCGGGGAGCTGCCCGTTCACCACGGTGACGAGCGTATCGTTGCACAGGTGATTCAGCTTCATCTGGCTCACCTACACATTCCAACAAACCGATCACTAGCAACATCAACAAACTAACATCCAGCATAAGGTACGTAACAGTACATATTTCAGGTTCAAGTACACAAAGAAATGATGAGAATATGTACTGCATTAATCAGGAGACTGCTAGCTATAGCTACGAGCACTTACGACGAACGTGTGTTCAACGAGGGCCGCACTGCCGCCACCGGGCGCCGCTGCTAGAACCACAGCGAAGAAGAAGAGAAGAAGAAGCCCACGACACTGGCGGCCATGCCTGCCAACAGGAGTTAGCTTAGAGCATCTCCAACAGCCGCGCTATGCGCCGCGCGCAAAAAATCTGTTTGGCGCGCGCGCTTCGGCTGGTTTGACGCGCCCGCCCGCGCTGGCTCCAGCAGCCGCGCTATAATGCAGCGCGCGCGCCGCTCCAGCAGAGCGCAAAAATACAGCGCGCGCGCGCCGCACAAACCACTTATTATACATAGCAAAAATGATCAAACAAACAAAACAAATCAACGATAAATAGTTCAATTTCGTTATCATTACAACTCAAACAAATAGTTTATCATTTAGTACAACAAATGCAATAAACACAACAAATAGTTCATGAACAATACAATGTCGAATGCAGATATCATCATGCTCTTTGTCGTCCATGACATGCCCACCACTCTTCAATCAAATCATTCTGAAGTTCATTGTGCGTTGATTGACGCCGAATGGCATGATAGGAGGCAACAAAACGGGCTACCCTTTCAGCCCTCCGTCGCACTCGCACGGGATTTCCCAAGAGCTCATACCGTGAGTAGTCTAAATCTTGGCCACGCTCATTCTCAATGATCATGTTGTGCATGATCACACAAGCGTGCATGATGTACCAAAGCATTTTTTGATCCCAAAATCTAGCCGGTCCTCTCACAATAGCAAATTGGGCTTGCAAAATCCCAAATGCTCTCTCCACATCTTTTCTAGCCGCCGCATGAGCATTGTGGAAGTCAAGATTTTTCTTACCTTCCGGCTTTTTCAACGGCTTCACGAAGGTTTGCCACTTTGGATAGATGCCATCCGCTAGATAATAGCCATAGTTGTACGTACGGCCATTTGATACAAACTGCACTGGTGGCAACTCACCGTTTGCAATCTTATTCATAAGTGGTGACCGGTTGACAACATTGATGTCATTTAGAGATCCAGGCATTTCAAAGAATGCATGCCAAATCCAAGTCTCCTGATCGGCCACCGCTTCAAGGATTATAGTGAAACCCTTTTTTTGGCCGTGGAATTGCCCATGCCATGCCTTTGGACAATTCTTCCAACTCCAATGCATGCAATCTATTGAGCCAAGCATGCCAGGAAATCCGCGAGCTTTGTTCATCGCCAATAGCCTTGCGGCGTCTTCAACATTGGGAGCTCTCAAATACTCCTCGCCAAACACTTGCACAATTCCCACTGCAAAGCGCTTGACACACATGATGGCTTGGCTCTCACCCATAGCCAAGTGATCATCAACAAGATCAGCCGGTATACCGTATGCTAACATACGCAAAGCGGCTGTCACCTTCTGAAAGGTGCTATGACCGAGCTCTCCGGCGACATTCCTCCTTTGCTGGAAAAAACGGCCATGGCTCGCTAGTTTCTCTGCAATGCGCCTGAACAACTCGGTGCTCATCCTAAACCGGCGACGAAAATACGACTCGGGGTATATGGGATTCTCCGCAAAATAATGCATGATCAATCTGTTGTGGGCATCGATCCTGTCCCTCCAAATTTTCTGCCGACCCATAACCGAACCACCGTGCTTCGGTTTTTTTAATATGCATAGCTAGGATCATTGCAAGATCCTCCTCCTCTTCCATATCAAATTCTTCTTCGGAAGAATCATACGACGAACTCATCTACAATGTTCAATACTGTACTATAAAAACTACAATTCAAAACATGCATCAAATTCATGAAGTTTGAGCAATACATACCTTGTAGGCGTTTTGTCAAACACCTTGCGGGCACGGCGCGGCAGCGAGCGCTCGGGCGCTGTTCCTCGGACGACGGAGGCGCGCGATGGCCGGCGGGACTAGGAGGGGAAGGGGCGGAAGCGCGGGCGCGCGGGGATAGGCCAGGGAAGCCTGAACGGTCGCCGGGGGCGCGGGCGGCGGCGGCGGCGCGACCGGACGGGGTGGAGGTGGGAGAGGATGTGCGGGCGCGAGCGCTGGAGTGTGCCGCGCGCTGCAGCTGGCGCCCCAAATTAACGGCGCGGCTAAGCGTTTTTGTCCGCACTAAACTAGCGCCGCGCCGCAAAATAGGCCGTTTTTGCGCGCGCGCAACGCGGCGGGGCGCTCCAGCGGTCGCGCAAAAACGGCGCGTGCGCAAAAACGGCTTGGGCGCGCGGACAAAAACGCTTAGCCGCGCCGTTAATTTGGGGCGCCAGCTGCAGCGCACGGCACACTCCAGCGCTCGCGCCCGCACATCCTCTCCCACCTCCACCCCGTCCGGTCGCGCCGCCGCCGCCGCCCGCGCCCCCGGCGACCGTTCAGGCTTCCCTGGCCTATCCCCGCGCGCCCGCGCTTCCGCCCCTTCCCCTCCTAGTCCCGCCGGCCATCGCACGCCTCCGTCGTCCGAGGAACAGCGCCCGAGCGCTCGTTGCCGCGCCGCGCCCGCAAGGTGTTTGACAAAACGCCTACAAGGTATGTATTGCTCAAACTTCATGAATTTGATGCATGTTTTGAATTGTAGTTTTTATAGTATAGTATTGAACATTGTAGATGAGTTCGTCGTATGATTCTTCTGAAGAAGAATTTGATATGGAAGAGGAGGAGGATCTTGCAATGATCCTAGCTATGCATATTAAAAGAAAACCGAAGCACGGTGGTTCGGTTATGGGTCGGCAGAAAATTTGGAGGGACAGGATCGATGCCCACAACAGATTGATCAGGCATTATTTTGCGGAGAATCCCATATACCCCGAGTCGTATTTTCGTCGCCGGTTTAGGATGAGCACCGAGTTGTTCAGGCGCATTGCAGAGAAACTAGCGAGCCATGACCGTTTTTTCCAGCAAAGGAGGAATGTCGCCGGAGAGCTCGGTCATAGCACCTTTCAGAAGGTGACAGCCGCTTTGCGTATGTTGGCATACGGTATACCGGCTGATCTTGTTGATGATCACTTGGCTATGGGTGAGAGCCAAGCCGTCATGTGTGTCAAGCGCTTTGCAGTGGGAATTGTGCAGGTGTTTGGCGAGGAGTATTTGAGAGCTCCCAATGTTGAAGACGCCGCAAGGCTATTGGCGATGAACAAAACTCGCAGATTTCCTGGCATGCTTGGCTCAATAGATTGCATGCATTGGAGTTGGAAGAATTGTCCAAAGGCATGGCATGGGCAATTCCACGGCCAAAAAAAGGGTTCCACTATAATCCTTGAAGCGGTGGCCGATCAGGAGACTTGGATTTGGCATGCATTCTTTGGAATGCCTGGATCTCTGAATGACATCAATGTTGTCAACCGGTCACCACTTATGAATAAGATTGCAAACGGTGAGTTGCCACCGGTGCAGTTTGTAGCAAATGGCCGTACGTACAACTATGGCTATTATCTAGCGGATGGCATCTATCCAAAGTGGCAAACCTTCGTGAAGCCGTTGAAAAAGCCGGAAGGTAAGAAAAATCTTGACTTCCACAATGCTCATGCGGCGGCTAGAAAAGATGTGGAGAGAGCATTTGGGATTTTGCAAGCCCAATTTGCTATTGTGAGAGGACCGGCTAGATTTTGGGATCAAAAAATGCTTTGGTACATCATGCACGCTTGTGTGATCATGCACAACATGATCATTGAGAATGAGCGTGGCCAAGATTTAGACTACTCACGGTATGAGCTCTTGGGAAATCCCGTGCGAGTGCGACGGAGGGCTGAAAGGGTAGCCCGTTTTGTTGCCTCCTATCTGTTGGAAATATGCCCTAGAGGCAATAATAAAAGCATTATTATTATATTTCCTTATTCATGATAATTGTCTTTATTCGTGCTATAATTGTGTTATCCGGAAATCGTAATACATGTGTGAATAACAGACAACAAACATGTCCCTAGTGAGCCTCTAGTTGACTAGCTCGTTGATCGACAGATAGTCATGGTTTCCTGACTATGGACATTGGATGTCATCGATAACGGGATCACATCATTAGGAGAATGATGTGATGGACAAGACCCAATCCTAAACATAGCATAAGATCGCATAGTTCGTTTGCTAGAGTTATCCAATGTCAAGTATCCTTTCCTTAGACCATGAGATCGTGTAACTCCCGGATACCGTAGGAGTGCTTTGGGTGTGCCAAACGTCACAACGTAACTGGGTGACTATAAAGGTATGCTACGGGTATCTCTGAAAGTGTCTGTTGGGTTGACATGGATCGAGACTGGGATTTGTCACTCCGCTTGACGGGGAGGTATCACCGGGCCCTCTCGGTAATGCATCATCATAATGAGCTCAATGTGATCAAAGTGTTTGATCACGGGATCATGCATTACGGAACGAGAAAAGTGACTTGCCGGTAACGAGATTGAACGAGGTATTGGTATACCGACGATCGAATCTCGGGCAAGTAAAATACCGATTGACAAAGGGAATCGTATACGGGATTAATTGAATCCTTGACATCGTGGTTCATCCGATGAGATCATCGTGGAGTATGTGGGAGCCAACATGGGTATCCAGATCCCGCTGTTGGTTATTGCCCGAGAGCCGTCTCGGTCATGTCTGCATGTCTCCCGAACCCGTAGGGTCTACACACTTAAGGTTCGGTGACGCTAGGGTTGTGAAGATATGTATGTGCAGTAATCCGAATGTTGTTCGGAGTCCCGGATGAGATCCCGGACGTCACGAGGAGTTCCGGAATGGTCCGGAGGTAAAGAATTGTATATAGGAAGTGCTATTTTGGCCATCGGGACAAATTTCGGTGTTATCGGTATTGTACCGGGACCACCGGAGGGGTCCCGGGGGTCCACCAGGTGGGGCTACCTGCCTTGGTGGGCCACATGGGCCTTAGGGGGTGCGCCTTGGCCTGCTTGGGCCAAGGGGAACCAGCCCCAAGGGCCCATGCGCCAAGAGAGAAAAAAAGGGGAGAGTCCTACAAGGGGAAGGCACCTCCGAGGTGCCTTGGGGAGGATGGACTCCTCCCCACCCTTGGCCGCACCCTTCCTTGGAGGAAGGGGCAAGGGCTGCGCCTCCCCCTCTCCCTTGGCCCTATATATAGTGGGGAAAAGGAGGAGCAAACCAACCCTAATGCCCTGGCGCCTCCCTCCTTCCTGCAACACCTCCTCCTCCTCCCGTAGTTGCTTAGCGAAGCCCTGCCGGAGTTCTGCTGCATCCACCACCACACCGTCGTGCTGGA
Source organism: Aegilops umbellulata (assembly GCA_032464435.1). Lineage (NCBI taxonomy): Eukaryota > Viridiplantae > Streptophyta > Magnoliopsida > Poales > Poaceae > Aegilops > Aegilops umbellulata. The sequence continues at coordinate 9,188,456 of CP136057.1, forward strand.
TCTTCCTCAACCTCTCCTTCCCCCTTGCTGGATCAAGAAGGAGGAGACGTCTCCCGTCCCGTACGTGTGTTGAACGCGGAGGTGCCGTCCGTTCGGTACTAGATCATCGGTGAATTGGATCACGGCAAGTACGACTACCTCATCCACGTTCACTCGAACGCTTCCGTTGCGATCTACAAAGTGGTATGTAGATGCTATCCAATCTGAATACTCGTTGCTAGATGAACTCATAGATGGATCTTGGTGAAACCGTAGGAAAATTTTTAATTTTCTGCAACGTTCCCCAACACTATCATGCCATTCGGCGTCAATGAACGCACAATAAACTTCAGAATGATTTGATTGAAGAGTGGTGGGCATGGCATGGACGACAAAGAGCATGATTATATCTGCATTCGACATTGTATTGTTCATGAACTATTTGTTGTGTTTATTGCATTTGTTGTACTAAATGATAAACTATTTGTTTGAGTTGTAATGATAACGAAATTGAACTATTTATCGTTGATTTGTTTTGTTTGTTTGATCATTTTTGCTATGTATAATAAGTGGTTTGTGCGGCGCGCGCGCGCTGTATTTTTGCGCTTTGCTGGAGCGGCGCGCGCGCTGCATTATAGCGCGGCTGCTGGAGCCAGCGCGGGCGGGCGCGTCAAACCAGCCGAAGCGCGCGCGCCAAATAGATTTTTTACGCGCGGCGCATAGCGCGGCTGTTGGAGATGCTCTTAGCTTGCTAGCTTCTGCATAAATGGATGCTTTGGCCGACTGACTCCTACAGGACCAACTTACTATAGCATGCAGAAATGGTCCTTTGGCCGATCACTAAGTCACATTCAATCACTTCAGCAGTCTTGGATCTCCTGCATTAAAGGTGTCGTTGGTAGTGGCGCACCCGAGCACGAAACACGAGGTCTCCTATTATTGGAGAGAAGTATTGTGCAAAATTAATTATATATAGGGGGCGTACTCACGTAAACACACATGCTCGATTTACTAACAAATTAATAAAATGTAAAATCTACATGTGTCATGTGTTCCCTAGTGAGTGAATGTATGTTGGTACGCTCCTGGTTTTTTAGATATTTTCATTTTGCAATCGAGATGGTTGTTGAAGATAGTAATGCATATGTACTCCAGCGCGAAGCAATAGAACCTACTCGGACTCTGGCTGTAGTTCAGAAAATACTACTCCCTCCGTTCGGAATTACTTGTCTCGGAGATGGATATATCTAGAATTAAAATACGTCTAGATACATCAATTTTCGCGACAAGTAATTCCGAACGGAGGGAGTAGTCATTAAGGGGACAGCTAGCTAGGAGCACGAGCTAGCGCTTACGACGAACGTGTGCTCAACGACCGATGCTAGAACCACGGCGAAGAAGAAGAACACAACACAAACGGCCATGGCTGACACCAGGGACTAGCTCTTCTGGACTGATGATGGATGGGTATGCTTGCCGATGGGCTCAAGCAACTGAGAGTATCCAAAAGCCACAAGAGCTACTTATAGCCTCAACGACCTTCGATTTACTAGCAGCGCTTGCACGAGGTCCACGAGGTGACGAGGATATAGGCCATCTGGTCCTGACCGCTTGCTTTTGGTTCCGCAGTTTGCTGCTCGTGTTGGTCCTAATCTACCAATCGGTTGGTTAAAGAAAATATCTCCAAGTTATTTTTTATGGGACAAAAAATCTCCTTCCCTTGTCCATAATTTTTTTACCTGCTGCTAACTACCGGAGTATATCAAACTAATTGAGGATACATTTCATCCCAAATGCTCCATAATTTCATGCCTTTGTCACGGAGCCAAGAAAAATACACCTTGGGGCTTTGGCCGCGCTAGTCTTGACATAGAAATGTTGGCGAGGTGGTCTAGTTGGGTCCATGGGTTGGAAGGATGAGGCTGCCGGCAAAAGCCGAACTCCAACAGTGTTTGGAGTCGTCGATGGCGACAACAGCTGGCGTGCTTTCCCTTGTTGAATGCATAGATGCCGCAATTCTCACCTCCCTTCCCGAGTTTCTCCGGGGGAAACCCTAGATCCGCTCTTCCGGATCGGATGACGACGGCGCTAGCACCTATGCTCGGCGCCGCTCTCCCTCTTGGGGGCATCGTCTTGGAGGTGGATCCGGTCAGAGGGACCCGTGGCTTGTGATGGTGGTGGATGGCGGGTCACGAAGGGGTACCAGTCGGGCGAGGTGGGCGGCTAGGCTCCTATGGCAACGATGGCAGGGTAAACGATGTCGGAGACATGGCATAGGTTGGCTTAGTTGGCTCTTCTCCGGCACGTCCGTGGGATTGCCGCGGTTGTTTGTTGCAGTCGAAGCTGCGGTGGCGGGGCCTTGGTGGCGTACGATGACATGCGACAAGTGGTCCGTTCGGTGATCTTCTGCGGCGCCAACTTGCCTAGTTCTCCTTCGGAGTCAGAGTTGCGTTGTCTTGTTGTGGATGGCGATCTACCATGAGAGTATAATGCTGATCTACAGTCAATAGGGCCATCGTTTCCTTTCTATTTTTCTTTGATCTTCGGATCCACCTCATCTTATTCTTCCGTGAGTAAAATACAACCAAGGTCCTAAAAGTATTCCAAGTATGTCAAGTATGTCCTAAAAGCTTGAAATCGTTCACCACTGGTCCCATATGTGTATTTTACCCGCGACTTTTACGTCGCACATGGAATACTTTTAGAACCCGCGGTGAATGACTTACACATATTTAGGACCTGTGGTGAACGATCTCAAACTTTTAGGGCCTGCTTGATATACTTGGAATATTTTTAGGACCTCCAGTGTATTTTATTCTTCTTCTGTTGCTTCCTGCTAAATCTGAATCAAGCTAGCAATTTGCTGGATCTTTCAAAAAGAAAACTCTTAGAAAAAACATTTGTTTTTTTTTTTGCAAAAGGAAAACATTTGGTACTGCAGCAAAAAAATTAAGACTTGGCCTGGGCCACTCTGGGCAGTCGGTCCGTGCGTTTTGGGCTTCACTGGGACCGATGCCGCCATTTTGGCCCACTCGTGTGGCACGGGGGCTCGGTCACTCCTCTGTTGAGCGGTTTATCGCGCCAGTTTCAAGCACCCCTCCTCTTGATGAGGGCGTGGGTTCAAATCCCACTCGTGACACCCCATTTTTTTAGTGAAATGACACCTCGATTGTCCACAATTTCTGATATTATTGTTAGTTGGGAGGGAAAGATCATGGACAATGCTCATTTGTTTAGGTTTTGCGTTTGGTCTGTCTATGCGAAAGATTTGACTAGCCGATTAACTTTGCTTAGTCGCCGAGCTTATTTTCACTTGATGTATGTTGTTTCCTGACTTGCAGTTCCGTTATTCAACCATAGTCGATAACAAGCGCTCAATGGATGCCGCTTCAGCTTATAGCCGAAATTCTGTGGGTAATGCCGCGACATATCAGCCTATGAAGTATGAAGAACTTACTACACGTACAGGGCATATCTGAAATGCTTATTCACCTCAAGTCCCTGCTAGATGGGTCATTTTGCTGGGCGTTTCGAAGGCCTCAATGACCATGAAAAGGTACTGAAGTACTCCCTCCGTTCGAAAATACTTGTCATTAAAATGGATGAAAGGGATGTATCTAGACGTATGTATTTTCGGACGGAGTAGGGAAGCGTTGAGAGAATGCCATTCTTGTACTCTGCGATGAACAACTCCTCCTACAAGGAGGTCAGTCCACACATCAAACCTCGCCGACAGCTTTAGTAGAGCAATGTGTTTGTAAACACATTTGGCATTTCTGTATGCATGTCATTCTGCCTAAAATACCGAGACTGTACTGCAGTTCTTCTTTTGAGATTACGGATAAGCCATCTAGCTGCACATTTGTACAATGTGTGTGCATTTTATATCTGAGGCCTACTGCTTTAGTTATCTTTATGATGCTGTGAATAAAATGAGGCCTGCCTGTAGGCATCATGCTATTGGAGACAAGTATATATGCAAATGTATCACAACAATTCCTTTATCTTACTCCATTTCCTTGAACTTTTGTTACATGAGACTAAGCAATTCTGTTGCATTTAAGAGTGAACCTTCTGAATGTGGCCACACCCAATGCCCAGATTACTCTTGTAAAAACTAAAATATTTCATTTCATTTCACGAGAATGACTGAACTGCGCATATAACTTGTTGAGGGAATTCATATAGTAGTAGTCTCTGTTTTTGGAAGCAACATCTTTTTTTTGGTGATTGGTCAATAATACTCAGGCCTAATCCTTGTGATGCTTGTGATTTGCCTTAATTTGGATGGTTAGCCAATTCAGTGTGCGAACTTTAGCTTGAAGAACTTCTTCGACTTGCATGTCCTGTTCTTGTAACACAGGAAATCAGTTTTGTTGAGAGATGTCTAGATCATTTTCATACGAGGCGTGTTGATGTGTCAAGGTGATGGTGAAAATTTCAAGTATCCCTGCTCTGTAAATTAGGGTTTGACAGCTGAACTGCAGTAGGTAGAGGATTTTAGGTGCACACCAGTACAATATATAGTCAGACACTTCTTCCGCAGTGATTCACCAGCAGTTCGTGCTTCGTTGCAAGCTTTTTTCTACAGAGGTTTAGGTCTTAGCAATAACCTTGATTAAGAAATGGCAAGTCAATATTGGGTCTCGAAAGTACTGTGCTCGGTATTTTCAGGGCATTGGAACTAGATAAACACTTCCCTGCCACCGTTTTTGTAAGTTTGGAGTGATTTGTGTACTTTGACAAACAAATATACTGATGGTTGGCTTTCTTCGGGTATTCTGATCATACTAGTTTTGGGGATTATTATTATTTTGAGGATATTTTGGGGCATTTCTTTTACAATATTGAAACAAGAGATACTTGTGATATTTTGTTTGTGACAATTAATTCCCCCAAAAAGAGGGCCTGTCAGTTTCTTGGTGTACTAGATCACAGCTGAACGTGTTTACAAGTTACAACCAAGGGGACGTTTGTGACAATATTGAAACAAGAGATACTTGTTAAATTTTGGTTTTGGTTTCTGCATTTATCCTTTGCTTTTTTTTTGGAACGTAGACGCTAGCCGCGTCCGGCTTTAAATTAATAAAGCCACAAAGGCAGCATCCAAGGGTTGCACAGCACACACATCACACAACAGTCTCAAAAGGCCACATCAGCCACGCACAACGCATCACAAAGTTCTGAAGTTAGGACCCGACCCACTCTAACTCAAAAGCTAGACCCCAAAAGGAAACAGTAGGCGCTTCAATTCGCTTGCCGCAGTCTTGGGATACTTGTAGCGATCTGTTCCATTGTGCTCCTCATAAGGTCGACATCACATTGTTTCCCCAGCGGCGCCCAGCTCTGTAAAAATAATGGCATTTGAAAATAACGTCAGTCGGATTAGCCGGGAACTTATGTTCAATAGTCATCTTGTTACGCACTGTCCAAAGGGACCAAAGCAATGCACCCACGCAAGTCCACACAATCCTGGCTTTGGCACCCCTCTGCGCGTGCAATATAGTTAACAGCTCAATCCCCGATCTAGGATTCCAATTCCGTTGGAATACCTGGCGCACCGCGCTCCAGGCAAAACGAGCCAGTGCGCATTGGAACATGGCATGGTTCGCATCCTCCGGCGACTCACATACCACACACGTCCCATCCGAGGGCCCGTTGCGTTTAGCTACGTTATCAGTCGTCGGTAACCTATTGCAGAACAATTGCCAAAGGAAAATCTTAATCTTTAGCGGCACCCTAGCCTTCCAAAGGCTCCTAGCGATATCTACAGCGGGACCCTCCGTCAACCTATTGTACAGGGACTTCACCGAGAATTTACGAGACGCCGCCAGGTCCCAAGAGACCACATCCTCATCCGTATTCAAAGTAGTGTGTCCCACTTGCGCCTGAAGCAAGTCCCAACTTGCTATTTCCGCCGGGTTCAGCTGTCTCGGAAAGTGAATTGCAGGTGGCGTCGAGCGTAAAGCGTCTCCCACCAAAATTAGCGGGTCCGCCGCCACCTGGTATAACAGCGGGAACTCCTGCCAAAGCGGCCTGTCACCCAACCAACGATCCAACCAGAACCTGGTAGACCTGCCGCTATTCACCTCGAATCTCACCCCTAGCGAGAAGGCCGGCCTAACCGCCTGGAGCCCATTCCAAAACGGCGAGCCCGTTGCCTTGGCAGTGAACACATTCCCGTCCGGGAAGTATTTTGCCCGAAGGAGGTCCGCCCATAAACCGCCTTCATTAGAAGCTAATTTCCACCACCATTTGGTAAGCAAGGCCACATTCATGAGTTTGGAATTAGTGATCCCTAACCCACCATACTTCTTAGGACGGCACACCGCTGCCCATTTCAACATATGGTATTTCTTTTTAAGCCCCGCTCCCTCCCAAAAGAATTTGGATCGCGGGGTATCAAACTTCCCATGCACCCCATCTGCCAACAAGAACATGCCCATCGTAAACAGAGGAGGGAGGACAAACTAGAGTTGGTGGGAATCAATCTAGCCGCAGAAGACATAAAACGTCCCCGCCACGGACTAACCCTAGTGGCGAATTTACCATACAACGGTCCCATTCGGAGATGGCAAGCTTTTTATGCGAGATCGGGAGCCCCAGGTACTTAATTGGAAAACTCCCTAGTTTACAATTAAGGAGGTTAGATATCTTGACCCGATCGTGTTGGTCCATTCCCATTATAAAAACCTCACTTTTGAGGAAATTAATCTTGAGCCTCGACAGCATTTCAAAGGCTAGGAGGAGCAACTTGATAGTTGCAATGCTGTGTTCATCGGGTTGAAACAACAGCGTCGTATCATCCGCGTATTGCAGATGCGTCACCCCCCCCCCCTGGAATGAGGTGTGTCACTAAGCCTTTCACATGACCCGCCCCTCGAGCCCTTGCCACCATCGCAGCAAGTGCGTCGGCCACGAAAGTAAATATCAAAGGGGAGCTAGGGTCTCCCTGCCGGAGTCCCCTTTTGTTTCGAAAGAATTTGCCCATCTCCCCATTGATCGACACCGTTGTTTGCCCACAACTAATCAGGTGCATAATCCTATGAACAAAGCCTACATCAAAACCCTTTTTGAGCAGCACCTCCCGCACGAACTCCCAGTTCACGCGGTCGTAGGCTTTCTCGAAATCTAGCTTGAGCAGAACCCCTTGCTCTTTTGTTCGTTTTAGCTCATGCACGATGTCCGCGAGTGCAATTGGTCCCTCCAATATGTTGCGCCCTTTGATGAATCCGGTCTGACACCTACTAATCACCCGTTGAGCAATAGGTGTCAGCCGGACCGCGTAGGCTTTGGCACACAGCTTAAAAGGAACATTAATTAGCGTGATAGGCCTAAATAACTTGATGCAATCCGCGCCCTTAACTTTGGGGATGAGACTAATCACCCCACAGTTTAAACGGGCCAGATCCACTTGGCCCAGCGCAAAGCCATTGACGATTGCGTGAAACACATGTTTCAGGCTCGGCCAATTTTTTTTTGAAAAACTCAACCGGCCACCCATCAGGACCCGGGGCCGTGCCCGCTTTCATGGAGGCAAGCGCACAGTCAATCTCCTCCGGGAGAAAAGACAGGACTAGTCCTGCATTTTCTTCCTGAGAGACCCTCTCGGGAGGCTCCCACAAATCTTCCCAAAGACAGAGCCGCTTCTCCTCGGCCGTCCCTAACAGTCCTATGAAGAAGTCATAAATGTGCTTACTGATCTCCGCCTGGGTGACCAAGACCCTATCCCCATGATTAAGGCGAAGGATAGCACATTTACGCTTTCTTCCGTTGGCGTACGCATGAAAGTAACTTGTATTTGCGTCGCCTTTGGTCACCCACTTGATGCCGCCCCTACGGCGCCAATACTCCTCTTCGGCTCTCAGGATGGAGAGCACTTGGTCTTCCAGCGCGTATCTCTGCGCCCACTCCTGTTGGAAATATGCCCTAGAGGCAATAATAAAAGCATCATTATTATATTTCCTTATTCATGATAATTGTCTTTATTCGTGCTATAGTTGTGTTATCCGGAAATCATAATACATGTGTGAATAACAGACAACAATATGTCCCTAGTGAGCCTCTAGTTGACTAGCTCGTTGATCGACAGATAGTCATGGTTTCCTGACTATGGACATTGGATGTCATCGATAACGGGATCACATCATTAGGAGAATGATGTGATGGACAAGACCCAATCCTAAACATAGCATAAGATCGCATAGTTCGTTTGCTAGAGTTTTCCAATGTCAAGTATCCTTTCCTTAGACCATGAGATCGTGTAACTCCCGGATACCGTAGGAGTGCTTTGGGTGTGCCAAACGTCACAACGTAACTGGGTGACTATAAAGGTATACTACGGGTATCTCTGAAAGTGTCTGTTGGGTTGACATGGATCGAGACTGGGATTTGTCACTCCGCTTGACGGAGAGGTATCACCGGGCCCTCTCGGTAATGCATCATCATAATGAGCTCAATGTGATCAAAGTGTTTGATCACGGGATCATGCATTACGGTACGAGAAAAGTGACTTGCCGATAACGAGATTGAACGAGGTATTGGTATACCGACGATCGAATCTCGGGCAATTAAAATACCGATTGACAAAGGGAATCGTATACGGGATTAATTGAATCCTTGACATCGTGGTTCATCCGATGAGATCATCGTGGAGCATGTGGGAGCCAACATGGGTATCCAGATCCCGCTGTTGGTTATTGCTCGAGATCCGTCTCGGTCATGTCTGCATGTCTCCCGAACCCGTAGGGTCTACACACTTAAGGTTCGGTGACGCTAGGGTTGTGAAGATATGTATGTGCAGTAACCCGAATGTTGTTCGGAGTCCCGGATGAGATCCCGGACGTCACGAGGAGTTCCGGAATGGTCCGGAGGTAAAGAATTATATATAGGAAGTGCTGTTTCGGCCATCGGGACAAGTTTCGGTGTTATCGGTATTGTACCGGGACCACCGGAGGGGTCCCGGGGGTCCACCGGGGGGGTCCACCTGCCCCGGGGGGCCACATGGGCTGTAGGGGGTTCGCCTTGGCCTATATGGGCCAAGGGCACCAGCCCCAAGAGGCCCATGCGCCAAGAGAGAAAAAAAGGGGAGAGTCCTACAAGGGGAAGGCACCTCCGAGGTGCCTTGGGGAGGATGGACTCCTCCCCACCCTTGGCCGCACCCTTCCTTGGAGGAAGGGGCAAGGGCTGCGCCTCCCCCTCTCCCTTGGCCCTATATATAGTGGGGAAAAGGAGGAGCAAACCAACCCTAATGCCCTGGCGCCTCCCTCCTTCCTGCAACACCTCCTCCTCCTCCCGTAGTTGCTTAGCGAAGCCCTGCCGGAGTTCTGCTGCATCCACCACCACACCGTCGTGCTGGATCTTCCTCAACCTCTCCTTCCCCCTTGCTGGATCAAGAAGGAGGAGACGTCTCCCGTCCCGTACGTGTGTTGAACGCGGAGGTGCCGTCCGTTCGGTACTAGATCATCGGTGAATTGGATCACGGCAAGTACGACTACCTCATCCACGTTCACTCGAACGCTTCCGTTGCGATCTACAAAGTGGTATGTAGATGCTATCTAATCTGAATACTCGTTGCTAGATGAACTCATAGATGGATCTTGGTGAAACCGTAGAAAAAAATTTAATTTTCTGCAACGTTCCCCAACAGTGGCATCATGAGCTAGGTCTATGCATAGTTCTTCTTGTGCGAGTAGAACACAATTTGTTGTGGGCGTTGATGTTGTCAATTCTTCTTGCTGTTACTAGTCAATCTTGATTCAACGGTATTGTGGGATGAAGCGGCCCGGACCAACCTTACACGTACGCTTACGTGAGACCGGTTCCACCGACTAACATGCACTAGTTGCATAAGGTGGCTGGCGGGTGTCTGTCTCTCCTACTTTAATTGGATCGGATTCGATGAACAGGGTCCTTATGAAGGGTAAATAGAGATTGACAATTCACGTTGTGGTTATTACGTAGGTAAGAAAACGTTCTTGCTAGAACCCTAATTCAGCCACGTAAAACTTGCAACAACAATTAGAGGACGTCTAACTTGTTTTTGCAGCAAGTGCTTTGTGATATGATATGGCCAAAGTTGTGATGAATGATGAATGATCTATATGTGATGTATGAGATGTTCATGCTATTGTAATAGGAATCACGACTTGCATGTCGATGAGTATGACAACCGGCAGGAGCCATAGGAGTTGTCTTTATTTTGTATGACCTGCGTGTCATTGAGAAACGCCATGTAAATTACTTTACTTTATTGCTAAACGCGTTAGCCATAGTAGTAGAAGTAATAGTTGGCGAGCAACTTCATGGAGACACGATGATGAAGATCATGATGATGAAGATCATGGTGTCAAGCCGGTGACAAGATGATCATGGAGACCCAAGATGGAGATCAAAGGAGCTATGTGATATTGGCCATATCATGTCACGTTTATTATTTGATTGCATGTGATGTTTATCATGTTTTGCATCTTGTTTACTTAGAACGACGGTAGTAAATAAGATGATCCCTCATAATAATTTCAAGAAAGTGTTCACCCTAACTGTGCACCGTTGCTAAGGTTCGTCGTTCCGAAACACCACGTGATGATCGGGTGTGATAGATTCTAACGTTCACATACAACGGGTGTAAGACAGATTTACACACGCAAAACACTTAGGTTGACTTGACGAGCCTAGCATGTACAGACATGGCCTCGGAACACAGAAGACCGAAAGGTCGAGCATGAGTCGCATAGAAGATACGATCAACATGAAGATGTTCACCGATGTTGTCTAGTCCGTCTCACGTGATGATCGGACACGGCCTAGTTGACTCGGATCATGTAATACTTAGATGACTAGAAGAGGGATGTCTATCTAAGTGGGAGTTCATTAAATAATTTGATTAAATGAACTTTATTATCATGAACTTAGTCTAAATATTTACAATATGTCTTGTAGATCAAATGGCCAACGTAGTCCTCAATTTCAACGCGTTCCTAGAGAAAACCAAGCTGAAAGACGATGGTAGCAACTATACGGACTGGGTCCGAAACCTGAGGATTATCCTCATAGCTGCCAAGAAAGATTATGTCCTACGAGCACCGCTGGGTGACGCACCTATTCTCCCTGCAGAACAAGACGTTATGAACGTTTGGCAGTCACGCTGCGATGATTACTCCCTCGTTCAGTGTGGCATGCTTTACAGCTTAGAGCCGGGGCTCCAAAAGCGTTTTGAGAGACATGGAGCATATGAGATGTTCGAAGAGCTGAAAATGGTTTTCCAAGCTCATGCCCGGGTCGAGAGATATGAAGTCTCCGATAAATTCTTTAGCTGTAAGATGGAGGAAAATGGTTCTGTCAGTGAACACATACTCAAAATGTCTGGGTTGCACAACCGCTTGACTCAACTGGAAGTTAATCTCCCGGATGAAGCGGTCATTGACAGAATCCTCCAGTCGCTTCCACCTAGCTACAAGAGCTTTGTGATGAACTACAATATGCAGGGGATGGTAAAGACCATTCCTGAAGTATATGCTATGCTGAAATCAGCAGAGGTTGAAATCAAGAAGGAGCATCAAGTGTTGATGGTGAATAAAACCACTAAGTTCAAGAAGGGCAAGGGTAAAAAGAACTTCAAGAAGGACGACAAGGAAGTTGCCGCGCCCGGTAAGCAAGTTGCCGGGAAGAAGCCAAAGAATGGACCCAAGCCCGAGACTGAGTGTTTTTATTGCAAGGGAAGTGGTCACTGGAAGCGGAACTGCCCCAAATACTTAGCGGATAAGAAGGCCGGCAAAACCAAAGGTATATGTGATATACATGTAATTGATGTGTACCTTACCAGTACTCGTAGTAGCTCTTGGGTATTTGATACTGGTGCAGTTGCTCACATTTGTAACTCAAAGCAGGAGCTGCGGAATAAACGGAGACTGGCGAAGGACGAGGTGACGATGCGCGTCGGGAATGGTTCCAAGGTCGATGTGATCGCCGTCGGCACGCTGCCTCTACATTTACCTACGGGATTAGTTTTAAAACCTCAATAATTGTTATTTAGTGCCAAGTTTGAGCATGAACATTGTATCTGGATCTCGCTTAATTCGAGATGGCTACTCATTTAAATCCGAGAATAATGGTTGTTCTATTTATATGAGAGATATGTTTTATGGTCATGCTCCGATGGTTAATGATTTATTCTTAATGAATCTCGTACGTGATGATACACATATTCATAGTGTGAATACCAAAAAAGTTAAAGTTGATAACAATAGTCCCACATATTTGTGGCACTGCCGCCTTGGTCACATAGGTGTCAAACGCATGAAGAAGCTCCATACAGATGGACTTTTAGAGTCTCTTGATTATGAATCATTTGACACGTGCGAACCATGCCTCATGGGTAAAATGACCAAGACTCCATTCTCAGGAACAATGGAGCGAGCAACCAACTTATTCGAAATCATACATACCGATGTGTGCGGTCCAATGAGTGTTGAGGCTCGCGGTGGCTATCGTTATGTTCTCACCCTCACTGATGACTTGAGTAGATATGGGTATATCTACTTAATGAAACACAAGTCTGAGACCTTTGAAAAGTTCAAGGAATTTCAGAGTGAGGTTGAAAATCAACGTGATAGAAAGATCAAGTTTCTACGATCAGATCGTGGAGGAGAATACTTGAGTCACGAATTTGGCACACACTTAAGAAAATGTGGAATAGTTTCACAACTCACGCCGCCTGGAACACCTCAGCGTAATGGTGTGTCCGAACGTCGTAATCGCACTCTATTAGATATGGTGCGATCTATGATGTCTCTTACCGATTTACCGCTATCCTTTTGGGGCTATGCTTTAGAGACTGCCACATTCACTTTAAATAGGGCTCCGTCGAAATCCGTTGAGACGACACCGTATGAATTATGGTGTGAGAAGAAACCTAAGCTGTCGTTTCTAAAAGTTTGGGGATGCGATGCTTATGTCAAGAGACTTCAACCTGAAAAGCTCGAACCCAAATCGGAAAAATGCGTCTTCATAGGATACCCGAAAGAAACTGTTGGGTATACCTTCTACCTCAGATCCGAAGGCAAGATCTTTGTTGCCAAGAATGGATCCTTTCTAGAGAAAGAGTTTCTCTCGAAAGAAGTAAGTGGGAGGAAAGTAGAACTTGATGAAGTATTACCTCTTGAACCGGAAAATGGCGAAACTCAAGAAATCGTTCCTGAGGTGCCTGCACCGACTAGAGAGGAAATTAATGATTATGATCAAGATACTTCTGATCAAGCTCCTACTGAAATTCGTAGGTCCACAAGGACACGTTCCGCACCAGAGTGGTACGGCAACCCTGTCTTGGAAATCATGTTGTTAGACAACGGTGAACCTTCGAACTATGAGGAAGCAATGGCGGGCCCGGATTCCGACAAATGGCTGGAGGCCATGAAATCTGAGATAGGATCCATGTATGAAAACGAAGTATGGACTTTGACTGACTTGCCCGTTGAACGGCGAGCCATAGAAAATAAATGGATCTTTAAGAAGAAGACAGACGTGGATGAAAATGTGACCATCTATAAAGCTCGGCTTGTCGCTAAGGGTTATCGACAAGTTCAAGGGGTTGACTACGATGAGACTTTCTCACCGGTAGCGAAGCTGAAGTCCGTCCGAATCATGTTAGCGATTGCCGCATACTATGATTATGAGATATGGCAAATGGACGTCAAAACGGCATTCCTTAATGGTTTCCTTAAGGAAGAATTGTATATGATGCAGCCGGAAGGTTTTGTCGATCCTAAGAATGCTGACAAGCTGTGCAAGCTCCAACGCTCGATTTATGGGCTGGTGCAAGCATCTCGGAGTTGGAACATTCGCTTTGATGAGATGATCAAAGCGTTTGGGTTTACACAGACTTATGGAGAAGCCTGTGTTTAGAAGAAAGTGAGTGGGAGCTCTGTAGCATTTCTCATATTATATGTAGACGACATACTTTTGATGGGAAATGATATAGAACTCTTGGACAGCATCAAGGCCTACTTGAATAAGAGTTTTTCAATGAAGGACCTTGGAGAAGCTGCTTATATATTAGGCATCAAGATCTATAAAGATAGATCGAGACGCCTCATAGGTCTTTCACAAAGCACATACCTTGATAAAATATTGAAGAAGTTCAATATGGATCAATCTAAGAAAGGGTTCTTACCTGTGTTACAAGGTGTGAAATTGAGCTCAGCTCAATGTCCGACCACGGCAGAAGATATAGAAGAGATGAGCGTCATCCCCTATGCCTCAGCCATATGTTCTATTATGTATGTCATGCTGTGTACCAGACCTGATGTAAACCTTGCCGTAAGTTTGGTAGGTAGGTACCAAAGTAATCCCGGCAAGGAACACTGGACAGCGGTCAAGAATATCCTGAAGTACCTGAAAAGGACTAAGGAAATGTTTCTCGTTTATGGAGGTGACGAAGAGCTCGTTGTAAAAGGTTACGTCGACGCTAGCTTCGACACAGATCTGGATGACTCTAAGTCACAAACCGGATACGTGTATATTTTGAATGGTGGGGCAGTAAGCTGGTGCAGTTGCAAGCAAAGCGTCGTGGCGGGATCTACATGTGAAGCGGAGTACATGGCAGCCTCGGAGGCGGCACATGAAGCAATATGGGTGAAGGAGTTCATCACCGACCTCGGAGTCATACCCAATGCGTCGGGGCCAATCAAGCTCTTCTGTGACAACACTGGAGCTATTGCACTTGCAAAGGAGCCCAGGTTTCACAAGAAGACTAGGCACATCAAGCGTCGCTTCAACTCCATTCGTGAAAATGTTCAAGATGGAGACATAGAAATTTGTAAAGTGCACACCGATCTGAATGTCGCAGATCCGTTGACTAAACCTCTCCCTAAGGCAAAACATGATCAGCACAAGAACTCTATGGGTGTTCGATTCATCACAATGTAACTAGATTATTGACTCTAGTGCAAGTGGGAGACTGTTGGAAATATGCCCTAGAGGCAATAATAAAAGCATTATTATTATATTTCCTTATTCATGATAATTGTCTTTATTCGTGCTATAATTGTGTTATCCGGAAATCGTAATACATGTGTGAATAACAGACAACAATATGTCCCTAGTGAGCCTCTAGTTGACTAGCTCGTTGATCGACAGATAGTCATGGTTTCCTGACTATGGACATTGGATGTCATCGATAACGGGATCACATCATTAGGAGAATGATGTGATGGACAAGACCCAATCCTAAACATAGCATAAGATCGCATAGTTCGTTTGCTAGAGTTTTCCAATGTCAAGTATCCTTTCCTTAGACCATGAGATCGTGTAACTCCCGGATACCGTAGGAGTGCTTTGGGTGTGCCAAACGTCACAACGTAACTGGGTGACTATAAAGGTATACTACGGGTATCTCTGAAAGTGTCTGTTGGGTTGACATGGATCGAGACTGGGATTTGTCACTCCGCTTGACGGAGAGGTATCACCGGGCCCTCTCGGTAATGCATCATCATAATGAGCTCAATGTGATCAAAGTGTTTGATCACGGGATCATGCATTACGGTACGAGAAAAGTGACTTGCCGATAACGAGATTGAACGAGGTATTGGTATACCGACGATCGAATCTCGGGCAAGTAAAATACCGATTGACAAAGGGAATCGTATACGGGATTAATTGAATCCTTGACATCGTGGTTCATCCGATGAGATCATCGTGGAGCATGTGGGAGCCAACATGGGTATCCAGATCCCGCTGTTGGTTATTGCTCGAGATCCGTCTCGGTCATGTCTGCATGTCTCCCGAACCCGTAGGGTCTACACACTTAAGGTTCGGTGACGCTAGGGTTGTGAAGATATGTATGTGCAGTAACCCGAATGTTGTTCGGAGTCCCGGATGAGATCCCGGACGTCACAAGGAGTTCCGGAATGGTCCGGAGGTAAAGAATTATATATAGGAAGTGCTGTTTCGGCCATCGGGACAAGTTTCGGTGTTATCGGTATTGTACCGGGACCACCGGAGGGGTCCCGGGGGTCCACCGGGGGGGTCCACCTGCCCCGGGGGGCCACATGGGCTGTAGGGGGTTCGCCTTGGCCTATATGGGCCAAGGGCACCAGCCCAAGAGGCCCATGCGCCAAGAGAGAAAAAAAGGGGAGAGTCCTACAAGGGGAAGGCATCTCCGAGGTGCCTTGGGGAGGATGGACTCCTCCCCACCCTTGGCCGCACCCTTCCTTGGAGGAAGGGGCAAGGGCTGCGCCTCCCCCTCTCCCTTGGCCCTATATATAGTGGGGAAAAGGAGGAGCAAACCAACCCTAATGCCCTGGCGCCTCCCTCCTTCCTGCAACACCTCCTCCTCCTCCCGTAGTTGCTTAGCGAAGCCCTGCCGGAGTTCTGCTGCATCCACCACCACACCGTCGTGCTGGATCTTCCTCAACCTCTCCTTCCCCCTTGCTGGATCAAGAAGGAGGAGACGTCTCCCGTCCCGTACGTGTGTTGAACGCGGAGGTGCCGTCCGTTCGGTACTAGATCATCGGTGAATTGGATCACGGCAAGTACGACTACCTCATCCACGTTCACTCGAACGCTTCCGTTGCGATCTACAAAGTGGTATGTAGATGCTATCTAATCTGAATACTCGTTGCTAGATGAACTCATAGATGGATCTTGGTGAAACCGTAGAAATTTTTTTAATTTTCTGCAACGTTCCCCAACAACTCCTACTGAGAGAAGGATCGCACGTCCGCCTCCGCGTCAAGCGTCGTGATTTGATCCATCACCATGGCGCGTTCCTTTTTGGATTTGCTACCAAAATTGGCTCCCCAGCCCCTGAGGAACGCACGAAGCCTAGCCGCGGCTATCGACCAAAACTCGGTCGGGCCCCTTTGGGGGCCCATATGAGACACAATAGAATCCCACCTCTCGCGCACCATGCTCTCGAAGCCCTCTGCTTCAAACCAGGTTGTTTCGAAAAAGAATCTACTACTACGACGAATCTGCTCCTCCCCTGAGGAAAAGATCAGCGGGATGTGGTCAGATCCGATCCTAGTCTCTGCCACTAACGAGCACATCGGGAAAAGCACTTCCCACTCCGGGGTAAAAAAATACACGATCAAGAACTGACCTAACCGGACGGAGCTGTTTGTTGGTCCACGTATATCTCGCCCCGGTCCGGGCAGCCTCACGTAACGAGGCCGCCGCAATTGTGTTGTTGAAAAAGGACACCCTAGCCCAGTCGACAATGCCGTTGTTCTTGTCCGAACCCGATCGGATCAAGTTAAAATCCCCCTCCCACAATGACTGGGAGGTTAGCTGCCCGTTTGGCCCCCACCATCGCCGAGACCTCATCTAGAAAACCTGCAGACTTCGAATGATCCGCAGGCCCATAGACACGAATAACTACCCAAACCAGGTTAGAAGCACGGTGCCTAATCATGGCCATAATACAAAATACACCAAATTCCCACAACATTACATCACATACATCACTTTTACAACCCATGAGAAGGCCACCTGAATGGCCAGAAGCAGGAACCCAACGCTAATCAAATCGCTGTAACGGGTCGATCGCAAGTAAATCACGGGAAGAAAAGTCAGCCTTGATGGTTTCCTGTAACGCAACCACGTCAATGCGCTCCTTGGCCATGTATTCCCTGAGCTGCGTGCGACGCCCTACGTGCCCATAGCCCCGAATATTCCAAAACAAAAACCGCATTATAGCACCCGATTACGAAGGCGAACTCCTCGCGAGCTCACCGCCTTTTGCACTCTCTTCCTAGCCGGCGCACGGCTGGAAGAGGGGATGTCAGAACCTTCCCTCGGCTCTGCCTCCCCTTCAGGCACCACCACTACCAACTGACCCCTGGGCAGTTGTTCTGTGCATCCGAGGCATGGCACCGCGCCGCCGCCTCGGCCAAGGCAGCTTGTGCCTCCTCGCGCGCGCACTAACGGAATAATATCAGTAGGGCTAGTCCCCAATTCAACCCCACTATCATGTAAAATCGAAGCAAGATGCTCATCCGAGAATGCGCTGAGTATTTTAAAAGATGGGAGGGGGTTACCTGACACGTCCAAGTTCTTGTCTGCCGCACGCAGCTTCGCGCTCTCCATGGATGAGAGATCCCCCAGCTTGGCCTTCGCCCTGGTACTCGGCTCCCGCGTCGCCACCGGCGTGGCCTTGGAGCGCTTGGCCTTGAAGCCCACATCCCCCGCCGCCAACTCCGTCCCCAGCTCGCCACGCAGGGAAGCCGCCACGCTTGGGGTGGACTGGGCCACGGTCTTGGGCCCCGGCTTCCTGCTCGCCGTCTTCTTGGGCGGCCTGCCCGTTCCCCTGAGCCCCGCTTGCCCGAGGTCGGGGTGACATCATCCTTGGTCAGCTCAGCAGCCCCACCCTGCACAGCCACCAGAGAGGAGGGGATTGAGGTCCTCCCCCCCACCAGCCCCGCACCAGCACCAGCCCCGGACGCTAACGCCAGGGAGGGACGAGGCGCCGGAAACTGTAGCGGCAAGTTGGATCCATACTCATCAAAGGCTCCTGCCAGATCACGCGCCAGGTTCGGGCCACTCACGGCGGTATCCTGGGTCGCCACCACCATCGCCCGCCCTTCCATCGCGCCAAGTTTGTCCCACGTCTCTGTGTCAATGGAAGTATCTTGCATGATGTCTTCTAGATCCTCTTCTTGCCCTCCCATCACCACGTCCTGCCGCGACTGCCCAGCACTCTGCCCCGCCACCGGCTTGCCTTTGGCAGCACTAGGGGCCGCCGAAGCCGGATCACTGGCCTTGGGCGGAGGGGGAGGTTGGGACGCTCCGGATCCCCCAACACCAGACCCCGCTCCACCCGCGCCCCTACGCTGGTTCGGCCGCTCCACCTCAACCTTAATCTGATATCCTTCATGGTTAAACCACACTTCCACCGTGCCGTTCAGCTTCTCTGGTGCCTTACAAGCCAGTTTCATCCTCACCGGCCCCAACCGAATGAGAGACAATTCATCCACCACAATTGGCCGCCCCAACATCTTAAAGCCTTCCTTGACCCTCTCCTCCCTGCGGTGTTTTTGGGGGATGCTGTGGAGTTTAACCCACACTTCCGGCATGGTCATCGGTTGAATCACCTCATGGAGTCTGTCCCGCACCCTTGCGGTAATGTCATGGGAAGGGAGGAAAAGTTTTCCACTTGACTTGTCCATGTGCAGGAGATCTGCAGAGGGAAACACCACCAGGAAGTCATCATCGCCCACCTGCGTAACTTGCCAGTCCCAATCACTTGTGACGATGTTCTTGAGCTCTTGCTTCAGAATTCGCAGGTTGAGCTTGCCCGGATCCGCCGAGAGGATCGCCGCGTTTGCCACCTTCTGGTCGACCGGCCGCTCCTCCTCCGCATCTTCGGCAAATTCGAGACAGAAGAATCTCTCTCCCGAAATTGCACTCCCCATGATCTGCACCTTGGCCGCCCTGCCACGCGACGGGCAATCAGCGGAAGCGTGGCCCTCCTCCTTGCACAGCACACATAGGGGTTTAAAAGTGCACTTGGATTGGAAGTGCCCAAGTCTGCCGCACTTGAAGCACTCCATGTCCGGCACGTCTTCCACCGGAATGGGCTCCCCCGCCGTTCCTTTCGCTGCGAGGAGCGTCGCCCCCGCGCGCGGCTTGGCCGTCGCCCGCTGCTGCTGGGACAGGGGATCCCCATGCCCCCCGCCGCAGAAGGGGTGCTCCACCGCCTTGCGTTCCAGCTCCCGACGCCGCTGCGCGGCCTTCTTCCTCTTCTTCTTTTCTTGCTGCTGCTGGATCCACCATGGAGGAGGAGGACCCCAATCCCCTTCCCGACCATGTGGCTCCACCTGCCCGCCGCACTCCTCCCGAGCTGCACGCGACTCCCTCTCGCCTCTGTCGTCTCCATGGCCATGCATCGACCGCTTCGCCTTCTCGTGCAGCTCCCGCTCCCGCCTGCGCTCCGCCTCCAGATCCGCCGCCTCCATCGGTCTCTTCTCCGCCCGCCGGTCCCCCATCACTGCCTCCGCAAAGGATCTGAGAAGGGGAGAGAGTGGAGGAGCTAGCTTGATGCGCCGAGCCAAGTGAGCCCAGCGCCGCACTTCTCTTTTGGCTGCGGGAAACCCTAACCAGGGCTCCCGACTGCCCTTCGCGACCCATTTATATCCCAGCGCAGGTCTAGTGGGCGGGTAAGATGGGCTGGGCCTCTCGTGCCCCTCTTCGGGCCGCATCGGGCCACCCACCAAGGCCACTTCCAAAGTGGGCGCCGTAGCGGGCCCCGCCCCACCCAGGCCCACTCCGGCCCGCAGCCCAGATCCAGCAACCCCAGGCCCCTGAGTCAGAGTCGCTCCTGCCCCGAGCCCCTCCGCCGCTGTCGCCGCCACCGCGCAGGGGGGGGGAAGGACCGGGCCAAGCACGGCCACTCCAGGTTGCCCGCCGCCGCCAGCGACTCCCCTGCGCCCGCCAGCAGCCCCGACAACTTGGACCGAATGGCACCGGCCGCCTCCGCCACAGCGTTCCCACTGTGCGGGCGTCGCCGGTTTCCACACCCGCGTTGCCAACGCCCGGTGGCCCCTGCCCCCCGGCGCAAACCTACGACGCCGGCGTGACGCCCCGGACCGCTCCATCGCAGCAAAAGCCACGAAGTCGCCAATCATCGGCCCCGCCGGCGCCGCCCTCCGGTCCTCCGCTTCGCCTTCTTCCGCATCGCACTCCGACTCCGCCTCCGACTCCGACCACGTGAGAGCCCAAAAAACGGCTGCCCCCCGGCCACGACGCCGCGCCCGCCGGCTCCCCCAGGACCGGCGACGACGGGCCATGTCCTGGCAAGCTCCCCGTGCCCCTACGAACCAGCTGCCAGCCGTCCGCTGACGCTGGAGACGCCGGCGCGCACTCCTCGCTCGCCCGTTCGCCAGACCCAGGCTCCAACGGCTCGCTCATTTCGAAAAGCACCGATGGAAACATAACCTTTTATCTTTTGCTTTTAAGACGTGAGGGGAAAATAAGTTGGAGGCATTTTATCATTTGACGGCATTCGTGTTAACCTGAATGATCTTTTCACGCACTGAATATTCTTTTTATTTATCATATGGTCCAGTCCCCCTGGTTGTATGATATAGAGCTCCTCGTCGAGCTTATGATTCGAGCTCCGTGTGCATCGACAACCACCATTCCGTTGATCCGGCCTGATCCTGTGACTTTGTGCCTGTACGGTACACTATATATATTTATGTGTCCATACATATGAGCTGACCTGAATATCATGATGGCAGAAAAACACAACTACTACTTATCCCTGGGGATGGGTGGTGGACACATGGCAGGCGGCCACTGGTTTTGCCGGTGCAGGTGATGGGCACACATATCTTGGTCGCCCGCCGAACTATTGCTTCTCCAAGGCAAGAAAGAAGAAAAGGAAAATGGTTTGTTCCGTGAACCACGACTGCGAGCATCCATTCAAATTCAAAGGGCGATGCGTCATCTCATATGTGGACAACGACGGCGAGGGTAAGAGGAAGAAGAAGAAGAAATAATAGGGTGAGGGTCTCTTCCATTCTTTGAGCCCGCATTTGAAGCCGACTTTTTTTAGAGTTTGCAGCACATATATATGTATATCTGTTGAAGCATTTATTTAATTTTTTGCAGGTTTAAACATTGTTTTTCGACTCTTTTGTTCCTCTTCCACCTGACGCTGGCCATGCAGGCTTGGAGCGGTGCACCTTTCTGGATGAAATATTGTTCTTTTTGTGCAGGTGAGGTTGGAGTTGGAGCGGAGGTCGGGGGTGGCGGGTGGGGGCTGTCTGTGTGGCCAGCGATGAAGCTGCGGCCGCCGTCCCCGGGCGCCCGTCGCCGTCGCCGTCGCTCTCGCTCCCCTTTCTTCTTGTATTTTCGTCGGGAGCTCGTCTTGCTCCGTTTGCTCCCGCGCATTCCCCGCATCGCCTCTCGCTGTCAATGCCATAAACACATTGCGATTGAGCTGATTGGCTCTCGTGAAGTGTGTGTGTGTGTGTGTTTGGTCCTACTTGTCTGCTAGTACCCCTGGATTCCATCATCATTCACAATCACCCCGTGCTGTGCTGTTACCCCGTTAATTAGCATGTCACTTCTATCCATACTTTTCCAGACAAAATCAGAAGCAGATTCATCACACACAAATCCTTTTACATGATGCATGTATATACAGTACGGAAGAGGGAAATCGAATTCTTTGGACCAGACTATCTGGCTTGCGAGGGACCGACTCATCACTGTATTATTATAGAGCTGGGCTCATCAGTGCTTAACTAACAAACAGTAGTAGTTCAGTTCATGGCCGTGCTAAGCTGTGGAGCTGGCTGGCTTGTGCCTATAATTGATTGGCCCATGAAGGGATAATATGAAGATGCTGGAGACAGCCAGCAGGACGAGCTCCGAAACTGACCACTCTGTCTGTCTCTACCAACTAACAGCAACCAGAACAGAAAGGGCACTACATTCTTTCTGCCCTCATAATACAACAATTCAATTCAGATAAATTAAGCCTACACATTATTAGCCCTATCTTATCACCAACTAAACTAGTACTACTATCTGCTAATTAACAATCGCCGACTAAGCCATTCAATACCACAAGGTCTGCCACTCCATGACATGCCATGACATGACAGGTGAGGTGACACACCAAGAGCACTTGTAAACAAACCACAAACATTTACATGCACTAACTATAAATTATCTAAGACAATTAACACTAAGTATTGACACCAGGCCACTATCAAGAAACCAAACCTCTCAATCATCATCATCATCATCCACTAATCAACAATGGGCAGCAAAAAAAACCAAGAAAACAAAAAGCATTATCATCACACACACACACACACGCACAACACACCATGCAGAGGAGAGGAGAACAGAGCAGCCATGATTGGCCCCCTCTATAAGAGGCACTCCAAACCCACTCCCATTCCTCATCTCCCTCTCCATCTCTCACGCACCCATCTACATCTTCTCCTCCGCCTAGCAACCAAGCCAAGCTCGAGCGGCAGCAATGGAGGGCAAGGAGGAGGACGTGCGCCTGGGCGCGAACCGCTACTCGGAGCGCCAGCCCATCGGCACGGCGGCGCAGGGCGGCGGCGCGGACGAGAAGGACTACAAGGAGCCGCCCCCGGCGCCCCTCTTCGAGGCGGAGGAGCTCACCTCCTGGTCCTTCTACCGGGCCGGCATCGCCGAGTTCCTGGCCACCTTCCTCTTCCTCTACATCTCGGTGCTCACCGTGATGGGCGTGGTGGGCAACCCGTCGGGGTCCAAGTGCGGCACCGTGGGCATCCAGGGCATCGCCTGGAGCTTCGGCGGCATGATCTTCGTGCTCGTCTACTGCACCGCCGGCATCTCCGGCGGCCACATCAACCCCGCGGTCACGTTCGGGCTGTTTTTGGCGCGCAAGCTGTCGCTCACCAGGGCGGTGTTCTACATGGTGATGCAGTGCCTGGGGGCCATATGCGGCGCCGGCGTGGTCAAGGGGTTCCAGACCACGCTGTACCAGGGCAACGGCGGCGGCGCCAACTCCGTCGCGCCGGGGTACACCAAGGGGGACGGGTTGGGCGCCGAGATCGTGGGCACGTTCGTGCTGGTTTACACCGTCTTCTCCGCCACCGACGCCAAGCGCAGCGCCAGAGACTCCCACGTCCCCGTAAGTACTCCTATGTATATGCAGAATTGCAGATACAGTGCACCGGCAGGCCGGCGGCGACCACCGACCACCGTATTTGATGAGGTGAAACTAATTGAAACTGATGGCATTGGCGTGGGTGCAGATTTTGGCGCCGCTGCCGATCGGGTTCGCGGTGTTCCTGGTGCACCTGGCGACGATCCCCATCACCGGGACCGGCATCAACCCGGCAAGGTCCCTGGGCGCCGCCATCATCTACAACAAGAAGCAGGCATGGGACGACCACGTAAGATTAGAATCAATTTAAAATCAATCATTCATGAGTTAATTATTAAGCTTGAAGATGATCATGCATGGTTTGGACCTGGCTAGAGACTAATCGGTGATCTGCTTGAAATTTGGCAGTGGATCTTCTGGGTTGGCCCGTTCATCGGCGCGGCGCTGGCGGCCATCTACCACGTGGTGGTGATCCGCGCGATCCCCTTCAAGAGCCGCGACTAGTCCACCAATCAATCTGCCGACTGTGGATGGAGTCTTCTTGTTTTTGCTGTATTTTTCTCCTTGCTCTTGAAATGTATTTTTCAGCATACACCTTGTTTCCGGTGCAAATTTGCAAAGCACGGTAAAATAGATGTAAAATGTGTGTGGATTGCAGAGGGCTCTATGCCCATACAAGGAATAATTCCTGAAAAATCTTGAAGGTATATGTTGGGTTATATAACATGCATCGTGAGAAATTTAGTGCCAAATGGATTTTGAAGGAGAGTTGAGACCAAAACATGCAGAGTCGTCACATTCGCAGTCGCTATATTGCATATGGAGAGTTGAGACCAAAATTGGTAATATATATACCCAACAATCCAAAAACATTATGTTTATAGGAAATTTCAATTCAAGGCTTTTTGCTACTACAATGAAACCGAAACCGTTTACCGATGTTCACTTTAAGTGTTGGTGGACTAAAGTTGTTTTGTGGCTCACAACAATGAATGTGTCTGGGTCGCTGATGGCACTCCTGACAGAACGATTACTCCTGACCAGGAGAAGGCATTTAGGGAGACCACCCCCATCTTTGTGGGAGCTGTTCTAGGCATGATTGGAGACAAGCTAGCTGACATATACGTACATGTGCGGCTTGACAAGGACTTGTGGGATGCGCTCTAGGCTAAATTTGGCTCGACCGACGTTGGAAGCGAGTTGTATTCCATGGATCAGTTTTATGACTACAAAATGATTGATAACCATTTTGTTCTAGATTAGACTCATCAAATAAATGCATCGCTAAGGAGCTTGAACTTCTTAAGTGTGAGTTACCGAAAAAGTTTGTCGTGTGATGCATAATTGTGAAACTCTCTTTCTTGGAGGAGCTTAGCTACTTCTCTAAAGCACCAGAGACGTGAATACTCGGTTGCGGTTGTCATCAATCATCTGAGTGTTGAAGAGAATTCAAGAGCAAAGTACTCACACTCCAAAGGTGCCGAGGGAACTTCTAGTGCCAATGTGGTGCAGAAGAACTTACAACAGTTCAAGAAAAGAACGCGGTCAAGAATATCATCTTCAAGAAGAAGGGTAAGAAGAACAAGAGTCAAGACAACAACAAATATGGTTGTCTCGCTTGCGCTGATATTGGACATTGGGTATCCAAGTGTCCATGACGCAAGGTGAAGGTGTAATACCCGGGGGTGGCTTATCGAATGGAGCCTGGCGGCAAGACTGCCAACAAGGGGCCCAGAAGGCCCAGCAAGGAGTTGGCGACAGGAATGAGCCCGGAGGATCGGATAAACATCTAGAGGCCATCTTTGTCCCCAAGTCTACATGACAGTGACCAAATTGAATCTACCACCATGTAAAACCCTAGCTCTAATTCTCATCTACTTCAGTATAACTAGACTCTCGGTAGCCAACACATCATCCCAGTTGTACTCTCTTGCATGAGGTATCCCACCATGAATACAATCACAAAACAGGACGTAGGATATTACTCCATCCCGAAGACCCGGACCTGGGTAAACTCTCTGTGCGACCTCAGATTATGTACTTTTGGACACGTTCGTTACCCTACCGAGGGTACTAACGAATTTATGCACCGTCACAAGGGCATGAAGCAAGGACAAAACTCCAAATCTTTCAACGTGACTGTGAGAAACAAGAATGATAATAGGGCATCTGGGTATGATAATTTACTTACTATAAAAAAATTGTCCGTCCATCGATTGGTAGATTGATACATGCGCAAATATTCATGTGTGCGTTGATGTTTCCTTGTTTTGTTCTTCACATGCCATAAAAGATCATTCCACTAGATGGGAAACGGCGTATATGCTTTTGTTCCTGGTATTGGCATGGTAGATCTTTTGTTCTAGGGAAAAAAACGGAATACTCCTAACCTGGGGAGATAGGAGTGACCTTTGCAAAAAGTGCTACTTAATTAATGATTTCAGGATTCCGTTGATTCCTATTTGATAGATCCTATATGGCGTGGTACATTATGGGAAAAGCGGCAGCACGCAACCCTCACTCCACCCCGCGTGCCTGTTTGGGCCGGCCAATGTCTGTGCGCTCTATTCTTAATTCTGATTTTTTTTTTTTGCTTTTTCTTTTCTAATTTCTGTTTTTTCCTTTTCTCTTTAAATGATTCAGGATAACAAAAAGTTCTGAATATTAAAAAATGTTCATTTCGAACAAAAAATCATAAAATCATAAAATGTTTGTGGATTCAAAAAATGTTCTTGATTTCAAGAAATGTTCACGATTTCAAATAAAATCAGAAATTCAAAAAATGGTCACGGTTTAAGAGAATTTTCATGAGTTTGTAAGAAAAGTTCACGAAGTTAGTAAATGTTCATGAAATTTAAAAAACATTATTTTAAAAATTGTTCATGATTTCAAAAAAAAATCACTAATTCCAAAAAAATTTAGGAATTTTAAAAATATTCCCTATTTCAAACAATTGTTCATGAAGTTAAAAATTTGTTCACGACTTCAAAAAAACTTCATGATTTAAAAGAATATTCACGAATTCGCAAATTGAAAAAACAAAGAGTAAAAATGAAAATGAAAAACAGAAAAGAAAAGAAAAAATAAAACATAAAAAGAAAATCAAAGATAAAGGAAGGAAAAACCGGAAGGAAAATAAAGAAAAACAATAAAATGGTTCAATTTGGATGAAACCCGGAAGAATGGGCCGGCCCATGCAAAAAACCAGTGACTGGGGGTACGCGCGCTGTCGCTCCTATTTGGCGCCTAGGGCGTCAGGTATAGGCATATCGGTACATGACGCACACCATGTAGGTTGCGTTTTCAGCTTAGGTAAACATCCACCATCAGTTTAGTGAAGCTTTTTGTCGGTTTTCTGGAGCTTCAAGAAGCTTCCGGACGGGGTTTTCCTGGATTCTTCTATTATTTTTTGCTTTTCCTTTTTTTTGCTTCTGATGACCTTTTTTCACATGCATGAAACGTTTTTCAATAGATAAAAATGTAGTACATTATGAATTCATGAAAAAAAAATCAAAAAAATCTTTTCATTTTCGAGAACTTATTAAAATCTACCAGCTTTTCTAAATTTCATGAACTTTTTTTTACAATTCACATGCTTTTTCCAAATTCGTGAACTTTTTCCAAATAGCTGAACATGTTTTAATATTCACAAAAATAGTTAATTCATGCGCATTTTTTTCAAATTCGTGATATCCTTTTTTGTGTTCACAGATTTTTTTTTCATATTCATGAACTTTCTAAAACATACACACGTTTTTTGATTGTATGATTATTTTATGTATAGAAAACCGTAAGTCCTTTTTTTCTGAACCAATAGTGGTTGGTCTTTAATACTGTCTTGTGCAACTTAACGAATAGAGCTGTTGTAAAGAAAAATGGTGATCGAACCAACCAGCCACCGAGGTACCAAGTAGTAGAGCGTTATTTATGTCGTGGTCCGTGCGCCATCTCGTTCGGTGGCGCCTCAAGCACTGGTTAGGAGCTCTCAGGGATTCCCTTGTCTTTAAGTTTTTCTCGTCTTTAGATCGAGACCTACATGTGGATAGTGGAGCCACCGGACTACGATTATCTACCCCTTGATTTAACGTGATATCCGATCCGAACTAGAGCCACATCGCCTTTCGAGTTTCTTAAGCTGCAAGATCTGATGTGACATGGTTCAACTACCATAGGAGTTTCGAAGAAGCACAATGTCTCTATGTAAATGTATTGTACTCCCTAAAATAGTGTTCTAAAACGTCTTATATTAGTTTACAGAGAATGGTTCTTGTCTAGAAGAACAATATTTGTTGGCTACTCCAACATTTGGCCATTCCTAAACTTGTGAAATATTGACATGTTTTGAGAGATGTGCAAGGTGAGCTCGCACTAGACATAATCCGCATTAACGAGGCATCAGAGCATTAAATCCAAAGTTTGATCCCTGGCGGCTTGAAGACCACCACCCTCCTGACCATCCGATTTGATACTTATAAAATCCAGATTTCGGTGGCCGTAGCACCGGTCGATCACATGGCGCCGCTGCACAGCTTGGCTACAAACGGCTAAACACACCATGATTGGCGCCGTTGGGCAGGTACACGTGTTGCATATTCTCCTTGTCGACCCGGCCGTTCATATCATATGCCTCTCTGCCCCCACCCAAGACCGAAACCCTGTCAGTACTGCTCAATCGTTGTCACGCGGCCGCCTAACCCTACCTAGCCATACATTTACACATATCTTCGTTGCTCGTCTAGAATATACTACGATATGCAGCTGTCGAATCCGTGACATCTAGAGTAGCTCGCGTTGCATTCCGCGCCGTTAGGCACCTGTGCTACCACAGCAAAAGTCTATGTTGATTCGTTGAAACTAGACTAATAATATAGTTGAAACTGTTGATTGCTTGCTGCATTACGTAGGCACCAGGCGGAGTATTGTATTGTATTTTATGTGGTGGAGATATACCGTAGAATATGGGGCTGGATAACGTATTCTTTCGGCCGTATGTTAGTCAGTGACTGATGTCATGAGGATTTTATACTCCGCACAACATACTCTATGTTATCCTCGGTGGTCAGCTCACTCGCCATGATGTACACGTCGCACTGGCTAGCTTGCTAGGTTTGGCAAAACAAAATTGCCGTATATATGTATGCACATTTGGCCCATTTTCGGGTGATTTGGAATTGCTAGAGTTATGGTGTTAATTCGTAGAGGGGTCCTTCCACACGCTCGAGCCCCCCATCAAAAATTGGAAAAAGGAATTACTCCCTTCATTCCCTTGTACAAACCCATTATGAGAAATACATTTTGCATCTATACAAGTCCACTAACAGTAATCGAGGCAAAAATTAATGAAGTTTCCTCGTACTAGCAATTTATTTAATACTTGCATGCATGTAGTCATAATGACACTGTGCTACTTTCTTTCCATTTCTTCCTTGCATGCATGCAAGCGTATTAATGAGCCTGATTCACGAAAAAAATTGAATTGCAAGGTAGTCATTAAATTTTACCTTGGTACCTGTAATTTGAGTTTGTGGCCTTGTATAAAAGAATGGAGAGAGTACTACTATTCTGCTCGGTCACATATTAAATTTTTAACCTTATTTGAAGTAAAAAACTAAGAGTTTGTTGCTTTTTCTTCACACCGTTAACATTGAGCCCCCTTCATTTTCTCCAAGATTCGCCAGTGATTGTTACTGCAGGGATTTCATTTTCGTCCAAGATTCGGCACTGATCATTACTGCTGGATGCAAACACGCAAGGCTTATGGCCTTCCGATGCGGCCGACTGAAAATAATTGCATTGTTCAACCAACTTGGTTGGCGTGTCAGTAACAGATTATATGGATGAGCTGTGTAATCTTGATACCAACCGGTGTGGTTGCCCTTTTGGTACTCAGTGACTTTGAAATGACTGTGTATATCATATGATGGAGAGGCCAGGGTTTTTCTCTTTTGGAAAAAAAATGAACATGGTGTCGGTTAACTCAACATCAAAACCACCAAAGAGGAGCGAATCAACCTGTGGTTGAGTTGGTTAGGTGGGCCCTGGCATCCCTAATCCACCAGGGTTCAAATCCTGGTATTCGTATTATTCCTGAAATTTGTTCCCGTCGACGACGAGGCGCCTACGGTGACTTCGTAAATCTCAAGATGATATGCCGGACCAGTCTCTCGAAGATGCTCATAGAGGTAGGGTATGCGTGTATGCGTTCATAGGGGTGAGCGTATGCGCGTATATATGAACGCTTGTGTTTCACACCTAGCACGAAAAGTTCACTCCACCAAAGCAACCACCAAAGAGATGAACACCTAGCGTCCGTGAGTGCGTCTGTGTAGATGAGCACGACACACGTCCGATCCAAGAAGAAAATAGGACGATGATCACATAATGCTTATATTATTCTCACCTCCAGACGAGAAGATCGTTAATTAACTCGGTCGGCGTTCCTTCGTAATAATAATTTACAGTACATAGATATGCACGCTCCATTAAATCGCGTGCGCAGCAGTGCAATACAAAAGCAAGGGAAAGTAGTACAACTCGCAGACTTGAACAGGCGACGCTGCCGACAGGCACACACACCGAGGAGGGGAGGAACAGGACGTCAGGACGGTAGATATAGATGATTACAGCGTGCGCGGCCGAGACACGATCCACGTACTACGCGCGCGCCAGCAACCACCACCACCACATGATCGATCGACCGACGATGAACAGCGATAAGATTCCATTCGCGGCTGCTTGATTGATTGACTAGTCGCGGCTCTTGAAGGGGATGGCCCGGATCACCACCACGTGGTAGATCGCCGCCAGCGCCGCGCCGATGAACGGGCCAACCCAGAAGATCCACTGCACAATTTCAATCAGATCATATCGATGAGATTAGTCGCAGCTCGTAACCATAATCATCAAGCTTAAGACGATCGAGCTAATAATGGTGGACGATGTTGTCTCTTACGTGGTCGTCCCACGCCTGCTTCTTGTTGTAGATGATGGCGGCGCCGAGGGACCTCGCCGGGTTGATGCCCGTCCCCGTGATGGGGATCGTCGCCAGGTGCACCAGGAACACCGCGAACCCGATCGGCAGCGGCGCCAGGATCTGCATGTTCCCCACCAGTTTTGATTAGTTTCATCTACTAACTCACTGCCCAAACCAAACAGGTACGGTGGTCGCCGCCGGCCGGCCGGAGCACTGTATCTACATAGGAGTACTTACGGGGACGTGAGAGTCTCTGGCGCTGCGCTTGGCGTCGGTGGCGGAGAAGACGGTGTACACCAGCACGAACGTGCCCACAATCTCGGCCCCGAGCCCGTCCCCCTTGGTGTACCCCGGCGCGACGGAGTTGGCGCCGCCGCCGTTGCCCTGGTACAGCGTGGTCTGGAACCCCTTCACCACGCCGGCGCCGCATATGGCCCCCAGGCACTGCATCACGATGTAGAACACGGCCCTGGTGAGAGACAGCTTCCGGGCCAGGAACAGCCCGAAGGTGACCGCGGGGTTGATGTGGCCGCCGGAGATGCCGGCGGTGCAGTAGACGAGCACGAAGATCATGCCGCCGAAGCTCCACGCGATGCCCTGGATGCCGACCGTGCCGCACTTGGACCCCGACGGGTTGCCCACCACGCCCATCACGGTGAGCACCGAGATGTAGAGGAAGAGGAAGGTGGCCAGGAACTCGGCGATGCCGGCCCGGTAGAAGGACCAGGAGGTGAGCTCCCCGGCCTCGAAGAAGGGGGCCGGGGGCGGCTCCTTGTAGTCCTTCTCGTCCGCGCCGCCGCCCTGCGCCGCCGTGCCGATGGGCTGGTGCTCCGAGTAGCGGTTCGCGCCCAGGCGCACGTCCTCCTCCTTGCCCTCCATGGCCGCTGCTTCACTGAGCTCTTGGCTTGGTTGAGAGGTGGAGGAGATGATGTGTGTCTGAGAGAGGGAGAGATGAGGAGAGGGAGTGTCTTTGGAGAGCTTCTTATAGAGGGCCAATCATGGCTGCTCTACTATGCATGGTGTGTGTGATGATAATGTTTTGTTTTCTTCGTTTATTTTTTGCTGCCACTTCTTGATTAGTGGATGATTATGATTAGTGCTAACTAGCTCTATTAATGAACTAATCCATTTTGTATGAAAAATGTTTGTGTCTTAGTCCCTCCGTCGCATAATATAAGAGCGTTTTTTTTGCACTAATGTAGTGTAAAAAACGCTTTTTTATTATGGGATGGAGGGAGTATTATTTACTCTTGTGGTGTCACCTCACCTGTCATGTCATGTTATGGTATTGTATGGTTTAGTCGGCGGTTGTTAATTAGCGGATAGAAGTTGTTTAGATATATGATAAGATTGGATTAATCAGTAGGCTTAATTTAACCAAATAGAGTTCTTGTATTATGAGGGCAGAAAGCAGTGCCCTTTTTGTTCAAATTGTTGTTAGTTGGTAGACACGGACAGAGTGGTCAGTTCAGGAGCTCGTCCTACTAGCTGTCTCCAGCATCTTCTAACTTATCCCTTGATCATCCACTCAATCATAGCCACGCTCAAACCGGCCACAACTCTTTTCGGCAAGACGAAAATCAGAATAATGGAGGTTAACATGTATGGCCAGGAAATGAGGTACTCCCTCCGTCTCATAATATAATATTTTTTGGCATTATATTAGTGTCAGAAAAACGTCTTACATTATGGGACGGAAGGGATAGTTTTCATTTCGCTTGTTAATCTCTAGTTCAAATCAAGTACTCTCTCCGTTCACAAAGATAGGATGTTCTAAATATGTTTTAATTGGTTTGTTCATTCATTTTAGTTTGTCTGTGGTTCGTATTAAAATATCTAGAACATTTTGTATTTGTCAACAAAAGGAGTACTATTATCCCTTGCTCCAAGCTTAATTTCCAACTCCACATATATATACATCAAATTCGTCAAAAGTAAGGTTTTTTTGGTCGAAAGAATTTGCCAAAGTTAGATTTCCTTTCTGTTTATATAGGCATCGTAGTCATAGATAGAGCTAATCTAAAGAAGTAGTAATTTGTGATGGGTGTGTTAGTGATCGTCTTTGCCAAAGCAGATACAGAATTGACGATCTAGGCGACATGCGCGCTAATGGGGTAACAGCACGGCACATCGACGATCACAGGATGTGGATGAATGAATGATGATGGAATCCGGAGGCACTAGCTGGGCGACAAGGACGACCGAACGCACCCCCGAGAGCTACCACAAATTTAGCCACAACCACAACCACTCACCACGAGAAGAGGCGGCAATGCGTACGTACGTGGGAGCGAGCAGAAGAAACACGCGAATGGCAGCGGAAAAGAGAGGGACAGCGACGGCGACGGCGGCCGCACCGCAGCTTCATCGCTGGCCACACACACCCCCACCGCCACCATGACCTCCGCTCCAACTCCGGCCTCACCTGCTCAGAAAAGAACAATATTTCATCTGCTATTGGAAATTAAGTTGCGTCGCTCCAAGCGTGCATGGCGGGGCTTCATGCAGCAAAGGCGGGAAAATGAAATGGAATAAAATAACGTCCGCTTCGGTATCTTCCAGAGACGGGACCAGTAAAGTTCTTCGTCCGTTGCCTGCAAAAATGGTTCGGCAAATACACAAGTGGGCTTCAAAATGAGGCTCGTGGAAGGCCCGTTTCTTCTTCTTCTTTTTTGGTTGTTGCCGTTGCTGTCCACGTACGTATGAATGATGTGAAATCTCCATTGATTATCAACCATGCACGACGATGCATCACCCTGAATGAATGAGCGCTCAGTTGTGGTTCACGGAACGAACCCTTTTCTCCATTCGGGCTGGAAATGGAAGTGCTATGGCCTGGGAAAGACGCTAGTTCGGCCGGCGACCACGATGTGTTCCCATCACCCCGTTGCGTCACATGCACCGGCAAAACCAGTAGTTGATCTCCGCGTGTCCACCGCCTGTTGCGATAAATACTACTCCCTCCGTTTCAAAATATAGCGCGCCCACGTTTTTTGAGGTTCAACTTTGACCATAAATTTAACACACGAGACCGACTGCGGCGGGATAAAAAATTATATAATTGAAAACTTTTTTTAAATACGAATTCATTTGTATAATTTTTTCGCCCGCAATCGGTCTCGTTGGTTAAATTAATGGTCAAAGTTGAAGCACGGAAACCGAGGACGCGCTATATTTTGGAACGGAGGGAGTACTTGCTTGTGTGCATCTGCCATCGTGATGGTCGGAGGGTCATGCATGTGGGGAGATACATGGTACGAATAGCACGTTGCAGGATCAGGCCCGAATTGTCTATGCGGCGGGAAAGATAAGGGCTCGGCACTTTAGTAAAATATATGGTAGATCCGGACATCAAAATCAAATGAAATGCTCGACGAGCATCGGCACTATACAACTGAGTAATCAAATTATGGTAATCCGGAAATATATGCAACATCCTTTGTGCAAGTATCTTGCTTCACTTAGGAATGCACGTGGGTGGTGTTGATATAGTGGCCTTGTTATTTGAATCGAGATGAATCTAGCTATTATATACTGTATTAAAAGTGTTGGGTGATTCTCAAAAAAAAAAGTGTTGGGTGGGCTAACCATAAAAAGGAAAAAAAGTCTAGAAACTCCCAAGAAAAAACTGAAATATTTGATGGTTGACTTGATGGGCATGTAACCTAAAACAAATAATTAACCGGTTAGATCTAAATCATAGATAACATTTCTTTCTAGGGGAACTCATAGAACACCATTTGTCCACGGACTGGTCCGGACCAGTCCATGAACACTGATACGGAAGTTGGCCATCCAGCAATGTCCCTAAATGTCCATCTATACATGTGCATGTCGCGGTTGACGAAAAAGAGAGGATGTCCGGATGTCCGACTTGATAGCTTTTGGTTGGCTAGATGGACGTCGGACTCCATCAAAGCCCACCCTCAAGTTTGCTTCTAGTTTGCCGAAACTTGGACTTTCAAACCATTTCAAAGACACTGATGCAGGAGCCGGTCATTTAACAATGGCCTAAATGTCCATCTATACATGCGCATGTCACTGTTCAGGAGAAAGAGGGGGTGTCCGACTTGGTGGCTTTTGGTTGGCTAGACGGATATCAGGACTCCCTCAAAGCCCATCGCTCGAGTTTGCTTCTAGTTTTCTGGAATTTGGAAGTTCGGATAAGTCCACTGACGTTTGAGGAATATCATTGGATGGCAAAAAGTGTGTGGACTCCCACAAATGACATATAGGGGTGATTTGAGGGTAAGTGTTGGAGATGCCCTTAGAGCATCTCTAACAGACTCCTTAAAAGGAAAAGCTGTAAAACGTGGATACAGGTCACAGGAAACGCGTTTGAAGTGTCGATTTGAGCTGCGGACAATCAAATGCTGTAAAAATGAACAGTAAAATCGAATATTCTTCTTGCTTCCGTTGCGAGCGGCGTGCCTCGGCCTCAAGCGCGTCAGCCTCCAGCACGTCGGCGGCGAGCTTCCTCGGCCGCCTCGGCCTTCACCGGTTCAGCCGCTTGTCCTCCAGCGCCGGGCGCCTTCGAGCATCGTTGCGGCCTCCTCAGCCGTGCCTCGGCCTCCAGCGCTCGCCCTTCGCCACCTCAGCCGCTCGTCCTCTGCTCACCCGCGAGAAATTGGACCGGGGGAGGGGGGGGCTCTAGCAGACAGCCGCGCGCCGCCACGAGAAACTGGACGAGGGACTCTAGAGCAGGTTCGATTTAGGCAGGGAAGCGAGAAGAGAAAACCGGACTTTGCCCGAGCCGCGAGAAATCCATGGCTGCGCCACTAGCATGACGCCATTAGAATTTTTTTCTAATGGCGCACCGCTGGTGCGCCATTAGTATGGCCCACGGTGCGCCATTAGTACACCACATAGAAGTGCGCCATTAGAAACAAATTTTTTTCAATTTTTTTTATTTTTTTTTCATTTTTTTCTTAATCTCAGGTCACTATGGCTTAATCTCTGGTCAATATGCTTAATCTCAGGTCAAATCGCACTCCATGGTCAAACTTCCCGAAAGGTCACCTATCCTCACACTACTCCAGCCCAAGCACGCTTAACTTTAGAGTTCTATCCAACCCCAACAACAGCTCACTTCGCAGGCACTTGTTGATATATCTAGCATATCAATCCTATTATACCTTGTTGATGTCTAGGACTTTGTTCATGTTCATGACTATGATGAAATTTTGAAAAATATTTCAAACTTCCCGGTCATATTACGTATCATTTTTTGAAAAAAAATTAAAAAAATCAAAACCTTTTTTTAATTTACCGGATCTATTCTAGATATAAAATTGGAACGATATCGTAAACCCGCTGAAATTTTATAGGTTTAGCGTTTTTAAAGGATCTGCTAGAGATGCTCTTAGACCGTAGATATGGCAAATTCTCCTCTCCTCACCCAACTGCTTTACTCCCCTCACGTTAACTGTACGTCCTTATTTACTCAACTCTCTCAACTTTGGACCCCCGCGTCGTCTCCCTGAGGCGACTCGGGCGGGCACCTCACCGGCCGGCGGCTAAGCCCCTTCCCCACCCACATCCCCTCGCCGCCGCCGGCAAACGACGTCGGGCAAAGCCTGCCGGCGGCTGGCGGCGGCGGGATCCGCTCTCTCCAGCGAAGCTCGCCATACAACAGCCCCGTTTTCCTCATTCCAGCTCCCACCACGCCGGCCATCTTCTCCGCCTGCCCGGATCCGACCGTCCTCCCCACTCATCCGCCTCGGTGCTCGCCGGATCTGGCCGAGGGCGCCCTTTGCGGCGTGCGGCTGCCTTCGGGTCGATGCCCCACGCGGATCCAGATCCATTTGCGCCGCGACCACCTCCGCTCGATCTGCTCCGCCCTTCCCGACTCCGTCTGCGCCGATTGCACGACGTGCGCTCCGGGTGGCGCCCCTTCGTTCAGTGCATGGCCCCCAACCACGGTGGTCATCAGGCTGGCTCAGGGTCTTCCACCTCTGCGCCCGTGCGCCGCATCCCTCCGCTCCGGCATAATTCCCCTCCCGCCGGTCGTGCGTCCTGCTGTTCGCGGCCTGCTGCTCTACGCCACCCAGGCTGGCTGCGCTGCCGTTGGCGTGGCGCGTGCGTCCGCCGTCGCCCCCACCACCCCTCCCTCAGATCCATGCTCATGGGTGCTGAGTGGATTTGTCGCGGTTCCCCTGCCTCGGGCGGGCCATGCGGCTCCGGCGCCCTCGGCCTGGTCGCCTACGTGGCTGGGCATTACAGCTGCGTCTGATTTGTGCCTGTGTCAGCCGCGTTTAGCATGGAGGACTGTTGTCACTGGCCACAGTTCCCTCTGACCTTCGGCTCTCTGTCTCCAGGAGAAATCCCTTCGCTGGTTCCTTGCCAACGGCAGCAACGGCGACGCCTTCCTGGCGCCGCTTCATCTTCTTGGAGGCGCTGCTGTGGAGTTCAGTGCAGCTATGGTTTTGGACGAAAGTCCTGCGATGATGGCGCCTGTGGGCGTCATTCTACCTTCCTGAAGGTATCGCAAAAACACATGCTTCAATCCACTCACCTACGCCCGCCCATCCCATCATCGACTTGTGTCTCTCCGTCGAGCCACTCACCGTCATCCATCCATCCGTCACGTGTTCGTCCTCGGTGTTGTTCCCCGATGTCGGCCATGTCGTTGTGCATGTTCAAGCCCCTCCCACGGTGGCCATTGTGCTGCGGCGAGCTTAGTGCTCTTGGTGTTGTTCCGGTTCATCTTTGCTCTTCGACGACGCAAGATGCCTTCCCAACTTGCTAATCGTCCCGAATTCCCGTGGCGGAGCTCCCAGTCAAGGTTCGTGTTGTCACTCGTTGGTTGTGGATGCTCCTGAGTAGTGTCGTGAGGTTCGGTATGCACGCCGGTGCGGTGCGTTAGGTTGCTTGCTTAGTCTTGGTATTGTGATCCTTCGATGACACCCCTCTTCTACTTGTGCCTCCATGGTGTTGGTCCTTGGGTCTGCTAGCTAGGTCTTCCCTTGTTCGCGGCGTCCTTTTTTTCTTCTCTTCTTCAGGCATTGATGTGCGTCTTTTTTTTTCTCTCTTCTTCTGTAGCCTTGTTGCTTGTACGGTTTTCGGCCCGGTTTCCCTTATAAACGGGGTCAATTTGTTTAGGTTTTCGATCATGTTTCCCTTATAAACTGGATCAGCCAAAGTTAAGGGGTGACTCTTGGCTTTGGCAGCTTTTTGAGCAATATATTCAGGTGAGGACCTCCCCCCAGGTGACCGTTCAAAAAAAACTCCCCTCACGTTATAAGAGTATCTCTAGCAGACTCCTCAAAAGCGGTCAAAACCCTTACCCCATACAAGTAAAAAAAATCAATGATGCTGAGTGATTTGTTGTGATACGTAGAGGAATCTGCCCCAAGTAACGCAACCCGTGCGTGTTATGTCATGTGATGGACCAAGGCCATCAGGCTGTCTTCGTGCACAGATACGGTAAATGAAATCGGCCTGAAACTCAGCCGATTATGCTGAAACTCAGCTGATTATGCAAATCTTCGTGCAGTTGGCATGGTAAATGAATCCGGCATGTAACTGAGTCGATCATCCAAATCTTCGTGAAGTCGTCACTGCAAATGAATTTGTCCTGAAATAGAGCCGATCAAGCGGATCTTCGTGCAGTTGACACAATAAATAAATTCACACTGGAACCGAGTCAATCAGGCGGATCTTCTTCCAGTCTACATGGTAAATGAATTCGGACATGAACTCGGTTAATCAGGCGAATCTTAGTGCAGGTGGCAAGATAAATGAATAAAACCTGAAACAGAGTCGATCAAGTGAATCTTCGTGCAGCCGGCAAGGTAAATGAATTCAGCCTGGAACTGAGTCTCGGGAAAATTTCATGTACTCGGCGCGGTAAATGAATATGACCTGGAACTGAGTCAATCAGGCGAATCTTCATGGAGTCGTCACGGCAAATGAATTCAACTTGAAACTGAGTCAATTAGGCTAATCTTTGTGCCGCTGACACAGTAAATGAATTCGGCCTGGAACTGTGTCAATCAGGCGAATCTTCGTGCAACTGGAAGGGTGAATGAATACAGCCTAGAACTATTGCCATCAGGCGAATCTTCGTGCAGCCGACACAGTAAATGAATTCGGCCTGGAACTGCATCGATCAGGCAAATCTTCATGCAATTGGCACGGTAAACGAATTTGACCTATAACTTTGTCGATTAGGCAAATTGGGACGATAAATGAATTCAGATTGGAACTGAGTCAAGCAGGCGGATCTTTGTATAGTGGGCACGGTAAATGAATTCGACCTGGAGCCGAGTCGAAGAATCTTTTCGCAGATGACAAGGTAAATGAAGTAGATCTGGAATAGAGTCTATCAAGTGAATTTT
Organism: Aegilops umbellulata; assembly: GCA_032464435.1. NCBI lineage: Eukaryota > Viridiplantae > Streptophyta > Magnoliopsida > Poales > Poaceae > Aegilops > Aegilops umbellulata. The sequence goes on from CP136057.1 coordinate 9,227,358, forward strand.
TGTGCAGTCGACACGGTAAATAAATTTGGTCTTAAACTGAGTCGATCGGGCAAATCTTCATGCAATCGACACGGTAAATGAATACAGCCTGGAACTGAGTCGATTAGGAGAATCTTAGTGCAGTCGGCATGATAAATGAATTCAACATGGAACTGAGACGATCAGCAAATCTTCATGCAACCAACACAGTAAATGAAGTAGACCTAGAACTGCGTCAATAGGGCAGTCAAAAAAGGTAAATGAATTCATTATGGATGAGAGTCAATGAGGCGATTTTTTTTTGCAGCTCGCGCAGTAAATGAATTCGCCTCGAACTGAGTCAATCGGACGAACCTTCTTGCAGTCGGGACGGTGTATGATGAGGCAAGAAAATTGCAGCTGGCGCGGTAAATGAATTCGACATGAAACTGAGTCAATCAGGCGAATATTCTTGCAGTCGGCACGGCGTACGAACTCGGCCTAAAACTCAATCGATCAGACGAATCTTCGTGCAGACGGCATGGTAAATGAATTCGGCCTGAAACAGAGTCGATCAGGAAAATCTTCGTGCAATCAACACGGTAGATGAATACGACCTGGAACTGAGTCGGTCAAGAGTCTTTGTGCAGTCGGCATGGTAAATGAATTCGACATGAAACTGAGTTGATTAGGAAAATCTTCTTGCAACGGGCACGGTAAATGAATTGGACCTGGAACTGAGTCAATCAGGCAGCCGAAACGGTAAATGAATTCATCATGGATGTAAGTCGATCAGGCGAATCTTCGTGTAGCCGACATATTAAATGAATTTGGCCTAGAACTAAGTCGATCAGGCAAATCCTCGTGCAAACGGCATGGTAAACGAATTCGGTTTGGAACTGAGTCAATCCTATAAATGTTAATGCAACTGTCACGACAAATGAATATAACCTGGAACTGAGTGATTTGGCTAATCTTCATACAGCCGAGACGGTAAATGAATTCGGCCTAAAACATAGTCGATCAAACGAATCTTCGTGCAGTCGGCATGTGTCTGTTAATATTCTTGCATGAATTTCCTCGTTTCTTAAGAGTGGCCTGACTGAGCGGTAACTTAGGAGGTGTTTGTTTTAGAAGTCCTAGGACTTTTTCTAGTCCCAGGAACTAATCAAAAAAGACTCTTCAATAGTATTTTTCTAGTCTCCCTGTAGAAAAAGTCCCTCCCGTTTGGTTCCTAAGGACTTTTTAGGGACTTTTTCTAGTCTCAAAAGTCCCTCAACCAAACACCCCCAATTCACGCCTTGAGGTGGGGAACATCACCCTTCCAAAATGGGTGGGACGAAGAAAGAGGGGGCATGACTACCTCCCCCCTTGCGGGTTTCAGTATTTTGGGTAAACTACATACCGTACGGCAAAGTTTATTTTGTTAGAAATAACAAAAGTTAAAAATTTCAAAGGCAGGGTACATTAAGGTAAATTCCTTTTGTGTGAGTGTAATCGTACCCGTGAGTACGTCTCGGTGGATGACCACTAGATTGTTGTTTCAACCCTGTTGATAAGCAGTCCAGTACTTAGCATAGTACTACAAGTTTAGTGGGAGGTCTCTGTCCGATGTAGCTTAAGCATGCGCCTGCTCCACTCGAGCTACCTAAATCCACCTAGACTGCTAGACCAGGTATTCTAAACTCACTGCAAAGCCAATCAAGAACATGCTCCTACTGCCGCACGTCAGATCAGCCGACTAGCTCTTCAAAAACACAAGGGTACAGCTTTTAAAAAGGAAATTCTGAAAGCCGCAGAAAAGATAACGATCTAGCTTCCTTTTTCCAAATGGATGGCGATGAAAATTTTGAATAAAAGAGGAGCAGGTTTTTCTTTTTTGAAATAATGGGCAGCCTCATTCATACATCTCAGAACTGTTCAGTACAAACAATACTAGTCCTGATAACTTCAGGAGATACATTAAATAAGCATGACCCTTCATCATGTTCAGCAGACTTTGCTAGAACACGAGCTGCCTCATTAAAACATCGACTAACACGAGTAAAACAACATAATAAGAACCTTGGAACCCTACTCTTAATGTCAAAAACTGCAGCACCTGTGTGAAACCTGTCATCCACTTTACTCTTAATTTTGCTCGTCAAATTGTCACAATCTGTCTCCGCAAAGATTTTCTGGAAACCGGAATCTTCAGCAAAAATTAATGCGTGGCTCATTGCAATAGCTTCACCCAGCTCCGGATTATCAACATGATCAATAAACCCTCTGCTTGCTGCCAGCACCAGACCTAGATGATTCCGGATGACAACACCAATGCCCATGCGTTTAGTTTGGGCAAAAATCATAGCATCAACATTGAGCTTGACCGACTCGGCCGGCGGCGGAGACCACTTCGGGATTGACACCTGGTGCTCATGCCTATTGGAGCCAGTTGATGTCTACTACACAACCCTGTTCTTGTAGACGTTGTTTGGCCTCCAAGTGCAGAGGTTTGTATTACAGTAACAAATTTCCCTCAAGTGGATGACCTAAGATTTATCAATCCGTGGGAGGTGTAGGATGAAGATGGTCTTTCTCAAACAACCCTGCAACCAAATAACAAAGAGTCTCTTGTGTCCCCAACACACCCAATACAATGGTAAATTGTATAGCACTAGTAGAAAAACAGGGCATTTGTCCCGGTTCGTAAGGGCCTTTAGTCCTGGTTCATGAACCGGGACTAAAGGGTCGTTACTAATACCTCCCCCCTTTAGTCCCGGTTCAAACTAGAACCGGGACAGATGGGCCTCCACGTGGCCGCTGCCGGCAGCCCAGGCAGGGGGGCCTTTGGTCCCGGTTGATGACATAAACCGGGACCAAAAGGCTTCCACGAGTCAGCAGCTGACTGGAGCTGAGGTTTTTTTTTAAAAAAAGTGGTTGTTTTAGGGGTTTAGGGGGTTATTTTTAGGTTGTTATTAGCTAGCTAATAGAGAGAAGTGTCCTCTCTTATATCTTCATCCTTGGTTTACCAACGCTACTGCTATGTTCATTTCACCCACAGATATATAATAACTCATGCATGCTCGCATCATACATCATCATATATAATAACAAGTCCTACTAATCAAGCATCATCATACAACTTCTACTCGTTATTAATAATAAGTCATATGATCATCATCCTCATAGTCATCGAACCCAACCCTACATAATTGTTCTTAGCACATGATCATCAGTATCAGGTAGGACCTAAACACACTTAAGGTAAAATAGCATAAAACAATATAGACCCTGACTCTCCATTATGAAGAATGGAGATCATCCTGTCTCCAATTCTTGCGCTTCGCTTCCTTTTGCTTCCAAGAAGCTCCTTACGACTGTCCATACATTTTTTCCATTCTTTGATTGTCATGTCTCCACTTCTTTTAGAAATCCGGTATGGACCGTTGAGATTCGTAGGATGACCTGGATATATGTTCAAAACACGAAGGCTGCCATTCTGATACATCAAATGAGGCACACAATCCTCTGGGATTCTCTGTTGAAAAACATAGTAATAACTTCGTAATTAGCAATGATGTACTAATTTTAAAAGTATGCAAAAAGATGCACGGATGTCGTAATAGTGAAAAATCTTACCAGGATATCTCCATGGTAGTTACCGTAGTTGAACACGTGCACTAGTGGCACGTATTGACCATAATGTTGAGGAGTTCGATTGTAGACATTGTAATTCTCAAGATCAGTACAAAATGCGATCAGATGATTTTTCTCCTTATAAGTTAATTCTGAGCCATCGGTGTAGTGGGTTTTGTCTACCATCTTCCGCACATTCTTTGAACAATCAAAATAAGCTGTCAATGGAAATAAGCTGTCAACTATTTTGAAATAAACAATATAAATTACTTAATAACTATGTTAAGCTCACATGGGGGAAGAATTGGAGGTGTATCCACAAGGACCCAAATCTCCATATTGTCTTGCTCGATTGTAGGATCACCAAGATCCATGGTGACAAGCATACCCTCATCAAAACCATACATCTTGCAAAGTGCTTCCCAATTTTTTGCAACCAAAATGGGTTACACTCTCAGCATTGTATAGCTTTACTTTAAAATCCACACCATGACCGGTCCTTAGGAGAATTTTTTTGGTTTCCATACTTTCATGGTCTTCAAAACCCATCCTCTCCCAGACATAGCGTCTTGCATAGCATGAGATAAGCTAGTCGAATTGGAAAATATGAAAAATACACGTTAAAATAGTTGAAGTCATGCTTAATTACGAAAAAAAACTATTGTCGTCGTTGCGTACCGTATGAACATCGAAGGTCTCCTCGAGCTTAATGCTGAATCGCCGATCTTCGTCCAGCTCAATGAACCTGTCGCACATACCTCGGTCGTCGTGGCACCAGTCGCACTCCCCCGGACGGTTTTCGTCGTCCGAGTACGACATTTCCGGCCTATGTTCATAATTAGATCAATATTAGTAATCACGAGTTGACTATCGGTGATGGTACGTAGCTCCTCCTTTCATTCCAGAGTGCATTATTACACCAAATTGTCTAGGCCACGGGAATGAAGGAGAAGCTACCCCCACGACGGCGTGGATGATGGAGGGGGCTCCTAGATTTCTGCATAGCTAGTGCTCTCCAATTTTAGCATTCAAAGTAGGAGTACTTTTCCAATATGAGCATTCAATAAGCAAAACCAAATCATAAAATAAAGTAGTATTCAAATTAGCATGTATTCAATTATAAGCAAAAGTACATCATCTCCTCGAATACTATCATACATATAGCATCACTAATACAGCTAGAATCGTAGCGCCCGACGGGTATCGTCGCGGGCGGTGGACACCCAAAGATAAGGAACCATCACAGGATCATAGCTCCAGTGAGATCCCTGAAAAACCTGCCAGGTATTGTCGAACCTGCCCTCCAATGCAACCATGTAGCGACGGACGTGCTCGTCCTCCTCGCTGACACGATGACGTACCACCTCCGCGGTGTCCGGAAGCCTCGGCACCGTCACTGGCCCACGCGACCGCCACCAACAAGAATCGGGTCAACAACGGGCTGCCTCCTCACCAACCTACGTCCCCCGTAAGGTAGCACCTCCCAATACCAGCCCGGCGGAGCCCAGTCCCAAACATGGCCCTGATCAAACAGGTCTCCACCGCCGAGTCGACGACGACGAGGATGCGGGATAGGCATCACCGACGTCGATGCGGGAACTACTTCTATATATAGTTAAATAAAGTAGTTTATTAAATCAACTAGCTAGTTCAACTATATATGAAGCACTTACTATAAATAAAATAAAATAGTACAACTTACTAAAAATAGACTAGTTTAACTATAGTTCTATTATTTTTCTAACTAATTATATTAAACACTTTCTCTTCTTATTTTTTCCTTTTTCCTCTATTCTAAATATGTACATATTCATAAATGACATATATCATTCACAATTTTCCTATACATACACAATAAATTGACAAAGAAAATACTATGAACAAAAAAATGATTAATAAAAATCTAAATTACAACAGAAAAAATCATAAATAAATCTAACATAATATGAACAAATAAATTACACAGTATGAAAAAAATCTAACAGAAAAATCTATGAACTACACATCTAAAGTACTACACATCTAACAAAAAAATCTATGAACTACAAAAAAATCTAACAAAATCTAACTCAATTAACTACTACTAACATCAAATTAAATCAGTTGCTCACGGCGACGGCGACAGCGACGGCGAGGTGCGGAGCGGGGCGGCGCAGCGACGGGCAGGGGCGGGGCGGGGCGGGGCGGCGACGGCGTCGATCGGGGCGGCGCGGGGCGACGACGGCGACAACGAGGCGGATACGGCGGGCAGCCTGGCGGCGTCGGGCGCGCGGGGAAGAACGAACTGAACCAAAATTTCACGAGTGCTGCTTATATAGACAGAGCATTGGTCCCGGTTCGTGAGAACAACTGGTACCAATGCCCCCTTTAGTCCCGGTTGGTGCCACCAACCGGGACCAAAGACCTCTTTTCAGCAGCCCAAAGGGCGGGAAGCAGAGGCCTTTAGTCCCGGTTTGTGCCACCAACCGGGACTAAAGGGGGGCATTGGTACCGGTTGGTGCCACGAACCGGTACCAAAGCAGCCCTTTAGTCCCGGTTGGTGCCACCAACCGGGACTAAAGGCCTTGTGCTGCCCTCGTCGCGGCACGAAAGTTTAGTCCCACCTCACTAGCTGTGGGAGCTCGAGGGTGGTTTATAAGCCCCAGTCCCGCTGCCCTCTCGAGCTCCTCTCCACTTCAGGCTTACGGGCCTAAAATCACTCTCTGTGCTTGTGGGCCTATTTGGCCTACTGCGGGCCTGCATCCTGGCCCTAGTAATCGGTTTCTAGTCGTATGCACGTCGTGGTGGCCCTGTAGGTGGCACTTTTAAAAAAAATCCCAGTTTTTTTGCTTTCTTTTTTGTTTCTAATTACTTATTTATTTTCTTTCATGATAATTCTTTTTGCTTTTAAAGTTTGTAACAAAATTCTATTTACTTATTTATTTTCTTTTATGATAATTCTTTTTGCTTTTAATGTTTTGAACAGAATTCTAATTACTTATTTATTATCTTTTATGATAATTCTTTTTGCTATTAAAGTTTGTAACAAAATTCTAATTACTTATTTATTTTCTTTTATGATAATTCTTTTTGCTTTTAATGTTTTGAACAGAATTCTAATTACTTATTTATTATCTTTTATGATAATTCTTTTTGCTATTAAAGTTTGTAACAAAATTCTAATTACTTATTTATTTTCTTTTATGATAATTCTTTTTGCTTTTAATGTTTTGAACAGAATTCTAATTACTTATTTATTTTCTTTTATGATAATTCTTTTTGCTTTTAAAGTTTGTAACAAAATTCTATATAAATTTAGTTTCAATAATACTAGAGGTTTATAAAAGCTTTTTAGTTGTTTCCTTTAGTACCAGTTCTAAGGCTGTTACAAAGGCATTTTATTTGGTACAGGTTTTAAGGCCGGTGCCCCACGAGCACCTTTTAGTACCGGTTCGTGGCATGAACCGGTAAAAGAGTTTTTCAGTTGATTCTTTCTGCAGCTGTTTTTTAGTCCCACCTGGACCTTTGCCCCTTTTCTACTAGTGTCAAATCATTGTAACATCAGTTCATCCGAGAAGGTCCTTTCTATAGGTGCATTTGAGCTCCTGTCCATCCCAGAGATCTGTAATGGTTTTATTCTTTTCATTAACCAAAACATATAGGTCCCAGTACTGTGTGGCTAGGGGAGTGTTACCATACTAGGTATCTTCCCATAATCTAACCAATCTACCATCACCTATCTACCATCTTCATACCCCATTTTCTGTTAGTGCCATTAGTTTTCAAATTAGAATAGTTAAAATTTGAATTCTTTGAAATTTGTGTGAATCACAAGTTTGTGATTAACTTTACTAAAAAAAATGAACATAGATGCGCCTATAGAGAAAATTCAACCTAAATTCATAATTAATTTCTATGAATTTCAGAGAAATTCATTATGAATTTAGGTCAAATTCCCTATATAGGGGCATCTATTTTCACTTTGAGAGGAACTCAACAAGGCAAAGAGGGACGGGCTTAAAAACAGGTGTGAGCGCCCTTCGGTTGGCGAGGTGGGACTAAACTCTGAGCGCAACGAGGACAAACCCTTTAGTCCCGGTTGGTCGCATGAACCGAGACTAAAGGGGAGCCTTTGGTCCCGGTTCATGCCACCAACCGGGACCAATGGTGGTGGGACAGGAGCGAGGCCCATTGGTCCCGACTCGTCCTACCAACCGGGACCAAAAGGTCCAGACGAACCGGGACCAATGGCCCACGTGGCCTGGGCGGCCCCCTGGGCTCACGAACCGGGTCAAATGCAACCATTGGTCCCGGTTCTGGACTGAACCGGGACTAATGGGCTGACCCGGCCTGGACCATTGCCCCGTTTTCTACTAGTGTAGGTGCACTAGTTCGGCGAAGGGATGGTGATACAAGTGCAATATGGATGGTAGATAAAGGTTTTTGTAATCTGAAAATATAAAAACAGCAAAGTAGCAAGTGGTAAAAGTGAGCATGAGTGGTATTGCAATGCGTTGAAACAAGGCCTAGGGTTCATACTTTCACTAGTGCAAGTTCTCTCAACAGTAATAACATAATTGGATCATATAGCTATCCCTCAACATGCAATAAAGAGTCACTCCAAAGTCACTAATAGCGGAGAACAAACGAAGAAATTATGGTAGGGTACGAAACCACCTCAAAGTTATTCTTTTTGATTGATCTATTCAAGAGTTCGTACTAGAATAACACCTTAAGACACAAATCAACCAAAACCCTAATGTCACCTAGATACTCCAATGTCACCTCAAGTATCCGTGGGTATGATTATACGATATGTATCACACAATCTCAGATTCATCTATTCAACCAACACAAAGAACTTCAAAGAGTGCCCCAAAGTTTCTACCGGAGAGTCAAAACGAAAACGCGTGCCAACCCCTATGCATAAGTTCACGAGGTCACGGAACTCGCAAGTTGATCACCAAAACATAGATCAAGTGTATCACGTGATATCCCATTGTCACCACAGATAAGCACATGCAAGACATACATCAAGTGTTCTCAAATCCTTAAAGACTCAATCTGATAAGATAACTTCAAAGGGAAAACTCAATTCATCACAAGAGAGTAGAGGGGGAGAAACATCATAAGATCCAACTATAATAGTAAAGCTCGCGATACATCAAGATCGTACCACCTTAAGAACACGAGAGAGAGAAATCAAACACATAGCAACTGGTACATACCCTCAGCCCCGAGGGAGAACTACTCCCTCCTCGTCATGGAGAGCACCGGGATGATGAAGATGGCCACCGGAGAGGGATTCTCCCCCTCCGACAGGGTGCCGGAACGGGTCTAGATTGGTTTTCGGTGGCTACGGAGGCTTCTGGCGGCGGAACTCCCGATCTAGGTTTCTTTCTAGAAGTTTTGGGTTATATAAGAGGTGTTGGAGTCAGGAACAAGTCAGGGGGGTCTCCGGGCTGTCCACGAGGCAGGGAGGCGCGCCCAGGGGGTGGGTGCGCCCCCCAGCCTCGTGGGCAGCTCGAGACTCTTCTGTCCCAACTCTTTACTCCATCGCCTTCTTCTGGTCCAAAAATAAGCTCCGTCAAGTTTTAGGTCAATTTGACTCCGTTTGGTTTTCCTTTTCTGCGATACTCAAAAACAAGGAAAAACAGAAACTGGCACTGGGCTCTAGGTTAATAGGTTAGTCCCAAAAATCATATAAAATAGCATATAAATGCATATAAAACATCCTAGATGGATAATATAATAGCATGGAACAATCAAAAATTATAGATACGTTGGAGACGTATCACCAGTCGACCTGAAAATTGTGCAATAAGATGAAATTAACATAAGCTTTGATCTTGCCCGCCACACGTGAAGGATGAGACATTTTTTCACCATTTCTTATGTTGTCCCGGTTCTCCCATATATGAAAAATCGCCACATCAAGCATCAGTGCATGTAAATCTGAGGCACTAGAAATCCAATCCAGTAGCCGTTGTTGCATATGGACAAAGCTTTTCAGTTTTAAAGACAAATTAAAAGACTTTTTAAGCTCTGCCCAGATTTCTTTAACATAGTGGCACAAAAGGAAGCAGTGTTCCACTGTCTCAAACTTGTTACAATATATGCAATCATACCTTGTTGAAATTGACCGTTTGTGGAGCTGATCACCCGTAGGAAGGCAATTGTGAGCTATTCTCCATAGTACTATCTTCATTTTATCTGGACACTGAATTCTCCACAGATTCTTCCACAACTTCTGCATAACATCTTGATTCAAGGAAGATCCACTACCGGCAGAACTTTGATTGATCTAGAACAAATTTGTTCTTGCAAGGTTGTAGCCTGACCTGTTGTATAAATTCCATTTTTGGTATGTGGCAATGAGGCGAAGTCGTTGCACCCTTCAGAGCTTAGGGGAATTTTAAGAATTCTTTCTATAATGTCATACTCAAAGAGTTCTCTAGAAGTATCTTCTTTCCAAGCGGGGCCGCTACTAGAGAATAGAGAGCTCACTGTTTGGTTATCTTCCACTGGAATTAATGTTTGCATTGTCCCATGTATGGTGTCTGGTATCCAATTATCCCGGATGATAGAAATTTGTTTTCCGTTTCCAACTCTCCATAGAAATCCTCTCCGCGAGAGCTCCTTCCCATACATAATGCTTCACCATGTGTAGGATGCTGCTCTTGAGCATTTTGAGCTCCAAAAGTCTCCATCAGGAAAATATCTCCCTTTCATTACACGCTGACAAAGAGAGAGGGGCTACAAAAACAATCACCAACATTGCTTAGCAAGCATGGCTTGATTAAATAATTGCATGTCTCGGAAGCCCATCTCCCCAAGATATTTCGGAGAGGACAACCACTCCCAAGATCTCCAGTGTAATTTCTTCCTGCCATCCTCCATGCCCGACCAAAAGTTTGAGATTGGCCTTCTCAGTTTGTCACAAATATTAATGGGGATCTGAAAACAGTTCATCACATAAGTCGGAATTGCCTGTGCAACTGATTTCAAAAATACTTCCTTTCTAGCCCTTACAAAGGCCTATCGCTAGCTCCGTTTAGCCTCTTCCATAACCTGCCTGTGAGAAAACTGAAACTGCTAGATGGAGAACGTCCCACACAGGTTGGCATGCCCAAGTAGGTGTCCTGAAGTGTTTGGTTTTGCACTCCTAATTTGGCCTCCACCCTTTCTTTAATTTGAATGTCACATCAAGGGCCAAAATAGATGGAAGATTTATGTAAATTGATTTTCTAACCTGTACCTTCACAGTAAGTCTTCAAAACAGCTTTGAGGGTATTTGTGCTTTTGTCATCTCCCTTCACAAAGAAAACACTATCGTCAGCAAATAAGAGATGCGAGATAGGTGGTCCACTTCTGCCATTACGATCTCCTTTGAGATCCCCAGAGGATTCCTTCAGTTGCATTAAACATGATAAACCTTCAACACATAACAAAAACAAATATGGACTAATAGGATCGCCCTGGCGAATGCCTCTAGTTGGGATGAAGGATTCGGTTAATTCACCGTTAACTTTAACCGCATATTTCCCATAGGTGACACATCTCATAACAGTGTCAACCCAAGAGGACTCAAATCCCAATTTCAGAAGAACAAAACGGAAACAGCAAACAAGATAGCGTGAGTGAGCAGCAGCTGATTGATGAATGGTCCCTTTCTGCCTATGAGCATTTTATTTATTTATTTTCTCCTCGGTTTTTAGTCGGCGTTTCGCTAAAAAAACAGTTGTTGTTTTGAGGAGCTACATATTTAAAACCCTATTAAAATGTAAATCATACAGTTTCGAAAAAATATCTACACGTGTTTTAAAGAACATCAGTGAATATTAAAAAATCACCATATTTTATAAATGTTCACTCCGTATTAAAAAATTGTTCATCGTATAAATTTAAAATGTTCAACATATATTAAATATTATTCACTGTATATAAGAAAATGTTCAATGTGTGTTTAAAAAAATGCCACATATTAAAAAAGTTTCGTGTGTATTTGAAAAATGTTCACCGCTTATTGCAAAAACTATATAAAAAACAAAGTATGCAAAAAAGGAAAAAGGGGAGAAACAAATCTGATAGGTGAAAAGCGAAAAAAGAAAGGATATAAAAATAAAAAATATAACTGAATAAAAAAAACAACAAAAAAAGAGAAAACCAACTTCGAGTGAACCAACAAAAATAAAGAAAAAACAGAAAAAAAAAAATGAAGCCCCACGCTCGCTGCTGCAAAATAGGCTGGCCTAGCTGAGGAGGAGGTTGCGGGCATAGTCACCCCTATTTGCCGCGTGTGGGCCGCATATATGATACACGGTGACGCGCGTGCGACAAACAGAAGACGCGTTGTAGCCAGCAATATGCTGTAGCCGGGACCTCTATGTGCGGTATACCAGGCCATCTGTCGGGCCGGGCCAGGCTTTGGGCTGGGCCTACCAAAGCCCAAGGCAGAAAACCTAGGCCCAAGCTCGGCCCGGCCCGACCATCGGCCCTGGTTTTTGGGCCTAAGCCTGGTCCAAAAGTGATAAACATGTAGGGCCTTGGGGCGAGCCTCTTCGGTAAATCGCGAAAACAGCGAGCCCAGGCCTGGCCTTCGGGCTCAAAATATAGGCCCAGGCCCTGCCCGGGTGCAGCGTCACGTCAGGCCGGGCTGCCCATGGCTAGGACTAATGTGCGGGGAGCCCCTATTTGACGCGCTTTGCGTCAAATTGGCGGCCTTACGCACAGAGAGGGACCTGACTGGGCCGGCCCATTGAGTTCTACCACGGGACGAAAAATATAGCACGTAAAAGGAAACGCGCGCGACCCAGGAATCGAACCTGAGACCAACTGCGTACTATCACGCACTACTAGCCACTCAGGTTAACTAGTACTGCCGCCAATAAAACAATGCGTTACTTAAAGAACTAACCATAGTTGTGGAACCGAAATGATATATTTTACTTAAAGAACTAACCATAGATGTGCCTTTTTATTTTGAATGATTTTATTTTAAAAAACTGAGTGTTCTGTGAAAGCAAACACTTTTCAAATTGGCGAATTCCTTTAAAAAACTGCATTTTTTAAAGCAGGAAGTTGAACTTGCGACAAAATTTGAGAAAACAAAATGAAATTTTGAAAATTCTGAATATATTTTAATTTTCAACAAAAATATGCTGCATGTGATCATTTTTTTGAATTGTGAACAAATTTTGATACATGAATAAATTTCAAATTCATGAAAAAAATTATAAAAATTCGAACATTTTTCGAATCTGTGAACAAATATTGAAACTGCGAACATTTTTCAAAATTGCGAACAAATTTCAAAATCTTGAAAAAAATATAAAATTGTGAGCATTGTTCGAATTCTGAACAAATTTTGAAACCTTATTCTTTTATATTGTGAACAAATTTTAAAACATGAGTAATTTTCAAATTCGCGAACAAAATTATAAAATATTGAACATTTTTCGAATCAGCGAACAAATTTTGAAAACCATGAACATTTTTGAATTGTCAACAAACTTTGCAACATGAATAAATTTCAAATTCATGAACAAAATTATAAAAACATGAACATTTTTCAAATCTATGAACAAATTTCAAAATCGTGAACAAAATTATAAAATTGTGAACAATTTTCAAATTCTGAACAAAATTTTGAAACCATATTTTTTTTATACTGTGAACAAATTTTAAACCATGAATAAATTTCAAATTTGTGAACAAAATCATAAAAAGGTGAGCATTTTTTGAATCAGTTAACAAATTTTTAAAACCGTGAACATTTTTTAATTGTGAACAAATTTCAAATTCATGAGAAAAATTATAAAATTGTGAACATTTTTCGTTAAACCATGAACATTTTTTGAATTGTGAACAAATTTTCAATTATGATGCAATTTCAAAATTCGTGAACAAAATTACAAAATTTTGAACTTCTTCAAATTGAGAACAAATATTAAAACCGTAAACTTTTTTGAATTGTGAACAAATTTTGAAACCATGAACATTTTTCGAATTATGCACAAACTTTGAAATCCGTGATTTTTTTGAATTGTGCACAAATTTTAAATTAGGACTGTGCTAACGACCAGTCGACTGGTAGCGACAGATCCGCACGACTAGTTTCTATGTGATCCCTATCTTCCCACATTCGCTTTCCACTGATTTTTTTCCTTCTCTCAAAAACCGTGGTAAATCGCTAGTGGTTTTTTCTGGTTTTTCACCGCATAATATGAAAATAAAATAAAACTGCTTGAAAGAGGATTCGAACCTAGGTCTATGCAATACCTATTGAGCCTAATAACCAACTAAGCCACCTTTTGTTGTTGTTATTTGAACCTTTCTTATTTCTGCCATATCAGAAGAAAAAATAAAGTTTGGCTTGGTAACTTTGGCATGACCAGCGTGATAACTATGATATGAGCAACATGATAACTATACCATGATAAGGCTGATAACTACAGTACGAGAAGGTTAAGGCATGAGGAAGTATGGTAATTTAACACATAAATTACCGATGAAAATGTTTAAAAAACTTTTTTCCCTTGGATGAAAGATACCATGGTGTTTAAAACGTAAGATGTTAGTTATCAAGTCTGTGATGTATACATTATCATGCTTTTTACATAGAAATTACCAGTTGTATATTTTCAACAAAAAAACAAAAATTATAATGGTGTTTATATGTGAGTTATCAGTTTAGTATGTGTCTATTAATAAGCTATTTACATATAAATTACCGTGGTTGCCCCCCACCCCACCCCTCGCCACAGTCACCACATTTATCAGGGTTGGGTACATAAATTATCAAGTCTGTGATGTGTGAGTTATCATGTTATTTGCATAAGAGTTATCGTGGTATGATTCAACAACTCCTCCCACCCTACCCCCGCCGATAAAGTTATGAGGACTGGGTACATAATTTATTATTTCTACGATGTGTGACTTATCATGTTATTTGCATAGAAGTTACCGTGGTATGTTTTAATGACTCCCCCCAACCCCAACCCCACCGACAAAGTTACCAGGACTGGATACATAATTTAATGTCTATGATGTATGAGTTATCATATTATTTGCATAGAAGTTATCGTGGTATGTTTCAACGACTCCCCCACTCCGGCCCCTCCGACAAAGTTACCAGGACTGGTACATAATTTATCATGTTTGCGACGTGTGAGTTATCATGTTATTTGCATAGAAGTTACCGTCGTACGTTTCAATGACACCCCCACCCCGACCCCTCCTACAAAGTTATCAGGTCTACCATGTATGAGTTATCATGTTATTTGCACATAAGTTACTGTGGCATGTTTCAGCGACTTGCCCCATCCCCATCCTCTCCGACCAAGCTATCAGGACCGGGGTACATAAGTTATCAGGTCCGCCATGTTTGAGTTATCATGTTATTTGCACAGAAGTGACCATGGCATGTTTCAGCGACTTGCCCCACCCCCACCCTCGTCGACCAAGCTATCAGGACCGGGGTACATAAGTTATCAGGTCCGCCATGTTTGAGTTATCATGTTATTTGCACAGAAGTGACCATGGCATGTTTCAACGACTTGCCCCACCCCCACCCTCGCCGACCAAGCTATCAGGACCGGGGTACATAAGTTATCAGGTCCGCCATGTTTGAGTTTGTTGGAAATATGCCCTAGAGGCAATAATAAATTGATTATTATTATGTTTCCTTGTTCATGATAATCGTTTATTATCCATTCTGAAATTGTATTGATAGGAAACTCAGATACATGTGTGGATTCATAGACAACACCATGTCCCTAGTAAGCCTATAGTTGACTAGCTCGTTGATCAATAGATGGTTACGGTTTCCTGACCATGGACATTGGATGTCGTTGATAACGGGATCACATCATTAGGAGAATGATGTGATGGACAAGACCCAATCCTAAGCCTAGCACAAGATCATGTAGTTCGTATGCTAAAGCTTTTCTAATGTCAAGTATCGTTTCCTTAGACCATGAGATTGTGCAACTCCCTGATACCGTAGGAGTGCTTTGGGTGTGCCAAACGTCACAACGTAACTGGGTGACTATAAAGGTACACTACAGGTATCTCCGAAAGTGTCTGTTGGGTTGGCACGAATTGAGACTGGGATTTGTCACTCCGTGTGACGGAGAGGTATCTCTGGGCCCACTCGGTAGGACATCATCATAATGTGCACAATGTGATCAAGGAGTTGATCACGGGATGATGTGTTGCGGAACGAGTAAAAGAGACTTGCCAGTAATGAGATTGAACAAGGTATCGGGATACCGACGATCGAATCTCGGGCAAGTATCGTACCGATAGACAAAGGGAATTGTATACGGGATTGATTAAAGTCCTTGACATCGTGGTTCATCCGATGAGATCATCGTGGAACATGTGGGAGCCAACATGGGTATCCAGATCCCGTTGTTGGTTATTGACCGGAGAACATCTCAGTCATGTCTGCATGTCTCCTGAACCCGTAGGGTCTACACACTTAAGGTTCGATGACGCTAGGGTTATAAAGGAAGTTTGTATGTGGTTACCGAATGTTGTTCGGAGTCCCGGATGAGATCCCGGACGTCACGAGGAGTTCCGGAATGGTCCGGAGGTAAAGATTTATATATGGGAAGTCCTGTTTTGGTCACCGAAAGGGTTTCGGGTTTTATCGGTAACGTACCGGGACCACCAGGAGGGTCCCGGGGGTCCACCAAGTGGGACCACCGGTCCCGGAGGGTCTTATGGGCTGTATGAGGAAGGGAACCAGCCCAAAGTGGGCTGGTGAGCCTTCCCCCCCAAGGGCCCATGCGCCTAGGGTTGGGGGAAACCCTAAAGGGGGCGCCCCCCCTTGCTTGGGGGGCAAGTCCCCCCTCCCTGGCCGCCGCCCCCCCTCTAGATCCCATCTAGAGGGGCCGGCCCCCCTTGCCCCTTCCCCTATAAATAGAGGGGTGAGGGGAGGGCTGCAGAATACAACTCAAGGCGCAGCCCCTCCCCTCCCCAACACCTCTCCTCCTCCGTCACGTGCTTGGCGAAGCCCTGCTGGAGTACCACGCTCCTCCATCATCACCACGCCGTTGTGCTGCTGCTGGATGGAGTCTTCCTCAACCTCTCCCTCTCCCCTTGCTGGATCAAGGCATGGGAGACGTCACCGGGCTGTACGTGTGTTGAACACGGAGGTGCCGACCGTTCGGCACTAGGATCATCGGTGATTTGGATCACGACGAGTACGACTCCATCAACCCCGTTCACTTGAACGCTTCCGCTTAGCGATCTACAAGGGTATGTAGATGCACTCTTCTTCCCCTCGTTGCTGGTTTCTCCATAGATAGATCTTGGTGACACGTAGGAAAATTTTGAATTTCTGCTACGTTCCCCAACAGTGGCATCATGAGCTAGGTCTATTGCGTAGATTCTTTGCACAAGTAGAACACAAAGTAGTTGTGGGCGTTGATTTTGTTCAATATGCTTACCATTACTAGTCAATCTTGATTCGGCGGCATTGTGGGATGAAGCGGCCCGGATCGACCTTACACGTACACTTACGTGAGACAGGTTCCACCGACTGACATGCACTAGTTGCATAAGGTGGCTAGCGGGTGCCAGTCTCTCCCACTTTAGTCGGATCGGATTCGATGAAAAGGGTCCTTATGAAGGGTAAATAGCAATTGACATATCACGTTGTGGTTTTGCGTAGGTAAGAAACGTTCTTGCTAGAAACCCATAGCAGCCACGTAAAACATGCAAACAACAATTAGAGGACGTCTAACTTGTTTTTGCAGGGTATGCCATGTGATGTGATATGGCCAAAGGATGTGATGTATGATATATGTGATGTATGAGATGATCATGTTCTTGTAATAGGAATCACGACTTGCATGTCGATGAGTATGACAACCGGCAGGAGCCATAGGAGTTGTCTTTAATTTATTTATGACCTGCGTGTCAACATAAACGTCATGTAATTACTTTACTTTATTGCTAACCGTTAGCCATAGTAGTAGAAGTAATAGTTGGCGAGACAACTTCATGAAGACACGATGATGGAGATCATGGTGTCATGCCGGTGACGACGATGATCGTGGAGCCCCGAAGATGGAGATCAAAAGGAGCAAAGTGATGATGGCCATATCATGTCACTATTTGATTGCATGTGATGTTTATCATGTTTTTGCATCTTATTTGCTTAGAACGACGGTAGTAAATAAGATGATCCCTCATTAAAATTTCAAGAAAGTGTTCCCCCTAACTGTGCACCGTTGCGAAAGTTCGTCGTTTCGAAGCACCACGTGATGATCGGGTGTGATAGATTCTTACGTTCGAATACAACGGGTGTTGACGAGCCTAGCATGTACAGACATGGCCTCGGAACACATGCAAACACTTAGGTTGACTTGACGAGCCTAGCATGTACAGACATGGCCTCGGAACACAGAAGACCGAAAGGTCGAGCATGAGTCGTAAGGTAGATACGATCAACATGAAGATGTTCACCGATGATGACTAGTCCGTCTCACGTGATGATCGGACACGGCCTAGTTGACTCGGATCATGTAATCACTTAGATGACGAGAGGGATGTCTATCTGAGTGGGAGTTCATAAGATGAACTTAATTATCCTGAACATAGTCAAAAGTACTTTGCAAATTATGTCGTAAGCTCGCGCTTTAGTTCTACTGAGTTAGATACGTTCCTAGAGAAAATATAGTTGAAAGTTGATAGTAGCAATTATGCGGACAGTACAAGGCTTATGTCCTTAATGCACCGCTCGGTGTGCTGGACCCTGAACGTTGTCTGTGGATGTTGTGAATATCTGACATACACGTTTTGATGACTACATGATAGTTCGGTAATGATAAATGGTTTAGAATTGAGGCACCAAAGACATTTTTGAAATGCCGTGAAACATATGAGATGTTTTGAGGGCTGAAATTGGGATTTCAGGTTCGTGCCCACATCAAGAGGTATGAGACCTCCGACGATTTTCTTGGCCTGCAAACTAAGGGAGAAAAGCTCAATCGTTGAGCTTGTGCTCAGATTGTCTGAGTACGACAATCACTTGAATCGAGTGGGAGTTGATCTTCCAGATAAGATAGTGATGTTTCTCCAAAGTCATTGCCACCAAGCTGCTAGAGCTTCGTAATGAACTATAACATATCAGGGATAGATAAAATGATCCTTGAAATATTCGCGATGTTTGACACCGCGAAAGTAGAAATCAAGAAGGAGCATCAATTGTTGATGGTTAGTGAAACCACTAGTTTCAAGAAGGGCAAGGGCAAGAAGGGATACTTCATGAAACGGCAAATCAGCTGCTGCTCTAGTGGAGAAACCCAAGGTTAAACCCAAACCCGAGACTGAGTGCTTCTGTAATAAGGGGAACAACCACTGGAGCAGAATTACCTTAGATACTTGGTAGATGAGAAGGCTGTCGATAGAAGTATATTGGATATACATTATGTGAATGTGTACTTTACTAGTACTCCTAGTAGCATCAGGGTATTAGATACTGGTTCGGTTGCTAAGTGTTAGTAACTCGAAATAAAAGCTACGAAATAAACAGAGACTAGCTAAAGGTGAGCTGACGAGATGTGTTGGAAGTGTTTCCAAGGTTGATGTGATCAAGCATCACACGCTCCCTCTACCATCGAGATTGGTGTTAAACCTAAATAATTGTTATTTGGTGTTTGCGTTGATCATAGACATGATTGGATCATGTCTATCGCAATACGGTTATTCATTTAAGGAGAATAACGGTTACTCTATTTATTTGAATAATACCTTTAATGGTCTTGCACCTAAAATGAATGGTTTATTGAATCTCGATCATAGTGATACACATGTTCATGCCAAAAGATATAAGATAGTAATGATAGTACCACCTACTTGTGGCACTGCCATGTAAGCCATATTGGTATAAAACGCATGAAGAAGCTCCATGTTGATGGATCTTTGGACTCACTCATTTCTGAAAAGATTGAGACATGTGAACCATGTCTATTGGTATATACGCATGAAGAAACTCCATGCAGATGGACCGTTTGGACTCACTTGATTTTGAATCGCTTGAGACATGCAAATCATACCACATGGGCAAGATGACTGAAAGCTTCGGTTTCAGTAAAATGGAACAAGAAAGCAACTTGTTGGAAGTAACACATTATGATGTGTGCAGTCCAATGAGTGCTGAGGCACGCAGTGGATATCGTTATGCTCTAACTTCACAGATGATTTGAGTAGATACTGAGCATATTTACTTGATGAAACACAAGTCTGAATTATTGAATGGTTCAAGTAATTTCAGAATGAAGTTGAATATCGTCGTGACAAGAGGATAAAATATCTATGATATGATCATAGAGATGAATATCTGAGTTGCGAGTTTGGTACACAATTGAGACATTGTGGAAATTGTTTCACAACTCATACCGCCTGGAACACCATAGTGTGATGGTGTGTCCGAACATCATAGGTGCACCCTATTGGATATGGTGCGTACCATGATGTCTCTTATCGAATTACCACTATCGTTCATGGGTTAGGCATTGGAGACAACCGCACTCACTTTAAATAGGGCACCATGTAATTCCGATGAGATGACACCATATGAACTATGGTTTAGAGAAACCTAAGCTGTCATTTCTTAAAAGTTTGGGGCTGCAACGCTTATATGAAAAGTTTCAGGCTGATAAGCTCAAACCCAAAGCGGATAACTGCATCTTCATAGGATACCCAAAACAGTTGGGTATACCTCCTGTCTCAGATCCAAAGCAATAAGTATTGTTTCTCAAATCGGGTCCTTTCTCGAGGAAAAGTTTCTCTCGAAAGAATTGAGTGGGAGGATGGTGGAGACTTGATGAGGTTATTGAACCGTCACTTCAACTAGTGTGTAGCAGGGCACAGGAATTGTTCCTATGGCACCTACACCAATTGAAGTGGAAGCTTATGATAGTGATCATGAGACTTCGGATCAAGTCACTCCCAAACCTCGTAGGATGACAAGGATGCGTACTACTTCAGAGTGGTACGTAATCCTGTCTTGGAAGTCATGTTGCTAGACAACAATGAACCTACGAGCTATGGAGAAGCGATGGTGGGCCCGGATTCCGATGAATGGCTCGAGGCCATATAATCCGAGAGAGGATCCATATATGAAAACAAAGTGTAGACTTTGGAAGAACTACTTGATGGTCGTAAGGCTGTTAGGTACATATGGATTTTAAAAGGAAGACGGACAATGATGGTAAATGTCACCATTAAGAAAGCTCGACTTGTCATTAAGATGTTTTACGACAAGTTCAAGGAGTTGACTGCGATGAGGCTTTCTCACTCGTAGCGATGCTAAGAGTCTGTTGGAATTATGTTAGCGATTACTGCATTATTTATGAAATTGTGCAGATAGGATGTCAAAACATTGTTTCCTCGACGATTTTCTTGAGGAAAGGTTGTATGTGATACAGCCAGAAGGTTTTTTCAATCCTGAAAGATGCTAATAAGTATGCAAAGCACCAGCAATCCTTCTGAGGACTGGAGTAAGCATCTCGGAGTTGGAATGTACACTTTGATGAGTTGATCAAAGATTTTAGGTTTATACAAAGTTTATGGGAAACTTGTATTTCCAAAGAAGTGAGTGGGAGCACTATAGAATTTCTGATGAGTATATGTTGTTGACATATTGTTGATCAGAAATGATGTAGAATTTCTGGAAAGCATATAGGGTTATTTGAAGAGTGTTTTCAATGGAAAACCTGGATTAAGCTACTTGAACATTGAGCATCAAGATCTATAAGGATAGATCAAAATCGCTTAATAGTACTTTCAAATGAATACATACCGTGACAAGATTTTGAAGGAATTCAAAATAGATCAGCAAAGAAGGAGTTCTTGGCTGTATTACACGTGTGAGTATTGAGTAAGACTCAAGACCTGACCACGGCAGAAGAGAGAGAAAGGACGAAGGTCGTCCCCTATGCTTAGACATAGGCTCTACAGTATGCTATGCTGTGTACCGCATCTGAAGTGTGCCTTGCCATGAGTCAGTCAAGGGGTACAAGAGTGATCCAGGAATGGATCACAGGACAGCGGTCAAGGTTATCCTTGGTAACTGGTGGACTGAGGAATTTTCTCGATTATGGAGGTGGTAAAAGAGTTCGTCGTAAAGGGTTACGCCGATGCAAACTTTGACACTAATCCAGATTATTCTAAGTAGTAAATTGGATTCGTATAGTAGAACAGTTATTTGGAATAGCTCCAAATAGAGCGTGGTAACTGCATCTAGGAGATGACATAGATATTTGTAAAGCACACACGGATCTGAAAGCTTCAGACCCGTTGACTATAACATCTCTCACAAGCATAACATGATCAAACCCAGAACTCATTGAGTGTTAATCACATGGTAATGTGAACTAGATTATTGACTCTAGTAAACTCTTTGGGTGTTAGTCACATGGGGATGTGACCTTGAGTGTTAATCACATAGCGATGTGAACTGGATTATTGACTCTAGTGCAAGTGGGAGACTGTTGGAAATATGCCCTAGAGGCAATAATAAATTGATTATTATTATATTTCCTTGTTCATGATAATCGTTTATTATCCATGCTGAAATTGTATTGATAGGAAACTCAGATACATGTGTGGATTCATAGACAACACCATGTCCCTAGTAAGCCTATAGTTGACTAGCTCGTTGATCAATAGATGGTTACGGTTTCCTGACCATGGACATTGGATGTCGTTGATAACGGGATCACATCATTAGGAGAATGATGTGATGGACAAGACCCAATCCTAAGCCTAGCACAAGATCATGTAGTTCGTATGCTAAAGCTTTTCTAATGTCAAGTATCGTTTCCTTAGACCATGAGATTATGCAACTCCCTGATACCGTAGGAGTGCTTTGGGTGTGCCAAACGTCACAACGTAACTGGGTGACTATAAAGGTACACTACAGGTATCTCCGAAAGTGTCTGTTGGGTTGGCACGAATTGAGACTGGGATTTGTCACTCCGTGTGACGGAGAGGTATCTCTGGGCCCACTCGGTAGGACATCATCATAATGTGCACAATGTGATCAAGGAGTTGATCACGGGATGATGTGTTGCGGAACGAGTAAAAGAGACTTGCCGGTAACGAGATTGAACAAGGTATCGGGATACCGACGATCGAATCTCGGGCAAGTATCGTACCGATAGACAAAGGGAATTGTATACGGGATTGATTAAAGTCCCTGACGTCGTGGTTCATCCGATGAGATCATCGTCGAACATGTGGGAGCCAACATGGGTATCCAGATCCCGCTATTGGTTATTGACCGGAGAACATCTCGGTCATGTCTGCATGTCTCCCGAACCCGTAGGGTCTACACACTTAAGGTTCGATGACGCTAGGGTTATAAAGGAAGTTTGTATGTGGTTACCGAATGTTGATCGAAGTCCCGGATGAGATCCCGGACGTCACGAGGAGTTCCGGAATGGTCCGAAGGTAAAGATTTATATATGGGAAGTCCTGTTTTGGTCACCGAAAGGGTTTCGGGTTTTATCGGTAATGTACCGGGACCACCAGGAGGGTCCCGGGGGTCCACCAAGTGGGACCACCAGTCCCGGAGGGTCTTATGGGCTGTATGAGGAAGGGAACCAGCCCAAAGTGGGCTGGTGCGCCTTCCCCCCCAAGGGCCCATGCACCTAGGGTTGGGGGAAACCCTAAAGGGGGCGCCCCCCTTGCTTGGGGGGCAAGTCCCCCCTCCCTGGCCGCCGCCCCCCCTCTAGATCCCATCTAGAGGGGCCGGCCCCCCTTGCCCCTTCCCCTATAAATAGAGGGGTGAGGGGAGGGCCGCAGAAGACAACTCAAGGCGCAGCCCCTCCCCTCCCCAACACCTCTCCTCCTCCGTCACGTGCTTGGCGAAGCCCTGCTGGAGTACCACGCTCCTCCATCATCACCACGCCGTTGTGCTGCTGCTGGATGGAGTCTTCCTCAACCTCTCCCTCTCCCCTTGCTGGATCAAGGCATGGGAGACGTCACCGGGCTGTACGTGTGTTAAACACGGAGGTGCCGTCCGTTCGGCACTAGGATCATCGGTGATTTGGATCACGACGAGTACGACTCCATCAACCCCGTTCACTTGAACGCTTCCGCTTAGCGATCAACAAGGGTATGTAGATGCACTCTTCTTCCCCTCGTTGCTGGTTTCTCCATAGATAGATCTGTTGGAAATATGCCCTAGAGGCAATAATAAATGGATTATTATATTTCCTTGTTCATGATAATTGTCTATTGTTCATGCTATAATTGTATTGTTCGGAAATCATAATACATGTGTGAATACATAGACCACAATGTGTCCCTAGTAAGCCTCTAGTTGACTAGCTCGTTGATCAATAGATAGTCATGGTTTCCTGACTATGGACATGGGGATGTCATTGATAACGGGATCACATCATTAGGAGAATGATGTGATGGACAAGACCCAAACCTAAGCATAGCACAAAGATCGTGTAGTTCGTTTGCTAGAGCTTTTCTGAATGTCAAGTATCATTCCTTGGACCATGAGATTATGCAACTCCCGGATATCGTAGGAATGCTTTGGGTGTATCAAACGTCACAACGTAACTGGGTGACCATAAAGGTGCACTACAGGTATCTCCGAAAGTATCTGTTGGGTTGGCATGAATCGAGACTGGGATTTGTCACTCCGTGTGACGGAGAGGTATCTCTGGGCCCACTCGGTAAGACATCATCATAATGAGCTCAATGTGATCAAGGTGTTGTTCACGGGATGATGTATTACGGGAACGAGTAAAGAGACTTGCCGGTAACGAGATTGAACAAGGTATCGGTATACCGACGATCGAATCTCGGGCAAGTATCGTACCGATGGACAAATGGAATTGAGTACGGGATTGATTAAGTCCTCGACATCATGGTTCATCCGATGAGATCATCAAGGAGCATGTGGGAGCCAACATGGGTATCCAGATCCCGCTGTTGGTTATTGACCGGAGATCGTCTCGGTCATGTCTGCATGTCTCCCGAACCCGTAGGGTTTACACACTTAAGGTTCGGTGACGCTAGGGTTGTTAAAGATATTAGTATGCAGCAAACCGAAGGTTGTTCGGAGTCCCGGATGAGATCCCGGACGTCACGAGAGGTTCCGGAGTGGTCCGGAGGTAAAGAATTATATATAGGAAGTGTCGTTTCGGCCATCGGGAATAATCTGGGGGTCACCGGTATTGTACCGGGACCACCAGATGGGTCCCGGGGGTCCACCGGGTGGGGCCACCTATCCCGGAGGGCCCCGTGGGCTGAAGTGGGGAGGGAACCAGCCCATAGTGGGCTGGTGCGCCCCCCCATGGGCCTCCCCCCTGCGCCTAGGGTTGGAAACCCTAGGGCAGGGGGCGCCCCACATGGCTTGGGGGGCAAGCCATCCCCCCTGGCCGCCGCCCCCCTGGAGATGGATCTCCAGGGCCGCCCCCCCCTTAGGGGGCCTACATAAAGGGGGGAGGGAGGGCAGCCGCACCCTGCAGCCTTGGCGCCTCCCTCTCCCCGTCAAACCTCTCCCTCTCTCCACCGAAGCTTGGCGAAGCCCTGCTGGAACTCTGCTGCATCCACCACCACGCCGTCGTGCTGCTGGATCTTCATCAACCTCTCCTTCCCCCTTGCTGGATCAAGAAGGAGGAGACGTCGATCGTCCCGTACGTGTGTTGAACGCGGAGGTGCCGTCCTTTCGGCGCTGGTCATCGGTGATTCGGATCACGGCGAGTACGACTCCATCATCCACGTTCTCCTTGAACGCTTCCGTTGCGATCTACAAGTGGTATGTAGATGCTCTCCTATCCCCTCGTTGCTAGAATACTCCATGGATAGATCTTGGTGATGCGTAGGAAAATTTTAATTTCTGCTACGATACCCAACAGTGGCATCATGAGATAGGTCTCTCCATAGTTTCTATGCACGAGTAGAACACAAAGTAGTTGTGGGCGTCGAATTGTCAATTCTTCTTGCCGTTACTAGTCCTATCTTGGTTCAGCGGTATTGTGGGATGAAGCGGCCCGGACCAACCTTACACGTACGCTTACGTGAGACCGGTTCCACCGACTGACATGCACTAGTTGCATAAGGTGGCTGGCGGATGTCTGTCTCTCCCACTTTAGTTGGATCGGATTCGATGAACAGGGTCCTTATGAAGGGTAAATAGAGATTGACAATTCACGTTGTGGTTTCAACGTAGGTAAGAAACGTTCTTGCTAGCAACCTATAACAGCCACGTAAAAACTTGCAACAACAATTAGAGGACGTCTAACTTGTTTTTGCAGCAAGTGCTTTGTGATGTGATATGGCCAGAAGTTGTGATGAATCATGTGATGTATGAGATGATCTTGTTATTGTAATAGGAATCACGACTTGCATGTCGATGAGTATGACAACCGGCAGGAGCCATAGGAGTTGTCTTTATTTATTTATGACCTGCGTGTCAACTTAAATCGTCATGTAATTATTTTTCTTTATTGCTAAAGCGTTAGCCATAGTAGTAGAAGTAATAGTTGACGTGACAACTTCACGAAGACACGATGATGGAGATCATGGTGTCATGCCGGTGACGACGATGATCATGGCGCCCCGAAGATGGAGATCAAAGGAGCGAAATGATGTTGGCCATATCATGTCACTATTTGATTGCATGTGATGTTTATCATGTTTTACATCTTATTTGCTTAGAACGACGGTAGCATAAATAAGATGATCCCTCATTAAAATATCAAAAATGTGTTCTCCCTAACTGTGCACCGTTGCTAACGTTCGTCGTTCCGAAGCACCACGTGATGATCGGGTGTGATAGGTCCTTACGTTCGCATACAACGGGTGTAAGCCAGATTTACACACGCAATACACTTAGGTTGGATTGACGAGCCTAGCATGTACAGACATGGCCTCGGAACACGGAGGACCGAAAGGTCGAACATGAGTCGTATAGAAGATACGATCAACATGGAGATGTTCACCGATGATGACTAGTCCGTCTCACGTGATGATCGGACACGGCCTAGTTGACTCGGATCATGTATCACTTAGATGACTAGAGGGATGTCAAATCTGAGTGGGAGTTCATTCATTAATTTAATTAGATGAACTTAATTATCATGAACTTAGTCTAAATCTTTACAATATGTCTTGTAGATCAAATGGCCCACGCTTCTGTCACCCTCAACTTCAACGCGTTCCTAGAGAAAACCAAGCTGAAAGATGATGGCAGCAACTATGCGGACTGGGTCCGGAACCTGAGGATCATCCTCATAGCTGCCAAGAAAGATTATGTCCTAGAAGCACCGCTAGGTGATGCACCATTCCCAGCAAACCAGGACGTTATGAACGCCCATCAGTCTCGTGCTGATGATTACTCCCTCGTTCAGTGCGGCATGCTTTACAGCTTAGAACCGGGGCTCCAAAAGCGTTTTGAGCAACACGGAGCATATGAGATGTTCGAGGAGCTGAAATTGATTTTCCAAGCTCATGCCCGGGTCGAGAGATATGATGTCTCCGACAAGTTCTTTAGCTGTAAGATGGAGGAGAATAGCTCTGTCAATGAACACATACTCAAGATGTCTGGGTTACACCACCGCTTGACTCAGCTGGAAGTTAATCTCCCGGATGAGGCGATCATTGACAGAATCCTTCAGTCGCTCCCACCTAGCTACAAGAGCTTCGTGATGAACTACAATATGCAGGGGATGGAAAAGACCATTCCCGAGTTGTATTCAATGCTGAAATCTGCAGAGGTGGAGATCAAAAAGGAACATCAAGTGTTGATGGTGAATAAAACCACTAAGTTCAAGAAGGGCAAGGGTAAGAAGAACTTCAAGAAGGACGGCAAGGAGGTTGCCGCGCCTGGTAAATCAGTTGCCAGGAAGAAGTCAAAGAATGGACCCAAACCTGAAACTGAGTGCTTTTATTGCAAGGGAACTGGTCACTGGAAGCGGAATTGCCCCAAGTACTTAGCAGATAAGAAGGCCGGCAACACTAAAGGTATATGTGATATACATGTAATTTATATGTACCTTACCAGTGCTCGTAGTAGCTCCTGGGTATTTGATACCGGTGCCGTTGCTCATATTTGTAACTCAAAACAGGAGTTGCGGAATAAACGGAGACTGGCGAAGGACGAGGTGACGATGCGCGTCGGGAATGGTTCCAGGGTCGATGTGATCGCCGTCGGCACGCTACCTCTACATTTACCTACGGGATTAGTTTTAAACCTCAATAATTGTTATTTAGTACCAAGTTTGAGCATGAACATTGTATCTGGATCTCGTTTAATACGAATGGCTACTCATTTAAATCCGAGAATAATGGTTGTTCTATTTATATGAGTGATATGTTTTATGGTCATGCTCCGATGGTTAATGGTTTATTCTTAATGAATCTCGTACGTGATGTTACACATATTCATAGTGTGAATACCAAAAGATGTAAAGTTAGTAACGATAGTCCCACATACTTGTGGCACTGCCGCCTTGGTCACATTGGTGTCAAGCGCATGAAGAAGCTCCATGCTAATGGACTTTTAGAGTCTCTCGATTATGAATCATTTGACACGTGCGAACCGTGCCTCATGGGCAAAATGACCAAGACTCCATTCTCAGGGACAATGGAGCGAGCAACCAACTTGTTGGAAATCATACATACAGATGTGTGTGGTCCAATGAGCGTTGAGGCTCGCGGAGGCTATCGTTATGTTCTCACTCTCACTGATGATTTGAGTAGATATGGGTATGTCTACTTAATGAAACACAAGTCTGAGACCTTTGAAAAGTTCAAGGAGTTTCAGAGTGAGGTTGAGAATCAACGTGACAGAAAAATAAAGTTCTTGCGATCAGATCGTGGGGGAGAATATTTAAGTCACGAATTTGGCACACACTTAAGAAAATATGGAATCGTTTCACAACTCACGCCGCCTGGAACACCTCAGCGTAACGGTGTGCCCGAACGTCGTAATCGCACTCTATTGGATATGGTGCGGTCTATGATGTCTCTTACAGATCTACCGCTATCATTTTGGGGATACGCTCTAGAGACAGCCGCATTCACTTTAAATAGGGCTCCGTCAAAATCCGTTGAGACGACACCGTATGAATTATGGTTTGGGAAGAAACCTAAGCTGTCGTTTCTGAAAGTTTGGGGTTGCGATGTTTATGTCAAGAAACTTCAACCTGAAAAACTCGAACCCAAATCGGAAAAATGCGTCTTCATAGGATACCCCAAGGAAACAGTTGGGTATACCTTCTACCTCAGATCCGAAGGCAAGGTCTTTGTTGCCAAGAACGGGTCCTTTCTAGAGAAAGAGTTTCTCGCGAAAGAAGTAAGTGGGAGGAAAGTAGAGCTTGATGAAGTGCTACATCTTGAAAATCAGAGTAGCGCAGCTCAGGAAAATGTTCCTGTGGTGCCTGCACCGATTAGAGAGGAGGTTAATAATGATGATGATCAAGATACTTCTGATCAAGCTCCTACTGAACTTCGTAGGTCCACAAGGACGCGTTCCGCACCAGAGTGGTACGGCAACCCTGTCCTGGAAATCATGTTGTTGGACAACGGTGAACCTTCGAACTATGAAGAAGCGATGGCGGGCCTAGATTCCGACAAATGGCTAGAAGCCATGAAATCCGAGATAGAATCCATGTATGAAAACAAAGTATGGACTTTGAGTGACTTGCCCGATGATCGGCGAGCCATAGAAAATAAATGGATCTTCAAGAAGAAGACAGACGCGGATGGTAATGTGACCATCTATAAAGCTCGACTTGTCGCTAAGGGTTATCGACAAGTTCAAGGGGTTGACTACGATGAGACTTTCTCTCCCGTAGCGAAGCTGAAGTCTGTCCGAATCATGTTAGCAATAGCCGCATACTATGATTATGAGATATGGCAAATGGACGTCAAAACGGCATTCCTTAACGGCTTCCTTAAGGAAGAATTGTATATGATGCAGCCGGAAGGTTTTGTCGATCCTAAGAATGCTAACAAAGTATGCAAGCTTCAGCGCTCTATCTATGGGCTGGTGCAAGCATCTCGGAGTTGGAACATTCGCTTTGATGAGATGATCAAAGCGTTTGGGTTTATGCAGACTTATGGAGAAGCCTGCGTTTACAAGAAAGTGAGTGGGAGCTCCGTAGCATTTCTCATATTGTATGTGGATGACATACTATTGATGGGAAATGATATAGAATTCTTGGAAAGCATAAAGGCCTATTTGAACAAGTGTTTTTCAATGAAGGACCTTGGAGAAGCTGCTTATATATTAGGCATCAAGATCTATAGGGATAGATCGAGACGCCTCATCGGTCTTTCACAAAGTACGTACCTTGACAAGATTTTGAAGAAGTTCAAAATGGATCAGTCCAAGAAGGGGTTCTTGCCTGTATTGCAAGGTGTGCGATTGAGCACGGCTCAATGCCCGACCACGGCAAAAGATATAGAAGAGATGAGTGTCATCCCCTATGCCTCAGCTATAGGGTCTATTATGTATGCCATGCTGTGTACCAGACCCGATGTAAACCTTGCCGTAAGTTTGGTAGGTAGGTACCAAAGTAATCCCGGCAAGGAACACTGGACAGCGGTCAAAAACATCCTGAAGTACCTGAAAAGGACTAAGGATATGTTTCTCGTTTATGGAGGTGCCGAAGAGCTCGTCGTAAAGGGTTACGTCGACGCTAGCTTCGACACAGATCTGGATGACTCCAAGTCACAAACCGGATACGTGTATATTTTGAATGGAGGGGCAGTAAGCTGGTGCAGTTGCAAGCAAAGCGTCGTGGCGGGATCTACATGTGAAGCAGAGTATATGGCAGCCTCGGAGGCAGCACAAGAAGCAGTCTGGGTGAAGGAGTTCATTACCGACCTAGGAGTCATACCCAATGCGTCGGACCCGATGACTCTCTTCTGTGACAACACTGGAGCAATTGTCCTTGCGAAGGAGCCCAGGTTTCACAGGAAGACCAGACATATCAAGCGTCGCTTCAACTCCATTCGTGAAAGTGTTCAAAATGGAGACATAGAGATTTGTAAAGTACATACGGACCTGAATGTGGCAGATCCGTTGACTAAACCTCTCCCTAGAGCAAAACATGATCAACACCAAAATTCCATGGTTGTGCGATTCATCACAATGTAACTAGACTATTGTCTCTAGTGCAAGTGGGAGACTGTTGGAAATATGCCCTAGAGGCAATAATAAATGGATTATTATATTTCCTTGTTCATGATAATTGTCTATTGTTCATGCTATAATTGTATTGTTCGGAAATCATAATACATGTGTGAATACATAGACCACAATGTGTCCCTAGTAAGCCTCTAGTTGACTAGCTCGTTGATCAATAGATAGTCATGGTTTCCTGACTATGGACATGGGGATGTCATTGATAACGGGATCACATCATTAGGAGAATGATGTGATGGACAAGACCCAAACCTAAGCATAGCACAAAGATCGTGTAGTTCGTTTGCTAGAGCTTTTCTGAATGTCAAGTATCATTCCTTAGACCATGAGATTATGCAACTCCCGGATATCGTAGGAATGCTTTGGGTGTATCAAACGTCACAACGTAACTGGGTGACCATAAAGGTGCACTACAGGTATCTCCGAAAGTATCTGTTGGGTTGGCATGAATCGAGACTGGGATTTGTCACTCCGTGTGACGGAGAGGTATCTCTGGGCCCACTCGGTAAGACATCATCATAATGAGCTCAATGTGATCAAGGTGTTGTTCACGGGATGATGTATTACGGGAACGAGTAAAGAGACTTGCCGGTAACGAGATTGAACAAGGTATCGGTATACCGACGATCGAATCTCGGGCAAGTATCGTACCGATGGACAAAGGGAATTGAGTACGGGATTGATTAAGTCCTCGACATCGTGGTTCATCTGATGAGATCATCGAGGAGAATGTGGGAGCCAACATGGGTATCCAGATCCCGCTGTTGGTTATTGACCGGAGATCGTCTCGGTCATGTCCGCATGTCTCCCGAACCCGTAGGGTTTACACACTTAAGGTTCGGTGACGCTAGGGTTGTTAAAGATATTAGTATGCAGCAAACCAAAGGTTGTTCGGAGTCCCGGATGAGATCCCGGACGTCACGAGAGGTTCCGGAGTGGTCCGGAGGTAAAGAATTATATATAGGAAGTGTCGTTTCGGCCATCGGGAATAATCTGGGGGTCACCGGTATTGTACCGGGACCACCAGATGGGTCCCGGGGGTCCACCGGGTGGGGCCACCTATCCCGGAGGGCCCCGTGGGCTGAAGTGGGGAGGGAACCAGCCCATAGTGGGCTGGTGCGCCCCCCATGGGCCTCCCCCCTGCGCCTAGGGTTGGAAACCCTAGGGCAGGGGGCGCCCCACATGGCTTGGGGGGCAAGCCATCCCCCCTGGCCGCCGCCCCCCCTGGAGATGGATCTCCAGGGCCGGCGCCCCCCTAGGGGGCCTATATAAAGGGGGGAGGGAGGGCAGCCGCACCCTGCAGCCTTGGCGCCTCCCTCTCCCCGTCACACCTCTCCCTCTCTCCACCGAAGCTTGGCGAAGCCCTGCTGGAACTCTGCTGCATCCACCACCACGCCGTCGTGCTGCTGGATCTTCATCAACCTCTCCTTCCCCCTTGCTGGATCAAGAAGGAGGAGACGTCGATCGTCCCGTACGTGTGTTGAACGCGGAGGTGCCGTCCTTTCGGCGCTGGTCATCGGTGATTCGGATCACGGCAAGTACGACTCCATCATCCACGTTCTCCTTGAACGCTTCCGTTGCGATCTACAAGTGGTATGTAGATGCTCTCCTATCCCCTTGTTGCTAGAATACTCTATGGATAGATCTTGGTGATGCGTAGGAAAATTTTAATTTCTGCTACGATACCCAACAAGATCTTGGTGACACGTAGGAAAATTTTGAATTTCTGCTACGTTCCCCAACAGAGTTATCATGTTATTTACTATGAAAAAAGATCTAAAGAGGGAAAAAATTGGATCGGGAGGAGAGCAAGAAAATCGGATCTGGAGTGGATCGTGCGTGCATGCAACAGAGAAAAGAAAAGGAAACTGTGGCACTAAAAATGCACAGAGAAAAAAAAGTACTAACATTGGCACTTGATGATTCATAGAGAAAAAAAAGTACTAACATTGGCACTTGATGAGTGAATCAAAAGATGACGTTGAAAAAAAATTGTTGGCATTAAATGGGATGGCTGCACGGACAATCAAATGGAAGAAGCGAATGGCTTGAAATTAATTTCGTGAATCAACGCACACGAACGAGCAAAATAATGGTGTCCTAATTATGCTGACATGGCTCTGTCGGGTCAAGTATGACGACTATCGTTCACCTAACAAAAAGATGCGTAGTGGTGTGGTGCTAGGCTGCTGTAGGTCTTCTCTTGGAGGCCTCAGTTCGATTCCAGACCGTGCCTGTTGCAAACGATCAGTCGACTGGTCGTTAGATTTCTCGTTTAAATTAATATAAAAACGAAATAGAAACAAAAGAAAAAACAAAAAAAGGAAAATGCGAGAAAAGAAAAGAAAATAGAAAAAACAGAATAAAGAAACAAAAGAAAAAACAGAAAAGGGAAAATAAGAGAAAAGAAAAGAAAAAAGAGAATATAAAAAGGGAATAAAGAAAAATCCGATTCAAGGAATCTTCTAGAAGTTTCCTAAAACCATAAAAAACCAGCTGGGAACCTCTAAAAATTTCCCAAAACCGGGGGCGTTTCAACGGGCCGGCCCGCTGCGTCGCTGCTCGGTCGCTCGCCTGTGCGAAGCGCCGGCAGTTTGACGCAGCGAGCGGCAAATAGGGTTTTCCTAATGTGCGGCTCTATGCAGCAAATTGCCAGACGCACGCATCGACGGATACCTGACTGGGCCGGCCCAAGCTAGCAACCAGCGAAACGGGTACTCTAGCACGAGTCTGTTTATACCTTAAAAAAGGTCACATACTGTAGCGGTCGAACCCAGGACCTCAAGTCCAAAGACCACTGTGCTAGCCAGTAGACATAATCGCTACGTATAATTAATTGGGCAGCACAATGTCCTAAAACAACGCAGATCCAAAAAATTCTTTTTTCCGATTTTTCTTTTTCGTGTTTTTGATTCTTTGCTCGAAATTCCAGAAAATGTTCACAATACTGAAATTTGTGAAATTTTTTGGAAATACCAAAAAAATAAAACTCAAACATTTTTTGAAACTGTAGAACAAATTTGAAAACGTGAACAATTTTCGAAAACAGAAACATTTTTTAAAATTTGCGAAGAACTTTCAGAAACAACTGTAAACACCAAAAGATTTTTGAAAACGGGAACATTTTTTGAATCCGTAGAACAAATTTGAGAACTTGAACAATTTTTGGAAACATGAACATTTTTTGAAAAAGAGAACATTTTTTGAAAACGAGAACATTTTTCAAAGCGAAGTTTTTCTGAAACACCATTTTCTTGTAATATGCAAACATTTTTATAAATTTGTGGTCAAGTTTCAAAAAACACAAACATTTTTCGAAAATAAAACCAAAAAAATAAAACGAAAAAAAGACAGAAAAGAAACAGGGAAAAGGGAAAGTAATAACAGGAAGAAATTGAAAGAGAAAATATCCGGTTCAGGAACATCCTAGAAGGTGTAGGTTTCTGAAACCGAAAAAACCCAGCTAGGAAGATCCTGGAAGGTTCCCACAACCGGGATGGCTGAAGCGCTGGGCGGGCCGGTCCAGATCATAACTCTCTGGCGAATCTCTTGTGCGAATGCTCGACAAATGGACGCAACGTGCGGCCTATAGCAATTTCCGCTGTAGCCAGTCGGTTCAGTGCAACGCCTCAGGTGTAGTGCCAGCGGGCCAGCACATTAAAGTAGGACTCGTTGTATGTTCGCTCTGCTACGATTTTCTTCCATTTTTAAGTTTTTTGTTTCTTTCATTCTTTATTAATCTTTGGTTCTTTTGTTTATTCGCTGGTTTTCCTGGCGTTTTTCTTTATAACTTCAGTTTTCTATGTGTTTACTAGTTTTCTTTGTCATTATGTGTTTTTTACTGGTTATTTATTTTCTGTCTTATTTTCTTTGTTTTACTTTTAGTTTCATTCTTTTTTCCCGGTCTTAATCAATTTTTCTTTTCCTTATTTTTCCAAACATTTTCTTTGTTTCTTTCTTAAGTTTTTATTCTTTTTCATCGATATACTTAATTTCTCTTTCTTTTTCACCATTTTTATCTTTTTCTTTGGGTTTCCTCTCTTTCTTTTTATGTATTTTTATTTATTATTTTCGCCAGGTTTTCTTTGGTTTTAAAACCTTTTTGATAGACTTTTTTATGTGTTGTTTGTATCATTTTTCCTCGGTTTCCAATGTACTTTTCTCATGTATAACTGC
The DNA here is from genome assembly GCA_032464435.1 of Aegilops umbellulata. Classification (NCBI taxonomy): domain Eukaryota; kingdom Viridiplantae; phylum Streptophyta; class Magnoliopsida; order Poales; family Poaceae; genus Aegilops; species Aegilops umbellulata. Next base: position 9,262,285 of record CP136057.1, read on the forward strand.
ATGTGAACATTATTTCTATTGGTGTTGCACATTTTAATAATATAAAACTAGTTTTTTTGTAAATTGATGTTTGTGATGTCTACATTTTTCATATACATAAAGAAACTTTTTTATACATGCTTAATAATTTTAAAGTACAACATTAACATTTTCTAGATATATGTCTTTATAGAAATAAATGTATAGATATTCTATTTACTTTTGTACACATCAGAAACATTTTTCAAGTACATGTTAAACATTTTTTGCGATGAACATGTTTGACATTTTTAAGTACATGGTTAGCATTTTTTTGTTTTATGTTTAATGGAAATAAAGTTCTTGCACATCTTACATTTTCCATATATATTACAAACATATTTCGTTCAAGTATAGTATTATTGGAATATATGATTTGCATTTTTTGCTACATGATGAACCTTTTATAAAATTTATGTTTTAATGTCCAATTTTCTAATACATGTTCTACATTATCCATATACATCAGATTTTTTTATACATGATTAATATGTTTTAAATAGATGTCTAACATATTTTTAAAACATTTTCTGCTTGATGCTAAAAATGCTAAAAAAATATCAAAAAATGTTTTGTTGCACACTATAGTCTTTTTGTGTATATTTGGAATATTTTTTATACATTTTGAGCATTTCTAGAATGTATTATTCACATTTCTTGATACATGATCAATATTTTTTGTAAAACTACTCCATCGGATCTGAACTAATTAACACAGAGTGAGTACTAAATTTTATGTTTAAATGTTCAAATTTTTTTATGCACGATCTTTATTTTCCATATACATCGGGAACAATTTTTGATACCGGTTTAATATTTTGTAAATAGATGGCTGACATTTTTCTTCATACATTTTGTGTTTGATGACTACTTTTTGTTCATACGCGTTGTACATTTTTGTATATATCAGGAATATTTTTTAATACATTTTAACATTTTATAAATATATGATTTATAACTTATTTTACATGATTAATAATTTTTAATCGAACTGCCAAAACAATAATAGATTTAACTAAATATATGTATTAAAAACTAAAACCATAAAAACCAAGAAAGAAAGGGGCTTGTACCAGCAGGTTTCAATCATTCATCGTTGCAGTGAAGAACGTGAAATCTAGATTTTTTTTCAAAACTAGCATGTTTTTTACATCCATTTCGAAATCTAGCAGTGCTAATAAGATAATCGCAGAAATAGCACCCCGTCGGCCTCGCATTGGCCGAAGAGTGGCTCTTCGGCCAGCAGTGGACCGAAGAGGGCACTTCTGCCTACTGTTGGCCGAAGTGTGCCCCAACTAGGGCCGAAAAGGACTCTTCAGCCTCCCGTAGGCCGAAGAGCACTCTTTGGTCACCGGTAGGCCGAAGAGCACTCTTTGGTCACCGGTAGGCCGAAGAGACCCCGGGCCCCACCTTTTGACGTGAACGGTTGGCCGAAGTTGCATGGCGCTCTTCTGCTTACTGTAGGCCGAAAAGGGTTTTCTTTATTATGACTTGCGAATGTTGTGTAAATATTTGCAATGAAAAAAAATGTCACAACCTATTTCGTAAATATTTTCCCGCCAACTCTTTCCCTTCCATATGTTCCCGCCAACCCTTTCCCGCCATATATTCACGCCACCCGTTTCCCGCCAACCCTTTCCCGCCACCCGTTTCCCGCCAACCCTTTCCCGCCATATGTTCCTGCCAACTCTTTCCCTCCAACCCCAGTCGTTCTTTCCCGCCATTTTCTCTCCTCTCTACCTATAAAACCCCCTTGACCCGGAGGTGGATAAGCAGTCCAGTGTAGTCGAGATGTCCCATTATCCTTTCGATCGTAGTTTTCACCCTGGGATGAGCAGCACTCTTCTAAGGCTAGCTACCAATTTCAGGATGGACAATAGGATAGTTCCATGGGAAGAACTCACCGGTAGTGACACCATAATGAATGAGTTGGCTCACCAATTACGTAGGTCTGGGTGGCCTGAAAGGACCTATGAGGAGGTACGTAAAGAACTTCTTAGGTTGGATGAAAGGTGGAAGAAGGTAGTGCTGCCGAAGAGTGAAACTTTCAGAAGGACTGCAGCAAATAATCCATGTTTATGGACTGAGGAGAGCGAGGACGAAGATGATATCTTCATGCCGCCACTTCCGGGTTCTTCATCATCGAAGGGCAAGAGTTCTTCATCGTCGAAGGGCAAGGTTTCTGCATCGTCGAAGGGCAAAAGTTCTTCATCGTCGAAGGGCAAGAGTTCTGCATCAACGGAGGATGACGATGATGACTTCATGTAGTATGTAAGCTGTATTCCAGTTGTACCTCAACAAGTAGGGCATTATGTTGTACCTTAATTTCATTTTGTAGTATGTAAGTTGTATTTATTAAGTTCAACCGCACCGTTTAATTCAGATGTGCTTGTATCTTAATTATCGGTTGTAGTCTCTTTGGAAATGTAACTGGAATAACAATGCGAATTAATAGTAATATGTCTCTCGCATACATAAAACGATATATGTCTCCTGATCAGATAGAAATAAAGTGCAATAGTAACATGTCTCATACATAAATACTGACTCACATATGCGAATAGTCTGAAACTAACATAGATAATGACTCATACATAGATAATCATATCACTGCGGGGGTCGACGACGAATCTGGGTCTTCCTCGGGCGAGGACCGGAAGGCGATAAGCGCTGAGGCGGTGGACGATGCTCACGATAACCACGACCATAGATAACCTCGTCTGTCACTATCTGTGTCTCCTGCGACGGTGGTGGTGGTGGAGTGTGAAACACTGTGTGCGAGAAGTCATAGGTGTTTTCAGCTTGGTCATCGTCATCGCCATAGCCCTCTAATCCACATCCAGCACCACTATGTATCGGTGATTGCACTGAATGCATGAACGGTTGCGACTGGTTGCCTACCGCAATATAGTAAAACGGGTAAAATTAATTTGCGAACCTACAATGTTGAAAATAATGTATAAAGTAGTGTTACCTATTTCCATTTGATGAGACCAGGAAGAGGTCCCTGGTTGAGAAGGCGATGGCTGATTCCAGGAAGAGCTCCCTGGTTGTGAAGGAGATGGCTGATGCACAGAGAGGCGTGGTTGCTGCACGGAGTGTCGTGGTTCTGAACGCTGCACAGAGTGTCGTGGTTCTGAACGATGGACAGAGGGACGTGGGGGACGATGTGCCGGACGAGGAACGACAACATCCGTAGATCGCCTACATGTAAGTGATGCGTAAATCCCTCTTAACTTCTCATCCATACGCCTCAACCATGAGAGGTGCTCTGGCTGTGGGATAGTATCCCCCCTCTCAACCTGCCGCATTAAAGCGGAAACCTCCTCTCGCGCCTGGACGGTCAAGTCACTCTGCACATGAAGAGTTAACCCATTATATATGATAAGGTTATGATAGAACTACACATATGAGAAGCATGACACGTACAGCGTGGTGTCTCGTTCCCACAACAGAGCTAGTTGGGTACATATCGCTGGTGAGAGGGGCTTCAATCTGATCAGGAGCAGCTGATGGAACCAAGTAGATCCTCGTTGTATGCCGGTAAGTTTGTAAATACAACCCATACTTGTGCCAGTCAAAGGGCCGAACCTCATTCCAGATATTTGTCGGTGCCGTAGTCCATTCTTGAACGTAAGGGCTAATGCTCTCAAGCCAAACAGCCATGGACTTGTTTCCTCCTACGCGACTGTACCTGAGATTGACATGCGCGTTGCATGGTTAGATATATTCTGAATGTAGTGCTGACAACTTTAATATTATTACTTACTTGTGAACGTGGTCTGGTATCCGTGGAATATCTGGAATTGCAGGCTCTTGACATAGACCAAACTGTCTCATCACCCTATGAAGAGCCATCTCCTCAACCGTCACGTCGAACACCAACTTGGCCTTGGTCATCCAGTAGTGCCGATCTCTAGTGCATAAGGCAGAGATCCCAACTGGATACCTGGATGTTATAGACTGATACGAGTAGGGCTCCCAGATAACTTGATCCTCGTGCAAACTATCAAACTGCACCGTGAAGGACGGGTAGCAGCCCTTCACCTGGGTATGTGCAAACTGTCTCTGTACATGACAACAAATTTACATTAGTAATACTATGGCACGGCAAAAATAATGAAAGGAATTACATAATTTAAAAATACCTCTCTCCGTGCCCAAACAGATCCCATAGTAGGCAAGTCGCCGATAGCAGGCACGTAAGCCCCTGCTATGTCCTCCAACCCAAACGGTGTGTCAATGGAGACATAGGGTCGTCCAATAGGTAATCTCTCGTATGACCAGAGCTGCAACAACAGTGGACATCCAACCAGACCTGACTTTCTAGACTTCAACAAGCAACCTTTGCACAAGCCTCTATACGTAGCTGCTAACACGACAGAACCAAAACTCCTCTGGACAATATCCGCAGGGCAACGTGCGTCAGCTATCTCTCGTGCAATACCGATGAATCGTGCATCAACAGTGGTCACGTGGTTCTCCGTGAACATCGTCTTGCCGAACAACCATAGAATATATGCCTCTAGGGATCGATCAATCTGTGCGTCTGACAAATCTACTGCGGGGTATCCTAATGAGACAATCTACATAGAAAACATACAACTGTGTGAACGATGTACTATTGGTAACTAAAAAAACATAGTCATGTGGCCACGAAGGTTACCTGAAACTGGCTCAACCACCTAAAATGTGGCCCGTGAGGATCATCGTTTAAGGCCGTAGCAGTTGGCACCGCAGCTAGAAAACGGGCCTGCATATTTGCAAGCCAGCCAGGTTCTGCCTCTAAAGGACCTATGGCATCACCGGCCAAAGGTAATCCCAACAAGTAGGAGACATCCTGTAAAGTAGGCGCCATCTCTCCCCAGGGAAAGTGAAAGGTATGTGTCTCTGGTCTCCATCTATCTACTAAGCAAGTAAGGAGTGACCTGTCGTAAGAGAATCGTTTCACTTGCCTCTTTTTCAACTGCATTGGTTCACCTGCCTCATCCAAGTTCGGATGGTCAACCCACTCTTCCAACGTACCCTCAACCAGCCGTGCCAAGGGTAGAAGTCCAGCCCAACTTAACCTACAAAAAAAAGAGACACAACATGAAAAGTAAGTAATTATTTGTTTCAATAGCTATGTCAAACATGTAAGGCACTATATGTATCAATACCTATCAACCCATGAAGGGTGTATCATCCAGTTAGTCTTCGGGGTGCGAGTGACCAAAACATCTAAGTTCTTGCCCCCTCGCATAAGTGCAGCCCGGTGACCTCTATCAATCGTACCATTAAGCAACGGATACAAAGACATATCTGCAATCAAAACATAGTTCAGACATTGCAAATTAAAACATAGTCCTGACGACATTACAAATTAATACATAGTTCAGACATACAGAGTAAAACATAGTCCAGTCGACATTACAAATTAATACATAGTCCTGACGATATTACAAATTAAAACATTCTCCCCCACATTATATAGCTTCTGAGTTATTCCTTCCTCGTCCTCCCCTTCGGCCTCGACTGCCACGACCACGTCCGCCCCTTGCTCCTGTTATTGCAGCTGTCGATGTGGAAGCACTAGTCGATGTGGAAGCACCATCTTTGTTCAGGTCAGGACAATATTTCATCCTATGCCCATAAGCCGCGCATAGCAAACATTGTCTGGTTGCTCCACCAGCTTCAGATTGGTCCATATCGTTTCGGATTCGACGGGCCTTACGTCGACCCCTGCTTGTTCGCCGAAGTTCTGGATCAGGGATGTATACTCTCTCACCGTCGTTAACCTTGTTGAAATTGCCAACGACTCTAAACCCTGTCATCTCACCGGTCCATGTGTTCAGTACAGCCTCTTTTAAGTAGTATGGCGACACAAAGGAGACGGCAGCCAACTCAATCTGGCCACAGGCAGCCAACACATGTGAGCAAGGCAGGTGCAACAACTTTGGTTTGTTGCATGTACACTCACACGTTGGATAAAATTCCGTTCCAATTTTTACCTCATGCGTCTTCACCTCATTCGCAGAACCAAAACCATCGGTAGGTAGCTGAACCTCATACCTCCTTTCCTGATTACCTACGAGTCTCACAGTGTGCTTCTTTGCTTTCTCTATCTTCTCTGCCATATACTCCATGACACGTCTACAGTATGGTGTGTTCTGATTATCTATAATATGCTTCTTTGCTAACTCGTGTCGGTCTCTGAAATATCTCAAAGTGCCATGGAATACAGCCTCCACAATAGCTGTGAGTGGCAATGCTCTATTCCCTCTGAGTACAAAGTTATACACCTCTGCAAGGTTGGTTGTCATGTGGCCATACCTAGCTCCATGGGTGTCATGCAACAAAGACCAATTCACGGGAGGCTCTTTCTCTATCCACTCTGAAAAATCCTTTATTGCCCTCCCCTTCTTTCTCGTAGTATTAGGAGGGTCAATTGCTGGCAAGTCACAAAGACCAACTGGCTCCTCTAGCTCTGCCATGAGTGTTGCTAATTTTTGTTGGTCTTTTTCCATTTTCTTCCTGGCACGGACCTGCTTCTTAGTAAACTCATCAAGTTTTGACCAAATAAATTGGTACTTACGCTCCTGGTTTTGCTTGCACAATTTTTTAAACAAGTTCATCAACCGCTTGTTCTTGAACTGTGAGAAAAAGTTAGCCCCAAGATGGCGCATGCACCACCGGCTCTGCAAATCCTTCCAAGGTGTTGGTTCGTCTACTGTTGGATTCCTTAGTGTCTTCACAGCCTTCAATATACCAGCATGCCTATCATGAATGACACACACATTTGGTCGATCCTTCACGATGGCAATTTTCACTTGCCGAAAGAACCACACCCAGCTCAGAAAGTTCTCACCCTCCACAAATGCCATGGCAAGTGGAATGATTTGATTGTTTCCATCCACACCAATGGCAGTCAGGATTTGCCCTTTGTACTGACCAGTCAGGAATGTACCATCCACAAACATCACAGGAGGACAATGCCGGAAAGCTTCAATGCACATAGCGAAAGAGAAGAATACTCGTTTCAACACCTTCAAACCAGGTATACTCAGCAACCTTGTATGTTGTACGTTAACATAAGTGCCGGGATTCCTCTCCTTCAGTACATCCAGGAGACGGACAACATTATCATATGAGTCAAAGAACGTCCCAAACCTTTCCTCCATAGCCTTCTGCTTAGCCCTCCAAGCCTTCCCATAACGAATGTTATAATTCCATCTTACCTTCACTGCTGTCTGGATGTGTTTTGCTTCCATATCTTTTTTCTCCACTATCTCAGTATACATGAGTTGCGCAATGAGAGTTGAAGTCAGGTTTGGATGACTAACCAACAAGTTTTTCCTCACACAATTATGTGGGACCACATTTGTGACAACCCAGTGGATGTTATACTTCGGCACGTGCCCGTGCACCTTCGCAGGACAACCTGTTTCAACACACTTCACGGTATAGTTTGTTGGGTTTGATCTGTCTGTCCGGAAAACCCTCTGAGTAGACATAGCCCACTTTATCACTGCATACTTCAATTTTTTCTTTGTATCAAACATAGCCCCTATCTGGACTTGGTTCAGATTATATTGCCATGGAGTGTCATGGCCATCGTTCACAGTAAGGCCGGTGGATATGTCCTGATTCCATGCAGAAGGAATCGGTACCTCCACTTCATCCTCAGAATTTTCAGAATCCAGATCCTCCGCATATCCATCCTCGTCCTCTTCCTGCATCACCCTCTGCATTTCATCGCCTTCCTCATCCCCATCAGCAACACCAGAACCAACTAATATTGTCGATTGAATATTCTGCCCAGTATCATGACCACAAACATTGTCCAACATGTAGTCTGAATCCTTCTCGGTTTGGCTAGAATCCACATCCGGTGGCTGTGACCCGGATAAATGAATCTCGTTAGCATCTCGACTACCCTGGCCGGGTTCATACCCCACATGGAGTTGTACGGTATTCTCCTCCTTCGCCACTGGCTGCACTAGGATATATGGGTGGATTCTTCGGTCTCGGCAACGACTTAACAGGGTCAACCAATGCTGGCTCCTATCTATCGGCATCAACTCCCACTTGACATTTTTACAGGATTTGGTCCACAATGCATGAATACTGACGGAACATACTTCAGAATCCAACCCAAAACTAGTAGTCAACCAGTGCTTCAACTGTCTAATGTCCACTCTGTCCGGGTCTGAAAGTGTCATGACGCCATTTTTAAACTCGCTAAGATCAACCCCCAACTCATTATATCGAACATTACCAGGGCCATAGTAAACAGTCAAATTTACTGATACAGACATTTTCACCTGTCAAACATTGCCACCTTCTAATTAATCGCAATGAACAAATTGTTACCGGCTACACTAAATATCCGCTAAAATGCCAACACAAACCAATTAACACTAATAAAATGTGACGCGTGATTATACCTTCGACGCGTGTGGCCACCTCACGAAGAACTTGCACCAACAGACAACACCAATGCCACCCTCTCGGCGGCACGAAGCTGCACCTCCTCCTCACCAGCCAAACCGCCTCCTCCTCCTCCTCAGCCCACCATGGCTTCTCCTCCTCCTCACCCCACCATGACTCCACCTCACTTGTACGCACAAATAGCTATCCCATTGGGAAAATATGACCGTAGGCCGGTGGAGATGGCTACGATCTACCGTTTCTGTGCTTTGGACTCGAAAATAGGTGGAGAAATGAAGAGATCAGCGAGGGGGGGCGATGTATACAGAGAGGAATGAGAGAGAGAGCAAGAACAGCGAGAGAAAGAAGAGCCGGTCGCTGGCTTATCCATACCTCTTCGGTCGCTGGCTGGCCGAAGACCTCTTCGGTCGCTGGCTGGCCGAAGAGCCCGTCTTCGGTCGCTGGCTGGCCGAAGAGCCCGTCTTCGGTCGCTGGCTGGCCGAAGAGGCCCGTCTTCGGCCCAGTTCGCGGCCAGGCCTAACCGAAGAGGTCACTTCGGGCTTCCGCAGGCCGAAAACTGGTACTTCGGCCAATGCGAGGCCGACGGGGTGCTATTTCTGCGATAAACTTTTTAGCACTGCTAGATTTCGAAATTGCTATAAAAAACATGCTAGTTTTGAAAAAAAATCTGAAATCTAGCCACTGAGACAAGTGTGCTTTTGTTGAAAAAACTGAGTTGTGCAACTTTTATAAACTCATTGTGGCTTGTCTGGCCCATGGACACGCGCGCTGCACGGGTGAGATTTCATTCCACCTCTCGTGAATTGATATATAGTCGCATCCTATTTGCCACCCATGGGCAGCATATAAGAACCACGGTGATGTGTATGTGTCAAACAAATGATACGTCACACAAGCACACTTCCTACTGGGCCAGCTCATTGTAGCCAGTGTTATGTTGTATCGAGCAGAACACTGTAGCAACATTGCATTGTAGCGAGTCATTTTTGAAAAAAAATTACAATTATGAAAAAAATACATTGTTATAAATAAGCTAATATATTTTTGAAACAACTAGCCAGGGCCCTCGCAAAAGCAAGGCCATGGTCTTACTAGTGTTTTTAAAATGCATAAGAGATTAAATCATGATTCTTCTCTAGATGCTCTCATCAATTTTTTGGAATCATATGGGTTTGTGGCTTAACGGTAACAACAAGACTATTCGTTCTCACACTTTCATTTTGGATCCCTAGTAGGAATAATATGAGGGGTGCATTATTGTAGAGTAAGAACATGTAAAGTAGACCAAAATTATCCTTGACAACATGTGGACTGAGAAATTAGTGAGGAATTCGTTTTAACATTTCCAGATGTCTAGTCCTCAACCTAATTTTAATATGTTGTTTTGAAATGCGTGGCATTCTTTGTCAAATTTGAAACACGTGACATTTAAGACAATACATAGGATATCTAAGATGAAGCTCTGACCATTAGTTGGTATATGGATATGCTAAAAATGTTGAAGTATTTCTTGACCAAATCAAATTATATTATTTTCTTTACAAGAATTTCAGAGATTTTTTATTTCTTGTTGAATTGCAGGACATAAATTTTAAATCTATTTTCACTCACTCAGTCCTTGTTGTTCACTCCTTTTAAAATCCAGTCCTCTCAACTCACGCTAGGATGATTTTTTTAGTGTAACGTGGCTATATTGGCTTTGGATGGTATAGTTCTCAAATCTTATAAATTGTTGCCAAGTTTACTGTGTATTACCGCTCGCATAATCTTATCGAATCTAATGGCACCACAAATATATGCTCTGTAGTGAGTCGTCAACACTGCTCTAGCTTCATCGTGTGCAAAAGTTGGAGAAAAGGGAAAACAACTTATGATTGCAATGGCATGCCTTTTAAATTTTCTGCAATCTGAAACAGTTCACCTTGGCAAAGAAATTATGCAGTTCATTATATTATAGAAGGTATCGATCATTCACCGTTGCGGTGAAGAGCATCAAATCTAGCCACTGAGACAAGTGTGCTTTTGTTGAAAAAACTTAGTTGTGCAACTTTTATAAACTCATTGTGGCTCGTCTGGCCCATGGACACCACGCTGCACGGGTGTGATTTCATTCCACCTCTCGTGAATTGATATATAGTCGCGCTCTATTTGCCACCCATGGGCAGCATATAGTATGCGTGGGTGGATGAGAACACTTGACTGTTGTTTCTATGCTGTTGATAAGTAGTGGATCGCAGTACAAATTTGGTGGGAGGTCTCTCTCAGATGGAGCTAGAGTGCTTATCAACACGTACTATAAAGCCAATCAGGCACATGCTCCTGCTCCTGCACATCAAATCCAGACTTCAATTTTTTTTTCCCCGCAAGAAAAAAGACTTCAGTTTTTTTTGCGGGTAAATCCAGACTTCAGTTCAGCCCTTGAAAAGACCAATATACAGTCTAAAAAGGAAATTCTGGAAGCAGAAAAAGGACGGTTTTATTTTATTTTCTAGATGGATGGCGATCAAAATTAAATTATGTGGAGCAGACGTTTAAGTAACAATAATAAATAATAAACAGGAGAGTGTGAGCATAATTTTGTTTTGAAGATTGCGAGCGAGTAGTTTTTCTTAGAGAGAAGTGTGAGTTTTTCTTTTTCTTTTTGGATGGAAGAGTGTGTGTGAGCGAGCAGCTGATTGATGATAATATCGGATTTTTTTTCTGAGACATGATAATATCGTTGATACAGTAGAATAGACCAATAGCCTGCTGGGATTTCAGCCCGGTTCAAAAACAGGCCGAGCCAAGCCAGTGTCATCTCACGATGAGGCCAACTCCTATTTGACGCCCTCAGCCGTCTACAGGCTAATTCGCCAACCGGCGCACACACCCCTTCACGTTGGGCCTGTCCATTTACCTTTTTTCTCTCTCTTTTATGACACATTTAAATAAAAAGTGGGCATCGTGAGTCATACACAGACCTCTTCCTTCAGCTTGAATAGCAGTTACATTCAAAAAAAGTTTGAATTGCAGTAATCAACTAGGACACCTCAACTGGTGTGCTTATTTACTTCATTTTTTTTCTTTCTTCTGTTCACAGATCACTGGTTGGTTTTCTGGGCAGTTCTTATTCTCTTTTTTCTTTTCTTTTTCTTGTTCTTCTTTCTTTTGCTTTTCTAAAATGCATGAACTTTTTGCAAATTCAAATCTTTCTTCAAATTCTTGAACTTATTCTTGAAAATCTGCAAATTTTATTCAAATGGATGTTTTTCTTCAAAATCGATGAATTTTTAAAAAAATTGTGGATTTTTTTCAAAATTAGCGATTTTTTCAAAGTTGATGAACTTTTTAAAAATTAGTGAACATTTTTATAATCAATGAACTTTTTTACAAACTGGTGAACTTATCTTCAAAATCAATGAATTTTTTTATCAAAATCCATGAAATTCTTCTCAAATTAAAAAAAATTAATTCGTGAAAATTGAAAAAAGTTCATAGATTTTGAGAACTGTTGGCCATGTAGTACGGTAGGATTTTTTTTCTTTGAGGCAGGTAGTACACTAGGTTGTACTGTAGCGTTTTTTTTAAGGGAAAGGGGCATACTTTAGGTAATAATAACGAACGAAAGAAAAACCAGCGAACGGGAGGAAGCGAGCATGCGCGAGAGGGAGGTGTCACTATTGGGCTGGGGCCCGCAAACAAAGCTAGCGAGCGCCGGCTATCCTTTTCGGCGCCTGGAACGGGCGAACCCTATTTTGACACTCATCATAAGCTTGGCATGACTACCTCTCCTTTTGTGGGCTTTCGCACCCCATACTGTTTCCTATATTTTGACAGCGAAATTCAGGCCGACAAACCCCACCCCACCCACATGTTGTTTGTGTAAAAAAATCCTTCATGCCATGGCAAAGTTTGATTTTTGTTGTTGTTAAAAATAACAAAATTTCAAGGCAGGATGGATGAGACCACTTGGGAGGATGAGACCACTTGAGTGTTGTTTCTATGTTGTTGATAAGAAGTGGATTGCAGTACAAATTTGGCGGGAGGTAGCATGCGTTTGCTCCACTCGAGCTAGCTCAGTTGAGCTAGAGTGCTTATCAACACATACTGTAAAGCCAATCAGGCACATGCTCCTGCTCCTGCACATCGAATCCAAACTTCAGTTTTTTTTTGCGGGTAAATCCAGACTTCAGTTCAGCGTTTGAAATCAAAAAATAAGAACAGGGTGGATGCACAAGCCTCCTCAGAGCTCAGGGCTTCTGGACCGTTGGATCGGGTGTCTTGATGGCATTCAGGTCGTCGGATCGAGCCGCTGGATGACCTCGTCCGTCAGATCAAAGAAAAGTTACTGCTGGAATGAATAGTTACCCCGTTCTGTGCCACCGCCTGTAAAATTGGGTGGCCGCCGAGGGCATTTTCGTAATTTCGCCTAGGGGTGTATAATAGGCGACGGCCCGCGTGGAGATGACCTAGCCGCTCCCCGGCCCGCACTCGCGCCCCCTCCCTCGTCCTCGCCACCCCGCCCGCATTGCCCCGCCCTCTCCTCTCCCTCCCCCTCCCTCAGTCCTCGCTGCCCCGCCCGCATCACCGCCGCCCCGCCCCCGCCCGCGCCGCGCCGCCCCGCCCCGGCCCGCGCCGCGCCGCCCCGCCCCGCCCCGCGCCGCCATCTCCTTCGCCTACCAGGCCACCACTGCCCCGCCGTCTCCTCGACCCAGCCGACCACCCCGGCGCGGCCACCGTCAACTACGAGGAGGAGGAGCACGGCGTGAAGGAGGAGGACAGCCAGGGGAGGAAGGACGGCATGGTGGTTAGGGTTTCGGGTGGTGGCTCCAACACCGATGGCTATGTCCGGTGATTTCATCCCCTCCCCTCCTTCCTCCTCCCCATCTCTCTCTTCCTCTCTCTAATATCTTGTTTTGTAGCAGCAGAGGACGAGTTGGGTGAGGGGATGATCATGGTGGTGGCCAGATCTGACATGGCTGCAGCAACTTCCACCTCCTCGCTCTCCTTCATCCTCATGTCCCAGGATAAGCAGCAGAAGAGGAGAGTTCATCCCCTCCTGGCCCGACACAGGCGGCCATGGGGCTGCGCCTCCTCTCTGCCTCTGGTGGGTTCATCCCCTGCCTCTCCTCCTCCTCCTCTTTCTCTATATCTCTTTCTAATCTCTCTTCTTTTGTAGCAGCAGAGGAGAGGAGCCGGGACGAGCTTGCAGCTCCTGATGTGCTTCAATTCGATTTGGAGTAGAGCAACTGATATACTCCTACAACTGCTGTAGAGGATAGGAGAGCACATCACACAATTCTCAACCTTTGATGAACAACAGTCAGCATCTCCGCTCCGCGGTGTCGCCGGCTAGCAAGGTGAGTCCCTTTCCTTGGTCAACTCTAATACATTCCTATTATAGATCTGTCCAGGATTTTATGTGATTGGGCATGCTGTTGATCTATGATGCATAGAACGAGTGATTTGTGGTTGAGTAGTCCATTTAGCCCTTTCGATGCTTGCTGTGTACTCCACCGTGTATCATATTGTTCAGATCCCATGAGTAGCCATTTTTAACCTGTACATGTTTGCTCTGTAGTCGACCATGTATCAGACTGTTTAGTTTGTCTGCTTGCCTCTGCTAATTGTAGTCAACCCATCACACGATTGATGTTTGTATATCTTGCCTTTAAAAAATGTGCCCTGCCATGTTTAAAAGCATGTCCGCATCATCGTTATGTTGCTACAAATCTCTGTTTTTTTCAGATTCCTGTTGCACGTATACATTGCTTGTCCTAGACTTGCCCCTGATAACAAAATGTATCGAGTGTTTGCCGGTTCAATTCTGCCATATTACATTACCATGGATAACATGTATTAATCTGTTAAGCTTTTCTTGCTGCATAGGACTACTTGTAGATTCGATATGATTTAGTTGATTGTTGGTTCTTGTGAGCAGGTGAGGAGGGAGACGTGTTGGGGAACGTAGTAATTTCAAAAAAATTCCTACGCACACGCAAGATCATGGTGATGCATAGCAACGAGAGGGGAGAGTGTAGTCTATGTACCCTCGTAGACCGAAAGCGGAAGCGTTATATCAACGCGGTTGATGTAGTCGTACGTCTTCACGATCCGACCGATCCAAGCACCGTTACTCCGGCACCTCCGAGTTCTTGGCACACGTTCAGCTCGATGACGATCCCCGGGCTCCGATCCAGCAAAGCGTCGGGGAGGAGTTCCGTCAGCACGACGGCGTGGTGACGATCTTGATGTTCTACCGGCGCAGGGCTTCGCCTAAGCACTGCAACGATATATTCGAGGTGGAATATGGTGGAGGGGGGCACCGCACACGGCTAAGGAACGATCACGAAGATCAACTTGTGTGTCCATGGGGTGCCCCCTGCCCCCGTATATAAAGGAGCAAGGGAGGGAGGAGGCCGGCCCTATGTTTGGCGCGCCAAGGGGAGTCCTACTCCCACCGGGAGTAGGATTCCCCCTTTCCTAGTCTAACTAGGAGTTCTTCCTTGTAGGGGGAGTAGGAGAGAAGGAAAGGGAAGAGAGAAGGAGAAGGAAGGAGGGGGGCGCCCCCCTCCCTATTCCAATTCGGAGTAGTCCAAGGGGAGGGGTGCGGCCACCCTTTTGGCCCTTTCTCTCCTTTCCCGTATGGCCCAATAAGGCCCAATACGAATTCCCGTAACTCTCCGGTACTCCGATAAATACCCGAACCACTCAGAACCTTTCCGATGTCCGAATATAGTCGTCCAATATATCGATCTTGACGTCTCAACCATTTCGAGACTCCTCGTCATGTCCCCGATCTCATCCGGGACTCCGAACTCCTTCGGTACATCAAAACTCATAAACTCATAATAACTGTCATCGTAACCTTAAGCGTGCGGACCCTACGGTTCGAGAACAATGTAGACATGACCGAGACACATCTCCGGTCAATAACCAATAGCGGGACCTGGATGCCCATATTGGCTCCTACATATTCTACGAAGATCTTTATCGGTCAGACCGCATAACAACATACGTTGTTCCCTTTGTCCATCGGTATGTTACTTGCCCGAGATTCGATCGTCGGTATCCAATACCTAGTTCAATCTCGTTACCGGCAAGTCTCTTTACTCGTTCCGTAATACATCATCCCGCAACTAACTCATTAGTTGCAATGCTTGCAAGGCTTAAGTGATGTGCATTACCGAGAGGGCCCAGAGATACCTCTCCCACAATTGGAGTGACAAATCCTAATCTCGAAATACGCCAACCCAACATCTACCTTTGGTGACACCTGTAGTACTCCTTTATAATCACCCAGTTACGTTGTGACGTTTGGTAGCACCCAAAGTGTTCCTCCGGCAAACGGGAGTTGCATAATCTCATAGTCAAAGGAACATGTATAAGTCATGGATAAAAGCAACATCAACATACTAAACGATCGGGTGCTATGCTAATGGAATGGGTCATGTCAATCAGATCATTCAACTAATGATGTGACCTTGTTAATCAAATGACAACTCCTTTGTCCATGGTTAGGAAACTTAACCATCTTTGATTAACAAGCTAGTCAAGTAGAGGCATACTAGTGACACTCTGTATGTCTATGTATCCACACATGTATTATGTTTCCAGTTAATACAATTCTAGCATGAATAATAAACATTTATCATGATATGTAAGGAAATAAATAATAACTTTATTATTGCCTCTAGGGCATATTTCCTTCAGTCTCCCACTTGCACTAGAGTCAATAATCTAGGTCACATCACCATGTGATTAACTCACATCACCATGTGATTAACTCGATAGTTCACATCATCATGTGATTAACACCCATAGTTCACATCGCCATGTGACCAACACCCAAAGGGTTTGCTAGATTCAGTAGTCTAGTTCACATCGCTATGTGATTAACACCCAAAGAGTACTACGGTGTGATCATGTTTTGCTTGTGAGAGAAGTTTAGTCAACGGGTCTGCCACATTCAGATCCGTTATGTATTTTGCAATTTTCTATGTCTACAATGCTCTGCACGGAGCTACTCTAGCTAATTGCTCCCACTTTCAATATGTATCTAGATCGAGACTTAGAGTCATCCAGATCGGTGTCAAAACTTGCATCGACGTAACCCTTTACGACGAACCTTTTGTCACTTCCATAATCGAGAAACATATCCTTATTCCACTAAGGATAATTTTGACCGCTGTCCAGTGATCTACTCCTAGATCACTATTGTACTCCCTTGCCAAACTCAGTGTAGGGTATACAATAGATCTGGTACACAGCATGGCATACTTTATAGAACCTATGGCCAAGGCATAGGGAATGACTTTCATTCTCTTTCTATCTTCTGCCGTGGTCGAGTTTTGAGTCTTTACTCAACTTCATACCTTGTAACACAGGAAAGAACTCTTTCTTTGACTGTTCCATTTTGAACTACTTCAAAATCTTGTCAAGGTATGCACTCATTGAAAACTTATCAAGCGTCTTGATCTATCTCTATAGATCTTGATGCTCAATATGTAAGCAGCTTTACCGAGGTCCTTCTTCGAAAAACTTCTTTCAAACACTCCTTTATGCTTTGCAGAATAATTCTACATTATTTCCGATCAACAATATGTCATTTACATATACTTATCAGAAATGTTGTAGTGCTCCCACTCACTTTCTTGTAAATACAGGCTTCACCGCAAGTCTGTATAAAACTATATGCTTTGATCAACTCATCAAAGCGTATATTCCAACTCCGAGATGCTTGCACCAGTCCATAGATGGATCGCTGGAGCTTGCACATTTTGTTAGCACCTTTAGGATTGACAAAACCTTCTGGTTGCATCATATACAACTCTTCTTTAATAAATCCATTAAGGAATGCAGTTTTGTTTTATCCGTTTGCCAGATTTCATAAAATGCGGCAATTGCTAACATGATTCGGACAGACTTAAGCATGGATACGAGTGAGAAGCTCTCATCGTAGTCAACACCTTGAACTTGTCGAAAACCTTTTGCGACAATTCTAGCTTTGTAGATAGTAACACTACTATCAGCTTCTGTCTTCCTCTTGAAGATCCATTTATTTTCTATGGCTTGCCGATCATCGGGCAAATCCATCAAAGTCCATACTTTGTTCTCATACATGGATCCCATCTCAGATTTCATGGCTTTAAGCCATTTTGCGGAATCTGGGCTCACCATCGCTTCTTCATAGTTCGTAGGTTCATCATGATCTAGTAGCATGACTTCCAGAACAGGATTGTCGTACCACTCTGGTGCGGATCTTACTCTGCTTGATCTACGAGGTTCTGTAGTAACTTGTTCTGTAGTTCTATGATCATCATCATCAACCTCCTCACTAGCTGGTTTTGACGTCACAGAAACTGGTTCCTGTGATGTACTGGTTTCCAACAAGGGAATAGGTACAGTTACCTCATCAAGTTCTACTTTCCTCCCACTCACTTCTTTCGAGAGAAACTCCTTCTCTAGAAAGGATCCATTCTTAGCAACGAATGTCTTGCCTTCGGATCTGTGATAGAAGGTGTACCCAACTGTCTCCTTTGGGTATCCTATGAAGACATATTTCTCCGATTTGGGTTTGAGCTTATCAGGATGAAACTTTTTTCACATAAGCATCACAACCCCAAACTTTAAGACAAGACAACTTTGGTTTCTTGCCAAACCATAGTTCATACGGTGTCGTCTCAACGGATTTTGATGGTGCCCTATTTAATGTGAATGCAGCTGTCTCTAATGCATGATCCCAAAACTATAGTGGTAAATCGGTAAGAAACATCATAGATTGCACTATATCCAATAAAGTACGGTTATGACGTTCGGACACACCATTATGCTGTGGTGTTCCAGGTGGCGTGAGTAGTGAAACTATTTCACATTGTTTAACTGAAGGCCAAACTCGTAACTCAAATATTTTACCTCTGCGATCATATCATAGAAACTTTTTATTTTCTTGTTACGATGATTATCCACTTCACTCTGAAATTCTTTGAACTTTTCAAACGTTTCAGACTTATGTTTCATTAAGTAGATATACCCATATCTTCTTAAATCATCTGTGAAGTTCTGAAAATAATGATACTTGTCGCGAGCCTTAATATTCATCGGACCACATACATCAGTATGTATGATTTCCAACAAATCTGTTGCTTGCTCCATTGTTCCGGAGAACGGCGTTTTAGTCATCTTGCCCAAGAGGAATGGTTCGCAAGCATCAAGTGATTCATAATCAAGTGATTCCAAAATTCCATCAGCATGGAGTTTCTTCATGCGCTTTACACCAATATGACCTAAACGGCAGTGCCACAAATAGGTTGCACTATCATTATTAACTTTGCATCTTTTGGTTTCAATATTATGAATATGTGTATCACTACGATCGAGATCCAACGAACCATTTCGTTGGTGTGTATAACCATAGAAGGTTTTATTCATGTAAACAAAACAACAATTGTTCTCTAACTTAAATGAATAACTGTATTGCAATAAACATGATCAAATCATATTCATGCTCAACGCAAACACCAAATAACACTTATTTAGGTTCAACACTAATCCCGAAAGTATAGGGAGTGTGCGATGATGATCATATCAATCATGGAACTACTTCCAATACACATCGTCACCTTGCCCTTTAACTAGTCTTTGTTCATTCTGCAACTCCCGTTTCGAGTTACTAAATTTTAGCAACTGAACTAGTACCAAATACTGAGGGGTTGCTATGAACACTAGTAAAGTACACATCAATAACATGTATATCAAATATACTTATGTTCACTTTGCCATCCTTCTTATCCGCCAATCACTTGGGGTAGTTCCGCTTCCAGTGACCAGTCCCTTTGCAGTAGAAGCACTTAGTCTCAGGCTTAGGACCATACTTGGGCTTTTTCACTTGAGCAGCAACTTGCTTGCCGTTCTTCTTGAAGTTCCCCTTCTTTCCTTTTGCCCTTTTCTTGAAACTAGTGATCTTGTCAACCATCAACACTTGATGTTTTTCTTTGATTTCTACCTTCGCCGATTTTAGCATCGCGAAGAGCTTGGGAATATTTTCCGTTATCCCTTGCATATTATAGTTCATCACGAAGTTCTACTAACTTGGTGATGGTGACTAGAGAATTCTGTCAATCACTATCTTATCTGGAAGATTAACTCCCACTTGATTCAAGTGATTGTAGTACCCAGACAATCTGAGCACATGCTCACTAGTTGAGCGATTCTCCTCCATCTTTTAGCTATAGAACTTGTTGGAGACTTCATATCTCTCAACTCGGGTATTTGCTTGAAATATTAACTTCAACTCCTGGAAAATCTCGTATGGTCCATGACGTTCAAAACGTCTTTGAAGTCCCGATTCTAAGCCGTTAAGCATGGTGCACTAAACTATTAAGTAGTCATCATATTGAGCTAGCAAAACGTTCATAACGTCTGCATCTGCTCCTGCAATAGGTCTGTCACCTAGCGGTGCATCAAGGACATAATTCTTCTGTGCATCAATGAGGATAAACCTCAGATTACGGATCCAATCCGCATCATTGCTACTAACATCTTTCAACACAATTTTCTCTAGGAACATATCGAAATAAACATATGAAAGCAACAACGCGAGCTATTGATCTACAACATAGATATGCTAATACTACCAGGACTAAGTTCATGATAAATTAAAGTTCAATTAATCATATTACTTAAGAACTCCCACTTAGATAGACATCCCTCCAATCCTCTAAGTGATCACGTGATCCAAATCAACTAAACCATGTCCGATCATCACGTGAGATGGAGTAGTTTCAATGGTGAACATCACTATGTTGATCATATCTACTATATGATTCACGCTCGACCTTTCGGTCTCCGTGTTCCGAGGTCATATCTTATATGCATAGCTCGTCAAGTATAACCTGAGTATTCTGCGTGTGCAACTGTTTTGCACCCGTTGTATTTGAACGTAGAGCCTATCACACCCGATCATCACGTGGTGTCTCAGCACGAAGAACTTTCGCAACGGTGCATACTCAGGGAGAACACTTCTTGATAATTAGTGAGAGATCATCTTATAATGCTACCGTCAATCAAAGCAAGATAAGATGCATAAAAGATAAACATCACATGCAATCAATATAAGTGATATGATATGGCCATCATCATCTTGTGCTTGTGATCTCCATCTCCGCAGCACTGTCATGATCACCATCGTCACCGGCGCGACACCTTGATCTCCATCGTAGCATCGTTGTCGTCTCGCCAATCTTATGCTTCTACGACTATCGCTACCGCTTAGTGATAAAGTAAAGCATTACAGGGCGATTGCATTGCATACAATAAAGCGACAACCATACGGCTCCTGCCGGTTGCTGATAGCTCGGTTACAAAACATGATCATCTCATACAATAAAATTTAGCATCATGTCTTGACCATATCACATCACAACATGCCCTGCAAAAACAAGTTAGACGTCCTCTACTTTGTTTGCTGCAAATTTTACGTGGCTGCTACGGGCTGAAGCAAGAACCAATCTCACCTACGCATCAAAACCACAACGATACTTCGTCAAATAGACTCCGTTTTAACCTTCTCAAGGCCCGGGCGTAGCCATACTCGGTTCAACTAAAGTTGGTGAGACAGTCTCCCGCAAGCCATCTGTGTGCAAAGCACGTCGAGGGAACCGGTCTCGCGTAAGCGTACGCGTAAGATTGGTCCGGGTCGTCTCATCCAACAATACCGCTGATCCAAAGTATGACATGCTGGTAGGCAGTATGACTTGTATCGTCCACAACTCACTTGTGTTCTACTCGTGCAAATAACATCAAACCATAAAAACCTAGGCTCTGATACCACTGTTGGGGAACGTAGTAATTTCAAAAAATTTCCTACGCACACGCAAGATCATGGTGATGCATAGCAACGAGAGGGGAGAGTGTAGTCTACGTACCCTCGTAGACCGAAAGCGGAAGCGTTATATCAACGCGGTTGATGTAGTCGTACGTCTTCACGATCCGACCGATCCAAGCACCGTTACTCCGGCACCTCCGAGTTCTTGGCACACGTTCAGCTCGATGACGATCCCCGGGCTCCGATCCAGCAAAGCGTCGGGGAGGAGTTCCGTCAGCACGACGGCGTGGTGACGATCTTGATGTTCTACCGGCGCAGGGCTTCGCCTAAGCACTGCAACGATATATTCGAGGTGGAATATGGTGGAGGGGGGCACCGCACACGGCTAAGGAACGATCACGAAGATCAACTTGTGTGTCCATGGGGTGCCCCCTGCCCCCGTATATAAAGGAGCAAGGGAGGGAGGAGGCCGGCCCTATGTTTGGCGCGCCAAGGGGAGTCCTACTCCCACCGGGAGTAGGATTCCCCCTTTCCTAGTCTAACTAGGAGTTCTTCCTTGTAGGGGGAGTAGGAGAGAAGGAAAGGGAAGAGAGAAGGAGAAGGAAGGAGGGGGGCGCCCCCCCTCCCTAGTCCAATTCGGACTAGTCCAAGGGGAGGGGTGCGGCCACCCTTTTGGCCCTTTCTCTCCTTTCCCGTATGGCCCAATAAGGCCCAATACGAATTCCCGTAACTCTCCGGTACTCCGATAAATACCCGAACCACTCAGAACCTTTCCGATGTCCGAATATAGTCGTCCAATATATCGATCTTTACGTCTCGACCATTTCGAGACTCCTCGTCATGTCCCCGATCTCATCCGGGACTCCGAACTCCTTCGGTACATCAAAACTCATAAACTCATAATAACTGTCATCGTAACCTTAAGCGTGCGGACCCTACGGTTCGAGAACAATGTAGACATGACCGAGACACATCTCCGGTCAATAACCAATAGCGGGACCTGGATGCCCATATTGGCTCCTACATATTCTACGAAGATCTTTATCGGTCAGACCGCATAACAACATACGTTGTTCCCTTTGTCCATCGGTATGTTACTTGCCCGAGATTCGATCGTCGGTATCCAATACCTAGTTCAATCTCGTTACCGGCAAGTCTCTTTACTCGTTCCGTAATACATCATCCCGCAACTAACTCATTAGTTGCAATGCTTGCAAGGCTTAAGTGATGTGCATTACCGAGAGGGCCTAGAGATACCTCTCCCACACTTGGAGTGACAAATCCTAATCTCGAAATACGCCAACCCAACATCTACCTTTGGTGACACCTGTAGTACTCCTTTATAATCACCCAGTTACGTTGTGACGTTTGGTAGCACCCAAAGTGTTCCTCCGGCAAACGGGAGTTGCATAATCTCATAGTCAAAGGAACATGTATAAGTCATGGATAAAAGCAACGGCAACATACTAAACGATCGGGTGCTATGCTAATGGAATGGGTCATGTCAATCAGATCATTCAACTAATGATGTGACCTTGTTAATCAAATGACAACTCCTTTGTCCATGGTTAGGAAACTTAACCATCTTTGATTAACAAGCTAGTCAAGTAGAGGCATACTAGTGACACTCTGTTTGTCTATGTATCCACACATGTATTATGTTTCCAGTTAATACAATTCTAGCATGAATAATAAACATTTATCATGATATGTAAGGAAATAAATAATAACTTTATTATTGCCTCTAGGGCATATTTCCTTCAAGACGTTGGTTCCTCTTTCCCGCTGCATATATAGGTCTATATATTGTGATTCGTAGGGATCTTGTTAGGTTTGTTAATTTTAGCCTTAGCATGGTTCGGTTGCTGCGGATTGGTTGAGCTGAGTCCTGTACCAGTGGATTTGATCTCCCCTGAATCTTTCTGTGTTTGGATGCTTTTGCATCTCCTGTTCCTCTTTTGGTTTCTTCTTCTTGCCTCTGTCGTTCCTTTGGATGTTTCTTGGGCTATTTTGGCTGCTTGCTGGGCGTTCATTTTCTTCTCTCGCTTCTTTCATTTTATGTGATTCTTCTTCACCTGATTGACATTGTATTGTTTATGTGCTGCCTAATTTGTTTCGCAGGTACTATGCTTGTCGTGGATTGCTGCCTCACGTGTACGCAGAGCACATCTTGGGTGTTTAGGTAGCTGACTTACCCCCCTAATTTATTTTTCTTATTAGGTTTGATGCGTGTATGACTCCCTAATAAGCAGTTCTCTTTGGTGCATCATGTTCTTCCGGTTGTTTTATTGATTAGAGAGCCCTGCCACATTTATTTACGATAGGAGGTGCTTGATAGATAGGGATTTAGTAGAAGAAACTGCTATATAGGGATGGCCCTTGTATGTTTATTAAAGAAATTTTTTATGCAGGCCTCAGGCTTTCTTGGATTTATTAAGTGAAAGAGCTATACAGTTCTGTTATTTGAATTCCACCGTTTCTGTTATTTGAACAAAACAAAATAGTTTGATTTTCTCAATTGGAACTTTGGATGAAATTATGATTTTATAGGCCTAGGAATTTTACTTCTGTATTCTCAGCTGTCCAAACACCCAGAAACTTTGAGGTTGGATTTCTCTTAATTTCTTTTTAGAGGTGCACTTATTTAGAGCACGGATGTCTTCGTCTCACATGATACCTACAAGAACTGAACTTCTCTTAATTACATGAGAGTAAACAACAGATGATCGGATACATGGCTGAGTATGGTTGTAATCAAACTGTATATTCGCTTGAGCTTTTAATACAAGCAAAAAATGTTAATTCTTTTCTTGAGTTACTCTTCAAAACAGTCCTCTTGATCTATGTATGGATATCTTCGGTTCTACATTAGAGTATTAAATGTATGTCTGTTGCACAATGAGTACTGCATCACAACCCCCCTCTTTTTATTCACTCTACTGCCTTAAGTGTGTGTTATTGCATCTATTGATTATAGACTGTGGTAGCCTGATAAGTAGTTCCAACTTTGTCCCATCATGTCGCTCTGATGAGAAAACCTCGTTCACGTTCATTAATAGGACAGAGTGCTGCTGAAGTACCTATGTTGAACAACTATAACAGTACCAAGTAAGTTTGTTCCAATTGCATTTGATGCAGAAGGCACAACACCGTCATCATGCGTCAGGTTTAGGTAGAAGGCACGACACCGCCATGCTCTCCCCCACTACAACGCCACGCACCTGGTAATTATACATGCTTTCTCTTCATTCAAGTAGTAATTCATTGTATTTGCATGTTTTTAGCAGCCATATATATATATATATATATATATATATATATATATATATATATATATATATATATATATAAGCTTCAGCTTTGGGTTGTTGATTTAGCAGCATCAATCATTAAATATTCTGCTATATATGTTCTTAACCGTGACGACCTGTTTAGGCTCTTAGTTTATTATGGTCTTTATTCTGGGTGGATCTCTGACTATTCTGGCTGGGCATGAATTTCTAACGTTTGAGATGTAATCAGTGTTTTTGTTACACATGAAAACATATGGTTGTTTGTCCAATCACACATGAAAACGGCAGAGGATTGTTATTACTTTTAGGCACCTTTGGGATCCTGCTGCAGTCCTCGCCGCCACCTTCTCCTTCGCCCAGCTGGCCGCCCCCTTTCTTTGCAGCTTGACATAAAGATCATCATGTGTGTGTGTCCTGCGGCTCGAGAGGGACAAAATAGGAGGTCACCATGAAATGTCGAAAGAGAAAGGGAGGCCGTAAGAGCGGATCATTCATTTGTCATTGGTTTCTCATCACTTATCCAATACTTTCTTTGTTGCTATCTTCTGATGATATAATGACTTGCTATATCTATATTCTCAATATGTAAATATGTAAGGGAGTGGATACCAGTATATTACTCTTTCTGTCCATATAATCAGATTGTTGTCTGTCAATTTTATAAAATTCTTTGGATTTGCTCAATATGTGGCATGTACCTAGGACCATTCAATCCAATGTGGTATGAGAACATTTATTTTCTAATTATTCTTGGTTTGATGTCAAGGCGTACTCATTCTTGAAATCTATGTGGCTTTTTCAGAAACAGTATGTTCCAAGAAGTTTATTCAAGAGAGCTGGGCATCTAGGTCCGTCATGACTGCCAATGCCCTACAGGTTCGTCTCCGTCTCAATCTCGATCTCCTTGTGGACTGAAAGCTGATGCCATGTCTTTTCTGTGATTTGCCGCCTCTGGTTCTTCCATGATATATTCTATTTGCTGTCTTGAAGGATGGCTTGGTTGATGCAGTCCGTGTATCCCTCACAGATCAACTTGGAACTCATGCTGCAGGCCATCAATTAGGTGTGGTAATGAACTTTTCCTTTCCTGAGCATTTCATTTTCCTCTTGTTTTTAGTTGCTATATACTGTAATGGTGTTTTTTCAGTGGTGCTTTGGCTATCTATTGCTATACATTTACCCTTTTGAATACTGTGTGACGTGCTAATTTAGACATTGTCAGTACATCTATTATTATTTGGCTTATATATACATTTGTTAAGATGGTTCATGCAGTTTCGTGGCATTTTTATTTTTCTTCTCTGGATATGTTGTTTTTAGCTGAAATTTCATTATCTGTTAATGAAAAAGAACGGGAATAGGCAGACCATGTGTATAAATATCACTAACTACTGATACTTTGCATCAGTTATCTAGAAGTAATTCATGTTGTACCCTTAGGATCAAAGTATAGGTTGTTTTCGTCCAAAGAAATGCATTATACATTTACCAATTATGTGCTTACAATCTGAAATAGGCTAACCAGCAGAAAAATTGGTTCGATTATGATATTATTGTTCAATCCAAAGAAATGCATTACAGATTTACCAAGTATAAGTAGTATACTCTCTAGAAGTTTGGCACTGCCCATTTTTTGCCATTTAAGTGTTCTATAGTGTTATGCTCCTGTAGTAACCATTTGGTTTTGATGGCAGGATAACCATACTCAAGTCTGGTAGTGCGATGGCTCCTGTGGAACTAATCTCTGCACAATTTGTTTCAATGAGCACCCAGGTAATTCAGATGCTCCATTTGATTCTTGGACACTCTCCCTGCTGCTCATTTCACAACTACGTCTCCATCATAACTTAAATCTTTTGTTTTCAAACAGTAAGGGGGAACGCTATTGATACAGTATATATTGGACATTGAATTGGTGCTCCATGGAGCCAGGGCACCATGATATATGCACAAATCCAAACCAAATTGGGGTATAGTTTTTTTTGGAAATTTTAGTTCTGGGGTATATAATACATGATTATTATAGAATTCAAGTACTCTACATCTGGGATATTGCTGTGTATATCTATTTCTGCATACCATACTGCTTGTATATAAAATCAACATATATCTGCAGTCAAACAGTCATTAGAAAAAGTAACTGCAATTTGGCTTTAGTACAAATATTTCACATATATGCGCCTTAGTTCTATGTAATGCTTTGTTGTTCTCTAAGGTATCCTCCTATCTTTGATGGAAGTAGTAGCATTTTTCTGGGAGAGCTAATGGCAGTGCTGCTTGTTAATCAATGTAAACCCTAGAGAATCATGTAATTAAGGATAGCCATTGTTATTGTAATCGTAGATTGATCCTACTGGGATCCCGTACATCTCGATGTAATCTTGATGATCAAGTATCGTCCAGTATATATTCATGGCAAGGCCCAAGGGGCAAATCACAGCAAACAATCATGTTTAACTCTGCTTACTCTTGCCACCGGCGGCCCCACGTGTGTCGCGCTCATGGACGGCTCTTGCGTGCGTCCTGATCGTGGCCGGCTCTTGCTGCTATTTTTGCTGTGTACCGTGTTGCTACCGCTGTTGATTGCCGGCCGTTGTGCACGTCTTGCTTGTGGCCGGCCATTGCTGCTCATGGCCTACAATTTCTGCTATTGTTGGTTTTTGCCTTGCTACTCCTGCTGTTTTTTGTTGTGCTCCCATGAATTTGATATTTTGTGTGCAGATGACCGAGCTGCCACCTGCTGCCGGTCCTCAGACCGTCCTGATTGACCAGGCTCAAGGCATGCCGTCGGCTCCTGTGCCCTCCTACTCCGACACCGCAGTGGGCGCGTCATTGGCCGGAGCAGAGGAGGAGATCCAGGCGGAGCGTGCCATCTCCATCGTCGTATCTGTTGCTGCGTCCCTCGATCTATATGTGTTCTTTTCCCGACCATCCCAGTTGTGGTTGCCTGGAGCTCATCCTTGATTTGCTCTTTTTCCCTTGCAGGTTGGTCAGCTGCGGGTGCTGGTGCTGGTGCTTCTGGACTTCTGGTCGATTTGTCCTGTTGCGTCGACCATTGTTCTGCAGGTCGATCCCTTTTCTTCTTCTCTTCTCAGTTCTCCAGCCATTTGCTTGCTTGTGGTCTTGTTGGTAGAGGCCTGACATCAAAGAGTATATTATTTTCTTTGTATTTTTGTTCTTGCTCGGCTGGGTTGACTAGGAGATGGAATCGTGTTTTTTTGTCACTTCTCTAGATCCTGGTGGGGCCTATTATTCTTTTTGTGTGTTTCTGTTATGCCCTACAAGTGAGCTATTGATTTGCTTTTTGGAGCTGCTCACGTCATGTGTGTACCTTAAAAATTGGAGGATTTGTCTTCTGTTCCCATTAATGGTTGCTTATCAATTTACTCCTCCTTTATAGATTTTATCTTTATGCTCTAGCCTTATCATGGGCAATGTCTGAATGTTGTGTTGAATTTAGAGCAAACAACAAGAGATAACTTATCTGATGGTACAACTAGAGAAAGAGATAGATATGATACGCCTATAATGGTTCTGTAAGGTAGGCACTTATCCCAAGCAGCATAGCCATGTTTAAGTATGAACAAAGAATAGAAGACAAATGCTTTAGTTTTTCTTCTGGGAAATTATGTATAGAATATGTCTTCTGCTGTATACAACTTTCTTCTTTAAAAGAAATTAACTAAACAATATGTGTTTCTACCCTCACCTTTTTTATCTGTTCAAATCCTATTTTACTTGGATTTTATTTGAAATTCCAAGTCACTTTATCTGTTGGTGTGGCAGCTTGCATCTGCAATACATTATGAAAGAAACTGAACCTGGAAGGTTAAGACATTAGACATCTATTGACAGGTACTAACATGTCATCTTTGTCCGTGTGTACCTGACGTTGATCTGATTTGAAGTTGGTTTATTCAATTCTTTAGTAGTGATGCATACAGATATAATGGAAATACTTGAAAGTAGCACTTGCTTATGTGAGGTTTAGTGTTAGCTATACTTATATATATATATATATATATATATATATATATATATATATATATATATATATATATATATATATATATATATATATATATATATAATTTTAGTCGTTATCAATTTTTGCTGCTCTAGGATTTCTTTTATATGACAACAATGATTCATGTACAAATTACATAGGATTATCAATTGTCACCAAAATGAACACGAGTAGAAGGGGAAACATTAATGAACCAGTAATACAAGGGTAATATGTATTTGTAATTGTCAGGTATTTCTTTGTCTAATTAGATTGAGTTATAGCTGGCGATTAAGTCATAAATAAATTGGTGCTCGAGCTGTATTTCTTCACATGTTCTATAGTTGAGCTTGGGAAATTTCCTGGCTTCTGATAGTTTTTCTAATTTTATCAGTGGTTTCCTGACCTTTTCTATTACTCTTATATCTTCATGCTCCTTAACATCAGAAAGTATTTTCTTACTTTTTAGTTTATAGTCTATGCACCTTTTCCAGATGGAGCACCACTTTGTCTAGGTATTTATTTGTTTTAAGTTCACCATTAGTTATAAATTAGTACTCAACTTATCCTTGTTTTTATTTCCTACATGAGAAGGTAGTTTCAGGGAATGATTTCTGCATTTGGCAATACATTGATGGCTATTTTGTTTCAGTCTAAAAAGTGTACCATGCTATCCGCGGAACTTACTTTCAAGTATAGATAGATATGAACAGTGAACAGATCCTCATATACCACACCAGCTTATTCACATTAAATGTTCTTTTCATATTTAATTGATGAGCAGTACGCGTGTGTCTGGCTATGTCAACTCTCTTGCTGAAAGTACTTTCTTTTTTGTTTTGTGGGTTTTTGTTTCCCTTTGGAAATGACAGTAGGTTTTTTATTTTGCAACAGTTAACGAAATTTAACACCTGAAGACTGCTGCCCATATAATGATGAAGATGCCATCTCCAACTAGAACAGTATCAGCCTACTTGGACATCGACTGGTCGCCAGTTGAACCAGCAACCAGCAGCTGACATTAGGGATTCAGCCGACATCAAATATATACCAAATCAAATCAAACACTACAAAGATATATTTGATTTGTATGCCCTATATTAAACTCAGCTGTCCTGGGCAGCATCTATCTCTTGCTCTTGATATATCTTTATAGTATTTGTGATATATATTGAACACATTTATTCCGAGCGGTTATTCTATCTGTATGTTCTAAAACACTTTGTTATATTGAGTTTTAGAGGGTGGGTCATCGTGCTCAGCCGGGCAACCCGCGCCAAGGCGCGCTTCTGATCTAGTGACCAATATACAGTCTAAAAAGGAAATTCTGAAAGCAGAAAAAAGGACGGTTTTATTTTATTTTTCTAGATGGATGGTGATCAAAATTAAAATATGTAGAGCGGACGTTAAAGTAACAATAAATAATAAACATGAGACTGTGAGCATAATTTTGTTTTCGAAGGAGATTGCAAGCGAGTAGTTATTTATAACGCCCTCGATGCGGCTATATCTCCCACGTGTCGAAGCACGACTTAGAGGCATAACCGCATTGAAAGCAATGTCGCAAGTGAGGTAATCTTCACACAACCCATGTGATACATAAGGGAAATAGATACATAGTTGGCTTATAATCGCAACTTCACACAAATACATGAATAAGACATTACATCATACAGTTACAATCAGGGCCGACTACGGAGCCAAAAATAAAAGAAGAAACTTCAAAAGCGACAAAGGTCCTGATCGACCCCAACTGAGCTCCACTACTGATCGACTAGAACGAAACAACACAAAGGACAAGATCTTCGTCGAACTCCTCCTTGAGCTCGGGTGTGTCACCTGCACGGTCCCAGCGGCACCTGCAAACTGGTTTTGGAAGTATCTGGTGAGTCACGGGGACTCAGCAATCTCACACCCGCGAGATCAAGACTATTTAAGCTTATAGATAGGGTAAAAGGTATGAGGTGGAGCTGCAGCAAGCGACTAGCATATATGGTGGCTAACATACGCAAATGAGAGCGAGAAGATAAGGCAAAGGCGCGGTCGAACAACTATGATCAATAAGTGATCCTGTACTACTTACGTCAAGCATAACTCCAACAACCGTGTTCACTTCCCGGACCCCGCCGAGAAGAGACCATCACGGTTACACACGCGGTTGGTGTATTTTAATTAAGATCAACTTCGGGTTTTCTACAACCGGACATTAACAAATTCCCATCTACCACATAACCGCGGGCACGGCTTTCGAAAGTTCAAAACCCTGCAGGGGTGTCCCAACTTAGCCCATGATAAGCTCTCGCGATCAACGAAGGATATTCCTTCTCCCCGGGAAGACCCGATCAGTCTCGGAATCCCGGCTACAAGACATTTCGACAGTAACAAAACAAGTCCAGCAAAGCCGCCCGATGCGCCGACATCCTGATAGGAGCTCCACATATCTCGTTCTCAGGGCAACACCGGATAAATCAAGCTACGAGTAAAACCAGACCTCGAGTTTCCACGAGGGGGCCCCGCAGGCTGCTCGGTTCGGGCCAACACTTAGACAAGCATTGGCCCGGGGGGGGGCTAAATAAAGATGACCCTCCGGTTGATCAGACCCAAGAGAAAAGGATAGGTGG
Organism: Aegilops umbellulata; assembly: GCA_032464435.1. Lineage (NCBI taxonomy): Eukaryota > Viridiplantae > Streptophyta > Magnoliopsida > Poales > Poaceae > Aegilops > Aegilops umbellulata. The sequence goes on from CP136057.1 coordinate 9,293,458, forward strand.
TAGGCAAATGGTAAAACCAAGGTTGGGCCTTGCTGGAAGAGTCTTATTCAAAGCGAACTGTCAAGGGGGTCCCATAAATCACCCGACCGCGTTAGGGACGCAAAATTCGGGAACATAACACCGATATGACGGAAACTAGGGCGGCAAGAGTGGAACAAAACACCAGGCATAAGGCCGAGCCTTCCACCCTTTACCAAATATATAGATGCATTAATTAAATAAGATATATTATGATATCCCAACAAGTAAACATGTTCCAAACAAGGAACAACATCTCCATGTTCCAACAAGGAACAAGCTTCATCTTCACCTGCAACTAACAATGCTATAAGAGGGGCTGAGCAAAGCGGTAACATAGCCAAACAACGGTTTGCTAGGACAAGGTGGGTTAGGGGCTTGGTTTAACAATATGGGAGGCATGATAAGCAAGTGGTAGGTATCGCATCATAGGCATAGCAAAAGAGCGAGCAACTAGCAAGCAAAGATAGAAGTGATTTCGAGGGTATGGTCATCTTGCCTGAAATCCCGCAAGGAAGAAGAACGAGTCCATGAAGAAGACAAACAGATGTAGTCGAACGGATCCTCACAATCGCAACGTTATCGAAACTAACCCGAAGAAGCAACACCGGAAAAGCAAACAACAAAGTAAACAACCACCACATAAACATGGCATGATATGCGAGATGTGGTATGCAATGCATATGCATGCTTCGGAAGGAAAAAGATGAACAAGGCATAATCTTGGCAAACCAAGTATGCCACTGGAAAGGTGAGGTGATTTCGGTTGAAATCGATATAAAGATCACCGGAATCGGATGCACGGTTTGCAAATGACAAGCAAAACAAGAATGACAAGAATCTGCCATTAACAGCATGATGCTACTTAGCAAGCAACAAGAAACTAAGCTACTGCACACAAACATATCAACAAAGCATATGACAGTGATCTACTCAAGATGCTTGACAAAAGATGAACACTGAGCTACGGCTAAATCACACAACAACAGGTTCAAACAAGCATGGCAAAAGTGCAAAAGATAACAGGTTCACAGACTTAGTGAAAATACTATCATGCCAGAAATTAACATCAGGATGACATGTTTAGAGCAATGAAACAACATGCTACATAATCAGGACATAGCAAAGCAAGGCATGGCATGAATCCACTCAAAGCACTTAACAAAAGTCCCTTACTGACCGTAAGCCAAAAAGGATCAGAAAATATAGTAATACCCATGTCAATTAAGCAAGTTTCGTTACAGGTTTCAGACTTACCAGAAAACTGGACATGTCAAACACAGATAACAAGTAGGCATGTTCGTGAGCTCGATGCACTCACTACAGAGCATTCCATGATAAACTAAGCATATATACATTAAGAAGACATGGCATAGAAGCTATACATGACAAGAACAACAACATAGCTTGCAAGGATCAACTACAACAGGCTTGGCAAAATCGAATAACATGTAAATAATCTGCCAGCAACATTTTATAGCAAAAGTAGAGCTCGATTGACTCAAGCTATGGCACTCCATAAATACAAACAAAGGCACGGATGGATAGAGCAAATCCATATGCTCAAAACACTCTTATTGATCATGTTCAAAAGAGGCATAGATCTCTCTGAAACAACATGAACACATGGCATAAAAATAACAGCAGGCAGGGACTTGGTGAAATTACTAAGTCTCTGAAATCAGCAACATTAAGTACCCTAGTTTGCATGCTTGTGCTAGTCACCACATAGATCAAAAAAATACATGGCATAATTCTATGGAAAGATAACATGGCATATTACAAAACTCATGTAGGACTCAACTTCATAGGGTGCACACATCAATCATGGCAAAAATGACAAAAGTGCATGTTCTGATAAGAGTCAGAAACTAACATCACATAGCCCTCTTCTAACAGCATTTCGGGCATCAATATGAGCTCAAATGAAAATGATGCAATGGAATTAAGTGATGTACTCATCGAGACGAACAATTTGACATATTATACGCCCAAATCGGAGCAGTATACAAAGAGTTATGATGCAATGAACATGGCATGTTTATGACGAAGATTTCGGGACTTAGCAAAAATAAGACCTCGGGGAAGGTCAACGCGGGCGGCGGATCTCGCCGGATCCGAGGCACCGGCGGCCGGAGAGGAGGAAGACGAGGCCGGGGAAGGCGGATCCGGCGCCGGGGCGCTCGCCGACGTCGGAGGAAGAGGCGGCGGGCGGCGCGGTCGCCGGAGCAGGGAGGCGCGGCGCCGGAGCAGCAGCAAGGCGGCGGGCGGCGGCGGCGCAGCAGAGAGGCGGCGGCCGGCGGCGGACGGGCTCCGCGGGCGGCGCGCGGCGCCGGAGCAGCGGCGGCCCGCGGAGCGGACGACGGCGATGGGCGGAGGCGCGGGTCGAGCGGGAGCTCGGGACCCCGGCTCGGGCACCCGCGAGCGCGCGGCGGCGACGGCTCGGGCCGGGCGGGCCTCGCTCGGGCCCCGGCGGGCCCGCTGCGGCGGAGGAGAGAGAGGGAGCGGGGGGAGCTGACGTGGCGGCGGGGGATAGGCTGCGGGGGCGACGCGGGTGACGTGGCGCGCCCTCATTGGCCGCGGTGAGGTGGCTGGACGGGGTGGACGCGTCCGGCGCGGCGCGGAGGGAAGAGGCTAGGGTTTGGACTGCGAGAATTTCGGGAGGGGATCACCTATTTATAGGTAGAGGGGGTTAGGAAGCTCCAAATGGAGTGCGGTTTTCGGCCACGCGATCGTGATCCGACGACCGAGAGGATGGAGGGGACTTAGGTGGGTTTTGAGCCACTTAGAAGGGGGTGTTGGGCTGCACCAAAAGAGGCCTTTGCGGTTACCCGGTTAACCGTTGGAGTATCAAACGGACTCCGATTGACCCGAAACTTGACAGGCGGTCTATCGGTGCTATACCAAGGCCGCTTGGCAAACCTCGGTCCATTCCAAGACCGTTTAATACCCGCACATGAAAAGAGGTAAAAGGGGACGCTAGGGAACATATGAGCGCCGGATTGCAAAACGGACAACGGGGAAAATGCTCGGATTCATAAGATGAACACGTATGCGAATGCGATGCACATGATGACATGATATGAAATGCAGATGAAGACATGGCAAAGTGCAACACGCAAGCACATGACATGGCAAGGACGGCGAATAACTGACAGACACCTGACGCATCGAATCCGGGGCGTTACATTATTTTAGAGAGAAGTGTGGATTTTTCTTTTTCTTTTTGGATGGAAGAGTGTGTGCGAGTGAGCAGCTAATAGACCAATAGCCTGCTGGGATTTCTGCCCAGTTCAAAAACAGGCCGAGCCACGAGGCCAACTCCTATTTGATGCCCTCTGCGCTGTTTATACACCCCTCCACGCTGGGCCTGTCCATTTACCTTTTTTTCTCTTTTATGACACACTTACAAAAAGAGTGGGCATCGCGAGTCATACACAGGACCTCTTCCTTAAGTTTGAATAGCAGTTTCGTTCAAAATAAGTTTGAATCGCAGTAACCAACTAAGACACCTCATCGGGTGTGCCTATTAACTTCATTTTTTTTCTTTTTTCTTCTATTCACAGATCACTGGTTGGTTTTCCGGGCAGTTCTTATTCTGTTTTTTCTTTTCTTTTTCTTGTTCTTCTTTCTTTTGCTTTTTTTAAATGCACGAACTTTTTGAAAATTCAAATCTTTCTTCAAATTCGTGAACTTATTCTTGAAAATCCGCAAACTTTTTTCAAATGGATGTTTTTTCAAAATTGATGAACTTTTTACAAATTTGTGAACTTTTTTTTTCAAAAATGATAATTTTTTTCCAAAGTTGATGAACTTTTTAAAAATTAGTGAAAATTTTCAAAAAATCAATGAACTTTTTACAAACTGGTGAACTTATCTTCAAAATTAGTGAAATTTTATTCAAAATCAATGAACTTTTTTTTATCAAAATCATGATTTTTTTATCAAATTCACAAACTTTTATTCGTGAAAATTTAAAAAGTTCATAGATTTTGAAAACTGTTAGCCATGTAGTACGGTAGTTTTTTTTTCTTTGAGGCAAGCAGTACACTAGGTCGTACTGTAGCGTTTTTGTAGGGAAAGGAGTACTTTAGGTAATAATAACAAATGAAAGAAAAACCAACAAACGGGAGGAAGCTAACATGCACGAGAGGGAGGTGTCACTATTGGGTTGCGGCCCGCAAACAAAGCTAGCGACCACCGGTTATCCTTTTCGGTGCCTGAAGTCTCCATGAGTTGCCACTAGTCGCACGCAGATGGGCTATTCATGAGCCAGTTCTTACCAGTCGTATCGAACAAATCGGTCGGCTTGTAAAGCGAGCTATAAATTAATATTTCGGTTTCAGCTTCCCATCGAGTCATAATTCCTCTCCTAAAAAGTCTTAATAACATTTATGAATTGCTAAAGAAACAAATCAGACATTTCCTCAAAAAGAAGAAAAAAATGGACTCAAACATAAAAGCACAAATATGTTCCGCTAAACCGTCTAATTCATCGTACACCTATAATCCAACGCCTCATGTTATTAGTCGGGCTCTTATGAATTCAAATTTAATTAGTCATTTACCTGTTTGATCAATGTCCCTCCGTGCTTTCCGCTCTTATTTCTTATGCCCGTTAGAAAAAACTAAGCTGGTGATCTTTGTTTATCTATACATTACATATGTGGGTTCTACGTATTTGAAATCAACGTGGTAGAGTAGTCTTAATCTCTTTGGATCGTGGTAGTTAAGATTTTGCAAATGCAATGTACTTCCAATAGTTGCACCTTTTTGCCTGCTGTCTTGTGTTCTAACGGGATAGGCCGAAGGGAAGCCAAGATTTGATAAGCCATACATCATGGGCACTTCTCAATTCAGAAAACATTAAAGGCCATGATGTTTCTCTTGTTGACTTTATTTCGTCACAATTAATATGGTGGTGTGGGTTGCAAAGCTTTGGTAAGTTGCGCTCATTATCACTTCTCAATCCGGAGCATTCAAATGCCATGATATTCTTTGGTTGGCATTTATCGTGTCGCAATGACTATGGTGTTGCGGGTCGCAAAGCTTCGATAAGCCGCGAATCATGAACACTTCTCAATCTAGAGCATTCAAAGGCTATGATGTTTCTTTTGTTGGCTTTATCACATTGAAGTGAATGTGATGGAGTGGGTTGCAAATATTCAATGAGCCGCACATCATGGCCACTTCTCCAATAACCTTCAAGCCATGATCTTCCTTTATTGGCTTTATTTTCATCGGAATGAATGTGGTGGTGTGTTTGACTCATGAGGAAAACTTCCCAAAATACACGATGAAGACAAAAACATATGTGTGTGTGTGTAAAATACACAGATACACCACTTGTTTACTGATCCATAATTCCAACACCGAAGCGTAGAAAAAAATAAAGCCCCATGACCAAGGGTCTCCTCCGTGCTTTGCCTTGCGTGACTGGCAGCCAAGAAAATCCCAAGGCACATCACAAGTCACTAAATCCCTTGAAACGAGCATGAATCTCAAAGTTTTATATTGAAGAACAAGAAAGGATATAACGGAACACAAAGAGACATGGAGACTCCTGGATTTCTCCGTGGTAGAATTGCGAATTGTCCATACATGTATGCAAAGTGAGCTTTGACATCCGACCGCGCCACGAAGAAAGCAAGCATGCTGATGTAGCGTTGGGCCCATATGAAAACTTGGTGTGTTACTAGGGTCCGTCGGGTAGGGCCCATATAAAAATTTGGCGTGTTACTAGGGTCCGTTGGATAGGGCCCATATGAAAACTTGGCGTGTTACTAGGGTCTGTCGGATACCGTCTTCTACCAAGGACGTCAGCGCGTGGTCGTAACCTTCGGCCTACCTTTTCGTTACCGCCTAGTCATATATAATCCCTATTTACTAACTGGCTTTAACGTTACCTTTACGACACATCAAACCGGCGCGCTTGTAGTTTTGGCGCGAAACACCCTATCCAGACCCTAGTCGTCCGACGGTTATCCAGCAAACCGTCTCTCCCGCCTCTGGCGAGAGAGGAGGCACGGCGGCAGCGAAATCTCCGCCATGAGAGGCCGTACCGGGCATCAACCACACGTCTAATCCGGGCCGTCGGCGGGGGTCTCGACGGCCCGGATTCGCAGATCAGGGAAGGGTTTCCACCATGCCTGCGCCGTTGGTATTTCAGCAAACCCATTTTCTAGACCCCTAAAATATTCCCCCCCTTTACTGCTGCCAACATAGTACTGCGGCGACCGACCAAACGTGCCACAAAACCCACACCGCCAGCCAGCCCATCTCCGCCGGCGGCCTCCGGCGCGGCGACCGGCCTCCGCTCCCACCCCACCCCACCCCACGCCACCGCCGCCCGCCGCCCCTTCCCCGGTCGCCGTGCCCCGTCGGCACAGGCGCGCCTCGCGAGCCCGTCCCCTGCCCCGTGCCCTGGAGGCCCAAACCCTAGCCGGCGCGGCGGGCGGGCGTGGCGTCGGGGGCCGATGGACGACACCCTGGCCAACATACGGAAGAAGCTGAAGCGGCTGAAGAAGGGCAAGGACGAGGATGACGCCGTCGACGCCCCCGCGGTTCCCGACGGCGGCGAGGCCGTCGCCGTCGCCGCCGGGCCGGAAGATCTGCCGGGCGGCGGCGACGTCGAGGACATGGGCGAGGGCGTCGCCGACGAGGGCGGCGACCTGGAGGCCGTCGCGAATGTGGTTCCTGGGGAGGACGGCTTGAAAGGCCCCGGCGTTGATCTAGGGTTGGGGGATGACTTGAAAGGTCCAGGCGGTGATTTAGGGTTGGGGGACTCCCTGTCGGTGCTCTTCAGGAAGCCTGGCCGCAAGACTCGGCAGCAGGCCTCGAAGGATGAGGAGGCAGAGGGCGTGGAGGCTGCTGATTCGCAGGCAGAGGAGGCCCTCAATGGTGGATCTGGTGGCCTGGCTTCGGATGAGACTGCCAAGGGCACCAAGAAGAGGCGGAGGCGGCGCACTAAGGTGGAGATGGAGGAGATGAGGGCCGCCCTCGCCGCTGAGAATTACGACAACGCAATGGCAGGCGATGGGTCTCCCAGGAGGAGGTCAAGGGCGAAGCCAAAGGCTGCTTATTCTGATAGGCGTTCTAGGGCTGCCGCCCGTCGAGCCGTTGAAGAAGTGCCCGTTGGAGAATTGGCGGCCCCTGAGCCTCCCCCTGATTTGGAAAGGAAGCCCGATGAGAAAGAAGAGGCTGTGGATAAAGAAGAGGGTGCGGATGATGGTTTATCGCTTGGAGAGACGCTTCTGCAAGACGTGGAAACCAGCAGAGTTGTGGAGGGTGGATCTAGAAACTCTTCTGATGGGGCAAGTCATTGTGTCGAAGTTCCAGCGAGGGCTGATAACTGCATTGGCTTAAATCCTTGTTCAGGAGGAGAACCTGCTGAAAAGGCATCTCGCAGTGCAGCAAATGCATCCGCTGATGGTGTTTCTGATGCACGGACATGCTCCGAAACCTTGGCAGAGGATATAAATGCTGATGCAGGTTTTTCTCAAGATAAGCCACCTGCACCAACCATCAAAAGGAAACCTAGTCGAAAACCAAAAGAAGCGCCCAAGAAACCTGTTAGAAGGAAGGAGTTGCCTTCGGCTAGTGCTGATGCTAAACCAGTTGAGATAGCAGAAAGTGATGCGTCGTCGAAGCAGCGGCGGCGCAAAAATAAATTTCTCTTGGCAAGGTCTACAACTGTGCAGTCTAATTCCTCGCTGGACAATAAAGCAGGTAGTACAGGCGACGTTAAATATGGCAATATCAAACCAAATGCAGCTGTGCCAACAGAAGAAAGCTTAGATCAGCCAGCTGCTTATGGGGTTCGTGGGTTGTGTGCCGCAAAGGATTCACGTGCCTCTCATAACATGGCAGCATCTGCAAAAGAAATCGATAGCATTGACGTGGTAGCACCATCCAATTTTGAGGACATGGAGAATGCATCAAAGGTGAAACGCCTAACACGAAATACTAGGAAACGTAAACATGGTGACATGGCATACGAGGGAGATGCTGATTGGGAAACTCTGATGCATGAGCAGGGGGGGCTGTTCTCAAACCCCTCAGCAGGTTTTGCAGATCAATCTGTCAAACCAAAAGATAAAATTAAAGCGTTGGAAGTTCTTGAGAATCGAGGTGTTGCTGCTGTAAGTGCTGGCCTAATGGCGGAGGCTGTTTCTCCAATGGAAAAGATAAAATTCAAGGATGTCCTGAAGCGGAAGGGTGGCCTTAAGGACTACCTGGAGTGCAGGTACTTTTGATCTTGTTTGTCCTCTAATGTTTGCTACATGCCCTAGTTTCTTTTTGTGACAATAAATTAACTGCACCATGCTTTATGCGATTTACCCTGCATCATGTTACTGACTGTTTCTGTATTCACTTCAGGAACATGATTCTAAGTTGCTGGAACAAGGATGTTAAACATCTATTGGATCTTGCCGATTGTGGTCTTTCTAATGCTCCCATGGAAGATGATTCACCACGTCAAACACTTATACGTGACGTGTACTGTTTCTTAGATCAGAATGTAAGTTGCATTGTCTCCTTCGTGACATCTGTGTTATTACTTACGTAGATATGCTTAATTTCGATTCAGTACAGTAGTGAGCTATTGCTGGGCATTAGCTGCAGTTATGATACCTTCTTGAAGACTTGCTGGATAAGCTGTTGAAATATGTGAACATTTTATTCTTTCCTTTTACCAGTTTCTAGATCTCCGTTTACTACTAATCTTTTTATCCTTGTCGCAGATTGTTGTTTTTAGCTATTATATGTGCTATATGGTAGATTCCAAAATCATCTAAATGCTAATACTTGATATTTCATTAATTCATAGGGTTACATAAATGCTGGAATCGCATCAGGCAAGGCGACAAAGGGTCATGGAACTCTTTGTTCTGAGGTTGTGGAGGTAGCCAAGTTAAATGAATTACCTAAAATGGAGTCAGTCAGGGTTGAAGGTGACATTGTTGCTGTATCTCTCCAGAATAAAGATCATGATTATGGTGCTTTGGGACCTTTGACAGAAGAATCGAAGGAAAATAATGTCCCTGACGCTCACTGCGATGCCCAAGAGTTGATACCTCACTTACAGTCCACAGAACAGGCATTTGAAGAAAAGAATCTAGATGTATCAACTGAAGGTGGAGATGCATTACTACCACCGATCAATATTACTTCAGTTGGAAACACTGAAGGCCCCAGTCTCGATAAACCAGAAGCAGCTGTTATCGAACATCCTGGAAACAATTGTGAGGTAAATCATAAAGTTGATTCTGGAGGGCACTGCAAAAAGATAATCATTGTGGGAGCTGGTCCGGCCGGTTTAACTGCAGCACGCCATTTGCAGCGTCAAGGTTTTGCTGTCACTGTTCTTGAAGCGCGTGATAGGATTGGTGGTCGTGTTTATACAGATCGTACATCGCTTTCAGTTCCTGTGGATTTGGGTGCTAGCATTATTACAGGTGTGGAGGCTGATATAGCAACTGAACGAAGGGCTGATCCATCCTCTTTGATTTGTTCTCAGCTTGGTCTTGAACTGACTGTACTGAAAAGTGCTTGCCCTCTATATGATGTAGTAACTGGCAACAAGGTTCCCGATGAATTGGATGATGAGTTGGAATCTGAATACAACGGCCTTCTTGATGAAATGGAACAACTTTTTGAACAAAATGGTGAAAGTGCACTGGGTTTATCCCTTGAGGATGGATTGGAATACACTCTTAGGAAGAAACGTGCAGCCCATGCTATTTCTTATGTAGGGCATGATGATCAGTTAATAAGTATGAACAGTAGAGGAGGTGCAGACATTTCCAAAAACTGTTCAACAGAAAAGGAGATAGCTCATTGTGGGGAGGATGGTAAGATAGATGTTCTCAGCCCTCTTGAAAGAAGAGTTATGAACTGGCACTTTGCACATTTAGAGTATGGTTGTGCTGCAATGCTCAAATCTGTCTCTCTTCCATACTGGAACCAAGATGACGTGTATGGAGGGTTTGGAGGACCTCATTGCATGATTAAAGGTGGTTATGGCGCTGTTCTTGAGAGCCTTGCAGAAGGACTTGATGTTCAGTTAAATCATGTTGTAACTGAAGTAACGTACAGGTCTGATGAGTCAGATGCTAGTGGCATTAGTGGGAAAACTGTTAAAGTTTCCACTTCGAATGGAGCTGAATTTGAGGGAGATTCTGTGTTGATCACTGTTCCTCTTGGATGCTTGAAAGCACACACAATCAAATTTTCTCCTTCCTTGCCGGACTGGAAAACATCTTCCATTGACAGGCTTGGATTTGGTGTTCTAAATAAAATAGTATTGGAGTTTCCTGAGGTCTTTTGGGATGAAAATGTGGATTATTTTGGTGCAACTGCGGAACAAACAGATTTAAGGGGACAATGCTTTATGTTTTGGAATCTCAAAAAGACAGTCGGCGCACCAGTTATAATAGCTCTACTTGTTGGGAAGGCTGCTATAGATGGACAGAGTATCAGTTCTGATGCTCATGTTAGCCATGCTATGGTGGTTCTCCGTAAGCTCTTTACGGATGCTGCTGTACCAGATCCAGTGGCGTCAGTTGTCACAAATTGGGGCCTTGATCCTTTTAGTAGAGGTGCTTACTCTTATGTTGCAGTAGGAGCATCAGGGCAAGATTATGACATCATAGGACGGCCAGTTGCAAACTGTTTATTTTTTGCTGGGGAAGCAACATGCAAAGAGCATCCAGATACTGTTGGTGGTGCAATTTTAAGTGGTCTTCGAGAAGCAGTTCGGATTATTGACTTGGCACACAGTGGTAAGGATTATGTGGCTGAGGTGGAAGCTCTACAAACATACCAAGTGCAGTCAGATAGTGAAAGAAATGAAGTCAGAGACATGTCAAATAGACTTGAAGCACGTGAACTGTCAACTGCTCTATGCAAAAACTCATCTGATGCATCATATGCAGTAGCTAGCAAGGAATCTGTACTGCAAGAAATGTTTTTCAGTGCGAACACTACACCAGGGCGCCTACATTTGGCCAAGGAGCTACTGAAACTCCCTCCAGATGCTCTTAAATCATTCGCTGGGTCTAAAGAAGGGCTAACTAAACTGAACTCTTGGATACTTGTAAGTTGATTCTCTAGTAAACTTATTATTTACAGCAGGATAAACGTAGCTTCTCTTACATTCAACTCTTTGGCTCGTGCATTTAATTTCTGGCAGGATTCACTTGGAAAAAATGCAACTCAACTGTTGCGGCATTGTGTACGCTTGCTTTTGCTTGTTTCGACCGATCTGGTAGCTGTTCGCTTGTCTGGTATGCATCACTCCAATCCCTTTACTATTTGTTAGATAATTCCTGTTCCTGTGTGTGGTCCCTTTCTCGTCGCTCCGATGCTAGGCTGGGAAGCTCAAGGTGTGCCTGTTTTGATGAGGGGGATTTGTTACTTTACTTAATAGCTTCTGTTTAGGCAATGAGAATAGAGCTTATTAAAAAGAAAAATAGCGTTCGCACCAATGAGAATAGAGCTTATTTATGCAATGTCAGAATAGAGCTGATCACATGCCTCATTCTCTTCAATCTGAACTTTGTACAGGAATTGGGAGGACTGTAAAGGAAAAGGTCTGTGTGCATACTAGTCGAGATATTCGTGCCATAGCTCGCCAGTTGGTCAGTATGTGGATAGAAGTTTTCCGTAAAGAAAAGGCTAGCAACGGTGCTCTCAAAATGCTGCGCCGATTGCCATCAGTTGAATCGAGCAAGACTAGGAGTAAGGATCTACATTCAGGAATGCGCACTTCGCATGTGCCAAATGAAGCAGGTGCACAGCGTGTAAGATCTGCTGGGAGCCATTCACCTCACAGAACTGGCAAGAAGCCTGACAAGATTGTGAAATTATCTAGTATAATGGCTACAAAATCTGATGGCAGCTCACTTCGTTCCCAGAAGCAACAACATGATCCGGAACCCAAGGCTGATCAAGGCATGGTTATGTCTGAGGAAGAAGCTGCTGTATTTGCTGCTGCGGAGGCTGCTCGAGTTGCTGCCTTAGCAGCTGAACAGGTTCGTCAGTAACACTTTCTTATTCAGTTTCTGAATGTTGAACTTATAAATAAAATCAGGCAAGTGTAATTGATGGAGATACGTATGTTGGTCATTATAAAAATATGAGGTATTCAGCAGTTGTAGTTTGAAACAGAATTCAGAGTGCCATATGCAGAACTTCTACTTTCTGATGGTGGATCCAGGATAAGCAAACCTTTTTCTGTCCAATATAATGAACTGTACATTTAAAACTGCATGAATACAAATATAAATGGAATACCGTCGTATATCTTATTGGCTTGTTGGTTGCTGCTCTACATATTTTTTAGGCTTTCATTTCTTTGCAGGCATATGCATCCGCAGAGGCAGTGATAAGTAAGCCTCGGGAACTCCCAAAGATACCATCATTTGGAGATTTTGCAAGGCGTGATCATCATTTGGACGAATCTGATACAAGAAAGAAAATGACGAGTGACAAGCATGGGAGACTTGAATGCATATCGGAGATTGATTCCAGGAATGGCAAAACTAAGAACTCATCAGCTGAGCACGCCAATTGTCCTGATGTTGACAGCTCGAAAATGACTGTTGATAACTGTACCCAGAGGAGCTATTCAAACGAGAAAGCCTGCCTAATTAATATTAAGGACAATTCTGCAGAGAGTGGAGCTGTAGACAGTCGTTTTACTAGGGCATGGGTTGATACTGATGCAGTCTCCATTGATGGTGTCAAACATCCTATAGCCATTGAGAGGTGGCAAGCACAAGCAATGGAAGCAGATAAAGAATTCTACAGTCGGATACGCATACCCATGGAAGAAGGTTCAGGTAGCCAAAAGCAGACATGCAAAAGTTCTGCCTCGCAGGTTGCAGAAAGCAAACCTGCATCAGAAGGACAATCCCGAGGTGTAGAACATATAAAACAGGGGCTGATAGCTTTCATTAGCACACTACTGATGCCACTGTACAAAAGTAAAAAGATCGACAGGGAGGCATACAAGACAATGATGCGGAAAGCTGTCACAAAGGTATCTTACACACCCTTTCTGAACTACTCCCTCCATTCCTAAATTTAAGTCCTTTTAGAGATTCCACTATAAACACTACATTCGGATGTATATAGACTCCTTTTAGAGTATGGGTTCACCCATTTTGCTCCGGATGTAGTCTATAGTGGAATCTCTACAAGGACTTATATTTAGGAACAGAGGGAGTAGTATGGTATTTGAAATATCAACTTGAATAATTACCTCATATTTTTGGTTATAATGTTAGGGGTGTTGAACTGTAGATATATACATTAGAATGTTTGTTTTCTTTGTAATACCATCTATGTTGCTCTATTTTGTCAGTCTTATTTTCATTAGCCTTTTTCTGCTTGTTCAGACTTGCTGCATAGTGCATTAGGTCATGTAGTGTAAGTAATAGCACTGACTGGTATATGTTTGTTCTGGTCTCAACAGATCATTGATGCATGCACCGAAGGAGAGAAGCTGATGACTGCCAATGAATTTCTTGATTTTAGAAGGAAAACTAAGGTGCGTGCAAGATTAATTCGTAGCAAGTTTTTTCAGACTCTACCTTACTGGCTTTTTAGGGCTTTCTATCAATCAAATTAAATGACAGATTAGGATTCTGTTCCTTCATCGTAGTATTTTCTGTATAATATATTTGTTTATTTTAAATGCAGAAAACTTGCTGTGGCTTCTTTATAAGTTTTAACCCTTGGTGTGTTGCAAATAATGCAGATTCAAACATTTGTGGATAAGCTGGTCGAGAGGCATTGGCATGTGGCTCCAGCCCCCAAATCATAGCATGTACATATCTAGGAAGTTGTTACATGTGGAGAAGCAAATTTCACCTTGCAGACTATGCTGTCACTCAGCAGGCATTGGCTCCATGACCTAAAAGAAGCAGACATGGTTTCACAAGCCTTGGGGGCAAAACCAAACCATGAACCAGATTGGCACATTCATCCTTGTATTGAAGTTGATATCACCTCCATCATCATCATCATCATCATCGTTGCAATGGCTTCCTAGACCTCTGTGCACTCAGACAAACTTGGCTGCGTATGCAGTGAACTTGTGTGATGAGTTGAAACTCCATGGCTTGTACCGAAGTGGCATATGAAGATCTGGGATGAATTCAAGCATTCTGCATGGTCTCAACATGCAAGGGTGGCTCGAATGTATCCCTGGACAGTAGTTTTAGGTCAGCGTAGCAGAACCCATGTTGTTGTTTGTTCAGAGAAAACTGACACCAGACTAGACCCCATCTTTTCTCCCTTTGTTGTACAGACCATAGCTCCGTATCTTGTTCCTAGCAATCACCTAACTCATAGTCGGTCGTGTTAAAAGTCGTCGCGGTTTGGCGGAGATGGTTGGCATCTGCAGGTTGCTGCAGCCCTCTGTATATCCCCCAGCTGCTTATACTGGTCACCATTTATGACTGCTAAGTGCCAGAAGGTGCCAAAAGAAGTTATGATTTTCCTCCAAAAGGATTTTGTTTTTTCCTCCCTAATGTTGTGTTGTTTCCCATCTGGTTCTTGCTGAGTTTTGTCTTTATTTTTACTGTCATATATGCTTTTGTTTTGCCATTATTATGCTTTTGCCTTTTTTCCATTGCGTTTTTTCCGGGAGGATTTTGTTTCTTTCTGCCCTATGTATGTATGTTGTGTTTCCCAGCTGGTTCTTGTAAGTTGTGCCCGTGTTTCTACGCCATGTGAGAGTGGCATCATGTTCGAATATGGTTGTCTTTCCCATTGTTGTCATTTCTTTCCTAGAGAGAGTGCAGCAGCATGTTTCTTACTTTGTGCTATTGTCTTATTTTCTCCTCCAGATGTTTGCTGTGGTAATCAGCATGTCTTTGTTTTCCATGTCATCAATCATTTTCTTTCCTGCATGACTTGTTCACGTTTTTGTCTATGTAATGCTTACTCATGGATCATTCTTTCGTGCAATAGCCTCATTGACAATACCCCTGCAGGATAATACTTTGGAACCGGCGACCTCTGGTCTCGGTGTTACCGCACGAAACCTGTGCTGCTCCCTGGCTGTAGCAGGGGTGTCAAGTTAAGAGATGGCTTCACCTCGTTGGTCTATCCTTTTAGTGTTG
The DNA here is from genome assembly GCA_032464435.1 of Aegilops umbellulata. Taxonomy (NCBI): domain Eukaryota; kingdom Viridiplantae; phylum Streptophyta; class Magnoliopsida; order Poales; family Poaceae; genus Aegilops; species Aegilops umbellulata. The sequence goes on from CP136057.1 coordinate 9,308,610, forward strand.
TTTCGCAGCTTCGAGTTTTCTCACTATTCTCACGTCATGGCAGAGTTGGTATCATGCTCAGATATGTCTTTTTCCGTCACATTAGTTTGTTTTTGCCTATTTCCATGCTTCAGTTACTTCCATGTCATATCTGCCTTTTGTATATTTATTACACGTGTCACTTATTTCCATGTCATACTTGCCTTTTTGTACTTGTAATTAATGCTTGTATTTATCTCTGGTCTCGGTGTCATTGCATGAAACCTGTGCTGCTTGCTCCCTGGCCGTAGCTGGGGCGTCAAGATAGATAGATGGCTTTACCTTGTTGGCCTATCTTTTTGTGTTGTTCGCAGCTTTGATTTTTCTCTATATTTTCACATCATGGCAGAGTCGGTATCATGTTCAGATATGTTTTTTTTTCCTTCTCTTTCTATTGTTATGGTTTTTGTGTATTTCCATGCTTCAGTTACTTCCATGTCATACCTGCCTTTTTTTGTCCATATCCATGCAATATCTATTTTTCCATGTCATACTTGCCTTTTGTGTGTGTATAATTAATGCTTTAATTATCTACTCCCTCCGTCCGGAAATACTCGTCGCATAAATGGATAAAAATTGATGTATCTAAGAACTAAAATATGTCTAGATACATCCATTTCGCTGACAAGTATTTCCGGACAGAGGGAGTACCATTCTTTCCTGCATAACTTGACTCCTACTCTGGCAATGCCTCTGCAGGACAATATATTTTGCTGGTTCCAGCGCGCCATCACATGAAACTTGGTGCTGCTGCTTCCTGGCTGCCTGTAGCACGGGCATGGAGCAACAAGAGATGGCTTCACTTTGCTGGCCTATTTTTGTGTCCCCTCCGATGGAGATGTCAGATCATCAAGGTACACACATCCCTGTTACGTACTCCCTCCGTTCCTAAATATAAGTCTTTTTAGAGATTTCAATATGAACTACATACGGATGTATATAGACATACTTTAGAGTATAGATTCCACCATTCTGCTGCTTATGTAGTACATGTTGAAATCTCTAAAAAGACTTATATTTGGGAACGGAGGGAGTAATATCGAGTACAAAGCCCACCTTCCGATTTCGAATTACTCTGAAGTGAGCATATCCAAGCATGTGTGTCTGCCTTCTTGTATTTCCTTGGCGTGTACGAGATCGCTGATATCGATATCTGGACGGTGCTTCTGTCTTTCAGGAATGCAGGTGATGGTTAGCTGCCTTGTGCTGTGATGATCCATATCCATATCAGGACGGTTCCAGACCGGCGGTAATGTCGAATACTCTTAACCTGAGCCCTTCTATCATTAGCAGCTGACATATGTGGACCTAGAACAGAATAGTATTCTCACAGAGCATGTGTGCCATGGCAGAAAACCCAGCCCCAAGACCTTGAGTGAACGATCCGGATGGATGAGCGGCTGGAAGCTGGGATGGAGGCGATGATGGAGCTGTGCATAGCGTTGTCCATGGCAGGAGGAGCCTACCTGGAGCACACGGTGGAAAAGTAAACGAGGCCTCGGATGGAGTACAAAGTATGTATATGTATATTTGAATTTATGTACGCATCTGCATGTTGGTGCCTTTCAGTTTTACTTTTATGGGAAAAATTACCGAGTTTCGTGGATATGTTTGAAAAAAATAGGGTGCTTGTTTAGCTGAAGAGATTGCTCTGTTGTGGTAAAAGAACTGCAAGAACAGAAAAGGGCACGATTATTATACGTCCAACCAGTTTTGTGCTGCTGTAGCCATAAATTTTTTTTTTCGAGAAAACGCAAAAGACTTTTGCGTTTCATTTCATTGAAAAGATAGGGAGTCGGTTACAGTCGTCCTAGGACGAACAAGCATCGGCACTGTAGCCATAAATTCACAACATTAGTTTTTGAGGGGCACAAATACACAGCTATGTATTTATTTTTAGGTACGCAAATACATAACCGGAAATATGGCAGATTTTTATTTTAGACAAAGATACGATAGAAATAATGTTCTACAAATGTCGGTGGCCTCCGTCGGAAACAAGCCCACCCCACGTGGGTCTAGCCCAAGTACAAGACCTGCATAAGGCCTGCCTTGTCTCGCTTATTCTTTTTTCTTTGATGTTTTATATATCTCACATAGAGTTGCCCCTCAAAAAGATAAAATAAATATCACATAGAGTTAAGCTAGCACAAACCACTTCTGGGTTCTTGTCATTTGGAAGCTAAATATGGATTGCAAGGCAAACTAATTGTCATATTTGGCTTCATGTTGCCGATATTCCTGATTTTTGGCTTGTTTACCCACAAGACATACACTGATGCAAGCAACAGAAGCCCCGTTTATGCATGTCCAACACCGCCATCATGCAGTACTGTGCAGCAGCATCGCTTGAGCCCATCCAGCAAGAGAGCGTGGCTGTGTGTCCAAACGTCTGCTAACGAAGCATCTGCGACGCACTCACGGTCACAGAGTTCAGAAAGCGATCTTCGAGACTTGGGTTGGCCACCGAATCTTGTGTACATGTTCATGCATTCGTTGTACTATTGTCTCCTCTGTTTTCAGTTTCTTCTCTCAAACTCTGAAGCGGCCATCACTGTTTGTGTGTCCACAGAAACACGGAGAGCGAGAGAAACTCCAAGGGTCTGAGCCTACACAGCTGTTCATTAGCTCCTCGCAATGGCAGTGCATGTCCTAGTAGAAACAAGCAGAAACTCAAAACAAATCCATTACATACTGCTACCCAAGCAGAAACTAAAGAGTAGCTAGCATGCTCATCTGCTACTGCAAATTATTTGATGATTGTTAACATCAAACTTTGACAGCAGTATATATATAGCAGTCGTATATTGAACCCTGAAAGACTGCGATCAGATATGACAGCATCCAAATCGTTATGAAAATAAGAGGAGCTCATCAAGTGTTCAGTTCAGGAACCTATAACAGGTGCACACATATGACTTCAGAAATAACTAACTCCAGAAATAACTAACCAAGAATGCAATTGTCAGCACCTCACATGTGTACTAATCTCTAACCGAAGGCAGTTTTTACCCATTCAGAAAGATTGCAGGAATTAATCTGGTTGCCGACAGCATTGATCAGCCAGAACACTCAAGTGCCCAAACGGCCAGTACTGCAGATGACTAACAGATGAACTGTAAAATCAAGAGTTTAATTGACAGTAATACATACCAGGTGGCAGGCGTATATTAAGATGTAAACAACCATAATCAGGCGATATATAACAGCATCCAAATTATCGAGAGAACTAATGAGAAGAAGCAGAGCTTATCAAGTGTTTAGTCCAACAAACCAGATTTTGACTATGTTGACCGGGTTTAACCAAGTTTGACCGATGAACAGTAAATAAAAAAAAGCAAAAAGGTTTAAAAAACTGGAATTTTGAGGCAACCAAGATTCTTGGGTGCGCTAGCGTGGAAATATGTGGTGTTTCGACATTTGAGGAGCTCGTGGCAAAAAAATTAACTCACAAAAAAGCCAAACTTTGTTTTTTTAGAGCTCCCGGATATTATTTGACCATAAAAGTTTACACGCACCTAGCGCACCCAAGCATTTTGGTTGAAACAAAATTTTAGATTTTTATTATTTTCTTTGAATTTGTTGTTCATTGGTCAAACCTGGTCAACATGCTTAAAATCTGGTTTTGGAACAAACTTATCCGGCTTTGAGACTTGAAGGACCAAATGTCTATCAAAAAAAATCTTGAAGGACCAAGTCTATACTTTTGTAGAACTTGAAGGACCAGAAACATATTTTTCTCTTAATTGATCGATTGATTGAGATTCCACATTGCAGCCAGGAACCAGCCGGGAATGGAAGAAGACCACACATTCTTCCTAGCAAGCCAAATTAACGTGATCTGGGTGTCTCGTAGTGTCCATCCTTTAGTCCGCAGATTTGTCTCCTGTGATTTGCACGGCCACATGCTTTGTCCTCCCTCCCCCTCTATTTATCATTTTAATTCCCAAGCATGATCACCGCGTGCATTGCCTCCCATCATTTTGTGTTTCGTCCCTTAACTAATCTCCTCTGTCAAATCAAAACCATCATGCCTCTCATGGCATGGCATGCCTGCCTCTAGCTAGAAAAACCAGAAGAAAATCTCTCCCGTACAGGGTTATCTTGAAGCGCTTGGAGATTCGTGCAGCTCCGGCAAAAAACGTCAAGCATCTAAAAAATATCATAAGAAGAAGGAGAAGAAACACATTGCTAGCTCCTCTGATGGATCGGATGCAACATCACTGTTCATCATCGCTGCTCCCAAACTAAAACACGCTTGCTTGCATGGTTCACGGGCGCTATCGCTTCACTGTTACGGAAGACGCGGCTTTACGCCTTCAGACTCCATTGACCTTTCTCTAATCCATCTACGTACCGCCACGTACATGCACACCGTACGTACTCCTCCTTTAGACAGACAGACTCCATTGACTCTGCACGTACTCTCTTCTCTTCTTCAATTATCAATCAATGAAATCATCCACGGGCCTTTCTTGATTTCAGCCACCAAATGATTTGCATCCACCAACTTTTTGTTTCCATCGAGTACTCGTGTACAGTATGCGTGTACACGTACTGCATGTCTGTACCCAATGCCCAAGCCTTGCTATATGTCAGGGTACGATGTAGGGCCTATAATTTTTTCATGAAATCTAATGTTATGAAGTTCGATCAAAATTTGAAGAGAAATTATCGTAAACGTGCACCCATTTCTCTTTGCGGTAAACATCCGATTTTTTCATCTTCAATTATGTCGGTACAATGAACATCAGAAATAATAAAAATTACGTCCAAATCCATAGACCAAGTAGCGACAACTACAAACACTGAAGTGGGCCGAAGGCGCGCTGCCGTCATCGGCCCTCCCTCACTGGAGCCGGGCAAAACGGTACACCCATTTGCTTCATATAAAATGCATATGCCTTCTTTTTGAGTCGCATCTACAGATGTACTAGCATGTTGCAGTAGTGCATGCGTGGATAAAACAAGTGCCCAACATGTCCTACTCGCAACTAATTGATGATGATAATCAAGTCAATGCGAGCTAGCACGTAAAGATAATCAAGTCAATTCAAGCAAAATGAAATAAACAAGATGAACCGGTATGGACAGTGAGATTGGAGGGACATAGCTCTCTTGTCAATTGTCATGACCCTGCCACTTGCCAATCAAGCGTGGTGCATCATATCTAGCAGTGCCTTTCATGGATAGATAAATGGTCATCTACCACAATAAAGTCGACGGTATCACTCCACTTTGTTGCAAAAAAAGTAGGAAGGCATTAGTATGGTCTAAGAAGAACATGTGCACAAGCCCTTCTTCTGTTTGGTTTATTTTTCCCAGGGCTAATGAGGTATATGACTAATCATAATCAGGCAACTTTCCACTTATTAGTGGTATTTTTTGCCAGTAGGCCACTCCTCATTGTTTCTAGTGAATGTTTGACGAGCAACGAGAGATGATCAAGCGTTTCCTTTTCGGGCAGTGCTTACATATATCATCCGGGGGAAGAGGAGCCTTTCGTGGACTTATTTTTGTAGGTCTATATTCTTTTTATCATGAAGCAATGTACAGTTCTTTCTCGGATTATTTTCCTGCTACCCGTTGTAGAGTTTTACTAAAGGAAAAAAAATCAGCTAAATTAAGATATTGATTGATGTGTATGTAATGTAAAACAGAGCATGGATATGTATTAGGATAAATCCGAGGTAGAAAATAAAATTATGTGAATAAAAGATACTAGTATACAGTAAGAAAAAATTATGTCTGTACCCAAGGCCCAAGCACACATTCCCTTAATTTTACTGATTTTAGTTATTCGCCTAAATCTGAAAACAAATAATTCTCCGCCTACTTTTTTTAGATCAAGTCACCGGCTTAATTCATGTAACAAATGTTTAGAGGTACAGAAAATTTGGCATTGAGGCTGAAGCAACCTGACATGCCGACCAACCGGAGGAGAGAGAGAGAGAGAATTTTTAGGTACTGCGAAACAGATTTTTTTTGAGGTTACTGCAATAGTGCCTCCCCTCAAGATTGAAGATACTGGGCCGGCCCAGTAGTTTTACAGACGTTCGTTTTGTTACTTTTTTATATTTGGAAATATTCTAAATACAAATATTTCAGAAATTAATTTATATAACGCATTAACAAACTGTTAATGCAGTGTCAAATTTTGTCGCACAAACTCTGTAGAATGTCTGTGTCATTATAAAGTTAAGTGACATTTAAAAAATGTCCATGCTATTTTCAAAAATATTCATGAAAAAATAAAATTTGATGGGTAATTTTAAAAATATTCGTACCATTAAAATTGTTCATGAAATTTTTTGCGCTCTTAAAAATATGATGCATGAAATTTTTCAAAATGTTCAATGTGGGTAAAAAATCTGTCTATGTATTAAAAAAATTGTTCAATGTACATTTTACAAATGTTCAGAATGTATTTGGATAATTGTTGAATATAAATATAAAAACGTACAATATGTATCTAGAAAATAATATTTTGAAAGAAATCAACATGTGTTTGGAAAAACAAAGAAAAAAGAAAGAAAACGTTTGAATCCTTTAAAGAAAACACAAAAAGCCGCACGGAAGCTTCCAAAACCGGTCCTGTATCGTTCCATATAAGTTTTCCAATATCATTGCGAAGAAGCTTTCGAATGCAAGTTAATGCGTCGGCCACTAACAAAAGCGCCAAAGGCGAGAGGAACATACGTCTTGCAATAAGCATGACATAGCTCTTGCGCAAATTTTAATGCAACAAAAGCGAACAACAACAACTGATATTAGCGGTCTTCACTCCACTTTGTTGCAAAAGAGTAGGAGGGCATTAGTATGGTCTAAGAAGAACATGTGCACAAGCCCTTCTTCTGTTTGGCTTATTTTTCCCAGGGCTAATGACGTATATGACTAATCATAATCAGGCAACTTTCCACTATTATTAGTAGTATTTTTTTTGCCAGTAGGCCACTCCTCATTGTTTGTAGTGAATGTTTGACGAGCAACGAGAGATGATCAAGCGTTTCCTTTTCGGGAAGTGCTTACATATATCATCCACGGGAAGAGGAGCCTTTCGTGGATATATTTTGTAGGTCTATATTGTTTTTATCATGAAGCAATGTACAGTTCTTTCTCGGATTATTTTGCTGCTACCCGCTGCAGTTTTACTAAAGGAAAAAATTCAGCTAAATTAAGATATTTATTGATGTATGTAATGTAAGATAGAGCATGGATATGTATTAGGATAAATCTGAGGTAGAAAATAAAAATTATGTGAATAAAAGATACTATACAGTATACAATAAGAAAAAATTATGTCTGTACCCAAGGCCCAAGCACAAATTCCCTTAATTTTACTGATTTTTAGTTCTTCGCCTAAATCTCAAAACAAATAATTCTCCGCCTACTTTTTTTAGATCAAGTCGCCAGCTTAATTCTTGTAAGAAATGTTTAGAGGTACAGAAAATTCGTCTCGAGGCTGAAGCAACCTGACATGCCGACCAACCGGAAAAAGGAGAGAGAGAGAGAGAGAGAGGAGAGAGAGAGAGAGAGAGAGAGAGAGAGAGAGAGAGAGAGAGAGAGAGAGAGAGAGAGAGAGAGAGAGAGAGAGAGAGAGAGAGAGAGAGAGAGAGAGAGAGAGAGAGAGAGAGAGAGAGAGAGAGAGAGAGAGAGAGAGAGAGAGAGAGAGAGAGAGAGAGAGAGAGAGAGAGAAGAGAGAGAGAGAGAGAGAGAGAGAGAGAGAGAGAGAGAGAGAGAGAGAGTTTTTAGGTACTGCAAAACAGATTTTTTTTCAAGGTTACTGCAATAGCGCCTCCCCTCAAGATTGAAGATAGCGGGCCAGCCCCCAGTACTTTTACAGACGTTCGTTTTGTTACTTTTTTAAATTTGGAAATATTCTAAATACAAATATTTCAGAAATTAATTTATACAACGCATTAAAAAACTGATTATGCAGTGTCAAATTTTGTCGCACAAACTCTGAAGAATGTCAGTGTCATTATAAAATTAAGTGACATTTAAAACATGTCCATGATATTTTTCAAAAATATTCATGAAAAAACTAAAATTTTATGGGTAATTTTGAAAAAATATTTGTACCATTAAAAAAATTTCATGACATGAAAAATATTTCTGCACTTAAAAATATGATGTGTGAAATTTTTCAAAATGTTCAATGTGGGTTAAAAATCCTGTCTATGTATTAAAAAAATTATTCAATGTACATTTTACAAAAGTTCAGAATGTATTTGGATAATTGTTGAATGTAAATATAAAAAATGTACAACCTGTATCTAGAAAATAGTATTTTTGAAAGAAATCAACATGTGTTCGGAAAAACAAAGAAAAAAGAAAGAAAAACGCTGGAATCCTATAAAGAAAACACAAAAAGCCCACACGGAAGGTTCCAAAACCGGTCCTGTATCGTTCCATATCAGTTTTCCAATATCATTGCGAAGAAGCTTTCGAATGCAAATTAATGCGTCGGCCACCAACAAAAGCGCCAAAGGCGAGAGGAACATACGTCTTGCAATAAGCATGACATAGCTATTGTGCAAATTTTAATGCAACAAAAGCGAACAACAACTACTGATATTAGCGGTCTTCGCTCCATATAGCCCACCACCACCTATCGTGGTTCGAGCACAGGTGTAATAGCGCTAGAAAAGTGTCACACCCGAACTCCATGGTCCATCTCATTTGGGGATCACCACTAAAAAAACAAATCCTAAAAACTAAAATAAAAACCCAATAATGTGATATTGTTCTCCCAGGGTGGCTATCCGAGCAACTATCGTTGCCCCAACCAGGTAGGAACAAACAAACGTTTTCATTCGCTAAGAAAACCAGTCCCAGCAAACGCTTCAGAATTGTCATGCAAAAACATATACATTTGCCATCTTGAGTGTGAGGGCACGATCTACACGTGTCCAGCATGAGAGGTTCCACGTTGTGCCTAGGGAGAACCGGCCAGAAGGAAAAGGAGACCACACTTTTATCCATCGCCAGATAAATCTGGGTGTCTTGTAGTGTTCATCCTTTAGCCCGCAGATTGTCTCCGTTGATTGCACGGCCACATGCTTTGTCCACTCCGCTCCCATCTCATCATTTTAAATTTCTATGATCACAGCATGCATCGCCTCCCATCATCTCATCTCTTTGCATCCCCTAACAAATTTTCCTCCATCAAATAAAAAACCATTATGCCTCCCATGGCATGCTGCCTCTAGCTAGAAACGGAACGAAATTGTTTTAAAAAAAGAAACGGAACAAAATGGAATCCTCTCTCAATATATGTTGTACATACACACTACGCAAACATAACCATGTACTCTCTCCATCAATAAAAGGAAGGCTTTTAATATTTTCTGAAGTCAAATGTCGCATGGTTTGACCATCTTTGTGGGCAAAACTGTCAACAACTACAATACTAAATGGTTATAATACGAACATATATCTAGTTGTGTATGAAATGATATTGGTTGGGCATCGTAGTTCATGATAGTTTTTGCTACGAACTTAGTCAAACCTTGCACCGTTTGACTTCAAACAATTTTTTTTTTGAAAGTGCACCTAGGCGTACCATATCTTTATAAAAGACATAATGTTAACTACAAGAAAGCTAACACTCGTTGCGAACAACACCGCGTAAGACCACAGACGGCCACCACCTCAAATCAAGATACAAACAAAAGCGCATATCCTAAGTTGAAACACAACACCGCGTCACGACCGACACCAGACAACTCCGAAGGGCAAACTTCCTGAGAGCTTCTCTTGTCGACGCATCACCTCCGAAGACCAAGCTTCAAACAAAATTTGAAGCCTTGTTTTCAGAGGCAGAGGGAGCACGTATTATATGGAAGCACTTTGAGATCCGTGCAGAGCATATGAGCATCAGATCTAAAGAAAATCAGAATAAGAAGAAGCAACACAATAAAGGTGTGAGGTATTACTTGTAGGTGCTACTAACTCCTCTGATCGATCGGATCGGATGCGGCATCACTGTTCATCATCGCTGCTCACGTACTATACTCAACACGCTTGCATGGTTCACGGGCGCTGTCACGGGAAACGCGACTTTACTCCTTTATACGCCATTGACTTCTCTACATCTACGTACACGCATACTGTACGTACTTTAGACTCCGATTGACTTCTCACGTACTCCCCTCTCTTTAATCAATTGTTTTAGTTAGTGGCAGCCTTCCTTTCAGCTACCAAATGATCTGCATCGACCAACTTTTTGTTTCGATTGAGTGCTCGTGTACAGTAGGCCTGTACTGCATGTCTGTACCCAAGGCTTGCTATGTGTCCGGGTATGATGTACTTCCTCCACGCTTGAGAAGAGGGAATTTAAATTTTGTCTCAAGTCTAATGTCATAAAGTTTGATCAAATTTATAGGAAAACCTTGATGTACATAGATAAAAGAAGTTTCTAACATGTCTTCAGATAAATCAACAGGCCTTCCTTTTAAGTCGGATGTACTACCATGTTGCAGTACATAGATAAAACAAGTTTCCGGCATATCTTACTCGCAACAAATTGATGATAATAACCAAGTCAATGCAAGCTAGCACGTACATGCATTTCAAGCAAAATGAAATAAATAAGATGAACCAGTACAGTACGGACAGTGAGATTAGAAGGATATAGCAGTCTTGTCATGACCCTGCCACTTGCCAATCAAGCACGGTGCATCATAATCTAGCAGTGCTTTTCATGGATAGATAGACGGTCATCCACCACAATAAAGTCCAGGGCATCACTCCACTCTGTTGCAAAAAAAGAAGCTGGAGGGCATTGTGGTCCAAGAACACGTACACAAACCCCTCCATTTGTTTAGTGTATTCTCTTACATGACTAATCACTATCAGGCCACTTTCCACTACTATTATCTTGCAAGTAGGCCACTCCTCATTGTTTCTAGTGATTGTTTGGGGAGGGAGCAACCAGAGTTGATCATGCGTCTCTTTTTCGGGCACTGCTTACATACATCTTCCACGGAAGAGGAGGGGCCTTTTGTGGACATGTTTTTGTAGCTCTATATTCTTTTTGATAGGAAGCAATACATGATTCCTCCGGGTTCCTTTTTTTTTTTGCAGATATACCCACTGCTATTTTACTAAAGGAGAAAATACAGTTGAATTAAGATATTGATTGATGTGGAAAAAGTAGAGCATCGATGTGTATGTGGACAAATCCGAGGTTGAAAATACAAAATGATGTGAACAAAAGATACTATGCAGTAAGAAAATAGTAATCCGATGGAATATTAGGATTAAGATAACATAATATAGAGCTAGGGTTTGTATCTACAATGTGAGGATTTGAACGACACTAACGTGAATATTGTTAGACAGAGAAATAGTTTTCGCCTTGAGATTATGATGACATGAAGAGTTGAATTGGATGCGTAAGTTACAAACACCTACTACAATTTGGGCTAGGTTGGAAGAAAGACCATCAATTAATTTACAACACCGTTTTATTCTGAAAACTAGTGTATGCAGCAATCCGTACATAAGTAAATAACACATTCATTTTTCCTCCTTTTTTGTCTTGATTGAGGCGAACAAGGCGGCAGCAGATCTACCCACCTCTCCGGCGTTGGCTGCGGGACCTCCACTATGCTTGTCGCTCCAACGATAGGAGGGGGAGGGGACCATAGGGTTTCAGTCCGGTATTAATATATGTGGCGGTATGGATAGTTTAGGCTTTGTCTCTCATTGTGGGTTGCGAGGTAGCAGCAGCGTTGTCGGCGTGGAATAAAAATTTACCCTCCTTGCCCTCATTTCAGTGGTGCTTCGTGCCATTGAGAGGTGTGTGCTGGATGGCGTTGTCCTCGACAGATGACAACCTTCGTTGTCGAGCCAAAAAATTCCAGGTTCCGATTCTCCTCAAATCCTTTGGCTGGAAGAAATTGATGGAGCTCGATCTGGTGCAGATTCCCACCGTCTCCTCTAGGCAGCAAGGTAAGTGTTTCTCTTCGTGTGTGCGCATAGACGAAATCTAGTATCAGTTGCTTCATGTAGGTTCGGGGGTGGCATGACTGCGAGTGAGGCTCCAGGGGTTGGCCTCTAGGGCCACATGCACGAAGAGTTCCCAGCTGTCATCGACATGGTTATGCCAGCTCCTATTGAGAAGCAATGTGTCATCGATTGATTTTTGTGACAGATGTGATCGGTCAATGGTCCAGAGGCTTCGATGTAGTTTTTATTATGTTTTATGTGCTTTGTACTACCAATGAGCTTTTATAATAAATCTGGGTCCTTTTGTAAAAAAGGTGCATTGGTCAATAAGTTTTTTATATATTTTACTCGTTACTAATTGACAATAATCAAGTCAGTGTAAGGTCTAGAGAGCTCCTCGCCAAAAAAGAAAATTGTATCGCGAAGGTGCTATTATGACCCCGAGCTCATATGCGTCGGGTGAACAGTAAACAACTGGAAAATATAAAAAAACTAAAATATTTTGGCAACAAACATTGAAGAGTGTTTCGTGATATTTTTCATAATGGGATGACATTCGTAGAGGTCTGGGCAAAAAGAAAATAAAATTGATGCTTCAAAATGCTTAAAAAATAGTCTTTTTTGGAGCATCTACTTTATTTTATCTGCCCAGACCTTCACGATTTCCTTTTTCTTTTTACTATTTTTAAAGTTTTACTATTCACTCAGGTGCGAGCTCGGGATCAGAAAACCCCTTAGAAACTAATAAGAAGGGTAGCACTCTTGTCATGATTCCGCCACTTGCAAACAATTAAGCACGGCGCACTATCGATCTAGCTGTGCTTTTCCCATAGATCGACATCACAATAAAGTCCGGGGGGCATCATTCGACTTTGCTGAAAAATGATGGAGGTCCAAGAAACACACACACGCATTCCATTTATTTATTATGTATTTTATTATCCCACGACAAAGAAGATACTGCTACGTACTACTCCCTCCGTTCCTAAATATAAGTCTTTGGAGTGATTTCACTATGAACCACATACGGAGCAAAACGAGTGAATCTATACTTAAAATGCATCTATATACATCCGTATGTGGTTCATAGTGGAATCTCTACAAAGACTTATATTTAGGAACGGAGGGAGTAGTACAAGCCTAATTAGCCAGGTCACTTTTCATCAATTTTGCCAGTAGCTCATCATTCGCTTGGCAGTGAGATTAACCCAGAGGCAGGCATCGAACAAGTGCCTGACTTTTGTTGAAGTTTCTTCGATTCCTTTGACACATTTTGTAGGCGTAAAAGCGATGGCGTCGGATAAAATGATATAGCATTGCAAAATTAATCAAGCAGCTGAATCAAGATATGCTTACTAAGACCACTTGACATGAGTGGTAAGCTATCTCAAAAACAATGAACAATAGAAAAAAAAAGATATGCTTACTAAAAGTTACAGCCGCAAAGGTATCGTGTCTGTCGGTGAGTTTCAGTTGGTTCGTCAAAAGAAGCTGCTAATTATAATTAAGGTTAAGATGACAAAAGCCGGCCTGTATGTGCAGTGTGAGGATCTGGTCGACGCCGACGTCCGCCCGTGTGTGAGTATATTTATTTATAAGTTGGTTTAGAATTTTAAAAAGGGTTATTAAAGTTGGGGACTGTGTTTATGATAGGGAGAAGACTTGGGAGCAGCGGGTACGGCCTGTTGGATCACAACGGGACAACGCACCACGCCACCGCAAACATAATCCTCATTCATTTCTGCTGCTGCGACCGACGACAAAACCTTCCATGCATCAATGCATGATTTCAAACAGGAATAAAAAGATTGTTCATATAATAAAAAAGGATCTTGATTTTATTAAGAATAAAAGAATTGCTTGATTAATTAACGAAAAATCAGACGAAAATTGTTACAATACACCCGCAAGACGGGGGCACTCGGTTGATCTGACTACCCACATGACTGACATGCGTCCCCGCAAAGAGGAACACTGTCGAGGATGTCGGTAAAACGTCATTGTCCCCGCTGCTCCCTGAGAAGGGACTCCGACTTCACCGCAGATGACCAATTAAGAACCCTCACACCGAATGAAGCATCGGAATCCTCTCAGCCTATGCCCAACAATCGGCCACAATGCATCGAGGACCAGACAACCCGACTTCAAAGACCAGCCTTGCAGGAGAAAAGGAGCATGTCTAACACCAACAGAGTCCGGACTGCCCGTGACGTGTCATCGTTGCCGCTACGTCGCACGGTGTCGCAGCAACTCTGACTTCACAATGAAGAGCAATCTAGACGGTCAACGACGAAGTTATTTATCATTAATATAGAGAAATCTACACCATATGGATAACAATTATTCGCATTAAAATATGATCACACACCCTCTGCATTCGAGATTATGCAAGATTATACAACAAAGATTTTGACATGGCATTTTGTCTCTCGGGATGAACAGTAAATTTCAAACAAAATGTAAATAAAATAAAAAGTTCTGACTTTTTTTGTATATGTTCGTGTTGGTGTCGCAAGCATGCTTGAAAATTTTCATGCGAAACGGAGCAACAATGTTTCGTCGGTGAAAAAGACAAATTTGGGGTGTTATTTGGTGTCCAATTTGTTCTTTTTTTGCATAGGCCAAAATGCTTAACCTTTTTGACTCAAAATTTACAGGTAGCATTTGAATGTGCCTAAGAACGCATCATTTTTTTTGTCTTGATCTTTTGACATTTCAAAATTATTTTTGGCCCCCGGAGCACATGCTCCTGGAAGCAATAAAGAAGCAGCAACAATTAGTGGATTTATGGTGAGTAGTTTCTCATGTCAAAAAAAGTAAAATGATTAAGGAGAGTAGTTTCTCGTGTCAAAAAAAGTGAAATGATTAAGGATACAATCAACCAATAAATTCTATCAGGGAGAAGTAAGGTAACTAAAAAGTATAAGTTAAGTTAAATTAAATTGAAATGATAATGTGAATTTTCCGAACTACATGTAACTTACATACATGTTTGACTATCTGGCGATCAAATTGTTGTACGGAACTACAGATTAACGAGCGGATGCTAAGTAACTTTTTTTAGAAGAGGATGCTAAGTAACTGTGTAAAAGCCGGATATTTTACATGACGAATGAGCTGGATGGCTTTGGTTGCACCGGTCAATATGATTGCACGGGCCGGCCGGCTGGCTGGATATGTGGGTGGTTTACTTAGTTTGTGCTCATTTGCCGTGGCTCATAGGGCCCGTATGGCGCTAGCCATGAATGTCCACAACTTAGGTCCGGTCGGTCCGTGCCTACGTGGTAGCCAGGGGTCAGGGACAGACAACCTTATACATATACACAAAAGAGAGGAAGAGAGTTTCTTCTGCGGTTAGCATTGTAGATGCAACAGCGATTGCACGAAATTCGCAGGTCCACGCAGGTGCGGAGGCACGTATCTGCCCAGACATGCCATGTCACACGATTGCTTTGTGATTCATAAGACTAGTGGATTTCACATCGGGGTACATCAAAATGGTCGTATTTCAAAGTCTTTGTCATGAGGAACATGAATATGTAGATGAAACTTAATATAGACTTTGGGTTCAAATTATATAAAAAGATTCAAAATTGAAAGCCAAAAGAAAAATAGGGTTGGTGCCCCCGCACCTGCGTGCCATAAATCCCCTCATGTGGTTGTGTCCGAGCTGAAAATGGTCGTCTGGCCTCATAAGGAAGTTGGTCGGTGTATGTTCACATTCATCTCTGTTCCTCAGCCGTTTGATTTTGTCCCTCCTGCACGCCACCCCCACACACCCTGCATTATCTCAATCAATCAAATCTTATCAAAACCTCAATGAAATCAAAATTTAGCTTGTGTTTACCTACCGTACTCAAATCAAATCAAATCTTAGCGAAACCTCAACTATATCAAAACTTTCTTGTCCCCCTATCTATACTCAAATCAAATCAAAGCTTACCAAAATCTAGAATATAGTGGATGCGAGAAATATGGCACGATCAAGTTGCTAGTTCAATTAAGTCCATCTTCTACTCCTAATTCTTGTCTTCCTTTTCAGCAAAGATGCCCTGGATACACACTCTAAAAAAAAGCATCAACGAATATCTAAAAAAGATAATACTACTACCCGCAAAAATAGAAACTAGTACTACTACACGATGCATGGATTGATCAACATGTTTTCCCTTTTCTTCTCGTGTCTACGAGGGCTAGGCCACACATCTTCTTCAAGTTTTGTCGGTGAGCATGCACTACTGGAATCGTCTTCTTTTTTAGTGCTCAAGAAACTTGGCGAAGGACGAAAAAACTCGGCAACGCCTTCTCGGCAAAAGGCATATGACGTACACCTCTCAGGCAAACAAACTTTTCCGAGGGTCATTTGATGGGCACTCGGCATACAGTTTGGAGAAAACCAAAGGCAGGTTGTCGACAAAACAAAGTGACTTGACAGCTACTGGACGGAGACGGTGGTTGCCACATGGCGTATCTTTGTCGAGCATCCTATGTCCAGATCTAGGCAAACTCTAATGAGCGATTGGCCTAGTTTTTTCCGGCCCGTTAATTTTGTTTGTTCCATTGGGTACGACTGATGTTTCTTTTTTCTGGGCCAGATGAGGTCGTGCTAGAACCCAAATGGAGCAAACTTACGAGGGAAGACTTCTTCTTTCGCTCATTGTACCAGATGAGGGCTATTTGGGAGCCGACGGTCACCGGATATTAGGGTCTTTATATTTAGGTATGCAAATATGCAACTGAAAATGAAACGATACAAAGAGGGTAACAATATTATACCGACGTCGGTTTTGGACCTCCTTTGCGCAAAGCTAACCACCATGGCTACTACTGTTGTTGGTCGAGCCGAAGTATAAGGCCCAACTTATCTGACATAAAGTTATTTTTTCATTCCTTTGATGGATTATGAAAAGAAAGAGTTAATTAGGGCTAGCTAACCTCCTTTGCACAATTGTGCCATTACCAGCATCAGCCAAAGACGGAGGCAAGAGAGGCGAGAGTGACGTGGTAGGCGCTTGTGCTCCTGTAGGATCGAACGTGAGAAGGGCGAGGAAGAATATGGTTGTATGACATGTGGGACCGATAGTACTGATTTTTCAATCCAGATGGCACATCATCGTTGAATAATCCACCAAGATGCCACGTCAGGCCAAACCACCTTCAAAATCCATCGAGGGGGGTGATTTAACCGGCATCGAAAGTTTGAGAGTGCAGTCCCCCCCCCCCCCTCCCCTCTCGAGTTCAGGTTTGAAATATGCACTTCTCTTTTAAAAAGTTGAACCTCAATTCTGTAATGTAGCGTTATTCTCAAGTTTATTCGCAAGAAAATAAAAACAATTTCCTCAGTTTGTACCTGGCTGAAGGTGACCATGCAACTGAATCTAGACTGATTCCACATGGATTGTGCAGGAACCGGCCGGAAATAGAAGAGGACTACACTTTCTCCCTGGCCAGGCAAACTAATCTGGGTGTCTTGTAGTGTCCATCTTTTAGCACGCACATTGTCTCCTGTGCGTGATTGCACGGCCACATGCTTTGTCCACTCCAACCCTCCCATCATTTTAAGTTCCAAGCATCATCACCGCATGCGTTGCCTCCCATCATTTTGTGTTTTGTCCCTTAACTAATCTCCTAGGTCAAATCAAACCATTGTACCTCTCATGCCATTCCTGCCTCTGACAAGGAAAACAAAAGGAAATACTCACCCTATTATACCCTGCTTTTTTTTCCGCACATTAGATTTGACTCAGTCAAACTTCATGAATTTTGGGTCAAAATTACATCAAAAATATCAACATTTGCGATAATTAGGGTTACCACACGAAAATTAATTCTATGATGCATTAAAGAAACTTCATGAATTTTGGCCAAGTTTATGTTAAAAAATATCAGCATTTGCAATAATTAATTTTATGATGCATCTAACCTTATTGATTAAAAAATATGAATGTTGATACGTATTTTTTCTAGAATCTTAGTCAAACTGTATGAAATTAGAACGAAGACAAAGCGTATATGCGAAGTGAAAAAGAAACGGAAAAAGCACTAAATACAGCACAAGAACATCAGTACAGGGTTACCTCGAATCGCTTTGAGATCCATGCAGCTCTCGTAGAAAGCACACGAGCATCATTTCTAAGTTCTAACAAAACAGAAAAATAATACTAATAAGAAACATATTGAAGGTGTGATCTTTTACCTGTATCCGCTACCAATTCCTCTGATCCGTCGGATGCGGCATCACTGTTCATCGCTGCTCACAACTCATACACGCATATATGGTTCACGGCCCCTGTCACTTGACTGTTACGGGAAACGCGGCTTTACTCCTTTATACGCCATTGACTTCTCCCCATCTACGTACACGCATACTGTACGCACTTTAGACTCCAATTTGATCGACTTTGCATCCACGTACTCACTTCTCTTCAATAATCAATTAAATCAGCTACCAGACTTCCTTCCGGACACTATACTTGTAGTAATAAGAAAACACCTTTTAGAAATAGAGACACACAGGGTATAGACGCCGCCGCTCGCCCCTCGCCCCACTCCCGCGACGCGCCCGCGCGTGCGTCTCGGGAGATCTAGATCGGCCGTCGGCGACTCCCACTCGTTAACGTCTCCTTCCCCTCGCCACCGCCGGAGTGCGCCCACCGGGCGAAGCCCGTGCAGGCGTGGGCGGCGGCGGGGCACTCCCTCCTTCCTATGGTCCTCGTGGCGGCGGCGCGGGTCGGCTGTTCAGGGACAAGGGGCGCGTCGTTTGGCTGGTCCCCCGAAGGCGGGAACGACTGGATCCGGCGGCGACTGGGCTAGGAGGAGGTGGCGCGGTGCGGCGGCGTTGGTGGCGGGGTTTCGGTCGGATTCGTCTCCAATCTCGATCGGGATCTCCATCGGGGGCGTGGCACGGCGGTGGCGTGATCGGATCGGCGGCGGCGGCACCGGTTCGGCGGCGAGCACCGCTCGGTTCCAGCCAACCGTGAGATCGGGACGACGTGGCTTCCGGTGAAAATCGCGCCTGACTGCGGTCATGGCGGACGATGGCGGCGTCTCGGGCGTCATTCCCTTCTCGAGGCATCGTCGTTGCAGGTCACGTCTATCTGATCGGAAGGTTCCGGGGGAAACCCTAGATCTGGATCTACTGGATCGGATGATGCCGATGTTTTGATGTCGTTCTCCCTCCTGGGGGCATCGTTTTGGAGCAAGTGTTGGCTGGAGGGTACAAGAGGAGGAACGACGTGGTATCTGACACGTCGACAACGGCGGGTCTCAGCGGCATGGAGCAGCGGGGTCTCGCCGGTGGGCGTGTGATGATGGACGAGCGCAGGATGGTGGCGTTGTCTGGCGTCGTGGTGGCGTCGACAACAGCTAAACCGGGTAAGGTACATGCAACAGTACAGCACTAAAGATGGATTGGTGGCAGGTGGCTGTGGCGGCCTCATACCCGACAGGCGTCCAGGTTGAGGTGTGCGCCGGACTGGTGGGTGCCCCATACCCGGCAGGCGTCCTGATTGGGACCTCGGGTCTTAGATGTTAGGTTTGGCTGCGATGTCTGTTTAATATTAGGCCCAGACTATCAACATCCCTTCATCAACTGGATAGAAGTAGCGACAGATATTGCCTAGATGGTGGCTTTAGTCTTATTTTTGTATGACTTTATAAAATCTTGTGTGAATAATTAATAAAATGGCTACATGCATCGTCCAGATGCAGAGGCCAGGGTCCTCTTCCATTTCTAAAAAGAAACTTTCTTCCGGCCACCAAATAATCTCCATCGATCAACTTTTTGTCTCGATCGAGTACTCGTGTACACTGTGCATGTACTGCATGTCCGTACCCCCAAAGGCCGGACTATGATGTTATTGATGTACTACGTTGCACTATCATAGATACAAACAAGTACCCGGCATATATATTACTCGCAGCTGACTGATAATATCGCTGTAAATTAATGTAAGATGTTTTAGATCACTAAGAGTAATAATCAAGTCAATCCAGGCTATGTAGCAGAGGCGCATTTCACCGCAGAAAAGGAACAAACAAAATAAAATGGACCAGTACAGTACGAACAGTGAGATTAGGAGGATATAGCAGTCTTGTCATGACCCTGCCACTTGCCAATCAAGATAGATGGTACAATAAAGTCCAGGGCATCATTCCACTTTGTTGCAAAAGAAAGCACCTAGATTATGATGCAACATGCTTGATTGGCCATCTAGATACATCCAACAAGTATTTTCGGATATCCGATAAGTATTTTCGGATGTATCTAGACGTATTTTAGTTCTAGTCACATCCAATTCATTCATTCATCTGATAAATATTTTCGGATGAAAGAAGTAACACATAGGTCACTAAGTATTTGATATACTTCACTCGCGACTGATTGACAATACTCAAGTAGGTCTAGACAATTGCTCACATTTTTTTTATTTTTCTGGAACTAAAATAAAAACACTACTCCCTCTGTAAACTAATATAAAAACGTTCAGATCATTACTTTAGTATTCTAAATGCTTTTATATTAATTTACGAAAAAAGTACTTAATATACATAACAATAAGGATATACTCCCTCCGTCCCATATTAAGTGCCACTTAATATATGGGATGGAGGTAGTAGCACTCTTGTCATGATCCAGCCACTTGCCAACAATTAAGCCCGGCGCATCGATCTGGCAGTGCTTCTCATAGATCGACATCACAGTAAAGTCCAACCAAGGGCATCATGCCGCTTTGTTGAAAAATGATGGAGGTCCAAGAAACACACACACACACACACGTTCCCTTGATCGTATTGATTTTTGTTTTCTCCAGGGGTACAAAGGAGATACTAGTACTAGTACGTACTTCTCATCGGTGCTGGCCCATCATTCGTTTGGCGGTGAGATTAGAGCAATTCTAGTAGACCCCGTAAAATTCCAATCCGCAAAACACGTTTGCAGTTTGATGAAAATCTTGTTTGCGAGTCGAGAACAAGCGCGGCCGAACAGAAACCGTAGATGAAACTGCATAATAAAAAAAACAGTTTTGTGGGAGAAATTGCACAATAGTAGTTCATCACATACTACATATATTTACATGATTAAACACTACAAACACTAGTTCATACTACATACTACATCAGTACTAGTACTAGAGGGGGTGGGGATCTCACGGCGGCGAGCTCGCGGCCATGGACGACGCCGTGGAGGAGCTCAATCCTCCTCGGCGGAGCTGCCGAGGTCGATGTACTTCTCCATCTGCTCATCGCGGACGCGCCGCCACTCGTCGTCCTTCTCCTTGGGGTCGAGGTTGGCCGCGACCGCCTGCTGGAACACGAGGTCTTCGAGTTCCTCTTGGTGGCACCGGCGCTCCGCCTCCTTGTGCAAGCTCTGCTCGGTAATGGCGGTCTCGCGGACGCGAAAGCTCGGCGGCGGCGAGAGGCCGCGGTTGGTCCACTTCCTCGCCCCGCGCTTCCTCGCGTCGTCCGACCGGACGCGCCGCTTGCACTCGGGGTCACTGCCGCCGCCGGATCTGCTCCTGGAGCCGCGTCCGGAGCTCCACATGTGGCCCCACATGACGGCTGGAGGCGGAAGGGGCTCGCCGGCAGCGAGAAATGTGAGAAGGGAATGGGGAATTGCGGAGCTTAGCAACGGCAGGGGAATGAGTTTCGACCCGCAAACGCGCTGCAAACCCGTAGATATACTGGTCGGGATGTGCGGTTTGCGGGCCGCGGTAAATATTTTTATGGGTCGGACGAGTATGCGGGCTCTGTTCTGACTAGAAAATTGGTCCGAGCCCGCATACTCATCAGAATTATGCGGGTTTGCGGTTTTTGCGGGGTCTACTAGAGTTGCTCTTAGCAAGATGCAGGCATCGAACAAGCAAGTGTTTTTTGCGGAAGTTCCTTCAATTCTCTCGACACATTTTTTAGGTTTAAAAGCGACATTGGATTGTTTGATCCAGCATCAAATTAAGTCAAGCAGCCGAATAAACCAAGGAATTAAAATTTACAGCCCCAAAGAGGCATACATATCGTGTCGGTCGGTGCGTTTCAGTTGGTTCGTTTCGTCAAAAGAATGCCAATTAAGGTTAAGATGACAAAAGCATGCCTGTATGTGCAGTGTGAGGATCTGGGCGACGCCGACGTCCGTCCGTGTATAAGTATATTTATTTATAAGTTGGTTCGAAATTTAAAAAAGGTTAGTAAAGTTGGGGACTGTGTTTTATGACAGGGAGAAGACTTGGGAGCAGCAGGTACGGTCTGTTGGATCACAACGGGACAACGCACCACGCAACCACAAATGTAATCCTCATTCATTTATGCTGCCGCGACCGACGACAAAATCTCCCATGTATCATCGCATGCCACCTCATCATTTAACATGCATAGAAAAATGCTCACCTTCACATGCAACTATGCATATTAAAAATCCACTTCAACATGCAAATATGCATGCTTGTAAAATTCCATTCTATTAGGCTGGTCGTAGTGGGAGTATCATATGTGATATCATGCATGCCAATTAGACTTTTTAGATAATGTGGCACACAATTAAATAAGTAAAAAAAGGGTGTGGTATCATATCATATCACCTCGGTATTTAGAGATGCTTATAGGGGTAGAACGTGTTTGCGTGCGTTCATAGAGAGTGTCTACGTTATTAAACCTGGGCATCCTCTGGGCCGGGCCTAGTTTAGGCCAGGCTTTGCGAAGCCCAACCTCAAATCCTAAGCCTGAGCCGGCTCGAAGCACATGAACAATGTGCGTTTTAGTTAAAATAATTAATTTCGAAATATTTAAATGTTATACTATACCTATATCTCTAATAAAACAGTCATCTATGTCATGTTCGAGCTTTTTCGGAGCCGGGCTCGGGCGGAAATGCTGAGCCTGAGCCTGGCCTGGATATCAGGCTTTCATGCGGAAAAGCTTGGCCTGAGCAGGGCTGCCCATGCCCGGGTCTAATCCACGTGTACCTGAGCTTTGAATAGTGTATTAAAAAGGTAGATTTCCTCAAAATAAAAATAAAAACCGTAGATATAAACACTCTTCCCGCAAACAAAAATGCTGTATATGGATTTGTCAAAAAAAAAGCTGTATATGGAGTTTTTTCCGTGGACGCGAGTTGACCGCGGCAGTGGATTCGGCGGATGGGTACGGTACGGGGGCAGGCAGGCAGAGCGCCGCGGCGAGCAAGAGACAAATCCCACGTGTCAGCGGCGGTCCCGCGCACCCCCCGCCGCGGAAAGCAGGCTCGGCGTCCCCCACCAGGCCACCACACCGCGGCCTCCACGGCACCCACCCCGGATCCGTTGCCGTTCCGTCCCGAACGTCTGTGTCTGCCACCGCGCGCTCTCTTCTCTTCCTTCTCTATCCGGCTGCGGTTCGTCTCGTCCCGAGCAGCGCGGGGGTTCGGCTGGGAAGTGGCCCCGCCCCGGGACTATACCGGATATATACACGCCACGTCCATCCGAGATTACCCCGAGCGAGCTTTTTTTTTTTTTTTACCCCGAGCGAGATTACCCCGAGCGAGCTGACGGCCCAGATTACAAGGATTTCAATAGTCACAACTTGGTTATTTGGAGCTCACCTTCTTTTAAGGGAAATAGCCAAGCCTTTTATTCATCAAAGGCCACATGAAGTGGGATACAGTTCAGGTCATGGGGTTGCCCAAACCAAACGCGGCGCCCCGGGCTCAAGGAAAGAGAATGCTTGGCTAACTTATGAGCTTCTAAGTTGTTCAAACGGCCTTCAAAACAAAAATTACAAAAGAAAAAAGACAACTGCTGGACTCTAATCTCCTTGATGGTGGCACCATAAGGTCCATTGCCGTCGTTGTGGATAGCCCTTACCACCTCCTTCGCGTCAGAAGATACGACAAAACTAATTTACATGAAGCTCGGTTGCGAGTGCCAGGCCTTCCCGACACGCAATTGTCTCCAGCGTCGCGGGATCATCCACTCCTCTGATTACCAGGGCCGAACTTTCGAGGAACGTACGCCCCCATGTTATCTCTGCATACCGGCACAGCTGCCCCCTTGCTTCCTATTCTGCACCCCGCATCGGCGTTAGTTTTTGCAAAGCCCGCAGGAGGAGCTTTTGGTTTCCTCCCGCCGGTTATTACCACCCTGGGTTCGGTCCGGTCTGGTTTCTGTCTCCCATTGATCGCCTCAAGTTCATTCATGTACCTGCCAACTAACGACATGATCGCATGTGGGCTTTGAAAAGTGCCTTCATGCATGAATGGCCTTCCGCCTTGCTGCCCAGATAGCCCATAACGTCATCTAGAGCTTAACAAATTCAGCATGAGATAAAAGCTCCACTAAAGTGAAGAGCCAATGCTTAGCCTTTGGCTCGGTTGTTGCTGCCATTTTTTGTAACAGGTCTCCTTCTACGAGCGCCCATGTACACCGAGCCATTGTGCAATCTAGGAGTGAATGTCTCCACAAATCGGGTGCCCCACATAGACCACATGAGCTTGATTGTGCCATATGTCTTCTAGCCCGGACGTCATTCGGTGGGATCGAATGTTTTGACAGTCTCCAAAGAAACATCCTAACCTTTCCAAGTACTCTAGTTTTCCACAAACTCTTCCAAGACCTTTCCTCCGTCGACACGCTTGAGGTGCCCGAGTTATTTTCCAGCCACGCTTCTCTTCTAGATCTGGTAGCCACAAGCATGCGATATGCCGAGCGGACCGAGAAAAGGCCATTCTTTTCATAGTGCCAACTCCAAAATTCTGGGATATTGCGAGTGCATAAGCGAATACGAAGAATAACTTGAGTATCCATCGACATAAACACAGACTCCACTCTTTCTCTGTCCCAACCAGCTGATGTGCTATCTATGAGCTCAGACACAAGCAGCGGCGGGTTTTGGGTGATACACCCATAAGGTTTCATCATCTCTTCCCTAGGCAACCCATAAGGAGCTCACGTGGACTCACAAGTCCGTCAGCGGTCAGCGATTGTCCTGGCCATGACCCGACCCGGCCAGAAAAAACCCGACCTGACGCTGCACCCGGGCCGGGCCCGGGCCAGCCATTTTCGCGATTTGCTGAAGGGGACTGGCGGGCTTGATCACTTTTGGGCCGGGCCAGGCTTAGGCCTAGGTTTTTTGCCTCGGGTTTGGTCGGCCCAGGCTGAAGCCCAGCCCGGCCAGACAGATGGCCAGGTATAGTCAGCATAGACGACAAGCATGCCGAAAAGGCACACAAGAAGATCTCACGTCAGAATTATGCACAAACCTTAGAAGATGCAAATTAACAGAGCCCCAAGCATCTCGATCTGAGTACCACGAGCATTTCTTTTGTGGGTGAGCTGGAGCATAATTTCTTTTTTATGAAACATGAACCGAGCAATGTCCTACGGTCAACACCGCTGAGATTATCCACGTGGAAATTACGCGGACAATCAAGATGAAATGAAATAAAACGTACTCCCTCTGTCCCAAAATATAAGAACGTTTTTAACACTACACTAGTGTCAAAAACGTTCTTATATTATTGGACGGAGGGAGTACATGATTACCGTCAACCACGAGTGGCGGGGTTGCACGGGTTAACTAAGCCGTGCGGAGCTGGGTTGAAAGGGAGATCGAAAATTGTACCCCACGGCCCAATTTCGCCCTAACACCCCAGTGTTTTGCTCCTGGGTTGGGCGGCCCATGGCAAGTTTTCGCTCGTATGTAGTTCGTCGTCCATGACCCGTATTCTGCCTATACCACGTGGAGCCGAGACTAAAAATAGAGAACCATGCAAAAAGAAAGAAAGAATAGAAATAAAAACCCGAGTGAAATATACAGACAAGATTACGGCGACGCATACATATACGCCATGATCTGTGTCCCAACGGGTACTATGCAAATTCAAAATTATGGAACTTATAACATTTAAAGAGGGAAAAAATCACGCATGAGACATACGGCTATCGGCTATCGTAATCTATACAACCACCGATACCACCTAGAGTCCAGAACCAATGATTTATGACCTTTAAAAGTCAAAACGTCACACGTGGCATCTATGGCAAAGAGCGAGATTAAAACGATTTGAACCCAGCTATCATGGTTTGTACGACAGACTGTACCACCTAGAGTGCAATAAAATCAATAAATTGCATTTCAACGGCAGAACATCTCGTGTGAAAATCTATCTAAGATTATAACGACATGAACCTAACTGTCATGGTCTGTATTGTAGCTGATACCACCTAGAGTGCAGAAACAACAATTTATGGCATTTAGAGGGTAAAACATCTCGTGTGAAACCTACCATAAGATTACAACAATATGAACGCGGCTGCCATGGTCCGTATTGTAGTTGATACCATCTAAAGTGCAGAAACAATAATTTACGGCATTTAGAGGGTAGAACATCGTGCGTGAAATCTGCCGTAAGATTACAAAAAATGCATACCCATCTATCATGGTCTGTATTGCAACCGATACCACCTAGAGTGTAGAAACAATAATTTACGCCATTTAGAGGACATAACATCCCGCATGAAATCTATGACAAGATTACAAAGATACGAACCAGGCTGTCATGGTCGGTATGACAGGCGGTGCTACACCCAGTATAGATCCTAGAATTTACGACATATAAAGTTTAGAAAATCCCCCGTGAAATCTACGCCATAACTACGACGATACGGGCCGAGCTGTCATGCTCTGTATGGCGACAGATACCACCCATAATCAATATTCTACAATTTATGACATTAAAAGGGTACACCACCCCTCGTCAAATCTACGGCAGGATTACCGCGACACGAACCGGTTGCCGTACTCTACACGGCAACCGATACAACCTACAGCCGAGATTCGACGATTCCCCGTTTCTCTGCGAGCACAGAATCCCAGTCGTCCGCTGGGAGAACGACGCACGCGGATCACGGCCTCGACCGACCCGATATATAGCCCCGGGTACCTAGAGCCGCAAAAAAGCCAGGTCTCATCCCACACAAAACCTAGGCTAGAATTGTGAAAGGCAAGGCAACAGTGGTGGGTGGTGAGAGGGAGAGAGAGAGGGGCGTGTGTGGTGTGGCCGTATCAAAAATAGGCAACACCTTTGGATAAAAAAGGCCAAAAATAAATCGCCGCTTCTTCTTCCTCCGGTAATCCTCTCCCCTTCCTTCCTTGCTCCCTCCTCTCTCCTCCCCTCCGTCTCCTCCTCCGCGCCATCCGTCCAATCCGCCCAAAATTACCCCTCCAATCGCCCCGCAAATGCTCCGCGATCGCCCGCGCGTCGCCCAGTCCGCCGCGCCATTAGCGCCCGCCATTTTTGTCGCTGGGGGAGGATTGATTGGTTGATCGATTGATTTCGAAAGGAGGTAGCTTTTTGCTTCTTGTAGGGTAATTAGGGATAGCGGTAGGGGGAGGCGGAGGCCATGGTGGACGAGTACCACCACCGGATGGGCGCCGCGGCGGCCGACTTCCGGCGCGACCTGGAGGACCTCGTCTGCGACCACCTCGGCGGCTGCTACTCGCCGCCGCCCTCCTCGTCCTCCTCGCTCTGCTCCGCGGCGGGCGGCGGCGGCGGGGGAGGGGCCGAGGGCGGGGGAGGGGTCGGCGGGGGCGGGGAGGAGGAGGCCGAGTCGTCGCGGCGGCGGCGGCGCGAGTCGCGGCTGCTCAGCCGCTGGGTCGCGCGGCAGGCGGAGGAGGTGCTCTCCTCCATGGAGCGCGAGGTGGAGCGGCGGAACCGCGAGTCGGAGCTCCTCGCGCTCACCCGCCTCCACCCGGTCTCCACCCTCGACCCCTCGGCGTTCCTCCTCTCCTCGCCCCCGCCGCCGCGGCCGCAGGCGCCCTCGCCCGCCGCGCCCTCCTCCCTGCTCCAGATGTGGCGGGAGCTCGAGCACCGCCGCGCCGACGCCGGCCAGCCCTTCGACCGCGAGCCGTCCCCGGACACGCCCGACCGCCACCGCGAGCGCGTGCGCCAGATCGCCCGCCGCCTCACCACCTCCACGGACAGCCCCACGGCCGCGGCCGCCACGGCCACGGGGGAGTGGCTCGGCGAGACGGAGAGGCAGAGGGTCAGGCTCGTCAGGGAGTGGGTGCAGATGGCCAGCCAGCCGCGCGACGCCCGCGCGGCCTCCCGCAGGGAGGAGCCGACCGCCGCGGAGAGGGAGAGGCGAGGGGAGCCTCCCCGGCTCCGCGGCCGGCAGGCGCGCACCGATGTCATCACTCGGATGTCCCGGGAGCGTCAGCGCGAGCTGCAGGGGCTATCGGGGTACCACATTGTGTCACAGTTCCCCCAGCGCAGCCGCAGCCGCATTCAGGTGAGATGAGAAGCTGACCGTGTTGCATTGCAGGAATGAGTTATCAGAAATGTCGAGGCTGCCGGTCTCAAAATTGTCTGGTTTTGCAGGGATTGCTTAGGGTAAGGTTCTTGAGGAACGCGGCGGCTCCAGCTGAAGTGGAGCGACAGCCATCTGTGGCGGCGAGGGAGCTCGGGCAGTTGAGGCAGAGCCATCGTGTGTCCACCTTAAGGTTAGCAGACATTGCAATTGCAACTCATATCGGTAATAGTGGTAGCTTTATTTTCATTCGTATCTCATCCATGAATGCAAGTATGTCTGGCATAGTCATTGTAAGCTTGTAGTGCAACGGAATTCTTCTCCACCATGAAAACGCTGGTTATTGGAAGAGATATTTGTTGCTACTTGCTAGTTGCCACTCTCTTCTATTATGTAGCATATGCCCCACATGCACAACCAAATGTCTGTCTGTGGTCCTTTACTTTTCTTGGGTTTCTCGGTTCTATATAGTATACGTTCTTCAGGCTACTGGCACATTGCTTATTTGGGTATTATATAGCATCACTACTAGTTGTCTTGAGTTGCAGTGATACAGAAATGTCAGTTATTGGCATCCAAACGAACATATGGGCATAAAGCCCCCATTATTGGATGCCTTAGTGATTTATATATATTATTCAGCTTAATTTAGAGTTTTGTACTGCAATTAGTGAAGAAATATTGTGTGCATGTGTTCTGGTCTGGAAGATGACCTGATGTTCATCCTATTACACACTGTAGCATATTTTTGAAAGTCCAAGCATCTACGACCTGTGATAGGAATAGCATCCGTGCATTTAACATACTTCATTGGAGAACAAATGTGAAATAACCCACTCAAGCATTTTGCTCTCGGTAGTTTTCCTTGGTAAACAAAACGATCTAGATTTATTAAGTAGCTGTGGAAGTATTGAAATTTGGTACAGACTACACATAAGTCTTTTTCTTTTGAGGTTAAGGGCTTGTTCCATAATTCCATTGTGTGCACGGGGTATTGGGATAGAGCTTTACCTCACCATTTATGGGCTGATCAGTAGAGGCCTATAAGCAACTGTTCAATTATCGCCTTGGAGGCTTTAGAGTGTAGTGCATCTTGTATGTTTTTGAGCATTAGCTGTTAGGAATGCCCGTCACGCGGGAGGAAGAACCATCCCGCCATCTTATCTGTTGTCATAAAAATTGTAGTGGATATCCTGCTCTAGGTTGTTACTTGCAAGTACTTGCTTGCCAAAGAAGTTGTATAAAATGATACAGAATTAGCTTTTATCTGATTTACTGAACATCGCATGTAAAATGATCAAACCATTTCGCTACTGTTAAAGAGGGACTCTCTAGGTTGCTACCAACTTTAGAAGGCCAGTGTTGTCAAGTCATTCGTTTCATGCAAACTTTCTAGTATTGTTGAACTTGAATTCCTTTTGTTATCTGGAGCATTCAAAATTACTGTAATCTGATGGACCGGACTGAAACTAGGTGAACCAATGAGCATTTTCCCTCATAGGAAAATTGCAGGCAAGGTTCCAGGTGCCAGTACTGCCAAGTGCTAATTATGCTGGTCCCTGGCACAATGAGTCATTCTTGCTCTACACGCTAGAGACTGTCCACCAACCAAATTGGTCCTAGATGGTACTGTGAAATGTTTTGATGATATTGACTATATCATACATTGGAAGATAGGATCCTGGACTGAATCCATGTGCTACATGTTTCCTTATTCTAGTTGTGGCACCAACTATCTGCTGGTACCGTGCCTGCTCATTAAGTTTTGTCTTTAGTGCTGTTCTAGTGACCTTGTATTGTTGAAATGCTCCTGTTATTCAGAAAACTGACACCATTAGATGTCCTTTCTTTTTTTTGACAGTGTTAGATTTCCTTCTTTTACAGTCTTGGATTTCCTTGTTGATTGTGCTCCCAACCTTTTTTGTGGACACCATCAATCAGAACAGCTCATGCAATTGGCATCCCCTATCACTTGCCTTTTGTTCTTATTGTCTTCTGTTCTTATGTAATAACTGTGTGACTGAACATACTTCTTTCAGATCAGAGAGTGCTGTAAGTAGTCAAGATGTTAGCCCGTCTGATGCTCCTGTTGCGGAAAATGTTGCATTACTTGGTAATGATGAAACTGAACAGGCAGCTGCTGTCGGGCACCTTACTGGTAGCGAGGATGTGGCCCAAACTACGCCCGAGAATGTGGGTTTACAGGAGGATAACGTAGATGTTGCTGAGGCGGAGTCACCTGCTACAACATCGGGTGACATAGTTGATATGCAAGTGTCTCAAGTTGATACTGTGCTGCAAGATGGGACAGAACGTGAGACAATATTTTGGCAGCCATCTTTGGATGTCAGGCTTGATAGGTGGCCCAATGAAACTGCAGAGAATTCTGACAGAAATTGGGAAGATAATGCAGAGGAGTTACACAGCGAAATCGTGGAGGATGATGACAGGGAGAATGAAAATCTTCAAGATGAGCATGATGCGTGGCATGATGACGAATCTCATGGCACCGAGGAGAACTGGCAAGATGATGACTTCCATGATGCTGCACTTGACACAGGGCCCATTCCTAGAATTGAAAACAGCTTCAACCTACGTGATGAAGCCAATTTGCACAACATGGAACTGAGGGAATTACTTAGCAGGTATTTTTACTTCATTCTCAAAATTTCTTTGTTGATTGTTCATCTCCTTTTAGTTCTTAACCTGTTTCAAAATTTTAATTGCCAGGCGAAGTGTATCCAATCTTCTTAGTAATGGTTTTGGTGACAGTTTGGAACAATTAATAAGATCATATGTTCAACGACGTGGTCATGCCCCACTCAACTGGAATCTCGATACAGACATGCCCACTGCAAATGCACCAAACGGAAACCAGGAACTAGTAAGAAATGCTGAAAATCGGCAATTCCAAGGTCCCGTCAACAGACCTGCCCTTGTTATCCCTCCGCCACCTTTGCCACCGCGGCAGCCACTGTGGCACAGAGATTTGCGCCATAACACGTGGAGCAGTAGACACAGGGTGCATCAGGTATGCTACCTTCTCACCTCATGTTCTCTTGTATAAATAGGAATGTTGTTTTGGTTCGGCGATCTGTTATGAATATGTTTCTCCCATATGATGTAGTATTTCCACTAGTGTTCTGCTCCAAGAGTAAATTTGTGACATGCAATGTCTCATTGGTATAAGCCTATAAGAGCTTTAAAAGTGTGTGTTTTGTTTCTCTTGTTCCTTTTGCTTGAACTATATTTGCTTTTAACTCCATGACTTGTGAGATGTAAAGTAAAAACTTTAAAAGCGGTAAGGGTGGTAATATTTTGTCGTTTTGCTTGACTAAGCTGCGTTCCGTATGTTGATTATAGAAGTTCTATCACGGGGAAGTCATTTGGCTCTGTACTCTTTGCAGGAATTGGACGCCATTAATGATTTGAAAGCCGACATGAATAAACTTCAACAAGGGATGAGCAGCATGCAAAGGATGCTGGAGGCGTGCATGGACATGCAACTGGAGTTGCAACGTTCAGTGAGACAAGAAGTGTCTGCAGCCTTGAGTAGATTCCCGGGACCTGAAGGTTGTTCACCCTGCTCCTTATCAAATATTCAGATATCCATGTCTTCATAACTGTGTTTTTTTCTGTTATACTATAATGTTAATTTCACACCAAACAAGGCCTGATAGGGACACACCTTAAAAAGTTCTTTTATGTGTTTGTTTTTAGTTTCAGGTAGTGATGATATTGAAGACACTTGCATGCTTCCAGTTTGTGTTTCAGTATATTGCCACATGTTTCGATTGCCGAAGCAATTCAATGAAGGCATGCCCTGAGATACTGAAATAACCGTTTCCTTTTGTCTCTCAGGCATGTTTCTGGATCTACACGACGACGGAACGAGATGGGACCAGGTGAGGAAAGGAACCTGCTGCGTATGCTGCGACACACAAATCGATTCTCTACTCTACAGGTCAGCACCCGGCACACGCACACACTCTGCATCTGTTCCCTCAGCCGTCCTCTTACAAGTAGCTAAACATACCACCTGATATGCATCACCGCTCCGGTCTGATAGTCGACCTGTTTTGCTGCTGTTGGCAGATGCGGGCACATGTGCACGTGCTCGAAATGCGCGAACGAGCTGGTGCGCAGCGGCGGCAAGTGCCCGCTGTGCCGGGCGCCGATCGTGGAGGTGGTCCGGGCATACGCGGTGCTGTAAATTATACAACAACAGTCGGAAGTTTTTGGCGCGGGAGGCTCCGTCGCGGAACCGGGGAGGAAAAGAGAGAAGCAAGACCCCTGCTTCTTCTTCATCTTACCGTTTGTTTTTCTTAGCTTTTCTGCGTCTGTCTCCCCATGTAGCCTTCCTGTGTACCATCTTACAGGATTTACATTACATACATATATATCAGCCGCCGCTGTGCTGGGTGCAGGCGATGGGCGGCGCGTGCGTGCGTGCGTCGTGTTATTGATTGGTGAAAGTGTTTACCATGGGTTAGTAATAGTTGTTAGTAGTAGCAGCAGCAGGGAAAGGGACCCAACCCAGTGTAAAAGTTCTTTCGCTGTATTTATGCCCCCTCTCACCACAGCACAAGATGAGTTGAGATGAGATGAGATACTCCCAACCCAAATGATATAATAGATTCTTCTTGTTAACTTCATCATCCACATCCTTGTGTTGTGTTGTATGACCAGTCCTTTGGCTTGATAATGTTTGATGTAAATATTTATCTTAGTGCTTAACCACAGTTTGTATGCGTCGACGCATCCCTCTGACGCTAAAAACAAGGCTTGTACAGTTTGTTCAAATAGTGTAAAGTTTGACCAAATTTGTTGAAAAATTATCAACATTTTCATTTCAAATTGGAGTAGTATGTTAAAAATATTTTCATATGCCTGAAACACTTCCTTTTGGAGACCCCCATGACCGCGGTCCCCCCGACCTCCCCATCCACTCCGACCGCCACCAACCACCACTTCCCCTCGAGTCACACCGGCGACGTGCTTTCTCGCACGGCGAGGGGCACGCGGCTCCGCTCGCTCGAGCGCTCCGGCCCTAGGGTTGGTCTGGGAGTCGTTCTGACACCAGATTCAAATAGGGATGAGCGGCTCGAGCGGGAGGAGGCCGTCGGTCGAAGACCTAGAAGCGCTGTTGAGGACGCTGAACAAGGCGGAGAAGGCGGCGGCGCGCGCGTCGAAGAAGGCGAGGGAAGCCAACCTGGTTCTCGTCGAGCGCATCATGGAGAGAGTGAGAGAGGAGGAGGCACATCGATTGTTCAAATTGGGGGCGCATCTTGAGCCGGAACAGGTGCTGGATTGGGCGGCAGAAGAAGTGTCGTCCACATCGAGAGTTCAGAGGGCGAGATGGCGACCATTCCGTCGAGAGCCATGGTGAAGCAAATGAGAGGTGCTGGTGACCGACGGGAGGTGGTAGTTGGCAGTTTCTACATCCCACTGGAGTCAAGTGGGAATGTCAGGTATGGATCCCCGTGCCAGCCATCTCCGTTCAGAGCGTCTCCGGCGGCAATTCAACTGCGCCGGCGAGCTGAAGCCATTGCTCCGAGGAAATTTGGGGATAGGGTTGGGCAAGGGACCCCACGGGTTAAGGGTGGAGTGGCCGGAGGAACCCGTTTTCAACCTGATAAGGCGCACTTCCAGAAGGCGTCTTCAGAGGTTGGGGGGGGGGGAGGAAGTAGTTGAAATATATGGGCAGCTTTGGTCCGTTCCCTCACCAGCGAAAATTAGGGTTCCTGCCGCCAGAGGCAAGCTAGTCTGGATCCGCAAGGATCTGTTCCTCACCAAGCGATTCATTGCAGAAGACTGTTATCCAGCTAGAGAGACAGACAAATTGCCGCAAGCAAAGGAAATTAGCTATTCCAGGGATCTGTGAAAGGGCGTATCTGGCAGAGCAACCTACGCGGAAGCAGCTAGAGGTATGGCCGGGAATCGTGGTGGTGGCCGCCGAGGAGGTGGAGGAGGGGCTGGTCGAGGTGATGCTTCCTGCACGCCAAGCGACCAGGGCCGCTCTTCGACCCAAAGACAGATGCCGCCGCAGATGATGCCGCAGATGGGTGCCTTCCACCCCCAAGGTCAGTACGGGATGCAAGGGCCACCTCAAGGTAATTTTGGGCCGATACACCAGTTCAATAGTCAGGGGGAATGCAAGGGATGCAGCCATGGCAAGGGGCCCAATTCCCCCAATACAATCAGTGGTCGCAGCAGTTCCTCCCCGCTACGCCAGTTCTACACCAACAACACCAATAGTTTGTGCCTCCCCCCTGTGCAGTTTCAGTGTGGTCCTCAGTTTCAAGGTTTTGGAGAGGGGCAGTCAAGCACATACCAGCAGAATTCTCAAAACCTGCAGCAGAATAAGAAGACCAAGAGCTTCAATTCTCAGAAAGAACAACACGGGAAGTCAAACAGTGTTGATAAAACCGACAGCAGCCAAAGAAAGAGGAAGCTGTTATCAATTATGATCCAACGATGAAGGATGTGATCTATTATAATTGTGGAGAACCAGCCCATTTTGTTGGGACCTGCCCAATTCCAAAAACTGCTTCATCTGCCACAAGGCTGGACATCATATGGATAATTGTCTGGAATGGTACAAACCACAAGCCACTGCCCAATACTATGGAAGTGCTAATGCTGGCTTGGGATTTTTCCATATTGAATCTGAGGGTAAAGAGGCTACCAAGTGGCTAAATCTGACTAATGTGTGTGTGGCAGTAATTGAAGAAGGCTCCATCACCACTCAAGAACTGAAGCACAACTTCTCTGATATATGGAAGACTAATTGGCCATGGCAAGTGAGACAATTGACTGAAAAACGTTTCCTGGTCAGATTCCCACCACATAAGAAAGTCAAAGACTTGGTGGAGCTCCTTTCCATTAATCTCAGAAAGAAAGGTGTGACTGTTTCTTTTGACAAGTGGGATGGAGAAGAAGTTGCATATGCTGAGCTACAGGAGGTTTGGGTGACAATGATGGGGATTCCTGTTAACAAACTTACCTGAAAAGTGATCTCACAGATTGCCTATATACTGGGTGTTCTAGTCAATGTGGACTGTCATGAAACTTTCAGAAGCTTCTATGAAAAGGTTAAAGTACATATTGCTTTCAGAGATGTCTCTAAGATACCATCTGAAAGACTAGTGGAGATTGATAAGGAGCTTTTCCTTATATCTTTCCTGGTTGACACATCTCCAGATTTGGAAACTGCTGGCCCTAACACTCATGAGACAGAAAACTCTGATGAAGATCTGCTAGAAGGTGATCCTGAGAAAGATCTACAATTGCATGGACCCAAAGATATGGAGACTGACAAAGACAAAGACAAAGACAAAGACAAAGACAAAGACAAAAAATCAGCTGCTAAGGGCCCTGCTCAGAACTCTCAAAAAGCCCCATCACACTCCAAAACCCCCATGGAAATAATGAACACTCTGGAAAAGAGGGTGTAGAGCGTGATTTTGGATATGAAGAGTGATGGAAATATATTAAGAAAAGCATGCAGAAAAAGTTACCTGAGGAGAACATTGGTGTCCAGTTGCCTGAGCAATTTAATGAAGAAATCTGAGGATGAGGGAAGTATAGAAGCTCCAACCCAACAGCGACAACAGGGGCAAACAAAAAATTGGGGTCCTATTGTGTCCCCCAGGATGAGTACCATAATTAGAAGGGATGGAAGAACAACAATACAGAAAGCTGAAGACCTCAAGAAGCTCAAAGACCTAGAGATACCTAAAGGTAACAAAAAGACCAATTCCTTTTCTGCATTCAATGATGAAAAACTGCTATCTAAAGCTAGGAAAGCTGGCCTAAACTTAGGTGATGATGATAATACTATTTCTCATAATATTCTGACCATTAGGCTGATTGAGAATGATATATTATCCACTTTTAAAGAATCACACCCTGAATATTTCCTCTCTACTGACTTAGATATCAGTTTTGAGGGATGTAGTACTGAATCCTCATCAAATGTAGGCCCAGGATGTGTTCTCATTAGTGACACAACTGGTGGTGCCCCTACATGGGCTGAGGTAGTGTCAGGTAAGAAAAGTAGTTGTAGTAAATATGATTTTACCAATGCTAGTAGGTCTAATTCGGAATGTTAGAGGGCTTAATAAGCCTAAACACTTAGTGCAGTGCGAAAACTCATTAGAGATACCCATACTGACTTGGTAGGTTTCTCTCAGTCTAAGAAAGAATCTTTTTCTAGTGCTCAAATTAAGTCTATTGATCCAAACAATGATTTCACCTAGAACTGGATGCCAGCTATTGGTACAACAGGTGGTATCTTGGTTGGTATTAAGAAAGATGATTTTGAGATTATCACTGTAGATATATTGCAATTCTCTGTTGCTTGCTTAATCAAAGATAAGAAAGATGGTAGGATTTGGAGGTTTATTACTGTCTATGGGGCTGCATATGATAATCTCAAGCTTGAGTTTATCAATGAACTCCACAATACTATGGAGGCCTGGCTGGGTCCTACCATTATTGGAGGTGATTTTAATTTGGTTAGAAGTAGTGAAGAGAAAAATACTGGATCTGTTAATTTACATTGGGTAACCCTATTCAATGATTGGGTGAATAAATATGCCCTTATTGAATTGAAGAATTATACTAGGAAATATACTTGGGCCAATAACCAGGATAATCTAGTGATGGCTAACATTGATAAAGCATTCATTTCCACATCTTGGGAAAAATTTATTCCCAGCTGTTCAAATCAAAGCCCTTCCTAGTGTGGGTAGTGATCACCCCCCCCCCTAGTATTTGATACTGGAGCTATCCAGCCACCAAAAGCTAAACAATTTAGGTTTGAGAAATGGTGGCTGCAGGTAGAGGGTTTTGAAGACCTGGTTAAGAATACTTGGAACAACCTTGCTCCATTACAGACCCTATGGACAGATGGCAATTCAAGATTAGATTGCTTAGGAGGGTTTGTAAAGTTGGAATGCCAATTACGAGGCTGCAAAAAATAGGAACAAGCAACAGTTGGTTGCTGAATATGGCTTAATGGATATTGAATCTGAGACAAAGGTGCTCTCCCCACCTTCTAAAGCTCGTATGGATAAGATTGCCCTAGATTTACAAACCATTTGGAGACTAGAAGAGATTAAATATAGGCAAAGATCTAGAGAGAGAAATATTTTAGAGGGGGGGGGAGGAATACTGCTTACTTCCATGCTTTGGCTAATCAAAGAAGGAGGAAAAAGCATATTAACATGTTGAAAGACCTATAGAGGATACCAAAAATATTATCAACATTGCTGTAGAATACTATAAGCAACTGTTTGGGAAGGAAGAGACATTGGATATTGAGTTAGATGATAATTTCTGGGACCCCTCTGAAAAGGTCTCCAAGGAGCACAATATAAAACTTGAGACCAATATTACCGAGGAGGATGTTAGAAAAGTAGTTTTTGGTTCTTATGCTGAAGGGGCCCCTAGCCCTGATGGCTTTTCTTTCCTCTTCTATCAACATTTCTGGGAAACTATAAAAAGTGACCTGATGTTGATGGTGGAGGCCTAGAATAATGATTCTTTATATCTATATAGACTGAATTTCTCTCTATTGACCTTGATTCCAAAAGAATCTGATGCTGATACTATTCAGAAATTTAGGCCTATTGCTTTATCTAATTGCAGTTTTAAGATTTTTACTAAATGCCTAGCCAATCAGTTAGGAGATATTGGGGATGAGATTATTTCCCAAAATCAAACTGCATTTATTAAGGGTAGGTACATAGTGGAGAGTGTGGTAACAGCTCATGAAATTATTCATGATGTTGTGATCAATAATAAAGAAGGGTTTGTTTTTAAACTAGAATATGAAAAAGCATACGATAGAATTAGCAAAAACTTCCTGCTGAAAGTGATGTATCAAAGAGGATTCAGCCCCAGATGGATGAGGAAGGTTGAATCTATTCTTTACAAAGGTTCAGTGGGTGTTAGGATTAATGATTGCAATAGTGAGTTCTTTGAAACTTTTAAAGGGGTTAGGCAAGGGGACCCTGCATCACCCATGCTTTTTAACTTGGTGGCAGATGTATTCAGTAGAATGCTTAATAAAGCTGCTAAGAACAATTTGCTGTCTGGCTTGATGAGTAACATTTCCCCTCAGGGGATAATCAGCTTGCAATATGTAGATGGTACTCTCTTATTCCTAGAGAATAACATTGAATCTGCAAAAAACCTAAAATGACTACTTCCTTGTTTTGAACAAATGTCAGGTCTAAGGATTAACTTCCATAAGTGTGACCTAGTTCCTATTAATGTTAATGAAGAGGAGACCCACAGTGTTGCTCAAGCTCTATCTTGTGGCTTGGGCTCCTTCCCTCTTAATTATCTTGGTTTCCCCCTCCATCATTCCAAGCTAATGAGAGAAGACTTACAACCGGTGGTTGATGAAGTCTTGAAGAAAGCTGCTGGGTGGAGAAGGAGACTACTAGGATATGAGAAAAAAATTAATTTTAGTTCAGTCTTTGTTTGGCTAGCATACCTACTTATCTTATGAGTATGATAAAATTTCCCAAGTGGGCTATTAACCTGATCAACTCTCAGATGGCACACTGTTTTTGGGACAACTATGAGGGTCATCATAAATACCACCTAGCTAGCTGGGGGTTGTTGACTAAAAAAGCAATATGGGGGTATGGGGATACCTAATATTGCTAATATGAATCTAAGCCTTCTAGCTGCTTGGATTGATAAATATCAGAAAGGAGATCAGAAGATTTGGAAAAAAATTATTGATGCTAAATATAGGACTAATAATCCAAATATTTTCTCTTGTCCTAAAAACAACTCCTCCTCCCCTTTCTGGAAAGGTGTTCTCTGGGCTGCTAAAGCAGCCAAGATGGGCTATCAATGGAAGGTGGGGAATGGGAGGAAAACAAAGTTTTGGGAAGATCATTGGTTTGGCTCTTGTAACTTAGACATCCAATTTTGGGAACTATACAGTATTGCTAATGAGCATAATCTACCTATTGTTGACCTTTGGGATGGGACTAATCTTAAGATCACTTTCAGGAGGTGTGTGGACAATAGACTGCTACACCTCTGGTTTGATTTACTGAGCATTGCACAATCAATCATTTTGAATGATGAGGAGGATGCTATTATTTGGAAACTTGAATCTAATGGTAGATGTATGGCATGATCAATTTCAAAGGGGTCAGCCCTGTCCATTCCCAAAAATATGGCAGCTTCATGTCCCACCTAACATTCATATCTTTCTGTGGTTGCTTGCACATGATAAGCTGTTAGTTAGGAGTAATTTGAGTAAGAGGAAAAACTTAGATGATTATACCTGCCTATTTTGCTCTAAATATGAAAATACCAACCACCTTTTCTTTGAGTGTGATATTGCTGCTGAGGTGTGGAGGAATATTCATAACATAGCTGGGTGTATGCCTCAGCCTACCTTTAACAATGTGACTAAGAATTGGGAGAAACACAAATCTCTGCAAGCTGAAAATATGATTATCTCAGCTACCCTCTGGGTTATCTGGAGGAGTAGGAATGATATGTGTTTTAACAATGCCCCCTGGATGGGAGTGCAGGTGCTTCTAAGGAGAATTGCAGGCTGCTGCGATCAATGGAAAATCTTGTGGAAAGGGGTTGCAAGTGAGCACGTGGAGAGGCTCATCTCTTCGCTGTGGGAGACGGCTAGGCGACCTCCCCTGCTGCTTTGGACAGAGCTAGGTTGAGGAAGAGGGAGCTGTGGCTGCAATACTTGATGAAGAAAAAAGAAGGTTGGATGGGCATGGACAGTGGAGTACTCCTGGAAGGATGATATAGATGCCATTTACCAGTCTACTGCTGATGGAAAAAACATTAGATCTCCTATGTGTTTCAATTTTAGTAGTTTGTGAAGTAAGCGGTGAACTCGTTCATGTTAGATTATGCCGGAAGGATGTGTCAATCCTCTCCCGCGGGCTGTAATGAGGATACTACTGTGGTTTCGTTTTCTGATGGAAATGAAACCGGGGCAAGAGCCCTTTTCTTCTAAAAAAATATTTTCATACTATATCCATTGAGTATTGTAGTTATTGATAATTTTTTCTATAAATTGAGTTCAATTTTATGCCATTTGACTTTAGACAAAAGTTATAGGCCGCCTTCTTTTTTGACTCAGCATGGAGTAGTTTGGGCAACTCCAAAGCACAGACCCAAATCTTGCACGATTTTATCCGTTTAGGTTGGTATAAAACGGACAACGGATCAACGAACACCAAATCTTACACGTTTTTGTTTGTTTAGGTTGGTATAAAACAGACAACGGATAGACGAACACGGCCGGACATGGTTTTTGTACCCAACGGTGCTGCTGCATTTGCTGACACGTCCGCCCCGGCATTTCGTCGAACACTTGATGGGTGACATGTCCGCCCTGGCATTTCGCCGAACACCTGATGGGTGACATGTCCGTCCCGGCATTTCATCGAACACCTGATGGGTGACATGTTTGCCCCGGATTTCGTCGAACACCTGATGGGTGACATGTCCACGAGCTCACGCCGCTGCACCTCGGGGTCACGTGCTCGCCCAGTGGCCCCGCACGCTCACCCCGCCGCGCCGCGCCGCAGCATAAGAGGAGCATCTTTGCCAGCGTTGGCCACCATCTGCGGCGCGCGCGGCGGGGCGAGGTCCGTGCGCTAGAGGGAGGCTGCGAGCAGGGCGAGCGCGGCAGGGCGAGCATGGCCGGGCAATGCGGCACCCGCGCCATGGCGGGGTGCGAGAAAAGAGAGAGAGAAAAAAATTGTGTGAGTGGATGACAGGTGGGCCATGCGGGACATGCGACAGACGGAGGCAGACGAAGAGGACACAAAAAAGATTTGATTTGTGTCCACCTACGATCCTAACCTGATTCAAATTTAGAGTGAAAATGGGTCCGAGCAAACACAAGACGAACGAAAAATAAGAACGGGTTTATGCGTTGGCCAACGTTTTTGTCCGAGCTGACACGAACGGACGCGGGCGAAGAGAATGCATCGTTGCGTTGGAGTTGCCATTAATTTACTGCTTGCTTGCACTGTGAAGATGTCATACGACGCAGCAAGTACTAGCAACCGATGGAAGGAAAGTATACACAAGGATAGACCAGTACTGTATGACGGAGTACATTAATTATTGGACTGTAATTTGGCACTGGCGGACGCACACGTGCGTCGGCCATGAGCGAGCTGAGCGGTGGACTGGTGGGCGCTACGCAGCTCGGCCCGACCGCCGCCGCGAGTCACGCGGCGGCCGCGGGCGCGGGCGCCTCCTCGTCGTGCTGCTGCTGCTGGGGCGGCTTGAGCGGGCCGTCGTCATCGGCGACGGGGTCGGCGGCGGAGCGGCGGCAGAGCGGGCAGGAGGCGTGGCCGGCGCCGGAGGCGGCGAGGGACTGGAGCCAGCGGTCGATGCAGGGCGGGTGGAACACGTGCCCGCACGCCGGGATGGCCTTCACGCTCTCCTGCAGCTGCAGCTCGGTGAGGCACACCGCGCACACGTCGTCGTCGCCGCCGCCGTCGTGGGCGCGCACCGGCAGGGACACCGCCACCTCGGCCGGGTCCACGCGCGCGGGGGCAGGAGGCTGCGGCCGCGGCGGCGCCGCCCGGGCCGGCCGCGAGGCGGACGGGACGCAGCACGCGTAGAGCCGGCGCGCGCCGGCGTGGAGGAGGTAGACGGCGAGGAGCCCCGCCAGGAGGTAGAGGAGCGCCAGGAACGAGGGCGGGACGAAGGCGCCGCCGCCGCCGCTGTCGCGGTGCGCGCCCGCGCCGGCGGCCGGGCCCTGTGCGTGGGAGTGGGACCACGGGTTGGTCCTTGAGATCGGGACCAGCATTGCCGCTGATCGATCGGTGCTCTCTATCTATCTGTGTGTATGCCTATCTGGGTGTGATGTCAAGTTATCAACCATGTGATATTGCTCGGTCGACATCGATAGCCGTCCGATCAAGATCAAGATCGACGCGTGTGCGGCGCGTGTCGTGTTGGTCCGGTGGCGCGATGAGTCGAGGACACTTGGCAAACATGGAAACCCGGCGATGCGTGAAGACCGCGACACGCGGCGTGTGTGTCCTGGCATCGATGCCATATGCCGCCCCCTTGTCTATGCCGTGTGTATCGTCGTGTTCCGGACCGCTATCTCGCTCAACTCAAAACATACACGCCAAACACGCTCGCCGACAAATTCATTACTCCCCCACATTCAATCACTTATCAAGGTCTCTTTGAATAAGATTGGGGCATTTGAACAGTAAGCATTACCAGTGAAGGCCCATAAATATCCGCTCGGTGATAAAGAAGATGGGGTGTGTGCCCCGCTCAGTGTTGGGCCACACAACCTTCTAAACGGGAGCTACATTGCCGCTGATCGATCGATGCTATCTGTGTGTGTGCTTATAACTATGTCATATCAACCATGCGATATATCAGTAGCCAGCATTGCATGTAAGAAATAGTTATTGCTCGATCGACATTGATAGCCGTCCGATCAAGATCAAGGTCGACGCGTGTGTGGCGTGCGTCATGCTGGTTCGGTGGCACGATGACTCGAGGACTCTTGGCAAACATGGAAACTCGGTGATGCCTGAAGACCACGACACACGGCGTGCGTGTCCTGGCATTGATACCATATGCCGTCCCATTGCCAATGCCGTGTGTAT
The DNA here is from genome assembly GCA_032464435.1 of Aegilops umbellulata. Taxonomy (NCBI): domain Eukaryota; kingdom Viridiplantae; phylum Streptophyta; class Magnoliopsida; order Poales; family Poaceae; genus Aegilops; species Aegilops umbellulata. The sequence goes on from CP136057.1 coordinate 9,351,517, forward strand.
CGTCGTCTTTCGGACCGTTATCTCGCTCAACTCAAGACATACACGCCAAACAACACTCGCCGAAAAATTCATTATTCCCCCGCATTCAATCACTTATCATGTTCTCTTTGAGTAAGATAGGAGCATTTGAACAGTAAGCATTACCAGCGAAGGCCCATAAATGTCCGCTCGGTGATAAAGAAGACGGGGTGTGTGCCCCGCTCACTGCCGGGCCACACGGCCTTCCAAACGGGAGCTACATTGCTGATGATCGACTGATGCTATTTGCGTGTGTGCCTATAAGTATGGCATATCAACCATGTGATATATCAGTAGCCAGTGTTGCATGTAAGAAATAGTTATTGCTAGGTCGACATTAATAGCCATCCGTTCAAGATCAAGACCGATACATGTGTGGCGTCTGTTGTGTTTGTTTGATGGCACGATGACTCGAGGACTCTTGGCGAACATGGAAACTTGGTGATGACTGAAGACCGCTGCACGCGGCGTGTGTATCCTGGCATTGATGTCGTATGCCACCCCCTCATCTATGCCGTGTGTATCGTCGTGTTCCGGACCGCTATCTCGATCGACTCAAGACATACACGCCAAACAACGCTCGCCGACAGATTCATTACTCCCCCGCATTCAATCACTTATCATGTTCTCTTTGAATAAGATATGATCATTTGAATAGTAAGCATTACCAGCGAAGGCCCATAAATTTCCGCTCGGTGATAAAGAAGATGGGGTGTGTGCCCCGCTCAGTGCCGGGCCACAAGGCCTTGCAAACGGGAGCTACATTACCGCTGATCGACCGATGCAATCTGTGTGTGTGCGTGTAAGTATGTCATATCAACCATGTGATATATCAGTAGCCAGCGCTGCATGTAAGAAATAGTTATTGCTTGGTCGACATTGATAGCCATCCGTTCAAGATCAAGATCGATACATGTGTGGCTTGTGCCGTGTTTGTTTGATGGCACGATGACTCGAGGACTACTGGCAAACATGAAAACTCGGCGATGCCTAAAGACCGCTACATGCAGCGTGTGTGTCCAGGCATTGATGCCGTATGCCACCCGTCGTCTATGCCGTGTGTATCGTCGTGTTCCGGACCTCTATCTCGCTCAACTCAAGACATACACGCCAAACAACGCTCACCGACAGATTCATTACTCCCCCGCATGAAATCACTTATCATGTTCTATTTGAATAAGATAGGAGCATTTGAATAGTAAGCATTACCAACGAAGGCCCATAATGAAGGAAATATGCCCTAGAGGCAATAATAAAGTTATTATTTATTTCCTCATATATCATGATAAATGTTTATTATTCATGCTAGAATTGTATTAGCCGGAAACATAATACATGTGTGAATATATAAACAAATAGAATGTCACTAGTATGCCTCTACTTGACTAGCTCTTTAATCAAAGATGGTTATGTTTCCTAACCATGAACAAAGAGTTGTTATTTGATTAACGAGGTCACATCATTAGTTGAATGATCTGATTGACATGACCCATTCCATTAGCTTAGCACCCGATCGTTTAGTATGTTGCTATTGCTTTCTTGATGACTTATACATGTTTCTATGACTATGAGATTATGCAACTCCCGTTTATCGGAGGAACACTTTGTGTGCTACCAAACGTCACAACGTAACTGGGTGATTATAAAGGTGCTCTACAGGTGTCTCCAAAGGTACTTGTTGGGTTGGCGTATTTCGAGATTAGGATTTGTCACTCCGATAGTCGGAGAGGTATCTCTGGGCCCTCTCGGTAATGCACATCACATAAGCCTTGCAAGCATTAGGATTTTGGAATCACTTGATTATGAATCACTTGATGCTTGCGTACCATGCCTTATGGGCAAGATGACTAAAACTCTGTTCTCCGGAACAATGGAGCGAGAAACTGACTTGTTGGAAATAATACATACTGATGTATGCGATCCGATGAGTGTTAAGGCTCACGGCGGGTATCATTATTTTCTGACCTTCACAGATGATTTGAGCAGATATGAGTATATCTACTTAATGAAACACTAGTCTGAAACATTTGAAAAGTTTAAAGAATTTCAGAGTGAAGTAGAGAATCATCGTAACAAAAATAAAAGTTTCTACGATATGATCGCAGAGGTAAAATATTTGAGTTACGAGTTTGGCCTTCAATTAAAACAATGTGGAATAGTTTCACAAACTCATGCCACCTGGAACACCACAGCATAATGGTGTGTCTAAACGTCATAACCGTACTTTATTGGATATAGTGCAATCTATGATGTTTCTTACCGATTTACCACTATCGTTTTGGGGTTATGCATTAGAGACAACTGCATTCACGTTAAATAGGGCACCATCTAAATCCGTTGAGACGACACTATATGAACAGTGGTTTAGCAAGAAACCAAAGTTGTCGTTTCTTAAAGTTTGGGGTTGTGATGCTTATGTGAAAAGTTTCATCCTGATAAGCTCAAACCCAAATCAGAGAAATATGTCTTCATAGGATACCCAAAGGAGACAGTTGGGTACACCTTCTATCACAGATCCAAAGGCAACACATTCGTTGCTGAGAATGGATACTTTCCAGAGAAGGAGTTTCTCTCGAAAGAAGTAAGTGGGAGGAAAGTAGAAAGACTTGATAAGGTAATTATACCATCTCCCTTATTGGAAAGTAGTTCATCACAGAAATCTGTTCTTGTGACTTCTACACCAATTAGTGAGGAAGCTAATGATGATGATCATGTAACTTCAGATCAAGTTACTACAGAACCTCGTAGATCAACCAGAGTAAGATCCGCACCAGAGTGGTACGGCAATCCTGTTCTGGAAATCATGCTACTAGATCATGGTGAACCTACGAACTATGAAGAAGCGATGGTGAGCCCAGATTCCGCAAAATGGCTTGAAGCCATGAAATCTGAGATGGGATCCATGTATGAGAACAAAGTGTGGACTTTGGTTGACTTGCCCGATGGTCGGCAAGCAATTGAGAATAAATGGATCTTCAAGAAGAAGACTGACGCTGACGGTAATGTTACTGTCTACAAAGCTCGACTTGTCGCAAAAGGTTTTCGACAAGTTCAAGGGATTGACTACGATGAGACCTTCTCACCCGTAGCGATGCTTAAGTCTGTCCGAATCATGTTAGCAATTACCGCATTTTATGAAATCCGGCAAATGGATAAACAAAACTGCATTCCTTAATGGATTTATTAAAGAAGAGTTGTATACGATGCAACTACAAGGTTTTGTCGATCCTAAAGGTGTTAACAAAATATGCAAGCTTCAACGATCCATCTATGGACTGGTGCAAGCATCTCGGAGTTGGAATACACGCTTTGATAAATTGATCAAAGCATATAGTTTTATACAGACTTACGGTGAAGCATGTATTTACAAGAAAGTGAGTGGGAGCACTACAGCATTTCTGATAAGTATATGTAAATGACATATTGTAGATTGGAATAATGTAGAATTATTCTGCAAAGCATAAAGGAGTATTTGAAAGGAGTTTTTCGACCTTTCAAAGAAGAACCTCAGTGAAGCTGCTTACATATTAAGCATCAAGATCTATAGAGATAGATCAAGACGCTTGATAAATTTTCAATGAACCTTGGCAAGATTTTGAAGTAGTTCAATATGGAACAGTCAAAGAAAGAAGTTCTTGCCTGTGTTACAAGGTGTGAAATTGAGTAAGACTCAAAACCCGACCACGACAGAAGATAGAAAGAGAATGAAAGTCATTCCCTATGCCTTGGCCATAGGTTCTATAAAGTATGCCATGCTATGTACCAGATCTATTGTATATCCTACACTGTGTTTAGCAAGGGAGTACAATAGTGATCTAGATGTAGATCACTGGACAGCGGTCAAAATTATCCTTAGTGAAATAAGGATATGTTTCTCGATTATGGACGTGACAAAAAGGTTCGTCGTAAAAGGTTACGTCGATACAAGTTTTGACACTAATCTAGATGACTCTAAGTCTCAATCTAGATACATATTAAAGGTGGGAGCAATTAGCTAAAGTAGCTCCGTGCAGAGCATTGTAGACATAGAAAGTTGTAAAATACATACGGATCTGAATTTTGGCACACCCGTTGACTAAGCTTCTCTCACAAGCAAAACATGATCACACCTTAGTACTCTTTGGGTGTTAATCACATAGCGATGTGAACTAGATTACTGACTCTAGTAAACTCTTTGGGTGTTGATCACATATCGATGTGAACTATGGGTGTTAATCACATGGTGATGTGAACTATTGCTGGTAAATCACATGGCGATGTGAACTAGATTATTGACTCTAGTGCAAGTGGGAGACTGAAGGAAATATGCCCTAGAGGCAATAATAAAGTTATTATTTATTTCCTCATATATCATGATAAATGTTTATTATTTATGCTAGAATTGTATTAGCCGGAAACATAATACATGTGTGAATATATAAACAAATAGAATGTCACTAGTATGCCTCTACTTGACTAGCTCGTTAATCAAAGATGGTTATGTTTCCTAACCATGAACAAAGAGTTGTTATTTGATTAACGAGGTCACATCATTAGTTGAATGATCTTATTGACATGACCCATTCCATTAGCTTAGCACCCGATCGTTTAGTATGTTGCTATTGCTTTCTTCATGACTTATACATGTTCCTATGACTATGAGATTATGCAACTCCCGTTTATCGGAGGAACACTTTGTGTGCTACCAAACGTCACAACGTAACTGGGTGATTATAAAGGTGCTCTACAGGTGTCTCCAAAGGTACTTGTTGGGTTGGCATATTTTGAGATTAGGATTTGTCACTCCGATAGTCGGAGAGGTATCTCTGGGCCCTCTCGGTAATGCACATCACATAAGCCTTGCAAGCATTACAACTAATATGTTAGTTGTGAAATGATGTATTACGGAACGAGTAAAGAGACTTGCCGGCAACGAGATTGAACTAGGTATTGGATACCGACGATCGAATCTCGGGCAAGTAACATACCGATGACAAAGGGAACAACGTATATTGTTATGCGGTCTGACCGATAAAGATCTTCGTAGAATATGTAGGAGCCAATATGGGCATCCAGGTCCCGCTATTGGTTATTGACCGGAGACGTGTCTCGGTCATGTCTACATTGTTCTCGAACCGTAGGGTCCGCACGCTTAAAGTTACGATGACAGTTATTATGAGTTTATGCATTTTGATGTACCGAAGTTAGTTCGGAGTCCCGGATGTGATAACGGACATGACGAGGAGTCTCGAAATGGTCGAGATATAAAGATCGATATATTGGAAGCCTATATTTGGACATCGGAATGGTTTCGAGTGAAATCGGCATTTTACTGGAGTACCGGGGGGTTACCGGAACCCCCCCGGGGGTTAATGGGCCCATATGGGCCTTAAGGGAAAAGAGGAGGGGCGGCCAGGGCAGGCCGCGCGCCCCCTCCCCCCTTAGTCCGAATAGGACAAGGAAGGGGGGGCGGCGCCCCCCTTTTTCCTTTCCCCCTCTGTCCTTCCTTCTCCTACAAGGCAAGTGAGAGGAGTCCTACTCCCGGTGGGAGTAGGACTCCTCCTGGCGCACCCCTTGGGGGCCGGCCGCGCCCTCCCCTCCCCTCCTTTATATACGGGGGCAGGGGGGCACCCTAGGACACACAAGTTGATCTTCGTGATCGTTCCTTAGCCGTGTGCGGTGCCCCCCTCCACCATATTCCACCTCGGTCATATCGTTGCAATGCTTAGGCGAAGCCCTGCGTTGGTAGAACATCATCATCGTCATCACGCCGTCGTGCTGACGAAACTCATCCCCGAAGCTTTGCTGGATCGGAGCCCGGGGAGCGTCATCGAGCTGAACGTGTGCCAAGAACTCGGAGGTGCCGGAGTAACGGTGCTTGGATCGGTCGGATCGGGAAGACGTACGACTACTTCCACTACGTTGCGTCAACGCTTCCGCTTCGGTCTACGAGGGTACGTAGACAACACTCTCCCCTCTCGTTGCTATGCATCACCATGATCTTGCGTGTGCGTAGGAATTTTTTTGAAATTACTATGTTCCCCAACACATAAATGTCTGCTCGGTGATAAAGAAGATGGGGTGTGTGCCCCGCTCAGTGCCGGGACACAAGGCCTTGCAAACGGGAGCTACGTTGCCGTTGATTGACCGATGATTTCTGTGTGTGTGCCTGTAAGTATGTCATATCAACCATGCGATATATCAGTAGCCAGCGTTGCATGTAAGAAATAGTTATTGCTCGGTCGACATCGATATCCATCCGTTCATGATCAAGATCGATACATGTATGGCGTGTGTCGTGTTTGTTTGATGGCACGGTGACTCGAGGACTCTTGGCAAACATGGAAAATCGGTGTCACTTGAGGATCGCAACACGCGGCGTGTGTGTCACGACATTGATGCTATATGTCACCCCCTTGTCTATGTCGTGTGATTCGTCGGCTTTCAGACCGCTATTTCGTTCAACTAATGATATAAACGCCAAACAACGCCGGACAGATTCATTACTCTCCTGCATTCATCACTTATCATGTTCTCTTTGAATAAGATAGGAGCATTTGAACTGTAAACATCACCATATAAGGCCCTAAACCATCGCTCAATGATAAAGAAGATGTGGGTGCGCTCAACTCAAGACATAAACGCCAAACAAGGCCTGCCGACAAATTCATTACTCTCCCGCATTCATCACTTATAGTGTTCTCTTTGAATAAGATAGGATCATTTTAACCGTAAGCATCACCAACTAAGGCCTATCTATCTGTGATATCAAGTTATCAACCATGCGATATTGCTCGGCCGACATTGATGACCGTCGAATCAAGATCAAGATTGACACGTGTGCGGCGTGTGTCATGTTGGTTCGGTGGCACGATGACTCGAGGACTCTTGGCAAACATGGAAACTCGGTGATACCTGAGGACCGTGACACGCGGTGTGTGTGCCCTGGCATCGATGCCATATTCCATGCCCTCATCTATGCCGTGTGTATTGTCATGTTCCGGACGCTATCTCGCTCAACTCAAGACATACATGCCAAACAATGTCCACCGACAGATTCATTACTCCCTCGCATTCAATCACTTATCATGTTCTCTCTGAATAAGATATGAGCATTTAAACAGTAAGCATTACCAGCGAAAGCCCATAAATGTCCGCTCGGTGAAAAGAAGATGGGGGTGTGTGTGCCCCGCTCAGTCCGGCCACACAGCCTTGCAAACGGGAGCTACATTGCTGTTGATCGACCGATGCTATCTGCGTGTGTGTGTGCGCGCCTATAAGTATGTCATATCAACCATCTTATATATCAGTAGCCAACGGTGCATAAGAAATAGTTGTTGCTCGGTCGACATTGATGGACATCCGTTCAAGGTCAAGATCGATACATGTGTGGCGTGTGTCGTGTTTGTTTGGTGGCACAATGATTCGAGGACTCTTGGCAAACATGGAAATTCGGTGTTATTTGAGGATCACAACACGCGGCGTGTGTGTCACAACATTGATGCCATATGTCACCCCCTCGTCTGTGTCATGTGATTTGTCGTCTTTCGGACCGCAATTTCGTTCAACTAAAGATGTAAACGCCAAACAACGTCGGATAGATTCATCATTCTCCTGCATTCATCACTTATCATGTTTTCTTTGAATAAGATAGGAGCATTTGAACTGCAAACATCATCATCTAGGCCTATAAACCATTGCTCAGTGATAAAGAAGATGTGGGAGTGCTCAACTCAAGACATAAACGCCAAACAACACCCGTCGACAGATTCATTACTCTCCTGCATTCATCACTTATCATGTTCTCTTTGAATAATATAGGATCATTTGAACCTTAAGCATCACCATCTAAGGCCCCTAAATGTCCACTTGGTGATGAAGAAGATGGGGGTGTGCTCCGCTTAGTGTTGGGCCCCATAGCCTTGCGAACGGGAGCAGCATTGCCGCTAATCGACTGATGCTATCTGTGTGTGTGCTTATATGTCTGTCATATCAACCATGCGATATACTGAAAAAGGCTTTCACCCCGCTTTATATATAAAGCACAGATCACCAACAATTCAGGACAACACATGCCACAACACACATGCACACATCCAAGGCAGGATACATAGGCGCTGAGCGCAGGAACACCACCCCTAGCACTACAAGAGCCACCAGGGCCTCAACCGTGAACACGCTACCGCGAAGAGAAGAAGCTACATATGATGCTCCGTGGGCTCCAAGGTGGTGCCAACAGGAACCCGGCTCGCCACCAGCCGGGTCCCCAACGACAAATCCAGCCGGATCTGGCCGGAACCCGGCTCGCCTGCAACCATGCGATATATCAGTAGCCAGCGTTTGCATGTAAGAAATAGTACTTATAGCTCGGTCCATATTGATAGCCGTTCAATCAAGATCAAGATCGACACGTGTGCGGCGTGTGTCTTGTAGGTTCGGTGCCACGATGACTTGAGGACTCTTGGCAAACATGAAAACCCGGTGATACCTGAAGACCACAACACACGGCGTGTGTGTACTAGCATTGATGCCATATGCCACCCCTTCGTCTATGCCGTGTGTTAGTCCAACAATGGCTTCATGAAGAGGCTGATGGGATGGATGTGATTAGAGTGCGCAGATATGCACCATCGGTTTCACAACTATTTTGCCCATGGTTCTCTAATTCCCATGAAGTTGGGTATGATTAATGCCGCGTCATTACAACTTGTTCTTAATACCCAGTGTATTAACGTTGGGTTAAATGTTGATGTTGCTAAATCCCTTATTTTACTCAACCCCAATAATGCCAATGTTGATACAAGAGCTGGCATCTGCACAGAGCTTCATATACAGAACTGTAGATGGCGATGAAAGCGACTGCTTTAAGGATTGTTTGTTGGAGGAAAACAGATACTTCTCAAAGTTGTAGCTCAATCTATATCGAGTGATCAAATGTCAGTGTTTAGGCAGCTAAAATAGGTGTGTACATGTACTGCAAATGAGATCTCTCATTTTTAGTATGCCCGGTGGAAGTCATGTTTCCCAAGGAACGGAGGGATGTGATTCCACGATCTGCGTCTGTTTATATTGGCTATGTTATAGCAACACAAGTACAAACAGACTGCGTTACCAGCGGCAGCTCCAACAGACCAGCGAACCGACGGCCCCGATCCCCTCCGACTCTGGTCTTCTTCGTCGAGTCGCGGCGGCGGCAGTGGAGGCCCCGGTCCCCCCTCCCCCGCCCCTCAACTTCCTCGTCGTCACGGCCAGAGCATACACCAGGAGTGGCAGCGCCGCCGTGGGCCTTGGTGAATCTCTTTATCGATCGGGAGGCAGAGCGACACGAATCCAGCTAGCTCCTCCATCATTTCGGCTGCGGTAGTAGAAGAGAACTGATAGCTATGCTAAATCGAGAGGGGAAGGGACGCCGCGCGCCGAGGAGAAGCTGCTGCTTGTGAGAACCGCATCTGACGCCATGCATGCATGGAGGCCGTGAGCGAGGAGTGCCGCGTACAACGTCTCCTGGCAGCTGGCTCGGCGAGGGATGGTGTATATGCATCCTACTCTCAGAGCCAAACGTCATTCTGTATTCGTGTTAACCAAACAATGTATTCTCAAACCGTTACCCTTACCATTACAAAATTTTCAATTTTGCTAAGTCTAAGTCGACTGAGACCTAGGCACACCCCATATTTTTTGCAACCAAACACCTCCAAGATGCATCTGTACTTGTAGCTTTTCTTATGGGGAAAACACGAATTACAGTAGTACTCAGACCACTGTCTCTGTTTCTAGCTAAGTTTACATGGTGACGCATGTACATTATTTAAGGAATCTATATCCATATAGGCATATAGTAACAAGATTCGTGCAGCTCCGGCAGGAAGGATCGAGCAAGCATATGTGCATCTAGCTAGCGGTGCTTTTCATTGAGCACCACACCAGAACCCCCATCAGTTTTTAATTCTTTTGGTAATACATATATTTTCACCCAAGACAAAGACCGGGCCACTTGTCGACCATTAGTTTGGGGTTTAGGGCTATATTTTGAGATAATAAAAACGCCCTTTATCGAGAAAAAAAAAGTTTGGGGTTTAGGGCCTCGTTCATATACTAGTGGCTTGGGGTTTAGGGCCTGCACATGGGTGCGCGTGCAGCAGCGTGGTTACACCCAACTCTCCTTCTCCAATGCACATTTTCTTTGCTCCTTCCACACCGCAGCTCACAGTAGTTCGTCCCCTAGCTTGCCTTCATTTCCTGTCTCTGCTTCTTCTCCCCATTGCAATGCTCTCCGGGTAGCCAGCTCGTCGTGATCCGGATGGGCCGGCGACCGTGACGCTGGTGACTGCGGCGGAGGCATGGAGGTATGTACATGTGCTACTAGCTTCTGATGCTATTTATTTTTGCTCATCTAGGAGTAGGGTTAACTAGATCTGTGATGACGCATGATGCTCAGCATGTTATTTTCATAATTTGCCCATCCTGCACATCGGTAGAGGATTTTCCAAGCTAATAGCAAAAGATGTATACTTGGTCACTTCCGTCCATTCAAAGTTACACAGCATGCATGAATGTAAATTGGTTTCTCCCCAAGAAAAAAAGTTGATTTATTCTTTGTTCTAATTAACCGGCTTGGCTGGTCTAGTTAAGCTACATGGGGATTTCATTTTCATGACCTAAATTATATTAATGTTGCAGGTGCATAACTAAGGAACGGATCAGATCTGGAGTAAGAGGGGTGTTTGGGGGTGCTGAAGCAAATAACAGCATCAAGATATGGCAACTGCAATAGTTGTGGGTGTTTCTACCGGCGCGATGAAACCTGTTCTTGAAAAGCTCTCCAGTCTAATAGGAGGCGAGTTCTCCAAGATGAAAAACGTGCGGAAGGACGTGGAGTTTCTCACTGATGAGCTTAAAATCATGAATGTTGCTCTTGAGAGCCTTGCAGCTGTGGACGAGCTTGATGAACAAACAAAGCTGTGGAGAAACAATGTGAGGGACATGTCTTATGACATTGAGAACATTATTGATGACTTCGGGCGAAAAATTGTGGAGAAAAATGAGAAGGAAGGACTTGCCAAGAAGACTGTTCGGTTCCTCAAAGCTCTCAAAGCCCGTTACAAGATTGCTGGCCAGATTGAAGGGATCAAGAAACTAGTGCTTGAAACTAGTGACAGACACAAGAGGTATAAGTTCGATACTCCTCCACCAAACGATGTGACCATTGACCCACGAGTTGCCATACTCCAACAAGATGCAGCTAGCCTTGTCGGTCTGAAAGTGCCAACCGATGAGCTCGTTGATTGGCTAAATGACAAGGAGATGCATTTGAAGGTGGTATCCATTGTGGGATTTGGAGGTCTAGGCAAAACAACACTCGCCAACGAGATATACCGTCAGTCGGAAGGGGTATTTGAATGTCGTGCATTTGTCCCAGTGGCGCAAAAGCATAACATCCCTAAACTCATCCGTAGCTTACAATCTCAACTTGGAAGTGAAGCATGTCCTCTTGATATCGAAGAAAATGTTCTTGTCGAGAAACTCAGAGAATATCTACATAAAAAGAGGTACTTATTTTAGTAGCTATACTTTGTTTGTGGTGTCCTTTCTCTGTTGCACGATCAAATACTCTGGAAAAAATAACTAGATGGTCCGTAAGAAACACAAACAAGAAAAAAAATGTGAACAGAAATATGCATTTAGGTATTTATTAAACATGTGTGCTAGATTATCTTAATTAAACTTTTTTGTTAGGTTTCATATGGATAGACTAGATTTCTTTGGCAATAATAGCAAAGTCATGTATTATGATTATTTTTCAAAAAATAGTTTACTAAATATTTCCAACTAACTAATGTGGTTCTTTTAATCATCTATCAATCAGAACTGAGATTTGATTGAACAATTTTTTCTTAATAGAATTAATCCACTTGACTTAACACTATTGTTAACACTTTGGCAGATACTTGATTGTAATTGATGATCTATGGGAGAAATTACCATGGGATATTATTAAAGGTGCTTTCCCAGATAATGGCCTTGGCAGCAGAGTAATAACAACCACAAGAATACATGATGTGGCTAAGGCATGTTGCTCCCATCCGCGGGATCATATTTTGGAAATGAAGCCACTTAGCGATGAAGACTCAAGAAGACTGTTCTTTAATAGGATATTTAACTCTGAAGAAGCTTGCCCTCCCCAGCTTCGGGATGTTTCTACTGAAATCCTCAAAAAATGTGATGGTGTGCCCCTTGCAATTATCAGTATATCAGGCATGCTAGCAAGTGAACGGTTTGACCAAGAGGATTGGGAATATGTACGGAATTCTCTAGGTTTGGGAACAAATTTCACGTTGGAAGGGATGAGGAAAATCTTAGATCTCAGCTACAAGAACCTTCCTCCTCATCTCAAGACATGCTTGCTGTATCTTGGTATGTATCCCGAGGACTTCGAAATACTGAGGCATCATTTGGAACTTCAATGGATTGCCGAAGGCTTTATTAGTAAAGAGAAGGGACAAGATGTGGAGAAGGTCGCAAGAAGTTATTTCAACGAGCTTGTCAACAGGAGCCTTATTCAACCTGCAAGATTTGACAACTGTGGATTGGTCACACATTGCAGAGTTCATGATATGATGCGTGATCTTATCTTGTGTAAGTGTGCAGAAGAGAATTTTCTCACCATAGTGGATGACCCTCAGGATATCACAAAACTGGATAACAAGGTCCGTCGACTGTCTCTCCACTCGGATTGTTCATTTAATGAAACACTGTTATCAGGCAAGATTAGTCTGCCACAAGTTCGGACTTCTATGCTCTTTGGTGAGTGTGGGGGTATACCTCTTCTGTCACTGTTCAAATTCCTTCGAGTTCTGCATATTTATGGATCGTGTTCAGTTGACCTCACTGGACTATCTAACATGTACCAGCTGAGATATTTAGCGACTCATCATTGCTGGGGTGGGATCGATCTACCAGCACAGATCAGAGGACTACGACACTTGGAAACATTTGATGTATCTCAGCAACCATGGGATCAATTCGATATAGTTCATCTACCATGCCTGGTGTTCTTGAGTGGTTGCCCACAAATACCTTATGGCATCGGCAACATGAAATCCCTGCGATATGTAAAAAATTTTGATTTGATGATGAACTCAATAGATAACATCAAGGGTCTTGGAGAGCTGACCAGTCTGAAAACTCTGACAGTGCATGGCAACTCAAATGCGGCCGACAGCAAGAGTCGCGTGGAAGCTCTGTGCTCTTCTTTGGGGAAAGTTTGTATCAGCTTGGAGTACCTGGGTTTGTATATCAAAGGCTTCATAGATGTCTTGATGGACTTGTCACCTCCTCCGAACCGCCTTCAGAGACTCTGCATGGGTGATGAGATACAAGATGATGTTTTCTGTGACATTGATTGTACATTTTGGCCGGCAGAACTGGATGAGTACAGATGCTTTTTCTCGGTCCCTGGTTGGGCATCAAGAGTGGGTGACTGCTGCTTCTTTTCCAGGGTCCCTAATTGGATGGGGGAACTCAGTAACCTCAAAGAATTGGAAATCAATGTCATCAAGCCTGATGTTAGCATTCTGGCAGAATTGCCTGCCCTCACTTTTCTCAGAATATACATCATCCAAGGATTAAGAGAATTCTTTGTCATCCACGCGAGAGAATTCCCTGTTCTAAAACATTTAGAACTCCGGTTGAGCTGCCCGTCGTACCTGGGCTTCCAGGCTGGTGCAATGCCCAAGCTCCAGTGGATCGGGCTGCAGTTCAGCAGTGTAGGGTGTCACCAGAACGCGCGTGGACCAGCCGGCATGCAGAACTTGTCAGCGCTTGAAGATTTCTTCGCAGTAATTGACCACGACTGCCGTGCTACGGAGTATGAAAAGACATGTGCTGCGTCTGCCTTGAAGAGTGCTATCGAGTTGCATCCCAACCATCCTCGCCTTCACATCAAGAGTTCGTATGGTAGTCCATTTAAGTTGGTGTCTTTCCCGTCTGATGATTCTGGTGGCGTTGCGGCGCCTCTGAACCGGAGTGCTGGCGGCATCTGATGATGTCTCCTATTCCATGTGCTACCATACCCCCATCAACTCAAGTCTGAGCCGTCGGAGAAGAACTCAGCAGTATGCAGCAGTTTGCAATCAGCATCTGCATTGTATCGTTTCTTATTTCAGTGTGTTTATTTTCCATTTTTTTTATCAAACTGCTGTTTGTGTAATAAACTGAATGTTTTCTCTTTGTGTAATAAACAAACTGGATGTCATCTTATCTGTTTGAAGTTTTCACCTTGTTCAAAGTACAATCTACAAGTGCAATTCGCTCATCAGTTCCGCTGTAGTTTTGCTCTGAGAATAATGCACTCACATCAGCTTGCTATACACGTACGTGTCTTAGCTGTTGCTTCACATTTCTTTTGTCAGCTGGCTCAAAGAAGAGCAGCAGCTCCATAAATATCTTTCCCCCACCGTACCAAATCCAAATGTTGCCTGCGCACTCCCCAATCGGCCGAGATCATAGCTAGCCTTCCCCATGAGACTACCCACAATGGGAGTAACATAGATAGTAACATCACACATATCTAGATTAAATAGATGATGTGGCATGCAATAAATAAAGAAATAGATGAAAGTGGTAACATAGCTAGTTACTACTAGTATGAGTAACATCACACATATCAATGCAAAATGTGTCTATAGGCTAATAAATGAAGTGTTGCATGTTACCACACATATGTTACTACCCACTATAGAGGTACTACGGGCCCTAGGGCCATGGAGGCGCGGTGGATCCTGGTAAGGGCCGGCGGGAGGGCTTCGTTTTTACTCGTGTTTTTCAAGCTTGCCAGGGTTTGTATCCTGCTTAGGAAGGCGAGACGGTGGCGGCTTCCTGAAGATGGAATAAAGGACTCGCCGCCTAGCCCCCGTTCTGGCGGTGCGTCTAGCATCGTTGGTGGGCGTGTGGAGGTGTGTCTTCGGCAGATCTATCTTTGGTGGATTTGCTCAGTCAACAATAGCTTCATTTCCTTGGCAAAAAGTATTATGACAATACGGCAGGGAAGGAATGGACAGAATATTGTTGCGGGGGAGACGTTCCACTTACTATGAGATGCATGTGGTAAATTCATCAATCTAAAAAAAATATGCCCAGTCTTACAAAGTTGCTCATAGACGTAGAATGCATGTACATGTATTCAAAGCGGTGAGTGTATCTGTATATGCAAATGCCCTTGGTTCTACAATGCTGAGAAATTACTCCTTCCGTTCTAAATTACTCGTCGTGAGTAATTTGGAACGGTGGGAGTAGTATCGACGATTCTCCTCAAAATCAAACTAAATAAATTATTGGTGAACAAATCCGATTTGATGGTCATATGAGGTGACTTGATAACTCGCACACCCTACATCATACTTCTCTCCGGCTCTCCCTAAGCACGCTGCCATGCCGCCCTGAGATTTATCAGTCCCACATGTCATTGTCGTGGAGGGGCTAGCCCTATGGTACGGTAAGCCGCGTGTACCTGCATATGCGATAGATGGGGCACCGTACGGCCGGGCTCGCTCACTTTCGCACCGCTCCACCTCATTGATAATTTCGTCGCCGCAGTCGCCGACAGTCGAGCCTGCCACCGCCACGGATATGTCCCAAGTATATAGAATTTTTTTGATAAGTTAAAAGTTAATTATGTGTATAAAGAAAGCTATTTAGATCTAATATATATATATATATATATATATATATATATATATATATATATAACTGCATCTTATGATGAATCTAATGAGGTTTGATTTATTTGTCCTCTTTGTATTTTGTGTCAAGAATTGATCATACATTCAACTGACAAAACGTTAATGCATATCATAAATAAATTATATTGTTGGTTCATATTTCAATATAATTTTCAACGATATTATTTTTGTGACATTAATTAATATTTTATTAATTAAATCCATGATCAAAATTTGTCACAAAATACTAAAGGGGCCAATAAACCAGGGCAAGGTAGTATATATATGGCACTCTAGATGTAAATGTATTTCTTTACAAATTTTGTCAAATTTTACGAGGTTTGATTTTCAAGAAAACTATATGCACCACATTATGAAACAGAAAAGTAATAGTAGGCTAAATTTATTAAACTATAACCATTAATTGAAAAAAGGTTAAACTACGGAAATGTTAACGCCCACACGTGTGGGTGTTGACCATCTCGACCACACGCATCTATCACCGTCCAGTACTATATGCACGAATCTTGACACAATCTGGCTGATTTTCTGTGCCACGTAGGACAAGACGTGTGTGTGGTGTGTGACATAGTTCGTCCACACATCCGTTTTACCACACGAAGGGGCCGGTGTGTGGGCGTTTAGCAGTTCACCTACACACCAGTTTTCAGTCACGCACAAGGGCTGGTGTGTGGGCATTTGCCATCTCGTCCACACGCCCGTCTTCTCTCTCCACACGTAAGCTGCTAGTTGCCATGTGTTTTTGCAGAGCACATGGCAACTGCCTCTAGTGTGCTTTATAAGCAGGTGGCAACTCTCTTTTTTTACCCGAGTTGCCATGTGATTTTGCAGGGTACACGGCAACTGCCTAGTGTGCACGTAAGCAGATGGCAACTGTCTTTTACCGAGTTGTCATGTGTTTTTGCATGGTACATGGCAACTGCCCCAACGTGCACGTACATGGCAACTGCCCCTAACGTGCACGTAAGCAGATGACAACTCTTTCTTTTTACATGGCAACTGCCCTAGCATGCTTGTGAGCACATGGCAACTCTCTCAACTGCCTAGTGTTAGTATGTGGCAACTCCTAAAATTATGAAATCATGGCAACTACATTAGATCAGACCATACATGGCAACTGCAGTTGAGCAACCATGGCAACTGCAGTTGTCCGACATGGCAACCGCAGTTCAGCAACATGGCAACTGCAGATAAACGAACATGGACGAGGGTCTGAACCATGGCAACTGCGGGCGCGTGGTGGGTGTCACGCGTCGCGTGCGGGACCAAAAGGGTACGAGGCCTGACATACGGGCGTGTGGGCGTTATCAACTTCGCGCACACGCACGCGTGTGAGAGGGTTCAGGAAGGAAAAAAAGATATGTATGGGCATTAGTTGTTTTGCTCACACATAGGTGTGTGGGCTGGTTACTGTCCATGCCTCACGAGACGTATGGCACAACTACCCATACAACAATCGCACGAGAGAACGAAGCCGTCTCGAAAGCAACCACTATAAAATAGTATCGGTGAATCCCCTCAAATCAAAATCAAAAGAAAAAATCCATTGGTGAACGGATCCGATTTGATGACCACATGAGGTGACGTGCCGCCACGCGGTCATCCCCCGAACTCGCACTCTCTCCACCTCTACTCCTCTCCCTCTCCACGCTGCCATGCGGTCCCGGTGTTACGTTGGCCCCCCATGTCATTCTCCGTCAGGGACAATCCAGTGGTACGGGCGGCAGCGTGTACCTATATAGCCGATAGATGTGGCGCCGCAGGGATGGACCGGACTCGCTCACTCCCACCACTCCACCTCATCGAAGATGTCGTCGCCACAGCCGCCGGCAGCCGAGCTCGCCACCGCCGCCGCCGCTGAGATGTCGCCGCCGGAGGCGCGGCTGGCGATGATGGAGCTGGCGAACATGATCGCCGTCCCGATGGCGCTGACGGCCGTCATCCGGCTGGGCGTGCCGGCCGCGGTGTGGGCGGGCGGCGCTAACGCGCCGCTCTCGGCCGCGGAGCTGCTCCCGCGGGGCCACCCGGACCCGTCCGTCCTCGAGCGGCTCCTCCGCCTGCTCGCCTCCCGCGGCGTCTTCTCCGAGCATGCCCCCTCCGGCGGTGCGCGCCGGTACGCGCTGACCGCCGTTGGCCGCACCCTGGTGCCGACCGGGCCCTCCGGCGCGTCGTACGCCGACTACGTGCTGCAGCACCACCAGGACGCTCTGGTGCTGGCGTGGCCGCGGCTGCACGAGGCCGTGCTCGACCCCGCCGGCCCGGAGCCCTTCGCGCGCGCCCACGCCGGCGTCCCCGCCTACGCCTACTACGGCCAGGACCGGGGCGCGAACGAGGTGATGCTCCGCGCCATGACCGGCGTGTCGGAGCCGTTCATGGAGGCGCTGCTGGACGGGTACGAGGGAGGGTTCGAGGGCGTGGCCACGCTGGTCGACGTCGGCGGCAGCTCCGGCGCCTGCCTGGAGATGATCATGCGCCGGGTGCCCACCATCCGGGAAGGCGTCAACTTCGACCTGCCCGACGTCGTCGCCGCCGCGCCCCCCATCGCCGGTGAGACCATCAATCCATCCCCCAATCCCCTACCTACGCCATATGGATTATTCCTAAGAGATTTCTGATGGATCCAGTGATTGAAACAAACTAACAAATTGGCACAACAAAATTGACTGACAATGACAATGCCACGATGGGTCGATCCATCACAAGAAGAATGCCTACCCACCAATCAGCCGACCAAGGCAGACATGGCACACGTGAGTCACGAGATTGTGTCTCTAGTAGCGTACACCAGCAGATCGTGGATTTACCACCACCACACACTGAGATAATCTAAAGAAACAGATGTTGTTTTCGGCGTCGGCATCAGCAGCAGCTTAGACGGGTTTGATAATGAGGTTTCACAGCGCACTTAGAGCAGACGGGTTCGACATCAGCAGCAGCTTAGTCAGGTTTGATAATGAGGTTTCGGAGTGCACTTATATTAGGGTAAACTATGCATAATGCACTCTTGCCCATGCTGGCTTCAGAAAATTTTACTTCTTCAGACTTCGGCAGCAGACGTGCTGGGTTTTTGGGCAGTTCTTGTCCCTGCCTAACATGCTAAAAATGAAATGGTAGGCACAGTTCTTTTGTTGTTAGTTGGATTTGTAGCGCACTTGTGGTAAACTATGCATTCCTTGCTATCTTGGGTTCAGAAATATTTACCTGTTCGGAGTTCAGAGTGTCAACATCAACAGTAGGTGAGTTTGATAGTGAGGTTTCAGTTCAGAGCACACTTGTGTTGCTTGCCATCTTGGCTTCAGAAAAATAAATGTACCTGTTCAGCGTTCAGATTGATTGTGCTGGTCACATGAAGCAATCCCAGATCTCCGGGTTTTCACTCCATTTTGTCCCTACCTAACCTGCTAAATTGGAAGCAGGACACATTTGCATGTTTTATAGTAGTATTTAAATTCGCAGTGTCAAGACATACACATTTCTTAATAACAATGGTGACACCTGCAAATTAAAATGCAGGAGTGAAGCATGTGGGTGGAGACATGTTCAAGTCCATCCCCTCCGGCGACGCCATCTTCATGAAGGTGTGTGTTGCACTATTGCCCTCAAGTCCCTGAAATTCAGACACCCCGGTCAAATTTGCAAACAAGATTTGATCTGATTCGCATCTTCTTTTCCTTCCTCCAGTGGGTACTCACGACGTGGACCAACGACGAGTGCACGGCGATCCTCAAGAAATGCCACGAGGCGCTGCCGGACGGCGGGAAGCTCATCGCGTGCGAGCCGGTGGTGCCGGAGACGACGGACGGCAGCACGAGGACGAGGGCGCTGCTGGAGAACGACATCTTCGTCATGACCACCTACCGGACCCAGGGGAGGGAGCGGTCCGAGGAGGAGTTCCGGCAGCTCGGCCTCACCGCCGGCTTCGTCGGCTTCCGGGCCCTCTACCTCGACCCTTTCTACGCCGTCCTTGAGTATGTCAAGTGATCAGGTGGCTTAGATCTCACCTCTTCACGGAAGTATTTCTCCTGTGTGACAGCTGACCAAGAAGGTCAGATGAATGACGCCCAAGTAGCTGTTGGGTTGGACAATGGACATGCGCTTTGAGTTCTGCAACAAGATCATCTCTTCAAATCATTCTAAGTGCACCTATACAGTTTGCGAGTAATAACATAGCACCATCAGTACAACGTACAGTGAGGGCACACAGATAACAGAGAGAACACTTCCGCTTTACAACCCCCTAAGGGCCTAAGGGCCTGTTTGGTTCCAATAAGAAGGTGTTTGTTTCCAGGGACTTATTGGTTTAAAGACTTAAAAAAGTTTCTATAAGTCCCATCTAAACTAAAAACTAAACGGAAGAGACTTATAGGGACTTAAAGTGGGCTTATGAAATAAGACTCTCAAGGAAGGACTTATAGGGACTTATAATTGTAATATGGTCTTTTAGTCCATGTTAAGTCCCAAAAACCAAACAGATAGGAACTTTTTAGAGACTTGGGACTTATAAATTAAGACTAAAAAATGTCCTAGGACTTATGAACCAAACAGGGTCTTGCCTGACTTATAAGTCAGGTGACTTAAAACCAGTGGCTTATAAGTCATGCATGTTTAGTTGTCACCTGACTTATAAGTCACCTGACCACACCTTCTCACCTTGTTTTTTTTATGTGAAGGTGGTGGGACTCACGCAAAAGGGGGTGACTTATAAGTTTTAAGTTGGGGTTGAGCAACTTATGACTTATAAGTTGGGGTGACTTATAAGCTGGGTCTGTTTTGCAAAATAAGTCACTTTTTTCACTTTTCGACTTATAAGTTGGTGACTTAGGGCATGTTTGGTTTCAATAAGTCATCTGACTTATAAATCAGGTGACTTAAAACCAGTGACCTATAAGTCACGCCTGTTTGGTTGTCACCTGACTTATAAGTCACCTGACCACACATTTCCATCTTATTTTTTTATGTAAAGGTGGTGGGACCCACGCAAAAGAGGGTGACTTATAAGTTTTAAGTTGACGTGGAGCAACTTATGACTTATAAGTTGGGGTGACTTATAAGTTGGGTCTGTTTGATAAAATAAGTCACTTTTTTCATTTTTCGACTTATAAATTGGTGACTCATTTGGAACCACACAGACCCATATTTGAAACCAAACAAACCCTAAATACATGAAGGGCTGAGATTGATTCATACCTTTTTTTCATAATAAAGGACATGATGATTCTATTTCAAACAAGCTTCCGCCCCTATCTGCGCTGTACGTAGAAATACGTAGGCCTAATCGGCCACCGGCCACCGGCGACACGTGTGGGTCAGCACATTTAATCCTTCTCTTATTGGTTAAGATCCAAAAAATTATGCACGCAACATGATTCGAACTCGAAACTTTCAGTTCTAATACTTCTTTCGTCCGAAAATATTTATTCAAAAAATGGATGTATCTAAATATATTTTAATTTTAATTACATCCATTTGTATCTATTTTGATGATAAGTAATTCCGGATAAAGGAAGTACATAACAAAGTAACCAGAGGGGACAACCAACCCGCTTGTGTCTAGATTCCATTTTTCCTCTTCCTGTACAAAACGAGGTCGCATGCTTGGGCTCGCCCAACAGGCCCCGACGGCGTGTTGGGCCATGGCTGTCACACTTTTCCTTATCTATTTATTATATTTCCTTTCCTTTTTTCGTTATTTCATTTTTTTCCTTTCTTGAGTTTAGTTATTTTTTTCGTTCAAAATGTTCAACAACTGTTGGGATTTTTTAGAATTTTTGTAAAATTCTTAATGTTTTTAACATTTTCATAATTAATTTGAAATTCCAAAATTATTGACAAATTAAAAATAAATGGTTAGAACATAAAGATATGTTGATGTTGGTTCGTAATTATGAAAATTTCATATTTGAAATAACAGAAGCATTGAATTTAAGGAAACTACGTGCTCACGGATGCATGCGTCTAGGCTAGTCCGGCACCCTACTCTTAACTGGTGTTTTTTTGCACTATGAATAAATGACTCATGCCTGATTCGAACGGATATTTGCAGTAGCCTAACATGGACATAATAGGCATCCATCTATGCCTGATTCGGACGACATACAACACTCCCAGCACCCTCTTATTCACTAAAATAATTGAAAATATAAAAAACTTGTCCTGCGAAAGTACCAGTTGGCATGGTGGCATGAAATGGTGATACAAGGTGATGGAAAAAATAGTGCATTTGACGGATGTCGAAAAACGAAGTGTTCACAAATAGACCTGCACACTGTGTGTTTAACATGTTTTTTGTACATGTGAGAATGACCCCAACTTTTGCCACCAATGGTGCATGTCCATGGTAGGCATATATGTCTGATTCGAATGAATTCCGACACCGTTTGCACGTTGCAACACCTCCGGTCATTTATCGGTTTTTTTTCATCGAGAAAACTTCAGAAAATACAAAACTTGTTGAAAACGTAAACAGACATGATGGCATGAATTGGTGATACAAGGTGATGGAAAAATTGAGGCCATTTGACGGATGCAAAATACCATGTGTTCAAAAACGGAGCCTTCTGGACACCCGAACACCCTTTGTCTAACATGGTTTTTGTTGTACATGAGAGGAATAACCCTAAATTTTGCCGCCAAGGCTGTGTGCCCATAGTAGGCATTTATGCTTGGATTGAATGAATTCGGACATCGTTTGCATGTTGCGTCACGTTTAGCCATTTATCGGCCTTTTTTCGCCAAGAAAACTCCAGAAAATACAAAACTTGGCAAAAACGAAAACAACTTGGCATGGTGGCATGAATTGGTGATGCAAGGAGATGGAAAAAAGGGGCCATTTGACGGATGTAAAAAAACTAGGTGTTCACAAACTGACCCTTCTGGCCTACCCGAACACCCTCGGTCTAACATGGTTTTTTGTTGGACATGTGAGGAGTGACCCAAATTTTGCCACCAAGGGTGTGTGTGCCATGGGTAGGCATTCATGCCGAGTTTGAATGAATTTGGGCACCGTTTGCACGTTGCGACTAATCCAACCATTTATTGACCTTTTTCACCGAGAAAATTCCAAAAATACTAAACTTGTCAAAACGGAAACACCTTGGCATGATGGCATGAATTGGTGATATAAGGTGATGGAAAAAAACTGGCACCATCTGATGGATGTGAAAAACCAGGTGTTCACAAACATACCCTTCTGGCCTACCCGAACACCCTCTGTCTAACATGGTTTTTTCTTGGACATGTGAGGAATGACCCAACTTTTGTCCACAAGGGTGTGTGCCGATGGTAGGCATCCATGCCTGGTTCAAAAACAAATCAGTAAATAACGTAAGTTTGCAAAAAAATTAAAAAAATCATTGAAAAACGAAGAAAATGTCATATATTTGGAAAAAAGTTCATCAATACTGAAAATGAGTTCATAAAAGTTGAAAAAGTTTATCGATTTTAAAAAAGAAGCTCATCAATTTGAGAAAAGGGCACAAAATTGAAATTTTTCATCGAGTTTGAAAAAAAGTTATAGATTTTAAAAAGTTCATGAATTTTAAAAAATCATGAGTTTTTCAAAAAGTTCCTGCAATTTGGAACAAAAATGTTCGGAGAGATTGGAAAAGAAAAATAAACATGAAAATAGTGCACAGATTTGTAAATTCATGAATTTGACTAAAACAGAAAAAGAAAAAAGAAACTAAAACCAAAAAAAGGAAAATAAATAAAGAACCAAGCAGCGAACAACAAGTAAGAAAACACAAGTATATTGCTAAACAGAACAGAGGCTTCACAGTTGGTTAGCATGAGTGGTTGCGAACCATGATGTTGTGTGTTCGAGTCCCAATCCCACGTAGGCATCCTTTTCTGAATTTTAGCAAAAAAAAGTGTAGCAAAAGAAAATTGTAAAACAGGCCGGCCCATGACGGAGGGGAGGCGGACAGGAAGAAGACCCATACGGCGGTGGTATACGTTTCTCTGAAAAGACCATATTACCCTTATACGTTTTGTGAAGGGGTTGTACCGAAGTGGGACTTGAGATCGACCATCTATTGGCAAGTTGCCTAAATATTCTTTGGTGTCAGGCATTTTTTCTTAATAAAAGATAACAAAAACAAGTAAAGACACAAACATAAACTAAAATAAAAACATATGTTATCCTAAGATAGAATTAATTAAGGGCATTACTTCCAACTCGAAAAAAAAATTAAAGGCATTGGTATCGCCCTAAAATAAAATAAAAAAGAACAAAGAAAACTTAAAACAAATGATGACAAAAAGTTACACACAAATTGTATACAACTTGCATTGTGTAACTTTCATTTTTCTTTAAATCACATGTAATTGTATCCAAGCTCGACAACAATTACAGGTACTATATTTTGGATCATAGGCCCAAGAAATTGCAGAATAACTCGTATGACTGAAAATTACAACAAAATCTCTCAAAGACTTATTTTCCATGGTAACAAGCTTTGCAATATGAAATACTACTGAGACTTCATTGAAGCCATAACAATCCAATTGTATTAACAGCGCAACCAACCATATACCTGCACAAAGTTGACTAGCTTCAAAGGTTCTCGAAAGCTGCATGAGTCGCCCATCCAAAAATATGAGATGTCGTGAGTGTTGAATGTACTTGAGGCGGGGATGACCCTTGGATATCTTGTCGTCGCACCACAAAATCTTCACGAAAATACCAATGAAGCAGTCCATAGCCACAAAATATCAGACCAATCAAATAAAGCACCAGACACTAACACAATCTCATCATATCCACATAAACGCAACTACGAGGACACAAACCCATATTCCGCAAGACCAAACTTGAGGAGACAAGACATCTTTGGCTCCATGCCGCTACTAGTAAGGAGTCACAACAAGAGAAGAACCAAAGTAATTTTGTTCTCAATGGTGTAGCTCCTTCAGCCTGATCATTGCCGACGAACATGCGTAGAAGGATCTAACGACCCCCCGCACTTCGCAGCACGCGACTGGAGGCGAGTGAATCGGTGGGATCGCAAACACCCCTCAAACCCTAGTAGTTGATGTATGTCTTCCATAAACTTCTCCATTGTGTAACTTTCGTTATTTGTATACAAATCACATAGAACTTGTATGTATGCATCCATCCGGCACTCTGAAATAACAAACAACAACGATGGAGATTAATCATCCTCGACATGTCGAGGATGAATTGCATCTCATATTGGTGGTACTATCTCTCTCTCTCTCATAATTTTCTTTTTTCTGACTCAAGGTAAGCTACTTTATGACAACAACACACATTGGTAAGTAATATGATAAGTAGTCCAATTTGATTCCATGTATGTTAATTAAGCGAGTATCTATTGATATTTTAGCGTGTACATTTAAACAACTCCATACATCTTCAATGCTATGCTTGTCAAAGTTTCTTCTCCCCACTTTGCTCATTGTGATCAATGACATTGCTTCTTGTACATGTTTATATATATATAGGGTGGCACTATTCTAATCCCGGGATCAAAATAACTATTTGGATCACAGCTCTCTATATATAGGCCCGAAGAGGCGTTCCCGAACTCGCGAAGCCCCGGAGAAAAAAAGCACCCAGTCCCGCACCTCCCGCACCGCCCCCTCCCCTTCCCCAAGAACCAGCCACCGGTCCTAAATCCTGCCGCCCCGCCGCTCCCTCCCCGGGATCCGGACCGCCGCGACACCACCTCCCCTGGATCCGGCCACCGGACCGCCTCCTTCCCCCGGATCCGCCCGGGATTGATCCCACCGCCGCCTGCCGCCACCAAGTACCGGCGTGCGACCCCGAGGTCGCCTCCTTCCATGAAGCGCCGGCACGCGAGCCCGTCACCTACCTCTGGTACGCCGTCTCGCCTCCGCTGCCACCTAGGGTGCCCCTGACGTCGCCCAGCTCCTCCTCACGCGACGACCCCCTGCGATGCACGCCTCCTCGTTGTTCTGCCCCGGACACAGGCGCCTTCTCGTCCACCCTCCGGTGATCAAAACCAGCTCCGCCCGTCATAGCAGAGGACAGACCCCATTCGTGGCCTCACCTCCCCTCCGCCCGGGTGCGACCTTCCCTGCGCTCTGGCGCGGCCTGCCCTCCCCTCTGGTGCGGCCTGCCCTCCCCTCTGGTGCGACTTGCTCTCTGGTACGGCTCGCCCTCCTCCAGTGCTCCTGCACTCTGCTCCGTCGGTGCAACGACCGAGCACCAGACCTCCCTTCTCTCTCCACTACGACGGCAGTGCAGGTGGCTAGTGTCTGAAGTTCAGTTGTATATGTATGTTTTAGTTTTTATCTCTAACAAAATCTTACAAAGACACAAGTCGTATATGTATATGTCTCAAGTTCAGTTGACAAAGACACAAGTTTGTTATGAAGCTGAACCAGTGTACAAAGTTCTCATTCTAAAATTGCTACACTATTGCACATTTCTTCTCTTCGTCATGGTGTTGTTTCAAATGGATGTATATGGCCCAAAAAAATGTGCATTTTTATGGGAAAATAGTTATTTAGGTGAAAAGGTTCATGAATTGATGGCCAGGAAGTTCAACCATATTACCTCTCTTCGTCATGGTGTTGTTTCGAATTGTTGGGGGAAGTTCTGTATATGTATATGTCTAAAAAACCTAGAAGTTCAATTAGAATACCGGAGCGGTTTAGTGTTTATAAGAAACCCTGGATTTTTTCATAGAAAATAAAACCCAAGAAGTTCAAATTAAGATAACACAGAAGTTCGATGGTTATATACCATGAAGAAAAACAAAGCTTCAACTATAAATAGTGTTAACTTCAGAAGTTTAAATTTCATAAAAAAGAGAGTTCAAAGAAAATGTTATCGTTGTACAAAAAATAATCCCATGGGTTTTCCCGCTATTGAAAAATGATAACCAAAAAGTTCAAACTAAAATAACGAAGTCATACAATATATGTACTAGAAAACATTTTTTTCATGGTTTTAAATAACTCTGAGAAGGTCAAATTAAAATAACAAAGCAATTCAATTTTTTTAAAAGGTTTTCTCCTTTTCTATGAAAAACCTAGAAGTTCAAATTTATAAAATGATGTGGTTCTATGTTTATTTAAAAAAAAATCCATGTTACCAAATAATAAAGCCAAGACGTTCACTTTAAAGAAACGGAGGGTCCAATGTATACAAAAAAATCAGATTCTTCTCATTTCGCGAAGAAGTATGAAGTTAAATTTGAAAAAGTAGAATATAAAAGGATTTTCTCCATTTCTAAAATAAAAACTCTCCAAATTCAAATTAAAATAATAAAGCATTTCGATTTTACTAAAAACTAGGTTTATTCCCATTACTAAAAAAACAAGAAGTCCAAATTTAAAAACGATGAAGTTCGGTGTGAATAAAATACTATGATTTTTCTCGTTACTAAAGAATCAAAATAAAACCATGAAATTCCTTATAGGGACAAACACATCAGTTTTGTTTTCCACATTTATAAAAATAAATACACATAAGTTCAAAATAAAAATGTTGAGAAGTTCAAATTCAATTAAATAAAGTAGTTCGACATTTAAAACATCTTAGATTTTTTTTATTGCTAAAATATGCTCAAAACAAGTCTTAGCATGTTCAAAACAAGTCTTAGCATGTTCCAAAAATGCTCTAACTAGTCATGATTTGTTAAAAAAATCCTTTCCAATGCTATCATTTGCTCAAATTTTATGAGTGCTTTGGGAGCTAAGAACAACTTTTTTACAGAGAAGTTCAAATTGAAAACGGCCAGAAGTTCACGTGCTGCATGGTGTGTGTTTTCATATGAGAAAAAAGAATAAAAAGTTAAAGTATAAAAATTTCACTGCTAGAAGTTCAGGTGCTCAGCACGGGGAAGTTCAAAAACTTCTTATGAGAGAGGTAGTCGGCACTATATATCAGTTGTGCAACTCTGATGAATGGGTGAGAAATTGCGATCAAAAACACATGGTAGAAGTTCAAGTGAAAACAGCGGGAAGTGCGATGATTATAGAAAACTTAGATTTTTCTCGTTATTAAAGAATGAAAAAAAGAAGTTCAAAAATAAAACAACAAGAAGTTCAACTTTTAAAAATACAGTGCTTCAAAATTTAATAAAAAGATTAAAGAAGTAAAATCAGGAAGTCCATATTAAAAAGATGAAGAAGTTCGATGATTATAGAAGACTCAGATTTTCCTCATTATTAAAGATTGGAAACAAGAAGTTCAAAAATAAAAAACAAGAAGTTCAACTTTTAAAAATAGAGCGCTTCAAAATTTTATAAAAAAGGATTAAGAAATTCAGATAAATATTTATAAAAAACTCAAATATTTTCACGTAACCGAGAGAAGTTCGATTGATAACTGCCAGAAGTTCACGTACTACACGGTATGCATTTTGTATTAAAAAAAGAATAAAAAAGCAAAGACTAAAAGTTTTGTTGTTATAAGTGCAACTCCTCGGTCAAAGAAAGTTACAAAAAATTATTGTGAGAGGGGTTTGTACGAAAGGAGTATCATTTGTGTAACACTAACGAATGGATGAGAAAATTACAAACCAAAAATACGTCACAGAAGTTCAACGTGAAAACAGCATGAAGTTCAACTACTGCGCTGAATGAATTTCAGACGAAAAACTTTTAAAACCATCGCGAGTATGAAAAAACGATCAACACGGGAAAGTTATGTGCTTACAGCAGCTTTCCACCGGTATATCACTTGCTCAATTCTGGTGAGTGCATGGAGAGTTACGAGCAGTGGATGGAGACCTACGAGCAAAAAAATCACGTGAAAAATAGAGTGAAGTTCAGGTACACGCGCCGAGAAGTTCAGGTTCTTCACGCGATGCATTTTCGAAGAATCTGTTTCGCGATAGAGGCAGAACGAATGATCCCGCCGTTTTCGAAATTACTTGAAAACGGCTAAGAATCAGAGAAAACCATCAACATGAAAACATTTCACATTTTCCGTAGCTTTTCAATGGTATATTATTTGCCCAATTCCGATAAAGTTTGTAGAAATTACGGCAAAAATACGTTTTTCGCCATTTTCGAAACTGACTTAAAACCGTAAAGAATTGGGAGAAACAATATACTACCAAAAAGTTTCGCATTTGTTCAAGCTTTCCAACGCCATATGATTTGCTGCATTCGGACGCATGGTTAAAAAATTAGCTTGAAAATACGAACTCGGTAGGACTTGGACCATTTTCTAAATTACTCTTAAACCATTCAAAATTAGCAAAAATTCCAGATGAAAAAGTAGTGCATTTTCATAAGCTTTGCAACGCCATATCATATGCCTCCATTGGATTAGCCGTTTAGAAATGACATCGAAAAAACGAACTCAGCTGTTCGGTTTACGAAATTTTACGTTTTTTTCAAATTACTCTTTAACCATAGGGAATTAGAGTAAACTTTCAACATGTGGAAAGAGTGGTTTTGCAGCAGATTTCCAACGCCATATTATATGCCTCATTCCGATAAACGGTTTAGAAATGCGATCGAAAATACGATTCACGTTTTTTGTGCGAAAAGAAAAATGTTTTCAAAACTGCTCTTAAACCGCTTACATTTTGTCAAAAATTTAACTTGGGTCATGATACTGGTGTCCATAGCTTTCCAACGGTATATCGCAAGCCTCATTTCGGCAATGTTGGCGGAAGTTCAACCTAGTTCACAGGGAAGTTCAACGTACTACTAGCGGGGCAGGGCAGGTTGTGATCAGAATATTATTCTGATCCCGTGATCAGAATAGTGTTGATGTATGTATATATATATACCTCCCTCCCTTCCTCGCTCGCTCCCCTCTCTCTCTCTATATATATATAATACACACACACACACACACACACACACACACACACACACACACACACACACACACACACACCAGGGAGGGGCCTGTCTTGATGGTGAAGAAATCCATGCTGGAGATGTTGGACCTGCAGGCATCGGGGAACGTCATTTCGTTTTAGGAATATTGATATTGCTGGAGGGTGGGTCAATCGCATCCCTGACGAGAAGACCGATCGATGGTCTTATGGTAAGTCAGTTGGCTTCCTTTATATTTCTAGTATATGTAAATCTGAGCTTGTCATATTCGGTTGCGGAATGTGACGTTGTTCTGTTGCATGGACCAGTCCCATCTTAGTGTATGATGGGTTCTTATTCTGTTGTTGGGTGTTGCCTCTTGGTTCGTATTGTCTGTCGTGTTGCTATGTCTGTGAAAGATGCAATCAAAGTGCTTCCCGGGAGTTACCTTTCGGTTGCAAATGTTTCTAGTTCATCATCATAAGGAGTTGGTAAGCACATAATCGATTTGATTTTCTTTTAGGATACATTTGCTATTACTCGCATATGTATATTGTATTTCTTGTCCAACAATTGTCATTTACAATAGGATATTGTAAAAATAAAATGTTATCATCACTATCCTTGTTGAAGTTCCAAAATGAAAATGATTATTTTGCATTCTTTTTTCCTATCTCACTTGTAAGCATCTCAACTCTTCGCCAACTTGTCAGTTAAGGCCCAGGGAAATCATATTATAAATGCAAGCATATACTTATTGTGGAAGCTTAGGAGAAGATGTCTTGGTAGAGAAAGAGAATGCCCATGCCAATGAACATCAAAGAAGACTTGAACATTAGAAAAATGATACAATAACATGACAAACTCTAGTAATAATATCATGGCGGCGTAACTAATCACGCAAGTGTTTTAACCAGAAATACCCTATCGCACATCAAAATCAGTTTAGCGTAATCAACCTCGTGTTCTTTGACCTTCTCGAAGCAGAATAACTTAGATACATAAAAGTTTGCTCAAATAAAAATGAACTTAAACTATGTAGAACGCTATTAAGGCCATAAAAGTAATTGTACAAAGTGACTATTTTTCATATAGTAATTTGGCACCTGGATGACAACCAAACAAATTGCTCCGCTTTGTTACTGGCCATCAATGAACTCTATTTCTATACCTACACATGCGAAAGAAAACATAGTTTGAAGTGATTACTACTAGTGTACGGTACTACTTACTATATACTAGTTATCTTTCGGTGTTCATATGGGCCGGTAGATGAGTGAACAACCCTCTACATGACATGTGTGAGCATAAGGCGCATCTGTAAAATCTTAAGAACTTAGCATGCGCAAGTTTAGTCCCATCCCACCTGTGGACAATGGTTTAGACCATTATATAATGTAACCTTCAATGTCCACTTGAATGAGGTGGTAGGTGAGAGATATGCATGTGATACGTCTCCAATGTATCTATAATTTTTGATTGCTCCATGCTATATTATCTACTGTTTTGGACAATATTAGGCTTTATTATCCACTTTTATATTATTTTTGGGACTAACCTATTAACCGGAGGCCCAACCCAAAATTGTTGTTTTTTGCCTATTTCAGAGTTTTGCATAAACGGAATATGAAACGGAGTCCAAATGGAATGAAACCTTCGGGAACGTGATTTTCTCACCGAACGTGATCTAGGAGACTTGGACCCTAAGTCAAGGAAGCTTCGAGGAGGGCACGAGGTAGGGGGCGCGCCCTCCACCCTCGTGGGCCCCCTGTTGCTCCACCGACGTACTTCTTCCTCCTATATATACCTACGTACCGCCAAACGATCAGAGACGGAGCCAAAAACCTAATTCCACCGCAGCAACCTTCTATACCCACGAGATCCCATCTTGGGGCCTCTTCCGGAGCTCCGACGAAGGGGGCATCCACCACGGAGGGCTTCTACATCATCACCATAGCCCCTCCGATGAAGTGTGAGTAGTTTACCTCAGACCTTCGGGTCTATATTTAGTAGCTAGATGGCTTCTTCTCTATTTTTGGATCTCAATACAATGTTTTCCCCCTCTCTCGTGGAGATCTATTCGATGTAATCTTCTTTTTGCGGTGTGTTTGTTGAGACCGATGAATTGTGGGTTTATGATCAAGATTATCTATGAACAATATTTGAATCTTCGCTGAATTCTTTTATGTATGATTGGTTAGCTTTGCAAGTCTCTTTGAATTATCAGTTTGGTTTGGCCTACTAGATTTGTTTTTCTTGCAATGGGAGAAGTGCTTAGCTTTGGGTTCAATCTTGCGGTGTCCTTTCCCAGTGACAGTAGGGGCAGCAAGGCATGTATTGTATTGTTGCCATCGAGGATAACAAGATGGGGGTTTTATCATATTGCATGAATTTATCCCTCTACAACATGTCATCTTGCTTAAGGTGTTACTCTGTTTTCTTGAACTTAATACTCTAGATGCATGCTGGATAGCGGTCGATGAATGGAGTAATAGTAGTAGATGCAGGCAGGAGTCGGTCTACTTGTCTCGGACGTGATGCCTACATACATGATCATACCTAGATATTCTCATAACTATGCTCAATTCTGTCAATTGCTCAACAGTAATTCGTTCACCCACCGTAAAATACTTATGCTCTTGAGAGAAGCCACTAGTCAAATCTATGGTCCCCGGGTCTATCTTCATCATATCAATCTTCCATCACTTTATTATTACCTTTGCTTTTATTTTACTTTGCATCTTTATCACAAAAATACCAAAAATATTATCTATCATCTCTATCAGATCTCACTCTCGTAAGTGACCGTGAAGGGATTGACAACCCCTTATCGCGTTGGTTGCGAGGAGTTATTTGCTTTGTGCAGGTACGAGGGACTCACGCGTAGCCTCTTACTGGATTGATACCTTGGTTCTCAAAAACTGAGGGAAATACTTACGCTACTTTGCTGCATCATCCTTTCCTCTTCAAGGAAATCCAACGCAGTGCTCAAGAGGTAGCAAGAAGAATTTCTGGCGCCGTTGACGGGGAGTCTACGCAAAAGTCAACATACCAAGTACCCATCACAATCCCTTATCTCCCGCATTACATTATTTGCCATTTGCCTCTCGTTTTCCTCTCCCCCACTTCACCCTTGCCGTTTTTATTCGCCCTCTCTTTTCCTTTCGCCTTCTTTTTCGCTTGCCTTTTGTTTGCTAGTGTGTTGGATTGCTTGTTTGTCACGATGGCTCAAGATAATACCAAATTGTGTGACTTTACCAATACCAACAATAATGATTTCCTTAGCACTCCGATTGCTCCTCTTACCAACACTAAATCTTGTGAAATCAATACTGCTTTGCTGAATCTTGTTATGAAAGATCAATTTGCCGTCCTTCCCAGTGAAGATGCCGCTACTCATCTAAATAGCTTCATTGATTTGTGTGATATGCAAAAGAAGAAAGATGTTGATAATGATATTGTTAAATTGAAACTATTTCCTTTTTCGCTTAGATATTGTGTTAAAGCTTAGTTTTCGTCTTTGCCTAAAAATAGTATTGATTCTTGGAACAAGTGCAAAGATGCTTTTATCTCTAAGTACTTTCCTCCCGCTAAGATCATCTCTCTTAGAAACGATATTATGAATTTTAAGCAACTTGACCATGAACATGTTGCATAAGCTTGGGAGAGAATGAAATTAATGATATGTAATTGCCCCACTCATGGTTTGAATTTGTGGATGATTATACAAAAAAATTATGACGGATTGAATTTTGCTTCTAGAAATCTTTTAGATTCGGCTGCAGGAGGCACTTTTATGGAAATCACTTTAGGAGAAGCTACTAAACTCCTAGATAATATTATGGTTAATTATTCTCAATGGCACACTGAAAGATCTACTAATAAAAAGTGCATGCGATAGAAGAAATCAATGTTTTGAGTGGAAAGATGGATGAACTTATGAAATTACTTGCTACTAAGAGTTATTCTCTGATCCTAATGATATGCCTTTGTCTACTTTGATTAAGAATAATAATGAATCTATGGATATGAATTTTGTTGGTAGGAATAATTTTGGTAACAACGCGTATAGAGGAAACTTTAATCCTAGGCCTTATCCTAGTAATCCCTATAATAATTATGGTAATTCCTACAACAACTCTTATGGAAATTTTAATAAGATGCCCTCTGAATTTGAGACTAGTGTTAAAGAGTTTATGAATTCGCAAAAGAATTTTAATGCTTTGCTTGAAGAGAAATTGCTTAAAGTTGATGAATTGGCTAGGAACGTTGATAGAATTTCTCTTGATGTTGATTCTTTAAAGCTTAGATCTATTCCTCCTAAGCATGATATCAATGAGTCTCTCAAATCCATGAGAATTTCCATTGATGAATGCAAGAAAAGAACCGCTAAGGTGCGTGCTATGAAAGCCTTTTTAAAGCGTGTTCTTCCAATTTCTATGAAAATAAAGATGAAGATCTAAAAGTTATTGATGTGTCCCCTATTAAATCTTTGTTTTGCAATATTAATCTTGATAATGATGAGATTGAATATGATCCACCTCTACCTAGAAGGCGTTCCAAGAATTCGGAGTTTTTAGATCTTAATGCAAAAATTGGTAAAAGTGGGATTGAAGAGATCAAAACTTTAGATATTAATGAACCCACTATTTTGGATTTCAAGGAATTTAATTATGATAATTTCTCTTTGATAGATTGTAATTCCTTGTTGCAATCCATGCTGAATTCTTCTCATGCTTATAGTCAAAACAAAGCTTTTACTAAACATATCGTTGATGCTTTGTTGCAATCTTATGAAGAAAAACTTGAGTTGGAAGTTTCTATCCCTAGAAAACTTTATGATGAGTGGGAACCTACTATTAAAATTAAAATTAAAGATCATGAATGCTATGCTTTGTGTGATTTGGGTGCTAGTGTTTCCACGATTCCAAAGACTTTGTACGATTTGTTAGGTTTCCGTGATTTTGATGATTGCTCTTTAAACTTGCACCTTGCGGATTCCACCATTAAGAAACCTATGGGAAGAATTAATGATGTTCTTATTGTTGCAAATAGGAACTATGTGCCCGTATATTCTATTGTTCTTGATATCAATTGCAATCCTTCATGTCCTATTATTCTTGGTAGGCCTTTCCTTAGAACGACCGATGCAATTATTGATATGAAGGAAGGAAATATTAGATTCCAATTTTCGTTAAGGAAAGGCATGGAACACTTTCATAGAAAGAAGACAAAATTACCATATGAATCTATCATGAGAGCCACTTATGGATTGCCTACCAAAGATGGCAATACCTAGATCTATCCTTGCCTTTATGCCTGGCTAGGGGCGTTAAACGATAGCACTTGTTGGGAGGCAACCCAATTTTATTTTCAGTTTTTTTTGCTTTTTGCTTATGTTTAGGAATAAATATTTGATCTAGCCTCTGTTTAGACTTGTTTTTATGTTTTAATTAGTGTTTGTGCCAAGTTAAACCTATAGGACCTTCTTGGATGATAGTTATTTGATCTTGCTGAAAATTCAGAAACTTTCTGTTCACGAAAACAATTGTTAAAAATCACCAGAACGTGATAAAATATTGATTCCAATTGCTAATGATCAATAAACAAATTTTCTAGGTCTTCCAATTTGGCTTAATTTTTGGAGTTCCATAAGTTTGCATTAGTTACAGATTACTACAGACTATTCTATTTTTGACAGATTCTGTTTTTTCGTGTGTTGTTTCCTTATTTTGATGAATCTATGGCTAGTAAAATAGTTTATAAACCATAGATAAGTTGGAATACAGTAGGTTTAACACCAATATAAATAAATAATGAGTTCATTACAGTACCTTGAAGTGGTGTTTTCTTTTCTTTCGCTAACGGAGCTCACGAGATTTTCTGTTAAGTTTTGTGTTGTGAAGTTTTCAAGTTTTGGGTGAAAGATTTGATGGATTATGGAACAAGGAGTGGTAAGAGCCTAATCTTGGGGATGCCCATGGCACCCCAAGATAATCTCTTATGGAAATTTTAATAAGATGCCCTCTGAATTTGAGACTAGTGTTAAAGATTTTATGAATTCGCAAAAGAATTTTAATGCTTTGCTTGAAGAGAAATTGCTTAAATTTGATGAATTGGCTAGGAACGTTGATAGAATTTCTCTTGTGTTGATTCTTTAAAGCTTAGATCTATTCCTCCTAAGCATGATATCAATGAGTCTCTCAAATCCATGAGAATTTCCATTGATGAGTGCAAGAAAAGAACCGCTAGGATGCGTGCTATGAAAGATGCCTTTATTAAAGCGTGTTCTTCCAATTTCTATGAAAATAAAGATGAAGATCTAAAAGTTATTGATGTGTCCCCTATTAAATCTTTGTTTTGCAATATTAATATTGATAATGAAGGGATTGAATATGATCCACCTCTACCTAGAAGGCGTTCCAAGAATTCGGAGTTTTTAGATCTTGATGCTAAAATTGATAAAAGTGGGATTGAAGGAAGCAAAACCCTAGATATTGCTAAACCCACTATTTTGGATTTCAAGGAATTTAATTATGAAATTTTCTCTTTAATTTATTGTATTTCCTTGTTGCAATCCGTGCTAAATTCTCCTCATGCTTATAGTCAAAATAAAGCCTTTACTAAACATATCGTTGATGCCTTGATGCAATCTTATGAACAAAAACTTGAGTTGGAAGTTTCTATCCCTAGAAAACTTTATGATGAGTGAGAACCTACTATTAAAATTAATATTAAAGATCATGAGTTTTATGCTTTGTGTGATTTGGGTGCTAGTGTTTCCACTATTCCCAAAACTTTATGTGGTTTGCTAGATTTCCATGATTTTGATGATTGCTCTCTAAACTTGCACCTTGCGGATTCCACTATTAAGAAACCTATGGGAAGAATTAATGATGTTCTTATTGTTGCAAATAGGAATTATGTGCCCGTAGATTTTATCGTTATTGATATAGATTGCAATCCTTCGTGCCCTATTATTCTAAGTAGACCTTTCCTTAGAACGGTTGGTGCAATTATTGATATAAAGGAAGGGAATATTAGATTCCAATTTCCATTAAAGAAAGGCATGGAACACTTCCCTAGGAAGAAAATAAATTACCATATGAATCTATCATGAGAGCCACTTATGGATTGCCTCCTAAAGATGGCAATACCTAGATCTATCCTTGCTTTTATGCCTAGGTAGGGGCGTTAAACGATACAGCTTGTTGGGAGGCAACCTAATTTTATTTTTAGTTTTTTTTGCTTTTGCTTCTGTTTAGGAATAAATCTTTGATCTAGCCTATGGTTAGATGTGTTTTTATGTTTTAATTAGTGTTTGTGCCAAGTTAAACCTATAGGATCTTCTTGGATGATAGTTATTTGATCTTGCTGTAATTTCCAGAAATTTTATGTTCACGAAAACAATTGTTAAAAATCACCAGAACGTGATAAAATACTTATTCCAATTTCTGCTGATCAATAAACAAATTTTCTAGGTCTTCCTATTTTGGTAGATCTTTTGGAGTTCCAGAAGTTTGCGTTAGTTACAGATTACTACACACTGTTCTGTTTTTGACAGATTCTGTTTCTCGTGTGTTGTTTGCTTATTTTGATGAATCTATGGCTAGTAAAATAGTTTATAAACCATAGAGAAGTTGGAATACAGTAGGTTTAACACCAATATAAATAAAGAATGAGTTCATTACAGTACCTTGAAGTGGTCTTTTGTTTTCTTTCGCTAACAGAGCTCACGAGATTTCTGTTGAGTTTTGTGTTGTGAAGTTTTCAAGTTTTGGGTGAAATCTTTTGATGGATTATGGAACAAGGAGTGGCAAGAGCCTAAGCTTGGGGATGCCCATGGCACCCCCAAGATAATCTAAGGACACCAAAAATCCAAAGCTTGGGGATGCCCCGGAAGGCATCCCCTCTTTCGTCTACTTCCATCGGTAACTTTACTTGGAGCTATGTTTTTATTCACCACATGATATGTGTTTTGCTTGGAGCGTCTTGTATGATTTGAGTCTTTGAACTTTAGTTTACCACAATCATCCTTGCTGTACACACCTTTTGAGAGAGCCATACATGATTTGGAAAATTATTAGAATACTCTATGTGCTTCACTTATATCTTTTGAGCTATATAGTTTTGCTCTAGTGCTTCACTTATATATTTTAGAGCATGGTGGTGGATTTGTTTTATGGAAACTATTGATCTCTCATGCCTCACTTAGATTATTTTGAGAGTCTTAATTAGCATGGTAATTGATACGTCTCCAACGTATCTATAATTTATGAAGTATTCATGCTATTATACTATCCTTCTAGGATGTTTTATATGCATTTATATGATATTTTATATGATTTTTGGGGCTAACCTATTAACCTAGAGCCCAGTGCCAGTTTCCGTTTTCTCCTTGTTTTAGAGTATCGCAGAAAAGGAAAACTAAACGGAGTCCAATTGACGTGTCACTTGACGGAGATCATTTTTGGACTAGAAGAAGCCCACGGAGTACCAAAAGCAGGCCAGAAGAGTCCTCGGCTGCTCACGAGGGTGGGGAGCGCGCCCACCCCCCTAGGGCGCGCCCTCTACCTCGTGGACAGCCCGGAGACCCCCCTGACGTGAAATCAACGCAAAACTCTTCTACATATACCCAAAACTTCCAGAAAGAAACCTAGATCGGAAGTTCCGCCGCTGCAAGCCTCTGTAGCCACAAGAAGTCAATCTAGGCTCTCTCTGGCACCCTGCCGGAGGGGGCCATCATCATCGGTGGCCATGGAGGAGTATCCCGGAGGGGCCATCATCACCATGAAGGCCAAGGACCAGAGGGTGGAGGCCATGGAGGAGGAAGCACAAGGGGGAGAACCTCTCCTCCTCTCTTCCGGTGGCGCCGGAGTGCCATCGGGAGGGGAATCATCGCCACGGTGATCGTCTTAATGAACATCACCATCATCATCACCATCCTCATCTCTTTTACGCGTTCCAATCTCCCGCACCCCACTATAATCCCTACTTTAACATGGTGCTTTATGCCACATATTATGATCCAATGATGTGTTGTCATCCTATGTTGTTTTGAGTAGATATCTTTGGGTTGATTGATGATCTAGATTGGTATGAGTTGTATGTTTTACTTTGGTGTTGTCCTATGGTGCCCTCCGTGTCGCGCAAGCATGAGGGATTCCCGCTGTAGGGTGTTGCAATACGTTCATGATTCGCTTATAGTGGGTTGCTTGAGTGACAGAATCATAAACCCGAGTAAGAGGGATTGTTGCGTATGGGAATAAAGAGGACTTGATGCTTTAATGCTATGGTTGGGTTTTACCTTAATGATCTTTAGTAGTTGCGGATGCTTGCTAGAGTTCCAATCATAAGTGCATATGATCCAAGTAGAGAAAGTATGTTAGCTTATGCCTCTCCCTCATATGAAACTGCAATAGTGATTACCGGTCTTGTTAACAATTGCCTAGGACAATTCCGCACACCGATCCACCATTATTCCACACTCGCTTTTTATAATATTTAGTAATATATTCTAACTTTATGATAACAGCACCTACTTTAATATTTTAGCTCTCCGATATCATACAAAGTTATCCTCTTCATACCCACAACGTAGTTTTATTTCTCGTTTCTAGTTGGAAGTAAATGTTCGGCGCACGTAGAGTCGTATCAGTGGCAGATAGGGCTTGAGAGAATATTGATCTTGCCTTTAGCTCTTTGTGGGTTCGACACTCCATACTTATCACTTCCACCTTTGGAAATTGCTACGATGATTCCTTGCACTTGGGGATTATCAAGCTCTTTTTTGGTGCCGTTGCCGGGGAGCAATAGCGTGGGGTTGATATTCTCGTGTGTGCTTGTTTGCTTTCTTCACTAAGTAGATTTTCTTTTTCCTTTTTGTTTCTGTTTAGTTGTGGGTGAAACATACAAAAAAAATTAAAAGAAAGAAAATACAAAAAAATTTATTACTTGCCCCTCATGCCTAAAAAGTTTTTCAAAAAGAGAAGTGATTGGAAGGTTATGCATTGAAGAAGTGAGGGTCGACCTTGAGCACTTGTGTTCATGTTCACGGAAGCAATGTAGAATTTTTCATGGAAGTTTCTCTTTAAATAATTATCCCCTTGTATATATCCATTGTATTATAAAATAATGTGCCAAGCTTTGGTTTTAGGATGATTAGATTGCTTGTTTACTATGTGTAGAACAAAAACAGAAACTTTGGTTGTAGTGCATGAATTTAAATTTTTTACTGGAAAGTCAAATGGGTCTGAAAATTTTTGAATATTACTTCTGTACAAATTTTTCAAATTGTCAAATTTAGTTCATAATTTTAGGAGTTACAGAAGTTTTCTAAACTTCCAGATTACTACAGACTTTCCTGTTTAAGATAGATTCTGTTTTTGATGCATTAATTGCTTGTTTTGATGAAACTACTGATTTCTATCAGTGGATTAAGCCATGGAAAAGTTATATTACAGTACATACAATGCAAAAACAAAATATGAATTAGTTTGCAACAATACTTATAGTAGCGATTTGCTTTGTTATACTAACGGGTCTCACAAAGTTTTTGTTAAGTTTTTGTGGATGAAGTGTTCGAAGAACGAGGAGTTACCGATGCGAGAAGAATAAAGAGAGGAAAGAGTT
Organism: Aegilops umbellulata; assembly: GCA_032464435.1. Classification (NCBI taxonomy): domain Eukaryota; kingdom Viridiplantae; phylum Streptophyta; class Magnoliopsida; order Poales; family Poaceae; genus Aegilops; species Aegilops umbellulata. Next base: position 9,391,656 of record CP136057.1, read on the forward strand.
CAAGCTTGGGGATGCCCAAGGCACCCCAAGTAAATATTTCAAAGAATACTCAAGCATCTAAGCTTGGGGATGCCCCGGTTGGCATCCCATCTTTCTTCTTCAACAAATATCATTATACCTCAGTTTTTGTTTTGTTCACATGATTTGTGTCCTTTGTGTTTTTTTTCCTTTAAGAACCATGCTAGTATGAGATAGCCCTTCATCCATTTATAGAATACTTCATGTGCTTCACTTAAATCTTTTAAGTATGATCTTATAGAATTGCTCTTTGTGCTTCACTTAAATCTTTTGAGTATGGTTTTATAGAATGCTTATTGTGCTTCACTTATACATTTTGAGCTTGGATATTGGATAGTCTATATTAATTGTAGAATGCTCCATGAACTTCACTTATATCTTTTGGAGTATGAATAATAATATAATTTAAAGTGGGTTTGGAAGAGTGTCAACTTTTGGAATTAGTGATCCCACTATTTTGGAAGTGTTGAATCTTAGTGTGATATTTATGAAAGTGGATTTGGAAGAGTGTCAACTTTAGCTAGTAATGATTCCATTATTTCGGAAGAGGTTACAATTGAGTATGAGAACAAAGTTGCTATCCATGATGCTACTAAAAATTATTATGAGGGAGGAATATATGCTTGTAGGAGTTGCAATAATATCAAGCTTCCTCTCTATGTGCTTAAAGTTTTGAAGTTATACTTGTTTTGCCTTCCTATGCTAGTTGATTGTTGTTCTTATAAATTGTGTGCTCACAAAATCCCTAGGAATAGGAAGTAGGTTATATTTAAATGTGCTAGTCATATTCTTCAAGATGCTCTCTTTGTGCTTCAATTCCTATCTTTTATGTGAGCATCATTGAAATCATCATGCCTAGCTAGAAGGCATTAAAGAAAAGCGCTTGTTGGGAGACAACCCAATATTTACCCTTAATGTTTTTGTGTGTTTACATAATTAAGATATTGTAGTAATCATGTTTTATAGCTTTTGTTTCAATAAAGTGCCAAGTAAGACCTTTGGGAAGACTTGGGTGAAAGTTAATGTGATCTTGCTGTAAAAAACAGAAACTTTGCGCTCGCGAGAATATATGTCATTTTTTACAGAAGAGTGATTTTGAGTTGATTCTTTTTGCAGAAGATTAATAGACAAATTCCTCACGTCCACCAATTTATTTCATAATTTTTGGAGTAGCAGAAGTATGGTTTATGTTCAGATCATTACAGACTGTTCTGTTTCTGACAGATTCTGTTTTCATTGCATAGTTTGCTTGTTTTCTAGTTTCTATGGCTTATATTCCTTAATATAAATTGTAGAGATATGGTACAGTAGGAATTATGTGAGAACAATTATGAACCTTGTCTTTGACAGTACCCAAGTGAATGGTTTGCTCTTTATCATACTAACCTATCTCACGAAGTTTGGTTAAGTTTTGTGTGATTTAAGTTCTCAAGTTTTGGGTGAGATATCGATATGAGGAGAATAAGAAGTGGAAAGAACCTAAGCTTGGGGATGCCCAAGGCACCCCAAGACAATATCCAAGGAAGACTCAAGTACCTAAGCTTGGGGATGCCCCGGAAGGCATCCCCTCTTTCGTCTTCAAAACTATCGGTACACCTTACTCGGAGCTATATTTTTATTCGTCACTTGATATGTGTTTTGCTTGGAGAGTATTTTCAATTTTACTTGCTGTTTGAATAAAATCATTGGATCTAAAATATTAAATGAAAAAGAATCCTCCCATGGCTAGTTAATTATTTGACTACTCAGTGTTCTTCACTCATATATTTTGGAGTAGTTTGTCTTTTGCTCATGTGCTTCATGTATATCCTATGAGTAAATGGTTGAATAAATTGAATGTCATAAATCTGAACTTATATATGTTTCGTATGCTTATAACATGGGGAGTAATGACTTCACACATAATAAGTATAGGTAGTAAACTTATTGAAAGTTAGCAAACATAGAATTGGTCAATTGAACAATTCATGAAAGAATATTGAAGGAAGAGAGGTTTCACATATAAATACACTATCTTGGACATCTTTTATGATTGGGAGCACTCATTAAAATATGACATGCTAAAGAGTTGATGTTGGACAAGGAAGACAACGTAATGGGTTATGTTTTTTTATATCTGAAATAATATTGTCATGGATCATCCAACATGTTGAGCTTGCTGTCGGTGTCAAAACCGGCGGATCTTGGGTAGGGGGTCCCGAACTGTGCATCTGGGCGGATGGTAACAGGAGACAAGGGACATGATGTTTTACCCAGGTTCGGGCCCTCTTGATGGAGGTAAAACCCTACGTCCTGCTTGATTAATATTGATGATATGGGTAGTACAAGAGTAGATCTACCACGAGATCAAGGAGGCTAAACCCTAGAAGCTAGCCTATGGTATGATTGTTGTTTGTTGTCCCACGGACTAAAACCCTCCAGTTTATATAGACACCGGAGAGAGTTAGGGTTACACAGAGTCGGTTACAATGGTAGGAGATCTACATATCCGTATCACCAAGCTTGCCTCCCACGCCAAGGAAAGTCCCTTCAGTACATGGGACGAAGTCTTCAATCTTGTATCTTCATAGTCCTGGAGTCCGGCTGAAGGTATAGTCCGGCTATCCGGACACCCCCTAATCCAGGACTCCCTTAGTAGCCCCTGAACCAGGCTTCAATGACGACGAGTCCGGCGCGCAAATTGTCTTCGGCATTGCAAGGCGGGTTCCTCCTCCAAATACTTCATAGAAAATTTTGAACACTAAGGATAGTGTCCAGCTCTGCAAAATAAGTTTCCACATATTGCCATAGAGAGAATAACATTTACACAAATCTAATCTGCTGACGTATTCCGTAGCGTGACACCACACCACGGGCAAGTCTTTATTCGAATCGTTTTTACTCCCCCACCTCAGCGCATTTTGCGAGGCGGTTTCCTTGGCACGTCTTGTCAAAGCAGAGATTGTGTCCCCTTTATTTACGGGATTCTCATCAATACGGACGTGGGTAACCCAATCATGCCCGTTGGCATGTCTTCTCGATTAAAGGCGAGTCCCAAACAGTTACGGGGAGGGCCCTTGGTATTCAACCTCTTATAAAGAGACCAAGGCCTTACTCCTTTCTTTCAGTCTCAAACGATTTCGCCCTTCGCGTCGAGTTCCAACACCCAAGGCTCCAAATTTCGGGCGCCTCGGATCTTCAACAGTGTCCGGTTCTGACCTTCGAGGCCGATGGGCGCCCTCTTCCATTACGGAGGAGGACGTGCTAAAGCTAAGAGAGGCCAGGTTCTTGACCGGCGAAATCTCACATAGGTTGCCTGCTCAAGGGCAGGTCATTCCCACTCCCAGGCCTGGTGAGAGTGTGGTGTTCATGTCTCACTTCCTTCGGGGGCTAGGCTTCCCAACGGATCCCTTCGTGAGGGGGCTCATGTTTTATTATGGGTTGGAATTTCACGACTTAGCTCCGGAGTCCATCCTCCACATTTCCTCTTTCATCATCGTGTGTGAAGCCTCCCTCCGTGTTAATCCTCACTTCGGACTATGGCTCAAGACCTTTAAGGTAGTGCCGAAGATGATCGAGGGGTGGCACACTGAGTGCGGAGGTGCTGTTATAAGCAAGAATGCTGATGCTCCATGGCTCGAGGGCTCTTTTCAAGAGGAGTTAAGCTTATGGCAACGAGAGTGGTTCTATATCACCGCTCCCAGGGGCACCAAGTGGGTGGCGCCACCTGCCTTTCGCTCGGGTCCCCCACTTCAGCTAGTGTCATGGGTCAATAAAGGACCTGACTGGGGGTCATCCAAGGACGTGCCCTTGTTGCAGGGCCGCATCAGGGATCTCCTAGAAAGAGACCTCAGCCTGGTCAAAGTGACGCAGGTCATGCTGATCCGCCGAACCCTGCCCGGCAAACGTCGCCCCCTTCGCCTGTGGGAGTTTAATCCGGAGGGATCGCGAGTTCTCCAGCATTTCATTGGCGCAACGCCCGTGGAGATGTATAAGTTGTTCTTCGGATCACAAGCGACGTGTCCGGACTTGACCGAGGACGCAGGCCTGAGCTGCAATCGCCCGGATACTAAAGTAAGTAGCCTTGTGCCCAGACTCGCTATCCGTATATTTGTCATAAAACTTGCTTCTAAAGAACTATTCTTTAAACAGGAGTGGATAGCGAAAGCAAAGCTTATCAGGTGTCCAGCTCCCCTCCCCGAGACCACGCCGGATCCCGTGCTGGTCAGGATGTTGAAGATTGTGCCTTTGAAGGAAAGCAAGGGAGGGGACAAGGAAACTATGGCCCCCTCCAAGGAGGCTATTCGGAGGGAAGGAATCGAAAGTTCCTCTCCTCTAGGAAAGAAGAGGACCGCCTCTGAAGACCTGGAGACCGTGGCCTCAAAACGGGGGAAGAGATCTTCGTCAGAGGGTCCTGCGCCGGGGGATACCTCGGACGAACTATGCCCTCAAGGGGGCCAGCCCTCCACCGAGCCGTAAGTAGAGAGAGGTTTTTCTTTGAGAAGAATCCTTTTTATATCTGAGAAGAGTAACCGAAAATTTACCTTATAGTTCGGACCTCAGCCCTTCTCAGCAGAGCTCATCTTCGGGGGATCTTCTTCCGGAGATGATGGAGAGCGGAACGCCTCCCCCCGCCGAACCGCCTAGAGAGGCGGGCGACCCTGAGGTATCGTCACGGAGGGTTTCTCCGAATCCGGCAGGGCTGGAAGGCAGCCATATGGCCCCCCAAGGCTCTCCGCGTCCGTCCTTCGAAAAAGGCCATAGGACGAGTCCGGCACCGTCCGGTGCACGGTCGGAGGAGCTGAAGGATCTGCTAGGGCGGGCATCTATCTCAGAGGAGCATCGTGCATTGATGGGCACGGTGATTGAAAGGATTTCGTCCACGGAAAGCGGATTGCATGAGGCCGTCAGAAGTTTACTGATGGGTTTTGAGGTACGCGGAATAACGCACCTTTTTTTAACAGTGGCGCATAAATAGGATGTGCCCTGTACACATAGTAGCCCCTGAGACTTTGTGCGTTGTCAAAATTGACGGCGCGCAGAGGATCATAACCCCAGGTCTAAAATGCCGTCTTCGTATGTAGGTGACGAAGTGTCCGGCGTCCAGCCGGACTGATGAATTTGCCGAGCTAAAGCGGCAACTTGACGTGGCAGAGGCCGACATCGTGCTTGTTAACAAGCGGCTTGACGAGGCACAAGGTATGTAACCCTTCCGGTGGCGCCTGGTAAGAGGAGCTTACGCCAGTATCTTACTATATGTGTGCTTGATGCAGATGGTGCGGCTGCCATGGAGAGTCTTTGGGCGGAACTTGCCCGAGCCAAGGAGCAAGCCAGAAAAAGTGGTGCGGCTGCCGAGAAGGCCCTTGAAGAGTTGAGAGCCGAACAGGCTTCTCACTGCCGAAGCAAGAAAGAGATGGCTGAGATGGCCGTGAAGCTAAAAAGCGCTATTGACCGTTGTAGGCTTCTGGAAAAAGAAGATCGGGTGGAACAGACGGACTTGGAGAAGGCCGTTGCCGATGCCAAGGATGCTCGCTCTGCGATGAGAGCTGCGAAGGAGGAGCTTCGTCAGGCCGGAGAGATCGCGGCTAGAAAGCCCTTTATGCTGCGGAGGAAGTTTTGTGATCCTAAGCATGCTCCATTGGACCGGTTGTGGAGTGTGGCGACACCTATCTGGATTTGGCGGCGAGTGCTGCTGATGCGACCGAACACTTTCGAGATCAAGAAGATCGCAAAGTGGAAAAACTCTTCTGGTCACAGTTCCATAATCCAGAGCGTCCACTGTCGGTGGCCGGTCGTCTGGCCGAATGGGCCGAGCTGAGTAGGTTGTCCGGACTCGCCATGAAGTGCGTCATGAGCCATCTGTGGCCGGAGAGCTCGGAGCCGAAAAGTTATTTCAGCTTGGTGCAGCAGTTCCTTGGTGCGGTTCCGCGTATTAGTGCAATGAAGAGGTCAGCATGCATAGAGGATGCACGGATGGCTCTTGCCCGTGTCAAGACATACTGGGCAGAGATGGAGACCACAATTGTTGCATCCTGAGATTCGAACGGAAGTCGAGTACCCGCCGAGCACTATTTTCAGGAAGTCCTTCAGGGCGCTCGTGTAATAGAGACGCAGTGCTCGAAGGATGCTATGTTCGAATAGCATATGTTATTGTAAAACAGTATTTTGATAAATTGCAGAAGCTTTTTATACTTGTGCCTTCAAGTATTTGTAACACCTCCTGTGCGGCCGTTCTAATATATATATATAATCTAAAAGATGGCATTCGTCGGCTTCAGCCCCCACGCAAATAATGCGGGGGGGGGGTGCTCGCAGAATGCGCATTTTCACACTTGATCCAACGTCTTGGTCCTGCAAAGGAGGTGATAGCGCAGCGAGCTAGGCAATTGGACTATAATGCTTTATCACTTTCACTTAGCCATAGGAGCTTGACAGTGAGGCTACTTAGATAGCCCCTGGTGGCGCCTGCGCTCGCCCGAATTCGGGGCGCGTACGTGTCTGGCCGGGAAACGACCCTTCGTTAATGCGGAGGAATCCTATAGATTCCGGTAAGTCATGGAGTGGTTGACCAGTCTCATGCTATATCATGACAGTCAGTTTTCGGCCTTCTCTACTGAGGTGCTCGCCTGGCCGAACCGGGGCGCAATCGCAGTAGTTCTCCTGGTGCCGCCTTAGCCGATAGAGCGGAACGTAAGGCAGCAAAACACAGGAGCCGGGCAACCCAACATTTGACCAAAGACATGATTCGGAGCTGATGCATATAAGGCCAAACTCGCGACGCCGAACACTCCCTAAGGTATTCGGTCTTTGTGAGCGTGGGCAGGACAACGCCCTTGGTTATAAGCCCCTAGTGTCCAGGTACGCGCAAAAATTCTGACGTGGCCACATGCCAAGACGCCAGCCTCCTCCTTGGTTATACTGAAAAATCGGAGGATGTGTATCAACAAGAGACAGTAAAAAAAGGTTTACGCAGGGTCTTAATCTAAAAAGAATCCTTGGAACGGGTCCCTGCTGCACGTCTGCGCATGTGTCTCCGTTGTGCCGTATCCTGGACGGGCGCAACACGGTGTTCATCTGTAAAAGAGAGGAACTTAGTTGAGAAGAGGTCGTGCCGAACAAAAGTTATACTAAATAAAAAAAGTATAAATTGAAATGGATAAAATTGAGCTTGATTGTCTCATATTTTATATGCGCGGAGCCCCTAGCGCAAAGGTATACGGCTATTTTAGCCTTTATCAATTATATGTTTTATGCCGGACTCGTCTAACCGTGTCCGTGGTCTTAACGACCTGTTTGGATGTTTTGGCTGGTGAAGCCGTTTTATTGTGGGGCTGTTAAGGCAGCCGCACAATCTTCCGTGTGGGGGGCGCGTTCCATGTTTCCCTTTAATGAGATGATGCCTCGTGGACCGGGCATCTTAAGCGTAAGAGATGCATAATGCGGTATTGCATTAAAGCGGGCGAAAGCTTCGCGTCCCAGCAGTGCTTGATAGCTACTTGAGAATGGGACGATGTGAAAAGTTAGCTTTTCGTGACGGAAGTTATCGGGGGAGCCGAACATAACTTCAAGCCGGAGAAAACCCATGCAATGGGTGTCCGGACCTGGTGTTACCCCTTGAAAGGAGGTTTCGCTATGGCAAATTTTTGTTGGGTCTATCCCCATGTGGCGGATTGTGTCCTGATATATCAGGTTTAGACCGTTGCCGCCGTCCATCAGGACATTTGTAAACTGGAGTCCGCTGATTATTGGATCGAGTACCAAGGCAGTCCAGCCTGCGTTCCTGATACTTCTAGAGTAATCCAGATGATCGAAGGTGATTGGTTTTGACAACCAGTGGCGAGACTCCTTTGGGATAGGCCGTATGGCGCGTACCTCTATGGGCGCCGCTTGTTTTGTTATGTGAAGTAAGTTTACTGTTTTTACTTCTTGTGGAAAATTCTTTTGTTTCCTGGTGCTCTGCTTTTGGGGTTCGTCATCGTCTTCGCTTGGTGTGTCGAGCCCCTTGTGTTCGGCGTTGAGTCTGTCGGGTTGCTTAAAAACCCAGCAATCTCTGTAGGTATGGTTTGCAGGCTTCCCGGGAGTACTGTGTATCTGACATATCTTATCCAAGATTTTGTTTAAGTTGGATAGCTCGTCCCTGTTATCCTTGAGGGGCGGTTTCTTCTGATTCTGCCGCGAGTTTTTGAATCCGGCATTGACTGCCGTGCTCTTTGGATTGTTTTCCTTAGTCCGGCGCCGGTCCTTGTTGCGTCGCGGTTTTCCGTTTCCATCCCTAGTTTCGGATGTACTTGGGTCGCTGGTGCTACATCTTGCCAACCAGCTGTCCTCTCCTACGCAAAAGCGGGTCAAGAGGCTTGTTAATGCGGCCATTGTTCCTGGCTTTTCTTGGCCGAGGTGTCTGGCGAGCCATTCGTCTCGGACGCTGTGCTTAAAAGCTGCTAAGGCTTCGGCGTCCGGACAGTCGACTATCTGATTCTTTTTAGTAAGAAATCTATTCCAGAATTGCCGAGCTGACTCTCCGGGCTGTTGAGTTATGTGACTGAGATCGTCTGCATCCGGAGGGCGGACATAGGTCCCTTGAAAATTTGCTCGGAAAGCGTCCTCGAGCTCTTCCCAACTTCCAATTGTGTTTTCGGGAAGGCTTTTGAGCCAATGTCGGGCTGGCCCTTTAAGCTTGAGGGGTAAGTATTTTATGGCGTGGAGGTCATCTCCTCTGGCCATGTGTATGTGGAGGATATAATCCTCGATCCAGACTCCAGGGTCTATTGTTCCGTCGTACGCCTCTATGTTTACGGGCTTGAATCCCGCTGGAAATTCATAATCCAGGACCTCATCGGTGAAACATAGGGGGTGTGCGGCACCTCTATATTTGGGTGTGCCGTGGTGTTCGGATACTGGTTTTGTTGCATTGCTTACGAGAGCTTGCTTTCTTGGCCCATAAATAGATCTGGCTGGGCCATCTTTTTGATGCGAATCCTTAAGTGGATCGCGTGCCGGCTTGTGTGCGGCGCCGCTTGCCGCTCCGTGCTGGCCATGGGGTCGTTTATCCGACCGGGTGGCTTTCTTACTTTTTGACTGCGGGGGCTCTAAGGCCTCCTCGTCGAATTCAGGCAGTAGCTTTCGCTCCGGATAGCTTTTGGTGCGGCGACTGCCGCCATATTTATCTGCGGTGTTGAGTACTTTGCTCCATCTGATTCTGAGTGCGTCTTCCACAGTTTTGAGCTTCCGCTTCTGCTTTTTCAGGCTTTGTGCAGTAGCAACGAGCCTTTTGTGGAGGTTCTTCTGCTCCATTAGCTTATCCGGTGTAAGGTCGTCCGGAATGCCGTTTACGCCGGGGACGGGTTGTTTGGTTTGTTTGCCCGAGTTGCCCTGTTCGGACGGTTGCTCTAAGGCATGCTCGTCGTCCGCCGGCTCATCCTGCCCTATGGCTGGGTCTGTATGGCTGCTGTCTTTATCGAGGCGGGGCTTGGAGCGGCGTTTGCATCGCCGCTTTGAATGCTTTTCGAGAGAATGATCCCTCGTTGCATCCCTGTGTTCCTCGTCATTGCTTCCTTTAGGTGTATCCACCATGTACACATCATGAGATGAGGTGGCTGTCCAATGCCCTATAGGCGTTGGTTCATGTGCGTCTCCTACATCGTCGTCCATACCGTCGATGTCTTCAGAGTCGAAATTGAGCACGTCATTTAAATTATCGACAGTGGCTACCAAATGGGTGGTGGGTGGGCTTTGAATTTCTTCATTGTCCGTATTCCAACCTTGTTGACCGTAATCCGGCCAGGGCTCTCCTGATAAAGAGAGAGACTTTAGTGACTTCAGGATATCGCCAAAGGGCGAGTACTGAAAGATGTCCGCGGCGGTGAACTCCATAATCGGCGCCCAATCGGATTCGATCGGCAGGGGCGCGGAGGGCTCAGAGTCTGGAGAGGAGTCCGGCCCCTCGGAGTCACGGGCCTTGCGGAGTGCGGGGCTGGTGTTCGGCTTGATCGTCGTTGGGATCGCAGCCCCCGAGGCGGCGTCCAACCGCTCATCCTTGATCGGCGTAGTTGGTTCCGAATCGAGGGTCGGAACCGATGCGTGTGCGGCCTCCAGGGCACTGTTCGGCGGCAGAGCTAGATCATGCCCATCGTGACAGTGCGGCGCGCTCGGCCGTGGCTCGAATCCGTCGAAGATCAAGTCCCTGCGGACGTCAGCCGTGTAGTTTAAACTTCCAAATCTGACCTGATGGCCAGGGGCGTAGCTTTCGATCTGCTCTAGATGGCCAAGCGAATTGGCCCGCAGTGCGAAGCCGCCGAAGACGAAGATCTGTCCGGGGAGAAAATTCTCACCCTGGACTGCATCGCTATTGATGATCGGAGGAGCCATCGGGCCTAAAAGCGACGACACAGAGGAACTTTCAATGAAAGCACCAATGCCGGTGTCAAAACCGGCGGATCTCGGGTAGGGGGTCCCGAACTGTGCGTCTAGGCGGATGGTAACAGGAGACAAGGGACACGATGTTTTACCCAGGTTCGGGCCCTCTTGATGGAGGTAAAACCCTACGTCCTGCTTGATTAATATTGATGATATGGGTAGTACAAGAGTAGATCTACCACGAGATCGAGGAGGCTAAACCCTAGAAGCTAGCCTATGGTATGATTGTTGTCTGTTGTCCCACGGACTAAAACCCTCCGGTTTATATAGACACCGGAGAGGGTTAGGGTTACACAGAGTCGGTTACAATGGTAGGAGATCTACATATCTGTATCGCCAAGCTTGCCTTCCACGCCAAGGAAAGTCCCTTCCGGACATGGGACGAAGTCTTCAATCTTGTATCTTCATAGTCCTGGAGTCCGGCTGAAGGTATAGTCCGGCTATCCGGACACCCCCTAATCCAGGACTCCCTCACTTGCCTTTCCCCCTCATGCTAACCAAATTCTTTGCACTAAGTAGAGATACTACTTGTGCTTCCAAATATCCTTAAACCAAGTTTTGCCATGAGAGTCCACCATATCTACTTATGGATTGAGTAAGATCCTTCAAGTAAGTTGTCATCGGTGCAAGAAATAAAAATTGCTCTCTAAATATGTATGATTGATTAGTGTGGAGGAAATAAGCTTTATACGATCTTGTGATGTGGAAGAAATAAAAGTGACAGACTACATAATAAAGGTTCATATCACAAGTGGCAATATAAAGTGACGTTCTTTCGCATTAAGATTTTGTGCATCCAACCTTGAAAGCGCATGGCAACCTCTGCTTCCCTCTGCGAAGGGCCTATCTTTTATTATTATCTTCTACCTTATGCAAGAGTCATGGTGATCTTCACCTTTCCTTTTTACATTTTATCCTTTTGGCAAGCACATGGTGTTGGAAGGATCCTGATATATATATATCTAATTGGATGTAAGTTAGCATGAGCTATTATTGTTGACATTACCCTTGAGGTAAAAGGCTGGGAGGCGAAACTATAAGCCCCTATCTTTCTCTATGTCCGACTAAAACTCCATAACCACAAGTATTGTGTGAGTGTTAGCAATTGTGAAAGACTAAATGATAGTTGAGTATGTGGAGTTTGCTAAATAAAAGCTCTGACATAAACTCTTCCTGAAAATAAGATGAATTGCAATTGTTTTGATGACTGAGAATATTGTTTGTTAGTTTTCAATAAAGTTTATGATATATACTTTAAATATGTGACTTTCTTGTTACTTGATCATGAAAAGTTTTATGAGATGAGCTATTGCTATGACATATAAGATGCTAGAAAAAAGTGATTGGAATTATCATTGATCAAACTTATGCACTTGCTAGCATTCACACTTCATAAATTATTTATTTTATCATTTACCTACTCGAGGACGAGTAGGAATTAAGCTTGGGGATGCTGATACGTCTCCAACGTATCTATAATTTATGAAGTATTCATGCTATTATACTATCCTTCTAGGATGTTTTATATGCATTTATATGATATTTTGTATGATTTTTGGGACTAACCTATTGACCTAGAGCCCAGTGCCAGTTTCTGTTTTCTCCTTGTTTTAGAGTATCGCAGAAAAGGAAAACTAAACAGAGTCCAATCAACGTGCCACTTGACGGAGATCATTTTTGGACCAGAAGAAGCCCACTGAGTACCAGAAGCAGGACAGAAGAGTCCCGGGCTGCCCATGAGGGTGGGGGGTGCGCCCACCCCCCTAGGGCACCCCCCTACCTTGTGGACAGCCCGGAGACCCCCCTGACGTGAAATCAACACAAAACTCTTCTATATATACCCAAAACTTCCAGAAAGAAATCTAGATCGGAAGTTCCACCGCCGCAAGCCTCTGTAGCCACGAGAAGTCAATCTAGGCCCTCTCCGGCACCCTGCCGGAGGGGGCCATCATCATCGGTGGCCATGGAGGAGTTCCCGGAGGGGCCATCATCACCATGAAGGCCAAGGACCAGAGGGTGGAGGCCATGAAGGAGGAAGCACAAGGGGGAGAACCTCTCCTCCTCTCTTCCGGAGGCGCCGGAGTGCCATCGGGAGGGGAATCATCGCCACGGTGATCGTCTTGATGAACATCACCATCATCATCACCATCCTCATCTCTTTTACGCGGTCCACTCTCCCGCACCCCGCTGTAATCCCTACTTGAACATGGTGCTTTATGCCACATATTATGATCCAATGATGTGTTGCCATCCTATGATGTTTTGAGTAGATATCTTTTGTCTATGGGTTGATTGATGATCTAGATTGGTATGAGTTGTATGTTTTACTTTGGTGCTGTCCTATGGTGCCCTTTGTGTCGCGCAAGCGTGAGGGATTCCTGTTGTAGGGTGTTGCAATACGTTCATGATTCGTTTATAGTGGGTTGCTTGAGTGACAAAAGCATAAACCCGAGTAAGAGGGATTGTTGTGTATGGGAATAAAGAGGACTTGATGCTTTAATGCTATGGTTGGGTTTTACCTTAATGATCTTTAGTAGTTGCGGATGCTTGCTAGAGTTCCAATCATAAGTGCATATGGTCAAAGTAGAGAAAGTATGTTAGCTTATGCCTCTCCCTCATATGAAACTGCAATAGTGATTACCGGTCTTGTTAACAATTGCCTAGGACAATTCCGCACACCGATCCACCATTATCCCACACTCGCTATTTATAATATTTAGTAATATATTCTAACTTTATGATAACAGCACCTACTTTCATATTTTAGCTCTCCGATATCATAGAAAGTTATCCTCTTCATACCCACAACGTAGTTTTATTTCTCGTTTCTAGTTGGAAGTAAACGTTCGGTGCACGTAGAGTCGTATCAGTGGCAGATGGGGCTTGAGAGAATATTGATCTTACCTTTTCTTTGTGGGTTCTACACTCCATACTTATCACTTCCACCTTTGGAAAGTGCTACGATGATTCCTTGCGCTTGGGGATTATCAGTAATTTGCTTAAATAATCTTAATATGCTAGGTATACAAAAATAGTAAAAAAAATCTTATGAGTGTGTTGGATACTAAGAAAAGTTTGATGCTTGATAATTGTTTTGAGATGTGGAGGTGATAATATCAAAGTCGTGCTAGTTGAGTAGTTGTGAATTTGAGAAATGCTTGTGTTGAAGTTTGCAAGTCCAGTAGCATGCACGTATGGTAAACGTTATGTAACAAATTTGAAACATGAGGTGTTCTTTGATTGTCCTCCTTATGAGTGGCGGTCGGGGACGAGCGATGGTATTTTCTTACCAATCTATCCCCCTAGGAGCATGCGCGTAGTGCTTTGGTTTTTGATGGCTTGTAGATTTTTGCAATAAGTATGTGAGTTCTTTATGACCAATGTTGAGTCCATGGATTATACGCACTCTCACCCTTCCATCACTGCTAGCCTCTTCGGTACCGTGCATTGCCCTTTCTCACACTGAGAGTTGGTGCAAACTTCGTTGGTGCATCCAAACCCCATGATATGATACGCTCTTTCACACACGAACCTCCTTATATCTTCCTCAAAACAGCCACCATACCTACCTATTATGGCATTTCCGTAGCCATTCCGAGATATATTGCCATGCAACTTTCCACCATTCTGTTTATCATGACACATTTATCATTGTCATATTGCTTAGCATGATCATGTAGTTGACATAGTATTTGTGGCAAAGCCACCGTTCATAATTCTTTCATACATGTCACTCTTGGTTCATTGCATATCCCGGTACACCGCCGGAGGCACTCATATAGAGTCATACTTTGTTCTAGTATCGAGTTGTAATCATTGAGTTGTAAATAAATAGAAGTGTGATGATCATCATTTTCTAGAGCATTGTCCCAAGTGAGGAATAAAAAAAGAGAAAGGCCATAAAAAAAGAGAAGGCCGAAAAAAATGAGAGAAAAAGAGAGAAGGGACAATGCTACTATCCTTTGCCACACTTGTGCTTCAAAGTAGCACCATAATCATCATGATAGAGAGTCTCTTGTTTTGTCACTTTCATATACTAGTGGGAAGTTTTCATTATAGAACTTGGCTTGTATATTCCAACAATGGGCCTCCTCAAGTGCCCTAGGTCTTCGTGAGCAAGCAAGTGTAGGGGAACGTAGTAATTTCAAAAAAAATCCTACGCACACGCAAGATCATGGTGATGCATAACAACGAGAGGGGAGAGTGTTGTCTACGTACCCTCGTAAACCGACAGCGGAAGCATTATGACAACGCGGTTGATGTAGTCGTACGTCTTCACGGCCCGACTGGTCAAGCACCAAAACTACGGCACCTCCGAGTTCTAGCACACGTTCAGCTCGATGACGATCCCCGGACTCCGATCCAGCAAAGTGTCGGGGATGAGTTTCGTCAGCACGACGGTGTGGTGACGATCTTGATGTTCTACCATCGCAGGGCTTCGCCTAAGCACCGCTACAATATTATCGAGGACTATGGTGGAGGGGGGGCACCGCACACGGCTAAGAGAACGATCACGAAGATCAACTTGTGTGTCTATGGGGTGCCCCCTCCTTCGAATATAAAGGGGGGAGGAGGAGAGGGCCGGCCAAGGGGAGGAGGCGCGCCCAAGGGGGGCAATCCTAATCCAAGTAGGTTTGCCCCCCCTTTCCTATTCCAACTAGGAGAAGGGGGGAAGGAGGAGGTGGAGGGAAGGAAGGAGAAGGGGGGCCGCCGCCCACTTCCCTTTCCCAATTCGGAATTGGGCAAGGGGGGCCGCACGCCACCTCCTGCTGCCTCTCCTCTTCCACTACTTTGGGCCCATGAGGCCCAATAACCACCCCGGGGGTTTCCGGTAACCCCCTGGTACTCCGTTTTATATCTGATAACCCCCAGAACCATTCAGGTGTCCGAATATAGTCATCCACTATATCAATCTTTATGTCTCGATCATTTCGAGACTCCTCATCATGTCCGTGATCACATCCGGGACTCTGAACAACCTTCGGTACATCAAAATATATAAACTCATAATGAAACTGTCATCGTAACGTTAAGCGTGCGGACCCTACGGGTTCGAGAACAATGTAGACATGACCGAGACACGTCTCCGGTCAATAACCAATAGCGTAACCTGGATGCTCATATTGGCTCCCACATATTCTACGAAGATCTTTATCGGTCAGACCGCATAACAACATATGTTGTTCCCTTTGTCATCGGTATGTTACTTGCCCGAGATTCGATCGTCGGTATCTCAATACCTAGTTCAATCTCGTTACCGGCAAGTCTCTTTACTCGTTCTGTAATACATCATCTCACAACTAACTCATTAGTTGCATTGCTTGCAAGGCTTAAGTGATGTGCATTACCGAGAGGGCCCAGAGATACCTCTCCGACAATCGGAGTGACAAATCCTAATCTCGAAATACGCCAACCCAACATGTACCTTCGGAGACACCTGTAGAGCTCCTTTATAATCACCCAGTTACGTTGTGACGTTTCGTAGCACACAAAGTGTTCCTCCGGCAAACGGGAGTTTCATAATCTCATAGTCATAGGAACATGTATAAGTCATGAAGAAGGCAATAGCAACATACTAAATGATCGGGTGCTAAGCTAAAGAAATGGGTCATGTCAATCACATCATTCTCCTACTGATGTGATCCCGTTAATCAAATAACAACTCTTTCGTTCATGGTTAGGAAACATAACCATCTTTGATTAACGAGCTAGTCAAGTAGAGGCATACTAGTGACACTCTGTTTGTCTATGTATTCACACATGTATTATGTTTCCGGTTAATATAATTCTAGCATGAATAATAAACATTTATGATGATATAAGGAAATAAATAATAACTTTATTATTGCCTCTAGGGCATATTTCCTTCAGTCTCCAACTTGCACTAGAGTCAATAATCTAGATTACACAGTAATGATTCTAACACCCATGGAGCCTTGGTGCTAATCATGTTTTGCTCGTGGAAGAGGCTTAGTCAACGGGTCTGCAACATTCAGATCCGTATGTATTTTGTGAAATCTGGATTCCTTTGCCAAGGCAATTGCACCAGTCTTGTCACAAAAGATTTTCATTGGACCCGATGCGCTAGGTATGACACCTACATCGGATATGAACTCCTTCATCCAGACTCCTTCATTTGCTGCTTCCGAAGCAGCTATGTACTCTGCTTCACATGTAGATCCCGCCACGACGCTTTGTTTAGAACTGCACCAACTGACAGCTCCACCGTTTAATGTAAACACGTATCCGGTTTGCGATTTAGAATCGTCCGGATCAATGTCAAAGCTTGCATCAACGTAACCATTTACAATGAGCTCTTTGTCACCTCCATATACGAGAAACATATCCTTGGTCCTTTTCAGGTACTTCAGGATGTTCTTGACCGCTATCCAGTGATCTATTCCTGGATTACTTTGGTACCTCCCTGCTAGACTTATAGCAAGGCACACATCAGGTCTGGTACATAGCATTGCATACATGATAGAGCCTATGGCTGAAGCATAGGGAACATTTTTCATTTTCTCTCTATCTTCTGCAATGGTTGGGCATTGAGTCTTACTCAACTTCACACCTTGTAACACAGGTAAGAATCCTTTCTTTGCCTGATCCATTTTGAATTTTTTCAAAACTTTGTCAAGGTATGTGCTTTGTGAAAGTCCAATTAAGCGTCTCGATCTATCTCTATAGATCTTAATGCCCAATATGTAAGCAGCTTCACCGAGGTCTTCCATTGAAAAACTTTTATTCAAGTATCCCTTTATGCTATCCAGAAATTCTACATCATTTCCGATCAGTAATATGTCATCCACATATAATATCAAAAATGCCATAGAGCTCCCACTCACTTTCTTGTAAATACAGGCTTCTCTAAAAGTATGTATAAAACCAAATGCTTTGATCACACTATCAAAGCGTTTATTCCAACTTCGAGAGGCTTGCACCAGTCCATAAATGGATCGCTGGAGCTTGCACACTTTGTTAGCTCCCTTTGGATCGACAAAACCTTCCGGTTGCATCATATACAACTCTTCTTCCAGAAATCCATTCAGGAATGCAGTTTTGACATCCATCTGCCAAATTTCATAATCATAAAATGCGGCAATTGCTAACATGATTCGGACAGACTTGAGCATCGCTACGGGTGATAAGGTCTCATCGTAGTCAATCCCTTGAACTTGTCGAAAACCTTTTGCAACAAGTCGAGCTTTGTAAACAGTAACATTATCGTCAGCGTTAGTCTTCTTCTTGAAGATCCATTTATTCTCAATTGCTTGCCGATCATCGGGCAAGTCAACCAAAGTCCATACTTTGTTTTCATACATGGATCCCATCTCAAATTTCATGGCTTCAAGCCATTTTGCGGAATCTGGGCTCACCATTGCTTCTTCATAGTTCGTAGGTTCACCATGATCTAGTAGCATGACTTCCAGAACAGGATTACCGTACCACTCTGGTGCGGATCTTACTCTAGTTGATCTACGAGGTTCGTAACTTGATCTGAAGTTTCATGATCATCATCATTAACTTCCTCACTAATTGGTGTAGGTGTCACAGAAACTGTTTTCTGTGATGAGCTACTTTCCAATAAGGGAGGTACAGTTACCTCATCAAGTTCTAGTTTCCTCCCACTCACTTCTTTTGAGAGAAACTCCTTCTCTAGAAAGTTTCCGAATTTAGCAACAAAAGTCTTACCTTCGGATCTGTGATAGAAGGTGTATCCAATAGTCTCCTTTGGATATCCTATGAAGACACATTTCTCCGATTTGGGTTCGAGCTTATCAGGTTGAAGCTTTTTTACATAAGCATCGCAGCCCCAAACTTTCAGAAACGACAACTTTGGTTTCTTGCCAAACCACAGTTCATAAGGCGTCGTCTCAACGGATTTTGATGGTGCCCTATTTAACGTGAATGCGGCAGTCTCTAAAGCATAACCACAAAACGATAGCGGTAAATCAGTAAGAGACATCATAGATCGTACCATATCTAGTAAAGTACGATTACGACGTACGGACACACCATTACACTGTGGTGTTCCGGGTGGCGTGAGTTGCGAAACTATTCCGCATTGTTTCAAATGTAGACCAAACTCGTAACTCAGATATTCTCCTCCACCATCAGATCGTAGAAACTTTATTTTCTTGTTACGATGATTTTCAACTTCACTCTGAAATTCTTTGAACTTCTCAAATGTTTCAGACTTATGTTTCATTAAGTAGATATACCCATATCTGCTTAAATCATCTGTGAAGGTGAGAAAATAATGATATCCGCCACGAGCTTCAACATTCATTGGACCACATACATCTGCATGTATGATTTCCAACAAATCTGTTGCTCTGTCCATAGTACCGGAGAACGGTGTTTTAGTCATCTTGCCCATGAGGCACGGTTCGCAAGTACCAAGTGATTCATAATCAAGTGGTTCCAAAAGTCCATCAGTATGGAGTTTCTTCATGCGCTTTATACCGATATGACCTAAACGGCAGTGCCACAAATAAGTTGCAGTATCATTATCAACTCTGCATCTTTTGGCTTCAACATTATGAATATGTGTATCACTACTATCGAGATTCATCAAAAATAGACCACTCTTT
Source organism: Aegilops umbellulata (assembly GCA_032464435.1). Lineage (NCBI taxonomy): Eukaryota > Viridiplantae > Streptophyta > Magnoliopsida > Poales > Poaceae > Aegilops > Aegilops umbellulata. The sequence goes on from CP136057.1 coordinate 9,410,660, forward strand.
AAGGGTGCATGACCATAAAAGATATTACTCATATAAATAGAACAACCATTATTCTCTGATTTAAATGAATAACCGTCTCGCATCAAACAAGATCCAGATATAATGTTCATGCTCAACGCTTGCACCAAATAACAATTATTTAGGTCTAATACTAATCCCGAAGGTAGATGTAGAGGTAGCGTGCCGACTGCGATCACATCGACTTTGGAACCATTTCCCACGCGCATCGTCGCCTCGTCCTTTGCCAATCTTTGCTTAATCCGTAGTCCCTGTTTCGAGTTGCAAATATTAGCAACAGAACTAGTATCAAATACCCAGGTACTACTACGAGAATTAGTAAGGTACACATCAATAACATGTATATCACATATACCTTTGTTCACCTTGACATCCTTCTTATCCGCCAAATACTTGGGGCAGTTTTGCTTCCAGTGACCATTTTGCTTGCAGTAGAAGCACTCAGTTTCAGGCTTAGGTCTAGATTTGGGCTTCTTCTCTTGAGCAGCAACTTGCTTGCCATTCTTTTTGAAGTTCCCCTTCTTCTTACCTTTGCCCTTCTTCTTGAAACTGGTGGTCTTATTGACCATCAACACTTGATGCTCCTTTTTGATTTCTACCTCCGCAGCCTTTAGCATTGCGAAGAGCTCGGGAATCGTCTTATCCATCCCTTGCATATTATAGTTCATCACAAAGCTCTTGTAGCTTGGTGGCAGTGATTGGAGAATTCTGTCAATGACGCAATCATCCGGAAGATTAACTCCCAGTTGAATCAAGTGATTATTATACCCAGACATTTTGAGTATATGCTCACTGACAGAACTGTTCTCCTCCATCTTGCAGCTATAGAACTTATTGGAGACTTCATATCTCTCAATCCGGGCATTTGCTTGAAATATTAACTTCAACTCCTGGAACATCTCATATGCTCCATGACGTTCAAAATGTCGTTGAAGTCCTGATTCTAAGCCGTAAAGCATGGCACATTGAACTATCGAGTAGTCATCAGCTTTGCTCTGCCAGACGTTCTTAACGTCGTCAGTTGCATCAGCAGCAGGCCTGGCACCTAGCGGTGCTTCCAGGACGTAATTCTTCTGTGCAGCAATGAGGATAATCCTCAAGTTACGGACCCAGTCCGTGTAATTGCTACCATCATCTTTCAACTTTGCTTTCTCAAGGAACACATTAAAATTCAACGGAACAACAGCACGGGCCATCTATCTACAATCAAACATAGATAAGCAAGATACTATCAGGTACTAAGTTCATGATATATTTAGGTTCAATTAATCATATTACTTAAGAACTCCCACTTAGATAGACATCCCTCTAATCCTCTAAGTGATCACGTGATCCAAATCATCTAAACCATGTCTGATCATCATGTGAGATGGAGTAGTTTCAATGGTGAACATCACTATGTTGATCATATCTACTATATGATTCACGCTCGACCTTTCGGTCTCCGTGTTCCGAGGCCATATCTATATATGCTAGGCTCGTCAAGTTTAACCTGAGTATTCCGCGTGTGCAACTGTTTTGCACCCATTGTATTTGAACGTAGAGCCTATCACACCCGATCATCACGTGGTGTCTCAGCACGAAGAACTTTCGCAACGGTGCATACTCAGAGAGAACACTTCTTGATAATTAGTGAGGGATCATCTTATAATGCTACCGTCAATCAAAGCAAGATAAGATGCATAAAAGATAAACATCACATGCAATCAATATAAGTGATATGATATGGCCATCATCATCTTGTGCTTGTGATCTCCATCTCCGAAGCAACGTCATGATCACCATCGTCACCGGCGTGACACCTTGATCTCCATCGTAGTATCGTTGTCATCTCGCCAATCTTATGCTTCTACGACTATCGCTACAGTTTAGTGAAAAGTAAAGCATTACAGGGCGATTGCATTGCATACAATAAAGCGACAACCATATGGCTCCTGCCAGTTGCCGATAACTCGGTTACAAAACATGATCATCTCATACAATAAAATTTAGCATCATGTCTTGACCATATCACATCACAACATGCCCTGCAAAAACAAGTTAGACGTCCTCTACTTTGTTGTTGCAAGTTTTACGTGGCTGCTACGGGCTTAGCAAGAACCAATCTTACCTACGCATCAAAACCACAACGATAGTTTGTCAAGTTGATGTTGTTTTAACCTTCGCAAGGACCGGGCGTAGCCACACTCGGTTCAACTAAAGTTGGAGAAACTGACACCCGCCAGCCACCTGTGTGCAAAGCACGTCGGTAGAACCAGTCTCGCGTAAGCGTACGCGTAATGTCGGTCCGGGCCGCTTCATCCAACAATACCGCCGAACCAAAGTATGACATGCTGGTAAGCAGTATGACTTATATCGCCCACAACTCACTTGTGTTCTACTTGTGCATATAACATCAACACATAAAACCTAGGCTTGGATGCCACTGTAGGGGAACGTATTATCTACTATTTTGGACAATATTGGGCTTTATTATCCACTTTTATATTATTTTTGGGACTAACCTATTAACCGGAGGCCCAACCCAGAATTGTTGTTTTTTTGCCTATTTCAGAGTTTTGCAGAAACGGAATATCAAACGGAGTCCAAACGAAATGAAACCTTCGGGAACGTGATTTTCTCACCGAACGTGATCCAGGAGACTTGGACCCTAAGTCAAGGAAGCTTCGAGGAGGGCATGAGGTAGGGGGGCGCGCCCACCCCCCCAGGGCGCGCCCTCCACCCTCGTGGGCCCCCTGTTGCTCCACCGACGTACTTCTTCCTCCTATATATACCTACGTACCCCCAAACGATCAGAGACGGAGCCAAAAACCTAATTCCACCGCCGTAACCTTCTGTACCCATGAGATCCCATCTTGGGGCCTGTTTCGGAGCTCCGCCGGAGGGGGCATCCACCACGGAGGGCTTCTACATCATCACCATAGCCCCTCCGATGAAGTGTGAGTAGTTTACCTCAGACCTTCAGGTCCATAGTTAGTAGCTAGATGGCTTCTTCTCTCTTTTTGGATCTTAATACAATGTTCTCCCCCTCTCTCGTGGAGATCTATTCGATGTAATCTTCTTTTTGCGGTGTGTTTGTTGAGACCGATGAATTGTGGGTTTATGATCAAGATTATCTATGAACAATATGTGAATCTTCTCTGAATTCTTTCATGTATGATTGATTATCTTTGCAAGTCTCTTCGAATTATCAGTTTGGTTTGGCCTACTAGATTTGTTTTTCTTGCAATGGGACAAGTGCTTAGCTTTGAGATCAATCTTCCGGTGTCCTTTCCTAGTGACAGTAGGGGCAGCAAGGCACGTATTGTATTGTTGCCATCGAGGATAACAAGATGGGGTTTTTATCATATTGCATGAATTTATCCCTCTACATCATGTCATCTTGCTTAAGGCGTTACTCTGTTTTCTTGAACTTAATACTCTAGATGCATGCTAGATAGCGGTCGATGAGTGGAGTAATAGTAGTAGATGCAGGCAGGAGTCGGTCTACTTGTCTCGGACGTGATGCCTATATACATGATCATACCTAGATATTCTCATAACTATGCTCAGTTCTGTCAATTGCTCAACAGTAATTCATTCACCCACCGTAAAATACTTATGCTCTTGAGAGAATCCACTAGTGAAATCTATGGCCCCCGCGTCTATCTTCATCATATCAATCTTCCATCACTTTATTATTACCTTTGCTTTTTTACTTTGCTTTTATTTTACTTTACATCTTTATCACAAAAATACCAAAAATATTATCTATCATCTCTATCAGATCTCACTCTCGTAAGTGACCGTGAAGGGATTGACAACCCCTTATCGCGTTGGTTGCGAGGCGTTATTTGCTTTGTGCAGGTACGAGGGACTCGCGCGTAGCCTCCTACTGGATTGATACCTTGGTTCTCAAAAACTGAGGGAAATACTTACGCTACTTTGCTGCATCATCCTTTCCTCTTCAAAGAAATCCAACGCAGTGCTCAAGAGGTAGCAGCATGTCATGCTACTTGTGTGAGTGTAGCATGTGTGCTTGCGAGGCATGCACGACTTACACTTATATTTAAATTAAGAGAAGTTTACAAGAGAAATATTGCACAAACCGGGGACTACAGTCTTCATTTATACTCAACTACAGTCTTCATTTATATATAGTCAAAAGACAATACTATGGTCCCCATGCAAACTGGCTTTCTTTATTTTCCTCTGAAACCTCCTCCCCCGCCTCCACCTGCCCCGTGACATCAGCCCGCAACTCCTCCCTCACCTTATGAAGTAGTTACACTAGAATATTGTTTATACCAAACATTATTACTTTTGGTTTATAAATTATTATGTTGCATATCTAAAATAAACATTATTACTTTTGGTATACAGATTATTATGTTGCAAATCTAAAATATGTTTATAACCTTTATCATGCAAATCTTACGTGACATTTGTTGTTGTATTTAATTAAAAACAAACCAAAAATCTTAAATCAACTTTCAAATTATGTTTACATTGAAATATTTCGCTAGATTGGACCCCATTTGAGTATAGGAAAAAACATAAAAAGGCAAATTCACATTCATGCACAGAATAATTTGTGTATGTGTAACACAATATGGTTATATATGTATTTTCTTTGTATTATCTTTACAATGTATGGTCTAACAAATACTTCAAGAGAAATTTGCAAGTATGGTTGTCAAGCTTTTAGAAAATTCTAGAGGCTGTAGGGGGTGAATAAATGGTTTGCCCTTGAATCCCCTTATTTTCTCACTTTCAAGGTTGCACTACTCGGTGATTCGTTTTTTTTCGTGCTCATTCAATTTTTCTTTGCTCCATCCATGATTACATGACAACAATTTTTGTAACACGCAAAATAATTAGAACCCAATCTAAGTACAAAACTATTTTTTGTATTTGATTTGATTTATTGCTATATATTTAATGGACCTGATGCGCCATTCAGTTGATATATTTAGCAAAATAAAACACAACATACATGTCCACCATGACCTCTATGTTTAGACAATTCAATAAAACTAAAAAAATGGTTTGCCCGATTGTCCGAAAAGAGTAACATCAGCACAGACCAATGCTAAGCAGAAATCTGATACACTATGGAAGATTGCATAATCCAGAGGCCAGTGATAATCAAGAATCTAGATCGAGCATAAGGGAAGAAGAGAGTAGCATCAACACAGAGGCTTACTTTAGTCTTGTTTACAGCAGGCTTTGAGCGGGCAAGCAAGTGGGACTATTTTAGGACTCCTATATTTTCCATCAAAACATACACCAAAAACTGCTCTGCAATGGGCATTCAAACCATGGGAGCAGCGTTCTTGATACAGCTAATTAACATTTGCAAGCATACCCACCAACTTAACAATAACACCAACAAGCCAATTTGAATTGATAGACTGGTGGTGTAAGACATCAAACCATTGTTCTTGTTTCTAAAGAAGATGCACACATTACTCACCAGAAACACAAACTGACGCTCATCCAATTTATTTTATTTGACTTCAGTTGCGTGTTAAGATAATTGAGTTAGTGGGGATCAATTAATTGGTGGACCTACTTGATGATGTGGATATGTTGCATGTCAAGATAAATAAGATTGTGGGATGAATCTTTTAGGCATATAGGATATCTATATATCTCTCACTCTAGAGATTGTACTGATGCAAACAAAATTACATCTCTGACTCTAACATTGCTGCTAGAAGGAGTAAGATGTCATTTTTTTCGTTTATTGTTGTGCTACGCCCAATCCTATCATCTTAGGGAGAGTGCAATCCATCATGTCATACTCCTCAGCGAAACAATATGAATATTGTAAACATCAGAAAATAAAATGACACCCCTGTCACCCTTTTGTGCTTGAGTTTAAGGGGCACGGGTGGCAATTCTCCGTACTACACTACATGGTCTAAACAGAACTATCAGGGATATATGACAATTCAGGCAACCAAATCCCGATGGAAATAGAAATACAGTTTGCTCAACCAGATTACATGTCCTGGCCGTAGAAATCCAAAAACTGGCAAACAAACTGCAACCACCGAGGAGGTACATGTTAGCTAAATTCGACATATTCACCATGTCCACCGCCCGGCCAGGCAGAGAGACACGACACACAAAACCTAGAGGAAGAGAAGAGAAGATAAGAGACATGATGGGGCTTACTTGGACCCGACATCCTCGAGTATGTCAAGTGATCTTTGACTTGGATCACTTCTCTGTTACCAATGGTGGTAAGAGATTGGACACGCATTTGAGTAATATCACAACACATGCATATACATAACCTATGCTGAAAGCGGAAACGTGGGAATATTTTAGCAATCCCTTGCCCAAATATACAATCTTACATCAATTATTTCTCGGTTACGACACAATCACAAATACAAAGTGATAGTTGTTCACATAAGTCAATTCGGGCGAGCGTTACATGTTCTAATCATCTTTCTTCATTTCTGTGGTAGCACTCTGTGGTTCCACCAGAGGATTTGCACTTGCAACATGAGGATTTGCTAGTGGTTTTGATTCACCCGCCACACCCTACGAAGAAAGAGAGCACTGTAAATTTAAAAGCACTTAACAGGCTGAGCTCTAAGGTAACTGCTACTGGAAATCAATAAGCTTAATGGAGTGTTTGGTTAGGCTCAACTCTGGCAGTTGGATTTTGGCTTATAAGCCAAAACAAAGCAACTATTTATGTGCTTCTGGCTTCCACATAAATAGGTTTTCTTTTGCCTTATATAAACCAAAAATCCAAAATCAAAAGTTAAGCCTAAACAAGCTAACAACTGGCCATTTATGCTCCACAGACCGTTGTGAGATTATCATGTAGCTAGGGGAAGCAACGGATGGTCAGTTTAGCTGCTACAGTACTTGTCGACTCTGGTAGGATGATGTGTGAAACAAATGTATTTGGCTGTACTTTAAAAAAATCACGGGGGCGGAGTTTTCCCACCTGAATCTTTCATATATTTTGAGACCAAGAGCGCAGATAAGTAGCATGTACAGTGAGAATAAACTACGAAAGAATGCATAATCTGGACGACCAAACAGTATGAATGAATCTAAATTTTACACAAGCATAAGGGCATAAAAGAGTAACATCAGCACTGAGGCTTACTTCAGTCTTGTTTGCTGCAGGCTTCAACGGGCAGACAACTGGGACTCTCTCGGGCCTCCTGTATTCTCATCCAAACATGCGATAAACCTTAATGGGCACTCAAACCATGGATCTTTGTTGTGATGCCGACCGTTTCACCACATGGCGTGCACTTTTTGACGTGTTCGATGTGTGTTGGTGGCGGCTTAGATCACTATTATACGGAGGCTAGCAAAGGTCTCTAGCATGGGAGAATCCATCCATTTCACCACGACAGTTATTTGTAATACAACTAAATCGCAGGGGAGATAATCGAGTAATTCAAGACAGCCTTTACCCGTGCCAACGCATGATGGCGGTTGTTGGCAAGTTGGACGTGCAAGTGATGAAAGTCATATGTATGATTGCCAAGTTGTTGCCGGTTGGACACGCATTTTGTGTTATGCAATAGGATCATCTCTCATCATCCTAATTGCAACGTTGCAATTCACGAGAAATATTACACAAACATTAGTAGAGTACATGCAAATCAAGGCACATACAAAACACACACGCACACAAAACTAATGTTGGAAAATGAACCGTGAGAAACACCATTGTAACATTTAATATCTATTGCTCCAAGTATACATTCTTACAATAATTATTATTTTTAGTTGCGGTTTGATTATAAACACAACGCATGTGTTAATCATCTTTCTTCCCGTCCGCTGTGGCACTCTGGGGTTCCATCAGAGTTTTTGATTCACCCGCGACATGTGGGTTAACTAGAGGCGTTGATTCACCTGTTACACCCTGCACACAAAAAAGTAACAGAAATGTATAAGCACTTTAGAGCGTCCACAATGTCTAGAGGCAAGCTTGCCTCTAAACTGGGACCCATGGTCCTGCCTCTTATCTCAACTGAAAACTGCGCAATGTGTGTAGCCTCTATCTTCAGTGCCAAAGCTAGACCAACAACTGAATAATATATACTACCTTTGTCAACCAACCCATCACTCCCTCCTACAATTAACTGGTTGACAAGTGGGGACGGTGAAATATTTTATTCAGCAACAAGCCTTGGAGGCGGGCGCTTAGCTTGGAGGTGTCTCCAAGTTTTCTTTGGCTTAAGAGGCAGAGGATGAAGTGTATAGAGGCAACGTTTAGAGACTTGGAGGCAGCCTTAGAGGCGGCAAATACCCACACTGTGGATGCCTTACAAGCTAAGCCCAAAACTAGTTGCTCATCAAAATCAATATGCAATGGGGCTTAGGCCTGCTATAGTGTAGTGGGTCCTACAACTAACATAAGAAATTCTAGAAGTAGTGAAAGTGATACTGCAATTAGCCAATTATTATACTATAACTATGGTGACATATGTGAACTATTCAACACCAAGTCTAGTCATTGATCTTTACTAAAATGAGTACAAATCAAGACACAAGATGATAAGAGTGCCAAATCAGCACATTGTTATGCCACTGGTTCATTGTAATCAAATTAACATGAATGAGCAAAATAAAAGATACCCAACAAATCATACTACAACCTAGAATGTAGTAAAATTTCTGAGAAACAACAGAAACCCTACAAAAGCAAGTAAATATATTCCTGGTTGCCGCACTTAACAATATACAGAAACAGTTCCAAAAACAATACATAAAGCATCCGCATAATGTAACTTATGTTATTTTCCTTAAGGACTAAGAACTTTATTCTAGACAACCAAAATAAAATGAAGTCTATAAATGTGTTCACAGAATCTAACGCCCAAATTTAGTAGGATGGTCCTTATTCACAGTTACAAAAGGCGCAAAAGTGGTCTACTGGGCGTTTACGGTTTACATACCTTTTCAAGCTAAGGGGAGCAAAGGATGATTGCCAACTAAGAAGTACTAGCTGCTAAGTTATCTATCAACGTTGGCATGATGTATCAAGCAACATGATGTATCAAGCAAATTTATCTGGTTATACTTTGCGCGAGATAAACTGTGAGAGGATGGAAAATCTGGAGAGCAATGTTAACCAGCAATCTAGATTTTGCACGAGCATAAGAGGGCAGAAAAGGTAGCATCATCACGGAAGCTTACTTCAGTCTTGTTTGCTGCAGGCTTGAACGGGCAGGCAGCTGGGACTCTCTCGGGCCTCCTGTATTCCCACCCAAGCATGCGATAAACCTTGCTCTGCGACGGGCATTCAAACGATGGGTCAGTGCTCATAAAACAGGGAGCACACGGTTACAAGCATACTCACTTAAGAGTAACGGATTCCACTATCTCAACATGGTTACAAGCATACTCACTTAAGAGTAACATATACAAGTACTTTTCTTCGGACGATCTCAACATGAGAACGGATTCCACTATCATCAAGGGCAACAGCAACATGCCAATTTTTTCAGGTAATAATACATCAAACAATCACCCTTACGCACATTACTTGGCAGAGAAGCAATCAACACATCAGTAGATATCAAACTGATGCATCTAGAGCGACGCAGACACTATTCAATCCTAACAAGCCTCGAGGCCTGGACGAACACCACGCATCTCACAATCTCAGTAATTTGATGACCCCTGCCACCGCTTGCAAGCACGATAATCCTCATGGCCACTTTGCTTTTTGACACGGCATCCCATTTGATTTAAGTTTATGTGATATGTTTATTGCTGCTAGCTATATTCGACACATGATAAAATTCATTTATCTCACTAGGACGGTGCTAGGTGCATCACCAGGCGCAATTTCGCAATAGGCCAAAGACATCAAGCTTCGCTGAAACAGGAACCGGCCAATTCAAGACCTACTAGTGCTGCTGCCACCACGAATCCGAGAATAGAGGAGAAACCAGATGAATCGGCGGCACCAGATTCGACATTCGACACCACCACCAACCGGCCGGCAAAGGCAGGCGGGCGGAGCGAGGAAGGAGGGGAAGGGGAAGGGGAAGGGAGGGGCCGGTGGGCTTACGAGGAGGAGGTCGAAGAGGTAGGGGAGCGCGTTGACGAAGGGGATGAGGAAGAGCGGGATCAGGCACGCCACGCACACCTGGCATCAGCAGCAGATGAGATGAAATCAGGTCAGTCAGATCGGAGCGAAACCAGCACCGGATAATTCGCGCGCGCGGATCGGTGGCCGCGGCGGCAACGGGGCTCACCATGGCCTCGTCGGGGAGGGCGGAGGAAGCAGTGAGTCGTCTGGATTTTGACCGGATCGGGTCGGCTCCGTTGGTCTGAGGAGGAAGAAGATGGAGAAGGTGGGTGGGTGGGTGGAGTCAGCGGCGCGTGCGCGTCGGCTTTGTTCGTTCGTTCGGCGCCGCTCGGGGGCCCACGAAGTGTTGTTCGTCTTCTGCCGTGAGAAAACGAGCGTGTCCATGACTCGTGATACTATTTCACCCAAAACGATTTTCTTTTTTTTTTCTGACCCAAAACGATTTTCAAATAGTATGGTACTCCGTCCGTCTCGTAATAGTGTCAAAAAACGCTCGTATATTATGGAACGGAGGGAGTTTATTTCAGTGAAATATCACAACAATGAAAAAATTAAAATAGCTAACCCTTGTTCTAATTCAATCATTTCTTTCATCATCAACAAATAGGCGACACGAATGTTTTTTTATTTTAAGCATTGGGCATGTATAGCCCTCCCCCTCCCCCGGCGCCCTCGAAAAGAGTAATGACACCTTACGGAAAAAAAAAGTAACGACACCACGTAATCAGATCCCGTATAAACAAATCGTACCATTAAGTTTACGATAGATTATGCCTACCCCCGTCTACCCGAGCCCTTGGTTCCACTTCGTCCTCGTCCCGCTCCGCTCTCTTCCCCTCCCCACTACCACCTCCGCCGGCCTAAATCATCCAGCGAGCAGCGGGGCTAGAACTTCCGCCTTCCTTTGAACTACCTCTCGGAGTATTTCGCGAGCCACCGAGCAGGGGAGCAACACCGGCCACCGATCTGCTCCACAACGCCATCGGGGTGGGAGCATCCAGGTTCTTCTTTCCACGTCGTCGTCCTCCCCCAACATCAACCCTTCTCAAGATCCTGACGCGCCCTTCCTCCGGTCCCCTTTCCTCACATCTCCATTAAACCCAGATGTAATGTGATACCTAGCCCGAACTAAACAGAAAAAAAAAGTTGTGCGCTAAATCTCAAATCCCTCTGTGATCCAATAATGCTACCATTATATATCTAGTTCATGACTCATGATCTGGGCCGATGTGGAATCTGTAAGTTCCGATGCTACGTGAGGTGGGTTGATGCTCAAGCATACATTCGGCTTCATCATTTCCTCCTTGGGAATCTAGTAATCTTCTCACGACTTGGTATCCATACCATTCCCAATTCTTCTAAGTAGGCCTTGTTTGAGAACGTCTCTTCTTCTACAATTGCCCTCCATATTTGACTTGGGTGTGATCCCAACTCAGCTTGCAACAAAGAAGTGTTAGGAAAATAGCCAGTCTTCAAAATTGGATCACTCAAAGACTCTAGGTTTTGCAGTATGCGCCAGACCTGCCTTACAAGCAGAGATAAATTAAAGAGTTCACCATGATACCCAATGTGGTTTTCGTTGACCTTTTGTACTTCCCCACCCAATTTTTTCGATTACCATGTTTAGTTTCTCACATGGACCCTTTGGGAGTTTGAAGCAAGACATAGAGTAAACTGGCAGAGCTTGGGCTACGACCTTGACCAAAACTTCTTTACCAGCCATTGACATGGTTCACTCAATCCGTCACTAGACACTGCTCCAAAGGCGGTCCTTTAAATATTTAAAGGCCCCATTCTTCGATGACCACATCAGATGGCATCCCAAGATATTCTTCATTCGACGTCTCATTCGGAACTTGCAGCAAGCCTTTTATCTCCGTTCTAATATTTTGAACCCCTTTACCGAAGTAGATTGATGACTTTTCATAATTTATCCGTTGCCCTGTATGTTGTAGCCATGCAGTCCAGTAAGCATCCAACACCTGATGCACCTCTGGTACTCCCACATCATTAGCCTTGAAGAACAACAGGTTGTGATCTGCGAATAAAAGATGTTTTTTTTGTATAAGATGGTGCACAGATTCCTTGGTCGCACAAATTCATTTAAATAGAATGGTGCACAAATTCCTTGTTTTTCTAGGATACAAATTCCTTGTTTTTTTCTTCTTTTAGACAGGCCCAAACAAAACATCGAGATCCCGGGCCGAATCCGCCGCCCGTCGTGCTACTAGGCCCATCCTCCCCTCCCTCCCCCCCTCTCTCTCCCCCGTTTCATCTTCACCGAGTCCAGCAGCTCGTCGAGCGCGCGGCGGCGGCGGCGGCGGCGGAACCCCGGCGGCGAAGGCGGCCCAGGTAAGCTTCTCTCCGTCCCCGCACCTTCGCTCCACCCCGTATTCTCCCCGCGCTCCCTCGTGCTCCTCTCCCATGGCGCCTCCTCCCTCCCTCCCTCCCTCCCTCCCACCAGCGGCCCCCTCCCATGGCGCGCGCCCCCCTCCATCCCCATCTCTCGCCCCATGTAGGCCCCTCCCGCCTTGTTCCCTCCACCCGTGGCGCCTCCTCCTCTGCGCCGTGTCTCTCTCGCTGGTCTTCTCTCCCCCCCCGCCCCCCCCCCCCCCCCCCCATCCTGAACCCTAGAACGGCACGGTCAGCACGGCCCCGAATCCTAACCAGTTCTCCCCTATAGCAGGTTAATCCAGCTCGAAATTAGCAAAAACGCAGCAATCCGTGCCTTCTGATATTTTGCAGCGGATTTTTGCGGCTAGATGCATACGAACTGAAGCATGTGTCCCTGTGTTTTATTCTCGTGGTCTGATGATTGGAACTCATGTATGCTCATTTGCGCTCTCTGCTTAACTAGGTTGCTGCTGAATTTTCTCACGCTCTGTTTATAATTATGTGTGGCTGGACGGTGGTCGAAACTGAACCAAGCATTGATTTTTTATGGCCATCGACACACACATTGGGGAAAGCAATTCTGTGCTTGCAGCACTGTCAGTAGTTTGAGTCCATCACCGAGTGTCTAGTCTAATTTTAGTTGTATTAATGTTGAGCTTGATAGGGTTTCTGCTTTGTGATGGAAACATATTTTGCAAAAGGCATTTGTCCGCTACAGTATGCTTTTTGTTAGGCATATTTTGATGTGAGATATCGGTTCTTTTTAGCTTGTTATAAGTTAGCACCCCACCCTTGGGTCATCCCTGGGCCTCCCACTGCTGCGATTCGTGAACCCTCATGGTTTCTCCATTATTCCTCCTTCTGAATTGATTTTGTGATACTTCAGGTGAGGAATGGCTTCTACTGTGGACCGGAGGGATCAATCCTCCCGGAGGTCGGGGCACACGAGGTCTCGTTCTCCAGCGAGGGAGCGCGTATCGCCTCCACGCAAGCAGAGCCCGCCAGCTCGGAGGGAGAGGTCACGGCCTGAGAGGACTGGCTCGCCTAGGAGGCCGGGGCACACAAGGTCCCGTTCTCCGGCCAGGGAGCGCGTGTCGCCTCCACGCAAGCACAACTCGTCAGCTCGGAGGGAGAGCTCAAATGCTGAGAGGAGTGGCTCGCCCAGGAGGCGGTCCCCTGTCAAGGCTAGCCTTTCACACAGGGAGAGGTCGCCACAGAGAGAGAAGGTGAAGGAACGGGTGAGGTCGCCGAAACACGCACGGTCGCCGTCACCTGCTGGGAAACGGGAGTCTCGGTCGCTCTCACCACGTTCCAAGCGACTAAGGAGAGCTCAGGCTGAGCGGGAAGGGGCAGATGTAACTGAGGGCGACCGTCGGAGACCTCCCAGTAGTGAAGACCGGGGCACACGGAAGCACAGGGAGCGTGATGAGGGGAGGGATGCGTCAAGGGATAGGAAGGTGGAGCCAAAAGATGATAGGAGTGCCTTCGCAGGTAGAAGACTGGATGATGATGATGATGGAAGGGGTCACTCAAGAGATAGAAGAACTGACAGGGATGATCGGTCAGGTGCTTCGAGAGAGGCACGATCAGGCCGGGACGACGACAGACATGATTCAAGAGGGAAAAGGTCAGACCCGGACCGAAAAGGTGGTTCCAGGGAGCAAAGGACAGACCAAAGTCCCAGAAGGGATTCCGTGCGAGATAGAATGGCAGACCGGGATGAGAGCAATGGTGGATCAGGACGATCATCTAGGCGTGGCCGATCAGGGTCCCCAGAAGAGCATAGACATAGGGGCAGGCATGAATCTCACACATCACCAAGGGCATCCAGAAGTGCAGCACATCGTGAGGTGTGTGGTGACACCCAACCCTTTTCCTCATATCTCTCCATAATTCCGCATGTTACTTGGCTCCCTGTCTTCGTTTATTGCATGCATGTTCCTTGTTACTGCCCATTATCTGATAAGCTCCACCTAAATGAATAGGATGCCAGAAAATCATTTCATACCTTGGAATATCAATTGGGCGCTGTGCAACTTTTTAAACCAGTAGCTCATACTTCATTATACATACCATATACACTAAACATGACCCATTTGAACCCTCTCGTCTGCAGATCTGTAGGATACAATTAGTGGTCATATACCATCTCAATTTTTTTAGAACTAATATGGTACTTTCATGTTTGCTATTTTATTGTGGCGTGTAGACTTCAGTCTGAAAGTTGTTTTTGATCTGTTTCAGGATACAAGCTCTAGAGTGGATGTAGCATCCCGGTGAGTGTTAAAAACTCTTGCCTTATGTACATTTTATATTCTCAAAAGAAGCTTTGTTTATTACTCCCTCTGTTCCTAAATATAAGTCTTTGTAGAGATTTCACTATAGACTACATACGAAGCAAAATGAGTGAATCTACACTCTAAAATGCATCTACATACATCCGTATGTGGTCCATAATGAAATACCTAGAAAGACTTATATTTAGGAACAGAGGGAGTACAATTTTCTGTGTGTTGATATAGGCACATACATTAAGGGAAATATTTTCTTTGTGTTCACATGTTCTTATGTGTTTGGAGCATGCTATTTTGCTTTAACCGATGTTCTTTCTGCTATGCATTTTTTGTCTGCAATTATTAACCTCCAAACACTGTTTTTGTCAGGAGTGGTGATGCTGATTCATTGGCAATGATGAATACTGCTGCAGAAGCTCTGGAGGTGAAAGAAAAGGTAGTCCACACACCATGATGGATATTGCATTAATGTCAATTCAATTATCTGAAGAATGTTCATATATGAGATGATTGTTGTCTTCTGGTAATACTTGTCGTAACAACATTTTTTTTGTGTTGTCTTTCTTTTCGTTTACTACACATTCTTACCTTAGCAAATGCATTTATTTTGCAGCAAAAACCATCATTTGAGTTGTCTGGGAAGCTTGCCGAGGAGACTAACAAAGTTGGAGGTGCTGATTGCAAGCATGTATATCTTGAATATTTATTTTTTGCATGACCAATGATCATAGACGCCTACGGTTCCTATGATGCTTGTACAACCAATTAGAAAAGCTAACACCAGCTTTCCCTTACTTGCACCGTTACTGTACAATCTCCAGAGCTGACAGTTTATTTCCTCTTCCTCTTCAGGTATAACTTTGTTGTATTCAGAACCTCCAGAGGCTCGCAAATCAGATATTAGATGGAGACTCTATGTATTCAAGGGTGGTGAAGCACTGAATGGTACTTACTCTTGGCTTGTTACTGTCCATATCCGAAGCTATTGTTTGCTTCATGTCATCCTATCCATCAATTTAATAGTTGTTACAAAGGAAATTGGAGAAACAGGATTTTTTTTTCACATTCGCCAACGGTAATACAGTTATCTAGTTTGGCAGTCAATTCTCTATTTTTCGTCCCAGCATTGTGAAGAAAAGTAGGTTCAGTAGCAAGTATTAAATGAATCAACGTGACAAAACAGGCTTTCATAAAAATACCATTTGTCCTCATCTCGGAAGTTTTAGACAAACATTTGATTGGGGACAAAAGCAGTAACCAGAAGTTCACTATGATATAGGCTTGTTTTGGATTAAAATCATGATTTCCTTTTTCTGGATAGTAAATAGGTCCTATGAGATAACTATATGCTATACCAGTCAGATACAAACACTTGATTTGTGAAATATAAAGGATGTGTCGATTCAGGGTGCAAGTGGGACTAATAGCAAGTTGCCTGCTTCTCTCTGCCCCATCCTGTGTGTGTTATTGGGTCGTTTGTGGTAGCCCATGTAGTCTTGCTAGTATTTATTCGTTCCTGCTAGGTACATGGTGTGTCTGTCCATACTTGATACACAAATAGTTAAACATGATTCGATCAGCAGGGTGTGAAATACATAGTTAGCAAAACTATCTCAGAATTCAGAAAATCTTTGGCTCATGTAGCAATGAGTCGATATCAATACTTTTTAGGATCAATGTCCCTGCTGCATCTGAACATGAATTAATCAGTGACACACATGATCAGCTGATCAGTTTATACTTTACAGCATCAGGTGTGTGTAGCGAAAAATCATTGTGTTCACGTATGTGCTAAGGTTTGAGTTTTCTGTAGAACGCTGCAGCAGGCCAGTGGCTGCTTGATTTGACTGTCCAGGCAGACTATGCGGGATAACTGGGCAAAGATGTTGGCTGAACGGGACGATTTGCAAGTCACCACATACGCCCGTGGCCGTGGGCACCCACACACTATGTTATGTGGCAGTATGCTCAAATTGGACTTAGTAAATATCAGGATTATGATATGGATTGTGAATGACTTAATAATACCACATACATGCTGATGCTTTATAAATGAGTCGCTAGATTTGTTTTCAATTGTAGTGAATGCACTGAAGGCAATGGCAATAAGCAGGTTAATAAAGACATTAGGGCATGTTTGGTTCCTTAGTTAGCAATTTAATGTGGAATTCCAAATTGATGTTTAGCTCCCTAGTCTTTACAGAGGATTTCCTTAGCAAGGATGCAGGGTGCTGAACTGCTGAAGAAGTGGCATGCTCTTCTTGATGGCATGAGACTTGAGTTGCTTGAATGTTTCTGATGATGCTACCTGATTGAACAGAACCGCTGTATGTTCATCGCATGAGCCACTACCTTTTTGGAAGGGAAAGGAGAATTGCAGACATCCCCACCGACCATCCCTCCTGCAGCAAGCAACATGCAGTTCTTCAATATAGGTAATCCCAAGTGCCTAACACCCTTATCTGCGTATGTTGAGAAATCATACTCTGATCAAATGATCTTTTGCCTATTATTCAGACTTGTAGAGAAGGAGCAACCAGATGGCATGATGTCAAAGCAAGTGAGGTACTTGGTTGTACATAGCAGTATGCCGTAATTGGTCCGCATGCTTATCCTAGTTCTTGAGTACTTGGTATGTTAATAAATGATGATTTTTTTGCCTTTCTGCCCGTTTTGATAGGCCTTATCTGATGGATCTTGGTAGTACCAATGGGACTTTTATTAATGTAAGTTTCCATGATACTACATGTTCTCCACATATATCATTTCAACCGTAGTTTGCGTTACACCACTTCCATTTCTCTCTCTCTCACTTAAACGTGTTGTAATGCTACAGGAGGATCGCATTGAGTCCCACCGCTACTATGAACTCTTTGAAAGGGACAACATTAAGTTTGGCAACAGTAGGTATGGTCATGACAATCTAATAGTCTATTACTTATTATTTTCCTAGATCCTATTGTTTGGGCAACCTCCTGTCAACATAACCAGCCTTCCGACTTATGGGTGTGAACGAATGTTTCTTCCGTTGGTTGCAGCCGGGAGTACGTGTTGCTCCATGAGAACTCGACAGACTGAGCGGGGGAGTGAGGCAGATGTGGAACTCGTCGTTGTCGGAGCTTTGCTTTTGAGCTGCCGCCAGGGATAGTCGATGGACGGTTGAGATACTACTTTTGTTCTGTCGATCATGGTTCCTTCCTAGATGGATTCTTGGGGTCATTGAGTGGAGCTTTGTTTAGCTTGTAGCCATATACATAGATGCATAGATTTTGTGATATCCGGATTTTTTTTTTGTTTGCTTGCCGGGAGACTGATTCACTTGGCGCGTTATCTGCTCTATGGTTGCTGCATTCGCCTAAACGTTGTATTTTATCGCTCTGTTTTGAATCAGGAACTGGAAGTTATTGTAGTGAATGCAGCAGTCTTTTATTTTTAGGAATTCCACCCAAACTCAGAGGCCATCTATGACAGACTCCGGGTAAATTCGTGTTAAAAAAATATAAAATCAATGACATAGGACTTGTATGCTCCCTCATCTCCTCTGTCCGCTATGGATGGAGCTCTCCCGACTTGTGTGCGACCACCTGGCACGTCGTTGGACCACGGCGAGGTGTCGATGCCGTCCATCGTGGTTGGCTTGCGCTGCGCTACAAGGTCGACAGCGACAACCGTGGCGGGCGCGTCGACGACATCCCAGTCTCCTACCTCCTCCCTCCGGCCAGGCCGCCCGTCACGACGAACTGGCCCGAGCCCAACTGCGTCTGCTTCTGCTCATGCTATCAACTTTTCAGTTAGTCGCCTCCCACCTTCTCCCCTCTCAAATTTTATGCTCCACTGTACATATACTAATCAAGATACACTGATCCTACGTGCGTGGCCACCATTTCGTTGCCGTCACATACATTATTTTTTGAGTTCCATTTTTCAACTGGCGGCCGTACATACTTGGTGCCAGCCATGATCATGAAAAAATGAACATGTTGTGCTAATTCATGAGGAGCACGTAGCTGGCCTAGCTGTGGGGAGGATCTGACTTTGCTTACAGGCTTCAATCAGCGGACCAGCCTATGCCTCCTCCTTGCAGTTGCCAAGGCTCAAACCTACACGCAGCAGCAGCAGCAGCAATGGGCGACAGCTCGGCCTTCCCGGGCTTCCACAGCCAGTACAGCTACGACCGCGACTACGCGCGCCCGCTCTTCCGCGTCGCCTCCTTCTCCTCCGAGAGAGGCGGCGACGAGCACTCGCCGCGAGGCCGCACGGCGTCGTTCAAGGTGACCGCGGCGCCGTCGCGCCTCTCGCAGGCGATGAGCAAGCTGAGCATGAAGAAGCTGCAGCAGGCCGTCGACGAGAGGTCCGTGGAGGACGAAGGTATGCATGCATGGATCGCTGGAATCTGTTTTTTCTCTTATTAGTTCATGTGGCTAATGACTGATGAGTGTCGTGCTGCTCAGAGATGGAGCTGATGAAGGAGAAGTACACCAAGCTGCTCCTCGGGGAGGACATGTCCGGCGGCGGCAAGGGCGTCTGCACCGCCGTCGCCATCTCCAACGCCATCACCAACCTATATGGTACGTACGTACCTACATACCTAGTGCTAGCTATCTAGGAACTAATTGCAGATGAAACAACTTCTTTCTCTGTTGAATGAACCAACTTGGTCCTGAACTCCTGATGCATCCATGCATGCAGCGACTGTGTTTGGGACCTGCCACAGGTTGCAGTCACTGCCCCCCGAGAAGAGATCAATGTGGAACCGGGAGATGGACTGCCTCCTCTCCATCTGCGAGTACATCGTCGAGTTCGCGCCGACGGTCCAGGCCAGACCCGACGGGAGCACACACGATGTAACGCATGCCAACATCCATCACACATGCATGCATCCTTCCTGATAATTATTAAGTTCAAGCTCTCTGCTTAATTACTAACAAACATATTTGTATATTTGTATGTGCAGGTGATGGCAACCTCGCCGCGATCAGACATCCTGATGAACCTCCCCGCACTCGAGAAGCTAGAAACCATGCTCCTTGTAAAGTCCCCTCCGATTCAGACAGATACTCCTGTGTGCAAGTTCCAATCAGCAGACAACTCTGGTAGCAGATTGCATGACTGACTCTGCAAGTGCTTGCTTGCAGGGCATATTGGACAGCTTTGACAAGGCGGAGTTCTGGTACGCAGACCAGAGGAAGCAGTCCTTCACCGAAACCAAGAAGCCGTCGTCGTTCAAGCGCAACGAGGACAAGTGGTGGTTGCCCGAGCCATGCGTGCCGGAATCCGGCCTCTCCGATGCTCTCCACCGTGAGCTGCAGCACAAGAGGGACCAGGCTAGCCAGATCCACAAGATGGCCATGGAGATCAACAATGCCATCCTCTCCGAAATGCAAATCCCATCCTCATACATAGAAACGCTTCCCAAGGTATGTAAGAATACTTGGCGAAGGATCTCATCCATATGTAGAGATCAAGTAGCTCCATTCTCCATGTACTGTACGTAGTCTTCTTGTCAAAGAATTTATCAAGTTTTCCTCTCTGATGGATCATGCATTATATTTCTTGTTGCTCAAACAACAGACTGGGAAAGTCGGGACGGGCGACGTCATCTACCGGTACATGTCCTCGGGGGATCAGTTCTCGCCGGACCACCTCCTCGACTTCCTCAACTTGAGCTCCGAGCACGAGGCGCTCGAGATCGCCGACCGTGTCGAGGCTGCAATGTACGTGTGGAGAAGGAAAGCTAGCATGACCCACGTGGTGACCAAATGGGAGAATGTCACCGAGCTCAATGCCGACGGGGACAAGAACTTGATCCTAGCAAGCAGGGCCAGGAGCCTGCTGCTGTGCTTGAAACAAAGGTTTCCGGGCCTCTCACAAACCACCCTCGACACAAGCAAGATTCACTACAACAAGGTAATGATCGATTCATAATCCTCCTATATATTAACAGAATTGTTCACCGTGAAACTCGTTAGTGTGTGCCTATCTATACTACGCTGAAGATCTCTCCGAAATGTTGTGCAGTCAGAATTATCAGAAAATGTTTCAGCAACTGCATCTCTTCATGATACCACAAAATATATATCACTTTTACCAGCAAAAAAAAAAACAGAGACCTTATAAATCATACAGTATATAGCTAACCCTTTTGAATCTTGTTTTTCTCCTCTGGGCCTACAGGACATCGGACAGGCAATACTTGAAAGCTACTCAAGGGTGCTGGAAAGTTTGGCCTACAGTATTGTCTCCTGGATAGATGACGTTCTCCTTGCAGATGAAAATGCAAAGCAAGGGAATAGCACCAGAATACAGAAGCAAGTATTCAGCCAGGTCTCTCCTCAACGCTGACCATCGATGATGATGAACAGATCATAGAGTTAAATGAGTTGATTCGTTTCCTGCACGCACGCACAGGATTGTTTTGTGATTGGCGTCATGACTTTACCCAGTGGTGTGTTTGACATTGTTTTTGTGAGATGCATTCATGTCATGATGTGTGTAATTACATGTATGACAGCTTCAGCACATTCTTCCAGACCCCAGCAGATCATAAGTAGCATGGTCTATGTGCGTCTTTTCATATGGCTCATTGCATTTTTTATTATATGGCACATAGTAGATTTAAGTTGTCATAGGGTTAGGGTTCGGCGACACGCGCGTAGTCGTGCGTCTCCCCCGATCTATGACGGGAGCGATGAGTCTGAGAAGGATTTGGAATCAGGAGTCCGAGTCGTCTCTGAATCAATCTGCCAATCTGCATAACATTGGGAGGTTCCTGGAGGAAAACGAAGGAGGAGCCCGGGAGTCTAATATAAGTCGCCTGTCTCCGCCGCCAATGAATAAGGGCATCTTCAGCCGTTGGCCCCCCCCAAGGACGCATAAAAATCGCCCCCTCGGGGCGAGCCGGCGATACAATCGGCGCTGGGGCGGTTTTGCGCCCAGTCGTCGCCCCCAGGCGCCGAAATTGGCCCATTTTGCAGCCCAATTTCAGCGAATAAAGGGCCCATATGGGCGAGAATAGGCCCATATTCGGCGTGGTTTCGCCGCGTCTCGGCGTTCAATTATCAACACAATTATTTCTTATCACATATTTCATCATAAAAAATCAAATACTTAAACAAAATAGTACAACAACAAATAGTTCAATACAAATTATATAGTTTAACAAATAAAAACTCGTATTTCATCACACGGCGTCCCCCTTGAGCCTCCATAGGTGCTCAATCAGATCTTTCTGCAGTTGATGATGCACCTGTGGGTCTGGATCTCCTGACGCATACTGAGATAGGCAGTCCAAGTTGCCGGTAGCTGGTGATAAACTTCGGCTAGAGGACCCTGCCTGTAGTATGGTTCAGTGTCAAACACTGGATCTTCTTGCTCGCTCTCGATGATCATGTTGTGCAAGATGACACAGCAAGTCATAATCTCCCACATTTGATTTTTGGACCAGGTCCGAGCGAGGTACCGAACAACAGCAAATCGAGATTGGAGCACACCAAATGCCCGCTCGACATCCTTCCTGCAAGCCTCATGAAGCTTCGCAAACCAGGCGTTCTTGCCTCCTGCCACAGGGTTTGAGATCGTCTTCACAAATGTCGACCATCTCGGATATATGCCGTCAGCTGATAGTACCCCTTGTTGTATTGGTGCCCATTGATCTCGAAGTTCACCGGAGGAGAATGACCCTCAACGAGCTTGGCAAAAACAGGAGAGCACTGCAGCACGTTGATGTCATTGTGAGTTCCTGGCATACCAAAGAAGGAGTGCCAAATCCAGAGGTCCTGTGTGGCTACCGCCTCAAGCACCACACTGCAACCGTCTTTGGCGCCTTTGTACATCCCCTGCCGACCAAATGGGCAATTCTTCCATTTCCAATGCATGCAGTCGATGCTTCCAAGCATCCCAGGAAATCCTCTTGCTGCATTCTGGGCTAGGATCCGAGCAGTGTCTTCCGCATTGGGTGTTCTCAAGTATTGTGGCCCAAACACTGCCACCACTGCCCGACATAACTTGTAAAAACACTCTATGCTGGTGGACTCGGCCATGCGCCCATAGTCGTCGAGTGAATCACTGGGAGCTCCATATGCAAGCATCCTCATCGCTGTTGTGCACTTCTGGATGGAGGTGAATCCAAGAGCGCCAGTGCAATCCATCTTGCACTTGAAGTAGTTGTCGAACTGCCGGATGGAATTCACAATCCTGAGGAAGAGCTTTCGGCTCATCCGATAACGGCGCCGAAATGTTTTCTCACCATGAAGTGGAGCATCGGCGAAGTAGTCGGAGTAGAGCATGCAGTAGCCTTGGAGATGATGCCGGTTCTTTGCTTTCACCCGCCCCGGCGCCGAGCCACCTTGCCGCGGCTTTTCATTGCTCGCCAGCAGCTGGGCGAGGGCGGCGAGCACCATGAGATGCTCTTCTTCCTGGACGTCGCCCGCGGCTTCCTCCTCCAGCAGCGCGGCGAGCTCTTCCTCGTCATCCGAGTCCATCGCCGAGACAGGCAAAACGCCGAACACCTTGCGCTCGGTGGGTGTGTACCCGCCGTTAAACCGCGCCTCCGCGGCCGGAAACGGCGGGCGGAAACGCCCAGCTGCTGTGGGAGGGGCTGCCGCGGCGAAGCGCTGCTATTTTTCGGCGGGGAATGGCTATCTAGCGGAGTAGGGCGGCGGCCGTCGCCGGGATATAGCTAGTGGTGGCCGAGGGCGCGGGGGGTGCGAGGCGAGTCGGGGGAAGAAAACCTTGACTTTTCCCCTGTCGGTGTGGGCCAGGCGTGCTTTTCCCTAGCGCCGGAGCCCCCAACTGCTCCCTAGCGCGCCGGGTTCGGCCTGTGACCGCCGGGCGGAAAAAAGGTCTGAACCGGCGATTTTCGGCGTCCTGGGGGCGCGACTGGACCGTTTTTTCGGCGCCGGCGCCGAAAAAGTGGCCTGGGGAGGCCTGTTGGGGGCGCGGCTGGAGATGCCCTAAGTCACGATCGTTCGACACGGATCTGTTGTTCGACCCCGATCCAGGTACCAACCAACAATCCTCGCGGACGCTTGTGATGTCTACCGTCGGTGATGGGGGTGATCAAAGGGGAGTTGTTGGTGTCAAAACCGGCGGATCTCGGGTAGGGGGTCCCGAACTGTGCGTCTAGGCGGATGGTAACAGGAGACAAGGGACACGATGTTTTTACCCAGGTTCGGGCCCTCTCGATGGAGGCAAAACCCTACTCCTGCTTGATTAATATTTATGATATGGGTAGTACAAGAGTAGATCTACCACGAGATTAGAGAGGCTAAACCCTAGAAGCTAGCCTATGGTATTATTGTTGTTCGTCCTACGGACTAAAACCCTCTGGTTTATATAGACACCGGAGAGGGCTAGGGTTACACAGAGTCGGTTACAATGGGAGGAGATCATATCCGTATCGCCAAGCTTGCCTTCCACGCCAAGGAAAGTCCTATCCCGACACGGGACGAAGTCTTCAATCTTGTATCTTCATAGTCCAGGAGTCCGGCCAAAGGTTATAGTCCGGCTATCCGGACACCCCATAATCCAGGACTCCCTCAGTAGCCCCTGAACCAGGCTTCAATGACGACGAGTCCGGCGCGCAAATTGTCTTCGGCATTGCAAGGCGGGTTCCTCCTCCGAATACTTCATAGAAGATTTTGAACACAAGCATAGTGTTCGGCTCTGCAAAATAATTTCCACATATTGCCATAGAGAGAATAATATTTACACAAATCTAATCTGCTGACGTATTCCGTAGCGTGACATCACACCACGGCCAAACCTTTTATTCAAATCGTTTTACTGTCCCACCCCAGCGCGTTCAGCGAGGCGGTTTCCTTGGCACGTCTTGTTAAAGCAGAGATCGTGTCCCCTTATTCCGGGGTTCTCATCAATACAGGCGTGGGTAACCCAACCGTGCCATTGATTACGGCGCTTGGGAGATAAGCGAGTTTTACCAGGCGGGTGGGGACGCGCAGATTTCGTCCGCCCATATAAGGGGATAAGGATCCACCTTTTCACCTACGCCTTCTTCCTCCTTTGCCTATCCATTTCCGCGCACTCGAGCTCCAGCGCCCAAGTCCGCACACCCCATCTCAACCTTCTCCAGCCATGTCCGGAGCGGGAGGCAAGTGGATGGTCTCCTCCGTCACGGAGGGACACATCAAAAAGCTAAGGAAGGCCGGATACTTGTCTGACGACATCGCGCACCGGCTTCCAGAAGAGGGGCAGCTCACCCCACCCCCAGGTCCCATGAGAGGGTAGTGTTTCTCACCCATTTCCTCCGCGGACTGGGCTTTCCTCTCCACCCCTTTGTCCGGGGCTCATGTTCTACTATGGCCTGGATTTCCACGATCCGGCCCCGAACTTCATCCTCAACATCTCGGCGTTTATCGTCGTGTGCGAGGCCTTCCTCTGCATCCCACCCCACTTCGGTTTATGGCTGAAGACCTTTAACGTCAAGCCAAAGGTAGTGCGCGGCTGCCAGGCGGAGTGCGGAGGTGCCATGGTGGGCAAGATGCCCAACGTCCTATGGCTCGAGGGCTCTTTCGTCGAGACCCTAAAGGGGTGGCAATCGGGATGGTTCTACATCACCGAGCAGCGCGACCCTGAATGGGTCGCAGCCCCCGAGTTCTGATCCGGGGTCCCTACGCGGCTCACCTCCTGGAAGGAGACGGGCCTGTCGTGGGGCAAAAAAGGAGAGCTGACCGGACTCCAGACATGCGTCCAAAGCCTGGTGAGCAAGAAGCTCAAACTCGTCAACGTAGTCCAGGTCATGCTCATCCGCCGGATCCTCCCGTGCCAACAACGGGCTTTCAACTTGTGGGAGTTCAATCCGGCACAGCACCGAACCCTGAGCAGGCTCTTCGACACTACATACGAAGATGCCTGGAAGGTGCTGTTCAAGGGCGCCGAGGCTCCCGCATCCGCTACCGAGGATCGCGGATTCAACGCGCAGTGTCAAGCCGGCGCGGTAAGCTGTTTTTACCTCTTACAGGTTATTTTTCTTTCATAGTTTGACTCTATGCGGGATCTAAGCTCCCTTACCTTTGACAGGATTGACAGGAGACGTCCGGACAGATCAGCTGCCCGACTCCTTTACCCGAAGACCCAGCGGACGCCCGCTTGACGGGGCTGCTGGTTCCGGCACCCTACGTGGTGCCGGAGAAGAAGGCCAAGAAGAAGGCCACGGGGACTCGAAAGAGTGCCCGGCGCTTGGTGGTGTCGGATTCATCGTCCGACGACTCCAAGACGCACTCCTCCCGTGAAGACGAGGAGGAGGAAGAAGAGGCCTCTCCCCCTCCAGCGGGGGGAGGAAAGAAAAGGAAGGCCGCCCCAACTGGGGAGGCCGGAGGGTCCAAGAAGGGGAAGACCCTTCCTCCGGACTACTCCACCAACGTCGACGACGGCGAAGAGGAGTGGCCGCTCAGGGCCAAGCCCCTGGCGAAATCGTAAGTATCCGGACAACAGAGTGATTCATAGTGTTCCTTTATTGCGTAGCTTTTCCTGACGCCGCATATAATTATGCAGTCCGCCCAAAGACCGGCTCGACATGTCGTCGAGCGGCTCGCTGGATTCGTCGGATGTGAACAACACTTCACTTCCGGCCGCCTCCTCCACTCATCCTACGGATAATGCCGAGGTGTTGTCCTAGGAGGTTCCGGGCCAGGAGGAGGTGGCCCCGGAGGCGCCGCAAGGCGACCTCCCGGACTCCAGGCGCCAAGGGGACAAAACCCCTAAGGGATCCAAGTCCGGCCCTGGGCCGGACACCGCACCGGAACCTTCAAAGGTTCCAGAGTCCAGCAGGCGGCCTCCTAAGAAGAAGGGCAAGCCTACGACGCCGGTGACCTCCGCCCAACCGGAGGCACCGGATAACTTGCTGGAGGTGCTTAACGGCGCCTCCATCGACGAGGAGCACCGTACTGTAATGAGTACGGCGATCCAGAAGGTTCAGTCTGCCAAGAGCGGACTGACCGAAGCCTGTGCCAGCCTTTTAACAGGCTTTGAGGTATGTAAAAAATATGTAAAAATATTACCACATAGACAGTAGCCCCTGATGCTCTGTTTGACGTTCGGAAAGGAAAGCCGAATAGAGGTTCTAATAACATTCGCAGGAGTCTAACAAAATGAAGTCAATATACGTATGCAGGCTTCGCTGCTGGCGTCCGCCGCACTGACTGCGGAGGTGGACACGCTGAAGCAAAACCTCGAGCGGTCCGAGCAAGAGCTCGGACTTGCCAAGAAGCAGCTCGAGGACAAGGAAGATAAGAAATACCTTATTTAAATATACAAAAGGTGCAATTGCAAAAAATGACAGGATTAACGTGGCTATTGTAGGGGCCACAACTGAGGTGGCGACCCTTAAGCAAGCGCTGTCCGAGGCCGAGAAGAGGGCGGCCACGGAGCGCATCGAGCGGGAGAAGCATGAGGCGCAGGTTGGCGAGGTGCGGCAAGAGCTCCAGGCTCTCATGAAAAACATGAGAGTTTGGATCTTGACTCGAAGACGCGAGAGTCCGAGCTCGCGGCGGCCATTGAAAATGCCAAGTCTGCCAAGGCCGAAGCCCAGAAGGCCCTCCAGGAGGTGGAGGCGATGAAAAAGATAGTGGCGGGTAAGGCATTCTTTATGCAAAGCAAGCACGTGAAAATGAGTTACTTGTTACTTACCCGAATCCGGAGCTCTCCAGGAGCATTCGAAGATTTGCCCCGTAGCGTGTCAGATGCCGCCGCCTTCTACCGGGCCGAGGAGGGGAGCTCGACAGAGAAGGTGTTCTGGTCTCAGTATGCTGAGGTCGGACACCCTGTGCCCTTGAGCGACCAGTTGAAGCAACTGGTCGAGCTCCACAAGGTGGCCGAACGGGCCATGAAGGGCCTCATAGTTCGGCTGTGGCCTGGAGAGGCTCTGCCTGGGAGCTATTTCGGGCTGGTGCGACGACTGGTGGACGCCTGTCCAAGGCTTGAAGTTATCAAGCGCTCCGTATGCATCGAAGGTGCCCGTAGGGCGCTTGCCCGTGCTAAGGTGCACTGGGGCAAGCTGGATGTGGAGAAGCTTGTGAAGGACGGGCCACCGCCGGGCAAGGAGCATCGCCACCCCGAGATGTACTATGAGGGCGTCCTGAAGGGCGCCCGCCTTATGGCGGACGAATGTTCCAAAGATGTAATTTTTGAGTGAAACTTGCTCGTTTTATCCTGTGCGCTGAAAACTTGTTCATATGTGCTATGCACCACTTGTTTAATTTAAAATATTACCTTCTGTGCGGCCGTTTATTAAATTTGAGAGATGGCGATTCGTCGGCTTCTGCCCCCATGCCACGAGTGCTGGGGTGTCCGGGTTAAACCTGAGCACTCTTTTTCCCATTCTTGGGTCCTTCGAGGGAGGTGCTCAGCACAACGAACAAGGCAATCGGACTATAATGCGTTATCACTCTCACTTAGCCATAGAATTCTATAATTTTAAATTTCGGTGAAGCCCCTAGTGTTCGGAAGACCGAATTCGGGGCGCTATACACGCCTAGGCCGGACAAAGCCGACTCCTCGCTCTAAGCGGCATAAGTCTTTAGGGACTCGAAACCTTCTCAAATAGCGACCAGCTCTCGCCCTATCATGATAGTCAGTTTTAGCTTTCTCTACTGAGGTGCTTAACCCAGCTCAACTGGGGCACAATCGTAGTAGTTCTCCCAGTGCTACCTTAGCCGATATAACGGAACGTAAGGTACCAAAACATGGGAGCCGGGCAAACCCAACTATTGACCAAAGACATGATTGAGAGCTGATGCATGTAATGCTATAAGTTCGGAGGGCCGCACTTGTGAAAGTGTTCGGACTTCTCACACCGAATTATGGGGTACTTGAGCCCCTGGCGTATTGGCCGTACCAGAGTGTACTGGTGCATGATGTCATAACTGAACATATGTATTGAAAAATAGTAAATGCAATAGTAAGCTGGAGCTGAGCATTGTTTATTAAAAGACTATTATAAAAAGCAGAACGATACAAATAGTACGATAAGCAAGAGATGGGACTATTTGACATGTCCCCCTCAAGGGGCGATCTGCGAAGCGGTATGTAAAACATGTATTTTGCTCGTTATAGAGATCACCTGGGCATTCGACGTAGCTTTCTGCCTCCCTGGCTGTTGCATCGTGTGTTTGGCGATTGTTCTGCCGGACAGGCCTTCCGGAGAGTGGAGTCCTGAAAGTAAGAAAAGAAAAATGACAAAATCGGGAGCCCCTAGTGTGGTCGAGCCACTTTGTGAGCCCCCTGCCGTCCTTCTTGAAGTTCTTTTTACCCTTGCCCTTCTTGACTTAGTGGTTTTATTCACCATCAACACTTGATGTTCCTTCTTGACTTCTACCTCTGCTGATTTCAGCATAGCAAATACTTCAGGAATGGTCTTTTCCATCCCCTGCATATTGAAGTTCATCACAAAGCTCTTGTAGCTTGGTGGAAGCGACTGGAGGATTCTGTCAATGACCGTGTCATCCGGGAGATTAACTCCCAGCTGAGTCAAGCGGTTATGTAACCCAGACATAGTGAGTATGTGCTCACTGACAGAACTATTTTCCTCCATCTTACAGCTGAAAAATTTGTCGGAGACTTCATATCTCTCGACCCGGGCATGAGCTTGGAAAACCATTTTTAGCTCTTCGAACATCTCATATGCTCCGTGTCTCTCAAAACGCTTTTGGAGCCCCGGCTCTAAGCTGTAAAGCATGCCGCACTGAACGAGGGAGTAGTCATCGGTACGTGCCTGCCAAGCGTTCATAACGTCTTGTTCTGCAGGGAGAATAGGTGTGTCACCCAGCGGTGCTTGTAGGACATAATCTTTCTTGGCAGCTATGAGGATGATCCTCAGGTTCCGGACCCAGTCCGTATAGTTGCTGCCATCGTCTTTCAGCTTGGTTTTCTCTAGGAACGCGTTGAAGTTGAGGACTACGTTGGCCATTTGATCTACAAGACATATTGTAAATATTTTAGACTAAGTTCATGATAATTAAGTTCATCTAATCAAATTATTCAATGAACTCCCACTTAGATAGACATCCCTCCTGTCATCTAAGTATAACATGATCCGAGTTAACTAGGCCGTGTTCGATCATCACGTGAGACGGACTAGTCAACGTCGGCGAACATCTTCATGTTGATCGTATCTTCTATACGACTCATGCTCGACCTTTCGGTCTTCTGTGTTTCGAGGCCATGTCTGTACATGCTAGGCTCGTCAAGTCAACCTAAGTGTTTGCATGTGTAAATCTGTCTTACACCCGTTGTATGTGAACGTTAGAATCTATCACACCCGATCATCACGTGGTGCTTCGAAACAACAAACTGTCGCAACGGTGCACAGTTAGGGGGAACACTTTCTTGAAATTATTATGAGGGATCACCTTATTTACTACCATCGTTCTAAGTAAACAAGATGCAAAACATGATAAACATCACATGCAATCAATTAATAAGAGTGACATGATATGGCCAATATCATATAGCTCCTTTGATCTCCATCTTGGGGCTCCATGATCATTTTGTCACCGGCTTAACACAATGATCTCCATCATCATGATCATCATCATCGTGTCTCCATGAAGTTGGTCGCCAACTATTACTTTTACTACTATGGCTAACGCGTTTAGCAATAAAGTAAAGTAATTTACATGGCGTTTCCATTGACACGCAGGTCATAAAAGAATAATGACAACTCCTATGGCTCCTGCCGGTTGTCATACTCATCGACATGCAAGTCGTGATTCCTATTACAATAGCATTAACATCTCATACATCACATATATATCATTCATCATTCATCACAACTTTGGTCATATCATATCACAAAGCACTTGCTGCAAAAACAAGTTAGACGTCCTCTAATTGTTGTTGCAAGTTTTACGTGGCTGAATTAGGGTTCTAGCAAGAACGTTTTCTTACCTACGTGAAAGCCACAACGTGATTTGTCAACTTCTATTTACCCTTCATAAGGACCCTTTTCATCGAATCCGCTCCAACTAAAGTGGGAGAGACAGACACCCGCCAGCCACCTTATGCAACTAGTGCATGTTAGTCGGTGGAACCGGTCTCACGTAAGTGTACGTGTAAGATTGGTCCGGGCCGCTTCATCCCACAATACCGCTGAAGCAAGATAAGACTAGTAGCGGCAAGAAAGTTGACAAATCTACGCCCACAACAAATTGTGTTCTACTCGCGCAAGAAGAACTACGCATAGACCTAGCTCTGATACCACTGTTGTGGAACGTTGCAGAAAACAAAAATTTTTCCTACGGTTTCACCAAGATCCATCTATGAGTTCATCTAGCAACGAGTGATCGGATGCATCTACATACCTTTGTAGATCGCGAGCGGAAGCGTTCAGAGAACGGGGATGAGGTAGTCGTACACGACGTGATCCAAATCACCGGAGATCCTAGCACCGAACGGACGACACCTCCGCGTTCAACACACGTACGGTCAGCGTAACGTCTCCTCCTTATTGATCCATCAAGGGGGAAGGAGAGGTTGATGAAGATCCAGCAGCACGACGGCGTGGTGGTGGATGCAGGGCGTCACAGCAGCAGGGCTTCGCTGTGTACTACGAGAGGAAGAGGTGTAGCAGGGAGAGAGGGAGGCGCTAGGACTCAGGTGCTCTTGCCCCCCTCCCCTCATATATATAGCCCCCTAGGGGGGGCGCCGGCCCTAGGAGATTGGATCTCCTAGGGGGGGCGGCGGCCAAGGGCTGGAGTGGCCCCCAAGCCAAGGTGGGGCGCCCCCCACCCCTAGGGTTTCAACCCTAGGCGCATGGGGTGGGCCTAGGGGGGCACACCAGCCCACTATGGGCTGGTTCCCCTCCCCACTTTGGCCCATGGGGCCCTCCGGGATGGGTGGCCCCACCCGGTGGACCCCCGGGACCCTTCTGGTGGTCCCGGTACAATACCGATGACCCCGAAACTTGTCCCGATGGCCGAAACAACACTTCCTATATATAATTCTTTACCTCCGGACTATTCCGAAACTCCTCGTGACGTCCGGGATCTCATCTGGGACTCCGAACAACATTCGGGTTACTGCATATACATATCTTCACAACCCTAGCGTCACCGAACCTTAAGTGTGTAGACCCTACGGGTTCGGGAGACAGGCAGACATGACCGAGACGGCTCTCGGGCAATAACCAACAGCGGGATCTGGATACCCATGTTGGCTCCCACATGCTCCACGATGATCTTATCGGATGAACCACGATGTCGATGATTCAATTAATCCCGTATACAATTCCCTTTGTCAATCGGTATTTTACTTGCCCGAGGTTCGATCGTCGGTATCCCAATACCTTGTTCAATCTCGTTACCGGCAAGTCACTTTACTCGTACCGTAATGCATGATCCCGTGATCAAACACTTTGATCACATTGAGCTCATTATGATGATGCATTATCGAGTGGGCCCGGTGATACCTCTCCGTCATGCGGAGTGACAAATCCCAGTCTCGATCCGTGTCAACCCAACAGACACTTTCGGAGATACCCGCAGCATACCTTTATAGTCACCCAGTTACGTTGTGACGTTTGGCACACCCAAAGCACTCCTACGGTATCCGGGAGTTACACGATCTCATGGTCTAAGGAAAGGATACTTGACATTGGAAAAACTCTAGCAAGCGAACTATACGATCTTGTGCTATGTTTAGGATTGGGTCTTGTCCATCACATCATTCTCCTAATGATGTGATCTCGTTATCAATGACATCCAATGTCCATAGTCAGGAAACCATGACTATCTGTTGATCAACGAGCTAGTCAACTAAAGGCTTACTAGGGACATGTTGGTGTCTATTATTCACACATGTATTACGATTTCCGGATAACACAATTTTAGCATGAATAAAGACAATTATCATGAACAAGGAAATATAATAATAATGCTTTTATTATTGCCTCTAGGGCATATTTCCAACATTAATATGGTGGTTTCTGAGACATTGATGATATATATATATATATATATATATATATATATATATATGTATGTATGTATATATATATATATATATATGATTGGTTCTACTAGCTACCATATATATGCATAATGTGTACAATGTGTAGTATCGTAAAATACCAGCAAACGAAAAAGAATTAAAATGGAAAACACAAAATTAAATGAAAAAGAAATCATAAAACCAAAAACCCCCCAAACATTTTAGTACCGGTTGGTGTTACCAACCGGTACTAAAGGGCTCCCGGCCCCAGGAGCTGGCTCGTGCCACGTGGTTTCCCTTTAGCACCAGTTCATGCTGGACCGGTACTAAAGGGGGGGCCTTTAGTGCCCAAACTTTAGTGCCGGTTATGGAACCGGCACTAAAGGGCCTTACGAACCGGTGCTATTGCCCGGTTCTGCACTAGTGATGACAAGATTGCACACGTGGAGTGCTAAGAACTTTGGTCACGTCACTAAAAAGATCGAGGAACTTAGAGCTGATCTGGAGGAGCTGAAATTGCACTCAGCTGATCGCAACCTAATCCGTGCCAAAATGAATGAGATGGATGAGTTACTGTATCGCGAGGAGATGCTCTGGCTACAGCGCTCACGCATTACATGGCTGAAACAAGGTGATCGTAATACTAAATACTTTTTTCGTCGAGCTGTTTGGCAGTCACGTCGTAATTACATTCAACGGCTTCGTCGAACTGATGGTACTTGGTGTAATGTTCCGACAGATATGGAGCGTATGGCAACCTCGTATTTCAAAGAGGTTTTTTCTGAAGATCCCACCCTCTCCTCTGAGTCGCTGTTGGATTGTATTCTGCCTAAGGTGACACCCGAAATGAATGCTTCTTTGTGTGAACCATATACAGAGAAAGAAATATCTGACGCCTTATTTCAAATAGGCCCACTAAAGGCGCCAGGTACAGATGGGTTCCCGGCACGTTTTTCTCAACGCAATTGGGCGGTGCTTAAGGTTGAAATAGTTTCTGTTGTGCTTGAGTTTTTTGAAACAGGAGTCATGCCTGAAGGTGTCAACAACACGGCAATCGTCTTAATTCCTAAAGTTCAGCATCCTAAAGAACTAAGGGATTTTAGACCGATTAGTTTGTGTAATGTGTTATACAAAATAGTTTCGAAGTGCATGGTGAATAGATTACGTCCTTTGCTCACGGATCTTATTTCAGATAATCAGAGCGCTTTTGTTCTGGGACGACTTATAACCGACAATTCCATAATTGCCTTCGAGTGCATTCACCATATACAGTCCTTGAAACAGGGCTCCCCTACTTTGTGTGCATACAAGTTAGACTTGTCGAAGGCGTATGATCGTGTGGACTGGGCCTTTTTGGAGAAAGCCCTTATTAAATGGGGCTTTGATCAGGGGTGGATTAATCGTATTATGGCATGTGTTACTTTGGTGAAATATTGTGTCAAATTCAATGGTAAATTATTGGAGTCCTTCACTCCATCAAGAGGGCTGCAACAAGGTGATCCATTGTCTCCCTTCCTATTCCCTTTTTGTTGCTGACGCATTATCTGCTTTGTTCAATAAGTCAATGGTTGTTGAAGGATTAGAAGGGATCAAGATTTGTCGGAGAGCCCTAGTTATTTCACATCTCCTCTTTGCGGATGATTCACTGCTATTTTTTCGTGCCTCCGTGGAGCAAGCAACATTGGTGAGAGGTTTGTTGAACACTTATGCTTCGGTAACAGGGAACTTATTAACCTTGCAAAATGTTCCATCCTCTTCTCCGATAATTGTTTGTTACTGGATGCCATGAGTATTAAGTCTATATTGGAGGTGTCGCAAGAGGTTTTTGATCCTAAGTACCTTGGTTTGCCGGTTCCTGAAGGAAGAATGGATAAGGGGAATTTTCAAACATTGCAAGACCGACTACGGAAGAGACTTGTTGACTGGAGTGGACAGTTTATGGCCACTTCGAGTAAGGAATTGTTAATTAAGTCAGTTGCACAAGCCATACCCACCTATGTTATGAGTGTGTTCCGGTTACCGGTGTCTGTTCTGGATGATCTCACTCAGTTAATGCGGCAATATTGGTGGGGAGTGGAGAAAGGTAAAAGAAAGATGGCTTGGTTGAGTTGGGATAAAATGAGACTTCCAAAGTCCAAAGGTGGTATGGGTTTCCGTGACATGCGTGCATTTAATCAAGCATTGCTTGCAAAGCAGACCCGACGACTACTTGATGTTCCAGACAGTTTGTGTGCTCGCTTATTACGTGCGAAGTACTACCCCAATGAGAACCTGTCGGATACAATTTTTACTGGAAATCCTTCAACTATATGGAAGGGTATTGAACATGGTCTAGAGCTGGTTAAAAAAGGGATCATTTGGCGGGTTGGAGATGATTCTTTGATACGGACATGGAGGGACCCTTGGATTCCCCGTGGCCATAATTTCCGGCCTGTTACACCTAAAAGGAATTGTCGATTCAATCAGGTGTCTGATTTTGTTGATGAGAACGGTGCATGGATGGTGCAACGATTGAACGACCACTTCTGGCCGATGGACGTACGTGAAATCCTCAAAATTCATACCTCACCGAGACAACGTCAAGATTTCTTTGCCTGGCATCCGGAGAAGAATGGCCAGTTCTCAGTGAGAAGTGCATACCACTTGGCGACGAAAGTGCATGATGACCAGTTCGCCGGAGGGGCATCCAGCGCTAACCCTGACGGGAACCGACCCATCTGGAACCTGATATGGCAATCTTCGGTGCCGCTGCGGATGAAGCATACGGCATGGTGAGCGGCTTCAGGAGCACTTGCTACTGCTACGTGCATGCAATATAGGCACCTACTAGCGACGCGCAGTACATGCCTAATTTGTGGTATTGTTGATGAGGATAGCTACCATGCTTTGGTTGCATGCAGCCATGCACGTGCAATCTGGGAGGCCATGAGGAAGGTCTGGTTGCTCCCCCAGGACCAGCTACTTATTAACAGCGGCAAAGAATGGTTACCGAATGTGCTGATTAATTGTACCAATGCAGAGCGTGACTGTATGATTATGCTTATTTGATGTATTTGGCAATTACGTAATGATCTTACTCATGATAAAGAGGTTCCTCCGGTGGCAACTACGGTTGATTTTTTGGACAATTATATGAAGTCTATTCGAGATGCTAAAAGGTTCAGTACAGTGGAAATAATTAAAGGTAAAATGCCGGTTGCTGATTGGGCTTTGCCTGAAGTGAGACCTGCCCCTAGTCCTAAACCTTGGCCTCCTCCGTCTACTGAGTATGTTGCTCTATCAGTTGATGGTTCTTTCTCAGTGGAATCCGGCGCGGCGGCGGCAGGAATGATTCTTAGACGACATGACGGTTCACTTATTTTTACAGCATATCGGTTTATTTTTAATTGTAACGATTCTCTGGAAGCTGAGATTCATGCAATCATGCAAGGGATGGCGCTAGCTATACAACATTTCACTCTTCCGGTCATCGTTCAATCTGACTCAAATGAGGTGTTGTTATGTCTATCAGGAACGGACTTCTTCGTTCTGCCTATGGTCATCTTGTGGCTGAAATTAAGGAGTTGATGAGACATAGGGAGTTTATTCCTCAGAAGTTGAATAGGGATCAAAACAATTGCCGATCGTTTGGCAAATTATAGTCGTATAGAGCGTACCACGGCTGTGTGGATGCATGTAGGACCACCATGTATTGAGGATCTTTTACCTCTCGACTGTAACTCTCTTAATATGGAATAAAAATCCTTTTCCCGCGCAAAAAAAAGTTGTCATTATTTTCTTTACATTACATGGATTTAGTTATTTTGGCGTGGGTTATTATGTACTCCACATACGTCGCAAAATCAAAGAGCCACACCGTAGCAAACGACTCCCCCGAACTACTTGGCTTGTTTGTTCTGTCGAGGCTGCGCGTCGCCACCGCCGCCGCCCGCCGGCGATGGAGCTGCTGTCGCCGCTCCAAGCGCCTCCTTCTCTGCCTCCCCACGACCCCTCCGCATCATGGGCCGTCGTCTGCTTCGCGGGCGGCGCTCCTCGCCGACCGGATCCTGGACGCCCCCGTGTTCTCCCCCGGCGGCTCGGCCAGGACCCTCGCCGGCAACGGGGAAAAGAGAATGTTGTTCCTGCGCCTCGCGCCGCTGCCGCCCCTGCCGGTACAGGCGGCGGCGACCTCCAGGAGCTGCTCTCCATTTTCTCGGTGAGTGTTAGCTCTTACTGCGATCAAACTCAGGTATAGTAATTTCTCACGGCTGCTTGCTAGCTACCGATGCGAGAGTGCAAAGCTTAAGAAGGCGGGGGATGAAGATAATTAAGTACTCCCTCTGCATTGAGACACTTATTTTGGGACGGAGAGAAATACTAGTACCTAGTATATTTGTCTTGCCTTTTGTTTGACGAAAGCATATTTCTCTTGCCTGCTTTGACATCTGTCATTGGGGGTAGTCATGGAGACAAATTAAAGGAGATATATGCTAATCCATGTCTTTAACTAGCAAGCAAAAAGTAAAGGCACCCTGGTGTCATGATCTGGCTTCGAATTCTCGTTCCTCTTTTGTGTGATCCTTCATCTTGTCCGCATTGCTCTTGGCATGGCTCTTTTCAAATGCTTTTTATTCATTTCATCGCTCACATTAATAATCCTGGTTTTTTTTTTTGCAGGGCTCTAAATCAACCCTCTCAACATCTAGGAGCATGCAACTGATGGCAACGGCCTTTAATTTGGTTCCCTGCCCTTTGCTCTTATTGCAAGAAACGTATACTCCAGGTCCAGGACCAGTGCTTTCTTTACTCCTCTGCTAGCTCCTTTAGTATATTGTACAAGAAAGGAATATAGAGGGGGCTAGCTCTATATACAGAGCTCAAGCACGCCGCTCTAAGATAGAGAAATCTTGGCGGCATATAGTAGTCCACCTTCTCTGAGGTATGAAAGATTTTTTTCATTAGTTTATCTATGTTCAATGACTGTTCCTCGTGGTTCATGGATAAAATATCTTCGGCTAGTTGCCCCGCAAAAAAGCAATAACATCTTCGACTAGTAGTTTATCTATATATACTCTCACATTCTTCTTCTTGCGCGGTTCTTCTTGTTCTAGGAATAGAGTACGAAAAGTAGTATGTACCAACTTAGATGAACACATTTTGAGACTTTTTTCGTACACCCCGCCTATATAGGTACATATGATAATGATGAATGGGTAATATATTATACGCCCTAGCTATTCTAATTAATGTGATAGGTGAAAATGTTCGGGCAGAATTCATGCCACATGGAGATATGCAATTTAAGCAAGTGTTAGAACCATGTGGATTGGTAGTATATGCCTCTGTATTGTTTAATGTTGTGGGCTGCACGCATGTGCACCCTTAAGTAGCAAAAGATGAAATTGTAGCGCATACCATGCCAAAGTTATTGTTTATTTGCAAATGTGAACTTATCTTTGCTGCTACTAGTTGTTTATTAGTAATTTGCAAAGGTGAACTTATTGTTACAGTTACTAGTGCATACTGCACAAAAGCCATGCTGATGTATGCATTTTATTCCAATACTAGGGAATCAAATCAATGACGCGGGAAAACCACTTGGCAATGAAAAGCTTGGTGCAACTGTTCAGTGAGTGGGAAATCCAGCTATTAGTGCTTCTTAGCTTCACAATGCAGCTTTTTCTGTTCTTTGTTGGTGGCCTCCGGCGGCGTATGACCAGCGGTGCCCTCAGAGTTTCAATTTGGTTAGCTTATTTGGGAGCAGACATGGTAGCTGTTTATGTCCTAGGCCTCATGTCTCGACGCCTGGATGCTACCACGGTAAATCGTGATCACCTGGCTTTTCTTTGGGCACCCTTCCTCCTCATACATCTCGGCGGACAAGATACCGTGACCGCTTTCGCCATTGAGGACAACAGCCTTTGGCTGAGGCACTTGTTGAATCTTGTCGTCCAATTCTCCATCACCCTGTATATCTTCTGGAAATCAACCAATGGCCCAAATATGCTGCAACTTCTCCTTCCGAGTATCCTTTTGTTTGTGTCGGGAACAATCAAGTATGGGGAGAGAGCATGGGCTTTGTGGTGTGGCAGCCTGATAAAAATCAGAAGCTCCACTATGCCACTCTATCTGAGGCTGGATCCCCCGCCCCCCGAGCTTCAGTGTAGCAGCACCGGTTCTTCCTATTCTGACCTTGTTTTGAAGGTTTTGTCTTCCATGGGAGAAGTCCGCGGGATTTTTGCCAGCGGTAAACCTTTTCTTAAAAGTCTGACTACGGATCCAGATTCAACCAAATTATTCAAGATCTTGGAGATTGAACTCGGCCTGATGTTCGATGATGCATACACAAAGGCCCCGGTGCTTCGAACACTGGGTGGCATCATACTTCGTTGCCTCTCAGTTATTTCTTTCCTAGCCGCTTTTGTGCTCTTCTCTGTAAGAAACAAAGAGCGATACAATACTGTCGACACTACAATCACCTATGTACTATTTATTGGCGGTTTCTCTCTGGAAGTTTCTTCAGCATTTATCACCATGATATCACCATGGACCTGGGCATGGCTGAAGATGAAACACTGCAGCTTCCTTGCCTCCATCAGTATTAGGTGTCAGAGAAAAAGGGTGTTGTGGTCAAACTCCATAGGCCAGTACAGCATGTTCAGCTCCTTGGGACAGCGTGACCAGCAGTTAAGTACAGTGATGGCGGTGATTAGGAAATTGATCAATGCAGTTTGCGGGGCAAATCAGAAGCACTGGATCCGTAAGCTGTTGGACACCAAGTTCGTGGAGGTTGATGACAAGGTCGTGAGATGCATTATTCGTAGGATTAAGCAGTATAAATCTGCAGATGAATCAAGCATGCTACTACATCAATGGCCAAATCTTGGTCCACTGCTTGAGAAAACATTGTGGGCTAGTGAAGATTTCTATATCCCTGTTATCAACCTCCATGTATACACATGGTTACAGTTGAGTAGGTATGCTCCCACTGCCGTCGAAAGCGAGTCTCGCGGTGCTTTGGTCCGCGTATGCCGGACGATATCAAACTACATGATTTACCTTTTTGCCATGCACCCTGAAATGCTGCTGATCCAAGACAGTACCTACCAAAATGACATAGCGTATGAGTTTGAGGTGATGGTGAGAATGGAGAATGATAACAACCTGGATAAGGCAGTCAAGTACTTGACTAGTAAAAGTTTACCGGAGCCCCCCGAGGAGTGTACAGAAGCACAGCTGCTGGAGCTCCAAGAGGCATGGGTAGGGCTCCTCCTCCACGCCGCCAGCAAGTCACGGCGGGAGATGCATGCGGCGCAGCTGGCCAGAGGAGGGGAGTTCCTCACCTTCATCTGGCTGCTCTTGGCCCACTATGAACTTGTGGACTCTAGGGGCCGCCCGATCGAGTTGGTACCTGTTGCTGGTGATGTTCAGTACCACTACGCCTTCCATCTTTCGCCGCCGCCACCACCACCACAATCCTCATAGGTAACACAACGATATACATATTTCGTCTTTAAAGAAAAGACGACATACATATTTCCGCACTCTGGCTGACAACTACGAATTTCTTACTTCTTAGTAGTATGTATAGACTTGAAGCTATGGAGGCTAAATATCCATGTTAATCAATTCTATTGTTTTAAGTTTGCGTAATGTGAATTCTTTTGTTGCTTTTCAGGTGCTGCAGAAGCGTTTACGTGGATTTCAACGACAATATGTTGTACGCTTTCTCGTCGACCAACATATGCCAGGACTAGCTCGTTCCCATTGTGCTTGTGTGCTCAAATAATGTGCTTCCATCCTTTTTTTCTTCTTCTTATCCTATTTACTTTAGTTTGTTTCTTTTAATTGGCGATGTAATTCATCATATCAATGTACACGAACAACTATCATTATCTTTAGTAACCATTAATCCGTCTGATAGTGGAAAACCTAGTTATTTATAATTTTATGGAAACATCATTAAGTGCCTTGGTTCTAATTTCAACAGCGACAAAGACTATTTTGTTTTGATTAATTTGTGGATTTTAGGAACTATGGGTTGAACCGAGACAAACATATGGATTTTGGAAAAAAAATTCTTGGAAGTCCTTCTCTGTCCCAGTTCTCCACTCTATCATATAATACGTTGTACACCTAAATTATTTCATCTACTTGTAAAAATATCAGTTTCCCTCTCTGATGGGTTATGCATTTCTATTGCTGAAACAACAGACTGGGAAAGTCGGGACAGGCGACGCCATATACCGGTACATGCATGTCCTCAGGGGATCAGTTTTCACCGTATCACCTCCTCGATTTCCTCAACTTGAGCTCCGAGCACGAGGCGCTTGAGATCGCCAACCGCGTCGAAGCTGCAATGTATGTGTGGAGAAGGAAAGCTAGCATGACCCATGTGGTGACTGTTAGATAGGCTAGTAGTTGTGTACGTGACATATCTGTCACAGTGTAATTGTGTACGTGCGTGAGTTGTAACCGATAGGCAGGTTGTTAGATGGATTTGATCTCTATCTCTTGTATAGTTTTGGACTAGGGGTCAAGCCAACAACAACCTGCCGATGATGTACTTGTTCCTCTATATAAACATGTACGCGTCCCTGCCTCAAGTGCATACGCTTCCACAATCGTGGGTAGCTGACGAAAGGAGATATGCTAACCCATGTCTTTCCCCTTTGCTCTTACATTTTGCACAAGAAACGTATAATACAGGTGGTGGAATGCTTCTTTACTCCTCTGCTCCTTTGGCATTGTGTACAAGAAAGGAATAGAGAGAGAGAGAGAGAGAGAGAGAGAGAGAGAGAGAGAGTGTGTGTGTGTGAGATGATGGGCTATAGCTAGCTCTCCCTCTCTCTCTATATATATATATATGTGAGATGATGGGCTATATATATATATATATCAGAGCTTGAGGTATACCACAATGAGATTGAGAAATCTTGCGGCATATAGCTGTTCCTTTCCTCTGTGGAAGGCATTCATCATTCCGAGGTATGCAGAAACATTCTTGTTTAGTTCATCTATCTATGTCCGATGACTGTGTTCCCGGCCAGTTTATAGATAAAACTAGTAGTATATCTACTTAATTATGTGCAATGTAGAGCTCTACTCTACTCTTTCATTATTCTTCTCGCTTTGTTGTTCTAACTAGTTTTGGGAATAGAGTACGAATAGTAGCATGTAGTACTAACTCCCGCAGATGAACAAAATTTGAGACTTTTTCATTAATTACACCCCACTTATGTGAATAGATACGATAATACAATAATATATTATACTCCCTCCGTTCCAAATTATTTGTCGCAGAAATGGATGTATCTAGAACTAAAATACATTTAGATACATCCATACTTGCGACAAGTAATTCGGAACGGAGGGAGTATATCCTAGCTATGCTCTTATAATTAATCTGATTAGATAAAAATGTTGTTGCAGAATTTTAGCCACATGCATGTAAATTAAGCAAGTCTTAGGCTCATGTGAATTGATATGTCTCTATATTTTTTAATGTGGGCTAGCTGCATGTGTACACTTTAAGTAGCAAAAGAGGAAACTGTAACACATATCATGGCAGATTATTGTTTGTTTGCAAAGGTTATTAATTACCAGTACTACTAGCTAGCAGATGCTGCACAAAAGCCACGCTGATGTATGTATTTTATTACATTACTAGGTAGGGGAATCAATGGCACAGGAAAACCACTTGGCAATCAAAAGCTCGGGGCACCTGTTCAATGAGTGGGAGATCCGGCTATTGGTGCTTCTTAGCTTCACAATGCAGCTTTTTCTCTTCTTTG
Organism: Aegilops umbellulata; assembly: GCA_032464435.1. NCBI lineage: Eukaryota > Viridiplantae > Streptophyta > Magnoliopsida > Poales > Poaceae > Aegilops > Aegilops umbellulata. Next base: position 9,453,151 of record CP136057.1, read on the forward strand.
TTGGTGGCCTCCGGCGGCGTATCACTAACAGCGCCCTCAGGTTTTCAATCTGGCTAGCTTATGTGGGAGCAGACATGGTGGCTGTTTATGTCCTAGGCCTCATCTCTCGCGTGCACCTGGATGCCACCGCGGAAAATCATCATCACCTGGCTTTTCTTTGGGCACCCTTCCTCCTCATACACCTCGGCGGACAAGACACCGTCACTGCTTTCGCCATTGAGGACATCAGCCTCTGGCTGAGGCACTTGTTGAACCTTGTTGTCCAAGTCTCCCTCACCCTGTACATCTTTTGGAAATCGACCGATGGTCCGAATATACAGGAGCTTCTTCTTCCAACCATCCTTCTGTTTGTCTCGGGAGTGATCAAGTATGGGGAGAGGACATGGGCTTTGTGTTGTGGCAGCCTCATAAACATCGCAGAGTTCCCTATCCCACAATATCTGACAGATTTAGACAAGATCCATGTGGGTTCTTCTTCTTCCTATTCCGGCCTTGTTTCCAAGGCTTTGTTTTCCATAAAAGAGGTCCGTTGGATTTTTTCTAGTTACAGCCCTTTGGGAACAGATCTCAGCATGAATTCAGACCTACTACTTCCAGACTATGCAGCCAAGTTATTTGAGACCATGGAGGTTGAACTCGGGCTGATGTTCGATGACATCTATACCAAGGCGCAGGTGCTTCGGACATGGGGTGGCATCATACTTCGGTGTCTCTCAGATATTTCCTTCTTAGCTGCCTTTGTGCTCTTCTCTGTAAGAAACAAGGAGAGATACAATACCGTTGACACTGCACTCACCTATGTACTGTTTATCGGCGGTTTCTCTCTGGAAGTCTTTGCAGTATTTACCGCCATGATGTCACCATGGATTTGGGCATGGCTAAAGACGCGGCGCTGCAGCTTCCTTTCCTCCATCAGCATTAGCTGGCAGAGGAAAAGGGTGCTGTGGTCAAAATCCATGGGTCAGTACAGCCTGTTGAACTACCTGGGACAGTGCGACCGGCAGTCAAGTAAAGTGATGGCGGTGGTCAGAAGATTGGTGAACGCAGTTTGCGGGCGAAAGCAGAAGCTCTGGGTCAGTAAGCTGTTGGACACCAAGTTCGTGGAGGTCGACGAGAAGGTCATGAGATGCATTGTGGAGAGGATTAAGCAGTATCAGTCTACGGATGAATCGAGCATGCTCCCACAATGGCCAAATCTTGGTCCACTGCTCCAAAGGTCACTGCGGGTTCCCGAGGCGGATTTTCATTTCCCCGTTCTCGTCCTCCATATATACACGGAGGTGATGCTGAGCAGGTATGCTCCCACCGCTACCGTCGACGGTGGTTTGGACCGCGTATGCCGGGCGATATCCAACTACATGGTTTACCTCTGTGCCACGCACCATGAAATGCTGTCGGTCCAAAACAGTTCCAACCAGAGTGACCTAGCATACATCCTCCACAGATTGTTTAGCGTGGGGAGTAATACTGGCATCGCTAACATCATGCCTAAGGCGGTTGGGTTCTTGACCGATTGCCGTTTTCCGGTGCCCCCCAAGGTGGCAAGGTGTGCACAGAAGCACATCTGTTGGAAATCCGAGATGCATGGGTAGGGTTCCTCCTCCATGCCGCCAGCAAGTCACGGCCGGAGATGCATGTTGCGCAGCTGGCCAGAGGAGGGGAGTTCCTCACCTTCGTTTGGCTGCTCATGGCTCACTGCAATCTCGGGAACTCTAGGGGCTGCCCGATCGGGTTGCTACCTATAAGTGGTGATGTTCAGTGGCGCTGTGTCTTCCATATTCGCACTCCACCACAATCCTCATAGGTAGGTAACACATAATAACTATATATACATTTTTCCACACGCTTGCTGACACCTATGAATCTCTTGGTATGTGTAGACTTGAAGCTAGCGAGGAGAGATATTATACATACATATATATGCTAGATATATCCACGTCGATCAGTTCTAGTAGATACGATGTATAGAATTTGTTGTCTAAAGTGAATTCTTGTGTTCCCTTTCAGGTGCTGCACAGGCCTTTGTACGGGTTTCGACCACAGCACGCCTTTGCGTTCTCATTGATCGGCATAAGTCAGGATTCATCCCCATTGCGCTTGTGCGCTGCCCAAATAATGCGCTTCCATCCGTAGTTCTTCTTTTCCTATCCTTGTCTCTTTTAACTTGCAATGTAATTCAGAGTATCACTTTTTATTTATTCTATTTGTTCATGTAGACACACAACAACCACATTATCTTATCCATCTGATGGTATCCTGCTGTCCACCTGTGGAACCATGGCTGTGTCATGTGCAGTGCAGTGGTAAACTCAGGCAAGTGGCTTGAATATCATATGCCACATCCTAATGATCGTTTTTTTTTTGCGGGTAAACTAAGGAAGGTTTAAACATGAAGTACATATATAGATTGAGTCTTCACTGTACATTGGACATTAAAGACAACACTGTACAGAAAAAAAAATGCAAAAAGAGCAAAATGGTCGCCCCACCACACTATGATTTCGCCTTCTATGTTGAATAGAGATAACATGTCATTTGAAAATGAAAATAAAATCTGGGACATCCTTCTCTTGTCCCAGCAGCGGTGGAGCTTCAAAGAAAAAGCTGGGCGGGCCAAGTTAAAGAAGAGCACAATAGTTTTAGGCATTAATCACTAGTGTACCTTTTGTTCTCATTGAACTTTCAGCCTATAAATTAACAAACGTGTTACTGGCATGCTCTGAAGGTTTCTATCTTAGCCGACATGTTCCGAGTGTTTCTTTTTTTCTTTTTGATTTGAGGGTGGTAATGTTCTGAATTTGTCTACTCCTGAAGTGAATTTTGAAATTCATGGAACATGCTGAATTTTTGTCGTGCTGAAAACAGAGCATGCACCTGAAAAACAGAGCAAACAGAGCTGTTTGCAGGTTCAGAACACATACAGAGGATGCCCTGCTAAAAAGTTGAAAAAGATGGGACCTGGGAGTCGGAACCCAGCCCCACCCTCCGTCGAGCCAGAGCCAGTTGCGATGGCGGCTCCAGAGCTCGGCCACGACGAGCAGGTCCTAGCTCGCGGCATGCTGACGACACCATGCGCTCGGCCGCAGAAGCACGGCCCCGGGCGGCCAAAGAAGCTAGCGTTTTATGGCCTTTTCTCTAAAAAAAAAAGAAGCTAGCGTTTCTGACTTCGGCTCGAAGTACGAAGCTAGCTGGAGCACGCACCTAGACATAGGCGACTTGGGCGGCTCATCTGTGCCTGCTTGAGATGCCGACGGTAATCTTGGCCCTTATTTTCTTATCTTATTAATAAAATCACCTAAAGGCATCTTAGCTCTGATTATCATCGAGGAAACACAAAGGCCAGTGAAATGGATCGACAACTAAACGTAGAACGACCAGTAAAACATAAAATTACATTAATAAGCATACTACTCTTCTTCTTCCTCTGACTATACGCCGCCCGCCGGAGATTGAAAATTGCACTGAACCAATAATTAAGAAAAACAACACATGTAAACGCCCTCACCATACAAGGCTTTGAAGACCACAATAGCCACTCGCCCTCCTTTGAGAGGAGACCTAAAAATCGTTGAAGCACAACCCCAAACAAAACAGACTTGCAACACACCACCACCAGCTAAGAGTGAGGGTTGGAGAAACGCTCCTATTGTGTGCGCTCCTGCGAGACCTTGGAGGCTTGGCTCGATTCGTAGTGCGATGTGGTGGGCTGAGTGTATTTTTTTTCTTGAGGGGAGCTGGGCTAAGTGCATATATAAGTATATAAAAATTCATGAAAATCTTTCGTCGAAGCCAAGACAAATAGAATCCCACCAAAAAGAAAATGTTAGGATAAATTTCACTTCACCTCTTCCTTTCATTCTATGACGACTATTTTTCACCCGACACACCTCCTCGACATGACGGGTGCCAGACCGACGCCGCCGCACGCAGCACTACGCCTAGATTGAGCTTATGCCAAGCATGACGGATGCCAAGCATGATTTTGCTTTGGCGCTTCCTTAGCACCCATCTCGTCGCTGATCTCACCGCGACACCATGAAGTAACCCTAGAACACCAAATCCGAAGAAAAACACACCGTCCAAAGATGCATTCATGCCTCAATTTTGGATTAGCTCATGGATTTTATTCCTACTAAATATCAATATTTCTAACATCTCATGGATTTCTTTAACTCACATAGATTTAGTTTTTTTACTGAAGTAAATGAAAGTTTTTATTTATTTATGTCAAGTCGCAAACCCAAAGAGCGACCAAACACCAAAGCAAACGACTCCCCGGAAACTACTTGGCTTCCTCCCTCGCGCGCCGCGACCGCCGCCCGCCGGCGATGGAGCCGCGGCCGCCGCCGTCGCCGTCACCGTCGCCGACTCAGGCGTCCCCCTCCCCCGCCGTGCGGGTCCTCTCCCGCGCGCCTCCCCCCGCCTCCGCCCCCTCCCCCTCCCCCTCGCCGCCGCACGACGGCGGCGTGGTCGTCGTCGGCTTCGTGGGCGGCGCGGGGAGCGCCGCCGCGCGCCTCGCCGACCGGATCCTCGACGCCCCCGTGTTCTCCCCCGGCGGCTCGGCCAGGACCCTCGCCGGGGGCGTCAGGTACCACCGCGACGGGGACAGGAGGATGGTCTTCCTCCACCTCGGCTCCCCGCCCCCGCCCACGCCGCGTGAGGCGGGCGGCGGGAGCACCGGCGGCGGCGACCTCCCGGAGATGCTCTTCATGTTCTCGGTGAGTGCCGCCTCTTGACTGTGATTCAGCCATGGATGGGTTAAGCTCGCCAGATGCTGCCACTCTTAGCTCTCAAGCCCTCAGATTTTGTGCTTGCCTGACTGCTATGCCGTCTTGGTCATACAAGACTCTCGCGATGTTGCGATGAAGCTATCGTGCTTGCTAGCTACTGATGCAAAAGAGCGAAACTTGAGAAGAATCTGGGGGCATAATTTTGATTCGCTGTATTCAAAGTTCAGACTGCACATAATATTTCTTATCATGCCTGCTTGGACATTTTGCCATTGTGGGTTGTTGAGTGCATAGCCTTTTAGACTGGGTGTTACAGTTCTTATGCTGAATTGGTGACTGCTACAAGTTCCAGTGATTAGTTGCAAATAACACTGTTTTCTCATCCTCATTCGCAAAATGCAACTTGAACATGAAGCAAGTGTTGATTGGCAAAATTTACCTGATTATGGAAATTTGGTGCTAAGGTGGAAGGGTTGGCACTATTTCCCTGGTGTCACACTGCATCATTTTTAATAGAGTATTGGGGGAACTAATACCGTCGCAGATGGATGCTAAGTTTGTGGAAATTCCTGCGATCCAGACATGGCAGAGTCACAATTACTAGTAGCTTTGATAATAATAGCTAGGGACTTACTTTGGTTTACTTGGTCTATGTAGAGCTGGCATCTCAGAGCTACACCTCCAACAGTTTTACTTGCTTACAACTTACATGTAATGGCATCTAAGATTTAGTGCTGATCATAAAGATAATAGAGTTCAGTGCGATACTTCCGTTATTATTATTCTGTTTGTGTCATTCACCAATGTAATGATAAATAGCTTTGGAAACAGAGGCGACTAATTAAAGTTTAAGATTTCACTTATTTGAAGGTTGATTCTGATATGTGATTTTTATATTTTTTGGGAAAATTCTAGGTTTGCCATGTAATAATATTTCTCCAAGAAGGCTTCCGGTTCGACACGCAGATCTTGAAGAGTTTTAGGCTGCTGCAATCTTCGAAGCATGCTTTTGCACCATTTGTGAGGTCACTAGTAGCACCTGGAACGCCATCCAAAGCTGCTCCTTCTGGCACACCAGGGACACCATCCAAAGCTACTCCTTCTGGCACCCCGACTCGGCCTACCCGCAGGGCTTCATCCATATCCCCTCCAGCACGCCGTGGAGGTCACTCGGGCCGCCAACCCTCAGCCATCTCGTTGATGTCAGGAACTGGTTCGCATGCTTCTGTGTTGCCAGGCCAATGCATCCCTGTTGTCCTCTTTGTCTTTGAGGATGATATCATTGATGGTCCAAGTGCTGCAACAAGTTTGGATGATATGGGGGAGACATCTTCATCAAATCAGGCTTCTGGCACTTCAAAAGGTTCTGGCTCAGTGGTAATGCTCGCCCGTCCTGCCAGCAAATCTGAGGGTAGTTTTACCAAGAAGCTGCATTTGTCTCTGGAAAGTCAGATCCGGTTCTTGCTGAAGAGGTGCCGGACACTTACCGGTCTGGAGTCAGGGCATAATGGTCCAAGGGGTGCTGGTAATGTGAGCCATCTTCCTTTGTTCTCACTTGATACATCCAGAGTTGTTGCCCTGTTGGACCGCTCAATTAATAAGAAACGGGAGCCACTGGATATCATCGCAGGACTGTTTGAAGATTCTTTCAGCTCCAAGTCATCATTGGATGTCGCTTCATTAGAAAATAACTGCCAATCTGCAAACCACGAAGATGTTCAGTTGATCAAGGACTTTATATTTCGGCAGTCCGACGGACTGAGAGGGAAAGGCGGGTATTCAGGCAATGCGTCTGCTGGCTCTGTTGCTGGTGTCGGTATGGTGGCTGCGGCAGCAGCTGCAGCAGCTGCGTCCGCATCATCTGGGAAGCCAGTTACTGTTCCTGATCTCCCTAGTTTTGATAAATGGTTCTCCATTAGTACATCTATTCTATCTGGACTGATTAGTGCAAAAGATGGGATCGATAATTCCGAAAGTATGAGGGGATCATCTACTCATACAAGTTCTAGTTTGAAGAATGAGCAATCTAGTGCTATTGAAACTGCTTTATCTTGCTTGGAAAGCAACAAGGGGCTTAACATGAAATTTTCCTCATCGTGGTGCCAAAAGGTGCTTCCAGTTGCTAAGGAGGTGTACTTGAAAGATTTGCCTGACTTTTACCCAACTAGCGTGCATGAAGTGCAGCTACAGAAAGCATTGCGATCCTTTCACTCAACAGTCAAAGGGCCAGCTGTCAAGGTATTCTCCAAGAAGCTAGAAGATGAATGCAAGACAATCTGGGAAGCTGGAAGGCAGCAATGCGATGCTGTCAGCCTTACTGGCAGGCCATGCAAGCACCAGCGTCATGGTAAATTATCTTCATCAGATGCTGTCGAACAGCATTCTAGTGGTTACGTCTTCCTCCATGCATGTGCCTGTGGACGCTCGCGTCGCCTTAGAGATGATCCTTTTGACTTTGAGACAGCCAATGTATCATTTAACTGCTTCTCCAATTGCGAAGATCTACTACCCACCCTTGTGCTACCGAGGGGGGTTGATGCTAGTTCATTTCCGGCATCCTCTTGGCGTTTGGTGCGCCTTGGAGGAGCAAGATATTACAAGCCAACGAAAGGGTTGCTCCAAGCTGGATTTTGCTCAAAGGACAAGTATCTTTTGAAGTGGACAATATCTGTTGGCAAAGGACAAGGAAAAAATGGCACCCATGCTGCCACTAAATCTTCCTCCATGACATCTAATGTGAACCCCCAGATTCCACCTGCTGTTTCTAGAGAAGTAAAGTCCATCACAAACCAAGCCGCACCAGAAATTAGATCTGCGAAGCTTGAAAATCCCAGAAAACAACCTGAAGTGCAATCAACGAACAACTCAGCTATTAGTTTTGGTAAAGGTCATCCAAATTTTACTATGAAAAAGCCTTTTGCTGAAGTTGTTGCTGGCAGCACAACTAAAGATTCTGAGTTTCCTGCTCTCCAGCTGAAGAGACCACCAAAACCTGCTAGCCGAAAAGATGAACGGCAAGTGAGCGTAGCGGAACATACTAATGGCCGAACCAATGCAGCTCTCAGTCAAGGACCTGTAGCTGAAAATGAATCTGAGAAGATGAGCAAAAATATTAATAGTGAAACTGCTGATGGGAAGCCCTTTCTACAGATCGGGAGCAACATAGTGCCAGTTACTGTTGGAAATGAGGCTAAAGAAGCTGCTCAAACTGTACAACAGTTTGTAGTATATGTGGGATTTGAGCATGAGTGCTCGTACGGTCACCGTTTCTTACTGTCAGAGAAGTATCTCAAGGAGATTGATTATGAAAGATCTTATCAAAACAATGAAGCAGAAAGTAAGCACAGTTCACAAAAGTTGCCCCCAAATGCATCTAAATTGGCAGCAACTACAGGAAATGGGAACAATGGGCGGAAATCCAATAGGCCAATGGAATCATCAGGGAGAAATAGCAGGCAGCAATTGCTTCAGCCCGGCATTGACGGAGAGACCTTGCGGCCTGCTCATATTCTGTCAGATGCACATACTGTCAGAAAGGGAGAGCATTCTCTTCAATACATTACAGCCGATGATGGTGGAGAAGCATATTCACTGTTGAACAGAAATCTGCCGATATATATGCACTGCCCACATTGCAAGAGCTCAGACGGGAAGGGGCATCAAGATGTAAAGGTTGCTGGTGCTGTGTCACAACTTCAACGGATTTTCATCGTAAGTTTATTTTTCAGCTACAGTTCTTTTGTTAGCATTATATGATTTACATTGGGAACATAGATTGATAGATATTAGAATTTTATTTCTAATACTGATCTGTAAGCACTCCTTGCCTAACATTGCAGTACCTATATAACTGATCTTTATGTCATTCCACTGATGTTGCTTTCCGGAGCAGGTGACACCAGATTTCCCTGTCCTGTTGGCTAGCTGCCCAGTTGTACAGTTTGAGGTGAGTACAATCAACAGTACCTATGTTATCTTCTCAACACTTCAATGTTAAGCAAATGAATTACTATCTCTCTACACTAGTATAAGACGAACTGCAAAGACATCTTACATTAGTGTACAGAGGGAGCAGTAAATTGTAGCGCATTTATCATATATATTACTAAATGGATTCCTTGTTATTCCTTTTGGGCATCAGAGGTCATGCCTGCCATCAAATGTATCTGACCGTGACCAGCAAGGATCGTTCAGTCTTGGATGCCGAGTTCTCCTTCCACCCGAGAGCTTTCTTACCCTGCGGCTTCCATTCGTATATGGTGCCGAGACGAGGGACGGAAGTACATCCCCCCTCAAACACCTCGAGCAGCAACCAGAGCTGACAGCATGGCTCGTCGGAGGCACAGCTTTGCAGATCGTGTCAGCTGGGCACGTCGCCGACAAAGAAGCCAACGTGTCATGATGCACTTGGGGGAATCTAAAGTTTTGATGAGTGGTTCAGGCGTAACTCTACTCACTTTCAGGACGTGCATGCAGCAGCCAGCAGGTAACCTTTGTAACTGTAGTTTTGCACTCTCTTCATTTCTCAACATGGCTCTCTTTTCATGAGATACGTATAACTTTATCTGTTTCTTATTCTTCAGTATGTGTTCCGCACTCAAGGCATGATTCCTGTCAGAGGTGTTTTGCTTGTGCTCCTGGGATTTATTTATGCTGCCGAGCTGTTGATGTAGCTACTACCACAAGAATACCGCACAGTCAGAGATACAGGTACATATATGGCTGCAGCTCTGCATTTTTACTCTTGTGTGTCATTGTGATGGATCATCGTCGGTCACATTGTTTGGTAGTGTTTAACCGATGGTTTTAGGATTCGTTTTGTTTAGATCCACCCACAGATGAGCCAAACCCCGCCGTGGTCTGTTACAACCCTGGCGCTGAAACTCGTGTTTCGTGAATTACTCTTAACCTTGTATATATTTGTATAAAGCGAGAAAAGGCGTCCGGTTCGGTCCGGCTGCTGGATGATGTGTTGCACGGAGGAATGGTGTTTGGAACAAAGTATTGCCCCTCCAACTCCATATGATGCCCACGAATCCTTTCTTTCTCTCATGTTTGCCATACATACATGGTAGTACATACATGCATGCATGGTTGAGACAAATCTCTGAGAAATAATCCTGAAAACTTTGCATTGCTTGCAGCCCTTTTGCCCCCGGAGAAAAACGTGGAAGCTTGAGGTCGCCATGCCCCGCCGCCGCTCCTTCCAGGATGGAGGTCTGCACCGCACGCAGAATGTCGAAGCACATGAAGACCCGCCCTCGGGTTGCCGAAGTTCAAAAGGCAGAAAGTGGCGAGGCGGCCACGGTGGAGACCATCACATATGCCTGCTCTCCTCTGCTTCACCTTGCCCAACAACGGTTTTCACGTGAACGGAAGAATCAGGGGGGCGGTGTTGCACGGTTTAGGCTGTGTAATTTAACCGATTCTCTGATTGGGTCGTGGATGGAGGCACCGTCTTTTTTTGCATTTGACAAACGGCTGTGCTCTGCTACCTGATGATCTTCTTCTTGGCTGGCTGAACTGGGTTTTCTCCAACGAATTATCTGCAATAATCTCCTCCTCGTATTTGTTTTTCATCAGACAATCTAAATGATGTAATTTTACTCTGTAATAAGAAGGAAAAAAAAACCTAGCAATGTTATGCACGCGCCACATTACCTCTGCAGTGTTCAAATGACGCCGAAAACGTAGCACTCTCCATCGCCTCACCTCGATCATCTCTGAGGACTTGTGCAGTTGAGCCGGAGCCAATCATCAAAGAAAGACGCGTCAACATTGAGTTTGCAGGTTCACATACGCTGGGCGCAGGACTGTTTTCTTGGTAAGTATAGTGTGTGACAGAGAAGACCTCATTTCTAAATGGAGAATATGTGTGGTTTTCCACTCCCAAAAAAAGCGTGCTTTTACAATGGAACATGAGTTCATTTTCGTCCGGCAGACTTTGGAGTTATAGGTGAATTAATGGGGTGCCAAGAAAGAAAGAAAGAAAGAAAGAAAGAAAGAAAGAAGCAACAAACACGTGACGTGCCATATCCATCGAGCATGCACCGTGCGAGTTGCGACTACTCTTTCGTTCGTTGCTGTCAGTTAAAGTAGTGCATGTCATGGAAGGAAAAATATACTACCTCTATAAAGTAGTGACCTGAAACGTTTATTACAGAGGAAGTACTTCCTTGCAGCATGGAAGAAGATTGAACGTCGGGGATGTGGGAGTTTCTGGCGTTGAAGCAGAAGGCACGTTCAGAGGGAAGACCGAGGTGGTGGCAGCTCGGCAAACGGCACGGCATGGAGGTGGGAGGAGGGAGAAGGGACTCTATCGTTGGATGCTGATTAGACGGATGAGAAAGAAGCGACTGAACAAAACAAAATCTAGTCGCTGGCCTAATATATCACCAGCCAACCACAACCTATTGAATTCATGCTCCAGTCAACTCATTCAAAAGTCTAAACTGATGAAATATTTCAACACTCCCGCTCACATCTAAATTTACAGGGTCTTGAACTCAAGTCCTTCTGACTCGGATACCATATTGAATGCATGTTCCAGCTAACTTTTTCAAATATCCGAAGTTATGGAGAGAGCCGGACAATATATTTTAACACAGCCAGTGAGATCATCTTTCGGCTGGCGAATGTATTTATAGGAGAGAGGATATGGTCACCGTGCAGATAATTCCCGTTTGCCACTCGTACCAGGGTCCTTATTTGGCAGGGCCTCTAGGAGCCAAGCATCGCCGGGGCATAAAACGAACCAAAGTCATGGACACGGACGCACGGACGCTCTCCTCCTCTCCTCCTCTCCCATCAACGCGAGCGAGCTCGCGGCAAGGAGATAGAGATCGTCGATGGACGGGCACGCGGTGGACGAGCTCATCCGGCGGCTCCTGGACGGGAAGAAGGGCAAGGCGCCTGGCAAGAAGGTGCAGCTGAGCGAGGCGGAGATCCGGCACCTCTGCGTCACCGCCAAGGGCATCTTCCTCGCCCAGCCCAACCTCCTCGAGCTCGAGGCCCCCATCAACGTCTGCGGTGAGTCGAGTCCCGTCGCCGGAGTAGGACGTACGGGAGCAAGCTCTCGTGCCGCCATGCATGCATGCATTCTCGATTTCCTTAGCTTTGGCGTGGCTCTGGATTCTCAGCGCCGGTTTGGGTGCATGGCCTGCATGCAGCCGTGCCGCGCCTCCGGCCGAGTCCCCGCCGGTCGGTGTCCGTGGGTCCCCGTTCCTGTGGCGGTGCTGATCTGGAGGCCGCCTCCTCTCCTTGCGGTGGAGGGGTTGGTCGTCGTTTTGGTAGCCATGGCGCGGATCAGGTGTCCCGCTTCCTCCCTTGGTCCTGTGCAGTGGTCGTCTCTTTAGGCCTCGTTTGATTTGCAGGATTTGCATAGGATTTTTTTAGGATGTAGATCCTCTGGAAATTTTCATGCGATGTCGTTTGATTTACGGGATTGTGTTTCACCGGAAGCAATCCTACAGGAAATACATAGTTCAGTTTCACAGGAAAAATTGAGATTGGACTTCATGGAAAAATCCTGGCGGGAAGAAAACGCGCACGCGTGAGTTCATGTGGTTTTCCTATACTACAATCAAATAGCAGTTGCGTGAGAATTCCTCTGTTTTGCTATCCGCGGGATTTCACTGGATAAGGCATCCTATTCCTCTAGTTTTCCTGTTCCTACACTTTACCAATCCTGTAAATCTAACGAGGCCTATTACCCTTGATCTTAATGGTCGTTTGGATTTGTGGTCATCTGGTCGTGACTCATATGAGTGGCCTGGGGCCTTCGATGCTCGTGTTGAGGAAAAATATTTTGATTGGGTAAAAATTCAGGTGACCCTCGAAATAGTTGAAATTTCGGTAATTTCAAATCATTTCCGACAAATTCGTGTTTTATTGTTTAAATTTGGAGAGTTCTGAATTTAAACACATATATAAAGGAGTGTGTAGCGCTCTTACTTACTACATAGGACTTGAATGGTCTACTGGTGACGTCCGTATACATCTGTTGGCCCAAGTTCGGAATGCTCGTAATTGTTGCAAAATTCTATTCACTATGAACTTATATGTAAAAGATATGAGCCTTTCGGCGTGATCTACCATGGCGCTACTATAAGACATGTTGATGAGTGAGATCTGAGGTCCTTATTACAGCCTCGAAATTTCGTCGAAAATTTAAACCTAGGTTGTGCCTCCTTCCCTGGTCGTCGGTTGTGGTGGTCTTCACTCTTCATCCCTCATGCTCGTCTGTGTGTCTCATGTACCCCTCGGGCTGTTGTTTCCCCTCTATGACCTGGGTGGCGACCGGTCAGATGACGTCGGCCGGACTTGTGGCCTCGTTGGTTGCTCGGCGATGTGACGCCTAGTATTGTGCATATGGTGCATCTAAAGGTTGATGATGGTTTTGTCCGTTCAGTGTTTGTGCTTCAGTTGCTATCATCGTTGTTGTCCTGGTAGCCGAGTTGGGGTCGCGTCGTAGATTGCTGATGTTCAAGCTCTTGTGGTGAATGTTTCTTGCTTTCTTGCCTTGTGATGAACTACAGTTCTAGATTAGGCAGGGTTTGTTTTCTGGCCGACTTCATGCCGTGAATCGCCAAGTCTTGAGTGGTGATCCTTTTGTCATTTTTGTTTTGTCGTACCGCTTGTTTGGGGTTGTGTCTTTCTTTGCTGTTGTATCGGTTTCTTCCTTAATGAATATCAAAGTTTTAAATAGTCGGCTATGCGGCATAGCCTGCTAAACTTGCGAAATAGCGGGCTATAGCCTCTTTATAGCTTATTTGGAGGGACGCCGCTATTTGCCATAGCTCACTATTTAAAACACTGTTGAATATACATACAACTCTCCTGCATGGTTTGAGAAAAAAATTGATGTGCTTTTGTGCATGGGTACGTACGTGTTAACAGGCGACATCCACGGGCAGTTCTCGGACCTGCTCCGGCTGTTCGACTACGGCGGGCTGCCGCCGGCCGCCAACTACCTGTTCCTGGGCGACTACGTGGACCGGGGCAAGCAGAGCATCGAGACCATCTGCCTGCTGCTGGCGTACAAGATCAAGTTCCCGGACAACTTCTTCCTGCTGCGGGGGAACCACGAGTGCGCCTCTATCAACCGCATCTACGGCTTCTACGACGAGTGCAAGCGCCGCTTCAGCGTCCGCCTCTGGAAGCTCTTCACCGACTGCTTCAACTGCCTCCCCGTGGCGGCGCTCATCGACGAGAAGATCCTCTGCATGCACGGCGGCCTCTCCCCGGACCTCGACAGCCTCGACCGCATCGCCGAGATCCAGCGCCCCGTCGACGTGCCCGACCAGGGCCTCCTCTGCGACCTCCTCTGGTCCGACCCCGACCGCGAGAGCCCCGGCTGGGGCGAGAACGACCGCGGCGTCTCCTTCACCTTCGGCGCCGACAAGGTCGCCGAGTTCTTGAACAAGCACGACCTCGACCTCATCTGCCGCGCCCACCAGGTAACTACAAACCTCTCCCCTCTCCTCTTCATCCTCTGTGCATGGGAAAGTAGTGATTGGACCCGGCTCGGTGCACCCACGGTGGGTGCACCGACCTACGGTGTAGAAAAACCACTCTCCTCTGTGCATTGTCATTGATGGTTCTTGACATGGTGATGTAACAGGTTGTGGAAGACGGGTACGAATTCTTCGCGGATCGACAACTGGTCACCATATTCTCTGCACCGAACTACTGCGGGGAGTTCAACAACGCCGGCGCGCTGATGAACGTCGACGCCAGCCTGCTCTGCTCGTTCCAGATCCTCAAGCCCTTGAGAGCCAAAGCGCAGGCGGACTAACAGAGTTTTTATGTTGTTAGAGGCTCGATTAGAATCATGGAGATCTCATAGATTTGCATGCACGTAAATATTTCTCCTCGCAGATCCATGGTTCTTTCGAATCATTTGCTTGTAATTCGTTATATATGTGTATATAGTCATGTAGAAGCATTCACGTCCACTAGCAAAACGTCATCTAAGTGAAACTCTAATAGAGCTGTCCATCAACATAATAACTGTCACTCAGCAAAGTTGCCATCCATCCCCGAGTTGCCATAATTTATAGAGTACGATCCATGTACGTCTCGAGAGACTCCGTAGTTGGAGGCTTGGGCGTTGATATGGAGCGGCCTCCATTGGCCAACCGCTCACGTAGGAAGAAAGTTTCAGCTCCCTCCTCGTCCTCTCGCGCGGCCCATTTCCTCGCCCTATCAGTCGCATAGCCGGCAGAAGACATCGATAATCAGAGCGAGTTCTTCCTAAGATCAAAAGGAGACTATATATATCTAGCCAAGCCCGACCTCAACCTTTCGCCATGACCACCGCCTCCACCCAATCCAGCACCATGAGTGCCCTCTCCACATCCCTTGCATCATCATCCACATTTGCACCTTCCTCCTCTAGCTCTACCTATTCCATGTCCATCGGACCCCCACGTCAGGAGAAACTCACGAGGAACAACTTCCTCATGTGAAAGGCTATCGTCCTGCCTCAAATCAAAGGCGAACAGATGGGCCACTGCATTGATCCGGAGAGCCAAGTGCCGCCAGAAACCCTCACCATCACCAAGGATGGGAAGGAAGAACATATCACAAACTTCGCCCGAGTTCTCAGGTATGCACAGAATAGCAAGTTCAAGGTTTTCTGATGGGTTTACTTTCTCGCGAGATTCTTGCATAGGTGGTTACCCTACAAACATCGGCGGTGGTGTGGGCAGCGATCCATGCCACGTTTGCTGCCCAAACCCAAGCTCAAGCTATCAATACTCGGATTGAACTCACAAACCTCAAGAAGGGAAATCTGAGCATGGCCGGGTACCTTGCCAAGATCAAGATGCTCGCCGACGAGATCGCCTGCTCCAGATCAGCGCCGACATGCGACAAAATCGTCTCTCATGTCCTGGCCGCCGTAGGACAGGTTTAGGTTCGGGCCGCTTGTTTTGTTTTAAATGTTCGTAATGTAATGAAAATCCGCCGTGTTTGCATGAATCTCGTTCAGTTTATATGAAAATCCACTGTGTTTACATGAATTTCGTCTGATTAGTTGAAACGGTGTTTTAAATGTATGTGGGCAGCGTCGAATGGCCGACTTCCACATCCATGACCGCGGACTGGTCATGAGCAAATTTGCGGGCCAGCGTGAGAGATGAGATGCCCTTACTTAACTTAACGTAATCATGTCTACTTAGGTCGGTGGGGCTGGCATCAGTTTCTGATCTGACAAACGAAGTGGAGAATTTGGCCAATGTCCAGCTCGGGCTGGTTGCTGGTGGAGTGGCGACGTACGGTTGCGCCGGAGGATCGATGGAACGTCAGTCACATGGCATGAAATGGCCGGCGGCGGCCACACGCACGCATGCATGCTGAGGTCACTCATGCCTGGGGCCCACCGCCTAAAGACGAAGAACAAACTAGACTATCTATAACACAAATAATGAAGCGATTAGCATGGCAGGTTCGTTTGATTATGAGTGAAGGAGTGGCTAACTTGGTAGTAGGATGCACGTACGGTCGTGCCGCGCAATCTTGGATTCATGCTGGTCTACTCACGCCAAGAAAAGTCGGCGTGCTTCGGGCAAGTTCATATCATACGTGCACTTCATTTGCACCTCAATTACAGCCACCATGCCACTGTGCATGCGTATGTTCTTAGTTGAGACGCACTATGTGTTGGATATATATATATATATATATATATATATATATATATATATATATATATATATATATATAGTGTTACTATTCATCACCCAGGGTGCAGAATAAGTTATTCTTCATCCGAGGTAATTTTACAATCATTTCATAATTAAATTACGTTTGGAATTCAAATAGTTACATTCCTATCGATTCATAACGTAAAATTTCACATAACAAAATAAAAATATAGGTCATAAGACAAGATAATTTACAGTTTATGTGTATTTTACACTATGTTTTTATATTTGTAATTTTACATAACATAAAATATTTTTTTCGATGATTATATATTTTCTTACGGTCTCTTTTTACTTCGGAAATAAGCAAAATTTATGGAACGTAAAATTACAGTCCATTGATGGTAAAATAGAGGGGGTCAAGAATAACTATTCCTCACCCAGGATGACGAATAGTCAATCTATATATATATATATATATATATATATATATATATATATATATATATATATATATATATATTTGTGATTGATCTCTGCTAGCGACACAAACACCGTTGTACCGCAAGCTACAAAAAATATACCACTTTGGAGGAGTTCATGCGTGCACCTCACTTGCACCATGCATGCATGCCACTGGTTTTTCTGTGTATATATTTTTCGAGGCCATGTGGTACGTTCGTGTATAGTAAGCAGTAATTTTGTACTCCCTCCTTTTGTAAATATAAATCCTTTTAGAGATTTTAATATTGACAACATACGAAATAAATTGAGTGAATCTAGACTTTCAAATATATCTTTATACATCCGTATGTAGTTTATATTAAAATATCTAAAAAGACTTACATTTAGAAAGTAGGAGTGTGTGGGGATGAACTTTGTACTCACAATCCCCGCGGAAAAAAGGAATAAGAAAAGGTCTGTACTCTCAAGATAAGAGAGAGATCGAACTCGTACGTACGCCTAGCGACTACCATACACATCTTTACCTCTTTAATAATAATAATAAAGCAAATTGGGTTTCTGGTCGAACGTCGTCGGCGTTTTTGCGAAAAAGCCCTTCTGTTTCTTTGAAATAAACCCGCAATTCCTGTTTAAGTTGCACTCTAGAAAACGTTTAGTTTTTGCGTAAAAACCCCTGCATTTATTAGAAATTATGCCCGCAACCCTTATCTCTTATTGGATCACCACCGCGCATCTGGCTGGTCGCAGCGGTCTGAGCTGGCCGGAGTGCACGGACGACAGGCTCTGCTTGCCGGCGGCGACCGGAGGCGGATGGGGCTGCCTCGGGAGATCCACTCGGGGGGCGACAGGAGGCTGGAGGAGAGGGCCAGGCGTGGTTTGGCGGGCGCAAGAGGAGACTCGAGGAGAGGGCCAGGCGTGGCTTGGCGTCTCCAAGAGCCTCGAGGCCGTCGCCGCCGACGTCAGGCGTCCAAGTCGGTCGCGACGGCTCCGTCGTGCAAAGCTTTCGCCGGTCGCCTTCAAGTCCGGCTGCGCAGTGACCGCGGCCCCGCCGCAGGAGGACACCACCTGGCAGGAACGACGCCCACGCGTCCAGCTCGCCGTCGAAGTTGCCCTGTCCTCGGAAAGGCAACGCCACTCCCCGTGGCACCTCCACTCGCCGAACGGCTGCGTCGTGTGCATGCTCGCCCAGGACCAGTCCCTGCTCGGATTCGAAAGACCAGATGAATAAAAAAAAGCAGCAGCAAAAAATTGTCATTCGAGATCTGAATACAGATGGACGCTCTCGCGGATAAGAAAACTCGGGGCTCACCAGGGCAGCCGCACTGCACGGGCCACGATCCAAGCCGCCCCTCAAGCCGAGCGCACGCACATCCGAGATCTGGCCCGGAACGCCGAAGCAAGGCACCGGAGGAGGAGGGCGGGCTGGACACGACCACGCCGATCCGGAGACCGGAGCCCCGACGCAGATCCACGCGGCCCCGTCAAGCTGCCGCCGAGCTTGACCCTGAAGCAGGCCACCGCTGTCGCGGCTCCACCACAGGCCCAGCCAATCCCCCTCCCCCGCGCGCAAGCCCGGTCACCGGGAGCCCATATGCGGCCGTACCGCAACCGGCCGACGAACGCGAAGCAGCCATTGGTCACGGGCGAGACGGCCTGGGAAATCGAATCGTCCAGCTGCTGTAGATGGGGACGGTCACATTGGTGAAGGAGAAGAGAGAGATGGGGTCAACAGAACGAACTCCAGGGGCGGGGAGGGTGGGAGGGGTGGTGCTTTGCGATGTGGAGGAGGGAAGAGAGAGGAGAACGCGGCACCATGGGCTGGAGTAGAAGGGCGCGTGGTGTGCTGTGTGCGAGAGCCACGGATAGAGAAGAGGAAGGAGAGAAGCACAGATGTATGGATAAAACACACGAGGAGGAAGGAGAGCAGCACATGTCCACGGCTCCACACAATATAGTAGTGGTCCCGGTGGAGATTATTGCTGTGGATTTTGCCTTTTTTTCAATGGCTGCACCGGCCAGAAGCTGCTGGAGAATGCCATGCGTGCTAGCACCGATTGTAATTTTTTAATGAGCACCGATATAATTACTTGTTGTTGTTTTGCTGTTACTATATAGTTTAATGTTCAAGCCTGCAACATCTTATGAATACATCAGCGGATACAATAAGTAAATGAGTGAAATATTGGAAATATATATTTCTACCCAAGAGTAGAGAGAATGTGACAGCTAACAACGCTTCATCTTGAAATTTCCTTTTTCTTTTTGACAATCCACCTGAAATTTACCTGTGATGAGGAACATAGAAAAGCTTGTTTTTATAATGGTGACGATGACCAAGTTTAAATAGTGCAAAAGAAAAGAAACAAAATATAATCTGACGTGGCCGGTGCCCGAAACAATATATATTTGTATCGGGTGCTATCTGATATATCTGAGTGGCATATAGTTGCCCTAAGCTGACTTGGCCAGTGCGGGCGTACCCGTAAGCGAGCGGTCGAATATATTCCACCAGGTAGCCGGTGCTGACGTGGCTGGTTCTTGAATATATTTCACATACAAGTTAAATAAGTTCGATTTGTTCACCAAGAGACAGATGCAAAGATAGAAGGGCCCCAATTATGGAATATGGAAGACATAGAAGGACCCAGTTTCATAGCAGCCGGAAAATGTTGGGGCAGACGATTATCTTCCTTTAAGCAAATTCTACAATTTTATATTTCATTTGCTGCTTTGAAATCATATCATGCATCTTTAACTTTAGTGATTTGGTTTGCATAGATTTATACAAAGATTTGCTCATATTGAGAATCATGTGTAGTGGAATTTTTTTTCTTGAGAAGCAAAGGTAGTAGATTTTGATCCAAACACAATAATAATTTTATTTCTCAATTGCTTGTGCAATATATGAAAATGGTTTCTATTTGATTGACATGGTGAAAACTTTATAAGTCAATGTCACATGTAAATATAAATCGTATTTTTTTTTTCAAGGATCAACATTGCATGCCAGTAGTTTCACACCAAAGGAAAGGTGACCAAACAAACTCTCAAATTTATTTTATAGTATCCATTGCAACACAAGGGACTTTTTTGCAAGCACAATTTTCATGAACAACAGATGTGTTTTGCACATAATTGAATACATATCAATTTTTGTCCCGTTGCAACGCACGGACATTTGTGCTAGTAATAATAAAGAGAATTGGGTTTCTGGTCGTCCGTCATATAAATTGCCCCTGAAGTTGTCCTTATTTACCCACCATGCCACCAGTAAGTAAAGAAAACGATTCGGTGAAAAAAATCGCCGTCAAATTTAGTCTTATAGAACAGTCAATACAACTTTATTACACTCGCAGGAAGCCAGCGTAGTCGTGGCTTCCCGAAGCCTTCCGCACGGGAGACCATGGTTCGATCCCTGCTCCATACCCTTTTTCTCCCTTTTCTGCAATATATATAGCAGGCCGTAATGGGCCGGCCCGTAATGACGCCCCTGTTTTTCTTTTGCTTTTTTCCTTTCTTGTTATTTCCTGTTTTTCGTTCTTTAAATCACTCCGAAATTTCCAAAAAAAAAAACAAATTTTAAAAAAGTTGCGCGTACTGAGAAAATATACAGATACATCATAAAATGTTTGTGAATTCAAAAAACATTTGAGAAATCATAAATAGCAGGCCGTAATGGGCCGGCCCGTAATGACGCCCCTGTGTTTCTTTTGCTTTTTTTCCTTTCTCATTATTTCCTGTTTTTCGTTCTTTAAATCACTCCGGAATTTCCAAAAAAAAAACAAATTTCAAAAAAGTTGCGCGTACTGAGAAAATATACAGATACATCATAAAATATGTGTGAATTCAAAAAACATTTGAGAAATCATAAATAGCAGGCCGTAATGGGCCGGCCCGTAATGACGCCCCTGTGTTTCTTTTGCTTTTTTCCTTTCTTGTTATTTCCTGTTTTTCGTTCTTTAAATCACTCCGAAATTTCCAAAAAAAAAAACAAATTTTAAAAAAGTTGCGCGTACTGAGAAAATATACAGATACATCATAAAATGTTTGTGAATTCAAAAAACATTTGAGAAATCATAAATAGCAGGCCGTAATGGGCCGGCCCGTAATGACGCCCCTGTGTTTCTTTTGCTTTTTTTCCTTTCTCATTATTTCCTGTTTTTCGTTCTTTAAATCACTCCGGAATTTCCAAAAAAAAAACAAATTTCAAAAAAGTTGCGCGTACTGAGAAAATATACAGATACATCATAAAATATGTGTGAATTCAAAAAACATTTGAGAAATCATAAATAGCAGGCCGTAATGGGCCGGCCCGTAATGACGCCCCTGTGTTTCTTTTGCTTTTTTCCTTTCTCATTATTTCCTGTTTTTCGTTCTTTAAATCACTCCGGGATTTCCAAAAAAAAACAAATTTCAAAAAAGTTGCGCGTACTGAGAAAATGTACAGATACATCATAAAATGTGTGTGAATTCAAAAAACATTTGAGAAATCATAAATAGCAGGCCGTAATGGGCCGGCCCGTAATGACGCCCCTGTGTTTCTTTTGCTTTTTTCCTTTCTCATTTTTTTCCTGTTTTTCGTTCTTTAAATCACTCCGGGATTTCCATAAAAAAACAAATTTCAAAATAGTTGCGCGTACTGAGAAAATATACAGATACATCATAAAATGTTTGTGAATTCAAAAAACATTTGAGAAATCATAAAAAGTTCGTGATTTAAAAACAAAACTGTTCGCATATTTAAAAAAATCATGATTAAAAAACAATAAAATAAATTCCTGATTTATAGAGTATGATCGTGTATTCGAAATATATTTGGGAATTTGAAAACAATGTCCATGAAATTTTGGAAAATGTTCACAAAACTGATTCTTAAGTAACGAACAAAACAAACCATCACTTAGGCAGAGGTTTTATTAGGGGATCTGTAGAGGTTTTATTAGGGGATCATAAAATGTTCATAATTAAAAAAATTGTTTGCATATTATAAAAAAATCATGATTTAGAAAGCAATGAAATAAAAAATGTTCATGATTTCTAAAAATATAATAGTGTATTCAACACATATTCTGGAATTTGAAAACAATGTCCCGAGCCCAAAAAAGTTGACACATCTTGCTATGGGTTAGTTTTTGTAAACTATATGTAAATGACTAAATGTCTGTTTTGCCTCCGTACACAACTATTATCGTACCAAAGTTCTACTGGTTCTGGAAAACATCGCTACGCTAGGTCAATGTGAGGCACATCATGCATCAGTCTAACTAAGGCAGCGGTCCAACAATGTAGTTTGCTCAACCAGAAAAATGTTTCGTTGTGGCACCTTAGGAAATTAAGTCGTAATGAGACCATCACATTTTCAGTTTTTGTAATGACTTTTTAAAAGTCCCTTATCATCATAACATCACTGGACATAGTTTGTGAAATGACATATCGAAAATCCTTATCTCATCCTAGCATTTGATTCAGATTTTTTTATCTCTTAAATATTTATATAATCTGATTGTTTTTCTCCCGTTGCAACGCATGGGCATATTTGCTAGTAGATACAAAGTACGTACGTACACGGTTGGGCGTCGGCACACGCAAGTCGATAATGATCCGTACGCAATTAATTAGGTACGTACTACTGCCGATCGATAGCTTAGTTTTGTATATACGTACACTTGACTGACTGACCGACGAGGCCAATCGAGTTTAGCAGTGGCAGTTAAAAGTCGTTATACTACAACTCCTAGCTAGAAGTAGAGGTAAATACATCATTGGTGCTTGAACTTGCCACAAATGTGCACTTTGATGCATGAACTTGTAAAATACATTGAACTGGTTTCATAACTTGACATGAACATGCATATACAGTTCAAATCTCATTTTTATACGTCCATGACGCCGACGAAGCATGCCAGCATTGGCATGGGACCCATTGTCAGTGGCTGGATACCAGGGACAAGGCGTGGGGCCTGTTTTTTTGGAAAACCCCCTGAATAATATTTTTTCATACAAAAAGGCCCTCAAAGAGAAACTGATGAATTGTCAAAAATCTAATAATAATTAAAACGGGCCAGGGTTCAAACCAGCGACCTAATACACGCAGATGTCGTTGCTCACCAATTGACCCTTTAAAATTTAGTATCATGAGAGGATTCTTACACTTTATAAACATAAAGCTGAACAACTTAAATTAAAAAAATATTCCAGCAATATAATGCCTTTGAGTTGAACCTGCAACCAGAAGCAATATATGGTAAAAATGATAAATTTAGGTTTATAACACAACAAGCCCGTGTGGCTAAAACGGACCATAGTGGGGCTCAGTTTTCAATGTGTTTGTGTTTCTAATTTGTAAAAAAATATGTAAATGATAATCATGTGTTACAAACAATATACATATATTTAAAACAAATTACGTTAAAATGTTCATATAATGTCATAAAATATCTATGCAATAATTTTAAAATACACATAATAAAATTATGAATCAATAATATATTTCATAAATTGAAAAATGTTTGCATTTTAATAAAATATTAGAGTAGTTTTAGAAACGTTCATATGTTTAAATCTATTCGATATAATTTTAAACTTTTCACATTTTTAATATAATATTCATGTAGTACATAAATGTCTTCATGTTTTAAGCAAAAACTATGTTGTTTCAAAAAGTTTATATAGTATATAAGAGTTTGTGTGTTTTCAAAAAAATATAAGCCTAGTGCGCCCTTAGACTGCGGATCCTCGCATGAATAATAAATCATATAAACATTTTTATCATTCATAAATATTTTCAATTGTATGGATATGTTTTAAAATGATGCGCAAATTCATTTTAAAATGACATGAAGATTTTTGCATTCTTTTGAAATTTTTGGGGGTTTTCCATCAAAAAAAAAATCAAGCCACACACCCTTGTCCCTGACATCCAGTTACTGACAGCAAGTCCCATGCCATGCTGGCCATACCTCATCAGCGTCGCCGACATATACAAACGTCATTTGAACCGTATATGCACGTCCATGCCAAGTTATGGAACCAGCGCGATGTATTTTACAAGTTCAGATGCTAAAGTGCACATCCAAGGCAAGTTCAAGGACCACCAGTGTATTTACCTCCTAGAAGTAGTACTACTCCTACTACTTGTAGCTGGTTCAAACTGGGAGCTCAAAACTGGCAAGAGAGAGAAGAAACGAGCACATGAGGATAATAATCGTGATGAGACCATGCGAATGAGACCGATGCATGCCGCATCGATCCGTCCGTCCATCCGTTCATGGACGGACGTCCTTGCATGCACGGATGCACCGTGCATCCACTAGATCTTGACGTCTTTCTTTCCCTTCTGTTCTTTCTGTGCTGCTGTGATCAGTTAAAGTGCATGTCACGGAAAGTATACTTGCAGCATGCAGGCGAGCTTGCAGCACCTGGCCGCCACCACGAAAGTTAGCAGCAGGATATATACCTTGCATGCGTGATCACGTGTACTCGATCTCACTTTTTTAGTTATCTTCACCTCGTCCATGCAAAATGTAGTATACCGGTTCGACCATTCCAATTTATTCATAGGATTTTGGTTCATAGTTCAGTTGACTTCCAAAATATCTTTGGGCACTTGGTTGTGGGATATATGCGAGAAACTCACTCTCTTCTCATATCATACTAGAGGCGTCCGCTTAATGCAAATACGGATCCATAATGTGTTTTGAGGGGCAAAAAGTTATTGAGTGAGAGCAATTCTATGAAAATTTCAAAAAACTAGATTGTTTTACAAGAGAACATGTAACTTCTATTGCAATTTGAATATTTGAGACCCCTCCTCTGCTATTGAGCATCATGAGGGTCTTCTCCTGCCTTTAAGTTGGACTCTTTGGCTCTCGAGGAATGTTGTTGTTTCTTGAGGAAAAACATCCCCTCCCGTTGCAGATACCACTAGTAGAAAACCGGCCTATTGTCCCGATTCGTAAGGGCCTTTAGTCCCGGTTCCTGAACCGGGACTAAAGGGTCGTTACTAATACCCTCACCCTTTAGTCCCGGTTCAAACCAGAACCGGGACGGATGCGCCTCCACGTGGCCTGTGCGCCGAGCCCAGGCAGGAGGGCCTTTGGTCCCGGTTGGTAGCACCAACCGGGACCAATAGGCATCCACGCGTCAGCATTTCTGTGACTGGAGTTTTTGTTTTTTTTTAAAGGGGGGGGGAGGGGGTTTGGGGGTTTTGGGGGGTTAATTTAGGTATTTCATATATTGTGTTAGCTAGATAGCTAATTAATAGAGAGAAGTGTCCTCTCTTATGTCCGTGCTTGGTCGACGTTACGTACTAAACATACGTATAGAGAAGACTAGGCATATGCTAGCTAGCTAAGCAAACGAAGGAAACAGAAGATCGTCATGAACATATATGCATACAGAGAGAAGTGATATCGACCACCTCTCCTTCTCCGAGAGATTGGTCGAACAACAAGTTCTCGTATATCTATCGTCCGACACTACCGGCTACATATATACAATAATTATCTTTTACAAATATAATCTCTTAAATTATGGACGCATGGTCCACATAGTATTCTCCGTCTTCAGCGATCACGTGACCAAGAAAGAATGCCGCCAATTCCTCTTGAATTGCTCGCATGCGATCTGGTCCTAGGAGTTCATTCCGCTGCCGAAACATCTAATTTGAAGAAGGGGGTCAATACACACACACACACACACACACACACACACACATATATATATATATATATATATATATATATATATATATATATATATATATGAATGAATGAAACTCAACACAAATGATGGTAATAAACAAAAATTGTGAATATTATTTCTTACGCACTTCATATTGTTTCTCAGAGTACCCGCCCCACTCAAAGGTCGTGTGGCGGATGGACTCGCAAACGTAGCATCCACAGAAATCATTCCCTTGTTCCTGCCACAACCACTTTACAAGAAATAAAGGTCAATCAAACAGATAAGCAAGAATGCCAAATGGTATTGATGAAACTAGCACTTGAATCAATAGCTAGAAGACGCGCGGAACATGGTACTATAGTACTTACTTTCGGGTATCTAAATTCCAGCTCCTTCGGGAGTCCTGGGGAATTTGTGCTGAATTTTCTCCAAACACTGCCAGACAAAAGAAAACAATTACTTGATATCAGGAAATGAACAAATTTGCTGATATGGTGGATAATGATCGATTTAACTTACTTCTTGAGGATTTCAGTCATGTCCGCATAGTCCTGGGGATCTTTTCGTCTTGAGTCCAAGACAGTTACTACTCCCTTCTCAAGCCTAATCTCCAGGAGAATATAGTGGAAACTGCGCACGCATGCATAACTCATCAATTACATTACTATAACCTGGACTAATATATAAGGGAAACCGAATATGCACAAGACAACACTCACTTGAAGTTGCAAGGAAATAGTATTATATTTTTGTGTTCATTTATTTTGAATGATCGTAGCAAGTTGGCCTCGGTTTCTGCGGCATGATCTTTAACCTGAACTGCATCTATGAGATTTGTGTTAATGAACCCAATATCACCGATTTGTCTTTTCTTCAATTCGGCGATCTTCAGTCTGCATAATATAGTGAGGATAATTATAAATACATGCAATGAAAGAGCTGAGCTATGTAGAGAGGCTTAATGACAGAAGTAGTAGTACTTACAGACAGTAGCAGGTGACCGTTACTTTATCGAGGGCCAATTGATTGAAAAACTGATAGAACTCCTCAAATGGAACATGCAACAGTTCAATTCCAACGAGGTCATGCTCCGGTTTAACTCTCATATACAAAGTATTCCTCCCCCCAGACTCTCTGCAGGTTTTCATGTACCAATCATGCAATCTTCGCATCATCGTTGTTAGAGATCTTCCATCTTTGACGAGAGGCTTCCCGTACTCGTATCTGTGTATCTGCACGTCCAGGAAATCATAATCTACATCGCCGGGAAGGTAATCGTCAAGATTGGTATAACCGGGCGCCATCCTCGGATCGACGCTAGGCACCTTGAGCGGGGGGCACGATTGCTTTGCTTGTTCGCCGAGCTGGGCAATTTGTTTCCCAGCTACTCGTCGTTCTTTCAGCCTTTGATCACTGACTGTACTTCCCGACCGCGACGCTTCGGCCCATGTCTTTGCAATAATGCGCTCATAGTTGCCTTTCGGCGGAGACTTGGGTGGTTTTGCCAGGGCAGCCAGAGTGCGCTTCACTTTCACCGAATCTACCTTCTCCTTCGGAGGTGGCTGTCTCTGTGCTTTCAACCCTTGAAACCAGTCATCCTTCTCGGTTCGCACGATCCTCGCGTTCTCCTCCGGGCTCATCTCGTATGGTAACTTCTCTGGAGACTTCAGAGAAGGACCGAATTTGTATTTTCTCCCACCTCTGGTTGTACTGCTAGACGCCGGCAGAGCAGACGGAGCGGCAGTCTTCTTGACTTGCTTACGAGGCGGAGGAGAAGGACTACGACGCGCCGGAGCAGCTGCCGGAGCGGCGGCGGGTCTCTTCCGCCCTTGCTGACGAGGCGGAGAAGGAGTAGGCTGGCTGCTCGGGCGCGCCGGCGCAGGCGGCGAAGGAGGCGGAGTGCCGCCACGCGCCGGAGAAGGAGCCGGCCGAGGGCCCTGATCGTCACTCGCCGGAGGAGGAGGCGGTGGAGGAGGCGGAGTCCCCTGACTCGCCGGAGGAGGAGGAGGCGGCGGAGGCGTCCAGTTTGGAAGGTTGATGAGCTCCTTCCGCCATAGGCATGGAGTCTTCAGAGCAGAACCCAGCCGAGTCTCCCCTTCTCCGGTAGGGTGGTGAAGCGGGAGGTCCTCAAATCCCTCCGTTATTTCATCCACCACCACCTTAGCATATCCTTCTGGAATCGGCCGGCAGTGAAAAGTTGCGGCGGGTTCATTAGGATAAACAGAGCCAACAGCCGCCTTGACCTTCATATTCATCCACTGCGTCATAAGGTGGCAATTTTGAGCCTCCGTGATAGCATCCACGGGATAGCTGGCAGGAGCCGTCAAGACAAGCTCTGGCTGAAGCAGCTCGGTGGAAGCCACGCCGCTTCTCCGCTGAGATGGCGGGGTAGCTTCAGGGGAAGCTTCGGCAGTTCGTTTGTCCCGGTCTGCTTCTCGTTCCTCTATCCCGAGTACCCTTTCTTTAAGCGCCTGCAGTTCGGACTGCTGCACTTTCTTCCTCCTCTCCTGGCTTTTGTAACCGCCTGCGTCCGGAAACCCAGCCTTCCACGGAATGGAGCCTGGCGTGCCTCGTGTCCGTCCAGGGTGCTCAGGATTCCCGAGGGCCTGTGTGAGCTCGTCGTTCTCTCTGTCTGGAAGGAACGTCCCTTCCTGCGCTGCTTTGATATAGTACCGAAGCTTCTTCAAGGGAATGTCAAGTTGCTCGTCTGTCCAAATGCACTTCCCTGTTACAGGGTCCAAGGTTCCGCCAGCCCCGAAGAACCAAGTCCGGCAACGGTCTGGCCAGCTCATTGTCTCTGGTTCGATCCCTTTTTCAACCAGATCATTCTCAGCCTTGGCCCACTTAGGCCGGGCTATCAGGTAGCCACCTGACCCCGTGCGATGGTGAAGCTTGTTCTTGGCAGCTTTTTTCTTGTTTGTCTCCGACATCTTCATACTCTTTTCTGATGTCTTGTGGGCCACAAATGCAGGCCAGTCATCTCTGATCTTCTCATATATGCCCTTGAATTCTGGTGTCTCTTTTTTCTCGACAAACCTATTCAGGTCTTTCTTCCACCTCCTGAATAGGTCTGCCATCCTCTTAAGAGCAAAAGACTTGATTAATTGCTCAATTGGCTTCTCCGGATCATCCTCTGGCGGTAGGGTGAAATTTGACTTCAGCTCAGTCCAAAGATCATTTTTCTACAGATCATTGACATAAGACACCTCAGGGTCTTCGTTCTTAGGCTTATACCATTGCTGGATGCTGATCGGGATCTTGTCACTAACCAGAACCCCGCACTGAGCAACAAATGCCTTCTTTGTTCGGATGGGTTCAATAGGTTGGCCGTCGGGAGCGACTGCTATGATCTCAAACCTTTCATCCGAGCTCAACTTTCTCTTCGGGCCTCGTCTCTTTACCTCAGTCGTGTTCGATCCGGAGGGCTAGAAAAAAGAACAAAGACTTAATTAATATGTGTACATACCAAAACAATGAATGCATCAATTAGCTAGTCAGCACATGCTTAACTAATATATATACCTGGCCGGACTCGGCTCGGTCGCCGGACTCGTTTCGGTCACCGGACCCGTCATCACGTTCTTCTTCTTGCACCGCCATTAGGTCACCGGAGCCAGCTTCTTCACCCTCTCCTTGCAGACCATCGAAGTCGTTGAGATACAACGAGACGGCATCACTTCCTTCTGCGATTATGTCCCTCAACAACGCTTCTCTTGCTTCGTCTCGGGCGATAGTGTCCATAGTTTCTACAAATATTTACAACATGGCAATTATTATTCAAACATGACAAATGGATATATTAGTGGCAAACATAGAACTAGCTAGCTAATCATAGTAAGGAATCATATATATTAATTAGTGGCCTCGGCGCTGCTTCTCTAGGGTTTGGGGTGGCCTCGACAACGCTTCAAGGGTTTGGGGTGGCCTCGACAACGCTTCAAGGAGGGGGTAATATTGACCCCCCCACGTGTTGAAGCTATCGGGAGGGGGTATATCGACAACGACGACACTACATCTATGTCCCTCGACGACCCTCGTTCCTGATAAAAAAAAGAGGAAGAAGAAGAAAAAAAGAGGAAGAAAAAAAAAGAACTCCTCTATTCTTTCTCCTCCTCTTTTTTTCTTCTTCCTCTTCTTTTTTATCCTCTTCTTCCTCTCATGTTCGAGAGGATCGCCGAGGAGTCGGGAGGTTGCCTAGTGTCAAAGGATTCAACAAAACCATGTCTTCATCATTAGGCGAAAGTAACAGGTGCATGATGGTACGAAGCTCTCCAAAGTTATTTTGGAACGGAGTCCAGATAGGATAATTCGCTTTTTGGTACAAAGTTCAGCAAGAACCTTCCAAATATCGTTATTTGGAAGGCCTTTGCTGAAATTCGTACAAAAAGGCAAATTATCCTATCCGGGACTCCATTCCAGAATAACTTTGGAGGACTTCGTACCATCATGCCCTGGTTACTTCCGGCTAATGATGAAGCCATGGATTTCTTCAATACTTTGACACTAGGAAACCTCTCTCGACCCCTCGGCGATCCTCGACCCCTGGAACCCTCGACGACCCTGGAACCCTCGACCCCTAGACGACCCTGCTGAAACCCTCGACCCTAGAACCCTCGAACCCTCGACCCTTGACCCCTTAATGACCCTCGACCCTCTACCCTAGTTCCCGACCCTCGACCCCTCGGCGATTCTCGACACCCTTGTTCCCGATAAAAATTAAGAAGAAGAAGAAGAAGAAGAAGAAGAAAGAGGAGAAGATCGAAGAAAAAAAAGAGGAGAACAAGAAAGGAATAGTGAAGAAGAAGAGAAAATAGAATATTCTACTTTCTCTTCCTCTCCACTATTCCTTTCTTCTTCTCCTCTTCTTTTTCTTCTTTTTTCTTCTTCTTATTTATTTCTCCTCTTCTTTTCCTCTCCTCTTCTTCTTTCTTTCCTCTTCTTATTTTCTTCTTTCTTATCCTTCTTTTCCTTCCTTTCTTAATATCACTTAGCAAATGCACTAACCTAAAATGCAACAAACATAAAATGCAACAAACATAAAATGCACTAAATCGATCAACTAACCTAAAATCAGTGATAAAATGCACTAACCTAAAATCGATATCTATTAACAACTTAAAAAAATTAATACATATATGAAAAAATGCATATATGAAAAAAAACATCATCATATCATCAACAGAAAAAAATAGTATTTTTTCTAAAAATCTATCTTTTCAGCACATACATATACTCATACATCATCATATACTCATACATATACTCATACATATACATATAATATGCAGGAAAAAAACATATATGTGTTTGCAAAAAAAAGGGGGAAGAGGGGGGCGGTGCCGGCCCAGACCACAGCGAGGCAGAGGCGACGGCGGCGCGGGGCAGCTGGGGCGAGGTGAGGCAGAGGCGACGGCAAGGCAGAGGCGGGGCGGCGACGGCGTCGGGGCGCGACGCGGGGAGGCGACGGCGTCGGGGCGGCGCGGAGAGACCGCGACGGCGCGGGGTGGCGCGCGGCGACGGCGTCGGGGCGGCGCGGGACGGCGTCGGAGGCAGGGCGACGACGGCGATGGCGAGGCGCAGAGGGGCAGCCTGATGGCGTCGTCGGGGCGGGATCGAAGAACTGAACGAAATTTTTCACAAGTCTTGCTTATATAGACGGCGCATTGGTACCGGTTCGTGGTACCAACCGGGACCAATGCCCCCTCTTTAGTCCCGGTTGGTGCCTTTGGGCGGGAAGCGGCGGCCTTTGGTCCCGGTTGGTGGCACCAACCGGGACTAAAGAGGGGGCATTGGTCCCGGTTGGTGCCACGAACAGGTACCAATGCCCCCTTTGGTCCCGGTTCGTCCCTCCAACCGGGACCAAAGGCCTGTGTTGCCCCGAACCCAAATATTTAGTCCCACCTCGCTAGTTGAGAGGGAGGCGCACCTGTTTATAAGGTGCGGTGCGCCATCCCTCTCGAGCTCCTCTCTAAAACAGGCTTTCGGGCCTAACACTGCAATCTGTGCCTGTGGGCCTACTGGGCCTCCCTCGGGCCTGAATCCTGGCCCATGGTAGGGTTTCTAGTCGTATTCAGGCCGTGGGGGCCCAGTAGGTGTCATTTTTTTTGTTTTTTTTGTTTCTACTTAGAACTAAATACTTATAGTTTTGTAGTGATTTCTTTTTTATTTTAGGTCACAAAAATTATAAACTTTCTGTTAGTGCCATTAATTTTAAAATTTGAATAGTTTAACTTTGAAATTTTTAAAATTTGTGTGAATCACTAGTTTATGAATAACTTTACTATAAAAAATTCCTGCTACTTAATATTATTGTGTTTTA
Organism: Aegilops umbellulata; assembly: GCA_032464435.1. Lineage (NCBI taxonomy): Eukaryota > Viridiplantae > Streptophyta > Magnoliopsida > Poales > Poaceae > Aegilops > Aegilops umbellulata. The sequence goes on from CP136057.1 coordinate 9,484,998, forward strand.
TCATTATTCGTCTTGCTTTATTTTTTAATTCTTTTAGCTTTTAAACTTTTTTAGTTTTAGAAAAATTATAAACTTTTAAACTTTCTTGCTTTATAGTTTTAGAAAAATTATAAACTTTCTGTTAGTGCCATTAGTTTTCAAATTTGAAAACACTTCTTTAGTTTTTTTGTTTTCTTTGTTGCTTTATTTTGTTTTTGCTATATTTTTTAATTCTTTTTGCTTTTAGGTCAGCAAAATTATGAACTTTCTGTTAGTGCCATTAGTTTTCAAATTTGAATAGTTAAAATTTGAATTCTTTGAAATTTGTGTGAATCACAAGTTTGTGATTAACTTTAATAATAAAAATTAACATAGATGCACCTACTCGTCTGTTTTCAAATGAACTCTAAAATACTTGGCATAACATACTCGTCTGTTATAAATTTGGCATGGTATCATCATAATAGTTGCGGGAGAAAGTCTTGACTTTTTCTTCGCTTGTGTCATTTGCTTATTGCGCCGTAACCATGGATAATCTTCATCGTTTATCATGATGCTTGGGTCAGCCTTGACATTGAAGGGAGGAATTTCATGAAACCTTTCATAATCTTCAGACATGTCTGTCTTGCCCTCCACTCCCAGGATGTCCCTTTTTCCTGAAAGAACTATGTGGCGCTTTGGCTCATCGTATGATGTATACGTTTCCTTATCTTTTCTTTTTCTCGATCTGGTAGACATGTCCTTCACATAGATAACCTGTGCCACATCATTGGCTAGGACGAACGGTTCATCAGTGTACCCAAGATTTTTCAGATCGACTGTTGTCATTCTGTACTGTGGGTCTACATGTACCCCGCCTCCTGACAGATTGACCCATTTGCACTTAAACAAAGGGACCTTAAAATCTTGTCCGTAGTCAAGTTCCCATATGTCCACTATGTAACCATAATATGTGTCCTTTCCCTTCTCGGTTGTTGCATCAAAGCGGGCAGCGCTGTTTTGGTTGGTGCTCTTCTGATCTTGGTCAATCGTGTAAAATGTATTCCCATTTATCTCGTATCCTTTCCAAATCAATACAGTCAAAGATGGTCCCCTGGACAACAAGTACAACTCATCACAAACAGTGTTGTCACCTCTGATACGTGCTTCCAACCAACTGCTGAAAGTCCTGATGTGTTCACATGTAATCCAGTCGTCGCACTGCTCCGGGTGTTTGGAGCGCAGACTGTTCTTGTGTTCATCGACATACGGGGTCACCAAGGTAGAGTTCTGTAGAACTGTGTAGTGTGCTTGAGACCAAGAATGCCCGTCCCTGCATATTATTGAGTCCGCTCCTAGCGTGCCTTTTCCAGTCAGTCTCCCCTCATACCGCGATTTAGGGAGACCTATCTTCTTAAGGCCAGGAATGAAGTTAACACAAAATCCGATGACATCCTCTGTTTGATGGCCCATGGAGATGCTTCCTTCTGGCCTTGCGCGATTACGGACATATTTCTTTAGGACTCCCATGAACCTCTCAAAGGGGAACATATTGTTCAGAAATACGGGCCCCAGAATGACAATCTCGTCGACTAGATGAACTAGGACATGCGTCATGATATTGAAGAAGGATGGTGGGAACACCAGCTCGAAACTGACAAGACATTGCGCCACATCACCCCTTAGCCTTGGTACAATTTCTGGATCAATCACCTTCTGAGAGATTGCTGAGGAATGCACATAGCTTCACAATGGCTAATCGGATGTTTTCCGGTAGAAGCCCCCTCAATGCAACCGGAAGAAGTTGCGTCATAATCACGTGGCAGTCATGAGACTTTAGGTTCTGGAACATTTTCTCTGGGATATTTATTATTCCCTTTATATTCGACGAGAAGCCAGTCGGGACCTTCATACTGAGCAGGCATTCAAAGAAGATTTCTTTCTCTTCTTTCGTAAGAGCATAGCTGGCAGGACCTTCATACTGCTTCGGAGGCATGCCGTCTTTTTCGTGCAAACGTTGCAGGTCCTCCCGTGCCTCGGGTGTATCTTTTGTCTTTCCATACACCCCCAAGAAGCCTAGCAGGTTCAAGCAAAGGTTCTTCGTCACATGCATCACGTCGATTGAAGAGCGAACCTCTAGGTCTTTCCAGTAGGGTAGGTCCTAAAATATAGATTTCTTCTTCCACATGGGTGCGTGTCCCTCAGCATCATTCGGAACAGCTAGTGCGCCGGGACCCTTTCCAAAGATTACGTGTAAATCATTGACCATAGCAAGTACGTGATCACCGGTACGCATGGCGGGCTTCCTCCGGTGATCTGCCTCGCCTTTAAAATGCTTGCCTTTCTTTCGACATTGATGGTTGGTCGGAAGAAATCGACGATGGCCCAGGTACACATTCTTCCTGCATTTGTCCAGGTATATACTTTTAGTGTCATCTAAACAGTGTGTGCATGCGTGGTATCATTTGTTTGTCTGTCCTGAAAGGTTACTGAGAGCGGGCCAATCGTTGATGGTCATGAACATCAACGCCTTTAGGTTAAATTCCTCTTTATTGTGCTCATCCCACGTACGTACACCATTTCCATTCCACAGCTGTAAAAGTTCTTCAACTAATGGCCTTAGGTACACATCAATGTCATTGCCGGGTTGCTTAGGGCCTTGGATGAGAACTGGCATCATAATGAACTTCCGCTTCATGCACATCCAAGGAGGAAGGTTATACATACATAGAGTGACCGGCCAGGTGCTGTGATTGCTGCTCTGCTCCCCGAAAGGATTAATGCCATCCGCGCTTAAAGCAAACAATACGTTCCTTGGGTCCTTTGCAAACTCATCCTAGTACTTTCTCACGATTTTTCTCCACTGCGACCCGTCAGCGGGTGCTCTCAACTTCCCGTCTTTCTTATGGTCCTCACTGTGCCATCGCATCGACTTGGCATGCTCTCCGTTTCTGAACAAACGTTTCAACCGTGGTATTATAAGAGCATACCACATCACCTTCGCAGGAACCCTCTTCCTGCGGGGATCGCCGTGAACATCACCAGGGTCATCTCGTCTGATCTTATACCGCAATGCACCGCGTAACGGGCATGCGTTCAGATCCTTGTATGCACCGCGGTATAGGATGCAGTCATTAGGGCATGCATGTATCTTCTCCACCTCCAATCCTAGAGGGCATACGACCTTCTTTGCTGCGTATGTACTATCGGGCAATTCGTTATCCTTTGGAAGCTTCTTCTTCAATATTTTCAGTAGTTTCTCAAATCCTTTGTCAGGCACAGCATTCTCTGCCTTCCACTGCAGCAATTCCAGTACGGTACCGAGCTTTGTGTTGCCATCTTCGCAATTGGGGTACAACCCTTTTTTGTGATCCTCTAACATGCGATCGAACTTCAGCTTCTCCTTTTGACTTTCGCATTGCGTCCTTGCATCGACAATTACCCGGCGGAGATCATCATCATCGGGCACATCGTCTGGTTCCTCTTCATCTTCAGCAGCTTCACCCGTTGCAGCATCATTGGGCACATCGTCTGGTCCCTCTTGATCTTCACCAGCTCCCCCCGTTGCAGCATCACGGTATTCAGGGGGAACGTAGTTGTCATCGTACTCTTCTTCTTCGTCGTCTTCCATCATAACCCCTATTTCTCCGTACCTCGTCCAAACATTATAGTGTGGCATGAAACCCTTGTAAAGCAGGTGGGTGTGAAGGATTTTCCGGTTAGAGTAAGACATCGTATTCCCACATTTAGTGCATGGACAACACATAAAACCATTCTGCTTGTTTGCCTCAGCCGCATCGAGAAACTCATGCACGCCCTTAATGTACTCGGAGGTGTGTCTGTCACCGTACATCCATTGCCGGTTCATCTGCGTGCATTATATGTAATTAAGTGTCCAAATTAATAGAAGTTCATCATCACATTAAAACCAAAGTACATACATAGTTCTCATCTAACAACATATAGCTCTCCAGAGCATCTAATTAATTAAACCATACATTAATTAAAACAAAGGCGATCATAATCACAACCAAGGTAACAATTGATCCAACGGCATAATGATACCAAGCCTCGGTATGAATGGCATATTTTCTAATCTTTCTAATCTTCAAGCGCATTGCATCCATCTTGATCTTGTGATCAGCGACGACATCCGCAACATGCAATTCCAATATCATCTTCTCCTCCTCAATTTTTTTTATTTTTTCCTTCAAGAAATTGTTTTCTTCTTCAACTAAATTTAACCTCTCGACAATAGAGTCGGTTGGAATTTCCGGTTCACATACATCCTAGATAAATAAAATCTATGTCACGTTGGTCCGCATAATTATCATAAACAATAAATGAACCAATAGTTATAAAGATTAATATATATACCACATCCGAATCATAAACAGGACGAGGGCCGACGGGGGCGGATACCAAAACCATCGCACTATATAAGATGCAATAATAAAAGTAAGAAAATGATACAAGTATCTATCTAAACATACAAGTAAGAATATTTTTCCTTTCAGAAAGAAGATAAGAGCAAGAGGCTCACCACGGTGGTGTCGGTGATGAGATCGGCGCGGGTGATCGACGGCGGTGAAGATAGGGGTGGGGCGTGACGGACCGCTAAATCTAGACAAATCTCGAGGAAAATGGAGCTTTGAGGTCGAGCTTCGAGAGGAGAAAGCTTAACTAGTGTGGCTCGGGCATTTCATCGAACACCTGATGTGCATAGGAGGTGAGCTAGAGCACCACAAGCCCCTCCTCTCACCGGCCCAGAAAAACAGAGCATTCAATGCTCTGCTCTGGCGCGAGGGGTATATATAGGCGGCACCACTTGTCCCGGTTCGTGGCATGAACCGGGACTAAATGGGAGCCTTTGGTCCCGGTTCATGCCACGAACCGGGACCAATGGTGGTGGGCCAGGAGCCAGGCACATTGGTCCTGGTTCGTCCCACCAACCGGGACCAAAAGGTCCAGACGAACCGGGACCAATGGCCCACGTGGCCCGGCCACCCCCCTGGGCTCACAAACCGGGTCCAATGCCCCCATTGGTCCCGGTTCTAGATTGAACCGGGACTAATGGGCTAACCCACCCTGGACCGTTGCCCCTTTTCTACTAGTGTACGTACACTCGTGTACACACTGAATATGGATATAGCTTGAGTCATCCAAGTAAAATCACGGTGCCCTAGCCTCCATTAGGATTCAACATGTCATGATATCTTTAGGTTGTTCTCGAGACATAATAACTTCATATGATAAATCGTTTAATTTCTTCAGGTCCGATTTGCTTGAGCTCAACGTTGGAATTTGCTTGACATCGTCGAACAATAATTAATATATGCCTGGGTTCATCAACCAAGCATAGGTTGGGGGTTAATCCTATTTTCTAAAAGAAACCTCCATCCTATTTTGGGCCTCCGGTAATTTGTCTGGCTAGCTAACACAAACAAAAAGTGGGTATGTGTACAACATAGCACACACTAATTATAACAGGAGGATTATATGCACATGGCAGCTAGCGCAAGCCTGTGGAGGTAGGTTAATTATGTTAACTCTGTCATCTGTTTTTGCTGACGATGTTGTACCTATATTACTTAACTTGATTCAGGAGCTGGCTGGCTAGCTGGTTTGCTAGCTAGCTTGCAAACAAGACAAGCTCATCTGCAAGGAAAAGAACCTGATGCATATGCTGGCCCTCTGATTCACTTGGTGGTGAAGAAACCAACCCACAACATGCATGCATGTATCCAAAACACATCTCATCCATCCAAACACTAGTAGAAAACGGGCCTTTTGTCCCGGTTTGTAAGGGTCGTTACTAATGCCCTGACCCTTTAGTCCCGGTTCAAACATGTGGCCTGTGCGCCGAACCTCCACGTGGCCTGTGCGCCGAGCCCAGGCAGGAGGGCCTTTGGTCCCGGTTGGTGGCACCAACCGGGACCAATAGACCTCCACGTGTCAGCATTTCTGTGGCTGGGATTTTTGTTTTTTTTAAAAGGGGGGGGGGTGTTGGGTAACGTAGCAGAAATTCAAAATTTTCTACGCAACACCAAGATCAATCTATGAAGTAATCTAGCAACGAGGGAAGGAGAGTGCATCTACATACCCTTGTAGATCGCTAAGCGGAAGCGTTCAAGTGAACGGGGTTATGGAGTCGTACTCGTCGTGATCCAAATCACCGATGATCCTAGTGCCGAATGGACGGCACCTCCGCGTTCAACACACGTGCAGCCCGGTGACGTCTCCCATGCCTTGATCCAGCAAGGGGAGAGGGAGAGGTTGGGGAAGACTCCGTCTAGCAGCAGCACGATGGCGTGGTGGTGGTGGAGGAGCGTGGTACTCAAGCAGGGCTTCGCCAAGCACCGCAAGAGACGAGGAGGAGAGAGGTAGGGCTGCGCCAGGGAGAGATCAAATCATGTGTGTTGCAGCCCCCAAAACCTCAAGTATATATAGGGGAAGGGGAGGGGCTGCGCCCCCATCTAGGGTTCCCTCCGTAGGGGTGGAGGCAGCCCCCAAAACCCATCTAGGGTGCGGCCAAGGGGGGAGAGAGGGGGGGCGCACCTAGGGTGGGCCTTAAGGCCCATCTGGACCTAGGGTTTGCCCCCTCCCACTCTCCCTGCGCCTTGGGCCTTGGTGGGGGGGGGGGGGGGCGCACCAGCCCACCTGGGGCTGGTCCCCTCCCACACTTGACCCACGCAACCTTCTGGGGCTAGTGGCCCCACCTGGTGGACCCCCGGACACCTCCGGTGGTCCCGGTACACTACCGGTGATGCCCAGAACACTTCCGGTGGCCAAAACCATACTTCCTATATATAAATCTTTACCTCCGGACCATTCCGGAACTCCTTGTGACGTCCGAGATCTCATCCGGGACTCCGAACAACATTTGGTAACCACGTACATCTATTCCCTATAACCCTAGCGTCATCGAACCTTAAGTGTATAGACCCTACGGGTTCGGGAGACACGTAGACATGACCGAGACAACTCCCCGGCTAATAACCAACAGCGGGATCTGGATACCCATGTTGGCTCCCACATGTTCCACGATGATCTCATCGGATGAACCACGATGTCAGGGATTCAATCAATCCCGTATTCAATTCCCTTTGTCTACCGGTATAGCACTTGCCCGAGATTCGATCGTCAGTATCTCGATACCTTGTTCATTCTCATTACTGGCAAGTCTCTTTACTCGTTCCGCAACACATCATCCCGTGATCAACTCCTTGATCACATTGTGCACATTATGATGATGTCCTACCGAGTGGGCCCAGAGATACCTCTCCGTCACACGGAGTGACAAATCCCAGTCTCGATTCGTGCCAACCCAACAGACACTTTCGGAGATACCTATAGTGTACCTTTATAGCCACCCAGTTACGTTGTGACGTTTGGTACACCCAAAGCATTCCTACGGTATCCGGGAGTTGCACAATCTCATGGTCTAAGAAAATGATACTTGACATTAGAAAAGCTTTAGCATACGAACTACACGATCTTGTGTTAGGCTTAGGATTGGGTCTTGTCCATCACAACATTCTCCTAATGATGTGATCCCGTTATCAATGACATTTAATGTCCATGGTCAGGAAACCGTAACCATCTATTGATCAACGAGCTAGTCAACTAGAGGCTTACTAGGGACATGGTGTTGTCTATATGTCCACACATGTATCTGAGTTTCCTATCAATACAATTATATCATGGATAATAAACGATTATCATGAACAAGGAAATATAATAATAAATAATTTATTATTGCCTCTAGGGCATATTTCCAACAGTCTCCCACTTGCACTAGAGTCAATAATCCAGTTCACATCGCTATGTGATTAACACTCAAGGTCACATCCCCATGTGACTAACACCCAAAGAGTTCTGGGTTTGATCATGTTATGCTTGTGAGAGATTTTATAGTCAACGGGTCTGAACCTTTCAGATCCGTGTGTGCTTTACAAATCTCTATGTCATCTTGTAGATGCAGCTACCACGCTCTATTTGGATCTATTCCAAATAACTTTTCTACTATACGAATCCGGTTTACTACTCAGAATCATCCAGATTAGTGTCAAAGATTGCATCGGCGAACCCTTTACGACAAACTCTTTTACCACCTCCATAATCGAGAAAATTTCTTAGTCTGCTAGTTACTAAGGATAACCTTGACCGTTGTCCTGTGATCCATTCCTAGATCACACTTGTACCCCTTGACTGACTAATGGCTTGGCACACTTCAGGTGCAGTACACAACATAGCATACTTTAGAGCCTACGTCTAAAGCATAGGGGACGACCTTTGTCCTTTCTCCCTATTCTGCCGTGGTCAGTTCTTGAGTCTTACTCAACACTCATACCTTATAACACAGCCAAGAACTCCTTATTTGCCGATCTATTTTGAACTCCTTTAAAATCTTGTCATGGTATGTGTTCGTTTGAAAGTACTATTAAGCGATTTTGATCTATCCTTATAGATCTTGATGCTCAATGTTCAAGTAGCTTAATCCAGGTTTTCCATTGAAAAACACCTTTTCAAATTACCCTCCATGCTTTCCATAAATTCTACATCATTTCTGATCAACAATATGTTCACAACATATACTCATCAAAAATTATATAGTGCTCCCACTCACTTCTTTGGAAATACAAGTTTCTCATAAACTTTGTATAAGACCAAATCTTTGATCATCTCATCAAAGCGTACATTCCAACTCCGAGATGCTTACTCCAGTCCTTAGAAGGATCGGTGGAGTTTTGCATACTTGTTAGCATCTTTCAGGATTGACAAAACCTTCTGGTTGCATCTCATACAACCTTTCCTCAAGAAAATCGTCGAGGAAACAATGTTTTGACATCCTATCTGTAAGATTTCATAAATAATGCAGTAACTGCTAACATAATTCCAACAGACTTTTAGCATCGCTACGAGTGAGAAAGTCTCATCGTAGTCAACTCCTTGAACTTGTCGGGAAACATCTTAGCGACAAGTCGAGCTTTCTCAATGGTGACACTTACAATCATTGTCCGTCTTCCTTTTAAAATCCATCTGCACCTAATAGCCTTACGGCCATCAAGTAGGTCTTCCAAAGTCTACACTTTGTTTTCATACATGGATCCTCTCCCGGATTTTATGGCCTCGAGCCATTTTTTTTGGAATCCGGGCCCACCATCGCTTCTCTATAGCTCGTAGGTTCATTGTTGTCTAGCAACATGACTTCCAAAATAGGATTACGTGCCACTTTGAAATAGCACGCATCCTTGTCGTCCTACGAGGTTTGGTAGTGACTTGATCTGAAGTTTCATGATCACTATCATAAGCTTCCACTTCAATTGGTGTAGGTGCCACAGGAACAACTTCCTGTGCCCTGCTACACACTAGTTGAAGTGACGGTTCAATAACCTCATCAGGTCTCCACCATCCTCCCACTCAATTCTTTCGAGAGAAACTTTTCCTCGAGAAAGGACCCGATTCTAGAAACAATCCCTATTGCTTTCGAATGTGAGACAGGAGGTATACCCAACTATTTTGGGTGTCCTATGAAGATGCATTTATCTGCTTTGGGTTCGAGCTTATCAGCCTGAAACTTTTTCACATAAGCGTTGCAGCCCCAAACTTTTAAGAAATGACAGCTTAGGTTTCTCTAAACCATAGTTCATACGGTGTCGTCTCAACGGATTTGTGTGGTTCCCTATTTAAAGTGAATGCGGTTGTCTCTAATGCCTAACCCATAAACGATAGTGGTAATTCGATAAGAGACATCATGGTATGCACCATATCCAATAGGGTGCAGTTATGATGTTCGGACACACCATCACACTATGGTGTTCCCGGCGGTATTAGTCGTGAAACAATTTCCACAATGTCTTAATTGTGTGCCAAACTCGTAACTCAGATATAAATCTCTGTGATCATATCATAGACATTTTATCCTCTTGTCACGACGATCTTCAACTTCACTCTGAAATTACTTGAACCTTTCAATAATTCAGACTCATGATTCATCAAGTAAATATACCCAGCATCTACTCAAATCATCTGTGAAGTAAGAACATAACGATATCCACTACATGCCTCAGCACTCATTGGACTGCACACATCAGGATGTATTACTTCCAACAAGTTGCTTTCTTGCTCCATCTTACTGAAAACGAGGTCTTTCAGTCATCTTGCCCATGTGGTATGATTTGCATGTCTCAAGTGATTCAAAATCAAGTGAGTCCAAACGATCCATCTGTATGGAGCTTCTTCATGCGTTTTATACCAATATGACTCAAATTGCAGTGCCACAAGTATGTGGTACTATCATTACTATCTTATATCTTTTGGCATGAATATGTGTATCACTACGATCGGGATGGTATTATTCAAATAAACAGAGTAACCATTATTCTCCTTAAATGAATAACCGTATTGCGATAAACATAATCCAATCATGTCTATGCCCAACACAAACACCAAATAACAATTATTTATGTTTTAATACCAATCTCGATGGTAGAGGGAGCGTACGATATTTGATTACATCAACCTTGGAAACACTTCCAACACATATCGTCATCTCACCTTTAGCTAGTCTCCGTTTATTCCGTAGCCTTTTATTTCGAGTTACTAACACTTAGCAACCGAACCGGTATCTAATACCCTGGTGCTACTAGGAGTACTAGTAAAGTACACATTAATGTAATGTATATCCAATATACTTCTGTTGACCTTCCCTGCCTTCTCATCTACCAAGTATCTAGGGTAGTTCTGCTTCAGTGACCGTTCCCCTTATTTCTGAAGCACTTAGTCTCGGGCTTGGGTTCAACTTTGGGTTTCTTCAATAGAGCGGCAACTGATTTGTCGTTTCATGAAGTATCCCTTTCTTGCCCTTGCCCTTCTTGAAACTAGTGGTTTTACTAACCATCAACAATTGATGCTCCCTTTTGATTTCTACTTTCGCGGTGTCGCGAATAGCTCAAGGATCATATCTATCCCTGATATGTTATAGTTCATCATGAAGCTCTAGTAGCTTGGTGGCAGTGACTTTGGAGAACAATCACTATCTTATCTGGAAGATCAACTCCCACTTGATTCAAGCGATTCTAGTACTCATACAATCTGAGCACATGCTCAACGATTGAGCTTTTCTCCTTAGTTTGTAGGCTTAGGAAACTTGTCGGAGGTCTCATACCTCTTGACGCGGGCACTAGCCTGAAAGCCCAATTTCAGTCCTTGGAACATCTCATATGTTCTGCGATGTTTCAAAAAACGTCTTTGGTGCCTCAATTCTAAACCATACGCACTGAACTATCATGTAGTCATCAAAGCGTGTATGTCAGATGTTTGCAACATCCACAACCGACGCTCGAGGTTCAGCTTACTGAGCGGTGCATTAAGGACATAATCCTTCTGTGCAACAATGAGGACAATCCTCAGTTTACAGACCCAGTCTGCATAATTGCTACTATCAACTTTCAACTAAATTTTCTCTAGGAACGTATCTAAAACAGTAGAGCTAAAGCGTAAGCTACGACATAATTTGCAAAGTCCTTTCGACTATGTTCATGATAATTGAGTTCATCTGATTATTTCATGAACTCCCACTCAGATAGACATCCCTCTAGTCATCTAAGTGATACATGATCCGAATCAACTAAGCCGTGTCCGATCATCACGTGAGACGAACTAGTCATCATCGGTGAACATCTTCATGTTGATCGCATCTTCTATACGACTCATGTTCGACCTTTCGGTCCTCCGTGTTCCGAGGCCATGTCTGTACATGCTAGGCTCGTCAAGTCAACCTAAGTGTTTCGCATGTGTTCCGAGGCCATGTCTGTACATGCTAGGCTCGTCAACACCCCTTGTATTCGAACGTAAGAATCTATCACACCCGATCACCACGTGGTGCTTCGAAACGACGAACCTTCGCAACGGTGCACAGTTAGGGAGAACACTTTTCTTGAAATTTTAGTGAGGGATCATCTTATTTAAGCTACCGTCGTTCTAAGCAAATAAGATGTAATAACATGATAAACATCACATGCAATCAAATAGTGACCTGATATGGCCATCATCACTTTGCTCCTTTCAATCTCCATCTTCGGGGCTCCATGATCATCATCGTCACCGGCATGACACCATGATCTCCATCATCATGATCTCCATCATCGTGTCTTCATGAAGTTGTCTTGCCAACAATCACTTCTACTACTACAGCTAACGGTTAGCAATAAAGTAAAGTAATTACATGACGTTTATGTTGACACGCAGGTCATAAATAAATTAAGACAACTCCTATGGCTCCTGCCGGTTGTCATACTCATCGACATGCAAGTCGTGATTCCTATTACAAGAACATGATCATCTCATACATCACATATATCATTCATCACATCCTTTGGCCATATCACATCACAAAAACACTTGCTGCAAAAACAAGTTAAACGTCCTCTAATTGTTGTTGCAAGTTTTTTTACGTGGCTGCTATAGGTTGCTAGCAAGAACGTTTCTTACCTACGCCAAAACCACAACGTGAATTGCCAATTTCTATTTACCCTTCATAAGGACCCTGTTCATCGAATCCGATCCGACTAAAGTGGGAGAGACAGACACCCGCCAACCACCTTATGCAACTAGTGCATGTCAGTCGGTGGAACCGGTCTCACGTAAGCGTACGTGTAAGGTTGGTCCGGGCCGCTTCATCCCACAATGCCGCCGAATCAAGATAAGACTAGTAACGGCAAGATAATTGACAATATCGACGCCCACAACTGCTTTGTGTTCTACTCGTGCATAGAAACTACGCATAGACCTAGCTCATGATGCCACTGTTGGGTAACGTAGCAGAAATTCAAAATTTTCTACGCAACACCAAGATCAATCTATGAAGTAATCTAGCAACGAGGGAAGGAGAGTGCATCTACATACCCTTGTAGATCGCTAAGCGGAAGCGTTCAAGTGAATGGGGTTGATGGAGTCGTACTCGTCGTGATCCAAATCACCGATGATCCTAGTGCCGGACGGATGGCACCTCCGCGTTCAACACACGTGCAGCCCGGTGACGTCTCCCATGCCTTGATCCAGCAAGGGGAGAGGGAGAGGTTGGGGAAGACTCCGTCCAGCAGCAGCACGACGGCGTGGTGGTGGTGGAGGAGCGTGATACTCCAGCAGGGCTTCGCCAAGCACCGCAAGAGACGAGGAGGAGAGAGGTAGGGCTGCGCGAGGGAGAGATCAAATCGTGTGTGTTGCAGCCCCCAAAACCTCAAGTATATATAGGGGAAGGGGAGGGGCTGCTCCCCCATCTAGGGTTCCCTCCCTAGGGGTGGTGGCAGCCCCCAAAACCCATCTAGGGTGCGGCCAAGGGGGATAGAGGGGGACGCACCTAGGGTGGGCCTTAAGGCCCATCTGGACCTAGGGTTTGCCCCCTCCCACTCTCCCTGCGCCTTGGGCCTTGGTGGGGGGGGGGGGGGGCGCACCAGCCCACCTGGGGCTGGTCCCCTCCCACACTTGGCCCACGCAACCTTCTGGGGCTGGTGGCCCCACCTGGTGGACCCCCGGACACCTCTGGTGGTCCCGGTACACTACCGGTGATGCCCAGAACACTTCCGGTGGCCAAAACCATACTTCCTATATATAAATCTTTACCTCCGGACCATTCCGAAACTCCTCGTTACGTCCGGGATCTCATCCGGGACTCCAAATAACATTCGGTAACCACGTACATCTATTCCCTATAACCCTAGCGTCATCGAACCTTAAGTGTGTAGACCCTACGGGTTCGGGAGACACGTAGACATGACTGAGACAACTCTCCGGCCAATAACCAACAGCGGGATCTGGATACCCATGTTGGCTCCCACATGTTCCACGATGATCTCATCGGATGAACCACGATGTCAGGGATTCAATCAATCCCGTATTCAATTCCCTTTGTCTACCGGTATAGCACTTGCCCGAGATTCGATCGTCAGTATCTCGATACCTTGTTCATTCTCGTTACTGGCAAGTCTCTTTACTCGTTCCGCAACACATCATCCCGTGATCAACTCCTTGATCACATTGTGCACATTATGATGATGTCCTACCGAGTGGGCCCAGAGATACCTCTCCATCACACGGAGTGACAAATCCCAGTCTCGATTCGTGCCAACCCAACATACACTTTCGGAGATACCTATAGTGTACCTTTATAGCCACCCAGTTACGTTGTGACGTTTGGTACACCCAAAGCATTCCTACGGTATCCGGGAGTTGCACAATCTCATGGTCTAAGGAAATGATACTTGACATTAGAAAAGCTTTAGCATACGAACTACACGATCTTGTGCTAGGCTTAGGATTGGGTCTTGTCCATCACATCATTCTCCTAATGATGTGATCCCGTTAGCAATGACATCCAATGTCCATGGTCAGGAAACCGTAACCATCTATTGATGAACGAGCTAGTCAACTAGTGGCTTACTAGGGACATGGTGTTGTCTATGTGTCCACACATGTATCTGAGTTTCCTATCAATACAATTATAGCATGGATAATAAACGATTATCATGAACAAGGAAATATAATAATAACTAATTTATTATTGCCTCTAGGGCATATTTCCACCTCTCCTTCTCCGAGAGATTGGTCGAACAACAAGTTCTCGTATATCTATCTGACACTACCAGCTACATATATACAATAATTATCTCTTACAAATATAATCTCCTAAATTACGGACGCATGGTCCACATTGTATTCTCCGTCTTCAGCAATCACGTGGTCAAGAAAGAATGCCGCCAGTTCCTCTTGAATTGCTTGCATGCGATCTGGTTCTAGGAGTTCATCCCGCTGCCGAAACATCTAAATTGAAGAAGGGGTCAATACATATATATATATATATATATATATATATATATATATATATATATATATATATATATATATATATATATATATATATATATATATATATATATATATATATGAATGAATGAAACTCAACACAAATGATGGTAATAAACTAAAATTGTGAATATTATTTCTTACGCACTTCATATTGTTCGTCAGAGTACCCGCCCCGCTCACAGGTCGTGTGGCGGATGGACTCGCAAACGTAGTATCCACGGAAATCATTCCCTTGTTCCTGCCACAATCACTTTACAAAAAATAGAGGTCAATCAAACAGATAAGCAAGAATGCCAAATGATATTGATGAAACTAGCGCTTGAATCAATAGCTAGGAGACGCGCGGAACATGGTACTATAGTACTTACTTTCGGGTATCTAAATTCCAGCTCCTTCGGGAGTCCCGGGGAATTTGTGCTGAATTTTCTCCAAACACTGCCAGACAAAAGAAAACAATTACTTGATATCAGGAAATGAACAAAGTTGCTGATATGGTGGATAATGATCGATTTAACTTACTTCTCGAGGATTTCAGTCATGTCCGCATACTCCTGGGGATCTTTTCATTTAGAGTCCAAGACAGTTACTACTCCCTGCTCAAGCCTAATCTCTAGGAGAATATAGTGGTACCTGCGCACGCATGCATAACTCATCAATTACATTACTACAACCTGGACTAATATATAAGGGAAACCGAATATGCACAAGACAGTAACACTCACTTGAAGTTGTAAGGAAAGAGTATTATATCTTTGTTTTCATTTATTTTGAATGATCGTAGCAAGTTGGCCTCGGTATCTACGGCACGATGTTCAACCTCAGTTGCATCTATGAGATATGTGTTAATGAACCAAATATCACCGATTTGTCTTTTCTTCAATTCGGCGATCTTCAATCTGCATAATATAGTGAGGATAATTATAAGTACATGCAATGAAAGAGCTGAGCTATATAGAGAGACTTAATGACAGAAGTAGTAGTACTTACAGACAGTAGCAGGTGACCGTTGCTTTATCGAGGGCCAATTGATTGAAAAACTGATAGAACTCCTCAAATGGAATAGGCAACAGTTCAATTCCAACGAGGTCATGCTCCGGTTTAACTCTCGCATACAAAGTACTCCTCCCCCCAGACTCTCTGTAGATTTTCAAGTACCAATCATGCAATCTTCGCATCATCGTTGTTAGAGATTTTTCATCTATGACGAGAGGCTTCCCGTACTCGTATATGTGTATCTGCACCTCCATGGGATCATAATGTACATCGTCGGGCAGGTAATCGTCAAGATTGCTATAACCGGGCACCATCCTCGGATCGACGATGTCGCTAGGCACCTTGAGCGGGGGGCACATTTGCTTCGCTTGTTCGCCGAGCTGGGCAATTTGTTTCCCAGCTGCTCGTCATTCTTTCAACCTTTGATCACTGACTGTACTTCCCGACCGCTCTGCTTCGGCCCATGTCTTTGCAATAATGCGCTCATAGTTGCCTTTCGGCGGAGACTTGGGTAGTTTTGCCAGGGCAGCTAGAGTGCGCTTCACTTTCACCGGATCTACCTTCTCCTCTGGAGGTGGATGTCTCTTTGCTTTCAACCCTTGAAACCAGTCACCCACTTCGGTTCGCGCGATCTTCACGTTCTCCTCCGGGGTCCTCTCGTATGCTAACTTCTCTGGAGTCTTCAGAGAAAGACCGAATCTGTATATCTTCCCGCCTCTAGCTGTACTGCTAGATGCCGGCTGAGCAGACAGAGCGGCTGTCTTCTTTACTTGCTTACGAGGCGGAGGAGAAGGACTATGACGCGCCGGAGCAGCTGCTGGAGCGGCGGCGAGTCTCTTCCGCCCTTGCCGACGAGGCGGAGAAGGAGGAGGTTGGCTGCTCGGGCGCGCAGGCGCAGGCGGAGAAGGAGGCGGAGTGCCGCCACACGCCGGAGAAGGAGCCGGCCGAGTGCCCTGATCGTCACTCGCCGGAGGAGGAGGCGGTGGAGGAGGCGGAGTGCCTTGACTCGCCGGAGTAGGAGGAGGAGGAGGCGGAGGCGTCCAGTTCTGAAGGTTGATGAAATCCTTCCGCCATAGGCATGGAGTCTTCATAGCAGAACCCAGCCTAGTCTCCCCTTCACCGGTAGAGTGGTCAAGCAGGAGCTCCTCAAATCCCTCCGTTATTTCATCCACCATCACCCTAGCATATCCTTCTAGAATCGGCCGGCAGTGAAAAGTTGCGCCGGGTTCAGAAGGATAAACAGAGCCAACAGCCGCCTTGACCTTCATATTAATCCATTGCGTCATAAGGTGGCAATTTTGAGACTCCGTGATAGCATCCACGGGATAGTTGGCAGGAACCGTCAAGACATGCTCCGGCTGAAGCAGCTCGGTGGAAGCCACGCTGCTTCTCTGCTGAGATGGCGGGGTAGCTTCGGGGGAAGCTTCGGCAGTTCGTTTGCTGCGTTTTGCTTCTCGTTCCTCTATCCTGAGTACCCTTGCTTTAAGCGCCTATAGTTCGGACTGCTGCACTTTCTTCCTCCTCTCCTGGCATTTATAACCGCCTGCGTCCGGAAACCCAGCCTTCCACGGAATGGAGCCTGGCGTGCCTCGTGTCCGCCCAGGGTGCTCATGATTCCCGAGAGCCATTGTGAGCTCGTCCTTCTCTTTGTCTGGAAGGAACGTCCCTTGCTGCGCTGCTTCGATATAGTAACGAAGCTTCTTCAAGGGTATGTCAAGTTGCTCGTCCGTCCAAATGCACTTCCCTGTTACAGGGTCCAAGGTTCCGCCAGCCCCAAAGAACCAAGTCCGGCAACGGTTGGGCCAGTTCATTGTCTCTGGTTCGATCCCTTTTCCGATGTAGCCACCTGACCCCGTGCGATGGTGATACTTCTTCTTTGCAACATTTGTCTTGTTTGTCGCCGACATCTTCTTACTCTTTTCCGATGTCTTGTGGGCCACAAATGCGGGCCAGTGATCTCTGATCTTCTCATATCTGCCCTCGAATTCTGGTGTCTCGTTTTTATCGGCAAACCTATTCAGCTCTTTCTTCCACCTCCTGAATAGGTTTGCCATCCTCTTAAGAGCACAAGACTTGATTAATTGCTCTTTAACTGGCTTCTTCGGATCATCCTCTGGCGGTAGGGTTAAATTTGACTTCAGCTCAGTCCAAAGATCATTTTTCTGCATATCATTGGCGTAAGACACCTCAGGGTCTTCTGTAGCCGGCTTTAACCATTGCTGGATGCTGATCGGGATCTTGTCCCTAACCAGAACCCCGCACTGAGCAACAAATGCGTTCTTTGTTCGGATGGGTTCAATCGGTTGGCCGTCGGGCGCGATTGCTATGATCTCAAACCTTTCATCCGAGCTCAACTTTTTCTTCGGGCCTCGTCTCTTTACCTCAGTTGTGCTCGATCCGGAGGGCTAGAAAAAAGAACAAAGACTTAATTAATATGTGTACATACCAAAACAATGAATGCATCAATTAGCTAGTCAGCACAGGCTTAACTAATATATATACCTGGCCGGACTCGGTTCGGTCACCGGAGCCGTCATCACGGTCTCCTTCTTGCACCGGCATTGGGTCACCAGAGCCGTCCTCACGTTCTCCTTCTTGCACCGGCATTAGGTCACTGGAGCCAGCCTCTTCACCCTCTCCTTCCAGACCATCGGTGTCGTTGAGAAACAACGAGACAGCATCACTTCCTTGTGCGATTATGTCCCTCAACAAAGCTTCTTTTGCTTCGTCTCGGGCGGTGTCCATAGTTTCTACAAATATTTACTACATAGCAATTATTATTCAAACATGACAGATGGATATATTAGTGGCAAACATAGAACTAGCTAGCTAATCATAGTATGGAATCATATATATTAATTAGTGGCCTCGACGCTACTTCTCTAGGGTTTGGGGTGGCCTCGACAACGCTTCAAGGGTTTGGGGTGGCCTCGAGAGAGTTTGTCGGGTAGGGGCGCAGCGGGAGGGGGTAGGAGACCGACATCGTTTTTTTCTAGGGTTTGGGTGTCCTCGAGAGTTTTCGTCGAGCGAGAGGGTCGGAGGGTGCTCCCGCGGTATACGTTATCACAGTCGAGAGGGGGTATATATATCGACCGCCCCTCATGTCGAAGTTATCAGAGGGGTATATCGACCACCCCCTCATGTTGAAGTTATCGGGAGAGGGAATAGAGGAGAAGAAGAAAGGAATAGAGGAGAAGATCGACGAAAAAAAAGAAGAAAAAAAAGAGGAGAAGAAAATAGAATAGGAATAGAGGAGAAGAAGAGAAAATAGAATATATTCTATTTTCTCTTCTTCTCCTCTATTCCTTTCTTCTTCTCCTCTTCTTTTTCTTCTTCTTATTTATTTCTCCTCTTCTTCCTCTCCTCTTCTTCTTCTTTCTTCCTCTTCTTATTTCCTTTTTCCTCTCATTCTTTTTCTTGTTCTTCCTTTCCTAGGTAGATATATAAAACTTTTCTAAAAATGTAACTTTTGCATATATACATGGAAAAAAATGTTATCGTGGAGGGGGTATATATCGACCCCCCCCCCTCGACCCTCTTTTCCTTCTTCTTCCTTCTTCCTTCTTCCTCTTTTCTTCTCCAACACAAAACACATCTCATCTCATCTCATTTCATCCAAAAATAATTCTTTGCATATGAACATTTTTTTAAATATTAATGAGCATATGAACATACATATCACCAAAAAATAGAGCTTTTTCTTGGTAACAAAAAAATGCAAAAGCGAGCATTATACAGCATATACAGAGCATTATACAGTGAACATACATACATACATAGATACATGCATACATACATACGGTGAGCATATATAGAGCATTATACGACGACGACGACGATGGTTGGCGGTGGCGCGCGCTTACGGATGACGTGCGGGGACGACAATGAGAAGGAAAGGGGAGGAGGCAGGGGCTCACAGCGCGGGGAGGGTTCGAGGTCGCTGGCCGGAATCGGTGCGGCGGCGGACGAACGGCCTCGGGGACGGGTCGCGGGAGCCGGCGTGGTGCTTCCCTGCAGCGACGGCGACGACAAGCGCGGGCGACGGCGACGACGGGCGCGGGCGACGATGACGGCGTCGGCGGGGGCGACGGGCGGCTTCGGTGCAGCCTGGCGGCGATGGGGCAGGGGCGACGACGGGGGCGCGCGGACGGTGTCGGGCCGGCGCGCGGACGGCGCCTGGGCGGCGGGCGGCGTCGGGGCAGCGGACGATTTGATCTGGGCAGCCTGGCGGCGTCGATGAGCTCGGCGTCGTCGCGCGGGCCGGGGGGCAACTGGCGATGAGTTCGTCAAATTTTCCTAAGTGCTACTTATATACCGAGGCCTTTGGTCCCGGTTCGTGGCACAAACCAGGACCAATGCCCCCTTTAGTCCCGGTTGGTGCCACCAACCGGGACCAAAGGCTCCGCACCCAAAAGTTTAGTCCCACCTCGCTAGTTGAGAGGGCTCGGGAGTGGTTTATAAGCGCTGCTGCGCCCACCCTCTCGAGCTGCTCTCAACTGCAGGCTTTCGGGCCTAATCTGTCACTGCAATGCCTGTGGGCCTACTGGGCCTGCTGCGGGCCTGAATCCTGGCCCATGGTTGGGTTTCTAGTCGTATTCAGGCCGTGGTGGCCCAGTAGGTGGCATTTTTTTTTCTTTTTTGCTATTTATTTTTTCATTTCTACTTAGAACTAAATACTTATAGCTTTG
This sequence comes from Aegilops umbellulata, assembly GCA_032464435.1. NCBI lineage: Eukaryota > Viridiplantae > Streptophyta > Magnoliopsida > Poales > Poaceae > Aegilops > Aegilops umbellulata. The sequence continues at coordinate 9,505,505 of CP136057.1, forward strand.
TAGTGATTTTTTTTATTTTAGGTCATAAAAATTATAAACTTTCTGTTAGTGCCATTAGTTTTAAATTTGGAATAGTTTAAATTTGAATTTTTTAAAATTTGTGTGAATCACTAGTTTATGAATAACTTTACTATAAAAAATGATTTTTGAGTCATTCTTTTTCCTGCTATTTAGTATTACTGTGTTTTATCATTATACTCAATTTGGTAATTTTAGTTAGTCATAACAAATATTATAGGCATTTTTTCTTTTTTGCTATTTATTTTTCATTTCTACTTAGAACTAAATACTTATAGTTTTTTAATGATTTCTTTTTTCTTTTAGGTCACAAAAATTATAAATGTTCTGTTAGTGCCATTAGTTTTAAAATTTGAATAGTTTAATTTTAAAAAATTTAAAATTTGTGTGAATCACAAGTTTGTGTAGAAATACGGGCCCCAGAATGACAATCTCGTCGACTAGATGAACTAGGACATGCGTCATGATATTGAAGAAGGATGGTGGGAACACCAGCTCGAAACTGACAAGACATTGCGCCACATCACTCCTTAGCCTTGGTACGATTTCTGGATCGATCACCTTCTGAGAGATTGCATTGAGGAATGCACATAGCTTCACAATGGCTAATCTGACGTTTTCCGGTAGAAGCCCCCTCAATGCAACCAGAAGCAGTTGCTTCATAATCACGTGGCAGTCATGAGACTTTAGGTTCTGAAACTTTTTCTTTGGGATATTTATTATTCCCTTTATATTCGACGAGAAGCCAGTCGGGACCTTCATACTGAGCAGGCATTCAAAGAAGATTTTTTTCTCTTCTTTCGTAAGAGCGTAGCTGGCAGGACCTTCATACTGCTTCGGAGGCATGCCGTCTTTTTCGTGCAAACGTTGCAGGTCCTCCCGTGCCTTAGGTGTATCTTTTGTCTTTCCATACACGCCCAAGAAGCCTAGCAGGTTCACGCAAAGGTTCTTCGTCACGTGCACCACGTCGGTTGAAGAGCGGACCTCTAGGTCTTTCCAGTAGGGTAGGTCCTAAAATATAGATTTCTTCTTCCACATGGGTGTGTGTCCCTCAGCGTCATTCGGAACAGCTAGTGCGCCGGGACCCTTTCCGAAGATTACGTGTAAATCATTGACCATAGCAAGTACGTGATCACCGGTACACATGGCGGACTTCTTCCGGTGATCTGCCTCGCCTTTGAAATGCTTGCCTTTCTTTCGACATTGATGGTTGGTCGGAAGAAATCGACGATGGCCCAGGTACACATTCTTCCTGCATTTGTCCAGGTATATACTTTTAGTGTCATCTAAACAGTGTGTACATGCGTGTTATCCTTTGTTTGTCTGTCCTGAAAGGTTACTGAGCGCTGGCCAATCGTTGATGGTCACGAACAGCAACGCCTTTAGGTTAAATTCCTCTTGTCTGTGCTCATCCCACGTACGTACGCCGTTTCCATTCCACAGCTGTAAAAGTTCTTCAACTAATAGCCTTAGGTACACATCAATGTCATTGCCGGGTTGCTTAGGGCCTTGGATGAGAACTGGCATCATAATGAACTTCCTCTTCATGCATATCCAAGGAGGAAGGTTATACATACATACAGTCACATGCCAGGTGCTGTGATTGCTGCCCTGCTCCCCGAAAGGATTAATGCCATCCGCGCTTAAAGCAAACCATACGTTCCTTGGGTCCTTTGCAAACTCATCCCGGTACTTTCTCTTGATTTTTCTCCACTGCGACCCGTCAGTGGGTGCTCTCAACTTCCCGTCTTTCTTACGGTCCTCAGTGTGCCATCGCATCGACTTGGCATGCTTTCCTTTTTTGAACAGACGTTTCAACCGTGGTATTATAGGAGCATACCACATCACCTTCGTAGGAACCCTCTTCCTGTGGGGCTCGCCGTGAACATCACCAGGGTCATCTCGTCTGATCTTATACCGCAATGCACCGCATACCGGGCATGCGTTCAGAAACTTGTATGCACCGCGGTATAGGATGCAGTCATTAGGGCATGCATGTATCTTCTCCACCTCCAATCTTAGAGGGCATACGACCTTCTTTGCTGCGTATGTACTGTCGGGCAATTCGTTATCCTTTGGAAGCTTCTTCTTCAATATTTTTAGTAGCTTCTCAAATTCTTTGTCAGGCACAGCATTCTCTGCCTTCCACTGCAGCAATTCCAGTATGGTATCGAGCTTTGTGTTGCCATCTTCGCAATTGGGGTACAACCCTTTTTTATGATCCTCTAACATGCGATCGAACTTCAGCTTCTCCTTTTGACTTTCGCATTGCGTCCTTGCATCGACAATGACCCGGGGGAGATCATCATCATCGGGCACATCGTCTGGTTCCTCTTGATCTTCAGCAGCTTCACCCGTTGTAGCATCATTGGGCACATCGTCTGGTTCCTCTTGATCTTCACCAGCTCCCCCCGTTGCAGCAACATCGTATTCAGGGGGCACATAGTTGTCATCGTACTCTTCTTCTTCATCGTCTTCCATCATAACCCCTATTTCTCCGTGCCTCGTCCAAACATTATAGTGTGGCATGAAATCCTTGTAAAGCATGTGGGTGTGAAGGATTTTCCTTGTAAACCCTTGTAAGACATCGTATTCCCACATTTAGTGCATGGACAACACATAAAACCATTCTGCTTGTTTGCCTCAGTCGCATCGAGAAACTCATGCACGCCCTTAATGTACTCAGAGGTGTGTCTGTCACCGTACATCCATTGCCGGTTCATCTGCGTGCATTATATATAATTAAGTGTCTAAATTAATAAAAGTTCATCATCACATTAAAACCAAAGTACATACATAGTTCTCATCTAACAACATATAGCTCTCCAGAGCATCTAATTAATTAAACCATACATTGAAACTATGTAAAACATTTAAATGCGAAAACAAAGGCGATCATAATCGCAACCAAGGTAACAATTGATCCAACGGCATAATGATACCAAGTCTCGGTATGAATGGCATATTTTCTAATCTTTCTAATTTTCAAGCGCATTGCATCCATCTTGATCTTGTGATCATCGACGACATCCGCAACATGCAACTCCAATATCATCTTCTCCTCCACAATTTTTTTATTTTTCCTTCAAGAAATTGTTTTCTTCTTCAACTAAATTTAACCTCTCAACAATAGGGTCGGTTGGAATTTCCGGTTCACATACATCCTAGATAAATAAAATCTATGCCACGTTGGTCGGCATAATTTTCATAAACAATAAATGAACCAATAGTTATAAAGATAATATATATACCACATCCGAATCATAGACAGGACAAGGGCCGACGGGGCGGATACCAAAACCATCGCACTATATAAGATGCAATAATAAAAGTAAGAAAATAATACAAGTATCTATGTAAACATACAAGTAAGAATATTTTTTCCTTTCAGAAAGAAGATAAGAACAAGAGGCTCACCACGGTGGTGCCGGCGATGAGCTCGACGCGGGTGATCGACGGCGGTGAAGACGGGGACAGGGCGTGACGGACCGCTAAACCTAGACAAATATTGAGGAAAATAGAGTTTGGAGGTCGAGCTTGGAGAGGAGAAAGCTTAAGTAGTGTGGCTCGGGCATTCCATCGAACACCTTGTGTGCATAGGAGGTGAGTTAGAGCACCACCAAGCCCTCTCCCCATTGGCCAGAAAAAACAGGGTAGTGTGCTCCGCTCTGGCGCGAGGGGGGGTATACATAGGCACCACCACTGGTCCCGGTTGGTGGCACGAACCAGGACTAAAGGGGAGCCTTTGGTTCCGGTTCATGCCATCAACCGGGACCAATGGTGGTGGGCCAGGAGTGAGGCCCATTGGTCCCGGTTCGTCCCACCAACCGGGACCAAAGGTCCAGACTAACCGGGACCAATGGCCCACGTGGCCCGGCCGGCCCCCTGGGCTCACAAACCGGGTCCAATGCCCCCATTGGTCCTGGTTCTAGACTGGACCGGGACTAATGGGCTGACCCGGCCTGGACCTTTGCCCCCTTTTCTACTAAGTAGTTCTAGCTAGCTAGTGTATCCAAAACACATCCCATCCACCCAAAGTTAGTGGCACTAGCTAGCTAGGTAGCAAGTCATACATCCATATATACACACATATGCGCATATACATGCCAAATTGCCCAACACCCACCCACACTCACTCACCTCATGCGTCACAAGCTAGCTTAGCCAAGATAGAGCATCTGCATACATGCTCAACTAGCTACCTTCCAATTAATTGCCACCCTTTTTGCTTGCACCGTACCCTCTCTATATTCCCTTTCCAACTTTGCCTACTTCACTATCCATATCTTTCTCAGTTAACCAACTGCAACAAGCTACTAGATACTAGCTGACTTGATCAAGAGGAAACGTGCATGCATGCGCCACCACTCGAAACGACTGTCCACTTGATGCATTAAATTAAATGTAATTAACAGTGAAGCAAACAGTTTATTAAGGAGAGAAAACGTTCACTGCTTAATCACATCATCAATTGATTGATTAATTAACTTACAAGCTTAAATAAATAGTGCCTTTTTGTACTTGCATGTGGGCAGTTGCCACTTAGTAGAGCTGAACTAAGCATAGAAAAGAAAAGAAAAGAAAAAGGTGGATAGTAGTAGGCCACAACATTGCACCCACTCCCTTAATTTGCATCACATTTCAGACAACCCCCACCACTCACTCACTTGCTCACTCACTCACTCGGCCGGCCTCATGCACACACACACTGATCGATCCAACTGGCCAAACCTTTTTCTTCTGCTCACAGGTCACAAAGTGGAATTTTTTTCATTCCAATTTATACTTATATTTCAGCACCAATATACATGCTCGATCGTGTTCACATGGTACATATACATGTGGATGTCAATTAGTCTAAAATAGTCAACCTTACGCCAAAGAATCGAAAGAATCAATTGTATGTTACAGTTTTCCTTGATATGTTCCAAGGAGCAAATTTGTAAGTATGTAATTTTGTATAGAAGAGGAGGAAGAAGAACAAGAAGAATGACCGGACAATCAATCGGTGTTAAGAAAAGTAAAGAATTCGTGAGGCCAGCTGCATGCGACGTGCCATCCCTCGTGGCGAACAGTCGCCAGGGATTGGAGTCTAGAAAAAAAGTTAAAAAGGGTTCGTTGGGTGCTAAAACCAAAAACCTGATTGTTTTTTGAGACCTCGTAGTAGTTGAGGAAACGCCATGCCGGGTGTAAGTAGATTCGTGCATGTCTGGATCCGACGGTTTTCAGTCGGTCTTTTGTTTTTTGTTTTTTTAATGTATGTCTAATATAAAAATAGTTTAGAAAATCATAAGTAAACAAAAAATATATTCATAAGAACTTTCATGAATTTAAAAATATTTTCTTTTCTTTTTTGCTGGGGAGGACTGGCCTTATTTTCGGCCAGTCAAGTTCAACAATCGAGCAATAGATAGAAAATTTTGTTTCTGCTTTCTGATTCCTTTGTTTTTTTTATCCCTAGTGAGAATTGAGAGGCCATGTTCTAAACTTCACCTAGAAATGATCCACTTCCAAAACTTGCATAACAATGGTTCACCAACAAAAAATATTCAAGTGCCAATGCCAGTTCTTGGTGACATGGTGTTGAGCTCTGAACAGTACTTGGCATCCATCCACCGGTCGCAGGCTGCGATCGGTCGCCTCCCCAGCTGCACCTTGCACATTGTGTATGCCGTTGGATCATCATTGTCCTTCACTCGCCCATCTCGAAGACAAGGGGCAAAATCCCTCTCATTTCGCTCACACAACACGCTGCCCCGCATCTAGCTGCAACTCCGCCCCCGACGCTCCTATTACCGTCGCCCCGCCGTCTTGGCCATGGTCGTCGAGCTCCGTGCGAGGCTAGTTTTTTCCTCCTTATTACTTTACTTTCTCCAAAGAGGATTGTGTATCACTATGGTACATGCGTTTTTTTAGAAAAGGAGGATGACCCCGGCCTCTGCATCTGGGCGATGGATATGGTCACTTTATTAATTATTCTCACAAGACCTTACAAAGTAATACAACAGTAAGCCTAAAGCCGCCGTCTAAGCAACTCTACCCAGTTGATGAAGGGGTGCAGATAGCCTGGGCCTAATACCAAACAAACATCGCAGCCAAACCTAACATCTAAGACCTGAGGTCCCATCCAGGACGCCTGCCGGGTATGGGTCTCACCGGTCAGGCGTGCACTCAGAGGCCGCCGCCGCCAACTGCCACCGCTTCATCTTCAGAACTGTACTGATGCATCAACCTTGCTCGGTCCAGCTAACGTCGACGCCACCACGGCGCCCAACGGCACCTCCTCCCTACGCGCAAACAACCGAGCACGTCACGGTCGCCACTGAGTCTTTGGAAGTATCACTAGCTGACACAGCTTGAATCTTTGGAAGATTTGCCGTGCGTAGCACCTGCCGACCAGGCATGACAAAGTGTAGCACATGTCGATCAGGCATGACTTGACATCTCCACCGAAGCTCCGTGCAAGATGAAGCCGCTCCACCTCCAGCCTCTCTGAACGGGACGTGAGCACCCCAGAAAGACAAGGCGAAGAGTTGAGCACCACAGTCACCACGAGAGCTGGACCAGCCGACCGCCATGGCGAAGCGACACCACTAAAGAGAACAGCCGCCATCAGGAACGCCAAGAACGCGATGCAGCTGTCCCACCTCCCCGCGGACCCAAAGCGGCGCCTTCAAGAAGGTGAGGGAGCCGGGCACCGCCGCCGCCCAACCAAAATTGTGGGTTTTCACCCGGGTGCAGGGGGAGGACGAGGAAGAGGGAGCTGGATCTCGAAGCCGCCTTCAAGAAGGAAACGACGCCTGGAGCGCCGCCGGCGTCGTGGCCGCCGCAGCCGGCCAAGAAATTACTCCGATCCAGAGCTCCCAAACCCGTATCCGCGTAGTCTGCCACCGGATCCGGCCGGACTGACGAGGAGGAAGCAGCAGCACGGGGGCACCGTCTTCAGATCTGGCGAAGGAGAGCAGCAGGGGTTCCCTCCACGCGGCGCCCGCGTCCACCGCCAACTCGCCGCCCGCGCGGCCGAGTAGACGCGGCCCTCAGCTCCGGCGAGCGCCGCCCGCCGCCAGGACGACGACGCCCTCACCAGCAGAGGCCGCCGCCTCAAACCCTAGGCCCGAGCCCAAGCGGCGTCACGGCCGAGGGCCTCGCCGCCACCCTCATCGGCGGCCGCGCAGGGGACCCCGCGCCCGTCTCTGGCGGCGGCGAGGACAGGAATCAAGAAGGGGAGGAGGTGGACGGGGGGGTTGGTCGCCCCCGAGTCGCCCTCGAGAGGGCGACGCGAGGGAACGGGGGAACGGGCGATCTGGTCAATTAAGTAGGAAAAGGTTGTTCATAAAAGGGGTGGTGGTTCTTCTCACGGGGCCAGTATGAGAGGAGGCCACAAGCGACGCGAAGAGGTGGCCTTTTGGATGCGCAAGAAGCGCACATACGTACACAGAAATCATGTGTACACCCTACCAGCGCAGCACAGGACCAAGCAGCTCAAAAGTTGCTCCGAGACTGAGAGTGAAGTGCAGGGAAGGGAAGGGAATTCATTGGTTGGAGCGTCGCGCTCGGGGAGCTACGGTGTCACTCACTCACTCACACTCTCACAGGACCCAATCCCAGCCTCTCCTGAAAAGAAAAGCTCCATGACTTTCCTCCGACCCACAAGCCGCACGCTGCTGCTAGCTAGCTAGATCACACTCCTCTTCACAGCAGCCACTGCTGCTGCCGCCTGTTGCTGTCCCTTCCCTATCCTCTAGTACTTCACACTTACTGCCGCCGCTACTACTAGGAGTGGCGCTTACTACTGCTGCTGCTATTACCACAACGACGACGACGTACTTTGGCACCAGTGGTGGCAGGGAGAGAGTGAGAGGCGCACTTCAGTTCACTGTTGTCTGTACAGCGACACCAGTCACCGGTAACTAGCTGGCTACTCACACGGTCAGCGTGTGGTCGTCTGACGACAGCCGTGTGCGTTTCGTGGCCACCAAATAGTGATGAGGAGGAGGAACACTGTGCTTTCTGGATATTTATCTCAGCTCACCTGGTCCTGCGACGTCGAGGTCTGGCTATAATTTTTCAGTGTGTAGCTACTACGAACGGATAACGCCGGGAAGGAAAGGAGGTCGTCGCACCTAGCAGTTGGGTCTGACACACCACGCTACTGGAGTAGATTACTACCACTAGTAGTAACAGTTGTAGCCAGTGCGTACCTTGACAACGAACGCCTCCCTTTTCTTCAGACAACACCAACCAGAGGTGCACAATTCTTCAGATTCAGCTCTGACAATCCTACTAGTCGTTGAAGAGGTCGATCTGTGAGCTGTTAATCAAGTTGAGATGGCCTCATCAACTATCAAGTACCAGTGGTGTGTACGCGTGGCACACTTACTCACAGTGGCAGACTCGTAGATACGATCGAGCTGGATCTGCATATGATAGGCGTGCGGTAAAGACGACTGACATGGCAGCTACCGAAATTGCCAATTTTGGAAGCATGGTCTAGGTCGGGGCTGAAAGCAGGCCGAGAGGACGATGTCCCCACTCCACTGCCCGTTTCCAATCATACAAGCAACAAGATGATCAGTTGAGTGAGCTCTGGCAAAAGGAGTTGGTGAATGGCCAACTTGCAGACAAGTCGCAACTACACTCTGTTTCGGCCGGCCGGTCACCAAACTAGTTATGGACTTGACAGTTACTTAGTTAGGCATCCATATGACTAATTAACCTTGTGAAGAAATCCTGATGATTTAGGCTCAGCTTACGGTTGCTGAATTGTACTGCCTTGTGCTTATGTTATGATCTGTTCTATAAACAAAAATAGACAAAAAAAAATGGTTGGATAAGCTGTAGTATTATCATAATCCACCGCAATGCCAAACGCAGTCTTAATCTCATCTCAATGTGGCTCGGGGTTAGGCCGGACAGTGTCGTGAGCCAGCCACTTAACACTGGCATTTATCCGAAAAGGTGAATATATATCGTGTGGTCGGCTTAACCAAATCCCAGACCAACTTTTCTGAAAAAGGGGAAAGCGAGAAAGAAAAAGAAAGGCCAAGGATTGTTATCTTCATCTGGCCTATCCTAGATATTATTTGGCGGTTCATTTCAGGTCGTGATCGGCGGCCCCGCGGAGGAAGGGGAGAGATCGATCTAGTTTCTTTCCGCGGAATCTGTTTTCCTCCTGTGTTGTTGGATAAGACTAGAGTGGCACTGAGCAGAGACTAGGCAGTGGAGTGGTACTGGATTACTGGCCATGAGCAACCCAAACGTATGGCTTTTATTTATTTATTTATTTATTTATTTATTAAGAAATAGTCCCTCCTCACTAGTGTTAAAAGACGCCTTACATTATGGGACTGAGACGGAGGGAGTAGTACATAATTATCTGTAAATTATTTATATTTCTAAAACATTTCTATGGGCCGCTTAATTTGGAATTACCAAAACATACTCCCTCCGTCTTATAATATAAGACGTTTTTTATACTAGTGTGGTTTCATAAAATGTCTTGCATTATGGGACGAAGGGGGTATTACATATATATGATTCTGTTTGTTTGTTCGTTCTCTTTTTTCCTCTGTCGAATAGGCAGATGGTCAAGTGCATTTTGAAGACGAAAACATATAAGATTCCTGGAACTGAGCTTATCTACCTTATTCTTATATTATCCCCTCTCTTATCTACCCGCTAACAAAATAAACATATAGAAACTGCTGGACTGGAGAAGAATTTGAAAGAAGCAAGTCTCTGGCACCACTTGCTAAGATGTTTCTCTAAGCAGTCAGTCACAGAGAGCATTAGAATATGTGATATGTGTCATGTTGTTGCAACATGCACTCAACCTTGTGCATGACATGAAGAAGCATACATACATGCATAGCTTGAGGAAGGGAACAAGGGATGATTCTGGCTACATGCATGCATGGACATGGTGCCCCTGGAATATTAACAACTTAGAGGTTGCCTGGCCTGCCCAGCCACCAATCAGTAGCTGGATGGATGGATGGAGGAGTGGTTGCCCATGAGCAAAGCCAACAACATCTCACCAACAACAACACTTGCCGCACCCCTAAGCTGAAGGTGAGTGGCATGCGGCAACAGACTTGACTACCGGAGGGAGAGGAGGAGAGGAGAGGAGAGGCCATTGACTAGCTCTCTCAACCCCTTCACCCCACGCCACTAATCTGAAATTTCTGGACGAATAATACTCCTCCGTCAGCAAGCAAGCTCTCACCAAGTCTTGCTTCCATGATTAATCATTTTTCTAAAAAATCTTTAATCATTTTTCAGTCCCAAGCTTGTTCCAACTTGTCAAAATCCCAGCTACTCTACCCTGCACAGGTGTCGCCGCTTTGTTAACTCCCATCATGACTAATTACTGAACACATATAGATAAACAGAGAAATAAACACATATTTTTTGAGTTCATCTTGTCATGCCACCCTCTGAGATCTCTTTCATGAGTGTGACGTGAGGAGTGGTGGCCCAGCCAGCAGCCAGCCACTTGTTGATTAATCTATGGTGGCGACGATGGATTATCATCAGTGATCTCCTACTCCTCCTTCCCCTCAAAGTGATGACAGTGCTGGCTACTGTCGAGTGTCCCACTACTACTTCACTCCTCATCCGCTGAGGCTCGATCCATCCGGCACCGCTGGTGTGCGTGCATGGTGGGTGTCCATGAACAGCACCACATGTTTGCCGCTTCCGTCTCCATCTCCATCTCTCACCCCGAGTATATATTCCCAACCACTATATATGCACTATATATATTTTTCCTCTCTCCGCTGGCAGATTTCATGCAGTTTCTGTTCCCTCTCTCTCACATGGGTACGTACGTGTCCACGTCGTGATGGGTGGATGGTTACAGGAGCCCAACATCCACCGCCCAACGCATATTTTCGCACCGCTTAACTGTTGCTCATGACTTGTTGATCAACTGACTAAACGTAAGTGCTTCTCTCTATCTCTAGTATGATCAAAGAAAAGTTAAATATGGTTGTGCACAACTGACACAAAGGTCAGTGTGATCCTCCTTTTCTAAAAAAAACTAAGTTAAATTCTTTTCATATTTTTTATCTATTCATCAACTGTCAAGTTAGTAAAATAACACCGTAAGTAACAAATACTACATCCAGGTCCGTAGATCACCTGCCGAAGGTGTGCCACCGTCATCGATCGCCCCTTCCTCATCGAAGACGGGCAAAGCTTGTTGTAGTAGATAATCAGGAAGTGGTCATGCTAAGTCCCCACAGGACGAGCGCACCAAAACAACAACCGTTGCTGATGAAGAGAAGCGTAGATTAGAAGGATCCAACCTGTAGACACACGAACACACACAAAGAACACCTAATCCAAGTGGATCCACCGAAGACAAACACCAACTGAATCCTGCAAGATCTGTCGGAGATATCCCCACACATCCTCTAAGGATGGTAAACGCATGGCCGACATGAGAGTTAGGTGCGAGAACCTTGTTTCATTTTCAAGGAGCCGCCACCACCTCGCCTTCATGAGTAAGGGACACAAAACCCTAATTGAACTTCAAAAAATAACAAAAACATAGCCCTCCCATTTGCAAGAACCGAGATCCATCCCGTCACCATGGTCCTATGACCACAAAAAATGAGGCATGTTAGTAGCGACAGTGGTAGGAGCCCTATCGCTTGTTTGACCGTTCACAACAATTAACCAAACTTAAGAAAAAACAAAGCCCTCTTGTCGGCAAGGGCCAAAATCCGTCGCGCCTCCATGGCCTTAAGCCAACAGAAGACGAGGCAGATCGGCGGCGGCACCGACGGGAGGCAGGAGCCCGTTCACCTGTTAGCCCGTCCACGGCAATTAGGTAGCCAAGTTAATTGAACTCACTCAATTGGAGTGTCACGCCATCTGAGCTTGGCAAGCAAGTTGATCATGGCTCACATCAAGTACTAGCCAGTCCATTAATAATAGTTTACTAGTATTGACTTTTTAGAGATGGTGGCTTGCCATGTTCATGGTCTGGCACTTAGGAAGAATTATCTTAAAGTATTTCTGAATCTTTTGGATGACCACATATACAGACACCCACACACTCATCACCCATGGGGCTGCTTAAGCGGCCTGGCTAGCCTAGCAAATACAAGCACTGATTAATGATAGATCCTTAAAGCTAGGGTTCCACATGTGGGACAACCCGGCTAATTGCCAATCATGGGCAGGATCATGGGGGCAGGCCCAAGGCCGCCCATCTTTCCTGCACTGCTCAACTGATTAATAATTAAGTTATGGCAAAGCAAGCAAGGATCAAGAAAGGCATCCATTACTGCTCACTCACTCTGGATTGCAGTGCAAGTGAGTGACCAGCTAGTGTGGACATGCATGCATGCATGTGTTTCTCTCTCTCTCTCTCTCTCTCTCTCTATGTGACGAGGGAGATCTAGAGAGAGAAAGAGAGGGAGAGAGAGAGAGGAAGTGTGCTAGAGAGAGAAAGGAAGCTAACCGGCTTCCAACTAAGCCAAGTGATGCCTTGCTTGCCCCCACCACACACCGCAGCATCATCCACCCAATTGGACGGGTGCAATTTTTTAGGGGGGGTTTCTTGTTGCCCCACACAACAAACAACGATCCAGGATCACGTCAAGAATCATGGTTGATTAATTTATTTTAATCACTCTCAACCATATGTATCCCTCTCTCCTCTCAACCGTTGACTTCTCTCACACAACATGGCGCATCGATCGCTTCTTCAAACTGAAGAAAAAGCTTGGATATATCCAAGATAATTTATTTAATTTGTTTTTATAGACGTGTATGGTTATTGGTTATGAAGTATATGTCATGTATGTACGCACACCTACAGGATTAGTGATTGATGTGTGACTCGATTAATTTGGAGAGGACGGCACTGCTAATATGTTATTTTGATTGAGATAGTGTAGCCACAGCAACCTCTAGTACCACCAACCCAAATATAGCCATCCCGAGAAGTAAGAAAAGGAAGTACCACATAATCATATTAGATGGGCCATTTGCATCAGAGGATTGGAGATTTTTGTATAGCTTAAAATTCAAGCAACAATTAGTTGTTCCTATTGATAAACAGTGCAATTAAAAGGGTAGGTGATCGATGGACAGGTCGGAAACAAACATTTTGGGTGAGGGGTGCAAATACTTTAGAACAAATTAATAATTGCATGCAGGTATTTTTGAGTTTTCTTTTCTGGTGTGTGTGTGTGTGTGGCTACTGGACACTGGCTGGGGACAAATGCACCTGCAGCTGCATCACCACCACTACCTCACTACCTCCTCCTAATTGTAGTCGCCAACTGCCAAGCAACCTAGCTAGCTAGCTGTTCATGATCAGTGGAATTATATTGCTCAACACAACTGTCTGTCTGTGTGGTTTTTCCTCAACAAAAAATAACAATGGAAATTAACAAGAAACCATTAAACATGTACTAAAATTATATAAGAGATCGCGTGGATTTGCGAGGATTTTTCAGCAACTAATAAATTGATAGCCACATGCTTATTATATATATGTTTGCTAAAAAAGAAAAGTAGTAGTGGAAGAAAAGTAGCTAGATGATGGAATTAGTTTGAGCTGGGTGCAGAGAGGCTGATCAATCCAGGCTTGCAGTGCAGCAGCATGACACCCCAGGAATCACACATGCAGAGAGGAATATTGAGCTTGCTTCCATCCCTTCTTTTCTTGGCTTGTTGCTGTTGCTACCACTATAGCACCTAATTAACAAATACTAGTACTCACTCACCACTCCTCCAATTGGATCCCTTTCTCCCCCCCTCTACCTTCTCTCCACATGTAGTGGCAACCAAACATACTCCAAACTCATTCACCTAGCTACCAAGCTTGCTATCTAGCTAGCTTTGCTTCATCACAAGATTAACCTTCACTACACACTGCTTAATTAGGATGCACAGAGAGAGAGGGAGGGAGTGGCTAATTAAGCAGTTGGGGAGAAAAAAGAGGATGGGCAGTCTAAGTTAAGGGTTGCTATTAATTGAGAGGAGTAGTGGCTAGACATGTTTTGCACATGAAAGAAATTAGGCGGGTAGCCATGCATGGCCATGGATTGTCCACAAGTGGGCTTGCTTAAGTGAGGAGGGGATGGGCATTAAGCCAGCTCTATCACACCCATAATATCGAGATCGATCCCCTCCCCTAGCTATTTCCACTCAGCTCCCTTGGCCACCGGTCTATTAACCCCTCTACTATTACTAGTTTCCACCCTCTCTAACAATAGCACTTAGCAATTAACCACCAAAACCACTCCCTCTCTCTCTCTAGACAAGAGAGAGAGAGAGCGAGAGAGAGGGGAGGTTATAAGAGTTGAGAAGACAGGCGTCCAAAAGACAAAGCCGGCTAGGTTTTCTCCAGACAGCTCTCTCTTGTTCTCTCTCTCTCTCGTTGTGTGTTGGGGTGTTCATTTTCTCTCTCATCTCTAGAGAGAGAAAATCTCTAGAGAGAGAAAGCTATCTATCTAGCTAGGCTAGGCTTGCTTGTCCATTGATTAGAGGCCAAAAGAAACTTCCATTGATTAGAGTAGTAGCTGCCGGATCCATCTCTTCTCTTCCCTTTGTTAAAACGCCTCTCTCTCTCTCTCTCTCTCTCTCTCTCTCTCTCTAGCCAGCGTAGCGTAGCTCCACTTGTCCCTCTCCCTCTCCTCCCGCCATAAAAACCACAGAGCCAGCCTCCCTCCCCACCTGCCTGCCTGCCTGCCACTCTCTTCCTCTCCCTCGCTCTCCCTCCACGCCTCTCTTTGCTTCGGCGACATGCAAGCGTCGGCCATGGAGCTCGTGCTCTTCCGGGAGGAGGGGGCCGTGGATGATCGGGTGCAGCAGGTGCAGCAGCACGGGGGTGCCGTCGTGAAGCGGAAGCGCACCAAGAGGCCGCGTCACCAGACGCCGCCGGCGGCCGCCATGGCGTGCTCCTCCGCGTCCTCCTCCGAGAGCACCACCACCGAGGAGGAGGACATGGCCCACTGCCTCATCCTCCTCGCCCAGGGCGCGGCGCCGCCTGGGGTCGTCGTCGACTCGAGGCCGCCGCCCGCGACGGTGCCGCAGGAGGCCCGGCAGGGGACGTCGTCGCTTCCTCCGCCCGGCCCTCTGCCGGCGCCGGCGGTGATGTCGACGACCAAGACGGAGAGGTACACCAGCCGCAAGTACACGGAGGCGGCCACCACGGCAGACGGCGTCAGGGCCGGCTTCTACGTGTACGAGTGCAAGACGTGCAACAAGTGCTTCCCCACCTTCCAGGCCCTCGGCGGCCACCGCGCCAGCCACAAGAAGCCACGCCTCGCCGGAGCCGACGACGACAGCGCCGCCAACGCCACCAGCGTCGCCATCGCCAAGCTGTCCAAGCCACCGTCGACGAAGCCACCTCTGGTGCAGATCATGACTACAGCGTCGCCGCCACCGCCCCCACCGCCTCAGCTCGACGCCGGCCCGGACGTGACCACCGTGCTGAGCCTCAACAACGGCGGCAGCGCCGTTTGCAACGCCGTCAACACCAACAGGCTCCGGGTGCACGAGTGCTCCATATGCGGGGCCGAGTTCGCCTCCGGGCAGGCGCTAGGCGGGCACATGCGGCGCCACCGCCCGCTACACGCGCCGGCCGATCGGGCCATCGCAACCACCGCGGTGACCGCGATCCCCGCGTCCACGACGAAGAAAGACAGCACCCCGGCCGGCATCAACCTGGAGCTCGACCTCAACCTGCCGGCGCCGTCCGACGAGGAGTGCGTCTCACACCCGCCACCACCACCACCACCATCGGCGCCACCGGTTGTCCTCGGCCTCGGGCCATTCGACAGCGGCAAGAAACGGCTCATGCTGACGGCCGCCTCCGCCGCGCTGGTGGATTGCCATTATTGATCCATCGGCACGTCGCATGCAGCTGGCTGGCCTCACGAATTCTTTACTTTTCTTAACACCGATTGATTGTCCGGTCATTCTTCTTGTTCTTCTTCCTCCTCTTCTATACAAAATTACATACTTACAAATTTGCTCCTTGGAACATATCAAGGAAAACTGTAACATACAATTGATTCTTTCGATTCTTTGGCGTAAGGTTGACTATTTTAGACTAATTGACATCCACATGTATATGTACCATGTGAACACGATCGAGCATGTATATTGGTGCTGAAATATAAGTATAAATTGGAATGAAAAAAATTCCACTTTGTGACCTGTGAGCAGAAGAAAAAGGTTTGGCCAGTTGGATCGATCAGTGTGTGTGTGCATGAGGCCGGCCGAGTGAGTGAGTGAGCAAGTGAGTGAGTGGTGGGGGTTGTCTGAAATGTGATGCAAATTAAGGGAGTGGGTGCAATGTTGTGGCCTACTACTATCCACCTTTTTCTTTTCTTTTCTTTTCTATGCTTAGTTCAGCTCTACTAAGTGGCAACTGCCCACATGCAAGTACAAAAAGGCACTATTTTTTGTACATATATATTGTATAAACTATATTTATTTATGCATTATCTCTTCATATGAATCCTTGTAACTTAATTAATCAATCAATTGATGAGGTGATTAATCGGTGAACGTTTTCTCTTCTTAAACTGTTTGCTTCACTGTTAATTGCATTTAATTTAATTCATCAAGTGGACAGTCGTTTCGAGTGGTGGCGCATGCATGCACGTTTCCTCTTGATCAAGTCAGCTAGTATCTAGTAGCTTGTTGCAGTTGGTTAACTGAGAAAGATATGGACAGTGAAGTAGGCAAAGTTGGAAAGGGAATATAGAGAGGGTACGGTGCAAGCAAAAAGGGGGGCAATTAATTGGGAGGTAGCTAGTTGAGCATGTATGTAGATGCTCTATCTTGGCTAAGCTAGCTAGGGACGCATGAGGTGAGTGTGTGTGGGTGTTGGGCAATTTGGCATATGTGTGCATACATATATACTCCCTCCGTCCGAGCTAGATACATCCATTTGAGGGACACACTTTTTCCGACGGATGGAGTACATGCATGTACATGTGTGTGTGTATGGATGGATGAGATGAGGTGAGTGTTCTTTGTAGCACGACATGCTACCTAGCTAGTGCCACTATCTTTGGGTGGATGGGATGTGTTTTGGATACACTAGCTAGCTAGAACTACTTTGGATGGATGAGATGTGTTTTGGATACATGCATGTTGTGGTTTGGTTTCTCCACCACCAAGTAAAATCAAAGGGCCAGCATATGCATCAGGTTCTTTCCCTTGGAGATGAGCTTGTCTTGTTTGCAAGCTAGCCAGCAGCCAGCCAGCTCCTGAGGCAAGTTAAGTAATAGGTACAATATAGTCAGCAAAAACAGATGACATAGTTAACATAATTAACCTACCTCCATAGGCTTGCGCTGGCTGCCAAGTGCATATAATCCTCCCGTTATAATTAGTGTGTGCTATGTTGTTTGTGTTAGCTAGCTAGCTAGACAAATTACTGGAGGCCCGTAATAGGATGGAGGTTTCTTTTAGATAGGAGGATCAACCCCCAACCTATGCTTGGTTGATGCACCCAACCATATATTATTGCTTATTCGACAATGTCAAGCAAATTCCAATGTTGAGGTCAAACAAATCAGACGAAGCTATTATTCCTGAAGAAATTGAACGGTTTCTCATATGTAGTTATTATGTCACGAGAACAACCTGAAGATATCATGACCTCTTGAATCCTAAAGGAAGCTAGAACACCGTGATTTTACTTGGATGACTCAAGCTATATGCCTATATCCATATTCGTCTCCTTTTTTTGTTTGATAATAAAGTGGAGTAAACACATGCCCCTGTATAGCGAAGATGCGCATAGACCAGCAGGTTCAAAACACACCAAAAAGTAAACATGGCATGGTTCAAAAAATTTAAAAGAACATCCGCCAATTGTATTGGATGGTAATTTGAAGACTAAATTGCATGGCATTGATGTAGGGTAAACATCGTCATTTCCACTTGCTCCAACCAGATACATGCCACCATAAACAACTACTTGTGTTTCGATTGATGGAGCATATATCATGTAAATAGTCAGTGCGCAAATGAGTGTATCTCTCACTATGCTTATAGTAGGCCGTTGGGGGGGGGGGGGGTTGGGGGGGGGGTCTCAATATTCAAATTGCAATAGAAGTTGCATGTTATGGATCCGTGTCTGCATTAAGCGGACGCCTCTAGTATGATATGAGAAGAGAGTGAGTTTCTCACATATATCCCACAACCAAGTGCCCAAAGATATTTTGGATACAAATTGGATGTCAACTGAACTATGGACCAAAATCCTATGAATAAATTGGAATGGTCGGACCGGTATACTACATTTTGCATGGACGAGGTGTAGGTAACTAAAAAGTGAGATCGAGTACGTGATCATGCATGCAAGGTATATATGCTGCTGCTAACTTTTGCGGTGTGGCGGCATGGGTACCGGCCAGGTGCTGCAAGTATACTTTCCGTGACATGCACTTTAACTGATCACAGCAGCCCAGAAAGAACAAAAGGGAAAGAGAGACATCAAGATCTAGGCCGGGAAGCACGGTGCATGCAAGGACGTCCGTCCATGTACAGATGGACGGACGGATCGATGCGGCATGCATCAGTCTCTTTCGCATGGTCTCATGGCGTTATTATCCTCACGTGTTCATTTCTTCTTTCTCTCTTGCTAGTTTTAAGCTCCCAGTTTGAACTAGCTACAAGTAGTACTACTTCTAGCTAGCAGCTCTAGTACAACGACTTTTAACTGCCAGAGTCAGTCAAGTGTACAACAAAACTTAGCTATCGATCGGCAGTACGTGCCTAATTAAATTGCGTACGGATCATTATCGACTTGCGTGGGGCCACGCCCAACCACGTATGTATGTACATACTTGTATACGTATGGTAGCCGCTAGGCGTACGTACGTGTTCGGTCTCTATCTTATCTTGAGAGTACAAAGCCTTTCCTTTTCATTTTTTCTGCGGTAATTGAGAGTATAAATTTTATCCACACGCACAAGGTTACTACGTGCTGTACATGAACGTACCGCATGGCCTCGAAAAATACTAACAAGAAAACCAGTGGCACGCATGAATGGCGCCTGTGGCCCTAATTAAGGTGCAAGTGAAGTGCACGTATGAACTCCATGGTATACGTTTGTAGCTTGCGATACTGATACAAGTACGTACAGCTAATTGCTTCATTATCCATCCTTGTGGCAAGTACTACTAGTGCTTAGTTGATTAGTCAAACATATATCCACACCACATATATTGATCGTCGATCTCTTTCGAAGCAAATTAAATTAACAATCTTTTGCCGACAGATAGAGATCTCATACTAGTACTCCATCCGCTCAAAATTCCCATGCATGGACTTCTAGCTTGACTCGTAAGAGCATCTCCAACACCAGCCCGCAAATTTCCTCATGCATCCATCCGATCAGTCTCCGAACACGTATACGAAAGGCAGCCATCTAACGCTAGCTGCATACATTTTCACAACAACTCAAACTAACTGGACGAAAATCGATCAAGTCAGGCAAATTTTGATATAAACACGGTGGATTTTATTGAAACTAGGATAATTTGTACATAAAACCGGATGATATTTCGTCCAGTGAACTGAAGACCTTAAAATAAAACCCTAAACTAGCCTATACTTCACGTTGACCTCGTAGGTCATGCCGAGCTGGCCAACGGCTCCTCCTCCGTCATCGGCGCCCGACCCGGCGTCGAAGGAGTCGTCGTCGGTCTTGGGGCGACAGAAGGTGGCATCGCCGGGCTTGATGGGAAGAGGGCTTGGGATTGGTCCAGACTCCGGCAAACCCCTCCCCCACTTTTGTCTCCTGTTTGGGGAGGAAATCGCGTCCGGGCCACCCTGCGGACCGATACAGTTTCGTGTTGGATGGCTATCACGGTCCGGACACATGCGGGAGGTTTACGGGTCCGCCGGGAAGATGCAACTCGAATATGCCCATTTTTTTAGAACACTTGGCACAAACCTTTGACCAGCTATTACTCCGTTAGTATATATTTTATACGAAGTAAAAACAATATCACTATATCCATCACACTACCCCCCCCCCCCCAAAAGATTCATCACACTAATAGTTAATTTGTAGTTCCTAATAAATCACACATCCTCCTTTTCAAGTAAGAAGACAAGTTAATCACACATGTAATGTACATTAGCGTAGCATGGGTACTTCTTCCGCTGGGTTGGCTGTACCGCTGCTGACAAAATTACTGTTTTGACCTCTTTGTCAAAGTTTAGCATAATTTGACCTCCTTTAAAGAAAACATCATCCGGTCTTTTTTTCGTGACACCAATAATCGTGGGTGCTTGGGTTATACGAGAAACGCCTGGTAAATGGCGTTTACCCCCGGCAAAGCGCCATGCGTGGTTCGTGAAATTTGGACTGTGGGTGCCATAGAGTCCCGCGGGAGAAACGCCGGGGAGGAAACACCATGGACCGTGGTGTTCTTCATGCAACCCAAACACCAGGATGCTGGCGTCATCAAAAGTGTCTGGTGAGGATTTTTTTTATTAAAAAAAAGAGGTCAAATTGTGCTGAACTCTGCTAAAATTGTGCTGAAGTCTACTCCTGCTGCTAGCATTGAACTACAAAAGAAAACGCTGAGTAGTTGGAGTCGCGAAGACTAGTTTCCGGGCGGTGGCGGTGGCGGTGGGGTGATCTCAGCATGCACGTTGCCGCCGACCGGCCGGCCATCTCATCATCTCACCCCATGTGAGTGACGTCGCTCCGCCGGCGTCCGTCCAGCTCCAGCCCCCGCTCCTTCCGAGGGGTTGGACATTTGGAGCGGTTCTCTAGCTTGATTTCTTAGCAGACACGAGGGAGTGATTGATTTGGTTATGGGTGGGCATGTGCAGGCACGCTGAGGCCAAAGCCACGGGAGACGGGACCTAACTCAAGGAACGGTCCACACGTGGCAGTCCCACTCAACAGTTTCTGTGGAAAAATTAATTAATGATATGGCCGTTACCAAAAATAAATAAATAAACTGGTGTCTGCTGATCAGGTGGGTAGGTAGGTGATTGAAGGTCACTACGTTGCAGAAATGTAGATCGTTTGTTCGAGAAACCCACATCTGTCAGTCAGTCAGCCAGCCATCAACCTACACAATATTAGGTTAGCGATGCAGGGCAGATGCCACCGTTTACATCCATAGTTTCTTTATATATATATGATAATTATTATTATGCACTACGTAGTTTGGTTTTTAAAAAGTCAGTGATTACTAGCTTTTTTCCGGTTGACAGTTGCCGACGTTGCCAACGCATCCGCATCGACGGTCTTTTGTATTAGCTCGGTCCGCCTGCATCCCCGGATTGGATTAGGTAGCACGAATAGCGGTCTAAGGCCAACTTCAACGCGTTACCTCATCCTGTCCGGGTGCGTCCGTTTGGAGCAAAACGAATAAACTAGACGATCCAGCACGCGGGTGCAAATGGATTTTTGTTCGTTTTATGTCCGCTTTCAACCCATCCTTGGCCTATGTTTGGACTGCTTTTGGGGTAAAACGGACAGGGCGCGGACGGGCGGGACGCGCACGCTTGTCCTCGCCTGGCTCGCCCGTCGGTGGCCCAAACACCACCCCGATGCCCCATTTTGCGCAATTTTCTCCCAACCCACGTCCCGCCAACCACCCTCCCCGTCCATGGCCGACGCCCCGCTGAATTCCATGGCCGACGCCCTGCCAAACCCTCCCACGCCAGGCAGAAGGAGATGTTCGACGCCGACGGCCTGAACTAGGTCGTCTGTTCGGCCGTGGCCGCTCTTTTTGGAGGCTGGCATGGGTGCCGGCCGCTGGGCCGCTGGCTATGTGCCGGTGAGAAACCTATTCATTTTAGGGGCTGGTTGTGTTGTCGGCCGCTGGCTGTGTTGCTGGCGACAAAACTATTCATTTTGTAGGCTGACTCTGTTGCCTGCCGCTGGCTGTGTTGCCGGCGAGGACGTGTAGGGCCGCTGGTTGTCTTGTCGGCGTGAACTAGGGCCGCTGGCCTGAACTAGGGCGTGGTTTATTCGAAGATTGGCGATTGAAAAAGGAGGCGGCCGGAATGCGTCCGCGCGTTGGGTGCACGACCACCGCATCCCAGAAATGGCCCGGACACAACTCCATTGCCCTACCCAAACAGACAGAATCCGGGCAAAATGGACGTCTGTTTGGGGTCGTGCGCTGGAGTTGGCCTAACACCCCGCGCCTCCATTTATGTCGCTAAAGGCATTTTCAACGGCAGTCCGCAAACTTTCTCCCATATTCGTCCATGGACAGGGGGAACCAGTCTGCGGACCCGGATGCGGGAGGACACCATCCACGCTAGCCGCATAGATTTCAAACTGTTTTTCCATAATCTGGATGAACTATGCAAACTCGACTGGATTTCATACAAACGTGACATAATTCATACAAACACGATGGATTTTCATTACATTTTAAACATGTAGAACAAAAACAGACCCAACTATAAACCTATGATACGGCGACTGCGCCTGGCATCCAAGCCCGTGTCGTCTTTCATCTGCCGTCTTAATGACCACCGACGATAAGATCGATGAAGTGAAGGTGCGGTCTCTGGTGAGGAAGAGTAGAACACGAGAGACGGGCCGGCCCACATGGGACACAAAGCACTACCGCCTACCGTGGCCTAATCATTTTCGGAGGATTCCGCGACCTATCCATCCCCGGTGGACGCGAGGTCCACGATGAAAATGGTGGCGCCAGCGCAGTTGTCGTCCTACCGGCCCGCCTGATGGTTCGTCGATGGTGCAGCTGGCGTTGTTCTCCTCAGCGATCGTCTGCAGCTACAGGTCCGTGGCGGCCGCTTTTTGGCCAGCGGCAGCTTGAGCGCGAACGACATTGTAGATGACACGCTGCTCTGTGATGAAGTTGGGGTTCGGCCGCGTCCATGGCCGCCACGGCCTCCTCACTCGCCATTAACCAACTCCTTTTGCTAGAGCTCACTCAACTGATCATCTTGTTGCTTGTATGATTGGAAACGGGCAGTGGAGTGGGGACATCGTCCTCTCGGCCTGCTTTCAGCCCCGACCTAAACCATGCTTCCAAAATTGGCAATTTCGGTAGCTGCCATGTCAGTCGTCTTTACCGCACGCCTATCATATGCAGATCCGGCTCGTACCTACGAGTCTGCCACTGTGAGCAAGTGTGCCACACGTACACACCACTAGTACTTGATAGTCGATGAGGTCATCTCAACTTAATTAACAGCTCACAGAGTGACCTCTTCAACGATTAGTAGAGCTGAATCTGAAGAATTGTGCACCTCTGGTTGGTGTTGTCTGAAGAAAAGGGAGGGCGTTCGTTGTCAAGGGACGCACTGGCTACTAGTATTACTACTAGTGGTAGTAATCTACTCCAGTAGCGTAGTGTGTCAGACCCAACTGCTGATCCAGTAGCTAGCGGCGACGACCTCCCTTCCTTCCCGGCGTTATCCGCTCGTAGTAGCTACCTACGTACTGAAATTATAGCCGGACCTCGACGTCTCGTCGCAGGAGCAGATGAGCTCGGATAAATATCCAGAAAGCACTGTGTTCCTCCTCCTCATAACTATTTGGTGGCTACGAAACGCACACGGCCGGCGGTCAGCTGCCACTGGCGAGTAGCTTAGCTAGTTACCGGTGACTGGTGTCGCTGTACAGGCAACAGTGAACCGAAGTGGCTCTCTCACTCTCTCCCTACCACCACTGGTGCCAAAGTACGTCGTCGTCGTTGTGGTAATAGCAGCAGTAGTAGTAAGCGGCACTCCTACTGGTAGCGGCAGCAGTAAGTGTGAAGTAGAGGATAGGGAAGGGACAGCAACAGGCGGCGGCAGCAGCAGTGGCTGCCGTGAAGAATGTGATCTAGCTAGCTAGCAGCAGCGTGCGGCTTGTGGGTCGGAGGAAAGGCATGGAGCCTTTCTTTTCAGGAGAGGCTGGGATTGAGTCCTGTGAGTGTGTAGTGAGTGGTACCGTGCTAGCTAGGAGTGAGTGAGTGACACCGTAGCTCCCCGAGCGCGACGCTCCAACCAATCAATTCCCTCCCCTTCCCTACACTTCACTCTCAGTCTCGGAGCAACTTTTTTTTTCCGGGCAAATCAGAGAGCCTTATTCAAATAAAAGCATTCCCCGGACAGTCAGCCAAAAGGCTGGTCACAAGGAAGCTCGGGGTTTCCTCCAGCCAGCAATCCGTAACATTCAATGTGCATGCATGTTTTGCACAAAGATGCGCGGGAAGATTTGCCGACCGGGTTACATGTTGAACATCAAAAAGAACAAAACTAGCACTAAGCTCTCCTATTTCTAGCAAGATCGGAGCCACAACTGAGCGAGAATTATGGCGGGTATTCCAGAGCATCACCAGCTCCAGGCAATCCACTTCCATGATCACATGCGAGAATCCTCTTAAGGCAGCAAAAAGAACACCATCTCGCAGCGAATAAGCTTCAATGATGAGGGGATCCGAGACCCCTGTATACGGCTTGCACCATGAGCCGAGAAGAGCAACAGCCGAGCGGGCTACACCTCCTGCTCCCCCCCGGCCATCTTCAAAATTGAGTGTACCATCCGTGGTGATTTTAATCACCTCCCCCTCAGGTGGCCGCCACCCAAACCCTGGCAGAGTCCTAGCTGCATTGCGCGGGAGATTCAGGAGAGCAATGGCCTCCTTTATAGAACGAGCAGTGGCTACAGGATCACGTCCTTGTTCCCCATGCTTGATGCGGTTTCGAGAGTGCCATATTGACCACATGATTGTTGTAATCTTGGCTTGTTCATCATCAGAAAATCTGGCGTCACATATGATATCGCGCGCCCATGAATCTGGGTGGAGTCGCGGCAGCCGGATACCGAACCACACGTACGCCTCCTCCCAAAAACTACGAGCATGCCCACAATGTATCAGCGCATGCTTTAAATCCTCGCACATTGCCATACATACCTTGCATCGATCAATGACTGTGATATGGCGGTATTTGAGAGTACTTTCATCTGGAAGAATGCCGCGGAGGACTCTCCACCAAAAGACCCTCACTTTAGGAATTACATTGAGCTTCCATAAGGCCTTCCACAACTGTTGATCGTTCCCTGAGGTTTCGGCAGCCGTCCCTTCCTCTCGAGCAAGCCGCTCTTTGCGAGTCATGAGAGCACGGTACGCCGTCTTCACAGTGTAGTTGCCAGATTTTTCAAAAGCCCAAGCAAAAGAATCCTCCCCGCCACCCCGCTGGATAGGGATATTAAGAACTGCATCAGCGTCGGGCGCAATGAAGATTTCTTGAACCACCTCTTGCCTGCAAGACCAATTCTCAGGGTCGATGAGTTCAGAGACTCTCTCAATATTGGTGTTAGGAGGTCGCGAGATCGGGCGCATGGAGATAGTACCTGGGATCCAATTTTGGTGCCATACTGAGATAGTACTTCCATCGCCCACCCTAGCAATCAGCCCCACATTTAGGGCTTCTCTTCCCGCGACGATTGCCTTCCAAGGTGCCGATGCCGATTTCGGAACCGATGCTTGCATAAAATCAGTCTCCGGGAAGTATCGTCCTTTCAAAACCCTTGCGCACAAGGAAGTGGGATCCGTCATAAAACGCCACCCATGTTTACCAAGCATAGCAAGGTTGAACAGATGTAAATCTCTAAAACCCATTCCACCCATGCACTTTGGCTTGGTCATTTCCTCCCAGGATAGCCAATGCATTGCTTTCTTATCCAAAGAGCTGCTCCAGAAAAAATTTGCCATGGGGGAGGTCAGACTCTTGTAAACCTTTTTTGTAAACAGGAAAGTGCTCATCGGATAGGTAGGGATCGCTTGAGCTGTCGACTTGATCAGTGTTTCGTGCCCAGCGCATGCAAGCAATTTTTCCGACCACCCATTCATATACCCACGGGCTCTTTCACCGATATGATCAAAAGTTCAACTCGTGATACGCCCAACAGCCGTTGGAAGCCCGAGGTATTTCTCATTGAAAGCTTCATCTTGAATATTCATCACAGTTTTCATAGCTGCCTTCACATGGGCAGGAGTGTTTGTACTGAAGAAGATGGAGCTCTTTTCCCGGTTGACTCACTGCCCAGAAGCATCACCATAGATCCTTAAGATCTCATTAAGTCTGAGAGCACTATGATCCTTGGCATTGATGAAGATGAGACTGTCATCCGCGAAGAGCAGATGAGAGATCCACGGCGATCTATAGCTAACTCTCAAACCTCTATCAACAAAGCCTCCGTTGTAATATTTCAATAAAGAGGAAAAACCTTCCGCACATATTAAGAACAAATATGGCGAAGCAGGATCGCCTTGACGGAGCCCCCTTGAGGGGGTGAAGAACGGCAATAACTCACCGTTTACACGAACCGAAAACCGAACTGAGGATACACATTTCATGATAGCCTGACAAAAACAATACTGAAACCCAACTTGGACAGAATTGCTTCGAGGTAATGCCACTCGACATGGTCATAAGCTTTCATCATATCAAGCTTGACCACGCAATAATAATTATTTCCTTTTCTCCTTCTTCGCATTGTGTGCACACTCTCGTACGCCACAAGCACATTATCAGTTATAAGTCGATTCGGTACAAAAGCACTTTGCTCCTCACTGATAATCTCATCCATGACACTTCGCAACCGATTTGTGATTGCCTTACTCGCAATCTTATACAAGACAGAACATAAGGCGATTACTGAGAAATGGATTGGGGATGCTTTACCTTTGGAATTATGGTAATTGATGTGTCATTCAATCTCGGGGCAAGCTCCCCACCATTTAAGAAATCCAAAACTGCATCGGTAACTTCTGCACCAAGAAGATCCCAATGCTTTTGATAAAACCCTGCAGTGAATCCATCCACACCGGGAGCTTTTGAAGGAGCCATCTGGAAAAGTGCAGTTTTAACTTCCTCCGCAGTATAGGGTTTAGTAAGCTCCATGTTCATTGCGTCCGAAATTTTAGCCGGAACATGAGGTAATAGTTCACTTGGATCATGAAAACCATCAGACTGGTACAGGTTTTGATA
The DNA here is from genome assembly GCA_032464435.1 of Aegilops umbellulata. NCBI lineage: Eukaryota > Viridiplantae > Streptophyta > Magnoliopsida > Poales > Poaceae > Aegilops > Aegilops umbellulata. The sequence goes on from CP136057.1 coordinate 9,532,503, forward strand.
GAACTGTTGAACTTCCTCCTTGTCCTCGCTTTCATCCGCGCAGACCGATCCATCAGATCGCCTCAGACCCTGGATCTTATTCAACCTCTGGCGCTGCCTGGCTTGGGCCTGAAAGTACTTGGTGTTACGGTCCCCCTCTCGTAGCCAGGGAACGCGAGACCTCTGCCGGTACCACACCTCCTCCTGGTGCAGTGCCTCTTTTAGTTTCTTTACAGTAGCTTGCTCCTCATCCGATGGGCCACGCCCAATGGACAGAGAACGGAGCCCGTCGAGCTTTTTTTGGAGCTGTCTGACCCGCCTGGTCAAACACCCAAACTCCCTGGATCCCCATGGCTCCAGGGTTGCTTGTAATTCACCCAATGCCGAGGCAATGCCTTGTAGCCCCGGGCCACATTGTATTCCTCGCCACGTTTCGGAAATGAGCCGATCATAGTCCGAGTGAGATTGCCAGACATTTTCATACCTGAACTGCTTTTTTTCCCTAGATCTTGGCTCGAAAGACTCCTTAATTTTTGCAACGACAAAACAGTGATCGGATTCCACCGAAGAAAGATGGCGAACCCTGATGTACTGAAACTGTTGTCGGAAATTTTCATTAGCAAAGGCTCGATCCAGCCGTGCTTTTACATTATCCACTCCAGACTGGCGATTATCCCATGTGTAGGCCGTACCTGACCAGCCCAAGTCCTGGAGGGAGGCATCATCTATTGCTTCCCTAGACGCTCGCATTTGTCGCTCCGGGCGAGCAGCCCGGCTAAAGTGTTCATTTGAGAATAGAGTCTCATTGAAATCCCCCATACACATCCATGCATCATGAGGAATAGAGTACAACGAACGTAAGAACCGCCAACTGTGGTGTCTGTCATCCGCTCGCGGTGCTCCATAGAACCCCGTGAATCTCCAAGGTGGAGAATTCAGTAGGTTGTTAGTAACCAAGACATCGATGTGCCGTTGACTGTAGTTTTTAAGTTCAACTGACACATCACGGGACCAGAAGAGACCAATGCCGCCGCTAAGACCTGCACTGTCTACAGCAAAACACCCAGCAAAACCCAAACTGTTCTTCAAGTCTTCTACTCTTTTAGCTCTAATTTTTGTTTCCATGACAAAAAGGAGAGCGGGCCCTTCCAACTTCACAATACTGCGAAGTTATCGAACTGCCTCGGGGTTCCCAAGCCCCCGGCAGTTCCAGCTGATGCAACTCATTAGGACTGGCAGGACCGCGGCGCGGTCTCTGCCGAATTTTCAGGTGTAGGTTTCTTCTTCTTTGTCTCCCTAACAAAATCATCTCCCTCTTCTCGGCTTGTTGATGTTGTATCAGTACCACCCATAACATTACCATCAACACCCGGATCTGCACCTCCATCGGTGAGCAGCAGTGTGGTTTTGGCCATCGGCCTATATACTTGATTTGGCGCATCCTTTCGCTTCTGCTTCTGCCTATTTTTTACAGGGGAGTTCACCTCCTCCCCCTTATCTTTCTTGTTGCTAGAATTCCTTGTCTCCTGCTTGCTGTTGGCTCCAGTGTGGTCTCTGGAAGAATTTTCAGAAGACGCCTGCTTGCGATAGTCCTCTGGTGCCCGCAGCTTTGATCCAAAAGGGAGCTCGCCCTTCTCATCTCGCGATCCCGGTGTTGGGCAATACGGATCCGAGTGTCCCAACCTGCCACATGAGAAGCAAAAATATGGAATTTGCTCGTACTGTATTTCATACATATCAACTTGCTTCCTCCTAGCAGAATCAATAAGGATCCACCTCCTCAGAGGCTTTGCGACGTCGATGGTAATTCGAGCTCGCAGGAAGCCCCCAGCGTGATCAAAACCAATTGACTGGGCATGTTTATCCATCTGCTTTGCAATCGGCGCCCACCACGAATCATCCCGCAGATTGAATGGGAGGTTCACAACCCTAGCCCAGACTTGGAGCTTGTCGAATTTGATCTCATCCGGTCTCATATGTTCCTCAAAATCAGCGAGTACCACAGCATGCTTATTGATGTGCCATGGCGACCCGCCCCACACGCGATCCCGATCACGTTGGGTTTCAAATTCAGCCACAAAAGTGTTAAAGCCCAGCGATCTGAACTTCAGTCCCCTTGGGTTCCCCTAGGCCGGCCTCAATGCGTTGGTGATGGTCTGTATATGGAACATGTTGCGGTGGAGAATCTTGCCCGCCACCAACCATCTTGCCGGAGATCCCTCGACGCCATCATCAATGACCAAGGGAGTAGCCTCTTCTTCTGAGATATCCAGTTTTCCTAGGGCTTCCTCCAGCTTCTTCCGTGCCGCGCGCGCCTCCTGGGCCGCGCCCCCCATCCCCCCGCTCGCATCAGCGCCGGGAGCAGCCATCATGCAGCGGACAGGAACTCACCACCGTCGACGAGTCTCCGGGCGAAGACGAGTTCCACGGTCAAAACCCTAATCGCCGCCAGCGCCGCCAGAGGGTTTTAGGGTTTCGGGGAAAAACAGCCTAATAACGTGGGTGTGGGTGTGTGGTAGGCTGCAAAATTACAGTCTCGGAGCAACTTTTGAGCTGCTTAGTCCTGTGCTGCGCTGGTAGAGTGTACACACATGATTTCTGTGTACGTATGTGCGCTTCTTGTGCACCCAAAGGGAAGGGCCACCCCTTCGCCTCACTTGTGGCCTCGTCTCATATCGTCCCCGTGAGAAGCACCACTGCACCACCACCCCTTTTATCAACAACTTTTTCCTACTTAATTGACGCATGTACATGTACCAATCCTCTTTGGAGAAAGTAAAGTAATAAGGGGAAAAAAACTAGCCTCGCGTGGAGCTCGACGACCATGGACCGGAGCTTAACGCCATGTCACCGAGAACTGACATTGACCCTGATATCTTTTCTTCCGTTCGTTAAAATGATTTTAAAAAATCCAACTCGGCTTAAACCACTTTTTTTTCCGAGTCAAGCTTAAACCGTTACTTTTTTTTAGTCAAGCTTAAACCATTACTATTACTAGCACAATGCACGCGCGTTGCTACGAAACTAAATATGAGGAGTAAGGTCACGGCTTAAAAGCAATTTTGACTAGAGACACATTTTCGCATTTTGTTATTTGTGCATTCTTCAAGTGTTGATCTCACATGAAAGTAGTAGTGTACTTGTTAAATTGTTTTAGGTCCCACATACGAGTAAAAGTGCATTTGTTTACCTATATCTCCGGGAAAGTTGCTAGTTTCACATGTGGGTAAGGGTGTATTTTTTTATTAGTAAAGGTTGTTGGTCCCACAAGGTGTGAATTCACCGCCAACTCCAAATTTTATAAGTATGAAAGATATAATTAAGTTATGGAGGTGGGGCATTTTTAGGTGAAATTTTAGAACATGGCCTCACAGTTCTCACTAGGGATAAAAAGAAGAAATCAAGAACAGAAACAAAATTTCTATCTATTGATCGATTGTTGAACTCCATTGGCCGAACATTAAGGCCAATTCTATTCCATGTGTTATTGTGCGAATAGATGGCATAAACTACATGGGGCGTTTTTAACTGTCTGTCCCATTTTTGGATGTAATTGGATTTGTTCCATCTATTTCCATGTACCTTTAAGTTATCTGATTTTTGTTTTCATTTTCTTTTGTTTTTCCCTGCCTTATGACATTTTTTTTGTTTTTTTAGGTTGGTTTATATAGTTATATTCTATTTACAGTCCTCACTTATTTGTTTTAATTCACGAACATTTTTTAAGTTCAAGAATATATTTTGAAGTTATGAATTTTAAAAAATTGAGAATATTTCTAAATTTATGAACATTATTTTAAATATTAAAAATTATTTTATTTTCTAAAATATTTTTATATTAAATATACTAAATTTTGAAATCTGACGGCTCTAAGGTCGTTTGACAGGATTTGGTCCCTGGCGAACATTCACCAGATATCTTTACCCTTCTTTTTTAGAATATAAACCATCTGTGTACATGTGGAGCTGCAAATCTGCAGCCCGTGATCAAACTATTAGGGCCCAATGCCGGAACTAGCTTAGCCCATTTCTGCACTCGTTCCTTGCAATGGGCCATAACAGACGCATCTGCATATTGCTTGGCCCCAAGTTCCAGGCTCATATGACCAGCACAGCCCCCAACCAAACAAGTCACCTTCTCTCAAAAAAGAAAAACCAAACAAGTCACCGTCCCACTAATCAACAGAGCACGCAGAACAAAGTTTTGGTTATGGGAGGTAAATTCGATTATCGGACGGCAAACAGGAATCTCGATACCCCACAAGAAATCACCTTATTCAGCAAAAAAAAAAATCACCGAATTTTTAGTCCAAATGAATTTGGACTGAAAATAGAATGAAATTTGTCCGGATTCAAAATTCATTCTAAAAAGGATGCCTAGTAACCGGCCGGTATTTTCCGATTACCAACCGGAAAACTCGGTGCCCCATGAGATTTCTTTTGCATCCGACCTAAACGATGCTTCTGATCGAGATTAGCAGTTTCGTTAGCTTCTAACAGCTCTCCAACGATTAGTGGATCGAATAGCAAAGCTGACTGAACCTGGCAGAATTGTGCACCACTAGTAGCAGTAATTTAGCATAGTATGCCAGATGCAAGCTGCGGGCGTTATCTGTTAGTTAGCCAGACCTCGACGTCGCAGGCAGGACCAGATAAATAGAGCACAAATATCCACAAACCTTTGTGTTCCTCATCATTATCTGGTGGCCACAAAATGCACACGGCCAGCGCCAGATGACCACAGCTCGCCGGCGCACAGCATTAAGCCACTGCCCACCGGTGTGAATAGCCAGTAACTAGTGTCACTATGCAGACAGGAGTGAGCTGAAGTGGCTCTCACTCTCCTACTTGTAGCAGGAGCAGCAGCAAGTGTAAAGTAGAACAAGACGGGGAAGCTAGGGACAGGAACAGGCGGCAGCGGCATGCAGCTTGTGGATCGGAGGAAATGTAGGGAGCTTTTCAGGAGAGGTCCTGCGAGACGAGAGAAAGACCCCGGCCGAGCGCGACGCTGCAACCAGTCAATATACCCTGCACTTCACTCAGCCAGAGAAACCTTTTCAGCTGCTCTCCTAGCTAGCGTAGTGCGACGACCTCCTTTCCTTCCCGGCGTTATCCGCTCGTAGGTACGTACACTGCTGGGATATTTAATTAGCCGGACCTCGACGTCGCAGGCAGCAGGACCAGATGAGCTCAAATTAATATCCACAGAGCATTGTGTCCCTCATCGCCATTTGGTGGCTACGAAATACACACGGTCGGCGCCAGGTGACCACAGCCGCGCGGTCAGTCAGGTCTCAGGTGCCACTGGTGAATAGCGAGTTACTCATGACTGCTGTCACTGTGCAAACACAGTGAAGTGAAGTGGCTCTCTCGTCGTCCTCGTCGACCACCAGGGAGCTTGACAAGTGCCAAAGTACGTCGTTCTCCTTGGGCCGAATTTCGTGTTTTGACCCTTTTGCGAACAAAATCGGCATCTGACCCCTGTTTAAATTTTTTCGTGATTTGACCCTTTTTCCTACCGCCAGGGCCTCTGGCGGTAGGGTTAGATAGCCTACCGCCATGGCCCATGGCGGTAGGAAACTTATCCACGTCAGCGCGCGGAGACGGCGCCGTCCCCTTCCGTCGCACCCTACCGCCAGGGGCCCTGGCGGTAGGCTGTGTAATCCTACCGCCGGAGACCCTGGCGGTAGGGTGCGGGGCAGTTATTTCGCCCGAGACCGCGCCCCTTCCCTTCTCCCCACCCCTCCCCTCCCCCAAGTCGACAGTTTCTTCTTTCTTTCTCCCCCAAGTCGCCCCTCTCTCCCTCTCTCATCTCCTCCACTCCCCCCCTTGGATCTTCACCGATTCTTCACCGTTTTGGCGGATCGAGATGGCCCTGAGGAAAGAACCGTAAGCTCCTCCGATCCCTCCAATTACTTTTTGCAAACTTGCTTCCGATTCGACGCATTATTTGCTTCAAATTCCTCATGTTTTTGAACTTAGATTCGATATTTTTCACCTAAGATTGATTGTAGTTGTAGTTGTTAGTTCTTTAGTAAGTAGTGGTATTGGATATGAACTCTAATCAATAGTTCATATGTTAGTGTGAAGATGAACCCTAGTTCATAAATTTTTTGTTAAAAAAATTATGATGTAATGTTGATATGAGGATGAACCCTAGTTTGATGATGCATGTGATATGATGATATGATCTAGTGTGAAGATGAACCCTAGTTTAATGATGCATGTTGATATGATGATATGAAGATGTTGTTTGGAAAATTTTATTTAAAAATATGAAGATATGATGTATGTTGGAGGTGTTTTTTTATATGATGCATGTTGATATGATTTGATCCATCATGTGTAGTAGATGTTGTTGGAGGAATATGCTTAAAATTTTATTTTGATATGATTTGAGTTCATTGTTTGTTTACGTATGCTTATGCTTATGGTGCTTTTGTTTATGAAACTCTATTAAGGCGGCCACCTCTTGCGGACAACATCGGCCAACGGTACTCCATCCTGGACTGGGCATTCGACAAGGGTCATCGTGCCCGTTTCATAGAGAACGGAGAGGTAAGTGATATGAAAGAAATTTTGATCAAAGTTCTCGAATTGATGAAAATGATTTCCTAACTTTTTGGCGTTCACTTTTTGACAGACGCTCCAGCCACTGCGCATGAGGGGTCACGGTGTTCATGGGCATATGGACTACGACGAGCGCTACGCGCCGTACTTCAAGAAAGCCCGTCTGTTGGGTTTCGTGTTGCAGTTGAAGCGTCAGCCGCCGACGCTTGTCCTCGCGGCTCTCACAGCTCTGATTGATCGTTGGAGACCGGAGACCCATTCTTTCCATCTGCCATGCGGGGAGATGACGGTGACCCTAGAGGACTGGGGGATGATTACTGCAATGCCGATCGAGGGTCATGCACTCACCGGTCGAGTGGAGAGGGCCAACTGGCAGGAGAGGGTCATCACCCTCATCGGCGACTGCCCCGGTGCCAAGAGTAACCGTACATCCGGTGTGCCGTTGATCTGGCTCTCGGAGCACCGGAAGACATGCCCCCAAGACGCAGATGAGGCGATTGTGGAGTTGTACGCGAGGGCCTATCTGTGGTATATTCTGTCGGAGGTCGTGTTTCCAGACAGCTCCGGAAACTCTGCCAACTGGGCGTATCTGTTCTTCCTAGCGGACTGGGATGCAGGGTACAGTTGGGGGACGGCATCTCTCGCCTACCTATACCGTTCGGTAAGATAGTGTCTAATTGCGTACCTACCTACGAAAGTGTGTCCATGACATTTTCTTATATCTGATCCTCATTTGATGTTTTGCAGCTTGACGACGCAACGCAGAGGACGGGAGACAAGTCCAATATGGGTGGCTTTGTCTGGGCCTTCTCCATTTGGATGTGGGAGCGGCTGCCGGTGGGGCGTCCGAAGAAGTTGCGAAGATGCCCATGGGAAGACTATGGCGAAGAAGGCGACGAGACTCGAAACCCCACCGTAGCTTACGTGTGGGACGTTGTCAAACTCTACACGGGCCTAAACAAGACTTCGTACAAGACATACACCAACGAGTTGGACGCTTTGACGTATACGCAGGTATATGAACTCGCCCAACACCTTTCTCTTTGATTCCACTATTGATCGAGAGTGCGAACTTACCAAGGTATATGTAATAGGTAATCTGGTGCCCGTATCGACAAGAACGACAGTGGGACTTTGATCTGAACGTGATGTGCGACGCGGACCGTGGTCTCTGGCGGTGCATCGTGCCCATGATCTGTGTGTACGCCGTCGAGTGGCATTTGCCACAACGCGTGGCCACGCAGTTTGGGATTTATCAGCATACCCCACCGGGCCGGCCCACCGATACCGGCGGCCACGCGCTCCACCTGTGAGCTCTTTGTTCTCCGTGAGATTATCATGTTTCTTGTTGCTTATGATGATCTCATTGCGCATATGATGATTCTTGTTGCTTATGCCTTGCAGGATGAGCCGGCAGAAGAATCAGACGATCACAGACTGGGGAGAGGAGCATAAGACTCATGTGGAGGCGTGGGACCGACGGAGGTACCGTAAAGACGTGGAGAGGAGAGTGACTAACTGGGATGATTACCTGGGCCGACATATGAGTTGGTACGATGATGGCCACAAGCACCATCTTCGTCTCAGGCCTCGATGGACGGCGGAAGACATCGCGGAGCTGGAGTGGGCTGACCCCGATGAACAGACATACCAGACCGGCATCAGAGACATGCACAGTGGATTTAGGGAGTTTGCACCCCTCATCAACAGAGTGGTAAGTTTGAACCGACGGTTGATTTTAAAATATTTTATTCGTCATCGTGACTGACTTATGCCGTTGCAGTCCGGTGAGCTGAACAGATGCATCTTCGATGCCTCAGATGCACTAGGTGATCATCCCGGGAGCATAGAATCGGAGACCAGAGTCAGGGGGACGATGAAGGTACAATTTCAGCCTCCTCGAAATAGATGCATCTTGTTCACTTGCAATCAGTCGTTCTGATACTTATTATGACCTTGCTTCATTGTGAGTGCAGAAGTTCGTGCAGCGTTGTCGCAAGCTGGTAGGGCTGCTTGGGTGTGCTGGAGTTGGGCCAGTTGAAGCTTATCAGCCTGTAGCCTCTCAGGGTCTCGTCGGCTCATCGAGCCATGCTCCCTCGTCGTCTAGGTTGGTTGGGGAGGAGGAGGAGGAGGAGGAGGAGGAGGAGGAGGAGGAGGAGGAGGAGGATGAGGAGGAGGCCACATATGAAGAAGGGGAGGAGGAGGATGAGAGCAACGGGGAGGAGGAGTACGATGAAGAGTATGGACCTCCACCAACTCAAACATCTCAAGCATCTCAGCCGCCGAAGAAGAGGAATCCGAAGAAGAAGAATTTACTGAGTCCGGACCCTTTCCAGAGACCGGTTCCTCGACGGCCCAAGAAGAAGACCGAAGAGACTCGTTCAAAGAGTAACGAGGACCGTACCTCCAAGAGGGGAAGGAGCCACTGATTATGCTCTTCGATAGTTGGCTCTTTTAGTTTGGTTGAACTTCGTTTGATTGAACTTGTCTAGTGGTTATGAAACTACGTGGAACTATGTGTTTGCTATTTGTGGATCTATGTGTTTGCTATTTGTGAAACTATGTGGAACTCCGTTTAGTAATTAGGTGAATTTCGTTTGAAATATTCTATGCACTTCAAGTTTTGTTAATGTGTGTGTGATGCCCAAGTTTAATTGCTTAAGATCTATGATATTGCTGTCATATTTGTGAAACTTGCTGTGATATTGCTGTCATATTGAATTTGAAAAGAAGCAAGCAAATGAACTTAAATTCATAAAACACAGGGCCCTACCGCCAAGGACCCTGGCGGTAGGTTCAGACAGCCTACCGCCAGCCCCATTGGCGGTAGGGAGCACCTACCGCCAGGGCCCTCCCATTCTTCGTCACAGTAACATTACACTAAAACCACAGGACCCTACCGCCATGGTCTCTGGTGGTAGGGTCGCACAGCCTACCGCCAGGGCCCTTCGATTCTTCGTCACAGTAACATTACACTAAAAACACAGGACCCTACCGCCATGGGCTCTGGTGGTAGGGTCGCACAGCCTACCGCCATGGACACTGGCGGTAGGTACTTATCCACGTCAGCACAGCCAAACGGCCGTCGTCCCCCTCCGTAGCACCCCTACCGCCATGAGCCGTGGCGGTAGGCTATCTAACCCTACCGCCAGGGGCCTTGGCGGTAGCAAAAGGGTCAAATGTCGAAAGTTTTAGCAACAGGGGTTGGATGCCGATTTTGTTCGCAAAAAGGGTCAAAACACGAAATTCAGCCTCCTCCTTGGCCTCCCTCGTCTTTGTAGCACAGCGGCGGCAGTAAGTGTGACCTAGAGGATAGGGAAGGGACAGCAACAGGCGGCACAGCAAGCCAACCAGCAGTGGCTGCTGTGAAGAGTGTGAGTGCATGATCTACTGTAGCTAGCTAGCTTAGCTAGTAGCATGCGGCTTGTGGACCGGAGGAAAGGCAGGGAGCTTTTCAGGAGAGGAGAGGTGCTGCGAGTGACCCGTTCCCCGAGCGCGACGGCGCAACCAATCAATCCCTCCCCTGCACTTCACTCTCAGTCTCAGAGCAACCTCCTTTTTTTATCAAAGAAGGGCTTGACCCCCTCCGATTTTCATTACTGAAAACCAACGCGCCATCTAACAAAGTTCAGGGCAGAAGCCCATTACAGCACCATTAGTAGCTACAGAGTTCAGAACTAGAAGACCAGAAGAACATGTTCAGGGCTAGCCACAGCCAACCCCCCGCACCTTACAACCAACACCAAGCATAGCGGAAATATATTTCAGAACAAACTGGACCAACAGAAGAAGGAGAGGCCCTAAAGCTAACAGCTACTACAGCAAAGCAGCAGCGTCAGGATCCACAGCAGCAATGGTTCCGCCCTCCAGCCTAGCGACCTTGATCTTCCACCCCTGCCTAGCTGTGAAAACCTCACTTGCTGCCCGTTCTAGCGTTCTTGCTCCCAGCTCCAACATTTTTTTGGCGGCTCCTTTGTCTGCAAAATGGACCAGTCAATTAGCCATCTACACATCAATTTGACAATATACAGAGGATCATTTATCCTCTTTTGCTCAAATATAATCGCATTTCTGCTTTTCCAAATAGCCCAGAACAGGGCAGAGATCCCAACCATAACCATTTTCTTATCTCCCTCATTAAATCTTTTGATCCAGTTGCCAAAGCAATCTATTACATTTATAGGAACAGTTTTTAAACCACAAACACATCAAACCAAGCTCCATAACAGAGAAGCCACTGAACATGAAAACAGAAGATGATCAATTGATTCATTTTTCCCACAAAAAACACATTCTTTCCCCCCCTTCCATCCTCTTTTTAAAAGATTATCTCTAGTTAATATCCTTTTTTATTGGTTAACCATAGAAATACTTTCAATTTCGCTAGTACCTTAACCTTCCACAAGTATTTTTGCGGGAAATTCATCCCTATGGAAACGATTTTCCTATATAAGGACCCCAATGAAAACTTACAATCAGCAGTGAGTGTCCAGGAGATTTTATCATCCCCTCCTTCCATAGGAATTTCTTCACATCTTTTTTTCAGATTTTTCCATAGCCCAAGGGTCTCCCCATGCAGAGTTCTTCTGAATTTGAAACCATGCCACCCTTTTTGTATAGCTTCTTCCACAGTAATGTTATGATCAAAACAAATGTCATACAATCTAGGATAAGCATCTCTTAGGGGTTTATTATCCACCCAGGTGTCTTCCCAGAATCTAGTGTTCTTTCCATTCCCCAGTTCTTTTTTAACAAATTTATAAAAGATCTCTTTAATTCTTAACAGGCTTGTCCAGAACTGGGAATCCCCAGGACTCTCTCTTATCAGTGCTAGACAGCCTCCTTTCCTATATTTCCTATCTAACACATCTTGCCAAAGTCCTTTTTCAGTTTCCATCTTCCAAAACCATTTGGCCAACAAAGCTATATTCATAATTTCCAAATTAAGAATCCCCAAGCCACCTACATCCTTAGGTATGCAGCATTTTTCCCATTTAACCAGATGATATTTCTTCACATTTTCATCTTCCTGCCAAACTAGCCTAGCCCTAAAAAGGTCAGCTTTTTGACAACCCCTTTTGGGATGGGGTAAAATGACATCATGAACAAAGGGATGTTGGTGAGGCATGCCTGCACCAAAGTGATTCTACCAGCAATGGATCCCAGTAACTTTCCTTGCCAGCAACCGCATCTTTTTTCTATTTTATCAGTTACACAGTTCCAATGACTATTCCTGATCCTGTTTTCTGACACAGGCAAACCCAAGTATTTAATGGGGAGGTGTCCCATCTTGCATGTTAAAATTTCCTGATATATCCTCTGTTTTTCTTTGTCTTTTCCAAATAGCAATAGTTCACTTTTATGAAAGTTTATTTTAAGCCCAGACATCTGTTCAAAAGCCCCCAAAATGAACTTGAGGCTTTTCACACTTTCTGTTGGGGAACGTTGCAGAAAACAAAAATTTTCCTACGGTTTCACTAAGATCCATCTATGAGCTCATCTAGCAACGAGTGATCGGATGCATCTACATACCTTTGTAGATCGCGAGCGGAAGCGTTCAAAAGAACGGGGATGAAGTAGTCGTACACGACGTGATCCAAATCACCGGAGATCCTAGCACCGAACGGACGGCACCTCCGCGTTCAACACACGTACGGTCAGCGTAACATCTTCTTCTTGATCCAGCAAGGCAAAGGAGAGGTTGGGGAAGATGGCTCCAGCAGCAGCACGACGGCATGGTGGTGATGGAGCTGCAGTACTCCGGCAGGGCTTCGCCGAGCTCTATGGAGGAGGAGGAGGTGTTGGAGAGGGAGAGGGAGGCGCCAAGGCAAAGGGTGCGGCTGCCCCCCTCCCCTCCCCCTTTATATAGGCCCCTGGGGGGGCGCCGGCCCTGGGAGATTGGATCTCCCAAGGGGGGTGGCGGCCAAGGGCTGGAGTGGCCCCCAAGCCAAGGTGGGGCGCCCCCCCACCCCTAGGGTTTCAACCCTAGGCGCATGGGGTGGGCCTAGGGGGGCGCACCAGCCCACTATGGGCTGGTTCCCCTCCCGACCTTGGCCCATGGGGCCCTCCGGGATAGGTGGCCCCACCCGGTGGACCCCCGGGACCCTTCTGGTGGTCCCGGTACAATACCGGTGACCCCGAAACTTGTCCCGATGGCCAAAACAGCACTTCCCATATATAATTCTTTACCTCCGGACCATTCCGAAACTCCTCGTGACGTCCGGGATCTCATCCGGGACTCCGAACAACATTCCGGTTACTGCATATACATATCCCTACAACCCTAGCGTCACCGAACCTTAAGTGTGTAGACCCTACGGGTTCGGGAGACATGCAGACATGACCGAGACGGCTCTCGGGCAATAACCAACAGCGGGATCTGGATACCCATGTTGGCTCCCACATGCTCCACGATGATCTCATCGGATGAACCACGATGTCGAGGATTCAATTAATCCCGTATACGATTCCCTTTGTCAATCGGTATTTTACTTGCCCGAGGTTTGATCATCGGTATCCCAATACCTCGTTCAATCTCGTTACCGGCAAGTCACTTTACTCGTACCATAATGTATGATCCAGTGACCAAACACTTGGTCACATTGAGCTCATAATGATGATGCATTACCGAGTGGGCCCGGTGATACCTCTCCGTCAAGCGGAGTGACAAATCCCAGTCTCGATCCGTGTCAACCCAACAGACACTTTCGGAGATACCCGTAGTATACCTTTATAGTCACCCAGTTACGTTGTGACGTTTGGCACAACCAAAGCACTCCTACGGTATCCGGGAGTTACACGATCTCATGGTCTAAGGAAAGGATACTTGACATTGGAAAACTCTAGCAAACGAACTATACGATCTTGTGCTATGTTTAGGATTGGGTCTTGTCCATCACATCATTCTCCTAATGATGTGATCTCGTTATCAATGACATCCAATGTCCATAGTCAGGAAACCATGACTATCTGTTGATCAACGAGCTAGTCAACTAGAGGCTTACTAGGGACATGTTGGTGTCTATTATTCACACATGTATGACGATTTCCGCATAACACAATTATAGCATGAATAAAGACAATTATCATGAACAAGGAAATATAATAATACCTTTATTATTGCCTCTAGGGCATATTTCCAACAGTCTCCCACTTGCACTAGAGTCAATAATCTAGTTACATTGTGATGAATCGAACACCCATGGAATTCTGGTGTTGATCATGTTTTGGTCTAGGGAGAGGTTTAGTCAACGGATCTGCTACATTCAGGTCCGTATGTACTTTACAAATATCTATGTCTCCATCTTGAACATTTTCACGAATGGAGTTGGAGCGACGCTTGATGTGCCTGATCTTCTTGTGAAACCTGGGCTCCTTGGCAAGTGCAATAGCTCCAGTGTTGTCACAGAAGAGTTTGATTGGCCCCGACGCATTGGGTATGACTCCGAGGTCGGTGATGAACTCCTTCACCCAAATTGCTTCATGTGCTGCCTCCGAGGCTGCCATGTACTCCGCTTCACATGTAGATCCCGCCACGACGCTCTGCTTGCAACTGCACCAGCTTACTGCCCCACCATTCAAAATATACACGTATCCGGTTTGTGACTTAGAGTCATCCAGATCTGTGTCGAAGCTAGCATCGACGTAACCCTTTACGACGAGCTCTTCGTCACCTCCATAAACGAGAAACATTTCCTTAGTCCTTTTCAGGTACTTCAGGATATTCTTGACCGCTGTCCAGTGTTCCTTGCCGGGATTACTTTGTTACCTTCCTACCAAACTTACGGCAAGGTTTACATCAGGTCTGGTACACAGCATGGCATACATAATAGAACCTATGGCTGAGGCATAGGGGATGACACTCATCTCTTCTATATCTTCTGCCGTGGTCGGACATTGAGCTGAGCTCAATTTCACACCTTGTAACACAGGTAAGAACCCCTTCTTAGATTGATCCATATTGAACTTCTTCAATATCTTATCAAGGTATGTGCTTTGTGAAAGACCTATGAGGCGTCTTGATCTATCTCTATAGATCTTGATGCCTAATATATAAGCAGCTTCTCCAAGGTCCTTCATTGAAAAACTTTTATTCAAGTAGGCCTTAATGCTGTCCAAGAGTTCTATATCATTTCCCATCAAAAGTATGTCATCTACATATAGTATGAGAAATGCTACAGAGCTCCCACTCACTTTCTTGTAAACGCAGGCTTCTCCATAAGTCTGTGTAAATCCAAACGCTTTGATCATCTCATCAAAGCGAATGTTCCAACTCCGAGATGCTTGCACCAGCCCATAAATCGAGCGTTGGAGCTTGCACACCTTGTCAGCATTCTTAGGATCGACAAAACCTTCCGGCTGCATCATATACAATTCTTCCTTAAGGAAACCATTAAGGAATGCCGTTTTGACGTCCATTTGCCATATTTCATAATCGTAGAATGCGGCAATTGCTAACATGATTCGGACGGACTTCAGCTTCGCTACCGGTGAGAAAGTCTCATCGTAGTCAACCCCTTGAACTTGTCGATAACCCTTAGCGACAAGCCGAGCTTTATAGATGGTCACATTACCATCCGCGTCTGTCTTCTTCTTAAAGATCCATTTATTTTCTATGGCTCGCCGTTCAACGGGCAAGTCAGTCAAAGTCCATACTTCATTTTCATACATGGATCCTATCTCGGATTTCATGGCTTCCAGCCATTTGTCGGAATCCGGGCCCGCCATCGCTTCTTCATAGTTCGAAGGTTCACCGTTGTCTAACAACATGATTTCCAAGACAGGGTTGCCGTACCACTCTGGTGCGGAACGTGTCCTTGTGGACCTACGAATTTCAGTAGGAGCTTGATCAGAAGCATCTTGATCATCATCATTAATTTCCTCTCTAGCCGGTGCAGGCACCTCAGGAACGTTTTCTTGAGTTGCGCCATTTTCCGGTTCAAGAGGTAACACTTCATCAGGTTCTACTTTCCTCCCACTTACTTCTTTCGAGAGAAACTCCTTCTCTAGAAAGGATCCATTCTTGGCAACAAAGATCTTGCCTTCGGATCTGAGGTAGAAGGTATACCCAATAGTTTCTTTAGGGTATCCTATGAAGACGCATTTTTCCGACTTGGGTTCGAGCTTTTCAGGTTGAAGTTTCTTGACATAAGCATCGCATCCCCAAACTTTTAGAAACGACAGCTTAGGTTTCTTCCCAAACCATAATTCATACGGTGTCGTCTCAACGGATTTCGACGGAGCCCTATTTAAAGTGAATGCGGCAGTCTCTAAAGCATATCCCCAAAAAGATAGCGGTAAATCGGTAAGAGACATCATAGATCGCACCATATCTAATAGAGTGCGATTACGACGTTCGGACACACCATTACGCTGAGGTGTTCCAGGCGGCGTGAGTTGTGAAACTATTCCACATTTTCTTAAGTGTGTGCCAAATTCGTGACTCAAGTATTCTCCTCCACGATCTGATCGTAGAAACTTGATTTTTTTGTCACGTTGATTTTCAACCTCACTCTGAAATTTCTTGAACTTTTCAAAGGTCTCAGACTTGTGTTTCATTAAGTAGATATACCCATATCTACTCAGGTCATCGGTGAGGGTGAGAACATAACGATAGCCACCGCGAGCCTCAACACTCATTGGACCGCACACATCGGTATGTATGATTTTCAATAAGTTGGTTGCTCACTCCATTGTTCCTGAGAACGGAGTCTTGGTCATTTTACCCATGAGGCATGGTTCGCACGTGTCAAATGATTCATAATCAAGAGACTCTAAAAGTCCATCTGCATGGAGCTTCTTCATGCGTTTGACACCTATGTGACCAAGGCGGCAGTGCCACAAATATGTGGGACTATTGTTATCAACTTTAACTGTTTTGGTATTCATACTATGAATATGTGTATCATCACGTACGAGATTCATTAAGAATAAACCATTAACCATCAGAGCATGACCATAAAACATATCTCTCATATAAATAGAACAACCATTATTCTCGGATTTAAATGAGTAGCCATCTCGAATTAAACAAGATCCAGACACAATGTTCATGCTCAAACTTGGCACTAAATAACAATTATTGAGGTTTGAAACTAATCCCGTAGGTAAATGTAGAGGTAGCGTGCTGACGGCGATCACATCGACCTTGGAACCATTCCCGATGCGCATTGTCACCTCGTCCTTCGCCAGTCTCCGTTTATTCCGCAGCTCCTGCTTTGAGTTACAAATGTGAGCAACTGCACCGGTATCAAATACCCAAGAGCTACTACGAGTATTGGTAAGGTACACATCAATTACATGTATATCACATATACCTTTTGTTTTGCCGGCCTTCTTGTCCGCTAAGTATTTGGGGCAGTTCCGCTTCCAGTGACCACTTCCCTTGCAATAAAAACACTCAGTCTCGGGCTTGGGTCCATTCTTTGGCTTCTTCCCGGCAACTTGCTTACCGGGCGTGGCAACTTCCTTGCCGTCCTTCTTGAAGTTCTTTTTACCCTTGCCCTTTTTGAACTTAGTGGTTTTATTCACCATCAACACTTGATGTTCCTTCTTGATTTCTACCTCTGTTGATTTCAGCATAGCATATACCTCAGGAATGGTCTTTACCATCCCCTACATGTTGTAGTTCATCACAAAGCTCTTGTAGCTAGGTGGAAGTGACTGGAGGATTCTGTCAATGACCGCTTCATCCGGGAGATTAACTTCCAGTTGAGTCAAGCGGTTGTGCAACCCAGACATCTTGAGTATGTGTTCACTGACAGAGCTATTTTCCTCCATCTTACAGCTAAAGAATTTGTCGGAGACTTCATATCTCTCGACCCGGGCATGAGATTGGAAAACCATTTTCAGCTCTTCGAACATCTCATATGCTCCATGTTTCTCAAAACGCTTTTGGAGCCCCGGCTCTAAGCTGTAAAGCATGCCGCACTGAACGAGGGAGTAATCATCGGAACGTGACTGCCAAGCGTTCATAACGTCTTGTTCTGCAGGGAGAACAGGTGCGTCACCCAGCGGTGCTCGTAGGACATAATCTTTCTTGGCAGCTATGAGGATGATCCTCAGGTTCCGGACCCAGTCCGTATAGTTACTGCCATCGTCTTTCAGCTTGGTTTTTTCTAGGAACGCGTTGAAGTTGAGGACTACGTTGGCCATTTGATCTACAAGACATATTGTAAATATTTAGACTAAGTTCATGTTAATAAAGTTCATCTAATCAAATTATTTAATGAACTCCCACTTAGATAGACATTCCTCTTCTAGTCATCTAAGTATAACATGATCCGAGTCAACTAGGCCGTGTCCGATCATCACGTGAGACGGACTAGTCAACATCGGTGAACATCTTCATGTTGATCGTATCTTCTATACGACTCATGCTTGACCTTTCGGTCTTCTGTGTTCCGAGGCCATGTTTGTACATGCTAGGCTCGTCAAGTCAACCTAAGTGTTTGCATGTGTAAATCTGTCTTACACCCGTTGTATGTGAACGTTAGAATCTATCACACCCGATCATCACGTGGTGCTTCGAAACAACGAACTGTCGCAACGGTGCACAGTTAGGGGGAACACTTCTTGAAATTATTATGAGGGATCATCTTATTTACTACCGTCGTTCTAAGTAAACAAGATGCAAAATATGATAAACATCACATGCAATCAAATAATAAACGTGACATGATATGGCCAATATCACATAGCTCCTTTGATCTCCATCTTGGGGCTCCATGATCATCTTGTCACCGGCTTGACACCATGATCTCCATCATCGTGTCTCCATGAAGTTGCTCGCCAACTATTACTTCTACTACTATGGCTAACGCGTTTAGCAATAAAGTAAAATAATTTATATGGCGTTTCTCAATGACACGCAGGTCATACAAAAAAATAAGGACAACTCCTATGGCTCCTGCCGGTTGTCATACTCATCGACATGCAAGTCGTGATTCCTATTACAATAGCATGAACATCTCATACATCACATATAGATCATTCATCATTCATCACAACTTTGTCCATATCATATCACAAAGCACTTGCTGCAAAAACAAGTTAGACGTCCTCTAATTGTTGTTGCAAGTTTTACGTGGCTGAATTAGGGTTCCAGCAAGAACGTTTTCTTACCTACGTGAAAGCCACAACGTGATTTGTCAACTTCTATTTACCCTTCATAAGGACCCTTTTCATCGAATCCGCTCCAACTAAAGTAGGAGAGACAGACACCCGCCAGCCACCTTATGCAACTAGTGCATGTTAGTTGGTGAAACCGGTCTCACGTAAGTGTACGTGTAAGGTTGGTCCGGGCCGCTTCATCCCACAATATCGCTGAAGCAAGATAAGACTAGTAGCGGCCAGAAAGTTGACAACATCTACGCCCACAACAAATTGTGTTCTACTCGTGCAATAGAGAACTACGCATAGACCTAGCTCTGATACCACTGTTGGGGAACGTTGCAGAAAACAAAAAATTTCCTACGGTTTCACCAAGATCCATCTATGAGTTCATCTAGCAACGAGTGATCGGATGCATCTACATACCTTTGTAGATCGCGAGCGGAAGCGTTCAAAAGAACGGGGATGAAGTAGTCGTACACGACGTGATCCAAATCACCGGAGATCCTAGCACCAAACGGACGGCACCTCCGCGTTCAACACACGTATGGTCAGCGTAACGTCTTCTTCTTCTTGATCCAGCAAGGCAAAGGAGAGGTTGAGGAAGATGGCTCCAGCAGCAGCACGACGGCGTGGTGGTGATGGAGCTGCAGTACTCCGGCAGGGCTTCGCCGAGCTCTATGGAGGAGGAGGAGGTGTTGGAGAGGGAGAGGGAGGCGCCAAGGCAAAGGGTGCGGCTGCCCCCTCCCCTCCCCCTTTATATAGGCCCCTGGGGGGGCGTCGGCCCTGGGAGATTGGATCTCCCAAGGGGGCGGTGGCCAAGGGCTGGAGTGGCCCCCAAGCCAAGGTGGGGCGCCCCCCGCACCCCTAGGGTTTCAACCCTAGGCGCATGGGGTGGGCCTAGGGGGGCGCACCAGCCCACTATGGGCTGGTTCCCCTCCCCACTTTGGCCCATGGGGCCCTCCAGGATAGGTGGCCCCACCCGGTGGACCCCCGGGACCCTTCTGGTGGTCCCGGTACAATACCGGTGACCCCGAAACTTGTCCCGATGGCCAAAACATCACTTCCCATATATAATTCTTTACCTCCAGACCATTCCGAAACTCCTCGTGACGTCCGGGATCTCATCCGGGACTCCGAACAACATTCGGGTTACTGCATATACATATCCCTACAACCCTAGCGTCACCGAACCTTAAGTGTGTAGACCCTACGGGTTCGGGAGACATGCAGACATGACCGAGACGGCTCTCGGGCAATAACCAACAGCGGGATCTGGATACCCATGTTGGCTCCCACATGCTCCACGATGATCTCATCGGATGAACCACGATGTCGAGGATTCAATTAATCCCGTATACGATTCCCTTTGTCAATCGGTATTTTACTTGCCCGAGGTTTGATCGTCGGTATCCCAATACCTCGTTCAATCTCGTTACCGGCAAGTCACTTTACTCGTACCGTAATGCATGATCCAGTGACCAAACACTTGGTCACATTGAGCTCATAATGATGATGCATTACCGAGTGGGCCCGGTGATACCTCTCCGTCAAGCGGAGTGACAAATCCCAGTCTCGATCCGTGTCAACCCAACAGACACTTTCGGAGATACCCGTAGTATACCTTTATAGTCACCCAGTTACGTTGTGACGTTTGGCACACCCAAAGCACTCCTACGGTATCCGGGAGTTACATGATCTCATGGTCTAAGGAAAGGATACTTGACATTGGAAAACTCTAGCAAACGAACTGTACGATCTTGTGCTATGTTTAGGATTGGGTCTTGTCCATCACATCATTCTCCTAATGATGTGATCTCGTTATCAATGACATCCAATGTCCATAGTCAGGAAACCATGACTATCTGTTGATCAACGAGCTAGTCAACTAGAGGCTTACTAGGGACATGTTGGTGTCTATTATTCACACATGTATTACGATTTCCGGATAACACAATTATAGCATGAATAAAGACAATTATCATGAACAAGGAAATATAATAATACTTTTATTATTGCCTCTAGGGCATATTTCCAACACTTTCTATCTCATCTTTGATCAGAAACATAGTGTCATCAGCATACTGTAACATATTTATCCCTTTGTTATCTCCTATACCTAGTACTCCTTTAACAACATCATGTTCCAAAGCATTGTTCATTAGAATAGCCAAGGCATCAGCAGCCAGGTCGAAAAGTAAGGGGGACATGGCATCTACTTGCCGCAGTCCTTTGAATGTTTTAAAATATGGGCCAATCTAATCGTTCACTTTAATTCCTACATGTCCTCCTCTCATAGTTTCCATTACCCAATCACACCATTTATCTGGGAAATTTTTCAGCCTTAGCATATGGATCACAAAAGGCCATTTGATTTTATCATAT
Organism: Aegilops umbellulata; assembly: GCA_032464435.1. NCBI lineage: Eukaryota > Viridiplantae > Streptophyta > Magnoliopsida > Poales > Poaceae > Aegilops > Aegilops umbellulata. The sequence goes on from CP136057.1 coordinate 9,553,548, forward strand.
GCCTTCTCAAAATCCACTTTGAAGACCAGAGCATCTTCTTTGTTTTTGTGGAAAGAGTTAAGGGCTTCATGTAAGATAAACACCCCTTCCATTATATATCTCCCTTTAATAAATGCAGTTTGAGTTTTGGATATGACAGGTGCCACACATCTGGCCAGCCTATCCATCAACACTTTTGTAATGATTTTAAAGCTGACATTTAGCAAACATATAGGTCTAAATTTTTCTATTTGTTTGGCATCTTTGGTCTTGGGAACTAAAGTGATTATGCCATAATTAAGCCTAGCAATATTGACCTCACCTCTCGCAAAGCTATCCAATAGAGTCTTCAGATCCCATTTAACTAAATCCCAGAAATCCTGATAAAAGTCAGTAGGGAATCCATCAGGGCCTGGGCTTTTGTTTCTTTTCATCCCAAAAACCACATTGTGAATTTCATCTAAAGAGAAGGGAGCAATCAGCTCTTCTCTATCTTGTGTATTTATTTTCACCATCTCAATCTCTTTTAAAGAAATATCAGATTCCTCAGGATGTCCAAAAAGATTTTTGTAGAACTTAGTAATATATTCCATCAAGTTTTCTTCCCCCTCAATCACCCCTTCCTTCTGTTCCAATGAGACAATCTTGTTTTTCCTCCTCCTCCCATTTACCTTAGCATGATAATATCTAGTGTTCCCATCTCCATCTTTTATTTCAGCATCTTTATATCTTTGTAACCATTTCATTTCTTCCTGTATCATAATTCTTTTTAGTTGAGCTCTGAGCTCTTTCTGCTCCACTCTATCCATGTTGGATAGCCCCAATATCTCAGCTTTTTTATCCAACTCATCCAATTCTCTAATGATTTCTATTTTAATTTTTTTATACCAAGCATCCACATTTTTATTCCATCCTTTGGCTTTCTTCCTCATCTTTCTCAATCTCAACTGCCATCTTTCCAGTATGTCCCCTTTGTATCTCTCATTCCATGTTTTATAAACTAGCTCTTTGAATCCTTCTCTTAGGATCCAAGCATTTTCATATCTGAATATGTATTTGTGTTTGTATTCCTCTCCTGTATCTAAGAACAGGGGGTATGGTCAGATACCTCCCTGGCAAAAGCTTGAAGAAAGGCAAGAGGATATTTCTCTTCCCAGGCTGGACACATAAGGACTCTATCCAGTTTTTCAAAAGTAGGCTCCTCCTGATTATTAGCCCAGGTATATTGTCTTCCATTCAGAGGCAATTCCCTCAGCCCAGCCTGTTCAATAATAGCATTAAACATGAAGGGCCATTGATCATTAGTCATGGGCTTATTCTTCTCCTTATCATTTCTAATAATGTTAAAATCTCCTCCCACCAGACAGGGCAAAGGATTATCATGGTACAATCTTGCTAGTTCAGCTAGAAAGCTAGCTTTTCTCTCCTTCTGAGCATCTCCATATACAGTTATTAGATTCCAATGCATCTTTATTTTTTTATCAAAGATTAGGACTCTTAAGAAATATTGTCCCTTCTCCACCCCCTCCACATCAAAGATGTCTTTGTTTATCCCAACTAAGATCCCTCCAGACATCCCCCTGGGAGGGTTCCAGTCCCATTGATAGTTTTTCCCTCCACATAGATTATGGAGCTCATTTTTGGTAAAATCTTTCTTTACAGTCTCAGATATCCCAATAAAATCTAGTTTTTGTTCAATAATCATTTCCCTGATGTATCTCTTTTTGTGGTCTTGTCCTATCCCTCTCACATTCCAGAAAACCCCCCTCATTGTTTCTGTTACTTTTAGGTTTTGTTCTGTCTCCCCTTTTTTTTTCCTTTGCAAAACCCCAATCCCGACTGTTTGCTTCACACAGTCTAATGCTGGTGAGATTTTTTTGTTACTTTTTTTTCCTGAGAGTAATCCTCTCAGCTTTCTGATTTGTTTCTCCTCAATATCAGCATCTGAATGTTCAAAATCAGAACATAATTCATCAAGTCCCACATCTCCAATATGAATATATACTGGTGTGTCCTTCTGCCCTCCTGCTTTCCATTCAAGAGGTCTTTTTTTCTCCTCTTCTTTTTCTTTTTTAATGTTCTGAAAATATATATATCTCCTAGCCTCTTCCATATTTTCAATAATTTCTATGTTTTTATCAATCATCTCAATAGAGCATCCAAGGTCAATCCCTACCAAAGAGCTAATTTGTAATAAAGAAGCATCAGCAAAAGTGGAAACAAAATTCTTACCTCAGAGCAACCTCCTTGGCCCCAGTGAGTGCTGATCTACACAGGGTGTGCGTGCGCGCTTCTTGTGCACCCCCAAAAGGCCACCACCGCTCCGCCGCGCTCGTGGCCTCATCTCATACCGGCCGGCCGGCCCCGTGAGCAGAGCAGCACCACCACCTCTTTTATGGACGAGCACCTTTCCCCTGCCCATTCCACGCCTCTATCTATCTATCTATCTATCTATCTATGTGGATAATCAATTTTGGAAAGGGAGTGAGAATGGATAAGTCCGGCGGTCTCTGGTTACTAGCTACTGTGTGCAGTGCAGTGGAAAGAAGATTGCACTGTTTTTAGCTCCTCGCTGCGCCCTCAGCTTCAGATACACAGAGGAGTTGAGTAGATATGTCTTTGGGTGGTGGATTCCATATGCTGTGCCGAGCAGAGTTGAGTCGACTCGAGTGGTGCTACGCCTCTCACCGGCCTGTGGCTGACCTCTTTCCTAACCTTGGCTTCAACTAGTTAAAAAAAAGGTTGAACTGATGGGTTCTCCGCTCTGGCTCACAAACCCGTCAGCGATTGTGTTTCCTTTGTCAGGGGCCCTCTCTCTAGGCTAGTAGCCTACTGCTACGTGTGGTTGATTCACACATTGAAAGGCACATCTTTTCTCTGTGCTGCGCCACAAATGTAATTTTATCTGTGACAACATCCTTCGTTCGTCACACACCGTTTCTTCAGATAAGGATCACTAGTCCTATCCTTCTAGCCGAGCACGTTAGAGATGGAGAGGCAGATTGAGAGGTAATCAATGGCGCAAATGTTGTATCTCGCCAACTGCAAGACTGCGCGAGCGCTATATCTCTCATTCAGCGGGACCGAAGGCTCTCTCGCTGAAGCGTCAGGCCCATTAGCACATGTATTTGCGAGAAATAGAGTATAAAAGGCAGCGCGCAGCGATCGAACCTGGATCTCCTGGTTGATACGTAACACTGCTAGTCACTAAGCCAACATTGAGTTTGTGTTTAATAAGTTAGGCGCAACCTACTAGAAGGAAAAGAGCCGGTTTTTACATTGGTTTCCCCCTTTTTCCTTTTTTTCTCCATTTTCTTCTGTTTTATTCAGTTTTCTTTGGACTATTTTTTCTTTTTCTCGTTTTATTTAGTTTCTTTCTTTTCTTCTTCTCCATCTTTTCATTCTTTTTTATTTTTTACTTTGGTATTATTTTTCATTTCATTTTTCTTTTCATTTATTTTGTTTCCTTTTTGGTTTTCATTGTATAATTTGTTTTGTCATTCCACATTTTTTAGATATGTCAACAACATTTTTCTAATGCACGTTTAATATTTCTTCTATACAAATTTAACATTTTCTAATACATAGTCAACATTTTTTCTACACATATTTTAAACATTTTTAAATGCTTAATTAACATTTTTCAAATACAAGATTATTTTCTTAATAAATGGCCATCATTTTTCCTATACATACTTTAGTTTCTTTCAAATTCTTCATTTAAAAATTCAAATACAAGTTTGAATGTTTTATAATACATAGTCAACATTTTTCTATGTACATTTAACATTTTTCAAATGCTTTACGAACAGTTTTTTGAAATGCAATATTATAATTAATTTGAATGGATGGTCAACATTTTTTATACGCATTTAACATTTTCCAAATGCTTAATTAACATTTTACAAATCTTCTCTAACAATTTTTCTAATGCTTGATTAATATTTTTTATATACCATGATCAAAACAATTCATTATTTTCTTAATGCATGGTCATCATTTTTTCTATACAAATTTAACATTTTCCCAATGCTTAGTTAATATTTTTGAAATACTTGTTCGACATTTTTTTCAAATGCTCGACTAATATCTTTTATATACATGATCAAAGCACTAATACACATGAGGGAAGTGGAAATACCTTCTTGCTGTGACTTAATCACACCCTAACTGTGAGATGCACACTCCCCTCGCCCACTAACTCTTCACGTCGCTATAGTTGTAGTTCTGGGCTGGCCAAGTACTAAAGCACGGTCTGCTACAGTTTTGAAACATTTTTCGGGTTTTCTTTGGTTGTTTGTGTTTTTTTAATTTTCATTTTTAGTTTCCTTTGTTTCCTTTTACATTCTTATTCTCATTCTTTTCTTCATATTTTTTTCGTTTTCTTTTACTTTCTCATCTTTTTTTGGTTTATTTTCTTCTTCATTGGTTTTATTTTTTTCCTTTTCTTCTGGTTTCTTTGATCAGAAACATCTTTCTAATACAACAGGTACATTTTTTTAATACATTTAACGTTTTTGAAATACCCGAGTCAACTTATTTCAAATGTGTGTTTTGATGCCTATCTTCTTTTTCATACAAATTATATATTATTGGTATACATATCAGAAAAAAATCATATATCTTTCACATTATTCACCTATATTTTTTTATTCGTTACTAATATTTTTTAAAATATACTTGATGAGTTTTTTACATACACATTGCATATTTTTGGTATATGTATAATTTTCTTTACATAGGTTTAACATTTTCCAAATGCATGGTTAACATTTTTTTCAAACATATGTTTTAATATCGTAATTTTGTCAAAAATATTGTACATTTCGTATATACATCTGGAAATATTATAATGGATGTTTAATGTTTTTCAGTAGATGATTTTTAAAGTATATATATTTTGATGTCTAATTTTTTCATACAGCACGTATATTTTTATGTACGGGGTCATTCGTTGTACATATTCACGCGGGCGGGGCCAGCCCATTTAAGCAGGTGCTTCAGGCGAGATCTTGTTTGGTCTCGCAATACAACACATAGTCATTAAACGAGCAGAGTAAAATGGCCAATCATGTAAAAATGTTCCGTTAAAAAACACGTCAAAACTATTCCCATGTTGCGACAAAAATATTAATGCATATAAAAAATATTGATGCAATTTAAAAAATCCTTTAAATACAAAAGTTCATATAATTCTAAGAAAATCTTCTAGGTACGAAAAAAGTGATCAGATGTTGCAAGAAATATGTTCACACATATGAAAAAGGTTCATTAATATGTAAAATAAATAAATTCCCGTGTATTATTTTCAATTTTCTGAGTTTTTTTTTATGTTTTCTACTTGAAAAGTGAAATGATTTTTAAAATATTTTCCAAGAAATTGGTTTTATAAAATATAATTGTTTATTTAGATAAGTGTTTACATATCTCTAATAGATTTTCATCTTTTTAAGCAGTTATTAACATGTTAAAAAAGTATTCAAGTTTCTCATAAACATAGTGATGTATTTTACCCCATATAATTGATTAAAACAGTATAAAATTAAGAAAAACAACAACACAATAAAAATTAAATATAATGGAAAATATAAATGATAGAAAAATATATGAAAGGATAAAAAAAGAAAAAAAAGATTACATGCGTATGGCAGTTCATGTAGGCAATACGCACATAACCTAACAGAAATCCAAAATGGGTTAGGAGGGAGGGGGCTGGGCTGACACACACAAGACCTTGTAGGCGAGCACGGACCTATCGCTTTGCAGTATGCGATATAAAGGGTTTGCATCAAACAATGCCTTTCCTCAACAAAAAAAGACAAATAGTGCCTTCTTATTGTGGGTAATCAAACAATGCAGTTTTATTATGGGTGATCAAACAATGCCTTCAAACGCTATTGGCTGCTTACTTTGTTGTTGGTCCAACCCTTTTGACAAGCACATATTTTCTTTTCTTTTTTATCTAGATACATATCGACTGCTGACAGCATCCCTAACTAAATCATCTCCAATTGATAACTACCTCATCCACAACAGAGTAATGAATAGATAAGGATCGCTTGATTTCTCCGTCATAAGCGTCGATGTGTCGGGACCCTACGCAAACAGATTTTTTTTTTGTTTTTTGAGAAAACCTACGCAAACAAATAGGTGGCAAGTTTTGCGTGAGAGATGCATATAGTTCCAAGATTCTTTCAGTCAGGCGCGAATTCCAAAATTGGCTGTTTGTCTTTGACGAGGGAACAGAGTGAAACGCAACACAATACGACTAGGAATGCGAGGCCCTTTAAAAAAAAACGAATGCGAAATGGAGGTTTCTGAACCATTTAGCCTATGTGCTAACGCTTATGGGCCTATGGCAAAGTAGGCCGGGCTCTTCTATTCATGCCGTGGGAACCACACCACACAATAATCTTAGATTATCTCTTTTTCTAGCTTTCAGAAATTCTGCTGAAGGAAATATTTTGGGACTATTTTTTTTGAAATAAACAAGTTTAACTATCTAAAAAGTAAAAAAAAACAATAAATAATGGATTTTTCAAGAATTCTCATAATATTATCAGAAAGTATTCCGCATCATCAAACAAAATTTAAAAATATTCTTTGTGTATATTTAATAAATGCTTATCATGTTTCATAAAATGTTCAATGTACATTTGAAAAAGTTAATATTGTATTAATACATATAAAAGTATTTTAAATTAATTTAATATAAAAATAGAAAAAATGGGTTAATTTTTAAATTTTCACCGTGTATTTTAAAAAGGTTCACCGTATATTATTAAAAAAAGTTTCAATGTGTATGTGAAATTTATTCATTTTCGGCATGTGCACACACATTAAAATTATACCTATAGATGATATGAAAAAATGAAAGAAAATCAATAAACTGAAAGAACAAAACATAAGAAAGTTGTAAAAGGATAAAAAGAAAAACCGATCGAGCTTTCATGAAGAACACATTTAAAAATTTAACAACCATACAATCCAGGAACATTGTGGTGTCCTCCTGGCGACGAGAGTTCTACCCTTCTTCAGGCCGAATTCAGTGTCTCACACTCCGTTAATATAGTTTTTATAATACAATACATGAACTTTGTTTTCTCGCTCTCAACAGCAAAAAAAGAAGAATCAGAAGCAAGGAAGAGACAAAAATCGTTCGATGCATGCATTTGTCAGTTGCCATCGTACCATACGGTCGGGCCGGCGATGCATAAAAAAGTCAGTAAGAAAGAGAGTGTACTGAGAGGATGAACATCAAAGAGACGGCACGTGTATATGTAGAGAAAGAGACTATAGCTTAGAGTGCGTGTAGCCGTCTAGGTACACGTTATTCAAGAAGAAGAAGAAGAAGAAGAAGAAGAAGATGACGATGAGGATGATGGTTTGGGTGTGCAACTCGTGCGAGCAGAATAGTGGCGGTGAATCGGCCCTGTTCCACTCACGCACACGTACGTACGGTGGTGATGGACTCGCGTGCATGCGATGCGTGCCAGGTAGGTACTATGATTGCCACTTTATGCGCACCGCCGTATACAACCGGAAGGCGGAAGCACGCGTATGACGGGATCGACATGCACGCGCGATGATCGTCGACGACTTTGTATGCATGGATTGGGATCGCGAACGTGTTCGGTGCTCCACCTTCCTTAGCAATCCTGGTGTATCGATCCGTACTATTTGGTCCTGCTAGGAGTGGCTACGAAGTGGTCGAATAAATTCGCAACACCCTTATGTATTGTGTCACGAAATTTTGGAACAGAATTCAATATGTAATTCGAGAAATTAAAACAAAATCAGCTTTGCCAGTATTAATGGGCTGAATTGACGTTACAAAATGATGAAAGGAATAATAACGTATCAACAAACTAAAAGAGGTGACCCAAGCAGTCGAGGGCCGGTCTTGAGATTTCAGGGGGCCACGAAACTAGGGGCCTCTTAATGTTATTATTAGGAAAATACATGATTTTTGTGTGTGAAAGGATCAGGTCTACTATAAAAGTTCACCCAAAAAAATATGATTTGCACGCATAGGACTAAATGATCGCGTATTTGTATTTAATTCATGAGTAAATTAATTACCAGAAGGATTTATCTGGAGGATGCATTCTATGATAAGCAAAGACTAAAATAGGAAGTGTATAATGTACTCCCTCCGTTCCTAAATACTTGTCTTTCTAGAAATTTCAACAAGTGACCACATACGAAGCAAAATGAATGAACCTACACTCTAAAATATGTCTACATACATCCGTATGTTGTAACCATTTGAGATGGCTAGAAAGACAAGTATTTGGGAACGGAGGGAGTAGATATCATGACTCTCTTTGCAATGATGTGAGTGAATACAAATGCAATCACATTGGACAATTTGTAAGAGCTCTAAATTCAAAAAAAATGAAAAGAAATGAGTAAAATAGTCTAGCATACACCAGCGTTTTCACCCACAGGCCATAAGCTCCTGTTCCGCATGGCTGAGGAAAGACCATGTACGGATTCATCGAGACGCCTGGAAAATAACCTGCAATATTTAAAAGTAACGATCATGTATGGATCCATACAAGCGTCGTGTACAGTATACCATCGGATGCACAAGGACGGGGAACCGACAACACATGCGTGCACGCGGCGTGATCGTCGACCGGTTCGCGTGCGACCACGAATTTTATGGATCGGACTCGATGACGTATTCGACACTACTCATAGCTGTTGATCTTCGAGTACTAGAACAATTGAAGTTTTATGTTGGATTTTGAGCTCGAGCAGCAGTTTAACGCTGAAAATTAACCGGAAGGGCTGATGATGAAGTAACAGAAAATACAGTCCAGTTTCCATGGGCAGGTTTCGGTCTCATCCGGTGCTGCCATCACTCGTTTAGTTTGTCTTATAAGAATGACTGGATCGAGCTGGGACGGGTTTAATCAACTGCAGTGGATAACTAATCAACTGACCACATATTTTTTTAGGGCAGTACTGGGCGCCGGTGCGCCGGCCCAAAGTTTGGGCCGGTCGCCTAGCAGCCGTACGATGCGGGCGTCCTAACCGCACGATTAAGCCGCTGCAGTCTTCTTCTATCTCGTGCCAGTCTTCTCCCTCCCCCGTCGCCCCTGTTTCCCCGCTCAGGCCGCCGGCACTCGCCGGAGAACCGCGCTCGCCGCTCTTCGCCCGCACTTGCCGGAGAACTGCGCTCGCCGGCCGCCTGCTCTGGCCACCCACACTCGCCGAAGAACCCCGCTCACCTATCTGGCCGCCCGTGCTCGCCACTCTGGCTGCCTGCAGAACCGCGCTTGTCGGCCGCCCGCGCTCGCCGGCCTCCCGCATTCGCCGGAGATCCACGCTCGCCGGCCGCCTGCGCACGCCATGGATGCAGCTCCGCCTCGCTGACGACTGGTTCCAGCAAACAGAAAATGCCCCATTGCAGCAAAAAAGTCCATCGATGGTTTGCAGCCCCCTCTGTTGCAACTCCGGTCGCCAACAGTAGAAGCCCTCCCGCTACCAACGTTTTCCGGCATGACCTCCGTTGCAAAACCAGAAGACGGTTGTAGCAAAAAACTAGGCTGCTTCCAGCAAAATTAAAATACGGTTGTAGCAAAATTTGGTCTGGTCCAGCAAATCAAAAAGTGATGGTAGCAAAAATGTGTCTGGTTCCAGCAAAAAAAGACACTGGTTCCAGCAAAAAAAATAGAGAGGGGAAAACGCAGTGCATGCGCCGCGGTCACCGCGGTCACCATGGTCACCATCGAGGGAGGAAAAGCCGGTTCCAGCAAACCGTGACAATGGTTCCAGCAAATTACCAGGATGGTTGCAGCATTTCATCAATCTTGCGACGGTCGCTTCCAGCAAACGTGGTCTCCGGTTTTGGCAAATCGCAACACCGGTTGCAACAAATCCGTCGGTTGCTGGTAGCTTATTCCATTGCTGGTTGTAGCAAAAAAACTACATCATCGGCGGCGGCAGCCGCGACCTCCCCGTCGCCGGATGCAGCATATCCGATGGCCGGTTGTAGCATGACTGGTCGGCGGTTGTAGCACACCAGGCGGGAAGGATCTAGGCGGGCGCCATGGCCACGACGAGAGGAGGACTAGGCGGATGTGGTGCACGGCCATGGCGTGGAGGAGGATTTGGATGGTGGGGGTGGGGGTGGGGGAGGGGGGAGGAGAGAAGATAGGCAGTTAAAGGAGGGGCCATGGCGAATGCCCTCGCCGGAATCGAGTGGTACGCGGCGCACTAGCTCCACTAGTTACGCCGGCGTACTGGGCTTGCTGGAGAAAAAGGAGGTTGAGGCAGGGGATAAGGCACATGGTCAGAGAGAAGAAAGAAAGGGAGGGGAAGGAAAACTAGCTTCGTGGGCCACCATGCCACGTGGCTGCCTAAACGAGAGGATAACGCTTCGTGCGTGGACGCGACCGGCGCGTCGTTCGGCCGGCGCACCGGCTGCCAACGTTTTCCTTTTTTTTAGGGAACCGACCACATATATTACTATCATATAGGAGTATTATAATGAACTCCCCGCTAAAAATATGTCAATACATATATGCGCCCTACATGCATGTCTCTATCTACCTACGCGCCAGCTTATCTCCATGAAAAATGGCAGAAGGATTGACAAATTCGGAAACGTTGTTGACGATGCCATGTTTCCATTTTTGCTAAGTAATTAATGGAAGCATGTTCAATGGCGGATGGATCAGTCGTTGATGGAGACGGGCAGCAAGCCGTTCCACGTATCCATCACGAGATACGCATGCACCTATTTCATTCCGCTCACTGTTCATCTTGCGGCTCGGTCTAGACGAACGAGGACCGCACCGCCGTTGCTAATAAGAGACACCCTGTTTCAAAATATGAGACTGAGGTTTCTTGCCAAATAATAGGCCTATTGTTAATATATACTTCCTCCGTCCAAAAATATTTGCTGAAGAAATGATGTACCTAGACGTATTTTACTTCTAGATACATTAATTTTTATCCATTTCTGTGAAAAATATTTCTTCTGGACGGAGAGAGTATTTTAAGATACAATAAAAAAATGCAGATGTTTATACATACTCCTTTTTTCTTTCAGAAAAGGTCTAAGGCGAAGCATCACATCAGGTCTTCGCACACACACCCTTATAGAAAAACAATACATCCAAATCCTTTGGCATGTCAAATTGTTTTCTTCCCGCATCGGCCAGCGGCGCGTCGTGAGCCAAACTCGTTGCCGCCTCTGGTCCTCCGACGTGACGGGGCAAACTTGTATAAACTTAGCAATTTATAGAAACAGCGGCCGAAAATTCATCGATGTGCACCAGAAGATGTTGGCGGCCGCGATATGTGTTGCAAATCGTGGGACCAAAGAAGAAACACCGAAGAGAGCCTTCCAACCCTCCGAAGACAACACTTGCCGGCCGAATCCATATGAAACCATCGAACACACACACACACACACACACACACACACACACACACACACACACACACACACATTCACTCTTCCTCATAAATGCACATGCGCACACCTTGCCCCTATGAGCACATCCAACAGACTGAACCGATAAATTTTGAGATTGAGAAAATCTCCACATGCACCTCGTAGTCATCTCCCACGGAAAGCAAATGAACATGGGTGGGTTGGCTCCACCACAATGAACCTAACCACCTGAGCTACACTCAATTCGTATTACGTCTTATATTATGGAATTGAGATACTAATTAGCAAGACTACATGTTCACATGCGAATATGATAACTAATAGGGCGATCGATGACACCTCTGCAAAGTGCATATCGGAGTGGTATTTTCCCCCATGCTTCAAAGACTTTGTTTAGTACTCAATAATTTATTGGGACATAAAAATGCATATTTTGATAACTAACACATAATTCGAGGATGCAAGGCACGAGCCGGTGTGTGTGTATGTGTATTTTCCAACAAAAGAACTAAAAAGCCTCTGTTTCCGTGTTTTTGCCGACAAAATATATAGTACATGTTTAACACTGAAGGATGATGATATTTACATTTGCAACTAGTTTATTACTCGTAGTTTTTACTGTTTGGTTAGCTAACTTTTGTGTATTCATGCGCTTATTTTCTTGTAGGATTGAACATCCACCGAACCTTTGAACTGAAGTACAGTAGTACCTGGCAGCACCCTAAGACCTCGATGTATAGTCAACAGTGTGTATTCATAGGCAGCAACTTGCATTGCGGCTTTGCATATTTAAAAGACCTTGCACTTGGCGCGGCTCTGGATGGGTACGTGTTGATTAACTTCACATCAGTCTTCGTCACGCAGATAGAGTCGTCCATTCCCTGGAATGATGATGATCCATTTGTGGCCTAGCTTTCCACCCTAAAGCCACCGATATCCACTACGCCGGCGACGGCTAGCCGCGACTACTTTCTATGTGAACTCGAGACGGTCTAGCTAGCTTTTCAATGACGGTCTAGTACTGTGCACACATGTATGATCAGCTAGCTGGTCTTACACAAATGGACGGTGTTCTAATGCGTGCAAATTACATGACCTCGGTCAAAAGTTGTGGCTGAAACATGTATGATACTACAGTACTGCATGTATATGTGTTTTCGGTGGCATGCAAGTGCAGCCCATATGCATGGCTGATCTTTCAAGGAGTGAGGATTATATTTTGGTCTAAAGGTCTTCATTAAAAAACTCAACATGTATATTTAAAATAATTAAGAACATATAGAAGGTACATATAGTAGAGTGTTGTGTAAATGATTTTGTGTGTGCAAATGACAGATCAAATTATTTGTCCATGAAATTCTGCTCATCAATATTGTATTATCTTATCTATACGTGGTCTTTTTTTGAAACTTGCGGTTATCAATTCACGATCTTTTCCAAAACAACGAGGTCAATGAAGCGTGAACGACAAGAGCATTTTTTTATTAAAGGAGTTTTATTCACTCATAATTGTCACATCGAGACGAAGACAATGCAGGGAAAATAGTTCACAGCCGCATGTAGCAACTAATCACCATCTTTCAAGTTTTATACTCCCCCTTTACGGTTTATAGGTCCCACGCTTATATTTAGGTCATTAATTTTGCTAGTACAAATGTACAATATACATTGTATATCACAAAATTTATAACATTAAAAATAGAGTATTTGAAGTTCCTAATGATAGTATTATTTTGTGATATAAAACTCATGTTACATTGTTTAAATCGTGGACCTAGGGATACATGTAGTTCTTCTAAACCGGAAAGAAGGTAGTAGTTAATAATTAAGTATGTATTTGTTTAAAATGATATAAGTAGAGTCTTTTTTGTGTGAAATGAATTAGAGTCTTTGTTAGTATCACCTTTTGCTATATATAGAAAGCAAAATCTTTGTGTAGTAGATGAAGTCATGGAGCACAACTCAGACTTGTAAGGTTTTTAATGATGCTGATCATATTTACTCGTGTGGGTGGGCTTCACTGTGAATTTTGTGAGATTTCGAAAATGATACCCTCTATGTCAACATATGCAAATTTTGATCAAGTTTACGGAAAAACTTCTCAACGTCTACAATACAAAAATAAACATGGTTGGAATATATTTTTATATCATATATATTCGATATTGTACATGTCCGCATTTGTTTCGGTAAACTTGGTCGAACTTTTCCCCTCATAAAAACTTGACCAAACTTTACATAATTTTTTACCAGGGACAAATGTGCTAACTTAATATAAAAACGGTTTTGGACATTATCATAGTGTCAAAAAGTCTTATATTAAGTTTCTAAGGCAGTATACTTTGAGAAATCTGGCATAGCCTGAAATAATTAGCTAAAACAGACGTGACTTTAGTTTTAGACATACCGACAGTTTGGCCGATTCAGATTTCCCGACGACTAGGCAGGTCCTTAATTATTTAGCCCACGACCACGAGCTAGCTAGGCACGCTCTCGGCGTGCATGGACGGCGTTGGAGCAGCTAGGGTCGAGGTGGAGCCGGCCGCCGGCGAGGTGCGGCGCCAGGCGCTGACCGAGGACCCAAAACAATCGGCGCGGCCCGAAAAACGGCTCCGGCCCCGGTCATCGTCATGGTCCCGGTGGCATGCAGATGCAGTAGCATGTACGTACACGGATGAGGACCAGCCACGTGCTGCAGCCGGCGCCGCGATTTTTCTCAGGTGCTCCTGCCGTTACGATTCTGTGTCCTTGTAAGAATGCGAGCGCGCGAACGGCCTGGTCGGTATTACCTGCCGGCCGGCGACCAGCCACCACGTGGCGCCGTTGATGGCCTCAGCCTTCTGCCTCTCTTTGGACCTTTTTTTTTTCTCCCTAGGGTAAAACTTGTTTGTTTTGGCAAGTCCCTTCCGTCCTACTTCTGGCCGTTGCTATCGATCCAGCAGAGCAGAGAGCGACCCCACTCGCTGTCACTTGAGCCTCTCGTGCTCGCTCGATCTGTCACCACCATCCTAAGCTCGATTTTAGTTCTTGTTGATCGTGCTAACCTGCCTTCACGACACCCAGTACATGTTGTGTCAAACTTGTCTTTGTGTTGTAAAACTAAAGGCATCTATAACCGCAGCCAGCAAATCCGACCCCTCACGCCCACGATTCATTCGAGCACGTTCACGGACAGTGACCGGTCACGTTTTAAATTTGCTTGTTTGCATCTGAGTCTCTCATATTTCATCTCATAGATCCATGCAAACCATGCAAAATAAACCTACATATTACACTACAGTTCGTCGTCGGAGATGTCCACCACGTCCGTGCCGGCCGTACGCTGGGTAGACGGGCATTATGGAGGGCCATCTCCTCGTCCTCCTTCTTGTCCATAAACGCGAGCATCTCATCGACTTCCGCGGCTTGCTCTGTCTGTTGGGGAACGTTGCAGAAAATTAAAATTTTTCCTACGGTTTCACCAAGATTCATCTATGAGTTCATCTAAGCAACGAGTCATGGGAGAGAGGTTGCATCTACATACCACTTTGTAGATCGCGAGCGGAAGCGTTCAACGAACGGGGATGAGGTAGTCGTACACGACGTGATCCAAATCACCGGAGATCCTAGCACCGAAAGGACGGCACCTCCGCGTTCAACACACGTACGGTCAGCGTAACGTCTCCTTCTTCTTAATCCAGCAAGGCAAAGGAGAGGTTGGGGAAGATTGCTCCAGCAGCAGCACGACGGCGTGGTGATGGTGGAGCTCGCAGTACTCCGGCAGGGCTTCGCCGAGCTCTATGGAGGAGGAGGAGGTGTTGGAGAGGGAGAGGGAGGCGCCAGGAGCAAGGGTGCGCTGCCCCCCTCCCCTCCCCCCTTTATATAGCCCCCTAGGGGGGGCGCCGGCCCTAGGAGATGCAATCTCCTAGGGGGGCGGCGGCCAAGGGTGGGACTTGCCCCCCAAGCAAGCCCCCCCCTTTTAGGGTCCCCCCCCTTTAGGCGCATGGGCCTCTAGGGGCTGGTTCCCCTTGGCCCATGTAGGCCAAGGCGCACCCCTAGAGCCCATGTGGCCCCCCGAGGAAGGTGGCCCCACCCGGTGGACCCCTCGGGACCCTTCGGTGGTCCCGGTACAATACCGATAACCCCGAAACTTGTCCCGATGGCCAAAACAGCACTTTCTATATATAATTCTTTACCTCCGGACCATTCCGAAACTCCTCTTGACGTCCGGGATCTCATCCGGGACTCCGAACAACATTCGGGTTACTGCATATACATATCTTCACAACCCTAGCGTCACCGAACCTTAAGTGTGTAGACCCTACGGGTTCGGGAGACATGCAGACATGACCGAGACGGCTCTCGGGCAATAACCAACAGCGGGATCTGGATACCCATGTTGGCTCCCACATGCTCCACGATGATCTCATCGGATGAACCACGATGTCGAGGATTCAATTAATCCCGTATACAATTCCCTTTGTCAATCGGTATTTTACTTGCCCGAGATTCGATCGTCGGTATCCCAATACCTCGTTCAATCTCGTTACCGGCAAGTCACTTTTCTCGTACCGTAATGCATGATCCCGTGATCAAACACTTTGATCACATTGAGCTCATTATGATGATGCATTACCGAGAGGGCCCGGTGATACCTCTCCGTCAAGCGGAGTGACAAATCCCAGTCTCGATCCGTGTCAACCCAACAGACACTTTCGGAGATACCCGTAGTATACCTTTATAGTCACCCAGTTACGTTGTGACGTTTGGCACACCCAAAGCACTCCTACGGTATCCGGGAGTTACACGATCTCATGGTCTAAGGAAAGGATACTTGACATTGGAAAACTCTAGCAAACGAACTATGCGATCTTATGCTATGTTTAGGATTGGGTCTTGTCCATCACATCATTCTCCTAATGATGTGATCTCGTTATCATGGACATCTAATGCCCATAGTCAGGAAACCATGACTATCTGTTGATCAACGAGCTAGTCAACTAGAGGCTTACTAGGGACACGTTGTTGTCTGTTATTCACACATGTATTACGATTTCCGGATAACACAATTATAGCACGAATAAAGACAATTATCATGAATAAGGAAATATAATAATAATGCTTTTATTATTGCCTCTAGGGCATATTTCCAACACCGTCTCCATCTCCTGTCGACGACGGTGTTTGGGCTCCTCCTCCGATTCTGACAGGAGGAAATCAAGGATTGTCTGCTGCTCCGCCTGCAGATCCACATCCCCAGCATCCCTAACATCCTCCTCCTCGTCGTCGTCAACCTCCTCATCCACCACCGCGTCCGAAGGTAGCCCCGCGGCGATCCGAAATTCGCGCCTTGCCCGGATCTTCTCAAGGAGTTACAGCCGGCACTCAGGCGTTAGATATAGGTAGCTCCTTACCTGGCAGCGTGGGGGCATGGCTACTAGTGGTAGTGGAGGGCAAGTGGAAAGTGACGGCGAGAACAGACGAGAGAGGAGAAATATGGATGGGTAGGGTTTCAGTGTCGGTGGTCGGCTTAAATAGCTGGGCTATACACTACGTGGCCCGTCGGAGCGGCGCCATCGGTTCGATGAAGGAAACGACCTCCGGATCGCCGGGTTTCAGAGTGTTTTCCTGTGGGACCTCATAGTCAGTCTGACATGGCGGACGCGCCCGGACGCCCCATTTCTACCTCATGTTTGTGTTGGATATGATGGGGTGACGGTCAGCCCGGACATTTGAGACTTGTTTGAGTAGCCCTCTGTGTCGCATTTTTATGACCTGTCACTGACCGGGTCGTCCATCCAGACATTTGAGGCGGGTTTAGAGCGTCCGGCCGTAGATGCTCTTAGTTGATAAAGTAGCACAAGGAATGATTGGATTGAGCTGGGAGGGATCAATGAACTGCAGAGATAGAGAATCAACCGACCACATATAATATATTACTCCCTCTGTACTGAAATACATGTCGCTGGAGTAGCTAAAGTTCAGCTACTCCAGCGACATGTATTTCGATACAGAGGGAGTATTATAGTTCCCCGCGAAAAATATGGCAATACATATATGCGCGCCTACATGCATGCATGTCACCATCTAGCCACCAGCTTATCTCTGCGCCCTCTTCTTCTGCCTCCGAACCGCAGAAAGATTGCCAAACTCGGAAACGTTGTTGACGACGCCTGTTGCCATTTTAACCAAGTAATTAACGGTGGATGGATCAGTCGTCGATGGAGACCCGCGGCGAGTCGTTCCACTTCCACGTATCCATCACATGCATCCATTTCATTCCGCCCACTGCTCATCTTGCGGCTCGGTCTAGCGAACGAGGACCGCACTGCCGTTACTAAGAAGAGAGGCCCCAATATAATAGTTTTATAATTAATACATCCTTTTTCACTTTAATTAATACAAATCCAGAACTCAAACATACACATGTACACTCATCCTTACCAATGCACACATGCATACTCTACCTATGAGCATCTTGGAGAGACCGGGCCTGCAATCTTGAAATTGACGAAATCGTCACATATCCTTCCATAAAAATCACATGAACCTGTGTGGACACGTTCCACCACAAGGAATCTAACCGTCCGAACTACGTCAGTTTGCATTACACCTTATAGTTTAGGAGTTGAGGTAGTAATTAATGAGATTATACACTCGCACGCTAATAAGATAACTAGTACTCCCTCCGTCCATGAATAAGTGCACCTCTAGTTTTTGTCCTAAGTCAAAGTTTTAAAATTTTGACCAACTATATACAAAAGAGTAGTAACATATATGACATCAAATTGATATATTATGAAAGTACAATTCAAAACGGACCTAGTGATACTAATTTAGTGTCATAAATGCTGCTACTTTTTCCTATAAAGTTGGTCAAAATTTTAAAACTTTGACTTAAGACAAAAGGTAGAAGTACACTTATTCACGGACGGAGGGAGTAGGTGTGATAGAAGGCACGCTTGCAAAGTGCATACGGGAGCGGTATTCCATTCATGTTCACAAGATTATACTTTGTGCATTACCAAATAAGTTCTCGGGCCACAAAAATATAATTTAATGATAAATAACACACACACACACACACACACACACACACACACACACACACACACACACACACATATATAGGATTTTCTACAAGTGCTTGCCATAGAACTAGTTAAGGGTTTCAACGATGCAAAAGTTCTAAATTTTTTTAAAAAAAATACTGAACCAACACACCTGTAATATAACAAGATCCAACCGAGGGATTAGAAAAATACAACTGTATGTGTCCTGGATAAAAAGAACAAATAGTTCAATATATATTTATGTCGCAGTGAGCTGAAATGCTTATTATTTTTGCCGAGGGCACACAGATGCATATTTTGATAATCCCTTCATTGGATCATCTTATTACATTAGAGAGATGCTCCCATATTTATTTCATATTTTTTGATAACTTTTAAACCATTAAAAGTTTAGAGAACCTTAACTAGTTCTGTGGCAAGCTATGGTAGGCACAGTTTTACATACATACACACACACACACACACACACACACACAGATATATATATATATATATATATATATATATATATATATATATATATATATATATATATAGGATTTTCTACAAGTGCTTGCCATAGAACTAGTTAAGGGTTTCAACGATGCAAAAGTTCTAAATTTTTTTGAAAAAAATACTGAACCAACACACCTGTAATATAACAAGATCCAACCGAGGGATTAGAAAAATACAACTGTATGTGTCCTGGATAAAAAGAACAAATAGTTCAGTATATATTTATGTCGCAGTGAGCTGAAATGCTTATTATTTTTGCTGAGGGCACACAGATGCATATTTTGATAATCCCTTCGTTGGATCATCTTATTACATTAGAGAGATGCTCCCATATTTATTTCATATTTTTTGATAACTTTTAAACCATTAAAAGTTTAGAGAACCTTAACTAGTTCTGTGGCAAGCTATGGTAGGCACAGTTTTACATACACACACACACACACACACACACACACACACACACACACACACACACACACACACACACACACACACACACACACACACACACACATATATATAGGACCAGGTGTATTATTTATCTCAAGTTTGACATACCAAATATAATATTGATCTCAAGTTTGACATACCAAATATAATATTGAAATCTTCTAATCTCTCTAGAAAATGAGTCATCTGATTGCTCAGCGTTGGGGAGAGCACCCCGGACCGTATTGTCAGTCGGTGTATAGGGTTTGCCAGCTGCATAGTCCAAATTGCCAGCTATATTGACTTGTGTCTCGGCCTTTTCAGGATTACGTGTGCACCTAGTTTTTCTGTCGACTGGAGATGTGAGAGTGTAAACTCAGGACACCCGGGGTCAAGGATATCATGTATTTGTGAGTTTGGCCAAAGGCTAAAACGCTCTATTTCCCACAAAGAGGTCAATAAGAGACACGAGGATTTTTATACACGTTCAGGCCGTCATAGTCAACAAAAATCCCTATGTCTTGATCTTATTTACGTCAAAGTGGAAAGTACAAGTGTTGTCATGTTACAAAAGAGATGCTCAGGGTGTGACCAATGGTGGTCGGGGTCCTAGTTTGAGCGCTTCAACACTCGTATCTCTACCTCTCTAAGATTGCTTGAGTATGCTTGTGCTCGATGCTCGGGGCTTCTTGCTCCGATGGTGTCATGGTTGACATTTTTGGCTTGCCTAGAATTGTTTGTGGCATGCAGAATGGTAATAGTTGTGTGCTTGAAGATTCATGCATGCATCGGAAGGCATTGGATTTTACCAATTTGGTTGGTAAAAATTGTGGCTTTTCCTTATCAGATGATGCTTTTTTTCGAACGAGCCCATTTGATAAGGGTTTCATGATACACTCACTTCGAATATACTGACAAGAGAGTATTGGGGAATTAGTGTTGTGGCCGGTGTGTGTTGAACGATGTGGCACTTACTTTCTCTACCACTTACTGCAAGTGTCGGTGTGGCTGACGGTGCTCTCGTATACATTGTAGTTAATCTAGGTTATATTAGGCTTAAATACATGATGATTGTCAATTTAGGCTAAACATTCTTACTTATTTATAATTACAATTATAAGTTATATTTTTGATATATATCTTGGTTAGTACTCCCGCCGTCCTAAAATAAGTGACTCGACTTTGTACTAAGTTTGTACCAAAGTTAGTACAAAGTTGAGTCACTTATTTTGGGACGGAGGGAGTACAATATTTGGTTACATACTTAATAAATATTTACCGATGCAAGTAAATGTTACAGCAATTTTCTCACATACTTTTAACATCAGTCATGGAAAAATGCAAGTCCACCAAATTTGAAACACACATTATAAGGTATGTGATGTAGTTATTTCTTTTTGAGGACACTACCTCCTTGTTTATTATCTTGGTTTAACTAAACATTTCTCTATAGGAAATAATGGAAATAAAGAAAAATACAACTCTTTACAGATTAATTTGTGCCTCTTATAAGAATTA
This sequence comes from Aegilops umbellulata, assembly GCA_032464435.1. Classification (NCBI taxonomy): domain Eukaryota; kingdom Viridiplantae; phylum Streptophyta; class Magnoliopsida; order Poales; family Poaceae; genus Aegilops; species Aegilops umbellulata. The sequence continues at coordinate 9,574,434 of CP136057.1, forward strand.
CAAATATACTTTTGTGTGTGTGTCTGGTACAGTTTCTGTAAATACTACGGAAGATAGCTATAAAGTTGGCTAGGCATTCTGGAATACACGTTTATCTATTCTGTGTGCGGATAAATGAAAGTGATAATTATCTGTGTACTGTGTGCTCTAAAATTCTATAATATTACTAGAAAATTCTAGAATATTACCACTTTTAGTTACTAATTTTAATGTTTGGGGTACCAACTCTTGTGTATTTGTCACCTAAAATGTGTAAAAGCCTTTGTTTTGGTGTTTTTGCACTGAAGGATGATGATATTTATATTTGTGCAACCAGTTTATTGTTCATAGTTTTTACTGTTTGGTTAACTAACTTTTGTCTATTCGTGCACTTATTTTCTTGTAGGATTGTACATCCACCGAACCTTTGAACTGAAGTACAGTAGTACATGGCAGCACCATAAGACCTCGATGTATATATAGTCAATAGGTGTGTATACATCGCTAGAAACTTGCATTGCGGCTTTGCATATTTAAAAGACCTTGCACTTGGCGCGAGCTGCTGGATGGGTATGTTGATTAACTTCACATCGATCAGTCTTTGTCATGTGCAAGAGTCGTTCATTCGCTAGAATGATGGTGATCTATATATGTGGCCTAGCTTTCCACCCGAAAGCCACCGATCCATTCGAGTGATTACTCGATGTGGCGACCGCTAGCCGTGACTGCTGTCTATGTGAACTCGAGATGGTAGTAGCTAGCTAGAGCTAGCTTTTCAATGGCGGGCTACTACTGTGCGCACATGCATGTATATTCAGCTCGCTGGTCTTACACAAGTGGACGGTGTTCTACATGCGTGCGAATTACATGCCCTCGGCCGAATCTCTCACGGTCAAAAGTTGTGGCTCAAATATAAATGTTTGAGGATATATACTACACTGCATGTATGTTTTCGTTGGCAAGTGCAGCATGCACTACGTACCTAGCTAATTAAGTAAGTAAATCCATATGTATAGCTGATATTTTGTTGAATTTTAATTAGAGTCTAGACCCGAGATATTTTCGGTGCAATTGAGCTAGACCAATGAGCTATAATGCTTTCTGTCTTGGTTGTCATCGCTCGATCACAGTTAGTATCGCTTTTTGCTCCAGAAAACAGAATATTGGTGTAGTAGATGAAGTGATGGAAAACAACTCGACTCAGTTGGGCTTAGAATGTCATGTCGTTGGTCGTAATTACACACGAGGTCGGCTTTACTATAAATATATTGTGATTCCTAGTTCATAGTTGTGCCATATGTTTGTCATGCGATGATTGTGTACAATGATCTTTCATTTGGCAGAAAAACAATGGATTTTGTCAATATGTAGCATCAGATTGATTTGTAGGAATGAGGCAAAGAAAAAGCACGGGATTCTTTTTAATATTCCCAAGGCCTTATTTTTATTCTGCGTGTAGGATTTATGCAAAGTATAATACACATGTTAGTGATGAGACCCGTCAAGTTAGTGTTGGAACATCATTAGTTTGGTTCATGTGTTTCCATGATTCACGCGACTGAAACGACTCATGTTAAACTTTTCATGTGTTTTTAAATCTCAATTCTTAGTGCATTCCTATCATACTACATGTTCATGCACCTCCGCGTTTTAAGTAGCGTCTAAATGAAAGAAGCCGGTTAAAATAAAATGATACTCTCCGTGTCAAACATAGTGTGTATTAGTTTTTGTCTTAGGTTCAAATGTGCAAATTACGACCAAGTTTGTAGAAAGTTTTGCCAACATTCACGATACAAAATCAATACAAAAACAATAATTCATCATGAAATATATTTTTATGTAATACATAATTGTATCGTAGAATATTCACATATTTTATTATAAATTTGGCCAAACTTTATATAATTTGGCGCCAGATTAGAATCTCATTATGCGCAAGAAAAAAGACATATACAGACTTCTTTTGGCCGCTTCATATTTCGGGACGACTAGGACAGCTTAATCATCAGCCCACGACCAGGAGATAGGCACGTTCCCGGCGTGCATGGACGGCGTTGGAGCAGGACAGAGGTGGCCGCCGGCGAGGTGCGGCGCGGGCCGCTGACCGAGGACCCAAACAATCGGGGCGACCCGAAAAACGGCTCCGGCCCCGGTCATCGTCATGGTCTCGGTGGCATGCAGATGCAGTAGCATGTACGTACGCGGATGAGCCACGTGCTGCAGCCGGCGCCGCGATTTTTCTCAGGTGCTCGTGCCGTTTGGATTCTGTTTCCTTGAACGGCCTGGTCGGTATACTACCGGCCGGCGACCAGCCACCACGTGTCCCCGTTTGACGGCCTCTCTTTGGAGCCTCTTTTTCCCTCGAGTAAAATTTGTCTTTTTTTTTTGGCAAGTCTCTTCCGTCCTACTACTTCTGGCCGTTGCTATCGATCCAGCAGAGCAGAGAGCGATCGCCCACTCGTTGTCACTTGAGCCTCTTGTGCTCGCTCGATCTGTCACCACCATCCTAAGCTCGATTTTCCTCTTGGCCGTGCTAACTTACTTTTCTTTTTTTGGAATTTTGACCATGCTAACTTGCCTTCACGACACCAAGTACATTTTGTGTCTAACGTACCTTTGTCTTGTAAAACTAACCAGGCTTCTCCCTCGTTCGTTCTTTCTTCCTTTCTTTCCTTAACCACAGGAGGCGCAATGCCCCCGATTTTTGAGTAGACTAGACAAGTGTCTTTGATGAAAGATCGTGCCACTATAGTGACCGAAAGTCATTTTTAGGCGGCGCGACCGTGATTTTTGCAGGTATGTCTACCTGGGCAGCCAGTTGGTATATTTCACAAACAGTATGGTTAGGCCTTAGTCGACTGAGACTTAATGAAGTCTCAGCCAAGTGACTGAACATGAAAAAAAATAGGAAAGAAAAATTTAAAAGACACGGATCTCAGTGTAAGATCTAATGGATATTGCATCGACTGGGACTAGGAAAGCTAGCTCGAAAACTTGTGGATATAGAAAACAAAAAAGGGTGGAGATATATATTGGCATATTTGAAAAGTTTAACCAAAAAGATAAGACATTCAAAACTATGAAAATGACTAGGCATGTTTCATAGTCCAAAGCACCTTGTAACATGAATGTCCCTCTCGTTGTATGAGTCCGCATGTATTGTAAATTTTAGAATATTTGATTTTTTTTTTTAGTTTTGTGTTCTTCACGACATCTATGTGGTTACTTCTGTACAACATGTGCAGCGATGGCTCAGGCCAACGCTTTCCATGGCTGCACGGAAGAAGTGAGTTCAGCACTTCGGCGAAAATTTTCTTGAAATTTCTGTATTCCGAATTTTTCAAAATTAATATTTTCACCTGCACCATTGGGTTTCTAGTATAATTTAGAAGTCAAACTTTTAAAGGCAAAAAATGAAACAAAAACAAAGGAAAATAGAGAGAAAAAAGTAAATATTGGTGATAAAAAAGAAAAAAAATTATATATCCTAATTCATTCATTGACAAAACAAGGCACGCAATACAACATGGTGTATGTGGTAAGCAATTTAAAAAAAACTAGCCACGCAATGTTTCTTCAGCATGCATGCCGATTAATATAACAAATATAATTCTCTAAAGTAAATGGAGCAAATACAAATTTCTGGAAAAACAATTTCTTTCTTTTTTAGCCTGGATTTTTTGTTCCCCGCAATCAGACGATCACAACGCCGGCCTGTATGGATTTTCTGAGGTGCTTGATTGCACCTCTGATCGCTTGTCCGAAAGCGGACCGGTCGTGCAGGTCGGTACCGGCCGGCGACCAGCTCGTACGTGGCGGCGCCGTTGACTGCCTTCTGTAAAGAATCAGTGCAAATGAATAGTAATCAATCACTAATGATGAATGTCGATGATGTACATATTTATATCCCTGGAAGGGACGGGTCGCACAGGCGCGACCTTTACAAGCGATGGATCGAAAGAATGCGTCCGTTACAATAGGACGTGACCCATCGGGAGAGGAACCGCACATCGGTTTTGCTAAGCAGGGATTTCCTTTAATTAAACTAATTAATTAATCCTAACACTCCCCCTAATCTCTGCTTCAATTATTCTTGTAAACATCATCATCAACATCTTGATCATCATCATCATCACGATTAGTTCTCCTCCAAAAACCCTGTAGGAAAAATATGAGGAGATATGTACAATATGCCATCAAAAACTCCTTCCAAAACCCAGTGGGAAAATAAGGAGAAACTGACATATCACAATGCCTGCATTACTATTGCCTCATTAAAAACCTTCCATAAGAAACCATTTAGGAAAACTTATAAAGGAAAAGAGTGCAATATTAAAGATCCAAGGATCACAAACAGATTATCATTCAGGGAGACACTCCCCCTGAACTTTGCAAATCCCGAAGTCGTTTCATACCAATTCCATTGATGTACTTTTCAAATAAAGAACTTGGTAATGACTTTGTAAACAAATCAGCAAGATTATCACATGACTTCGTTTGCAAAATATTTATCTCCCCAGTTTCTTGTAACTCATGGGGATAAAATAACTTAGGAGAAATATGCTTTGTAATATTACTCTTTATATAACCTGTCTGCATCTGTGTAATACATGCAGCATTATCTTCATAGATAATAGTGGGTGATTCCAATGATCCAATCCCACTTGTACTTTCAATAAAGTTAATCATTCTGCGAAGCCATGCACATTCAAATGATGCTTCAAACAAAGCAATAATTTCAGAATGATTCGTGGATGTAGCCACCAGAGTTTGTTTTGTCGACTTCCAAGAAAAGGCCGTACCTCCACTCAAGAAGACAAAACCAGTCTGTGATCTGGCATTATGGGGATCCGATAGGTATCCAGCATCACAATATCCCACCATGGTCTTATCTTGATTTTTCCGATAGAACAAACCAAGATCTTTGGTGCCTTGAAGATATCTGAAAATGTTCTTCACACCAACCCAGTGCCTCTTTGTTGGTGATGCACTGAATCTAGCCAATAAGTTTACTGCAAATGATATATCAGGCCTGGTGCAGTTTGCTAGATACATTAGTGCTCCAATAGCACTGAGGTAAGGAAACTCAGGCCCTAATACCTCTTCATCATCACCCTTAGGTCTAAATGGGTCTTTATCTCTATCAAGAGATCTAACAACCATTGGTGTTTTCGATGGATATGCTTTATCCATATTAAATTTCTCAAGAATCTTTTGGATATAAGCAGACTGATGAACAAGTATTCCCGAAGGAAGATGTTCAAGTTGTAAGCCCAAACAGAATTTAGTCTTACCCAGATCTTTCATCTCAAACTCCGTCTTAAGATTATTACTTGCCTCATGTATTTCTTGTGTAGTCCCAATGATATTCAGATCATCCACATACACAGAAATAATGCAAAATCCATTCTTAGATTTCTTAATAAACACACATGGGCAATCACTGTTGTTTGAGTAACCCTTCTGAAGAAGGAATATACTCAGTCGGTTATACCACATTCTTCCCGACTGCTTCAAGCCATATAATGACTTCTGAAGCTTTACGCAATACATGTTGCGATTAGCCTTTGGATTCGGAAGCCTCATTCCCTCGGGAACTTTCATATAAATATCCGAATCCAGTGACCCATATAAATATGCAGTCACAACATCCATCAGTTGGATAGACAAATTCATTTTCACTGCTAGTGATATTAAATATCGGAACGTTGTTCCACTCATAACAGGAGAATATGTTTCATCATAATCGATGCCGGGTCTCTGCGTGAACCCCTGTGCTACAAGCCTCGCCTTATATCTCACCACCTCATTGTTCTCGTTCCTCTTACGAACGAAAACCCATTTTGCTCCCACAGGGAACGCATGCTGAGGAGTGGGTATTACTGCAGTGAATACCCCTCTTTTTATGAGCGAGCGCAATTCGTCCTCAATTGCTGCCTTCCATTTGGACCAGTCTGAGCGCTTCATGCACTCTGCCATGGACTTAGGTTCTCGATCCAAATCAAGGCCTTCTGCAATTCTAGAGGCGAAATAAATGTCGACAACTGTAGTCTTTCTATTGTATGATTCTCCTGAATCAATATAATTAATGGATATCTCATCAATACCTTTTGATCCTTCGTGATTTCCCTCAACAATTGGATCAAGGTCTTCCGATATCCCAACACCAAAATTTGTGTGCACACTCGTGTTGGGTTCTGGATGTCCAACATCCTTCAGGTGTCCTTCAACCCTAGGTTGAATATCAACATCTTGTTGACTTGCATTTACTTTTTGAGGATTCCTCATTCCCCTTGGACGCTTCTGCAAAGCCTTGTCCTTTTTGTCCAGATTCCTCCCCCTCTTGGGTGGCTGAGTAGATCTATTGGTCACATCCACTCTCTCTGGCACATTCATAGCGGGAACATTTAATTTTGTGACACCTTTATAATCAGTAAATGCATCTGGCAGATTATTTGCAATATTTTGCAAATTTATAATCTTCTGAACCTCCAGTTCAGATTCATTCGTACGTGGATCTAAGGACTGGATGCCTTTCACATCCCAATCTATTTCTCGGCATTCTTTGTGGTTATTCTCTCCCCCTAATGCCGGGAAATTGTCCTCATCAAAAATGCAATCAGCGTACCGGGCTGTAAACAAATCCCCTGTCAGGGGTTCCAGGTACTTAATGATTGACGGAGAATTGTACCCCACATAGATCTCCATTCGTCTATGAGGGCCCATTGATGTACGCTGCGGTGGTGAGATCGGTACATATACCGCGCAACCGAATTGCCGCAGATGGGAAATACTTGGCTGGTTTCCACGTACTAATTGCAACGGGGAGACCGTATGATATGCAGTTGGTCGAATTTGTATCAATTCTGCAGCATGTAAAACTGCATGACCCCAACATGAAGCTGGAAGATTACTATTCTGCAGGAGCGGTCTTGCTATCAACTTGATCCTCTTGATAAGTGATTCCGCAAGACCATTCTGGGTATGTACATAAGGTACTGAGTGCTCCACAGAAATGCCCAAAGCTAGGCAGTAATCATTAAATGCTCGTGAACTAAATTCCGCAGCATTATCCATTCTGATGGTTTTTATCCTATGCTCAGGATGATTTGCTCTCAATTTAATGATCTGAGCAATTAGCTTTGCAAAAGCATGGTTCCTTGTTGACAGTAGACACACATTTGACCATCTCGTTGATGCATCAATTAGGACCATGAAATATCTGAATGGTCCAGATAACGGTTGTATTGGACCACAAATATCTCTTTGAATGCGTTCAAGGAAATTAAGCGGCTCATCCTTTAATTTCACATAAGATGGCCTTGTGATCAATTTCCCAGTTGCACATGCTGTGCATACAAAATCCGATGATTTTGGGAAGTTTCTATCCGTTATGTTGTGTCCAACAGAACCTTCAATAATTTTTCTCATCATCCCAATAGCAGGATGACCCAGGCGACCATGCCAAATCTTGAACTTATCAAGATTCTAAAAAACTATCTTGTACGCCAAATGCGTCTCTGGTTTAATGTATGTATAATACAACCCAGAAGATAGAGAAGGCAAATTCTCAAGGACTTCCTTTCGAAATCCCTTTTGCTGAGTTATGAGTAGGCATTCAGCCCCACTCTCTTCATTAGTTTCCACATGGAAACCATTTTTGCGGATATCCTTAAAACTCAGCAAGGTACGAGTAGAATCTGGATACAGTAGAGCATCCGGGATTACCAATTTAGTACCCATAGGGAGTGTAATTGTAGCTTGACCAGAACCAACAATTACCGTGTCTCGACCAGCAATTGTCATGACACTTCCATTACTCTTCTTGAGTGTTTGGAAATACTTCATCTCCCTAAGTATCGTGTTAGTAGATCCACTATCCACTAAACACATTTCCTCCTCCATTGTATTATTTCTTGAAGTTCTATAGAGTAAAAGAACAAAGTTCAGTATATAATCAAACTCTTATAGAATCAGTACATACATTACAAACTATATATGTCTTGTACTTATTACAAGCCCTATGTCACACGACATAGCAAACACATTATGTCTAAGGACATAACTTATTTTACAACACATGTAATATGTCTAATAACATCATTACAATACTTAGACAAATGAGACTAAATCTGGTCTCCATATATGTCAGTAGAACCAAGTTCCACTAGCATGTCATCGACATCTAGTATTGGATCTTCCACTTGCTGATTCTGCTCCTGGTTGTCCATGTTCAGAGAATCATCTCGAGAACCATCAACCGTAGGGGTACCATCTTCATTTCCAGTGAAGTGTGCTTCATACTGGTTCCCCTGAGCCTTCTTGCCCTTTCCAAGTGACTGTTGGTACAATTCCACCAAATGCTTCGAAGTGTCACACTTCTTTGCAATATGTTTCTTACAACCACACCTGAAGCAACCAGTGTTGCTAGCCCTTTCATTCTTCTTGAAAGAACCTTTTCCCTTTTGGACGCCATACTTATTCTGCTTTTCATTACGCTTCCACTTTCCATTGAATGTCCTACGGTTCTTTTTGAAACCATTGAACTTTTGAGTATTCTTAGAGTTGAAGTGTGATTCAGGCAGAGGCATCGTTCCTGTTGGACGAGCCAAATTGTTCTTCTCAAGAAGCTCATTGTGCTTCTCTGCCTGAAGCAGTGAGTAAATCAACTCAGAATACTTCTTATACTTTTGCTGACGATACTGTTCAGCAAGTATCCTCATGGAAGGATGGAAAGTAGAAAGCGTTTTTTCAATAAGATCAGCATCAGAAACTGCACTATTACAGAATCTCAACTTGGAGTTGATCTTATGAACAGCAGAATTGTATGCAGCTACAGACTTAAAGTCTTGGAATCGGACTAGTGCCCATTCCCGTTGCGCTTCAGGCAACATCACTGCCCTTTGTTGATCATACCTCTCCTTTAAAGAGTTCCAGAGTGTCAGAGGGCTCTCCTCCATCAGATACTCTGTCTTTAGGTCAGGGTGAAGATGATGTCGAATGAAGTGCAACGCTGAATACCTTATTATGTCTGTTACGGATGCAGTCCCTTGGGCAGGTGTGGTTATAGCGGAATTGAGTCCCTTGGCCGTCAAATTGATTTTGACATCCATTGCCCATGTCAAATAGTTAGAACCATCGACGGCAAGTTCAGCAAACTCTTTTTTAGATATGTCAGCCATATCCTGCATGCAATCATCATGCTTATTAATTTACTCTCATAGCAAATTAATTGTGTTGTAAATAAAACAATGCATGTATATTGATCAACATATAGCAATTGCCAAATTGCCGGAACATATACGTTGACATACATTGTACTTGTACAATACAGTAATACACACTAATTACTGAACAATACAACATAGTAATTTACACAAATTACTAAATAACTAGTCACAACTTCAAACTGCTAGTTAAAGAACTAAACAGAAAAGAAAAACAAAAAAAATGGTCCTGGGTCGCATACAGGGAGACCCAAACCAGTAGCACAGCCCACTGCTACAGTACTGCTACAGTAATTTTCTTCTTCTCTGCGGCTCAGAACGAGGCTTAGGTCGCAGCCCACCAAACCTTTCAGCCCAACAGGCCCGGCACCGCTTTAGCGCTGAATAAAAGCGGTCGACGGTTAGGGTTTCCCCTACCGCCCCCGATCCCCATCCCACGCAGCGGCACCCTCCTCTGTTCCTGCCGCCGCGCCGTACGCGCGCTCACCGGCGAGCCGCCGGCGGCGAAGGAAGGGAGTCCTCCTCGTCCGACGAGGGGCTGTAGTCAGGGATGTCCACTCCATTCTGGAGTCCGTTGGCGAGTCCGAGCGACGCCGGATCCCACGCTCCTTGGCGGCGTCCAGGACGACGGTCAACGGCGGTGACGGAGCGGCCGAAGAGGAGAAGGCGGCTCGCGCCGGTGTTGGGCGGACCTGTGCTGCCGCTCGTTCCGGCGATGTCCGTGGCAGGCGTCCCACCGGTGCCGAAGAGGAAGGGGCCCTGTTCGCCGCGAGGAGCAGGGGAGCGGCCAAACGCCCATGGGGCGCTGCTTGTCCCTGCGGTGGCCATCTCAGGCCCTGGACCGGCGCTGCCACTTGCTCCGGCAGCGGTGACCGCGCCCGCGGTGGCCATGGCGCGTCCTGGAGTCGGGATGAAGACGAGGCCATCGCCCCTGGCGCTGGCGACGCGCGTCGGAGCCGGGCTGTAGCCGCGTGCAGGTACGTCGTGGACGATCTCCCGCTCCTCCTCCTCTGCCGGCGTTGGTGACGGCAGACGTGTGCCACTGGAGCGAGCGGGGCACGGGCCATATCCGTGCACACGGCACCACCGTGGTGCGGATGGAGCGGCAACTGGAGGCTCTTACACGCCCATCCATGCGTTCTGCGGTGGTGGAGCATTCAGTCCAGCAACTAGCCCTGGGTCCAGACCCTGACGGTTGTCAACCGGCGTGGCCAGGCGACGGTTCACCGGCGTGGCGCGACGGCGTCGTCCAGCGGCCGCGTGATGGCGGCGTCCTCCAGCGAAGTTCTGGCGGCGGTTAATGCCAAGGCCAGAAACTGCTGGTGGTGCCCCCCATCGATGGCGGACGAACCGGCGGCGCTGCTCGGCAAGGAAATGGCGGCGACCTTCTTCCCTGAGAAGACCAAGGAGAAGGGAGGCGAGGGGCGGCATCCTCACCGTTTTTCTTCTCCGGCGAGTTCCTGTGTGGCCTATTGCTCTCGCTGGAGAGAAGTGCGTGATAACGTGTAAAGAATCAGTGCAAATGAATAGTAATCAATCACTAATGATGAATGTCGATGATGTACATATTTATATCCCTGGAAGGGACGGGTCGCACAGGCGCGACCTTTACAAGCGATGGATCGAAAGAATGCGTCCGTTACAATAGGACGTGACCCATCGGGAGAGGAACCGCACATCGGTTTTGCTAAGCAGGGATTTCCTTTAATTAAACTAATTAATTAATCCTAACACCTTCTATTGTACTGTACTTCTAGTAGCCGTTGCTATCTAGCCGGGCCATCTGTATACCTGGCCCGCGTATTGGCCGTCACTCGTGGCTCGCGCTCGCTCGGTCACCATCCAACTTGATTTGATTGAGCAAAGCTTCTCGATCGTGTAGAGCTAGCAAGCCACAAACAAACCTGTGTCATATCATCACCAGACACTAACTTGTCTTGTAAAACTCACGTTTTCTTCCTTTATTCTTTCCTTCCTTTCATAGCGTGAGGTGCAACAAAAATTTACCCTTGGATAACTTCAAAGTTGGTTTTAGACTGCGCGGATGGTGGGTGCCCTGGTCCTTCCTGAAAGCATTGTCTGGAGTCGACCTGGTTTGCAGGTTCTGCCATCGCTTGCTGCGGGGATGCTGGGGAGTGGCCCTGGATCGTGTGGTGTGGTCTCTCGATTCGGCAACGATGAGATCGTCAAGAGGAGTTGGGTAGCGGCTGAACTTTGGTAGTCGGTTCCGTCTGGCAATGTACTCCTGCCTCACCATGCCTTTGTGAAGTCGGTGTTGCTGAGGAGTCTTTCCAGTGACGATGGAAATGAGAAGATTGGTCGGTTGCATGGGTGTAATTGGCGTAGGCTCAATGTTTTTCTCTTGCAATGTTCGTCGCCAGAGTCTGATCACCAAGGGTGGTGCTCCTTTGTTTGACAAGGGCCGGCATGGGTACCTACGTCCGTTGTGATGGGGCTGTGCCGATGGCCGTTGATGACGAACTCGGAGTCACGGGTTTGGGGAGGAGTGATGACGATGATGCTTCCTGGCAACCTCAATGGTACTTTCCTTCTCGACGATGTGTCTTTGTGTGGCTAGTCAGGATGGGCCATGTTGCCCTTTGCTGTCGGGTTGTTGTGAAATTTTTCATCAGATTTTTCGCTAATTAATTGATCAATTCTACTCCTCCTGTATTAATGAGTTGAGACAAGTATTTTGCCTATGTTTCAAAAAAAGAAAATAGAGAAGAACAAAACAAGGAATAAGTTGTATATGAAAAATAAGATAAAAAATCATGACACTAAAGAAACATAAATCTTGTAAACAATAGTGAGAATCAGCAAAACTGATCAGGCACATCTTATGGGCCAAGTCGGCATGTAACATTGATGTTGCTCTCATTATATCCCACCACAAGTATTCTAATTTTTGATTGTTTGTAATTTTTAGAGTTTCATGTTTCTCAACATTGTTGTGATTATTTTCATCCACATACTATGCATACTTTTATCCGCCTATTTTTTTCACAATTGCACGAGAGAGGGCAAAAAATGAACAAGTTCTTCAAAGTAGGTTTCCATGAATTTTCTATGTTTGTCATAAATTTATAAATGATCTATCTTTTATGGGGCGTGGAGTCTCTACACTTGAGCTCAAACGCATCCTCATGAACAGTGAAACCAAAAGAGTACTAAAACAAATTTGAAGTTACTGGAAAGAAATATCATTGAACGCTCTATATATCTGCAAAATTTGCATGAAGAAAAAGTATTACGTGAAGGAAAAAAATGCTCCCACTAGACCATTTTTTAAAGCATTTTGGAGCGCTAGTTTTGTTATTTTTTTCCTAGTCCACCACTAGTGGGAATTCATCACGAAAATGTGTACGAAGAAAGAACAATAAGCAATGTTTGTTGTTAAAAGATTCATATTTTTTTGAATTCTTTTGATTTTTTACTATTCATAAAAGAGTTTTTGGGATTTTTTTTGCGAGAAAACTTCTTATCTATTCATCAACTATAAGATAGTACAAATAACACTAGAAGTTGAATTTCCATCCAGGTCCAAAGAGCACCTAGCAACAACTACAAGTACTAGAGCGAGCTAAAGGCGTGATGCCGTCATCGCTTCTCCTTCGTCGAAACCGGACAAACATTGTTGTAGTAGAAAGTCAGGAAGTCGTCGTGCTAAGGTCCGATAGTACCAGCGTACCAGAACGACAACTGCCGCCGACGAAGAGAAGCGTCAATCGGAAGGATCCAACCTGCAGACACACAAACATAGACAAATAAAGAACGGACCCTGATGAAGGAAGTACTATGCACTATAAAGGAACTATTATATGCATTATAATAGTATATCATACTCTTCACTATGAGTAGCCTTAGTACTCATTTCATTCCATCCGTAAGGATCGTCTTACGTATTACATTAGCTAGCTAGTGAGTAACAATTAGTGACTGGATCGAGCTGGGATCTATGGGATCAACAATTGCAGAGGATAAGTAATCAACTGACGACATATATTATATGCACTCTTTGCTCAAAATACTTGTTCTAAATTTGTCTAGATCCATATGTACTATTCATTTTTACTGTTAGATACATTTTTATTTAAATAAATCTTAAACAAGAATTTTGGAACGGAGGTAATATTTATATACACATGCATGTCTCTATCAACATGCATGTCTCTATCAAGCTACCCACCAGTTTATCTCCGTGCGCGCGCGCCGTTTCTATGCCATGCAAAAAAGGCAGAAAGATTGACAAATTCGGAAACGTTGTTGACGATGCCATGTTGCCATTTTTGCCAAGTAACTAATGGAAGCACGATCAATGGCGGATGGATCAGTCGTTGATGAAGACGGGCAGCAAGCCGTTCCACGGATCCATCACGAGGTACGCGTGCACCTATTTCATTCCGCCCACTGTTCATCTTGCGGCTCGGTCTAGACGAACGAGGACCGCACCGCCGTTGCTAATAGGAGACACCCTGTTTCAAAATATGAGACTGAGGTTTCTTGCCAAATAATAGGCCTATTGTTAACATATTCTCCCTCCGCCTGAAAATATGTGACTAGATGTATTTTAGTTATATATATATCGATTTTCATCCATTTCTGGAGTAAATTACACAAAACCATCATTTTGAAGGCTAGGTTTGCGAAAAATACTACAATACATTTTCTTTTGCAGAAAACATCATGTCTACGGTAATCTTTTTGTAAAAAACACTGATCGGCGGATTTGACTCGATCGAGCATGTTTATGACAGATTGGGCCCGCTAGTTAGGCTGACGTGGCACCGCCTAAGTAATTGCGACGTTGGCAAACGTTATCATCATTTGTGGCCCTGTAGGGTCCACCTGTCATTGAAAGAAAAAAGAAAAAAAGTTGGTGCTCCGTGCTCGTCAACCTCCCGCCCCTGGACAGAGGAGCGCTGTGGCCGCCGGCGCTAGCGTCGACCGGGGCCCGAGGGAGCTCGCCAGTGACGGCTCTGGAACAGGCGCTCCGCGCCGCGTCCGGGGGGTGGTTGCGGGGTCGCATGGGACGGCCTGCAGCGTTGCCGCCATGGGCCAGGCCGCGATGGCTGAAGAGCTGCGATGGCGGCGCCAGCAGGGCTTCCCCGGAGGAACTCGGGGGCGGCGGCAGTTCGAGGGCATCCAGAGGAGTCGGTTACGAAAACGGAAAGGGAGGGGAGGGCTGCTGGCAAGGAATTTGGCCGACGGGACGGCGGCGGCACCTCAGCCATTGGAGGGGGGAGGAGCTCCGAGGCTTGGGGAAGGAGTTGAGGACTGCGAGGGGGCAACGGGTTCCCTACGCCCTCGCGAGCCACGCGAGGTCTGCGTCGAGGCAGAGCCCGCCATCGTCGTTGCCGCACCGAGGCAGATGCCGCCATTCGTCCGCCCTCGGCCGAGGCAGAGGCCTCCCCGACGCCAGTGCTCCCCCGCGGATTCCATCCTTGAGCACGGCCGCCGCATCCCGGCGCCACAGTCCTTGCCGTCCTTGACGTTCCTCGCCTGCTTGAGACCGGCCTTTGTACGCCGGCGTGTGCACTGCACTCAAACTGTTCTATGGAATGCCAAAGAGAGGCTTGATAGGCTGACAAGCGGGCAACGTCCAGCAAACGTTTTCATGTAACGGTGTGAGAAACTGGTGCCACGTCAGCCTGACTGGCGGGCCCCATATATTCTAAACTCACTTAACTGAGCCCAATCCGCAGATCAGTGTTTTTTGCAAAAAGATTACCGTAGGCGTGGTGTTTTCTGGAAAAAAAATGTATTGTAGTATTTTTCGTAAACTAGCCTTCAAAGTGGTGGTTTTATGCAATTTACTCCCATTTTTATGACAAGTAATTTCGGACGAAGAGAGTATTTTAGAACACAATACAAAAATGTAGGTGTTCATATATACTCTTTTTTTCTTTCAGAATAGGTCTAAGGCCAAGCATCACAACAGCTCTGCGCATACACACCCCTTATAGAAAAACAATACATCCAAATCCTTAGGGATGCCAAATTGTTTTCCTCCTGCATCGATCGGCGGCGCGTCGTAAGCCAAAGTCGTTGCCGCCTCTGTTCCTCCGTCGTTGCGGGGCGAACTTGTTTAAACTTGGCAGTTTACAGAAACAACGGCCGAAAATTCATCGATGTGCTCCAGAAGATGTTGGCGGCTGTGATATGTGTTGCAAATCAAGGGCCTGAAGAAGGAACACCGAAGAGAGCCTTCCAACCCTTCGAAGACAACACATGCCGGCCGAATCCATATGAAACCATCGAAAACCAGAACTGATCAGATCCAGAAAGATCTGCCGGAGACATACCTTAACACGCACTCCACCGGTGCTACAGCTAAGTGCGTCAATGAAGTGGGTATAGGACAAGAAGGAAATTATTCCAACATAGGGACGCCGTGGCCATCTCGCCACCCTAACCAAGACACATGGGTGGGTCGGCTCCACCACAATGAACCGAACCACCTGAGCTACACTCTATTCGTAGTATTTACATTTGTGCAA
This sequence comes from Aegilops umbellulata, assembly GCA_032464435.1. Lineage (NCBI taxonomy): Eukaryota > Viridiplantae > Streptophyta > Magnoliopsida > Poales > Poaceae > Aegilops > Aegilops umbellulata. The sequence goes on from CP136057.1 coordinate 9,590,140, forward strand.
CCAGTTTATTACTCGTAGTTTTTACTTTTTACTGTTTGGTTAACTAAGTTTGTCTAGTCGTGCGCTTATTTTCTTGTAGGATTGTACGTCCACTGGACCTTTGAACTGAAGTACAGTACGTGGCAGCACCCTAAGACCTCGATGTATACTCAACAGTGTGTATACATCGGTAGCAACTTGCATTGCGGCTTTGTACCCATATTTAAAAGACCTTGCACTGGGCGCGAGCGGCTGGATGGGTACGTGTTGATTAAGTTTCACATCAGTCTTTGTCATGCACAGGTCCTTCATTCGTCCCTGGACTGATGATGATCCATATGTGGCCTAGCTTTCCACCCGAAAGCCACCGATATCCAACTTGAGTGCCTCCTTGACAGATGTGGCGACTGCTAGCCGCGACTATTTTCGATGTGAACTCGAGATAGTAGTAGCTCTAGCTAGCTTTTCAATGGCGGGCTACTATTGTGCACACATGTACGTATATTCAGCTAGCTGGTCTTAGACAAATGGACGGTGTTCTACATGCGTGCGAATTACATGTCATCGGTCAAAAGTTGTGGCTCAAACAAGTACGATGCTACACTGTATGTATATGTGTTTTCGGTGGCAAGTGCAGCATGCAGTACGCACCCAATTAAGTCAACCCATATGTATGGCTGCTCTTTCAAGGAGTGAGGATTATGTTAGGCTCCAAAGCTCCTCATTAAAAAAACTCAAATGCATATTCAAAAATAAAAAAATATAGCAGGTACATATCGGAGTGTCGTGTAAATGTACATTTTTTTGTGCAACTCAGAAATCAATTTGTTTATCCATGAGATTATGCTCACCCATAGTGTATTATCTTATCTATACATGTTCTTTTTTTGGAACTTGTAATTATCTATTTGCGATCTTTTCGAAAACAACAAATTCATTGAGGCTAGGAAGACGAGCATTTTTTCTGATAACAGGAGTTTTATTCACTCATAAATGTCACATTGAGATGATACAAGGGAAAATAGTTCACAGCCGGCCAAGTGCAGTTGACCACCACCTTTCAAGTTTTTTACTCGCTCCTTTATGGTTTATAGGTCCTACGCGTATATCTTGATCGTTTATTTTGCCAATGAAATATACATAATATAGCTCAAAATTTATACCATTAGAACATAAGACAGTTGAAGTTCCTAATGAAAATATAAATTTTGTGATATAAAACTCATGTTACGTTGGTTAAATCGTGGACTTAGTGATACGCGTGGGCCTTCTAAGCCAGAAAGGAGGTAGTAAGTAATAATTAAGTATGTTCTCCATTTGTTTTTCAAATTAGAATTAGAGTCTCTATTAGTGTCTCCTTTTGCTATAGAATGCAAAAACCGGGTGCAGTAGATGAAGTCATGGAGCACAACTCGACTTGCGAGGTTTCAAATGATGTTGATCGTATTTACTCGTGAGGGTGGGCTTCACTATGAATTTAGTGAGATTTCGCCAAATGATAGCCCTCTATGTCAAAATACGCAAATTTTGATCAAGTTTATGGAAAAACTTATCAACATCTATAGTACAAAATAAATAGGATTTGAATATCTTTTTATACTCCCTCCGTCCCAAAAAAGTGTCTCAACTTTGTACTAAACTTGAGACGGAGGGAGTATATATATTTGATATAGTACATGCCCACATCTGTTTTTGTAAACTTGGTCAAACCTTTCCCGTCATAAAGGCTTGATCAAACTTTACATAATTTGATCCTGGAACAAATGTGAATTTGTGCTGTATTTTGTGATATTTGGTATAGCGTGAAATAATTAGCCAAAACAGACGTGACTTTTGTTTTAGACATGCCGATAGTTTGGCCAATTCAGGTCCCCTGACGACTAGGCAGGTCCTTAATTATTAGCCCACGACCACGAGCTAGCTAAGGCACGCTCTCGGCGTGCATGGACGGCGTCGGAGTAGGACAGAGGTGCCGCCGGCGAGGTGCGGCGCCGGGCGCTGACCGAGGACCCAAAACAATCGGCGCGGCCCGAAAAACGGCTCCGGCCCCGGTCATCGTCATGGTCCCGGTGGCATGTAGATGCAGTAGCATGTACTACTACGTACACGGATCAGGACCAGCCACGTGCTGCAGCCTGCTCCGCGATTTTTCTCAGGTGCTCGTGCCGTTACGATTCTGTTTCCTCTTGTCCGAAAGCGCACGCGCGAACGGCCTGGTCGGTACTGCCACCGGCCGGCGACCAGCCACCACGTGGCGCCGTTGACGGCCTCAACCTCCTGCCTCTCTTTGTATAGCTTTCTTTTTTTCCTGGAGTAAAACTTGTCTTTTTTGGCAAGTCTCTTCCGTCCTACTTCTGGCCGTTGCTATCGATCCAGCAGAGTAGAGAGCGATCGCCCACTCGTTGTCACTTGAGCCTCTCGTGCTCGCTCGATCTGTCACCACCATCCTGAGCTCGATTGACACCAAGTACATGTTGTGTCAAACTTCAATTCTTTATTCATTTTCCAGGCACCAGCGCCCCACCCCCATCCCCCGTCTTTTTTACAGCATCTATAGCCCGACAAAATCGGATCCCTCAAACACCCGCGGACGCGACCGGGCGCGTCCGCGAACAGTGACCGGCCACGTCTTAAATTAGCTTCACTGCATCTGAGTCTCTCACATTTGAATCCCTATCATACAAAGCATGCAAAACAAATCCTACGTACTACATACTATGTACTACACTAACTAATCTTCGTCGTTGGAGATGTCCACGACGTCGGCGGGAGGACGGGCGCGTAGGAGGGCTCCGGCTCCTCCTCCTGCTCGACCTCATCCATGTAGGTGAACATTTGCTCCGCCTCCACGGTGTGCTGCGCCTCCATCTCTTGCCGACGACGGCGTCTCGCCTCCGCATTCAACTCCGAGCGGACGGAATCGAGGATGGCATGTTGCTTCGCCTAGATCCGCATCCCCGGCGTCCCCCACATTCTCCTCCAGTTGCTCCTCCTCCTCTTCCTCCTCAAGCATCTCCTCCTCAACCTCCTCCTCCAAATCCACTGCATCCGGAGGTAGCCCCTTGGCGAACTAGGCTTCGCACCTTGCCCGGATCTGCTCAAGGAGCTGCAGCCGGCGCTCCGGCGTTATAAATGGGTGGCCCCTTATCCGGCCGCGTGGGGGCATGGCTACTAGTGGTGGGCGGACGGGGAGTGGAAAGTGGCGGCGGCAGCAGATGGCGGAGGAAAATGTGGAGGGGTAGGGTTTGTGTGTCCATGACCGCCTTAAATAACCGGGCTAGGAACTACGTGGTCCGCCGGAGCGTCCCCACGCGGCGACATCAGTCCGACGAAGGAGACGAGCTTCGGACCGTCGGGTTTCTGGACGATTCCGCGTGGGACCCTGACGTCAGTCCGACATGGCGGGAGCATTCGGGCGCCCCCATATCCGCCCATATTTCAGCTGGATATGAGGGGTGCCGTTCAGCCCGGGCGTTTGAGGCCGGTTTGGGGTGCCCGGCTGATGCTCTTACATAGTTAGAAGAAAATGAGGTGGGGGACAGGACCGGTTCTGAGATTTTGAGGGCCCGATGCGAAAACTAATATGGAGGCCCTCATCACCCCTCGGAAATCTGGTCAGACCTCTCAAAGTTTGACTTTAGAAATATCTAATACGAAAAACTATCCACCCATACACAGAATCATAGGGATGAATGTATGTGTGTATGTATGAGTGTATGCGTCTGTGCTATTGTTAAGAAAAGCATGCATCACGATTAATATAAGAATATAGTAATTCTCTAAGGTAAAAAAAAAGATAAATTTCCAACTGATTTCTTCTTTTTTTTTAGCTTGAATTTTTTATTCCCTGCAATCAGACGATCACAGGTCCTGTATGAATGTGATCAGCGACGCCGCGATTTTCTCAGGTGCTTGATTGCGCCGCTATGATTCTGATCGCTTATCCGAGAGCGGACCGGTCGTGCAGGTCGGTACCGGCCGGCGACCAGCTCGTACGTGACGGCGCCGTTGACCGTCTTGTACTTCTAGTAGCTGTTGCTGTCCAGCCAAGCTATCTGTACACCTGGCCCACATATTGGCTGTCACTCGTGGCTCGCGCTCGCTCGGTCACCATTGATTTGATTGAGCAAAGCTTCTCGATCGTGTAGAGCTAGCAGGCCACAAACAAACCAGTGTCATGTCATCACCAGACACTAACTTGTCTTGTAGAACTCACGTTTTCTTTCTTCATTCTTTCCTTCCTTTCATAGCGAGAGGTGCAACGCCTCCGATTTCACAATAAGACTAGGTCACTGCATTTAATAATCAACAAAATATCTACCCTCGGGTAACTGCAAGTTGGTTTTAGATTGCCGTTTTGCCGCGCTCCTTTCGGGTACCATCCATGTATTCCCTCCGTCCCAAAATTCTTGTCTTAAATTTATCTACATACAGATGTATCTAATACTAAAATGTGACTTGATACATTTGTATTTAGACAAATCTAAGATAAGAATTTTGGGACAGAGGGAGTAGCATTTAAAGTCCCTCCATGAACAAGTGACACAACACATATGTTTGGAAACTGGTTGGTTGGGATCCACCCAAATCATAAAGTTTAGACTTGATCGGGAGCATGCGCTTTAGTGTGGGTGAATTAGAGTTGCCAAAATGACTGTGTTTTGAGCAGGTTGAAACTTTCAAAGAAAGCTTTGCATGCTTTTTTTGTTTTTTAATACAATATAGACGCGACACTCATCACTCTTTGCAGGCTATTTTTGGAACTAAGAGAGGGATCCAGTGCGGGAGAACTGGAGTTTCCCGCCAGTCCAAGAATTTTATGTTCAAGTAGTGGAAGAAGATTGCACATGCTATGGTCAAGCATCGTCATGGAGTTGTCTTGGTTTGTGGGTTATGTTCCTGCTTGCTACGACGATGTTGAAGAGTGGCCCTAGATTGTGTGGTGTGGCCTCTCGATTCGGTAACGATGACAACGTCAAGAGGAGTTGGGTAGCGGCTGAACTTTGGTAGTGATGACAACAATGAAAAGATTGGTCGGTTGCATGGGCCTGATTGGCGTAGGCTCAATGCTTTTCTCCTGCAATGTTCGTCGTCGGAGTCTGGTCACCAATTGGGTGGTCATTTGTTTGGCATGGGCCAGCATGGGTACCAACGTCCTTTGTGATGGGGCTTCATTGGTGGTCATCGATGACGACCTCGCAATCGTTGGTTTGGGGAGGAGTGATGACGATGATGCTTCCTGGCAACCTCGATGGTGATTTCCTTCTCGATGATGTCTATGTCTTTGTGTGCGTAGTCAGGACGACCAATGTTGCCCTTTGTTGTGGTTGGCTATTGTGACAGCATCCATCTGATTTCGCGCTAATTAATTGGCCAGTTCTACTTCTCCTTTACTAATGAGTCTGGAGAAGTATTTTGCCTCCGTTTCAAGAAAAAAAATCAAGAAAAACAAGATGAGGAATAAATTATATTAAAAATAACAAAAAAAAATCATGGCACTAAAGAAACATAAATCCTGCAAATAAGAATGAAAATCAGCAAAACTGATTAGGCACGTCACATTTGCCAAAGCGACATGTAGCATTGTGATGTTGCTCTCGTTATATGCCACCACATGCATTGTTCTGAATATTCCCTACCAATCACAAACCGTGAGTGGATGTGACGCGCTAAACCTTTTTGACAACAGTGTGAAGCGGAGAAAGTGAGCTGAAAAGCACTTCGAACTGAAAAAGCAGAGCACTGCTTGCATGTGTTGGATGTTCACACACATGTTAATTACAATCCATGCATAGATGTGACGTGCTGAACGGCTTTTGACGCAAATGTGAGCAAATCTAAGCTCACCAAACGACCCAAAAATAGCAAGTGGTAACGCTGGCAACGCTGTGTTCTTAATTTAATTTGTGGCCAGATGCATGTAGACGATAGTACATGCGTTCTTCGTACGCAGGCCTACCGTACAGGCGAACATTCACAAAGGATAAAAGAAATGCAGACTTATATGTACGTATGTGATTGCAAAATGGGACCAGGACAAAAGAAAGGCAGACTCATGTGTAGTACTCCCTCCTCCTCCATCCGTAAATACTTGTTCTAAAAATGGTTTTATCTAAACTTATTTTAGTTATAGATACATATTTCCGGACGGATGGAGTATTTGACTACAAATTAGGGACCTGCTATTGTTCAGTTGCTGCAAGAAGTTGCTTGCATTGTTGTCAAGGTCACTCGAGTTTTGAACCTTGCTGTTGATGTGTTCCCTCGCCTAGTTGCCGTCGACCCACCCACCGCCGCAGGCCGAATTGCTGTCCCTGGCCTCCCATGGCCGGTGTAGTCTCTTCCCCGAGTTTGCCCCCGCCCGGCCATGCCTCCCCCCCCCCCCTCTCCCCCGTGGCCACACGTCGACAACTAGATTCATTTTCAATCGTTGTTGCAAACACGTGCAGATTAAGGTATTAATTAATCAGTCATCTGTGGAAAGCTATCTTGAAAAGAATTCAAAGAACCCATCATGGGGGAATATTTTCATGGCCTAGCCTAGCCCTGCAGTTTAATAAATTCTTAGGCCATTCTAAAAAGGTTAAATTCTAGGGCCATCTAGCTAGGCAGAGCACGTGTGTCGAATTTAAGCACCATTTTGCAAGGAAGCTTCACTTGCCCAGAATGCACACGGCATAAGCAAGGGCATTAATTTGTAACAGAAAGTGCCCTCGGTGAGTATGAATGTTTAAACACGTACATTGATAGTATTTTCATGCTGTTTATCATGTATGCGGTATTACAATGTAGTTTACACATAAGTTATCAGGGGTATTTTTTTCAACGACTTTTTTGTTAGAGTCAAAAAGTTATTACTATGTTTGTACATAAGTTATCAAGCCTACAATGCTTAAGTGACGAAGGTTCATGCGGGCTTCAATGAGTTTGTACAAATTCAAATTGCAATCATGTAATTTTAGTTGAAACCATACACATTCAATTGCTAGCGGAGTTGGTTAGTCTTGTATGATTTGAATGATGAGGGTGCAAATCAACCTGTCGTTGGAAGATTTGGAGGGCAGTGGTATCCCAGCCCACTAGAGTTCAAGTCCTAGAGTTGACAATAGCGTTCGCGGCGTCTGTGGCGACTTCGGCAATCTCAAGATGATGTGCTGGCTCAGTCCCTCTGAGGCGCTCATAGAGATAAAGTGTGCGTGCATGCGTTCATAGAATGACTTCGACTGTGCTGAAAAAAGAGGCTAGAGTTCGAGTCCTATTCCACGGGCACAAATTTTGAGCCCCATTAATCCCACCAATTAAGAGACCGAGTTTTAGGGGGTGTTTGTTTCCAGGGACTTTTTTGTGTAGGGACTAGAAAAAGTCCCTCTTAGAGACTTTTTTACCAAACGGGAGAGACTTTTTAGGGACTAAATTAGGAATTTGGGACTAAATGAAGAAGACTCTCAAGGAGAGTCTTTTTTGGAACTTTTTGGGACTTTTCCAACAATGCCCCTCCATGCACCCATTGGCCTGCCATCCCATGGTGTTGTTTGATTGTTATTTTTCTATATACTAGGGGCAACATGGTCATTTAATAACCTCTAGAAAGGGACTAGAGACTTTTTAGTCTCTGGAAACAAACAGGGAGGGACTTTTTAGGGACTAGAGACTTTTTAGTTGGGACTAGAAAAAGTCCTAGGACTTATGAACCAAACAGGGCCTTAACTGTATACCAATTAAGAGACAGAGAATTAATCATGCCAATTAAATATCAGCCAATTAAACACGACAATTAAAGGAGCACGATCCAAGATCAACGGCAATAAATGCTTTCGGCAATGTTGCGAAAAAAAAGTACTCCCTCCGTTCCTACATATAGGGTGTATAGTTTTTGGCACGGAAATTAAAGAACGCACGTGAAGGGAAAATTTCACAAGTTTTGAGTGAGATTACAGATGACTAATTGACATGAGAAAATAGAGGAGCTTACATGATATAAGGAAATGTAATCAAACCCCTAAAAAAATTATCCAAACGAGTGGTGCAACGCAATACATCTTATATTTCGGACTTTTTCTCAAAAATCTATACACCTTATAGCAAGGAACGAAGGGAGTATGACGTGACGGTTACTTTTCCCGTGTAATATATCCTCACTGGCACACCACATACTAATATTATGGTAAGCTATCTAGGGAAGAATAGAAGTATGTGGTAAGCTATCGAGAGAAGAATAGAAAAGGTTCCTTGTGGTTGTGGCGCACCACATGGTCTATGCGGTGACCTCTCTCAAAAAGAATAGAGAAAAGTCGTGGCAGCGGGGAACATTTTCATGGCCTAGCCGAGCCCTACAGTTTAGTTAAATTCTAGGGGTATTTAAGAAAAGTTAAATTCGTAACTGAAAATGGTTAGTTTCCTAGGGGCATCTAGCTAGGGAATTTAGTCAGCCAGCAATGTGTGGAATCTAATTAAGCAACATTTTGCAAGGAAGTTTCATGATGGCAGAATATGCACCGCATATGCGCGGGCATATATTTGTAACCGAAAGCGCCCACGGTGAGTATAAATCTTTGAACACGTACATTGGTATTTCCACAAAAGGATCTGGAAATATGCATGGCCGGCTGACGCTGGAATGAGAATCTGGACTTCCTTTTCTGAACTTAATGATAATCTGGACTTAAACATGTAATAATATTCTAATTAAGGTAGCAGAGAAAGCTCACGATCAATCAATCGGAAATATTCCCTGACCGGTCTGAAATCGTTCGCCGGAGCTGGCCGATCATGATCATGATCATTGCGGCCCATGTTTGACCAAGAAATTTGAAGCTACGCACGCAAGTGAAAACGAGACGTTGAAGGAGAAGAATGGGACGAGCACCCGTTGCTTCCACTCGGGGAGCCAACCGCGTCCTACCACTGCTGCTGCGTGCCCGGCCGCTGCCAGCCTCCGACCATTCCTCGCCGGGAGGGATCGCTCGGTGACCGGTCAAAGCCACCTACTCCCTCCACGCCTCCGTCCATGGCTCATCTCCTCCCCATCTCCTCTATATAAACCCACCTACATCACACCATCGAACCAACAAATCACACCGGCGACCAAGCGACATTCTTGGCTTCATTGAATCCCATCTTCATCGCCACCTTAACTTCTCGATCTAACAGTAGACAAGCACTAGTACGCAGCGCGTGGCAGCTCGCTAGCTAGCTAGCATCAATGGAGCTCGCGGCGGCTCTGCACGGAGCCATGTTGGCGGTGGCCACGCTGGCCCTCGCCACCTTCGTCTACTTCCTCCACGCGGCGTGGCTGTCGCCGGTGGCGACCCGACGCCGCCTCCGCTCGGCCGGCTTCGGCGGCCCAGCCCCTGCGTTCCCGCTCGGCAACCTCCCCGAGATCGCGGCCTCGCTGGCTGAGAGCAACGGCACGTTACCGGCGGGGGCGGGGGTGACCAGCGACATCCACGGCGCCGTGTTCCCCTACTTCGCGCGGTGGCGCGCGGCGTTCGGGAAGGTGTTCGTGTACTGGCTGGGCGCGGAGCCGTTCCTGTACGTGGCCGACCCGGAGTTCCTCAAGTCCGCCACCGCCGGCGCCATGGGCCGGCTCTGGGGCAAGCCCGACGTGTTCCGCCGCGACCGCATGCCCATGTTCGGCCGCGGGCTCGTCATGGCCGAGGGCGACGACTGGGCCCGCCACCGCCACATCATCGCGCCCGCCTTCTCCGCCACCAACCTCAACGTACGTATTCGTGCTTATTACACGTGTAGCGATCTGTAATACTCTGGTTATGCATGCATGCACGCACTCACCCACGCACAGGCGCACTGACATTTACGTATGGGTGAACTGCAGGACATGATCGGCGTCATGGAGGAGACGACGGCGAAGATGCTGGGGGACTGGAGCGAGGCGGTGGCGGCGGCGGGCCGGAGCGCGGGGGCGGTGGTCGACGTGGAGCGGGGCGTGGTGCGGAACGCGGCGGAGATCATCGCCAGGGCCAGCTTCGGCATCGGCGACGAGGGCGGCGCGCGGGTGTTCGAGAAGCTGCAGGCCATGCAGGCGATTCTGTTCCGCTCGAACCGCCTCGTCGGCGTGCCGCTGGCCAGGCTGCTCCACCTCCGCAAGACCTACGACGCGTGGAAGCTCGGCCGCGAGATCGACGCGTTGCTGCTCGACATCATCGACTCTCGACGCCGACGCGCCGGCGGTCAGGAGAAGAAGAACAAGGACCTGCTCTCGCTGCTGCTGGCCGGGAACGACGAGGCGGGGGAGGCAGGGAAGAAGAGGCTGATGACGAGCCGGGAGCTGGTGGACGAGTGCAAGACCTTCTTCTTCGGCGGGCACGAGACGACGGCGCTGGCGGTCTCCTGGACGCTGCTCATGCTCGCCGCGCTCCCGGAGTGGCAGCGCGCCCTCCGGGACGAGCTCCGCGAGGTCACCGCCGACGGCCCCCTCGACGCCGCGTCCCTCGCCAAGCTCACCAAGATGGGGTGGGTCCTCAGCGAGGTGCTCCGCCTCTACCCGCCGTCCCCCAACGTGCAGCGGCAGGCCCTGCACGACGTCGCCGTCGACGGCGCCGGCACGACCATCCCGCGGGGCACCAACATGTGGGTGGACGTGGTGGCCATGCACCACGACGAGGCGCTGTGGGGCCCCGACGCGAACGAGTTCCGGCCGGAGCGGTTCGCGGCCGGGGCGCAGGGCGGCTGCCGGCACCGGATGGGGTACCTGCCGTTCGGGTTCGGCGGGCGGATCTGCGTGGGAAGGAACCTGACCGGGATGGAGTACCGGGTGGTGGTGGCCATGGTGCTGCGGCGGTTCGAGCTGGCCGTGGCTCCCGAGTACCGGCACGCGCCACGTGTCATGCTCTCGCTCCGGCCGTCCGACGGCGTCCAGCTCCTCCTCACGCCGCTGCACCAACACACCAAATAGATGGCCAGCTGGGTTGCACGTGAGCAAGCCCCCGGGCATGATGAGTTAATTAATTGTAGACAAGCAACATATATAAGTGCTCAACGGAATATATAGAATTCTCCATGGCAAAATACTTCACATATTAGTTCTATCATAATTTAAACTTTATGAAGTTTGTAATTTTGTAAAATTTATTCAAAACAAAACAAATGTACCAAGTGAGACTACTACTAGCATGCATGCAACTGAGCTGTGCAAGCATGAATTGTTTTTTTTCCTGCAAAAAAGATATTTTTTTTTCGAGGGAGCATGCATGAGGTGTGTCCAGTATCCGAGGGATCCGGCATGCATGCTGTTTGCATGGGGTTAAGTGATCGTTGACCGTACACGTGGTGTCACCGGCCGACCGAGCTACGTGGCGAGGATAGACGCACACACCGCATGGGGATATATAGACGCACACGTACGTGCGGGCACGGGCCGGCGTCGTGTAAAAAAAAACAGATCGTGCGCGCTTGTAAGATTGGAGGTCATTTCTGCCGGCATCTTTCTTTTTCTAGACCGTTCCCTCAACTTCGTTGATCGGCTGCATTAATAAGTTGCCTGAGTAAATTGATTTTGCGGATCATCGGCTCTAAATCTTTTTCTCTTTTGATTTTGAAACGGGGATCATCGGCTCCAAATCTAACGGCTGCGCCTCCATCTCTGCGGTGTCGCCGTCTTTTGATTAATATAAAAGTGCTAGACTCTTGAACAATTTGACCCAAATGTCACTTGACGCCCTTTGTGATCCTCCACGTCACAATATAAGTTCCATTCGTAAGAGTTCCTTTAGAAGATACTCCCTCCGTCCCTATACATTATGGGACGGAGGGAGTACAGCGTTATTCTTTGATTTGCGCATAAGGTAGAGAAAAATGATACTAGCTAGATAACCAGGGACAATAACTAATAATGGTAAGCACCTCTATCACCAAACAAGGTAATTTTCTCTTTAGTGACTCTTGTCCCATGTTACGAGGCCGCATGTCTTCGTCGCCGTGGCACCTGGTAGCCTCCATCGGCTGCTTCAGTTGAGCTCAATTTTGGTTTCGATCAGTCTATCCTTTGGCGCGCTTAATCAGCGGGCTCCTTGCCGAGGCGATGTTCACAGTTCACAGTATGCGTTGTCTATGCCCTCGCAGGTGCCTACACTTTCGTCCTGATGACCTAGAGAAACTTTGCCCTGCCTCAATGCAAGCAATTCCTTTGGCTCTTCGGCCGCGACTGTCATGTGGGTCCCTTTTCCATCACCGTAACATCTTGCCGTCTCACACTCGCGTTTCTGCGTTGTCGGTGAGATGATCAAGCATATTCCTTAAGCAATGGCATTGCTTGCGCTTCATATGGAAGATCCTTGAAGCGTGGGCTCAGAACTTCTTTCTGTTGTCGGAAAAACAATGTGTGTTGTGTAGTGGACATATGTTGAGGTTGAGATTCCTTCTAGACTTTCTCAAAAACAATACTAGTACTATATATAGTAGAAAAAAGAAGTAATCCAAAAATAATAGTTCTATAGCAGGGCAAAAAATGTGCTCAAAGAAGGGCCCAACCGGGTTCGAACCGGTGACCTATTGATCTGCAGTCAATTGCTCTACCACTGAGCTATGGACCCGTTGATGCTACATTTCTTAATTACGCTAATAAGACACATAACCAGGCATTCAGCGTAAACTGTTGTTGTCGGTGGAGACCAAGTGACAGAAACGAGCCGGTCTGCACAAACACCTTTCAGCACCTGCGTGGCTGCTTCCTCTGCCCAACATTCTCTCTTTGTCGATATGATGGTCTTATCTAATTACTAATCAGCGCAAAGATCCTTAATCATGTCACTCTCCCGTCTTTGGTCTCCAAAGCACCTGATTGGACAGACATTCTCAGTCATGTCGCTCTCCGGTTTGACGAAGCGAGCAGATCTGTCGGTTTGTAGGGTGTTTAGCAGACCAGGCTAGCTCCATTTCCATGTAAACGAACCGGAAAATCAACGGACGGACGCTGGTTTTCTCCGAGACGTACGCGTAGTACGTAGCAAGGCCTTCACGCTTTACCCAGAAAGAGAGTTTCCTTCCGTTCAAACTCGACCACGTCCCCGGCCAGAACCAGAAGAGTTCTTGGTCGAACATGCATTACCCGGACGAGGATTTCTTCCATTCAAACTCAACCCACATCCCTGCTGCCCAGAAATGTTCTTGGTTGAACCTTGAACGACATGCATATTGGCCGGTGTCGTAGTTGGAACGGGTTACCTATTGTTCTGCAGTCAATTGCGCTTCCACTAAGCTATGGACCCGCTGACATATCAGTGACAAGCCATGCAACGTAAACTGTTGTTCTGGATGAAGATCGAGTCTACACAGACACCTTTCAGCACCAGCACATACGGCTGGTGGGTTCCTCTGCCCAAAATTCTCTTCCTCGATCGGATGCTTAGTTAGTCACTTGGTCTTATCTAATTATAATCAGCGCAAAGACCCTTAGTCATGTCACTTTCCCGTCTTTAATTTACCAGCGCGTAATTTGACAGACATTCTTTGCCATGTCACTCTCTGGTTTGACAAAGCGGGGGCTCTGCTGTGTCGGTTTGCCGGGTGATCAGCGGACCAGGTGAGCGCTACTGGTCCATTCCGTTTCCGTTTCGGAGTAAACGAGCAGGAAATGAACCGACGGACGGGGGTTTTCTCCGAGACGTGCCTGGAAAAGGAGAGTTTCTATCCAACTCGATCACGAACCCGCCCAGAACTAGGAGTGTTTTTTGTTGTTGTTGTTGAAAAGAAGAAGAAGAGTTCTTGGTCGAACATGCATGCATTACCCAGACCAGGATTTCTTCTATTCAAACTGAACTCACACCCCCGGCCGGCCAGAAGAAGAAGAGTTCTTGGTTGAACGGCATGCATCGGTCTTGTCTTGGATACGCACGCAATTGGAACCTGGAGAAGAATACGTGCGTCAGTGCGTCTTGTACTAGTTCAGTAGAGTACGTTTTTCCTCGCACTCCATTCATTTTTTTCTTATCGAAACTGCTCTACGTATAACAGACGCTTTCCATACCCTAGCCGCCGCCACGCCTGGCGACTAGGAAGGCGATTTTCTTCCTCCGATCTCAGCCGGCCAGGGCGTTGGCCCCCTCTCCCTCCGGCTGCTCCGGCGGCAGGAGGGAGGGGGGACCCCGTTCCTCCGCTCTGTAGTTAGGTTTTGGATTTATAAGTCGTGGTGCGCCGTTGGGGTGGTGGAAGCGGCGCCCGGACGAATAAATCTGCCTCAGCTTCACGTCCACACCGGCGGTGTCTTTCATGGCGGCGTCTCGGAGTTGATGGCATCGTGTGTTTGCCGATTCTTCAGATCGACCGTGTTAGGGTTCATGGATGGTGTCGGCGAGGCGGCGGCGGCGACTCCATCAGGTGTGTCTCTCCTTCTGCTCTGTCCCCATTGTTGTAGCGTTGTCTCCGACGTCATGGTGGAGCAGGGAGGTTTTATCGTCCAGGAGTACGCGCAGACGGTTGTCTGCGCAAGTGACAGCTGGAAGATGGTGCATCCCGTGCTGGGTTTGTGGTTGGTGGCTGACAGTTCTGGTTTCCTCCTTCGACGTCGTTGTCGTGCGGGAGTGTCAAATCTAGAGTTCGATGGCGTGTCCGGGGACATGTTGCCCCGGTCTGATTCTTTCAACAGCAATGGTTTTGCTTCTGGCAAACTACTTTTAAGGTCCGTAAAGCTGCTGATCAACGATGGAGCCGCGTCGAGCTCGGGTGAAGAGGTGATCTGTTTTCTCTCCCTTTGGTGGCCGCTTTGGTGGTGTCGGAGGAGAGGAACAGGCGCTGGTATTTTGCATAGCATTATCCTATCTTTTCAGTCTTGTAATGTTGGTGCTTACGTGCCTTATAACCGGATCTTTATTTTATAAATGAGACACGTATTACCATGAAAAAAAAGATACTCTGCGTATGATCAATATTCGCCGTTGGTACGACCAGACTGCTAATGCTATGGCCCACAAACTGAATCATCAACGATTTGTCTCTAATCGTAAGTGTTGGACAGGGATTTCATCGTACCTATAGCAAGGTTGTTTTCTTATACGCCATTAGGGATCTAACAATGTAAATTACACGAACCTTTTTCTTATTTCCATTGTACACCATAGCAAAAAAAACTACAAGAAAACAACCACAAAAAATGCTAACAATATAAATTACCTAAAAAAATCATGGTAACCTATGTGTAAAAAGTATTATATCAACAATCATGAAAACATGGCATACAGGCAAATTGTATTAAGGGGGTGGGGCCCTCCCCATGCTTCCATCCGTGCTCCCATTTCATCCTACGGCTATCTTTTTTCCCTTTTCTTTTCTAATTTAATCATCTCCCCTCTGATTTTAAGGGGTTGGTCCGAGCCTTATTTTGTTCCAATCAAATCAAGCCACATACGTGGGAGCATGGATGGGCGCAAGCGCGGGGAGCAGGCAAGTCTCGTCCGATACATCATGGCAAACGTAAAAGGTTTGTTCTGCTCACATGCCAAAATTTTGGGGAAATTCCTTTCTAAAAAATCATAGCCAATTTTAGGGGAAAATCTAAAAATTCGCGTTGCAGATTTGTAGTTTTTTACTTGGCCAACATGGCATCAATTGGAAAATTTCAAATTGTCGCATGGCAAATTTATGAGTTGTAAAGAAACACGGAACACATGGCAAAATATGCTCTAAAAAGAGCAACAACTTGCAATCCTTCAAACACAAATAATAACCAGTGAACGCATATTAAAGTTGCCATTAAGGAAAGATGTTGACGTGATCTAGAGAATTCAAAGGACAAGTGGCCAGGCTAAAAGCGACACATTCTTAAGTTGGCATGGACTTGTTTTTTTCTAGTTTATTTAGATGGCGCTCGGTGGGTTTTGCACGACATTACAAAATGGCTTCGAAAAAACACTTGACATCATATAGAAAAACATTTCCCCCCTAGATTTGTGATGTGACCATAACAAAACTGATAAAAAAATTGACATCGCCATGGGTCTAAAAAGTTTGCCATGTGAGTAGGAAAATTTTGCTGAGCTCTAAAATTTCCCACAGCTCTAACAATTTGCACTTCTATAAAATTTGTCATTGTTAAGCAATATAATTTGCCATGTGAGCAAAAAACAATTGCCATGCTCTAAAATTGCCCATGGCTCTAACAATTTGCCATGGCTCTGAAATTAAAATTGACATGTGGGCATTACACATTTGCAAAAAGTTGTAATGTATGAGAGAACAAAAGATCCTAGATTTGACACGTAAATATTACAAATGGCTGTGAAACTTTTAGAAAACATATTTATTGTTGCCATGTATGGAGACTCTAGACAACATCACAAAATCCTAGATTTGCCTCGATTAGAAAATTTTGTTTGTTGTAGATTTTCCATGGGCGTGGAACAAAAACTTATACAAAATTGCCTGTGGTGTAGAGGAAAAACACTGCCATGGCTGTAAAAACAATTCCATGAGAGCAAAAAAATTTTGACATGCTCTTAAATTTCCCATGGCTCTGAAATTTTCCATGGGTTTAAACCTTTTCAGCAAGGAGTAGATGCCGCCCATGGAAAATTCCACATTAAATTGTGGGAAGTTTTGAAAAAAAGGTTGTTCTCATGAGAAATTGTTTTTAAATAGTATGTAAATTATATATACCCATGTGGCACATATATATATATATACAACATGGTAAATGTACATATCATAGCAAAATCTTAGAAAAAGTGTTTCCTAATTCATGGCAAATATAGATAATTTTTTACTAATCAGATGACAAGTTTAGAAAAATGTGGATATAACAGATTTTTAGTTGCCATGGCAAACATGTTATTTACCATCAAAATAGAAAATGAGGCGTTTTTAGCAATTTTGTTGTCACTTAAGTCTAACCCTGAAATTCAAAACCATATAGATTACAAGTCCTAATTCTGAAACCCGAACAAGATTCAGTCCTCCTCTCCGCAAACTAGTTTTCTAGTCGGTATTGACTAGTTTTTAGAGTTCTCATGCTGATTATTCTGTGAATCTTTTTTGACAAACCGTTTAAAAATATAAAAGGAAAATATTGATCCAGGGCCATTTTTGGTCAAAATTTGACCCAGAAATGAACAAGAACATTTTCAAATAATTCTAAGACATGGACACTAGATGCTAATTGGAAAGTTTCGTACTCATTTGACAAAACTGATTAAAAATTACAATGAAAATACTAATTCAGGATTTTTTTTTGGGGGGGGGGGGGTCATATTTTGACCCAGAAATGAAAGTGCCCATAAAAATTGAAACAATTCTCAAACATTAACACTACTATGTTGATCATTCTGGAAAAGTTTCAAACTTTTTTGACAAATGGATTAAAAAATACGAGGAACATACTAATTAGAACCTTTTTTTGGGTCAAAATTGACCCGAAAAATGAAAGGCCAAGAAAAACATGAAACAATACTAAAAAATGGACACTACCGTTCTGATAACTCTGAGAAAGTGTCAAACATGTTTTAGAAACTTATCCAAAAATGCAAGGAAAATACTTATTCAGTGCTGAGTAGGTGTACATTTTCTTATTTTGATACATCATAGGCATTTTCAAGTACATATTTAAAACACAATACCAACACTTTTCCAAAAGTTAAACATTTTTAATGTACATTCATTGTCTTTTATAAAGGCTTTCCGAAATATTTTGAAATATATTCTCAACACTTTCTCCAAAGATAAATACATTTAACAATTGTACCTTTTCCCCACTTTTGTTAATTTCATGTACCTTGCACATACATTTTTGGACTACTAAATCAACATGTTTCCTTTGAGCAATGATCATTTTCTTATCATTGGGTGTACATTTTCTTATTTGGATATATCATATCCATGTTTGAAAATACTATTTTCAAACACATGGCCCACACTTTTCCCGAAGGCTTAAAAACCATTTTTAATGTACTATGTTTCCACCAAAATTAATTGATGTACATTCTTTAAGTATTACACATACATTTCTTAATACCAAATCAACATTTTTGTTTTGACCAATCAACATTTGCTGACAAGCAAGCATTGCAAAAAAAGATAGAAGAATGGGAATAAGAAGCAAGGAAGAAGCATATAGGATATTGAAATATGAAAATAAGCCAAAGTAGAAGCAAAAGAAGAAGTGGAGCAACCAGAAAAGAAGCAGAGAAGAAGAAAAGCAATTCAAACGAAGTCTCGCGCTTCAGGAGCCAAGTAGACCAGTCCATTCTCGAGCCCCTTGAGGCGAGAGGTGGCTCTGTCTCGGTCAAGCGAGACATCGCCATAGCCTTCATTTTCGTTCAAATATGGACCGTCATTTCTGAAGTTGGTTGGGGATGAGGCTGGATCCAAGTGGGTCCAAGCTAACATGCCTCTCTATATACACAGGCACAAAAATGCTTTGCCTCAAAAAATAATAAGAATAATAAAGTGCTACACATACTCGGTAGTACCTATATTTCGCATGGGGCTAGATGGAAGGAAGCTTCACCCCCACCGAGTGTTCTATTGGGCAGCCCAAGTAGCTACCTGCATGTTCATTTTATCATTTATTCATATTTCGAAAATATATAATAAACAATAATTTTACATAAAATTCAGAAAATGAATTAAAAAAAATTAACACGGTGTAGAATATTTGTTAGCATAAATTATACAAAATGTTGATAGCAATCAAAAAAATGTTTGTGACATTTATAAAATGTTCACACATTACCAACAAATGTACGCAAACTATTGGTTGAATGTAGAAAATATTCATGTAATTTAAAATATTATGTCATAGCATTTAAAAACAATATGTTGCATTTAAAAAAATGTTCACTTGTTTCTAGAATATGTTCATGACATTTAAATATTTGTGTAGTTGAAAGAGGTTATTATCATTTAATACATGTTTTAACGTGTATTTGAAAATGATTAACAAATTTTCAGAATAATGTTAAAAAATATGTACTTAAAATAAATTAATCATGTATAAAAATGTGTTCAGATGCTTACGAAAATATACATTGTGTATTAAAAAAGGAGACATCAAGACAGATATTAGAAAAATCTTAATCATGTATATTAAATGATCTTTATGTTAATGAAAAATGTACAATGTGTATAAAAACCCAAAGAAAACAGTTGACATCTCATAAATCGAAACCATAAGAAAACCGTTGAAAACCAAGATAGAAAACCAGATTTAAAAGAAAGAAACGGAGGAAAATAAAAAAGTTAAAAAACAAGAAAAAAAACTCTAGGGAAACACAAAAAAGTTAAAAACCAACAAGAATAACCGATAAAAACCAACACATGAAACACAAAAAAAGTGATGAAAAAGCGCCAAAAAATTACTCCCACAGGAACCCATATTGAGCCACCTAATGCTTCGACGGGAAAATCCTTGAGGCGAGATAGAAGATAGCATCGCAGTAGGAGATATATAGCGGTGACGCTTATTGCAGCGGATAGTCAAGCAGATACACAGAATGGTGTGGTGGACCGATGTAGTTTGGTCATATATGTTGTTTAGTAATTTTAAAATTCGTGGTCATTTTTATAATGTATGAATACTAAAAATATATCTTTAAAAAATTCATGTAAATTAAATTTTACACAGAATTGTTTTTACTTATTTTTATTCATCTAAGGTTGGAAAGTGTTCACGTGTTTAAAGAGAATTTCATTTATTGTTCAAAAAATGTGTGTCATTTTGAAGTGTTCACCCTATTTAAAAATAGTCATGTAATTTTAAAAAGTGTTCACGCATATAAAAAATGTTTACGATTTTTAGAAGAAAAAATGTTCATTTTCCACCATTAAATTAATTGGAATGTCCGGGACATATGCTCCTCAGGTATACGTACTCAAGAGACCTTAGCAGATTAGTTCGAAAACTTATCAATTTGCAATATGTAGAAATTATCTGCCAAATTCATTTGCTCACAATAATGGTATCACCAAGTGTTTTATTCATGATAGAAATGCATCCAAAAGAGTTGATATACCAACCAATACCTCAGAACCACCCGTTCATACTAAGAGAGGGACCAGGCGCAGCTTCTCGCAAGCAACAAAGAAAGCAAGATTAATGAAGGCCAACCTGTATACGCTGTGTGGATGTGCAACCTCCACAAACCAGCTCTATAGTGCACCCAACCCAAAGGAGTCGTTCTCCATGCTTGCCTCTCTCTGGGACGCCGGCGGCGTAAAGTGTTCAACCTTTAAACATATCGTTTAATCTCAACTTTGAAACGGGAACTTGGAGGAAATAGCCGGTGTGTTTTCTTCCTCGGACGACGGAGCACTAAGACAACGTGATCATAGTAGATGTGAGCGAGGCCGTTTTTGTCGTTTCCTTACGACGGATCTTTGACTTTCGGAGAAAAAAATATTTGCTACTATTTTTTTGGATTTTACTGTTTATCCGGTTGCTTGCCACTGATGTATTTTTGTGAAAAACGGAACAATAAATAAAGTAAGGTAAAAAATTAAATAGGGCCCAACCGGGTTCGAACCGGTGACCTATTGATCTGCAGTCAATTGCTCTACCACTGAGCTATGGACCCATTGATGCCATTTCTAATTTAATTAATCCCATAACTAGCTGGTGCGCACAAACACATTCGAGCACCACAGCGAACTGCTGGTACATCTGCCCAAACACTAGTTGGTCTTATCTAACTAATCCGCGCAAAGATCCTTATCATGTCTCACTTTCTCGTCTCTGGTGAAATATTAATTCTTAGCCATGTCACTCTCTGGTTTTGACGAAGGGGCAGCTCTGTCGGTTCACCGGGTGATCAGCGGACCAGATGTGTGTTCCCGGTCCATTCCATTTCCATTTCCGACCAAACCAACTGGAAATCAGCTAATCGTTCTTGGTAGGAGTAGTTTTCCCCAAGACTGGTAGGCCTTCACGATTTACCGAAAAAGTGTTTCACCCCGCTTTATAGATAAAGCAAACCGCCAAGAAGAGGTTCCATGCATTCAAACTCGATCACACCCCAGAAGAGCATGTAGAGGCCGGTCTTGTCGTGGTCGTAGAAAGTGTATCCATGCTTTAACCTTTATATATTTTTAGGGAAACGCGTCGAGTGAACATTACTGCCTTCGTGTTCACAAAACACAAATATGTGTGCATCAGTGTCTTAGGGTCCGCACGGCTTAACCAGATTATTTCAGCCAAGTCCTGGGTTCTGAGAGATTCTAGAAGTATCCTGCCGATATCTGTTTTAAGGCATTGGAAGGCTTATCGGCGAGCCGACTTGGTGCACAAGGAGTCGTGCGTAACCTTGATGAACCCTTTCTATGGTTCATACCATCTCGCTAGCCCTACATAAAGGGAGGAGAGGTCCGCACAGCGGATCCAAGTTCTACATGGTCAACATCATCACCAAGCTTAGGACTAGGTACAAACCCTAGTCGTCGAGTTGCCTCCGAACTCACCGATTTCACCATTGTACCATCCCATAGTTAGAGAGCTGAGTAAAATGAGGCTCTCCGCTCTCGCATTCACCCAGGCATATGGGTCGTCTGATCTGTTTTCTGAAGCGTTCCTGACCATCGGATCTCTGCGTGGGTGGATGTGAACCGTTGGATATATTTTGTAAATTGACGTAAGCCGCTGGATAGTTTCACCGATGGCAAAGGTGGGATATTTCATGGTTCTGCTTACCTCCGCAGGCTGTACTCAGACAACATGATCAACATCATTGTGGTGTTCTATACCTCTACAAAGCAATGGAACCTTCCCAACAAGAATATTCATTACTGGTATTCCCTCCATAGGTGAGGCGGTAGCAGAAGATTCCGCCGATGTGAAGACCGTAAGGACATCAGGTACATGGACAACGCTACAAACACCATGGTCAAGGACTTGAACTATGGACAGCTTGAGAAACTATAGCAAGAGATTGTATCTCTCAAGGCTTCAACTATGAGGCATTTGACATCGGGAATAGACTTGCCAGAGGTTGGTTGCTAGCCGTGAGAAACATGAGCTCATTTTCGGAGCAATTTCACAATGTAATATAACTTTGCATCCTTTGGGCCTACGGAATATACTTATTGTGTACTACCTGGCTGGCTAGGACTGGACCAGGTGGATGCGGCGAGCAAATCAGACGGCAAGGCGTCTGGACGAATTTATCTATCTAATAATCATAGTTTACTCGCTATATTCCACATTTACTAGTATCTATCTAATAGTCGTAGTTTGCTATTGTGCCATATGAAAGTAGGGTTCATAAGTTATCCGGGACTAACTCTATGGCATGCTATTGTTTTGGTATTTTGCATTGCATTTTCTAACAAGTGCACCATTGCGATGAACTAAGTGTTTTGTGCCGGATCAATCTGCCACCAAAGTCTAAAACACACTAAACGATGAAACCGTCTAAATTACAACCCTAAACTATCAAAACTGGACAAGAGAGATCGAACAACACCATGATACACATAAACACATTTAATTACACCAATCTGTATGAATACATGACTATTAATTAACAAGAAAGATCAACATTGACTCTCTTCAACTTGAAGAGCTAGAGCATACGTGAAAGATCTAAAGAGGAGAGATAGTAACTATGTACATGTCCCTAGAAAAAAAACGCTTTTCAAGTTCTTGAACTCCTTGTGCCTTCAAATCTTGTTGTCGATCTTGGGTGCCACGACGAGAGGGTTCTGCTGCGCGATCTTCTCACGGCCGGCCTTCTTGTAGTCGAAGTCGCATGCATGCCCGTCCACGTAGCGGTGCAGCGAGCAGAAGGTGCCGCCGCACCGGCACGCGAACCCCAGCAGCCCCACCTTCTTCTTGCACGCCATGCACCTGGTCGGCTTCTTCGCCGGCGCTTCGGCCGCCGGTGCCTCAGCGGCCGGCGCCTCGGCAGCACCAGCTGCAGAGTGATCCTGCAGGCTCAGCGACGTCTTGAGGCTGAAGGCGAGGTTGGCCACGTCGTCGGCCTTGACCTTCGTCTTCCCCTCGACGGCGGGGCCGGGGGCAGCCGTGTCGATGTCGGTGGCCTTGAGGTGGTCGCGGTAGCACTTGGAGCACATGTTCTTGGTCGCCGCGCTCCCGTAGAACCCGCAGCCGTTCGCGCACAGCGCGGCGGCGGCCTGCGTCGGCGACGACTCCTGCCCGTGCGCCATCTATCAGCGCTGATCTTCTGATCGAAAAGGACGCGATCGATCGCTTGTCGTTCGGTTGCTCTTCGTCCCCGTGCGTGGCTTCTCTCTTGACGAGGCCCCGAGGTCGTCATCCCGTGGGCTTTTAAGAGGTCCCGCTACGCCCGGTGACCAGAACAGCGTGTCACACGCGAATTCGGACACGCAGATCGATTTCCAACCCTGGTCGGTCCACACCATACTACGGTTTTCAGTTTTGAACGTGTCCGTTCATTGCCATGAGATATAAATATTCTATACATCTATGAAAAATCTACATATTTTTTTAACATAGTACGGATGCATACACTCACACTATGAACGCACACATGCACACCCCACTCTTATGAGATCCTTCAAGAGACTGGGTGTCAGAAATTCTAGAATAAATACGATCACCAAAATTTAAACCCTGGTGGGCTGAGGATACCACTGTCCTCTAACCACCCAACCCCGGGTTGGTTCACAAAAAAACAGTTACATATTGTAGCGTGCGTCAACTACAGTGTCCGTACACCACAAGTTTTGAGGCAGCAACGCTACTCCTTTTCTTTATCTCTAAATTCATATAATCTCTAGAAAATTTCCATGTACAACTCGTATTAGTAACACATGTGAGGAAGATAAAGATGCTATTTATGTAGTATAAAGGGACATATAGTATGGTTTTATGGAAAAATAACATGGCAATTTGGTAAAATTAAACCGGCAACCAACTAGACAAGTGAGGACAAAATACCCTGGCAACTGGTTTTTACAACCACTGTCATTTTTTATGAAATAACTGGCCACTAGGTAGGACTTAAATGGCAAGCGCAGCAAAATAATGCGACAACTAGTTTGTACAACGACTGACAAGCTTTATGAGACAACCGAGTATAACTGAACAGATAAGCACAAAAAAACACAACGATAACTACTCCTAATTTTTAAAACAATCACCAAGTTTTATGAACCAACATGGCAACTGGATAGAATTAAACTGATAAGTATAACAAAACACCATGACAACTAGATTGTACAATAATGGACAGGCTTTATGAGAAAACACGACAACTAGATGGAATTAAAATGACAAGTGTAGCAAAATATTGTGTCAACTCGATTCTTATAAATACTGACAAGCTTTATTAGACAATACGGTAACTAGGTAGAATTAAATGACAAGCACAACAAAACATTAAGGTAACCGAATCTTATAAGTACCGACAAAGTTTTATAAAATGACGTGACTATTTGGTAGAATTAAATTCGCAACCAGCTAGGCAAGTCGAACAAATCATCTATGGAACGGTTTTTGTATATGCTAATATGTTTTCTTTACATGTTGCTTAAAAATCGTCAACAATGTAAGAACATTTTTTTTCATAAATAGTGACATAAGCTATTAGTAGTTGCAGCCTGCTCTTACTGTACCTAGCTACTAGTAATGCTAGTACTTAGGGGGCAATCTAATAGTCTTTCATTTGTAAAGTAAAATTTTGTTGTGACTGTGGCCATACTCATGTTGCTGGCAATGGCAGAGTGACTTAGGGTGCGTTTGTATCTAAGGCAAAAACTAAACTAGCCTTGCTGGACAAGATTAGGCGTTTGGTATGGACAGAAAAATCTAGCTTTTGATGGCAATTAACCTAATAACAACTGTCAAAACCTTGCTCCTGGGGTAGAGCCAATTTGGCTCGCCCGTGCGGGCAACCAATAGGCGCAAAAAAAAATCAATTCCACTTCCTGTACACTCGTAACATAACTCCCTTCATGAGCCTGCCACGGTCCATGACGCGCCCACGCCATTGGAGTTGTTTTATGTGATGTTATCCAGCGTACGACATGTTGCAACCAAACAACCAGGTTTGCTCTTACGAGCTCTTGCTCAGACCGGCTAAGGAAATCTACCCTAGTTAAGCAAGGCTAGCTAATGAACCAAACGTGCCCGTAGAAGTCAGGGGGCAATGCCCCCCCCCCACTAGTTTTGAGAAAAATGGGGTGGTGGGTGCTAGATTGGAATAAATTGTCTTGTGCCCCCTTCATATCTTCATCATTACTACTAACTACGATACTTTAGACCTTCAGTTTTATTAATTATTTTATAATTAGGTGGTTTGTATTCAGACTTATAAGTAGGTTGCATATGCCGTAGAATGAATGTAAAAAAGAATATACCCAAGCACTCATACCACCAAATTATAATATAAAGTCTTGTAAGTATCTCATGAGGCTAATAATTTTCCCTTTGCAGATGACACATGACTGTTTTGGGGACTCCCGTACTTCACCAAGATGTTGCTGCAGGACGGTAATGTGCAGACGTGGATCCAAATGACGAAGGGGACTTCAACTTCTCTGCTTGGTGAGCGCTATCGAGGAAGATCTACTTCAACGATAGTGAATGCTCGATGCCGCTACCTTATGAGTTCCCCTAGTTGCCTAGGTCCAGTTTCAATCAACGCCTCCTGACAGTACAAATGTCGCTCTCAACGGGCAGGGCTGACCCTAGAGCATGGCAAGAAGTGCAACAGCCAATGACCCTCAAATAAAGATCCAATGCATCTGCATACACAAATACATTACTGAAATATGTTTTACAGAAATTAATAATGATAACAATAACGTCCAAATGTATCTAGTAAATTAAAGGACATTAACTGCAAATCAACGACATTAGCAACAAGTAACAAATTTCTGAAATCCAAACTGTCACTAGTAGAAAAAGGGTCAAACGCGTGAAGCACATTAGTGTCGGTTTGTATTTGAGCCGGCACTAATGTACACATTAGTGCCGGTTCCAACGGCTAGCCGGGCCGCTCTCATTAGTACCGGTTCGTGGCGAACCTTTAGCACCGGTTCGTGCCACGAACCGGTACTAATGAGAGTGGTGGCAGGATGTTATCAGACTGGGGCCCCTCCAGCCCCTTTAGTACCGGTTCTTGGCACGAACCGGTACTAAAGGTCGTCCTACATAAACCCTTCGTCCACCCGAGCTCGCTCTGTTCTTCCCCTTTCCCCTCTCCTCTCTGTTCTTCCCCTCTTCCTCTCGAGCTCATCACACATTTTGCCCAAAAATTGTCAAGATTTCAAGGCCCCCATCCATTCAAATGATCACAAAGGTTAGCAACTTTGTCCTTTCATCTCTCATTGCTAGATTAGCTCTTGCAATGGTTTATATAGTGATTAATTTGTGAGTTTACTTTAGTGCCTTGTCCATGTGCTAGTATTTGATTTATATGCAATTTGAGGTCAAAAATAACACTTAGTTTGCATATGTAGGTGTGGTTTACTTAGTGCCTTCTAAATCTCCGTCGTAACCACCGTCGATCGCCCGCACCGTCCCGTCGCCGGCACCACCTTGTGGTGAGCCTCTTGTTCATGAAATTTTATATAAAAATTGATGTTTGTGTGATTTGGATATATAGTTACTCGTATAATTATCTTACCCGTACGTTGTTTGTTATACATATAGTGCCATGGTTTTGATATCCATCCCCGTCGGCCCTCGTCCTTGTTATGATTCGGATGTGGTATATATATTCTCTTTTAAAACTAGTTGCATTTCGTGTTTATGACAAATTATGCCCATCAAGTTGACATAGAAATTTTTTCTAGGAGGTATGTGAACCGGAAATTCCAACCGACCCTGTTGTCGAGAGGTTAAATTTAGTTGAAAGAGAAAACGAGTACTTGAAAGAAAAATTGAAAAGAATTGAGGGGGAGAAGATGGAATTGGAGTTGCATGTTGCCGATGTCGTCGATGATCACAAGATCAAGATGGAGAAAATGCGCTTGAAGATTAGAAAGATTAGAAAATATGCCATCGATAGTGAGGCTTGGTATCATTATGCTGTTGGACCAATTGTTACCTTAGTTGCGATCTTGATCACATTTGTTGTTGCATTTAAATGCTTTAGCTAGAGAGTTATTTGTTTGTTGCATTTAAGTGTTGTATGAACTTTATGTATGAACTTGTATTAATTTGGTGTTTTTGGTGTTGTGTATTGAAGATGAGCCGACAATGGATGTACGATGACCGATGCTCTCCCGAGTTCATTAATGGCGTGCAAACTTTTCTGCTTGCAGCTGAGGCAAACAAGCGGGCGAATGGTTTTATGCCTTGTCCATGTGCTGTCTGTAAGAATGGTAGAAATTACTCTAAGTCAAGAACCATTCACTTCCACCTGTTTAAGTCCGGTTTCATGCCCCACTATAATGTTTGGACCAAGCACGGAGAAAGAGGGGTTATGATGGAAGACAATGAAGAAGAAGAGGACGACGACAGCTATCCTGGCCATGGGTTCCCTGAATACGATGATACAACAATGGGGGAAGAAGCTGATCCGGTAATGCGGGAAGAAGCTGAGCCGGCAATGCGGGAAGAAGCTGAAGAAGAGGCATCAGATGAGCCCGTTGATGATCTAGGTCGGGCCATTTCCGATGCAAAGAGAAACTGCGCAAGTGATTTGGAGAAGAAGAAATTGCAGCGCATGTTATAGGATCACACAAAATTGTTGTACCCGAATTGCGTAGGTGACAAGAAAAAGCTGGGCACCACACTGGAATTGCTGCAATGGAAGGCAGAGAATGGTGTATCTGACAAGGGATTTGGAAAGTTGCTGGTAATGATAAAGGATATGCTTCCAAAGACAACGAATTGCCCGAGAGTACGTACGAAGCAAAGAAGGCTGTCTGCCCTCTAGGGTTAGAGGTGCAGAAGATACATGCATGCCCTAATGATTGCATCCTCTACCGCGGTGAGTACGAGGATTTGAACGCTTGCCCGGTATGCGGTGCATTACGCTATAAGATTAGCCGCGATGACCCTGGTGATGTCGAGGGCCAGCGTCCCAGGAAGAAGATTCCTGCCAAGGTGATGTGGTATGCTCCTATAATACCACGGTTGAAACGTTTGTTCCAAAAAAAAGAGCATGCCAAGGCGATGCGATGGCACAGAGAAGACCGTAAGAAAGACGGAAAGTTGAGAGTACCCGCTGACGGGTCGCAGTGGAGAAAAATCGAAAGAAAGTACGGGAAGGAGTTTGCAGATGACGCAAGGAGCGTATGGTTTGGTCTAAGCGCAGATGGCATTAATCCTTTTGGGGAGCAGAGCAGCAACCATAGCACCTGGCCTGTGACTCTATGTTCGTATAACCTTCCTCCTTGGTTGTGCATGAAGCGGAAGTTCATTATGATGCCAGTGCTCATCCAAGGCCCTAAGCAACCCGGCAACGACATTGATGTGTACCTAAGGCCATTAGTTGAAGAACTCTTACAACTGTGGAATGGAACAGGTGTACGTGCGTGGGATGAGCACATGGGGGAAGAATTTGACCTAAAGGCGTTGCTGTTCGTGACCATCAATGATTGGCCTGCTCTCAGTAACCTTTCAGGATAGACAAACAAGGGATACCGCGCATGCACGCACTGTTTGGATGATACCGACAGCATATATTTGGCTAATAAGAATGTGTACCTGGGACATCGTCGATTTCTTCCGAGCAGGCATCCCGTAAGAAAGAAAGGCAAGCATTTCAAAGGTGAGGCGGATCACCGGACGAAGCCTCGCCACCGTACTGATGCTGATGTACATGATATGGTCAAGGATTTGAAGGTGGTCTTTGGAAAGGGTCCTGGTGGACAACCTGTTCCGAATGACGCTGACGGACGCGCACCCATGTGGAAGAAGAAATCTATATTTTGGGACAAAGGCCTCGAGGTACGCTCCGCAATCAACGTGATGCACGTGATGAAGAATCTTTGTGTGACCCTGCTTGGCTTCTTGGGCGTGTATGGGAAGACAAAAGATACACCTGAGGCACGGGAGGACCAGCAACGTATGCACGGAAAAGACGGCATACATCAGGGTCATGCAAGCTACGCTCTTACCAAAGAAGAGAAGGAAATCTTCTTTGAATGCCTGCTCAGTATTAAGGTACCGTCTGGCTTCTCGTCGAATATAAAGGGAATAATAAACATGGCAGAGAAAAAGTTCCAGAACCTAAAGTCTCATGACTGCCACGTGATTATGATGCAACTGCTTCCGGTTGCATTGAGGGGGCTTCTACCGGAAAACGTTCGATTAGCCATTGTGAAGCTATGTGCATTTCTCAATGCAATCTCTCAGAAGGTAATCGATCCAGAAATCATACCAAGGTGGCAAGGTTATAGAATGATTTGGTGCAATGTCTTGTCAGTTTCGAGTTGGTGTTCCCACCATCCTTCTTCAACATCATGACGCACGTCCTAGTTCACCTATGCGAAGAGATTAACGTTTTGGGTCCTGTATTTCTACACAATATGTTCCCCTTTGAGAGGTTCATGGGAGTCTTAAAGAAATATGTTCATAACCGTGCTAGGCCAGAAGGAAGCATCTCCAAGGGCCGTCAAAATGAGGAGGTCATTGAGTTTTGTATTGACTTTATTCCTGACCTTAAGCCGATTGGTGTTCCTGGATCGCGGCATAAGGGCAGACTGGATGGAAAAGGCACGCTAGGAGGGGAACAAATAATACGTATGGACGGACATTCTCTCACTGAAGCACATTACACAGTTCTACAGAATTCCGCCTTGGTGGCTCCGTATATGGATGAACACAAGAATTTGCTACGCTCCAAACACCCGGAGGGGTCTGATGACTGGATTACACGTGAACAAACCAGGAGTTTTGCCAGCTGGTTGCAAGCACGTGCCATGCATGACACCTCTATTGAAGATGACCTGTACTTGTTGTCCCAGTTACCATCTTCGAATATAATGACTTTCAAAGGATACGAGATAAATGGTAATACATTTTACACGATCGCCAAGATAAGAAGAGCACCAACCAAAACAGTGGTGTCCGCTTTGATGCATAAACCAAGACGGGAAAGGAAACATATTATGGTTATATACAGGACATATGGGAACTTGACTATCGACGTGGTTTGAAGGTCCCTTTGTTTCGGTGCAAATGGGTCAATATGACACGAGGCGGGGTAACGGAAGACCCGCAGTACGGAATGACAACAGTGGATCTCAACAATCTTGCATATGCAGACGAATCATTCGTCCTAGCCAATGATGTGGCACAGGTTTTCTATGTGAAGGACATGTCTACCAAGCCAAGAAAAGAAAAGATAAGGAAGCGAATGCATCGTACGATGAGCCAAAGCGGCACATAGTTCTTTCTGGGAAGAGAAACATCGTGGGAGTGGATGACAAGACAGACAAGTCAGAAATTTTACACCCAAAGGTCTGGGATGTGATCGGCTTAACTATCATCACTTTCTTCTGTGTTTCACACCCAGGGGGGATCTCTGTAATAGTTAGGGTAGCTAGTTATGTGTTTTGGCATTTGAAACGCGAAGAAATTTTATGTGCAAGCAAATTCTTTCATGCATTTACTGATTTTTTCAGCTAAATGACCCTGAAATTGAAAAGCATTTCAAATGAACTCAGAAAAGGTTGAAAGTTGGCATGGTATCATAATTTCACCCACATAGCATGTGCAAAAAAGTAGAGAGGATTACCGCAAAAACTGGATGCACTTCGTGTACAAAATGGACAATCTGTTTCGAAGTATCAGGGTTTCGGACGAAAACTCATCCGTTACAAAGGCTTTCATTTTTTAAATAACGTAAGCATTACCAAATTGAATATAATGATAAAACACACTAATATTAAACATAAGAAAAAAGAATCACTGAAAAATCTATTTTCAAAGTTAAGTTATTCATAAAAATAAATAAAGCAAAAAAAATAAGAAAAAAAATCCCACCTACTGGCCAGCTAGCCCAGTAGGCCCAACAGGGCATCACAGAAGAGGTAGGCCCAGAAGGCCTGCTTAAGAGAGGAGCTCGAGACAGCAGCGACGGCGGGGCTTATAAGCAGGTGCGAGTGCCCCTCGGCTAGCGAGGTGGGACTAAATTTTTGTGCCCCTCGCCTGGCAGCCCACCACCCATTAGTACCGGGTCGTGGCACCAACCGGTACGAAAGGGGGGCCTTTAGTACCGGTTGGAGCCACTAACCGGTACTAAAGGGGGTCGCTTCCCGCCGCTTGGGCTAGCCAAAACAGACCTTTAGTATCGGTTGGTGGCTCCAACCGGTACTAAAGGTCCATCCTGTATGTACAACACTTGGAAAAATTTCAGTTCCCCTCTGTTTCCTCCCTCTGTCGTGCCACCCTGCCCCGATCGACGTCGTCCCCGTCGACGCCGCCGCCCCCGCCCCTCGTCGCCGACCCCGGCCGTGCGCGCCCCTCGTCGCTGCCCCGGCCGTCCCCGTCCCGGTCGTCCCCGCTGTCCCCGTCGCCGCGCCCCGGCCGCCCCGTCGTCGCCGCCCCGCCCCGTCGCCCCGTCGTCGCCGCCCCGCCCCATCGTCGCCGCCCCGCCCCGTCGCCCCGTCGTCGCCGCCACGTCCCGTCGCCGCCCCGTCGTCGCCTCGCCGGTGAGCTCGCCCCGGCCGCCATGTCCAGTTCCACACACACACACACTACACACACGCACACGCGCACACACACACACACACAAGTGATTTAAATATTTAGTTATAGAAATATTTATAAAAATTTAGCAATTTTTCTGTTTTGTAGTTATATAAATATTAGAATTGTTATAGAAATGTTAGTTATATAATCAGGAAATTTTAGAATTAGTTTTAGTTATAGAAATAGTTATAAAAAAGTTAGAATTGTTAGAAATTTTTCTGTTTTTTAGTTATAGAAATAGTTAGAAAATTTTCTTTTTTTAGTTATAGAAATATTAGAAATGTTATAGAAATGTTAGTTATATATAGCATTGTTAGAAATGTTATAGAAATGTTAGAAATTTTAGTTATCAAAATCCAATCATTAAAAAAATGTTATTTTTTGCGGGCATATAGCTAGTATTTGTTGTCGACGATGCCCGGCCTGCATCCTCGCCGTCGACACGTCCGCGACGACGTCCAGCTGACCCATGTCCGGGACTGGGCTCCGCCGGGCTGGCATTGGGAGGTGCTGCCTGGAGGGGCGCGCCGCTTGATGAGGAACCCGGCCCCGGGTCCCGTCGTCGACCCTGATCTCGTTTGGTGGCGTTCGCGTGGGCCAGTTTCGGTGCGGAGGGAGCCGGCCCCGCCGGAGGTGGTACGTCGTCGTGTCAGGGAGGAGGACGAGCACGTCCATCGCTACATGGTTGCGTTAGAGGGCGGCACGTTCTCCAATACCTGGCAGTTTCTTCAGGGATCTCACTTCAGCTATGATCCTGTGAGGGTTCCTTCTCTTTGGGTGTCCACCGCCCGCGCCGCAGGAACCGCGAGTGTCCTAGATTCTTCTGTAGTATTCGATCTTTAATTAGCTACCTAGCCAGTGATGTACTATTCAATATTATATATTATTCGAGACGATGTATTCGAGATTAAATCTATTATTCGAGACGATGTATTCGAGATTATATCTATTATTCGAGACGATGTATTCGAGATTATATCTATTATTCGAGATTATACTAAATTGTTTTATATTTCTTTTGGCATAGTTAAATAAAAGGTATGGCGGACAATACCGACAGAGAGAGAGAACAGACCATGTTCGATATGATACGCGGGCCAAATGATGATCAGAATGAAGAAGATTACGACGGCTCCGAATTTCTAAACAACACCGGAGAGGGTGATATGATATTCGATCCCGACGACCGAATTGATGAAGTCATGAACTACGATTATGACGATGACGAAGAACATGTTGATCCTGAAACAACAAACACTGCCGAGGTATATATATTTATATAAGCAGGAATCTGGTGATCATCGCATGTTTTAAATGAGTTGAAGATATATTAACGAATCGATCTTTCTTCTTTCAGCCATCCGGATCGAGCAAATCTTCAGGCAAAAGGACGAAACGAGGCCCGAACAAAAAGTTGAAGGAGGGCGTAAAGTACAATATCAAGGCATTCAGACCTAATGGCGAACCATTAGCGCCTAAGAAGATTGCAGACAAGTTCGTTCGTCAGTGCGGATTTCTTGTGAAGGACCAACTCCCGATCTCCCTTCAAGAATGGAGAATGGAGAAAGCCAGCAAAGCCACGTCCAGATATTACTTTTGTCGACGAGAATAAAAAAACTGCTTTGGGATACTCTCATGGAACATTTCACCCTACCAGATCATTTCACAGAAGCAGATGTGCAGAAAGTCAAGGACGCTGCTTTTAGGAAGATGGCGGTTGCATTCAAGAACCACAAGAGAACGACGTGGGAGAAGTACGTCAAGGATGGAAGGAAGACTCCAGTATTCGAGGGGATACTAGAGAATCAAAGTGCTCATTGGGACGATTTTGTGAAATTCATGGATTCAGAATTAGCTAAGGAACGGTCGAGAATAAACAAGAAGAATGCCCAAAAAAGGATAAGTTCCATAAGCTGGGGCCAGGTGGCTACGCGGTGGCAATGCCTAAGTGGGATAAGTCTGAGAAAGAGATGGAGGATGCAGGTGTCACTCCGGTTACTAAGAGCTGGCCCCCCAGGTGCAGGACTTGGTTCTATGCGCATGGGGGGGAGTTGGACCCGAAGACAGGCAATGTTTCGACGAAGGCATGTCTGAACGGAGACGACGATGCGATACTTGTTGCAATAGAAGAGGCTCGATCGGGGTTGTTCCAGCCCAACAGAGAGAACGACGAGCTTACGCGTGCCCTGGGAAATCCTAAACACCCGGGAAGAACATGAGGCATGGACGCTATTCCGTGGTATGAGGGATTTTCGGACTGGAACGCCGACTACAGAACCCGTGCGAGAAAGAAGATTGCGGAGGAGAAGAAGAGGAAGATGGAGGAGGAGCAGAGGAAGCGGGACTATGAACGCCTTCAAGGCCTAGAAGCAAGTCAAGCGGAATTGGCAGTTAAATTCCAGCGGCAGCAGGAGCAGATCGACTCACTTAGCCAACAAAGGGGGTCTCAGCAGCTGCAGCAGCTAGCGGATGATCCAACATTGGATAGCACCGCCCCATCCATGCCGAGAAGCAGCGTGGGTTCCGCCTCGTTTGACGCATTGCTGGATAGATACCCTGTGGATGACATCACGGAGAACACTAACTGCGAGCTACACTTCAAGATGAAGAACATATCCATGAAGGTGGCGGACGCCGTTGCTTTTCCAAATTCCCCCGAGGCAACCTTCCATTGCAACCCGATTCCAGCGGGCTATGCTCGTGTCTTGGTTGATGAGGTGGTGGACCCATATTCGGAGCTACAGCTTGACATTCCTAGAGGTGACGACGAGCACACATTGGGAGAGGCCATACATCATGTCATCCTATGGAGAAAGGATTGCATCATCTTTCGAAGGCCACCGACACCGCGTCACCCGACTCCTTGTCGAAGTCCGCCACCGATTCAGCAGACTCCCGCTCCTCCAAGTCCACCAACGCGTGAGGCCACTCCTCCTCCTCCAAGTCCGGCAAAGTGTCAGGTCACTCCTCCTCCAAGTCCGACACAGCGTCAGACGTCCACTCCTCCTCCAAGTACGGAAAAGTGTCAGGCCACGCCTCCTCCAAGTCCGGCACAGCTTCAGGCCACTCCTCCTCGTCCAACTCAGCCCCGTCAGCCGTCTCCGCCGCCTCAGCAATCGCAGCAGAGACACCCCGCAGCTATGGTGCGTAGCGGTACCAGTCGAGGTCATAGTACAGGAAGTACAGGCGGAGGCAAGCAATATAAATATGGTCCAAACCTCGATACTCCTCTTCCTGAGAGGGCTTACGACAGGACCAAGGAGCAAACCGATGCCATAGTGCGGGCAGAAGTCGACGCCCATTTTGGACCAAAACCGCCACCGCCGCCAAGGGAGAAAGTGCCTGTGGAAGTTCTTGACCACTTCGTTCGTATGGCTCAACCACCAGCTCCTAAGCCTATTGACACAGACTATGAGCGCCACATCAGGAAGTTAAATCGACAACGTCTACAGAGGGAGGCGAGCTCGAGCTCGAGCAAACAACAAGCACCTGTCAAAAAATGCGGGAGAACCGTTGCCCAGCTGGGAGAACAGTGGGCGCAACCGATCCCCCCCCCCTTATTGTGCCGCCAACAACACGTGACTGTACGCGCGGCCAATATTATTGTGGGCAAACAGTTTACGTTCCCGAGTTGGGCGAAGTGGTAATAACCCAGGAGCATATAACGCAGGCTGGAGAACTCAAGATCACTATTGGACAACTCCTCGAGATCGAGGACATGCCTGTGCTTACAGAGGAGGAAATAAAACGGAAATATGCCCGGGGCCAACCTTTGGTCAAGCCAGAAGATGTCAAGAAGCTCCCAACGAGAATGTATGAATTGCACCAATGGTACATGGACATTACCAAGAGATCCGATCGACATTCCCTCATGGTGCAAGTCAAGAAGGATCATTACTACCATGAGAAACCTAGGACCGTTTTGTATTCTGAACTGTTTCAGTTATACAATCAAGACGCACTCGACAAATCTATCGTCAGTTGCTATTATCTGTAAGTAATTTCTTTCTGTAATTTAAGTCTCAAGCTAGCTGTATTGATCCTTTTGATCAATCATTACCTGTAATTATCCTCACTATATTCTTTTCTGTGGTATTATGCAGGATGAAGATGTATGAAATGAAAAAATGTGGACGCTATGGCATTGGGTTCATTGACCCAAACACCGTTAATGAATTCACATGGAATATAAGCGACTATTATAAAAAGCAGGTAGAGGACAGCATGTTCGAGTTCTTGAAGCGCCTCAAATACAATGAAGATATACTACTTCCTTACAACTTCAAGCGAGTCACACTTTCTTGTACTACAATTCTCTGTTTTTGCCTACTAGCTAGCTAGCTACATGTTTTTGCTTACATATGCCCGCTTAATTAAGACATGCAAACGTGTGTGCATGCAGATTTCACTGGGTCTTGTGTATCATTAAAGTTGACGAAGGAACAGTTGAAATACTAGACTCACTACTCTCAGAAAATAAAGACTGCAACATCTTGTTTGGGATAGTCAACAGGTAATTTCAATCATTATTAACTATATATCTCGGCCTATTTAGTTCGTCATTTCATGATATGAACTATTTAATAACCCCTTTATTCATTTTCTTTGTCGGCGGGCAGAGCTTGGGCAAGGTTCATCAGCAAAACGGAAGGCGAATGGAAACGACAACTGAGATGGCTTCGACCTTTGGTAAGTAATTAAGTAGTGTGGTAGCTAGCTGCCATCTTTTTAATATTATCATGCTTGATTAATTATTATCTGATCAAATTAAATTCCATTCTCTTAAAGGCCATAAAGCAGGCGCAGGGGACTGATCTGTGTGCATACTGCGTTTGCGAGAATATTCGCATGATGACGTCCGAAAGGAGCAGATCTCAAAGACAGGAATGGGTACGCTTGTCAGAACACTATTTACAATTTGTGCACCATTATTGATATCTAGTCACACAACTAATACACATGCATATTGATCTCCTTCTTAACAGTTCACAGAGGTGCGGGACAAGCTCCTAGATACGAAGCGCGTAGAAGCACTTCAAGAGGAAATAGCGGGATTTTTGCTCGACCAGGTCAAAAATCCGAAGGGAGAATACTATTACCTGCTACCGCCCCCATCGACCAAGTCATGAACCACTTCCAATTTGTCATCGTGCTCCGAAGGCACCAATTAGGCTAATGCAACTGGCTCCGAAGGCAACATGCATATGTACGAGAAATTGTATATATAGCTATATACATGTGTGTATGTATGAATTATAATATGGTGGTTTGTGTGAGACATTGATGATCTATATATATATATATATATATATATATATATATATATATATATATATATATATATATATATATATATATATATATGATTGGTTCTACTAGCTACCATATATATGCATAACGTGTACAATGTGTAGTATCGTAAAATACCAGCAAACGAAAAAGAATTAAAATGAAAAACACAAAATTAAATGAAAAAAAAATCATAAAACCAAAAACCCCCCAAACGTTTTGGTACCGGTTGGTGTTACCAACCGGTACTAAAGGGCTCCCGGCCCCCGGAGCTGGCTCGTGCCACGTGGTTGCCCTTTAGCACCGGTTCATGCTGGACCGGTGCTAAGGGGGGGGGGGGCTTTAGTGCCCAAACTTTAGTGCCGGTTATGGAACCGGCACTAAAGGGCCTTACGAACCGGTGCTATTGCCCGGTTCTGCACTAGTGTGTACCAAAGCCAGGCTATTAAACATCATCGAGTGACACAACAAAACTAGTTGCGTGGTGGAAAAAAATCTCTCCATGCGACAACACACTGGTAGAAAAAGAGGCTTCCGTCCAGCCCCATTAATCGCGGAACTGTAGGAACCGCGATTAATGAAGCCTTTAGTCCCGGTTCGGCAGACGAACCGCGACCAAATGCCTGCGCCCAGGGCGCTCGGTGGCCAGCTGGTGCACGTGAGGGGCTTTAGTCGCGGTTGGCCAGGCCAACCGCGACTAAAGCTCCTCCCCTATATATACCAGTTCAGCACACTCACTTAGCCATTTGGTGCCACTTCTCTTCACAAGCTTCACAAGGGGGTGTAGGTTTGCTTTTGGTTCCTCTTATGCACACAAGGTGTTTGATGAAATGCCCCAAGAGCCACACTTGAGGTTCCTCATTCATTTTTTTCCTCCTCGATCGCGGTTAGCAACTTGAACCTTTCATGCATGTGTGTCATTGATAAAATATGCATGTGTGTTGTTCATTGTTTAATTTCTATTGTTTATAGCTAGTTAGTTTAACAAATGCATGATGGTTAATTATATATTTTATATTATAATAATGCAGATGAATCGGCAATGGATGTACGGTAACCGACTCTCCCACGAGTTCACTACGGGTTTGAAAGATTTCCTCGTAGTGGCTAATGCGAACAAGCAGAAGGGTTTTGTTATCTGTCCATGTGTTGACTGTAAGAATCAGAAGGGTTACTCTTCCTCAAGAGAAGTTCACCTGCACCTGCTTCGGCACGGTTTCATGCCAAGCTATAATTGTTGGACCAAGCATGGAGAAAGAGGGGTTATAATGGAAGAAGATGAAGAAGGGGATGATTTCATCGATGAAAGCTATCTTGCTGATTTCGGTGATACTTTCATGGAGGATGCTGAAGGTGAAGGGGAAGGTGAAGGGGAAGGTGAAGGTGAAGAAGAGGCACGTGATGAGACCGTTGATGATCTTGGTCGGACCATTGCTGATGCACGGAGACGCTGCGAAACTGAAAAGGAGAGGGAGAATTTGGATCGCATGTTAGAGGATCACAGAAAGTCGTTGTACCCCGGATGCGATGATGGTCTGAAAAAGCTGGGCTGCACACTGGATTTGCTGAAATGGAAGGCACAGGCAGGTGTAGCTGACTCGGCATTTGAAAACTTGCTGAAAATGTTGAAGAATATGTTTCCAAAGAATAACGAGTTGCCCGCCAGTACGTACGAAGCAAAGAAGGTTGTCTGCCCTCTAGGTTTAGAGGTTCTGAAGATACATGCATGCATCAACGACTGCATCCTCTACCGCGGTGAATACGAGAATTTGAATGAATGCCCGGTATGCACTGCATTGCGTTATAAGATCAGAGGCGATGACCCTGGTGACGATGTTGAGGGCGAGAAACCCAGGAAGAGGGTTCCCGCCAAGGTGATGTGGTATGCTCCTATAATACCACGGTTGAAACGTCTGTTCAGGAACAAAGAGCATGCCAAGTTGTTGCGATGGCACAAAGAGGACCGTAAGTCGGACGGGGAGTTGAGACACACCGCAGATGGAACGCAATGGAGAAAGATCGACAGAGAGTTCAAAGATTTTGCAGCTGACGCAAGGAACATAAGATTTGGTCTAAGTACAGATGGCATGAATCCTTTTGGCGAGCAGAGCTCCAGCCATAGCACCTGGCCCGTGACTCTATGCATCTACAACCTTCCTCCTTGGTTGTGCATGAAGCGGAAGTTCATTATGATGCCAGTGCTCATCCAAGGTCCTAAGCAACCCGGCAACGACATCGATGTGTACCTAAGGCCATTAGTTGATGAACTTTTACAGCTGTGGGGCAGACCTGGTGTCCGTGTGTGGGATGAGCACAAACAAGAGGAATTTGACCTACGAGCGTTGCTTTTCGTAACCATCAACGATTGGCCTGCTCTTAGTAACCTTTCGGGACTGTCAAATAAAGGATACAATGCATGCACGCACTTCTTACATGAGACTGAAAGTGTACATTTGCCAAATTGTAAGAAGAACGTGTACCTTGGGCATCGTCGATTTCTTCCGAAAATTCATCCAGTAAGAAAGAAAGGCAAGCATTACAACGGCAAGGCAGATCACCGGCCGAAGCCTGCAGAACGCACTGGTGCTGAGGTATTTGATATGGTCAAGGATTTGAAAGTCATCTTTGGAAAGGGTCCTGGCGGACAATCAGTTCCGAAGGGAGCTGACGGGCACGCAGCCATGTGGAAGAAGAAATCTATATTCTGGGAGCTAGAATATTGGAAAGTCCTAGAAGTCCGCTCTGCAATCGACGTGATGCACGTTACGAAGAATATTTGCGTGAACCTCCTAAGCTTCTTGGGCGTGTATGGGAAGACAAATGATACAAAGGAAGCACGGCAGGACCAGCAACGTTTGAAAGACCCTGATGACCGGCATCCGGAATGGTTTCAAGGTCGTGCCAGCTACGCTCTGACCAAAGAAGAGAAGGTCATCTTTTTTGAATGCCTGAGCAGTATGAAGGTCCCGTCTGGATTCTCGTCCAATATAAAGGGAATAATAAACATGGCGGAGAAAAAGTTCCAAAACCTGAAGTCTCACGACTGCCACGTGATTATGACGCAATTGCTTCCGATTGCTTTGAGGGGGCTCCTGCCGGAAAATGTTCGAGTAGCCATTGTGAAGCTATGTGCATTCCTCAATGCAATCTCTCAGAAGGTAATCAATCCAGAAGATCTACCACGGTTACAGAACGATGTGGTCCAATGTCTTGTCAGTTTCGAGTTGGTGTTCCCGCCATCCTTCTTCAATATTATGACGCACCTCCTGGTTCACCTAGTCGAAGAGATTTTCATTCTCGGTCCTGTATTTCTACACAATATGTTCCCCTTCGAGAGGTTCATGGGAGTATTAAAGAAATATGTTCGTAACCGTGCTAGGCCAGAAGGAAGCATCGCCAAGGGCTATGGAAATGAGGAGGTAATTGAGTTTTGTGTTGACTTTGTTCCTGACCTTAAGCCGATTGGTCTTCCTCGACCGCGGCACGAGGGGAGACTAAGTGGAAAAGGCACGATCGGAAGGAAATCAACGATATGTATGGACGGCCATTCTCTGACTGAAGCACACCACACTGTACTGACCAATTCCAGCTTGGTGGCTCCGTACTTTGAGAAACACAAGAATATTTTACGCTCGGACAACCCGGGGAAGCCTGAATCCTGGATTAGGAAGGCCCACATGGAGACTTTCGGCAGTTGGTTGAGAAAACATTTAATGAATGACAATGATGTTGTAGATCAGCTGTACATGTTGGCCAAGACACCATCTTCGACTATAACGACTTTCCAAGGGTACGAGATAAATGGGAATACATTTTACACGATCGCCCAAGATAAAAAGAGCACCAACCAAAACAGTGGTGTCCGCTTTGATGCAGCAACCGAGAATGGGCAAAAGGTCACATATTATGGTTACATAGAGGAGATATGGGAACTTGACTATGGACCCTCCTTTAAGGTCCCTTTGTTCCGGTGCAAATGGTTCAAGCTAACAGGAGGTGGGGTAAAGGTGGACCAGCAATACGGAATGACAATGGTGGATTTCAACAATCTTGGTTACCTTGACGAACCATTCGTCCTAGCGAAAGATGTCGCTCAGGTTTTCTATGTGAAGGACATGAGTAGCAAACCGAGGAAACGGAAAGATAAGAAAACGATCAGTACATCATGCGATGATCCAAAGCGCCACATTGTTCTTTCAGGGAAAAGAAACATCGTGGGAGTGGAGGACAAGACAGACATGTCAGAAGATTATAATATGTTTGGTGAAATTCCGCCCTTCAAAGTGAACACCGACCCAAGCATTAAGTTAAATGATGAGGATGCTCCATGGATACGGCACAATCGTAAGCAAGCAGGGACACAAGGGAAGAATTGATGTGTAATAATTTATTGTACCAAACTTTGTATTTGGTCGATGAACTGAATGATGTATCAAACCTTTTGTCAAACCTTCAAGGGATTAGTTTTATTTTTCTGATTTTTTTGATATATAATTGTATTTTTAAGATTTTAAAATGAATTAGTTTTATTTTTCTGATTTTAAAAGGAAAAAGGAAGAAGAAGAAAGAAGGAAAAAGGAAAAAAACAGAAGAAAAAAGGAAAAACAGAAGAAAAAAACAAACAGAAGAAAAAAGGAAAAACAGAAGAAAAACATAAGAAAAAAACAAACAGAAGAAAAACAGAAGAAAAAAGGAAAAAGGAAGAAAGGAAGAAAAAAAAGAAGAAAAACAAGAAAAAGGAAGAAAAAAACAGAAGAAAAAAATAGAAGAAAAAAGGAAGAAAAAAACAGAAGAAAAACAAGAATTTAAAATGAATTAGTTTTATTTTCTGATTTTTTTGATATATAATTGTATTTTTAAGATTTTAATAACATAAATAAATAAGTAATTAGAAACTTTAATAGCAAAAATAATTATCATAAAGTAAAATAAATAAGTAATTAGAAACAAAATAAAATAAAATAAATAAGCTTTTTGTTGTAAGTAGAAACAAAACAAAATAAATAAAGCAAAAATGAAAACAAAAAACAGGCAAAAAATAAAAAATAAGCCACCTACTGGGCCACCACGGCCTGAATACGACTAGAAACCCATTATTGGGCCAGGATTCAGGCCCGCAGGAAGGCCCAGTAGGCCCACAGGCTAGCAGTAACAGAATAGGCCCGTAAGCCTGCATTTGAGAGGAGCTCGAAGTGGTCAGCGCAGCCGCGCTTATAAACCACTGTCGAAGCCTCTCGGCTAGCGAGGTGGGACTAAACATCCCACGCACCGCGCCAGTGCCAGCACAGAGCTTTAGTCGCGGTTGGTGTGGCGGACCGTGACTAAAGCTAGGCTTTAGTCGCGGTCCGCCACACCAACCGCGACTAAAGGCTCTTTCCTGCGCGGGAACGAAGCGGCGCCAAAACCCTTTAGTCGCGGTTGGTGTGGCGGACCGCGACTAAAGCTAGGCTTTAGTCGCGGTCCGCCACACCAACCGCGACTAAAGCTGCGTCTATAAATACTGCACTTGGCAGTTTTGCCACTTCCCATTCTCCTCTCTCTCGACGCCGAAGCGCTGCCCCGACGCCGATCGTCTCCGACGCCGACGCCGAAGCCCTGCCCCGACGCCGAAGCCCTGCGCGCCGCCGCCCCCCGTCCCCAGTGAGCGCCGCCCGTGCCCTGCGCCCTTGCCCGCCGCCCGACGCCCTGCCGCCCGCCGCCCGCCGCGCCCGCCGCCCGCTGGCCCTGCCTGCCGTGTCCTCCGCGCGCCGCCCGCCGCCCGCCGCCCGCTGGCCCTGCCTGCCGTCCTCCGCGCGCCGCCCGCCGCCCGCTGGCCCGACGACGAAGAAGATCAGAAGAAGAAAAAGGAAGAAGAAGAAGAAAGAAAAAGGGAAAAGGAAGAAGAAGAAAAAGGAAAAAAGGAAAAAGGAAAAAGGAAAAAGGAAAAAGGAAAAAGGAAAAAGGAAAACACAAAAAAAAACAAATTAAACAGAAGAAAAAACAAAAGAAAACAAAAAAACAGAAGAAAAACAAAGGAAGAAGAAAGAAAAAGGAAGAAAGAAAAAAGACAAGAAAGAAAAAGAAAGAAGAAAAAAGAAAGGAAGAAGAAAAACAAAGGAAGAAGAAAAAAAAGAAAGAAGAAAAAGGAAGAAGAAAAAAAGAAAAAACAAGTAAGAAAAAGGAAAAAAAGATGAAAAAAAATGAAAACCAAATAAAAACCAAATGAAAACCAAAAGAAAGAAGAAAGAAAAAGGAAGAAGAAAAAAAGAAGAAGAAAGGAAGAAGAAAGGAAGAAGAAGAAAGAAAGAAAAAAGAAAAAGGAAAGAAGAAGAAAGAAAGAATAGAAAGGAATAAGAAGAAAAGGAAGAAGAAGAAAGAAAGAAGAAAGAAAGAAGAAGAAAGAAGAAGAAAGGGAAGAAGAAAGAAAGAAGAAGAAAGGGAAGAAGAAGAAAGAAAGAAGAAGAAAGGAAAAAGGAAGAAGAAGAAAGAAGAAAGAAGAAAGAAGAAAGAGGAAGAAGAAGAAAGAAGAAAGAAGAAAGAAAGAAGAAAGAAAAAGGAAGAAGAAAAAATTTGATAATTAACCAAATGGCGAGGGTTATACATGTGTGTTGTCCTCGCCTCCCTCTCCGTGGCGCCGTCGTCTGCCGCCCCGTCTCGCGCTCTACCGCGACACCCTCTCCCACCCCTTCCTCGCCCCCTCCTTTTGCCACCGCCCTTTCGCCACCGCCACCGCCACCGCCCCCCTTCTTCACTTAATTAATTTGTTTTTACTACATGTTTTCAGGACTGACATAATGGCGGACGATAGAGCTGACCCGATTATGGACAACTATGATCCGGACGGTGAAGCACATATGTTCGGCATCATAAACGGCGATATTCAATATGTGCCGACCGGACAAGAAGAAGATGATGTCTC
Organism: Aegilops umbellulata; assembly: GCA_032464435.1. NCBI lineage: Eukaryota > Viridiplantae > Streptophyta > Magnoliopsida > Poales > Poaceae > Aegilops > Aegilops umbellulata. The sequence goes on from CP136057.1 coordinate 9,633,876, forward strand.
TTCTTATCTGAACCTTGACGGTGAAGATGAAGGGCGCCGTCAGCAAGATGATGCCGAACAAACGTCGATAAACGACGATCTTCAAATGGAAGTAGCAACCACCTCCGGCGCCGAGGTATATATATACATTGAGCCTCTGGTGATACAAACTAACTGATTTGAATAAATATGTGTGTACTAACGGGCGCGACTCTCTTTCTTATTTTAGCCCTCGGCCGGATCATCGAAACAATCGAGTACGTCGTCAAAGCGTGGCGCAACCAAGACGATGAAACAAGGGGAAACATGCACCATCGAGGTTGTCGACAGTGCAACCGGCAGGCCGCTGGAGCCCCGCAAGAACGCCATCAAGTTTGTCAGCCAATGCGGAGCCGTTGTTAGAGACAACGTCTCGATCACCGTCCAAGAGTGGAATGAGCCAAAGAAGGCACGAATTGCTGGTTTCACTTTTGTCGATAAGAGAACAAAAAAAGATTGCTTCAAGAAGCTTATGGAACATTTCGTTCTACCTCCGGAATACAACAAATTCGATGAGGAGGGTAACAAGATTGAGGAAAACAAGGAGAGGAGGAGGCTAGTCAAACAGTTCGCTCTTCATAAGATGGCCGACGCATTCCGGAAATTCAAGCAAAATCTAAACCATGACTTTGTCAAGCAGAACAAGACTCCGGATTTCAAAGGACAATATGAGAAACTGAAACATGATTGGCCAGAATTTGTGAAGCAAAAGAAATCGGAGCAGTTCATTCAAATATAAAAAAAAAATAAGGAAAATGCGGCTAAGAAGGAGTACAATCATATTATGGGGCCAGGAGGGTATCGCCTTTGGCAGCCTAGGTTGGCGAAGATGGAGAACGAGCTGAGGGCGCGAGGAATCCGTCCAGGTACGGAGGGATGGGACCCAAGGGCCAAAAGCTGGTGGTACGGGCATGGGGGAACGCTGAACCCGGAGACAGGGGAGTGTGTTTACCAGGGCAAAATAATGAAACCCACCCAAGCCCTTATTGACGCAATGAGGGATGCTCAAGAGGGGAAGATCAAGTTCAACAGAGAGAACGACGCACTGACAAAAGCCCTCGGGAATCCTGAACACGGAGGACGTGTACGAGGCATGGGGCACATTCCGTGGAAAATAGGGTTCCCCCAGAACGATGACCCGTACGGTTACAGAAGCCGTAAGAGAAAGATGGATCGGGAAGCAGATGTTGTGGCGCGGTTGGCATCGGAAATGGATGTGATGAAGAAAACCGTGAGTGTACTAGTAGCCGAAAGAGATGCAGCTTGGGCGCAGCATGAAGATCATCCAGCGGATCTCGGAAGCCAGCAGCGGAGAAGCAGCGTGGCTTCCACGGAGGCCCCACCGGCTGGTGCAGATGCACCGACGATCGAAATTACTGCACCGGAGCCTCTGGTGGTCGAAATTACTGCACCGGAGCCTCCTCGCTACCCCGTGGACGATATAAAGGAGAGGAAAGAATGTCATCTGTATTATCCTATCGGGAACATGTCCATGAAGGTAGCCATCGGCAGTGCTTTACCATGTTTACCTGGAGCACTCCACCACAACAACCCCATTCAAGATGGCTATGCTCGTGTCACGGTGGAGGACATAGTCCAAGGGTTTGAGGACCTGGAGATTGACATTGCTACACCTGAAGGGGAGAAAAGACTTGGAGATGTCAAGCGCCATTTCATTCTATGGCAAAAGAAGTTTATCAAGTTTCCAGGCGAGGCGCCAAGGACAACAAGTCCACCCCCCTACGGTGGTGGTGGTGGCGGTGGCGGCGGCGGCGGTGGTGGTGGTGGTGGCGGTTCACCTACACCTCCGTCACGTCAGCCGACGCCTCCCAGTCCACAACGTCCGGCGGGTGATCAGACGCCGCCCCCCAGTCCTCGTCCGGCGGGTGATCAGACGCCGCCCCCCAATCCACCTCCGGCAAAGAAGCAGAAGCAGTCCTGGGTTATTAACCCGGACCCTTATGTACCTAAGACCACAAAGGTACCGGAGCCATCACTGAAGCCTCTCCCCACAAGGCCTTGGGAACGTAGTGCCGAGGAAACTACCGCGGCCGCGGCTGCTGATCTTGAGAAATGGAAGGCGGACTGCAAGAAGAAAAGAGAGCCCGAGCCCAAGCCAGTATTTTCTGATGAGCAAAAGAAGTGGGCTAAGTCATTTTTGAGCACACCGTCCCAAGCCGCGAAGAATCTGCCTGACGACTATGCACGTGAACTTCGTAGGCAGGCACTCATGTTGAAGGAGAAGAAAGGGCGGGCGGATGACCCCGATCAAAGTAAACGAGTTGCCCAGCTCGGGGAACAAAGTAAACAATCAATTGCCCCGCTTATAGTGAAAGCCGCCGGTCCGGATGACCCCGATATCATAGCAGCTGCGGCAGCACTTGGATTGACTGCAACGAGTGCCAGAGAACAAGCGGCCAACTTAGGTATTACTCTTCGTGAACTGTTAGGCCTTGATGATCTGCCAGTGAAGGAGGTAGTAATTACATATGTGAAGAATGGGCCTCTCGTCGAGCCTGCGCAGGAACAGGATCTACCTCCGCAAATGAAAGGTCTGCTGAAATGGTACAAGGGTTACATAAAAAATAAAAACGCCAACGAATATATTTATGCGGAAGTTAGACATGAGCATCACTTCAAACATTACTATGTACAAATTCATCTGAGTGAATTGTTCCAGCTTTTCAATCTGCGCGAGCTCGACAAATCTATCATCAGTTGCTACGTTCTGTAAGTGATTTATTTCTACCCCATCTCGTTCATATTGCCTGCACTATATATATGTCCTAACTATATTGTTGTGTCCGCTATTATACATGCAGAATGAAGATTAAGGAATGCAGAGTAAGGAACATCCATGATGTTGGGTTCATTGACCCACAGATCGTTAATGGATATGTGTTGCGGCATCACCCCGACGACATGGAGGCAGACCTGTGGCAGTTTCTTACAAAGCAGGAACTCAAAAGTGATATTCTATTTCCTTACCATTTTGGGTGAGTGTTTCTGTCTTGAGCACATTCTCTTTTGTTTACTCCATGCATGGTATGTGGCCGGCTAATCGATGAGTTATGCATGACGTACTGTGCATGTATCGTGTCCGCAGGTTCCACTGGATTCTGCTAGTAATTAAAGTTGACACCTCAGAATGTCTCGTCCACGACTCTCTGAATATGGATCCAAAGCTTTGGGGCGACCTGAGAAAAATGATGCAGAAGTAATTATTTTCATTCATTTGCGCTCTATATCGATCGGCCTATTTCGTTCATTTCCTAATATCAAGTAACTAATAACTCTCTTGTTCATTTAATTTTCTTTGCCTCGTAGGGTTTGGAGACGGTTCGTAGATACAAAGGTCGGTGAATTCAAAAAAAAGCTAGAATTCAAAATGGCAAAGGCTAAGAATGCTGGGGATATTCAGCCAGCGGGGACCAATCTATGTGGATACTATGTCTGTGAGATGATCCGGAGATACACCTCTGAGCGGGTTTCGAGTGATACCAATGCTCAGAGGAATAACCTCCGGATGATGCTTAGTCCAGAAGCTCGCTTCCGACCACTTCAAGAGGAACTAGCTGGATGGTTCAGGAGGGAAGTCCTCCATCCTAAAGGAGAACACCATTACGAGGACGTAGAACTTTATATGCCTTAAATTATGTATGGAAACTTGTTCAAAATTGTATATGGTCATCCGATGATATTGAATATATACTGTATATTCCTCTTGAATTCTTTTTGGTTCTAATTTCAAATTTGTTTGAAATTGTACATTCATATGCATGTATGTAGTAGCGTAGAATATGTGAAACTCCTTCAAAATTAAAATAAAGCATAAAAGAAATAAAATAATACAAATTAAACAGAAAACAGGTTTAGGGGGGGGGGGGGCAGGTTTAGGGGGGGGGGGCTAAAACCCTAAACCTGCGGCGGTCTTTAGTCGCGGTTGGCCAGAAGAACCGCGACTAAAAGACCTCCGCCCCGGCGGCCACCTGGCGCCCACGTGGACGGGCCTTTAGTCGCGGTTCTTAAGAAACCGCGACTAAAGGGTGGAGCCTTTAGTCCCGCCTGTTTGGTCGCGGTTGCGCAACCGCGACTAATGGCAGTTGCGAACCGCGACCAAAGGCCCTTTTTCCACCAGTGAGTACACAATGCATACACACATCGTCTTTTTGTTTCCTATTGATATTGTGAAACTAGAAATATTGGCTCACGCACTCTGTTCGGGCCGCGTCATTACATTACATTACATTTTTAATGTGAATCCCATTCCCTGGGCATAACACATCAATTATATTGCTGGGGCATCACCTCGATTTAGACAGTAGTCGTACTAGTATCTTCGGACTAGGTTGTTGACCCTTGTGAAGACTCGAACGAAAGGTTGTTGAAGAAGATGGTGTTGCCGATGATGTCCATTTAACTATACCGATAGATAAAACAAATAATCAATTTAAATTAACTGATACAACACTACCATAACAGCCCCAACGAGGCATCGGAACCTGTTAGGCCCCTCCCAATGCTCCATCTTGTACATGTGCTAAGCCTGCCATGTAGGCAAAAAAAGATGTGTGGCAAGGTAATTAAGAGGAGAGAGATGGTTGTGGTGACCCCAGGAAGAAACAATGCCAAGCGCGGGAACCTAGGGAAAACACTTAAATGAAAGAAATCCACCAATGCATGGATAACTTTAGTTGCTAAATCATTAATGAAGGATGCTTAGCTACAACAAGTTAAGCACCTTTGCATTGGGGACTTTAGTTGCTTAGCTCTTTAATGTGCTTAGCCTTAACACCTCACCTTAGAGCATGGTTAATAGTATAGCCAACTGTTGGCTATAAGAAAGTGACATGTCATCTATAACCAACCTTATAGCCAACATGTATAACGATTAGCTATAAGTATATGCTACTTTATTAATACATGACCCATCTTTCACTCTCACATAGTGCCTAGGAGCACGTGTTGCAGCTGACTCTGCATGGGAGCCCACTTAGGCTAGTCATAGTGGGAGTAACTTAGGTAGTAACATAGCGCACCTCGAGAATTTTTTGCTTATGTGGCAAGTAATAAATGAGAAGTAGTAACATAATATGTTACTGTAACATAGCGCTTTCCAAGACAACATGAGTCTACAAGCTATTAAATGGGACTACATATGACACTAGTACTATGTTACTTTGCACTATAAAGGTAGTAACTTAGACTAGTGTCATGCATATGACACTAGTCTAAGTTACTCCCCACTATGACCAGCCTTATATTCTCTCTCCTATCCTCTCTCCTCCAACTAAGTATATAAATATTTCTTTACTCCTTACAGCCTACTGACCGTACCTTATTGTACTTGCTCTTAGCACCAATGCATTGGAGGAGGTCTTACACAACAAATAAATGACAAGACAAAGTGTACGTGCAATGAAGAAAAATATATGAAGAAGTAAATTAAATTTGACAATTAAACAAAGATAAGGACAAACTTGAGGGCCCATTTGGGTTCAAACCGGTGACCTCGTGATGTACAATCAAATGCTACGCCACTGAGCTATGGACCCCACCATCTCATTAGCATTAACCAGCACTTGATCCCAAGTAATGAGAAGGGCATGCGACGACATGTCCCGAGGTCAAGTATCACCCTCCCGTTGGGTCCATCTGTCACGATTCACATCGTACTTAGGGTAATCACAAGAGAGTGCATGCGTGCGTAAGTGTAACAAGAGTGTATACACGTCTAAGTGTAACCATACACATACGTATATACAATCCCTTGTGTTGTTAGTCTATTTTTTCTAATCATCAATGTTGTTCTATTTGCGATTAAAGAGTAGGAGTAGAAGACAAGGTGGTCTGCATAAATTAACACCTTTGAGCATCAGGACACGGTCGGTTTGGTTCTATGGTTGAAAGTGCAACGGACATTATAGGCAAACCATATGAAGAAGACACTTCTACTATGTTTTAGACCTTTCCATATCTAAACCACCCTGAGTTCTTATTTTCCGTTTTTTCTTTACCTAGTGTGTTTTCCTTTTTTTTGCGGGTTTTGGGCTTGCCTCATAAATCCCAATTTATCTTTCGAATGCGGCATTAGGTATTCATACTGTTTTCCACTACAAGTTTGAATACAAGGTGCGTAAAAGAGACACCTCTTAGACAAAATGTGCTCGATATGTTTTACCTGAGTTTACAAACCAACACGTGGTTGGATGGTTAGATGGACACTAGGGACTAAGAGAATTAAATGTACACATCGGGGGTCATTTTAAAAGCCCGTTTCCTCCCAACAAAAACCAGGCAGCAAAAGTTTCGTTCGTTGGAATATGGCCCGTGTTTGTCTGTAAATAGTGCGCCGCGCACCAGGCTGAGCCCAAAACAACGAGCCTCGCACACGCGAAAGAAAGAAAAAACACTGCTGCCGGCGGTCTCCTCCTCCTCTTCGCCGACCCGGAGAACCACCGGCTGGGGATCCCCTCCACCTCCTCCGCCTCCGCCGTATTCCTACCGTTCCCCCAGTTCGCGTTCCTCCTCAACCTATTGCCGGGCGGAGTGGGCGGGGAACCAGCTCCAGATCGTACAGAGGAGACCGTTGGTGGCCGGCGAGCATGTTGGCGCCGCCGGGGCGGACGGGGATAGGCGCCGGCGTGAACTCGGGAAAGTGCGACCTGTCCTGTGCCGCGAATGCCAAGCATTCCCATGGGGACGGACGGGGAGAGAGGTATATGGGTTTTCGCTCTCTGAACTCTCATTCCCCTCTTCTGAACCTATGTAGCATAATCCTAGAGCCCAAACACAAGATTTTACCATGTACTCTCTCTCTCTCTCTATATATATAATCTAGTAGTCCAGTAGAGTGGAACTGATACGGCCCACGATTTATGCTTTTTCATCTCTTGATTTATTTACCAACATGACATCTTGAATCAGATAAACTTGTGTGGACACGTGGTGCTGCCTACAAGCTTGTTCTTGCACAGAAACAACATAACAATTTACGGCTCTGACCGGAAGAAAAACAGAACAACATAACCCAGTCCAGTAGAGTGCAGCTGCTATGATCTATTAGTAGTACGATTTATACTTTCTCATCTTCTGATTTACCGACATGATATCTTGAATCAGATAATATTTTCTAGACGTGTGGTGCTTTAAGCTTGTTTTGTGTAGAAGAAACAACAGAGCAATTTACAGCTCTGGCTGGAAGAAAGAAACAAAGTGTCAATGCCACGTACAATGCAGAGATTTGAAACAACAACAGTAATATGCTGGAACAAGTTCTTGTTAAATAGGAAAACCGTAAAACAAAAAGGCATCCATTTCCTCTGTTTCACAGTAGCTGCTTTGAATTGAAAGTGATTTGCTTTTCAGTGCAAGGGGAAGCTGAGCAGAGGATCAGAACAATGTTCTTTTTATCTCTTCTGTAAAAAGAATGTTTGCAAACTTGGGATGTTCTGCAATTCTGATACGCTATGGGTGAGATGAAGATGGTCAGTTCAAACAGAACCACAATGTTACCACTCACCAAACTTGGGCTCTGGGGTCTTCCCCTCCCCAAGAGAAGGATTTGTAGGTTTTTGAATAAGACAAATAACCCACAGGTAGTTACTTCCTCTTACATACTGTATTATTTTACTGCGGAGGAGTCGCAGATGGATAACAAGAATGAAAATAACTATATTAAGGGGCTTCGGATTGCTGTAATTTGATAAAATACAACAAACCATGTTTTTGTTTGTGTGGACGCACATATCTCCTATACATAATCTGGTTGCCTATCTTCTCAGGACAGTCTCGTTTCATCTGGGGCCTGATACATCTGAAGCCAGAGGTGGAGCTGAGGAGCATGCATCTCCTGCCACGCCAAAGTTCACTGGAGTCGTTGCAACAAACTCATAATCTATGTTGCTTTCCGTGTTTATGGTGCCTTCCAAGACTTTGACAACCTCTGACATTTTCGGCCTCTTTTTGCAATCAATCTGCAAACACCACATTGCCATCCTCATCATCCGAATCACCTCTTGCTTGTTCACTTCCATGTCGTCACTCTGCTTGTCGACTAGATCTGCTAACTGATCACTCTTCACCTTTTCTTCCAATAGGGTGATAAGATGGATGCTCTCTTCAGGCTGAGAGGTGTCGAGGTTCTTTCTTCCACTGATTATTTCCATGACCACAACGCCAAAGCTGTAGACATCGGCCTTTTCCGTGATCTGCGATGTCAACCATTCAGGAGCCAAATAGCCAGGTGTGCCTCTCATTCTAGTAACCACTTCACTCGTATCCCTGTCAATGAGCTTGCATAGTCCAAAATCAGAAATTTTGGCATTGAAGTTTTCATCCAAGAGGATATTCTGCGGTTTGATATCCAAATGAACAATTCTTTTGGTGCAGTCCTCGTGAAGATAAGACAGGCCTTTAGCGACGTTAGCAATAATCTTACAACGCGTCCTCCAATCCAGAGGAGGAGCATTGCTGTCATGCCGACAATAGATCCACCTGTCCAAGGATCCTTTGGCCATATACTCATAAACCAAGAGCCTCCTTGACTTCTCGGCACAGAAACCAATCAATCTCACCAAATTTATATGATGGATGCTGCCAATTGTATGAACCTCTGCCAAAAATTCCTTTTCTCCATGACCAGCATGATCCAAACGTTTTACTGCAATTCTTTCATCACCAAGCTGTCCTTCAAAAACAGACCCAAATCCTCCCTCGCCGAGCTTTTCCCTGAATTGCTCGGTTGCAATATCTAATTGTTGAAATGTCAACCTCATTGGCGTCCCTTTTAGATTCCCAAACTCTTCTTCTCTTCCCTCCGGCACCTGGTGTCGTCGTTTACGTAGAACAAAATGGATGTATGCATAGATTAAATAGAATATGCAACCAAGTATTGTCCGTGCAAGAAGAAATTTACTCATAACAGATAGACCAGCTCGGAATGAGATTCCAATGTCAGATGGGGATCCTATGCTTGTCTTCCTAGTAGGAATAGATGCAGAAGGGCTTGGAAGCAAAGACGATGGATTGATCGGGGGACAGAAGACGACCTGGTAATTGGTGCCTGTAGGGCAAGTGAAAGTGCTTGAGGAATAGTCCTTGGGGTAGCTGTATGCATCAGGACATAGCCGCTTAAAGAACCTCAAATATGTGGTGGGTTTGCAACTGTTTGATCTATTCCTGGTGCACGCGTTGTTGCAACCCCCCGGCACCTTGAGGTTGCTTGGACACTGTGATGTGATGTCAGCTACGCAGCGCGGCCCCTTGCTGCAATCTGGCCCACCATGGGTTGGCACCGGCAGAAATTCCATGGGCACGTTGAAGCCGAGGACGAGGGAGATGTTGAAGACATCGGTGTTGTTGAACTGGCCGAGTGCAAACTCAGCCACCGTGTTGGGTGGCTGACCATTCCTTGCACAGACAAGCTCGCTGCCGCAATCGCCTGTTTGGCATGAGCCGTTTCCGTTGGCATCAAATATGCAGCCTGTGCGCGCCCACACACGACCACCAGCGGTGCCAGCAGGCACGTCCAGTGTCCACCACTTGCCCGGATCAAGCTGCATGCCGCCGCCCACCGGCACAGCGGCCGGCCACACGGTGTAGGAGCATTGGTTGGTGATGTTCAATGTGGCGCCCTCATTGGTGACAAGGAGAAACAGGAGGAGGAGAGGTAGGAGGTGGAAAGCTGGAGAGATACTCACCGCTGCCATTTATGTTACAGTTTGATTTTCATTGGTTAAGATGATTCATATATAATAATTGTTATGGATAAGAGCTTGGATGAAGCTGGTTGGCTTCTCAACCAAGCGGCCAAAATATCTCAACCACCATAAATTGTGATGCATACGAATGGAGAAGGGTAGCCAAACACTAGTTATCTTGAATCCCTGACCAGCACTGAAAGAATATAAACCACACATCTTCCTCTGGAGTCAAAGAAAGCAGCGTGTACCTATGGTCTAGAGTAAAAGTCAACTTGGCAGCTGCATCTATCTGCAACCTCTTGGTACTGTGCACCGAGAGATTTAACCATAGCCATGTCTTATTTTACACTTGATTCTCGAGTTAGCGTCGGCCTATGACAAGAGCATGGCCGGTTCAATTTGATAGCGAGTCTAACCTGGATCTCTGATCCTAGCAATCTCTCACTCATGTAAGGATTCGGGAACCCCGCAATGAGGTGACAGCGAACACCTTGCTATGGTGAGAATGGCTAGTCGACTAAACCACGTCACGGATGAAAACAATCCACAACGCGGCATATATGGTAATCACAATTTATTAATAGGCCTTCTGCCTATTGCTAAGTTGCAAACTGTTGTCAAGTGAAATCTGCTGCCATAATGCCATAGCCTGACAAACATCATTGATCTTTCAATGAGAAGGAGTGTCTAAAACACACGGATCATGTACACTTGAAAGTAAGCATTAACTTCTCATGTACCAACTACTACTTCACACTTCAATTTCTTTACGCCATACAGTTTACTGTGGGAATGCTTATTGAGTTAAAACCAAATCTCATAGACAATAGTCATTATTGTGGCACACCGAACAATTTTCAGAATCACTAACATGTTCCTCTACAATTGTGTCACAGGGCGGACACGGGATGAAATAGGTGGGTTCGGCGGCAGTTTATCGAATCTGGAAGCTTTCTGGTAACATATTCACTAATTTTTCCATGGATGGGTGATATTCTGCAAGCATACGTATGTTGTATATCAGAGAAGGTTTGCAATATTACTGATACTCTCTCCGTTCCTAAATATTTGTCTTTTTAGAGTTCAAATGGACTACCACATACGGATGTATATAGACATATTTTGGAGTGTAGATTCAATCATTTTGCTCCGTATGTAGTCACTTGTTGAAATCTCTAGAAAGATAAATATTTAGGAACAGAGGGAGTATATGCAAGGGTGAAATATACTGATATATGGGGCTCAAATCATCTGTGTAGGGGGAAACCACACACTATATTTTGATTGTAAGACACAACTCACCGGCACCACATATGAAAGTCCATTAGGACAAATCCCTCTTTGTTAATGTGATGATGGGTTCTTAGCCCTCTTGATGCAGCTCGATTTCAAGAAGCAACAATTCACATAATCACATTAGCAATTCAGATCTGTCAATATTAATAATCTGGATGTTATAAGATGCTGAAATTTGCCCCCACTCCACAGTCCACCACTTGCCCGGATCAAGCTGCATGCCGCCGCCCACCGGCACAGCGGCCGGCCACACGGTGTAGGAGCATTGGTTGGTGATGTTTAATGTGGTGCCCTCATTGGTGGCAAGGAGAAACAGGAGGAGGAGAGGCAGTATGTGGAGAGCTGAAGAGATACTCACCACTGCCATTCGTATTATGATTTTCATTGGTTAAAATGATATATAATTTATTTGGTATGGATAAGGGCTTGGAGGAAGCAGCCTGGCCTCTCAACCAAGAGGCTACCATAACTTGTGATGCATGCCAACCGAGAAGGGAAGCCAAAGACTTGTTATCTTGGTTTCCTGGCCAGCACTGAAAGAATTTAAACAATCTTTCTCTGGAGTCAAAGACAACCGTGTGTAGCTATGATCTAGAGGCAAAAACACTCTGTAAGAACTTGGCAGATGCATCTATTTGCAACCTCTTATTACTGTGCACTGTCAGATTTTACTATTCATGTCTTTTTATAAAACCATAGCCATGTTTTATTTATACTTGCTGATTCTCGGGTGAGTGTTGTCAGCCCATGACGAGAGCACAACCGGATGAATTTGATAGCGAGCCTGACCTGGAATAATGAGGTGACACTCGTGTAAGGATTAGGGGACTGAGTAATGAGGTGACAGAGAACACCTTGCTATGGTGAGGATGGCTACTTGGCTAGTCATCTACACCATGTCAAGGATGAATAAAGCCCATAGTTTTAAATAGCGCGCTAAGCATCTTAGCGGCGGACCTCTTCCAAATGCTATAGCGTGCTATAGCGGAGCTATAGCGCGCTATTTAAAATGTTTATTTATTTGTTTGGACCAAAGTCTTTTAGCACAAGACCTTTTATAAACGCTATAGCGTGCTATAACGGAGCTATAGCGGGCTATTTAAAACAGTGATAAAGCCACACAAGCGACTAGCTAATGCTTCCTTTCCATTGGAAGAAAGTTGTTAACATTTTGTATGGTGCATATAGCTCTTTTCATTGGCGATTGGACTTGGAGAAGTTGCACAACAAGAAAAGAGCAAGACCAAGAAACTCAAGGTATTAATGCAAATTCTTACTTGAAAATGAAGCATTACATGTCTGTCTTACAAGACTACAATAGTATATTTTAGTAATATGAATATACAATTATGCATGCCTGCTACTTTTCCTCGAAAACTGCTGTTATAGGCTGATAGATGCCTCTTATGCTTCAAAAATCAGTTCTGAGTAACCCGTGTTCACTGCCCTGTATGGAGTCCATACAAAACGCAAAACGCTTGCCTAACTCCAGCGCTTAAAATTTCCTTGCACATATTAATTCTCTATCCTCTTTGTCCCCGCCCCCTCTTTTACCTAGGGCCAGATAAGCCGGAGGCTAGGGGTGGACTTGAGAACATCACATTTCCAGCAATACCATAGCTTGCTGGACTTGTTGCAACGAAGTTATGGTCTATATTGGTATCTGCATTCATGGTACCTTCCAAGACTTCGACGACTTGAGACATTTTAGGTCTTTTTTTAAAATCAATTTGCAAGCACCACATTGCGAGCTTCATCATCTGAATTACTTCTTCCTTGTGTACTTGCATGGTAGCATTGTGCTTATCAATCAAATCTACCAAACAATCACACTTCACCTTCTCTTGCAATAGGGTAATAAGATGCATGCTCTCTTCAAACAGGGAAGTGTCAAGGTTCTTTCTTCCACTGACGATTTCCATGATCACAATGCCAAAACTGTATACGTCGGCTTTTTCTGAGATTTGCATTGTCAACCATTCAGGAGCCAAATATCCTCGTGTGCCTCTCATTCTAGTAATCACTTGGCTCTTATCCCTATTTATAAGCTTACACAATCCAAAATCAGAAAGTTTAGCATTGAAATCATCATCTAATAGGATATTTTGTGGTTTGACATCCAAATGAGCAATTATGTCCATGCACTCCTCATGGAGATAAGAGAGGGCCTTAGCTATCTGAATAATAATTTTGTGCCGCATCCTCCAATCTAGCCGAGGAGCAGTATTATCACCTCGAGAATAAATCCACCTGTCCAAGGATCCTTTGGGCATATACTCATACACCAAGAGTTTGTATGATTTCTCTGCACAGAAACCAATCAGTCTCACAAGATTGATATGATGTATACTACCAATTGTTTGAATTTCTGTCAGAAATTCTGTATTTCCCTGACCAGTTTGATCCAGACACTTCACTGCAATTATGTCCTCACCAAACTGTCCCTTGAAAACAGGTCCAAATCCTCCTTCTCCAAGCTTGTGTATGAATTGCTCGGTTGCTACATTTAATTGTTGAAATGTGAACCTCATTGGTGTTCCTTGGAGCTCCCCGAGCTCTTCCTCAACCATCTCCCTGCGCCACTGTCGTCTTCTTCGTATAGATACAAAGCATTTATATATCAACCAGGGCATGATGCAGAACAGTGCCATGAGGAAAATAAATTCAAAAATAATTAGATAGACTAAAACTAGTGCCTCTACCTTCCCTGAAGTTGAGGGACAGAAAACGACCTGGTAGTTAGTGCCTGTCGGGCAAGTCAAAGTGCTCGAGGAATAATCCATGGGGTAGTTGCAGTGCATCCCCTTGTTGCAGTCTGGCCCTCCCTCGGCTGGCATCGGTAGAAATTCCATGGGCACATTGAAGCCGAGGACGAGGGAGATGTTGAAGACATCCGTGTTGTTGAACCGGCCGAGTGCAAACTCAGCCACCGTGTTGGGTGGCTGACCGTTCCTCGCACAAGCAAGCATGCCGCCACAGTCGCCCGTTTGGCATGAGCCGTTTCCTTTGGCATCAAATATGCAGCCCGTTCGCGCCCACACACAACCAGCAGCAGTGCCAGCAGGCATGTCCAGTGTCCACCACTTGCCCGGATCAAGCTGCATGCCGCCGCCCATCGGCACAATGGCCGGCCACACGGTGTAGGAGCATTGGTTGGTGATGTTTAATGTGGCACCCTCATTGGTGGCAAGGAGAAACAGGAGGATGAGAGGCAGGAGGTGGAGAGCTGGAGAGATGCTCACCGCTGCCATTCGTGTTATGATTTGATTTTCATTGGTTAAGATGACTTACATACATATATATATATTGTTTGGTATGGATAAGAGCTTGAGGAAGCTGGATGGCTTCTCAACCAAGCGGCCAAAATATCTCATTCACCATAACTTGTGGTGCATACGAACTGAGAAGGGCAGCCAAACACTCGTTATCTTGGATCCCTGACCAGCACTGAAAGAATTTAAACCACACATCTTCCTCCGGAGTCAAATAAAGCAGCATGTACCTATGGTCTAGAGTCAAAGTCAACTTGGCAGTTGCATCTATGTGCAACCTCCTGTTACTGTGCACTGAGAGATTTAACGATACATGCCTTCTTTTTAACCCTAGCCATGTCTTATTTTACACTTGCTGATTCTCGGGTGAGCGTCGGCCTATGACAAGAGCATGGCCGGCTGAATTTGATAGCGGGCCTCCTGGATCTCTGATCATAGCAATCACTCACTCATGTAAAGATTCGGGAATCCAACAATGAGGTGACAGCGAACACCTTGCTATGGTGAGGATGAAAACAATCCACATGAGCGACAATATATGGTAATCCTTTTTAATAGGCCTTCTGCCTAGCTAAGTTGCAAACTGTTTCAAGTGAAATCTGCTACCATAATGCCATAGCCTGACAAACATCATTGCTATTTCTATCAGCAGGAGTTTCTAAAACACACGGATCTCATGTACCAACTACTACTTCACACTGTTCCAATATTTTACGCCATACAGTTTACAGTGGGAATGCTTATTGAGTTGAAAACCCAATCTCATAGACAATAGTCGTTATTGCGGCATACCAAACATTTTTCAGAAGCACTAATATTTTCGTCTGCAATTGTGTCACAGGGCAGCCACAGGATGTAATAGGTGGGTTGGGCGTCTTTGTTTGACTCTGGAAGCTTTCTGGTAACATGTTCACTAATTTTGCCATGGATGGGTGATATTCTGTAAGTGTACAGATGTTGGATATCAAAGAAGTTTTGCACTGTTACTAATATATGCAAGAGTGAAATATACTGAAGATTCCACGAAATCTTAGCCCTACCTATGCAGTTCGATTTCAAGCAGCAACATTCCAGACAATCAGTCACATTCAACATACAAAATTATATGGAGACAAATGTTGGTAGCTGGGATGCCTTTGCTTCGAGCCTCTGTACCTCATCCTGTGAAAATAATAACCTGCGGAACTCGAACTTTCATGATTGTTCTTTTTTTTTCTTGTTTTTGGTTCAGAAAGATCAAATAAGGGATACTTACCACTGCAGCTTCAGGACTTCATTGAGCAGTTCCTTCTCCTTTTCTTGTGCTGCATTCAACAGAAAATGTAGTGAGTGGGTTATAAGTATAACTCTTCATGTGATATTGCCATCATAATTAATAAAAAAAATGGGTGACTGAATAAAATCTGCAAGAGCTTTGTTTCGATCTTCACCATATTGGTGTCCTAATAATTTAAATAACTATCTTCTATGTTTGGGTTGCTAAGATTTTGTGGATTCTTCTCAGATATTACTTCAAGATTCGGAATGGGGGAGTTCCTATCATTTTAACCAGAACAAGCTCACCATGGATCTGTCTACAGATGACGGAGATGTTTAGCTGACTGAACGAAGGCACGCAAACAGGTGAAACCAAATGGGAACCATTTACTCCATCAACATAGCAGGCTTTTCGTTCTTGAGTTTCCTTAGTGGAACCACCTTTTGCTTCTTTGATTGTGTGGGATGGAGGGCTTTACTCTCTGAAGCATATTTGCTTGCACAACATTGCCACCAACACCCATCCATCGATCTCACATCAGGGAGGACGGAGGCCACCTGTTTCTGAACCACAGGCTCTCTACTCCTGACGCGGCGGTGTCATCTTCTCAGCGCCTCGCCACGCCATGGAGTTCTCTGGAGTCTGAACATCTGTGCAGTGCAGACCACCTCGCCACCCAAATGTCGAGCGCTAGAAGGAAGACTGCAGACCACCTTCTGAACTCCTGGGGAGGAACATACATATACATCGATGGTCTTTTCTGCATCAGAGATAGGCATGGAGACATGCAAAGTGCAGGAGCGGGCCATCTTCAGGATTTGACATGCAGGGTACTCTGTTTTGGTGTTGCTATGCTACTCTGCTTTCTAAACTCTATTTTGGGCAGCGATTGTAGCTGACCATCAATCAAACTTAATTAAGCCAACTGGGTTCCCTAAGGAAACAAGATTGTTTTTTGGATAAAGAATGTAGGAGTACTTTATTAACTCAAACTATATACATCGTCACAAGAAATCCTTTTAGTATCGGCCGATCGCAATCACAGCCTAAAATTGCACACAAGACGAATATTCGACCATGGCCAATATGATAACAGCCCAGATCTCCTATGGGCAATATGATACCATTAGTACAGCAGCTAAATTTTCAGTAAAATACGACATGTTCCTTGCAATTTACTTAGTGTTTTGTTGAAATGGCACCCTTGTGGTTTATGCCTTTGTCGCCAGACTTCTGTGTAAGCAAGTTACTGTAACCGCTTCGCCGTTCTCTGAATCGAGGCAGTACCTTTGCTTTCTAAGAAACGCTGAAGCTAAAGCAGTGACAGAAGTTGAGGATATGGATGAGGTTAATTGTGTCCTTCCCCTGCCTTGCTAGTGATTGGCAAGAGGCCGATCTGTATTCCACTCTTGTAACAATATTATCGCTGTCAGGTTGAGCACTGAGAACCTGCTCCGAAACAATCCTGAGCTGTTGATCCTTGACCGGCTAAACACCTAGCAGAACCTGTTCCGAAAGAACATCATCGACGACGGTCCCTGCCACGCTGCAATGCTGCTGATGAAGACCGCCACCAGCTTTTCTTTAGCTGTGTGGCGGCAGCTGCGGTCTGGCAGGCGATCGGCTATCACACCCTTCGTCTCTTCCTCTCCGTTCGACGGTGTCTAGATGTCGACTCTCCCCACTGGTCTACTTGGCTGAATCTTTACATTGAAGGTCCTAAGAGCATCTCTAGCAGACCTCATAAAAGCGGTCAAACCCACAAAAATCCGCGTTTGCAGTTTCGTGATGTCAAAAAGTCCCGAATAGACCCCGCAAAAGCGGTCAAATCCGTAAAAATTTTGCAAGCCCCTGGGAATCCATCCTCAAAACCCTTAATTTTACATATTTGAAGGCAAAATATAAGAGAAACTGCAAACCGGTCAACGCTATGCGACAAGGAAATTTCGCCGTGCGCACACATGCTCCGGTGACCTTTCGCCACGGAACTCGCCGGAAACTCGCCGTTTACCGCTGCCGCGGCGTCGGCTTGCGGAGTAGATCGCAGAAGCAATGGCTGAAGACTCGAGCAGCTACCCAGCCACGAACGAGCTAGCTAGCAAGCTCCTGATCCATCCGGCCACGAACGAGCAAGCAAGCTAGCTAGCTCGCAAGGTCCTCGATCCATCCGGCCACGAACGTTGAGGGAGTAGCTAGCAAGCTCCTCGATCCAGCCGGCCATGGAATAGCTAGCTAGCTCCCGGATCCATCCGGTAACGGAGGAGCTGCCTCATGGATCGATTTGGCGACTGCCATGGACGACGGAAGCTGACTATGAACACAGGCGAGAGGAAGAAGAAGACACGGGAAAGAATATACGCGAATATTCTTTTTTACAGGTCTGTTATGCGGGGTTAGCATCTGCGGCCGCCCGCGCCGGCCTGCAAAGCCGTTTTTTCGCGACCTGCAAACGTGTTTTGCGGGCCGGCGGGATGCGGGGTCTGCTAGAGATGCTCTAATAATCTTCTGAAAATCTAGGATGCAATGCAACGCCAAAGTTTTCAGGCAACCCATACTTTCTTTTTCGCCAGAAAGAGATATTATGAAGAAAAATAGGAAGATAAGAGGTCAGATATCTACCAGTTTATTATGGCGTTTGCTTAACTGATTTATCTCTTTTCTTCCTCGTGTATATATTTACCAATTAGATGCTCCCTTTCAGCCTCCACAATAACCCGGAAAATCTAGAAATTTAATCTCACCCATGGAGTTAACATTAGTATCTGGCTAGATTCATAACTTGGTTCAATGTGAAGAGTGAATTGCAAAAAACATCGACATTGAAGGCTTGAATTGCAGAAATGACAAGTCTCTAGTTTTATGCCCCAAAACACTAATTCCGGGGCTAATTTTTTGCAAAAACCACTAGTCGCTCGGTTCGCTCGTTTTAAGTGGGATTATGACAGGTGGGACCCGCATTTGTCGACGTGGCATAACTGTTCATCCGTTTGACTCGTTAGACGCCGTGCGCGGGCCGGCTCGAGCCGGAACCCATTTGACCGGTCCCTCCCCTCGAATCATTACAGGCCCACCCACCACAACCCTCATTCACTCGCGCTCTCTGCTCCCACTCGTTCGCCGCCGTCGACACGTCCACATCTCCGACCGCCGCCGCCGCCACCGCGTCGCCATGGTTTCCTAGAGTGAGGACTCTGGCAGCAGTGAAGGTTCACACGACAGGTATTACCAGTACGCCACCTCAGGTTCAGACGATGGCATCGTGCAGGTGAGTTGGTAGAAATAGGGTTAGGGTTTGGATTTGGGGATTTTCCTCTTGAGCTAGATCTAAAGTTTTCTTCCCAAATCTCTTGCTTTCCTTTGCACATGCAGATCCCTGCTACCACGGATGACTCCGAATTCGAGGGCAAAGATTTTGTTTTGTTCCATGAACACCGGAAGCGTGTAGAAAGACTTGTTGCTTTCGAGGGCATCCATACTGGCAGGAGGTTCCTTGCCTGCGCTGTGAAGGTATGTGTCAAATTTCTGCTAATTAGTTGTTGTGGTCTAATCATTTGGTCATTGTTTAGTACCTATTTTGGTATTTAGCAGATCTGGCTTGCTAGTTAGGCTATTTAAATATGTGCCCAATGCTTATTGGCTCAATGAAGTCATTGTATTTATGTGAGCATCTATGCAGAGTGTTGTGGCATGTTCATTTGTTTATATGTGAGCATATGACAGTGTGGATAAGTGAGGTCATTTGTTAATATGTCAGCATGTGACAGTGTGGATAAGTGAGGTCATTTGTTAATATGTCAGCATGTGACAGTGTGGATAAGTGAGGTCATTTGTTAATATGTCAGCATGTGACAGTGTGAACAAGTGAAGTTTGTTTAAATGTCAAGCATGTGCATGGGGTTGGAAGCAGTTATTAAAAATTGTTATTAAGTACTCCCTCCGTTTCTTTTTAGTCTGCATATAAGATTTGGTCAAAGTCAAACTTTGTTAACTTTGACTAACTTTATAGAAAAAATTATCAAGATTCACAATATGAAATCAATATTGTTAGATGCATCATGAAATTAATTTTCATACCATATAGCTTTAGTATTGTAGATGTTGGTATATTTTTGTAAAAAGTTGGTCAAACTTTACAGAGTTTGACTTTGACCAAATCTTATATGCAGACTAAAAAGAAACGGAGGGAGTATTGCTGCCCTAGTTGCTTTTAGTTAGTAAGCACTCATTATTTAGATTGCCTAATTGTTTGTACTACTGCTGCCCTATGTTGGAGTGCCTACTTGTTATTAGTAAATAACTCATCTTGGCATGTAGCTCATATCTTGCTGTTTAACACTGTAATTTAACAGGATGGTAAAAACTGTGGACTAGTTGAATGGGTTGATCCATCTTGGTCAGCTACAATGGAGAATGCACTGTCCAAGTTGTGGGATATGTATGAAGAGTCCAAGAGAAACAGGACTGAGGACAACCTGATGAACTCATTTGCTGTTCACAATTTGACACAAGAGAAGATCAAGCTGCAGGCCAGTTATGACAAGTTGGTTGGAGATGTTCACGCCCTTTTGGATGAGAACGAGAGGAGGGCCCAGATGGAAAGGAAGCCTGATGAGAGAAAGCTCTAGGAGAAGTATGACATGGTTAAGAACCTGACAGTATCTCAAGCCAGTGTCATTAGGAACATGAAGTTGAAGCTTGTTGAAGAGAAGACTAAGTTGCAGGCCCATATTGATGAGCTTGAGAAGGTTGTGGAGCAGACCAAGGCCAAGCTGAATGGGATCAAGGCAATCTTAGATGAATGAGCCACAATGGGCAGTAATGGTCATGGAGTTCATGGTCATGTATGGATCTCCTTATTAGTTATGTACCGGTCCTGTATGGATCTCCCAATGATGCTACTTATTAGTCATGTATGGGTCTCCAAATTATGCTACCTATTAGTTATGTAATGTTCATGTATGGATCTCCCAGTTATGCTACATATTAGTTATGTAATGGTCGTGTATGGATCCCCCAATTATGCTACTAATTAGTTATGTATTGCTTATGTATGGATCTCCCAATATGCTGAATGTGATGAATTTTGATGTTGATTTGTATATCAGAAATAGCCCTATACTCACTTAGGTGGTTTTTCGACATCGTGGCACCCTAGACTCATTTAGGTGGTGTTTTTGACGTCGAGGCACCCTAGAATCATTTAGGTGGTTTTTCGACATCGAGGCACCCTAGACTCATTTAGGTGGTGTTTTCGACATCGAGGCACCCTAGAATCATTTAGGTGTTGTTTTCGACATCGAGGCACCCTAGACTCATTTAGGTGGTGTTTCCGACGTCGAGGCACCCTAGAATCATTTAGGTGGTTTTTTTGACATCGAGGCACCCTAGACTCATTTAGGTGGTTTTTTCGACGTCGAGGCACCCTAGACTCATTTAGGTGGTTTTTTCGACGTCGAGGCACCCTAGAATCATTTAGGTGGTTTTTCGACATCGAGGCACCCTAGACTCATTTAGGTGGTGTTTTCGACATCGAGGCACCCTAGAATCATTTAGGTGGTGTTTTTGACATCGAGGCACCCTAGACTCATTTAGGTGGTGTTTTCGACGTCGAGGCACCCTAGAATCATTTAGGTGGTTTTTTCGACATCGAGGCACCCTAGACTCATTTAGGTGGTTTTTTCGACGTCGAGGCACCCTAGAATCATTTAGGTGGTGTTTTCGACATCGAGGCACCCTAGACTCATTTAGGTGGTGTTTTCGACGTCGAGGCACCCTAGAATCATTTAGGTGGTTTTTTCGACATCGAGGCACCCTAGACTCATTTAGGTGGTTTTTTCGACGTCGAGGCACCCTAGAGTCATTTAGGTGGTTTTTTCGACATCGAGGCACCCTAGACTCATTTAGGTTGTTTTTCGACGTCGAGGCACCCTAGAATCATTTAGGTGGTTTTTTCGACATCGAGGCACCCTAGACTCATTTAGGTGGTTTTTTCGATGTCGAGGCACCCTAGAATCATATAGGTGGTTTTTTCGACGTCGAGGCACCCTAGAATCATTTATGCATCAATTTCAACAACCATCAACCATCAAGTTCAACAAGCATCAACATCATGCATTCAAGTTCAACAACCATCAAAAGGCAACAAAAGGCATCAACTATTACTCATTTAGGTGCAATTACCATCAACATCCAGCATGAAGTTCAACAACCATCAAAAGGCAACAAGTTCAACATATGGTTCAAAGCAGCCAACAAAGGCATCTAGTTCAACATCTGGTTCAAACCTGCCAACAAAGGCATCTAGTTCAATAGCCAACAAAGGCATCTACTTGAATAGCCAACAAAGGCATCTAGTTTAACAGCCAACAAACGCATCAAATTCAGTAGCCAACAAAGGCATCAAATTCAAGCAGCCAACAAAGGCAACATCTAGTTACCAGAAGCATAAAGGTACTCTTTCATCTTGTAGGAAACTGTCCTCTTCCTTCCAGTCTGTCTTGGAGCATGAAATGTTCCCCTATGGCCTGCAGCAGATGTAGAAGATGTACCAGCTGGGGTAGTTTTCTTCCTGGGAGACCTCCTTGGAGGAGCAGTAGGTGCTGGGGTAGCATTCTTCCTGGGAGACCTCCTGGGAGGAGCAGTAGGTGCACTAGCAGCAGGTGCAACTTTCTTCCTGGGAGGAGCAGTAGGTGTAGTTGCAGCAGGTGCAACTTTCTTCCTGGGAGGAGCAGTCCCAACATCTGCTGTACATGGAGATGGCCTCTTCCTTGTTGGTGCAGCAGATGTAGATGAACCTGTTTGGCTGCATTTAAAAAACAGAAACAATTATGAACTATGAATTAAAATTGAGACATAACTACAAAAACAGAAACAAAGATGCTTAGCTAACCTGATGCTGGTTTTGTCTCATAGCAAGAGCTGGTTTCAAGGGCTTGGAGCACACAGTGTATCTGTGCCCTACAAGTTTGCAGTTGATACAAGTAATGGATGCCATCCTAGATGTATCTCTTAGTGCTGGCTTCTCAAACTGGTTTTTCCTCCTCTTTGTTTGTTGTTTCCCAACTTTGTCTCTGAAAACTGGAGGCTCTATGTCCTGAGTTCTTGTCCTTGGCCACAGATTTGGACCAGGGACAGGAAATATGATATGGCCATATGCTTTTTGGTACATTTCCTTCTTGAAGAAATCATTAACAAAGTCTTCAGGTTGCAACTTAGCTTTCACAATTGCAGAGACTGCATGGTTCCAAGGCATAGCAGTCATATCCCACTTCCTACATCCACATGTTCTGTGCAGCAAGTTCACTGAGTAGGTGTTATCTCCACTACTAACTTGGTAAATGTTAGGACCAGCCATCAATGATTGGCACCACCTTGAGTTGTACTTTGCCTCCTCTAACATCTCTGCATATGTTGGGCAAATCTCCCAATTTGCTGTCTCTGTCTTAGTTCTATTGGTGTTAAATTTGACCATCAATTTAGTCCTAATTCCTTCCAGCATGGTCTTTATTGGCTTCCCTCTAACATCTAGGATCATTTTGTTAAACACCTCAGTGATGTTATTCACAACTAGGTCAGTCTTGCAGGTAAAATCCATTGCATGTCTAGCCCATGTATGAACTAGTACTTTATTAAGCCATGCCCAAGCTGCCTTACACTCTCTTTTCAAATCATTCATTGCAGCTAGGTGTTCATTCTTAGTATAAGAGTAACTAGCTGCATCCATGTGTTTCTTTAATTCATCACCTCTAAAACCAGCAGTTTGGAAATTCTGATAAATGTGTCTAAGGCAGAATCTTTGTGGACAATTGGGAAAAACATGGTTTACTGCATTTAAAAGGCCCTGTTGACACAATATGAACTAGAGCTAAATATTGGTCCATTTGAATTGTTCACAAAGCAATGTGCATATGAAAGATTAATAGTACAATAGAAATATGAGAAGAGAAGTTTACCTTCTGCCTATCAGAAATGATAGTATAATACCCAAACTTTCCACTTTCTCCACCAAGTGCATCTTTCAGCTGTGTTAAGAACCAGGTCCAGCTGTCTGTGTCCTCTTTGTCAACAACTCCAAATGCTATAGGGTATATGTTGTTGTTTCCATCCCTTCCTGTTGCAGCAAGGATCTGCTGACCTGTTGACAGCTTGATAAAACAACCATCTACCCCTGCAAAGTGACAAATGTGAGAAGACAGTGTATTTAATGTGGCCAAATAACAAAAACACTACACAAGTTACAACACAATGTACCTATGAATGGCCTACATCCATTTAAAAACCCTTCTTTGCAAGCATTAAGACAGTAGAATAGGCCATGGAACCTTGGGTTCTTGCTTGGGTGCAGTGGCAAATGCTTAGTGGTCACAACACATCTACTTCCTGGGTTTGTGTCCAAAACAGCCTGCAAATAATCTCTAATCCTAGTGTATTGACCTCTCTGGTCTCTTTGGACAACCTTCAATGCTTGTTTCCTAGCCCTATAGGCCATATGGGTTGAGATCTCTACTCCATATTTCTTCTTCAAATTCTGCATTATTGTGGTGATTGGTGTGCCAATATCAATTCTCAGCATATCCTCACACTGGTGTGCCACCCATTTTCCTGTGACCTTTGTATTCTCTGCTACTGCTGGGCATGTGTGCAGAAGATTAGCCTTTCTGATGCAAAAAGTAGTTTCATTTGCAACAATAGAAGCTGCAATGTAGAAAGGACATTTCACATTAGTGCACACAACTATGATGCTGTCATTGCAGTTTCTGTGGAAGTCATAGTTCCTATTCTGACTTATGTGAAATGTCTGAAGTGCTCTCCTAAATTGGTACACATTAAGGAAACAAAGATTTCTACAAAACTGCTCCTCTGGGTTCTCTCTTTCTTCACTGTACCAATCTCTTGGTTTTGCTTTATATGCTCTGCTCTTCCTTCCATTGGGCGGAATAAAAGGTGCATTCTCAGCTCCATCATCATATTCCTGCTTCAAATCACCTACATACTCCTCATCTGATGATGGTACCCACACATCCTCAAATCTTTGCTCCAAGCTTGAATGTGACCTCTTGGTTGGCCCTTTTCTTTTTTCCTTCTTCTTTGCTGCCTCCTGTTGTTGCTCCATCTGCTCATCCTCCTCCACTTGCTCCACCTGCTCCTCCTCCTCATGCTCCATCTGCTCCACTTGCTCCACTTGCTCCTCTTCCTCATCTTCCCCATACACTTCATCCACATCAGTGTCTCCTTCAAAATGAAGGAGTGGGTCCTCTCTCTGCCTCCTCAAATCATTAAGCCTGTTAGCAAAGTCCTCATCTGCATCCAGATCAGAGTCATGTTCAGTTAGAAGAACTGGTAGTTTTTGCTTAACCATTTGAACATGCTCAGATGCCTCCTTACGTTTCCTAAAGTTCTCAATCTTGGTTCTCCTCTTTAGCTCCATTAGTGTCTCCTGCTCATCTTGCTCCATAGCAATATCTATGTTTGTGATCTGCTGTGTGGAAAAGAACTGAAGTGGCTCTGACTGCCTCTGTTTATTTGATTTCTCAGGTGATCTGAATAGAACTCCAGAAGGATTGACTTCATAGACAGGTTTTTCTCCTAATTGACTCAAAGGAACCTGCTCCTCATACAAATAGCCTGCATTCAAATCTGCAGGTCTTGGATTAGTGGCCCTAATCACTGTCAAATTCACTACAGTCTGATCCTTATTAGCAATATGGTCAAGCATTTCATCCACCTTGTCATCATCAGAAATTTCTACCAATCCTTCAATACCCACACCAGGCTCCCTCACAAAGTAAATGTAGTCATTCAGCCCATATCCCTCTGTCTCTATTAATGCTACCAAATTGTGATATGTGATGTCTGAAAGGCAGAGGGATCTCTCCAAGTTGTCTCTTTCATGGAAGTGCATTCTAACTTCCCAAACAGCATCGTCCAAACTAGACAACAAGATAAAACAACAATTCTAATTAACATTGCATAATTACTATAAAAAGTTCACAGTAATATGCTATAATTAACACTGCATATTAACAAAAAATACTTTACTTTGCTCTTATTGGCACTGTTGTAATTAACAATGCATAACTACAAATGAAGCTACTCTAATTTGCCCTTTATTCGCACTGCTCTAATTAACAATGCATAACTATAAAATAAGGGACTCTAATTTGCCCTTTATTGGCACTGCTCTAATTAACAATGCATAACTAAATATGTAGATACTCTAATGTACTCTAATTAACACTGCATATTAACAAATAAGCTACTTTAATGTGTTCTGTATTGCCATTAACAGTTCACATTGCTACATATCAACTAAATAAAATTAATATGACACATATATGAGTCTGACAGTGGGCTATTCCCCTGCCCCCTCCCCCAAAATCAAATTGAGTTTTTCAGTACCCAAGCTAGGTTTAACACTGCAAATCAAAATAACCACACATACATACAGCCCAAGATCCAGCCGCCGAATCCTAACCCTAACCCTAGAATCTGTACAAATGAGGTTAACCTACTAGACGCCGCCGAATCCTAACCCTAACCCTAGAATATGTACAAATGAGGTTAACTTACTAGACGTCGCCGAATGACGAGCCCCACCGGTGGCTTTCCGTCGGATCCGCCTTCACGGCCCTGGCCCAAGATCTAGCCGCCGCGAACTCCAGCGAGTGCTGGGGGCTGGGGTTGGGGCTGCTATCCGAAGGGGCGCCGGGGTTGGAGCTGCAGCAGAGATCCGCCTCCGGTGGCCTGTCGTCTCCGCCACCCGCAGGCCCACCGCAGTCGCCGCCGCCACTCGTCGTCGCCATGTCTGAGAGGAGAGGGTGTGGGGGAGGGAAAGATATGGAGAAGAGCTAGCGGGGAGGGGAGGGACCGGTCAAATGGGTTCCGGCTCGAGCCGGCCTATGCACAGCGTTTGACGGTGTCAAACGGCGTCTAACGAGTCAAACGGATGAACAGTTATGCCACGTCGACAAATGCGGGTCCCACCTGTCATAATCCCACTTAAAACGAGCGAACCGAGCGACTAGTGGTTTTTGCAAAAAATTAGCCCCGGAATTAGTGTTTTTGGGCACAAAACTAGAGACTTGTCATTTCTGCAACCCAAGCCTTCAATGTCGATGTTTTTTGCAATTCACTCTCAATGTGAAGCCTCGAAAGGAGTCTCCTCTAATTAATTAGTATTTCCCCGGTCCTTTTTATTTCGCATATAAGATTTGTTTGAAATCAAACTTTAAAAAGTTTGACTAACTTTATAGAAGAAAATATCAACATTCACAATAGAAAATCAATACCATTAGTTGTGTCATGAATTTAAATTTCATATTGTATAACATTAGTATTGATGATGGTGATATTTTTCCATATAAATGGTCAAACTTTATGAAGTATGACTTTGGACAAATCTTATATGCAGAGTAAAAGGATCTAATTAAGAGAGTAATAGCACATAAGATAATTAAGAATCGGCCGGCCGGCAACTCATAGTTCGTTTGGACCGTAATGGAGTTAGGTGCGTTGTTAGAAGAATCAACTCATAGTTTGATTCATTGCTTGCTAGCTTGCTTCCATCAACTACCATAAACCCATTCACAACTCACAAGTAAATAACAGTTAGTTTATTTAGGATGGCTACGTTGTTCAAGAGTTAAAAATCACATCCTTTGTGTACTCGATACAATCAACCAGAGCAATTTTTTGGGCGAAGACCTCAATGACAGCTCATGTCAACAATGAAATAGAATAAGTCATCTGCGCTGTTTCAAGCGTCATATCATTCAGAAATCTTGAGACTTTGCTAATGTAGGGGGCGCTATTAGCGGCTAACTAACAGGCCGCTGAAATGGACGTGCGGTTTGGACTTTGCACATACCATATGTGCTGATATAGCCAAGCTCTAAAGCCTCTTAAAGCGTGGACTCATAACACGCTTAGGTGCTCCGGGAGCTCCGGGAGCACCTAAACTTAGGTGCTCCGGGAGCTTCTCAGCCGTTGGATCTAAAACCCAAAGGCCAAGGAGAGAGCTCGCGTATTTATTAAAAAAACATCCCTAGAAGTCCGTTATTACAACCAGATCCAGCGCATCCTTAGATGACTGTCAGATTATAGATCCAACAGCTGAGGAGCTCCGGGAGCACTTAAACTTAGGTGCTCCCGTAGCACCTGATATTTTCCCCACAACACGTTCTGTCTGTGCCCCTAAACCACGTACCTCGCCGGCGATCAAGTCTCTCTCTCTCTCGCGCGCGCGCTCAAGTGCTTACTTATTGTTCTTCTCAGGTCGGTCGCTGGTGTAGGACACTAACTCTTGGCAAGGAACAATGGCCGAGTCTGCTGTTAGCGCCATCCTTGGAAACGTGGGCAATCTTGGTGTTCGAGAGACCAGTTTCTTATGCGGGGTCACCCTTGAAGTTACTTTCTTGAAAGAAGAGCCGATGCGGCTGCAGGGCTACCTCAAAGAAGCTGACAACAAACGGGGATCCGGAAATGCAAGAGTTTGCTATCTTTGATAACTCCGTCAGACCCATCAGCACCGCGGCAGCTTCGGCTTCTTCTACAGCCCTGCATTGGGGAAACTGCCTCCCAACCGAGAAGAAAGCATGACCCAGGTGATCTCTTCCCACTGCACCTCCCCAGGCATTCCCAGACTCTTCTGTTTTCCAAACTCTGTTTTGGGCAGTGATTGTAGCTGACTATCCAACTTAATAAAGCCCACCGGTTCCCTAAGATGTTTCGATAAAGGATGTTCTTTATTAATTCAATCAAACTATATACAACATCACAAGAAATCCTTTTACTATCAGTCGATCGCAATCACAGCCTGCAATTGCACAAAAAATGAATATTCGACCATGGACAGTTAATATGATAGCAGTCCGGAGGTCTTATATACTCCCTCCGTCCCAAAATAAGTGTCTCAACTTTGTACTAACTTTAATACAAAGCTATATTAAGGTTGAGACACTTATTTTGAGACGGAGAGAGTATAAAATGACAAGCATCATTGGTACAGCAACTAAATTTTATCTCACCGATGGTACGGAGGTAGTATTTTTGGTGAAATGGCACCCTTGTAGTTTATGCCTTTGTCGCTGGATGTAAGAAGGGATAGAGGAAATTCGTGGAATTGTTGTTGTATTGCTTGAGCCTCGTGGACACATATATATATATATATATATATAGGAGTACAATAACCAACTTAGAGTACAAGATAAGACAGGAACAAATCCTAATAATCAATATACTCAACATCCCCCGCAGTAACAACGGTATCGACGCAGACAGTGAGACTGTGGAAGAAGCCGAATGACACCCTCCCACATTCGTAACGGTCGATACATCACGGAAGTCGTGGCTAGAGTGAAAGCCGGCGAGGTTGCTCAAGCAAGGCGGTAGCCCTTTTGTGCCGTTTGTCGAGGTAGCCGAGAGCGTAGGTGGTGGAGCCGTGGTCGAGTTAGCCGTGCCAAGAATGCCTTGGTCGATGTCGAGTCGGGGTGGCCGGTGTCGAGGAAGTCGCCGTGGAGCCACGAGTGCAAGAAGGCTCTGGGTTAGTCAAGGGCGTAGTGGTGCCGAACTAGTGGTGCGCCGGAAGAAGACGGTGTTGACGACGCGTCGCACCGGGTTTGCCAAGCCCGGGGACACATCGTGGACGAACACACGCATCGGTGTTGCCAGCACCGGGCATGCGTAGACGGACAAATACGAAGTTGACGAAGCGCCGCACCAGGCATGCCAGGCCTAGGGAGACGTCGCGGACGAAGGCACACATCGATGTTGCCAGCACCGGGCATGCGTAGATGAGAGACCTGCACGAGCTGTACGCCATGTCGGAGAAGTCGGAGAGGCCAGCAGAGAAGGGTTCGACGATGATTGCGACGCCAATCGGCGCGGGGCCGATGTCGCTCGCGGTTGTCGGAGTAGATGAAGTGGTCGGGGTAGATGACGGCGACGCTGGCGACGGGTTGGTGCTGGACGAAGACGAATGAGGTGGACGGGCAGCGACGGTGGCTACGAGGGTAACGGCGGCGGCTAGGTTAGGCGCGGCGGCGATGCTCGAAGTAGGTGAGGAACCCGACAGCGTGACGAAGACCGATGCGGACGGTGACATTCCCGTGCCGAGGAAGACGGCGCGGCGATTACCACAGGAAGTCGACGCGTGGTGACAGCGGAGTGGACCGCTGGCCGTGGCGCTAAGGCCTGAAGGGGCGACGCGGTGGCAGCAGGCGGGTCGGGGCGACGGCTGGAAGACCTCGGGGCGGCGGTGGGGACTGCAGGCCGTGGCGATGCTGAAGGAAATATGCCCTAGATGCAATAATAAAGTTATTATTTATTTCCTTACATATCATGATAAATGTTTATTATTCATGCTAGAATTGTATTAACCGGAAACATAATACATGTGTGAATACATAGACAAACAGAGTGTCACTAGTATGCCTCTACTTGACTAGCTCGTTAATCAAAGATGGTTATGTTTCCTAACCATGAACAAAGAGTTGTTATTTGATTAACGGGATCACATCATTAGTTGAATGATCTGATTGACATGACCCATTCCATTAGCTTAGCACCCGATCGTTTAGTATGTTGCTATTGCTTTTATCCATGACTTATACATGTTCATTTGACTATGAGATTATGCAACTCCCGTTTACCGTAGGAACACTTTGTGTGCTACCAAACGTCACAACGTAACTGGATGATTATAAAGGTGCTCTACAGGTGTTTCCGAAAGTATTTGTTGGGTTGGCGTATTTCGAGATTAGTATTTGTCACTCCGAATGTCGGAGAGGTATCTCAGAGCCTTCTCGGTAATGCACATCACATAAGCCTTGCAAGCATTGCAACCAATGAGTTAGTTGCGAGATGATGTATTATGGAACGAGTAAAGAGATTTGCCGGTAACGAGATTGAACTAGGTATTGGATACCGACGGTCGAATCTCGGGCAAGTAACATACCGATGACAAAGGGAACAACGTATGTTGTTATGCGGTCTGACCGATAAAGATCTTCGTAGAATATGTAGGAGCCAATATGGGCATCCAGGTCCCGCTATTGGTTATTGACCGGAGACGTGTCTCGGTCATGTCTACATTGTTCTCGAACCATAGGGTCCGCATGCTTAAGGTTACGATGACAATTATTATGAGTTTTGATGTACCGAAGGAGTTCGGAGTCCCGGATGAGATCGGGGACATGACGAGGAGTCTCGAAATGGTCGAGACGTAAAGATCGATATATTGGACGACTATATTCGGAGTTCGGAAAGGTTCCGAGTGATTCGAGTATTTTTCGGAATACACGAGAGTTACGGGAATTCGTATTGGGCCTCATTGGGCCATACGGGAAAAAGGAGAGAAAGGGCCAAAAGGTGGCCGTGCCCCTCCCCTTGCTCTAGTCCGAATTGGACTAGGGAAGGGGGGCACCCCCTTCCTTCCTTCTCCTTCTCTCTTCCTTTTCCTTCTCTCCTACTCCCCCTACATGGAAGGACTCCTAGTTGGACTAGGAAAGGGGGAATCCTACTCCCGGTGGGAGTAGGACTCCCCTTGGCGCGCCCAAACATAGGCCGGCCTCCTCCCTCCCTTGCTCCTTTATATACGAGGGCAGGGGGCACCCCATAGACACACAAGTTGATCCTTGAGATCGTTCCTCAGCCGTGTGCGGTGCCCCCCTCCACCATATTCCACCTCGGTCATATTGTCGCAGTGCTTAGGCGAAGCCCTGCGCCGGTAGTTCATCAAGATCGTCACCACGCCATCGTGCTGACGGAACTCATCCACGGAGGTTTTGCTGGATCGAGACCCGGGGACGTCATCGAGCTGTACGTGTGTCAAGAACTCGGAGGCGCCGGAGTAACGGCGCTGGGATCAGTCGGATTGCGAGGAAGACGTACGATAACTTCCTCTACGTTGTGTCAACACTTCCGCTTCGGTCTACGAGGGTACGTAGACAATACTCTCCCCTCTCGTTGCTATGCATCACCATGATCTTGCGTGTGCGTAGGAATTTTTTTTAAATTACTACGTTCCCCAACAGTGGCATCCGAGCCTAGGTTTTTATGGTTTGATGTTTTGCACGAGTAGAACACAAGTGAGTTGTGGACGATACAAGTCATACTGCCTACCAGCATGTCATACTTTGGTTCGGCGGTATTGTTGGATGAAGCGGCCCGGACCGACATTACGCGTACGCTTACGCGAGACTGGTTCTACCGCCGTGCTTTGCACACAGGTGGCTGGCGGGTGTCAGTTTCTCCAACTTTAGTTGAACCGAGTATGGCTACGCCCGGTCCTTGAGAAGGTTAAAACGGAGTCTATTTGACAAACTATCGTTGTGGTTTTGATGCGTAGGTGAGATTGGTTCTTACTTAAAGCCCGTAGCAGCCACGTAAAACTTGCAACAAACAAAGTAGAGGACGTCTAACTTGTTTTTGCAGGGCATGTTGTGATGTGATATGGTCAAGACATGATGCTATATTATATTGTGTGAGATGATCATGTTTTGTAACCGAGTTATCGGCAACCGGCAGGAGCCGTATGGTTGTCGCTTTATTGTATGCAATGCAATCGCCCTGTAATGCTTTACTTTATCACTAAGCGGTAGCGATAGTCGTAGAAGCATAAGATTGGCGAGACGACAACGATGCTACGATGGAGATCAAGGTGTCGCGCCGGTGACGATGATGATCATGATGGTGCTGCAGAGATGGAGATCACGAAGCAAAAGATGATGATGACCATATCATATCACTTATATTGATTGCATGCGATGTTTATCTTTTTATGCATCTTATCTTGCTTTGATTGACGGTAGCATTATAAGATGATCTCTCACTAAATTATCAAGAAGTGTTCTCCCCAAGTATGCACCGTTGCCAAAGTTCGTCGTGCCCAGACACCACGTGATGATCGGGTGTGATAAGCTCTACGTCCATCTACAACGGGTGCAAGCCAGTTTTGCACACGCGGAATACTTGGGTTATACTTGACGAGCCTAGCATATGCAGATATGGCCTCGGAACACGGAGACCGAAAGGTCGAGCGTGAATCATATAGTAGATATGATCAACATAATGATGTTCACCATTGAGAACTAATCCATTTCACGTGATGATCGGTTATGGTTTAGTTTGATTTGGATCACGTGATCACTTAGAAGATTAGAGGGATGTCTATCTAAGTGGGAGTTCTTAAGTAATATGATTAATAGAACTTTAATTTATCATGAACTTAGTCCTGGTAGTATTAGCATATCTATGTTGTAGATCAATAGCTCGCGTTATTGCTTCCCTGTGTTTATTTTGATATGTTCCTAGAGAAAATTGTGTTGAAAAATGTTAGTAGCAATGATGCGGATTGGATCCGTGATCTGAGGTTTATCCTCATTGCTGCACAGAAGAATTATGTCCTTGATGCACCGCTAGGTGTGACAGACCTATTGCAGGAGCAGGTGCAGACGTTATGAACGTTTGGCTAGCTCAATATGATGACTACTTGATAGTTTAGTGCACCATATTTAACAGCTTAGAATCGGGACTTCAAAGACGTTTTGAACGTCATGGAGCATATGAGATGTTCCAGGAGTTGAAGTTAATATTTCAAGCAAATACCCGAGTTGAGAGATATGAATACTCCAACAAGTTCTATAGCTAAAAGATGGAGGAGAATCATTCAACTAGTGAGCATGTGCTCAGATTGTCTGGGTACTACAATCGCTTGAATCAAGTGGGAGTTAATCTTCCAGATAAGATAGTGATTGACAGAATTCTCTAGTCACCATCACCAAGTTAGTAGAACTTTATGATGAACTATGATATGCAAGCGATAACGGAAACAATTCCCGAGCTCTTCGTGATGCTAAAATCGGCGAAGGTAGAAATCAAAGAAAAACATCAAGTGTTGATGGTTGACAAGATCACTAGTTTCAAGAAAAAGGGCAAAGGGCAGAAGGGGAACTTCAAGAAGAACGGCAAAGCAAGTTGCTGCTCAAGTGAAGAAGCCCAAGTCTGGTCCTAAGCCTGAGACTAAGTGCTTCTACTACAAAGGAACTGGTCACTGGAAGCGGAACTACCCCAAGTATTTGGCAGATAAGAAGGATGGCAAAGTGAACAAAGGTATATTGAATATACAGATTATTGATGTGTATTTTACTAGTGTTCATAGCAACCCCTCGGTATTTGATACTGGTTCAGTTGCTAAGAGTAGTAACTCGAAACGGGAGTTGCAGAATGAACAGAGACTAGTCAAGGGTGAAGTAACGATGTGTGTTGGAAGTAGTTCCAAGGTTGATATGATCATCATCGCACTCTCCCTATACTTTCGGGATTAGTGTTGAAACTAAATAAGTCTTATTTGGTGTTTGCATTGAGCATGAATATGATTTGATCATGTTTATTGCAATACGGTTATTCATTTAAGTTAGAGAACAATTGTTGTTCTGTTTACATGAGTAAAACCTTCTATGGTCATACACACCAACGAAAATGGTTTGTTGGATCTCGATCGTAGTGATACACATATTCATAATATTGAAGCCAAAAGATGCAAAGTTAATAATGATAGTGCAACTTATTTGTGGCACAGCCGTTTAAGTCATATTGGTGTAAAGCGCATGAAGAAACTCCATGCTGATGGGATTTTG
Organism: Aegilops umbellulata; assembly: GCA_032464435.1. NCBI lineage: Eukaryota > Viridiplantae > Streptophyta > Magnoliopsida > Poales > Poaceae > Aegilops > Aegilops umbellulata. Next base: position 9,668,059 of record CP136057.1, read on the forward strand.
GAATCACTTGATTATGAATCACTTGATGCTTGCGAACCATGCCTCATGGGCAAGATGACTAAGACTCCGTTCTCCGGAACAGTGGAGCGAGCAACTGACTTATTGGAAATAATACATACTGATGTATGCGATCCGATGAGTGTTAAGGCTCGCGGCGGGTATCGTTATTTTCTGACCTTCACCGATGATTTGAGCAGATATGGGTATATCTACTTGATGAAACATAAAGTCTGAAACATTTGAAAAGTTCAAAAGGATTTCAGAGTGAAGTGAAAAATCATCGTGACAAGAAAATAAAGTTTCTACGATCTGATCGCGGAGACGAATATTTGAGTTACGAGTTTGGTCTTCAATTAAAACAATGTGGAATAGTTTCACAAATTCATGCCACCTGGAATACCACAGCATAATAGTGTGCCCGAACGTCATAACCGCACTTTATTGGATATAGTGCAATCTATGATGTTTCTTACCAATTTACCACTATAGTTTTGGGGTTATGCATTAGAGACAGCTGCATTCATGTTAAAAAAAGGGGGCACCATCTAAAGTCCGTTGAGACGACACAATATGTACTGTGGTTTGGCAAGAAATCAAAGTTGTCGTTTCTTAAAGTTTGGAGTTGCGATGCTTATGAGAAAAGGTTTCATCATGATAAGCTCGAACCAAATCGGAGAAATGCGTCTTCATAGGATACCCAAAGGAGATTGTTGGGTACACCTTCTATCACAGATCCGAAGGCAAAATCGTTGCTAAAGATGGATCCTTTCTAGAGAAGGAGTTTCTCTCGAAAGAAGTGAGTAGGAGGAAAGTAGAACTTGATGAGGTAACTATACCTGCTCTTTTATTGGAAAGTAGTTCATCACAGAAATCTGTTCCTCTGACTACTACACCAATTAAGTGAGGAAGCTAATGATGATGATCATGTAACTTCAGATCAAGTTACTACCGAATCTCGTAGGTAAACCAGAGTGAGATCCGCACCAGAGTGGTACGGTAATCCTGTTCTGGAAGTCATGTTACTAGACCATGACGAACTTGCGAACTATGAGGAAGCGATGATGAGCCCAGATTCCGCGAAATGGTTTGAGGCCATGAAATCTGAGATATGATCCATGTTTGAGAACAAAGTTTGGACATTGATTGACTTGTCCAATGACCGGCGAGCCATTGAGATTAAATGGATTTTCAAGAGGAAGACGGACGCTGATAGTAGTGTTACTATCTACAAAGCTAGAATTGTCGCAAAAAGGTTTTCGACAAGTTCAAGGTGTTGACTACGATGAAAGTTTTTTTCACTCGTATCTATGCTGAAGTCTGTCCGAATCATGTTAGCAATTGCCGTATTTTATGAAATCTGGCAAATGGATAACAAAACTGCATTCCTTAATGGATTTATTAAAGAAGAGTTGTATATGATGCAACCAGAAAGTTTTGTCAATCCTAAAGGTGCTAACAAAATATGCAAGCTCCAGCGATCCATCTATGGACTGGTGCAAGCATCTCGGAGTTGGAATACACGCTTTGATAAGTTGATCAAAGCATATAGTTTTATACAGACTTGTGGTGAAGCCTGTATTTACAAGAAAGTGAGTGGGAGCACTACATCATTTCTGATAAGTATATGTGAATGACATATTGTTGATCAAAAATAATGTAGAATTATTCTGTAAAGCACAAAGGAGTGTTTGAAAGGAGTTTTTCAAAGGAAGACCTCGGCGAAGCTGCTTACATATTGAGCATCAATATCTATAGAGATAGATCAAGACGCTTGATAAGTTTTTTCAATGAGTACATACCTTGACAAGATTTTGAAGTAGTTCAAAATCGAACAGTCAAAGAAAGGGTTCTTGCCTGTGTTACAAGGTGTGAAGTTGAGTAAGACTCAAAACCCGACCACGGTATAAGATAGAAAGAGAATGAAAGTCATTCCCTATGCCTTGGCCATAGGTTCTATAAAGTATGCCATGCTGTGTACCAGATCTATTGTATACCCTACACTGAGTTAAGCAAGGGAGTACAATGGTGATCTAGGAGTAGATCACTGGACAGCGGTAAAAAATTATCCTTAGTGGAATAAGGATGTGTTTCTCGATTATGGACGTGACAGAAAGGTTCGCCGTAAAGGGTTACGTCGATGCAAGTTTTGACACTGATCTGGATGACTCTAAGTCTCGATCTAGATACATATTGAAAGTGGGAGCAATTAGCTAGAGTAGCTATGTGCGGAGCATTGTAGACATAGAATTCGCAAAATACTTACGGATATGTATGTGACAGACCCGTTGACTAAAATTATCTCACAAGCAAAACATGATCACACCTTAGTACTCTTTGGGTGTTAATCACATAGCGATGTGAACTAGATTACTGACTCTAGTAAACCCTTTGGGTGTTGGTCACATATCGATGTGAACTATGGGTGTTAATCACATGGTGATGTGAACTATTGCTGGTAAATCACATGGCGATGTGAACTAGATTATTGACTCTAGTGCAAGTGGGAGACTGAAGGAAATATGCCCTAGAGGCAATAATAAAGTTATTATTTATTTCCTTACATATCATGATAAATGTTTATTATTCATGCTAGAATTGTATTAACCGAAAACATAATACATGTGTGAATACATAGACAAACAGAGTGTCACTAGTATGCCTCTACTTGACTAGCTCGTTAATCAAAGATGGTTATGTTTCCTAACCATGAACAAAGAGTTGTTATTTGATTAACGGGATCACATCATTAGTTGAATGATCTGATTGACATGACCCATTGCATTAGCTTAGCACCCGATCGTTTAGTATGTTGCTATTGCTTTTATCCATGACTTATACATGTTCCTTTGACTATGAGATTATGCAACTCTCGTTTACCGTAGGAACACTTTGTGTGCTACCAAACGTCACAACGTAACTGGGTGATTATAAAGGTGCTCTACAGGTGTCTTCGAAAGTATTTGTTGGGTTGGCGTATTTCGATATTAGGATTTGTCACTCCGAATGTCGGAGAGGTATCTCAGGGCCTTCTCGGTAATGCACATCACATAAGCCTTGCGAGCGTTGCAACCAATGAGTTAGTTGCGAGATGATGTATTACGAAACGAGTAAAGAGACTTGCCGGTAACGAGATTGAACTAGGTATTGGATACCGACGATCGAATCTCGGGCAAGTAACATACCGATGACAAAGGGAACAACGTATGTTGTTATGCGGTCTGATCGATAAAGATCTTCGTAGAATATGTAGGAGACAATATGGGCATCCAGGTCCCGCTATTGGTTATTAACCGGAGATGTGTCTCGGTCATGTCTACATTGTTCTCGAACCGTAGGGTCCGCACGCTTAAGGTTATGATGACAATTATTATGAGTTTTGATGTACCGAAGGAGTTCGGAGTCCCGGATGAGATCGGGGACATGACGAGGAGTCTCGAAATGGTCGAGACGTAAAGATCGATATATTGGACGACTATATTCGGAGTTCGGAAAGGTTCCGAGTGATTCGAGTATTTTTCGGAGTACAGGAGAGTTACGGGAATTTGTATTGGGCCTCATTGGGCCATACGGGAAAAAGGAGAGAAAGGGCCAAAAGGTGGCCGCGCCCCTCCCCTTGCTCTAGTCCGAATTGGACTAGGGAAGGGGGACACCCCCTTCCTTCCTTCTCCTTCTCTCTTCCTTTTCCTTCTCTCCTACTCCCCCTACATGGAAGGACTCCTAGTTGGACTAGGAAAGGGGGAATCCTACTCCCGGTGGGAGTAGGACTCCCCTTGGCGCGCCCAAACATAGGCCGGCCTCCTCCCTCCCTTGCTCCTTTATATACGGGGGCAGGGGGCACCCCATAGACACACAAGTTGATCCTTGAGATCGTTCCTCAGCCGTGTGCGGTGCCCCCCTCCACCATATTCCACCTCGGTCATATTGTCGCAGTGCTTAGGCGAAGCCCTGCGCCGGTAGTTCATCAAGATCGTCACCACGCCGTCGTGCTGACGGAACTAGTCCCCGGAGGTTTTGCTGGATCGAGACCCGGGGACGTCATCGAGCTGTACGTGTGTCAAGAACTCGGAGGCGCCGGAGTAACGGCGCTGGGATCGGTCGGATCGCGAGGAAGACGTACGACTACTTCCTCTACGTTGTGTCAACGCTTCCGTTTTGGTCTACAAGGGTACGTAGACAATACTCTCCCCTCTCGTTGCTATGCATCACCATGATCTTGCGTGTGCGTAGGAATTTTTTTGAAATTACTACGTTCCCCAACAGATGCGTCCAGAAGAGGCGATGCAACAGCGGCGCATGAGTCGGTGCAGCTGCGGGGACGGCCTCGGGCGGGGCCGGAGACCGCGTGCCACGCTCGCTACGGTCCGATGGGGCAACGCAGCGTCAACGCGACGGTCGGTGTTGCCACGGAGACGCCCTGGAACAGACGTACTCGGGGCAGCGGTAGACCGCGGGCTGCGGCACTACGTCCCAAAGGGGCGAAGCAGCGGCAGCACGCGGGTCAATGTAGCCGCAGGGAGAACACGGGGCGGCGGCGCTGCGGCCCGATGGGGCGACGTAGCGGCAGCCCGTTGCTCGATCAGTGGAGGGGCACGCTGAACTCGGGGACGATCTTCACGGCACCTGCGGAGGCGCGCGCAACCAATGGGCCAGGTCGGGCGCGCGGCGTAGATGGGGCGGATCGCAGCGGCGAGCGGGTGATCAAGCCGATCATGCGCGACGTCGGGGACGCCGCTCGGTAGTGGAGGGGTGGTAGCGGATTCCGAGATGAAGCCGACGAGGGACGTCTTGCGGACGAGTGCGTCAGCACCGGTACCCGGTCTGCCAAAGCAGTGCCGGCGCCCGGGCAATGAGGCCCGAGCGACCAACGTAGTAGCGGCGCCCGAGCTGAGGTAACCGACGAGCCTAACGTAGCCGGGGATGAGGCCAGTGAGGCAGTCCGCAGGGCCGCGCTATGCAGACGCGGCGGAGGCGGGTGGCGTGGATCGACGGGCGGGCCGGCGCACGAACGACAGCTATGATGGGCCGCCTCATGGCGCGAGGCCGCCGGGTCGAGGCGATGGTGTCCCGGTCAGAGAGGGCGGGCCATTGTAGGTCGATGAGCGGGCCGGCGCGCGGACGACGGCCATGAGGGGCCGCCTGTTGCGCGAGGCCGCCGGATCGGTGAAGAGCCAGCCAGTCGCGCTGGTGTCAGAGTAGAGGCACACGGGGATCGACGACGGTGGCGGGCAACACAAACCGATCAAGCATAGATCGAAAAATAAAAAAGAAAGAGCCGATCAAGACGACCGGTGAGAGTGAAAAAAACCCGGAGAAAGGATCGGGAAAAAGACTTTTTAGGGCAGCCGATCAACATGGCCGGCGGACGATCCCTAGGTACGGGCGGCGCAGCCCCAGCAGCTATCATGGAGGCCGACCGCCCCGGGGGCGGCGCGCGGGTGCGAAAGCGACGACGGCTAGGGTTTAGGATCGATTAAGCTCATATCATATAAGAAGGGATAGAGGAAATTCGTGGAATTGTTGTTGTATTGCTTGAGCCTTGTAGGCATATTTAGTATATAGGAGTTTAATGACCAACTTGGAATACAAGACAAGACAGAAACAAATCCTAGTCTATCTCGTCTTTCCTAATAATTAATATACTCAATACTAGAGTTTTGTGTACGCAAGTTACTGTAACCGTTCTCTGAATCGAGGCAGTACCTTTGCTTTCTAACACTGAAGTTGAGGATATGGATGAGGTTGATGGTGTCCTTTTCCCTGCCTTGCTAGTGATTTGCAAGAGGCTGATCTGTATTCCACTCTTGTAACAATATTATTGTTGTCAGATTGAGCATTGAGAACCTGCTCTGAAACAATCCTCAGCTGTTGATCCTTGACCGGCTAAACACCTAGCAGAACCTGCTCCGAAAGAACATCATCAAGACGGTCCCTGCCATGCTGCAATGCTGCTGTTGAAGATCACCACCACCTTTTCTTTAGCTGTCCGGCGGCAGCTGCGGTCTGGCAGGCGATGGATCTGCTACACACCCTCCGCCTCTCCATTCGACAACGTCTAGCCGTCGACTCTCCTGAGTGGCCTACCTGCCTCAGTCTCTACCGTCACGGTCGATGCACGCAACGCAAAGTTTTGAGGCAACTCTTGACTTTTTTTGCTAGATACAAGGTTTTGAGGCAACTCTGACCTTTTTTGCTAGATACACGAGAAAAAAAGAGATAAGAAGTCAGATGTCTACCAGCTTATTATGGCGTTTGCTTAACTGATTTATCTCTTTTCTTCCTCGTGTATATATTTGCCAATTAGATGGCCCCCTTCCAGCCTCCACAATAACCTGGAAAATCTGGAAATTTTATGTCACCCATGGAGTTAACATTGAAATAATTAGCCTCCACAATAACCCATTGAGTTTGCTAGACTTATTGTGAAGCCTCAAAAGGAGCCTATATCTAATTAGTTAGTAATAGCACGTCAGATAATTAAGAATCAGCCGGCCGGCAACTCCTAGTTTGTTTGGACCGTAATGTAGTGAGGTGTGCTGTTAGAGCATCAAATCACTTGCATGCTAGCATGTTAGCTTGCTTCCATCAACTACCATAAAAATATAGTAATGTTTTAGCTTGGCAAAGACCTGAACCCATTCACAAGTCACAGAAGTTAGTTTATTTAGGATGGCTACGTTGTTCAAGAATTAAAAATCACATCCTTGTGTACTCGATCCAATGAGTCACCACAATTTTTTGGGCAAAAACCACAGCTCATGTCAACAATGAAGTAGAATAAGTCATCTGGGCTGTTTCAAGCGTCATATCATTCACAAATCTTGAGACTTTGTTAACATTAGGGCCGCTATCAACGGCTAACAAGCCGCTGAAATGGACGTGCAGTTTGGACGTTCACATATTATATGTGCTCATATAGCCAAGCACCAAAGCCTCCTTAGGAAGGCTTGACACACAAGACCGTGCACATCGCCGGCGATCGCCTTTGACACAACCTCCACGCACTAGATGAGTGGAGCGGTGCACTGAATTCAAGAAGGAAGTGCTCTATTAACCCCTTGGCGAGTCTCTCTCTCTCTCTCCCTCTTTCTCTCTCTCTCTCTCTCTCTGCGCGCGCGCGTGTGTGCAGGTTCTTACTTATTGTTCTTGCTCTTGACAGGTCCAACGCCAGTTTAGGACATTGACTCCTGGCAAGGATCGATCGATGGCTGCATCCACTGTTGGCACCGTTCTTGGGAATGTGGGCAATCTTGCTGTTCGGGAGACCAATTTATTATGCGGGGTCACGCTTGAAGTTACTTTCTTGAAAGAAGAGCTGATGCGGCTGCAGGGCTACCTCAAAGATGCTGACAGCAAACGGAGATCCGGAAATGCAAGTGTTGCTATCTTGATGAGTCAGATCAGGGATGCTGCATATGAGGCTGAGAATGTCATCGAAGCTGCAGATTACATGAAAAAGAGAAACACGATCAAGAAGGGCTTCATGGGTGCAATTTCAAGGTATGCTCGCTTACCGAGTGACTTGACTACACTTCATAAAATTGGTGTTGAAATTCAGCATGTAAGAAGGAAGCTCAATGAGATATTTCAGAGCGCAGAGCGGTTGAAAATTGACTTTAGTACTCATGTTGTAGATGAGCATCTAGAAGATTGTGGATTTATGTACCAAGACTTTAAGGATGATGTTGTCATGGTTGGCTTCGAGAACGAGTACAAAGAAATAGTAGATAGATTAGTTCAGGGAGGAAATATCCTTAGTGTTGTCTCCATAGTTGCCATGGGTGGGGCAGGAAAAACAACACTTGCTAGAAAAGTATACAATTCATCTGAAGTCAAACAACACTTTGGGGCACTTGTTTGGGTAACTGTATCCCAAAAGTTCAAGGTCATTGATTTATTAATGGAAATTCTGAAACAATTATCAAATGAAGGAGATCAATCTAGAAAAATGGATGACATGAATGAATATGAGGTGGGAAACAAGATCCATCATATCCTCATGAAAAAAACATACTTGGTAGTTCTCGATGATGTGTGGGAAACAGACACATGGGAGCAACTAAATAGGACAATTAAAGCATTTCCAGATGCAGCTAACTGTAGTAGAGTACTATTGACCACAAGAAAAGAAGATGTTGCTAATCATGTTGAAATGCCAACCCGTGTTCATGCTTTGAAATGTTTAGATGAAGAGAAAAGTTGGGTACTTTTCAGTAGCAAAGCTTTACCATCGTACAAAAGATCAGACATACGTGATTTGGATAAGTTTGAAAAATTAGGGAGGAAACTTGCAAAGAAATGCCGAGGATTACCACTTGCACTTGCAGTTTTAGGGGGTTATCTATCAAAAAATCTCAACATGCAGGCATGGTCTGATGTACTATTGGGTTGGCCAGCAACCAAAGATACGCAGATGATGCGAGACATGATAGCTCGCAGTTACAAAGACCTACCGAATCATTATTTAAGATCATGTTTTCTCTACTTTGCTGCTTTTCCTGAGGATTTTGTAATATCCATGTCCGATGTTATGAATTTATGGATAGCAGAGAGCTTCATTCCTCACACACGAAAGCACACACTAGAAGAAACAGCACGCAAGTATGTCCGAAAAAGGGTTTCCCCCCGCTTTAGATTATAAAGCAAAGTCCAACCGATACAACCAGCTAGCTGGGGCCGCAGCACAAACAAGCCCAAAAGAAAAAGGAGAGAAAGAAAAAAGAAACAAATGCCGACGCCGGCAGCTCAACTAAGCAAAGATGACCGACATCCGCTGCACCCACCGAAGAAGAACCACCACCCGCCAAGCACTCCGAAGCCTCGCGTACCAAGCAACATCTTCAGAAAGAAATGCGACGACGACGCCGCTGCTGCCCGGACAAGTCCTAGGGTTTCCCCCGGTACGCGGAGGCAGTGGGGAAGGGGGTATCACCGACGCCCCTCAAGAGGGTCCGGCAACGCCCACGGGCGCAGCCGCGCCGGTGGCGAACAAGCCGCCAGAGATTTCTCCCGCCCCGAAGCCACCACCGCCCAACAAGCCGCCCACCAGCCTGTGCCACCACGGACATCGCACCATCTTCACCGTTTCACTGAGGCCACCAACACGAGACCTGGAGGTAGGGCGAGAAGACACCGGGCACGGAGGCAACCGCACCGCAGCCGACAGGAGGGAACAACCTCCACCGCGCGCAGAGCCGACCGGACATGGCAACATGGACTTGCCGGGCCACCACCGGCCCGGCCGAACCCCAACGGGTCCGGACAGTCCCTGCAGCCACGCTGCAGCACGCAAGTATGTAACTGAATTGGTCCAAAGAAATTTAGTCCAAGTTTTCAAAACAAGCAATAAATATGGATGGATAGAGAATATAAAGATTCAAGATATCATACGTGACTGGTGCGTAGAAGAAGCAATCACTGGTAGAAAAAGAGGCTTCCGTCCAGCCCCATTAGTCGCGGAACTGTAGGAACCGCGACTAATGAAGTCTTTAGTCGCGGTTCGGCAGACGAACCGCGACCAAAGGCCTGGGCCCAGGGCGCTCGGTGGCCAGCTGGTGCACGTGAGGGGCTTTAGTCGCGGTTGGCCAGGCCAACCGCGACTAAAGGTGCCCAAAGGCCTTTAGTCGCGGTTGGCCAGGCCAACCGCGACTAAATCTCCTCCCTTATATATACCAGTTCAACGCACTCACTTAGCCATTTGGTGTCACTTCTCTTCACAAGCTTCACAAGGGGGTGTAGGTTTGCTTTTGGTTCCTCTTATGCACACAAGGTGTTTGATGAAATGCCCCAAGAGCCACACTTGAGGTTCCTCATTTATTTTTTCCTCCTCGATCGCGGTTAGCAACTTGAACCTTTCATGCATGTGTGTCATTGATAAAATATGCATGTGTGTTGTTCATTGTTTAATTTCTATTGTTTATAGCTAGTTAGTTTAACAAATGCATGATGGTTAATTATATATTTTATATTATAATAATGCAGATGAATCGGCAATGGATGTACGGTAACCGACTCTCCCGCGAGTTCACTACGGGTTTGAAAGATTTCCTCGTAGTGGCTAATGCGAACAAGCAGAAGGGTTTTGTTATCTGTCCATGTGTTGACTGTAAGAATCAGAAGGGTTACTCTTCCTCAAGAGAAGTTCACCTGCACCTGCTTCGGCACGGTTTCATGCCAAGCTATAATTGTTGGACCAAGCATGGAGAAAGAGGGGTTATAATGGAAGAAGATGAAGAAGGGGATGATTTCATTGATGAAAGCTATCTTGCTCATTTCGGTGATACTTTCATGGAGGATGCTGAAGGTGAAGGGGAAGGGGAAGGTGAAGGGGAAGGTGAAGGTGAAGAAGAGGCACGTGATGAGACCGTTGATGATCTTGGTCGGACCATTGCTGATGCACGGAGACGCTGCGAAACTGAAAAGGAGAGGGAGAATTTGGATCGCATGTTAGAGGATCACAGAAAGTCGTTGTACCCCGGATGCGATGATGGTCTGAAAAAGCTGGGCTGCACACTGGATTTGCTGAAATGGAAGGCACAGGCAGGTGTAGCTGACTCGGCATTTGAAAACTTGCTGAAAATGTTGAAGAATATGTTTCCAAAGAATAACGAGTTGCCCGCCAGTACGTACGAAGCAAAGAAGGTTGTCTGCCCTCTAGGTTTAGAGGTTCTGAAGATACATGCATGCATCAACGACTGCATCCTCTACCGCGGTGAATACGAGAATTTGAATGAATGCCCGGTATGCACTGCATTGCGTTATAAGATCAGAGGCGATAACCCTGGTGACGATGTTGAGGGCGAGAAACCCAGGAAGAGGGTTCCCGCCAAGGTGATGTGGTATGCTCCTATAATACCACGGTTGAAACGTCTGTTCAGGAACAAAGAGCATGCCAAGTTGTTGCGATGGCACAAAGAGGACCGTAAGTCGGACGGGGAGTTGAGACACACCGCAGATGGAACGCAATGGAGAAAGATCGACAGAGAGTTCAAAGATTTTGCAGCTGACGCAAGGAACATAAGATTTGGTCTAAGTACAGATGGCATGAATCCTTTTGGCGAGCAGAGCTCCAGCCATAGCACCTGGCCCGTGACTCTATGCATCTACAACCTTCCTCCTTGGTTGTGCATGAAGCGGAAGTTCATTATGATGCCAGTGCTCATCCAAGGTCCGAAGCAACCCGGCAACGACATCGATGTGTACCTAAGGCCATTAGTTGATGAACTTTTACAGCTGTGGGGCAGACCTGGTGTCCGTGTGTGGGATGAGCACAAAGAAGAGGAATTTGACCTACGAGCGTTGCTTTTCGTAACCATCAACGATTGGCCTGCTCTTAGTAACCTTTCGGGACTGTCAAATAAAGGATACAATGCATGCACGCACTGCTTACATGAGACTGAAAGTGTACATTTGCCAAATTGTAAGAAGAACGTGTACCTTGGGCATCGTCGATTTCTTCCGAAAATTCATCCAGTAAGAAAGAAAGGCAAGCATTACAACGGCAAGGCAGATCACCGGCCGAAGCCTGCAGAACGCACTGGTGCTGAGGTATTTGATATGGTCAAGGATTTGAAAGTCATCTTTGGAAAGGGTCCTGGCGGACAATCAGTTCCGAAGGGAGCTGACGGGCACGCAGCCATGTGGAAGAAGAAATCTATATTCTGGGAGCTAGAATATTGGAAAGTCCTAGAAGTCCGCTCTGCAATCGACGTGATGCACGTTACGAAGAATATTTACGTGAACCTCCTAAGCTTCTTGGGCGTGTATGGGAAGACAAATGATACAAAGGAAGCACGGCAGGACCAGCAACGTTTGAAAGACCCTGATGACCGGCATCCGGAATGGTTTCAAGGTCGTGCCAGCTACGCTCTGACCAAAGAAGAGAAGGTCATCTTTTTTGAATGCCTGAGCAGTATGAAGGTCCCGTCTGGATTCTCGTCCAATATAAAGGGAATAATAAACATGGCGGAGAAAAAGTTCCAAAACCTGAAGTCTCACGACTGCCACGTGATTATGACGCAATTGCTTCCGATTGCTTTGAGGGGGCTCCTGCCGGAAAATGTTCGAGTAGCCATTGTGAAGCTATGTGCATTCCTCAATGCCATCTCTCAGAAGGTAATCAATCCAGAAGTTCTACCACGGTTACAGAACGATGTGATCCAATGTCTTGTCAGTTTCGAGTTGGTGTTCCCGCCATCCTTCTTCAATATTATGACGCACCTCCTGGTTCACCTAGTCGAAGAGATTTTCATTCTCGGTCCTGTATTTCTACACAATATGTTCCCCTTCGAGAGGTTCATGGGAGTATTAAAGAAATATGTTCGTAACCGTGCTAGGACAGAAGGAAGCATCGCCAAGGGCTATGGAAATGAGGAGGTAATTGAGTTTTGTGTTAACTTTGTTCCTGACCTTAAGCCGATTGGTCTTCCTCGATCGCGGCACGAGGGGAGACTAAGTGGAAAAGGCACGATCGGAAGGAAATCAACGATATGTATGGACGGCCATTCTCTGACTGAAGCACACCACACTGTACTGACCAATTCCAGCTTGGTGGCTCCGTACTTTGAGAAACACAAGAATATTTTACGCTCGGACAACCCGGGGAAGCCTGAATCCTGGATTAGGAAGGCCCACATGAAGACTTTCGGCAGTTGGTTGAGAAAACATTTAATGAATGACAATGATGTTGTAGATCAGCTGTACATGTTGGCCAAGACACCATCTTCGACTATAACGACTTTCCAAGGGTACGAGATAAATGGGAATACATTTTACACGATCGCCCAAGATAAAAAGAGCACCAACCAAAACAGTGGTGTCCGCTTCGATGCAGCAACCGAGAATGGGCAAAAGGTCACATATTATGGTTACATAGAGGAGATATGGGAACTTGACTATGGACCCTCCTTTAAGGTCCCTTTGTTCCGGTGCAAATGGTTCAAGCTAACAGGAGGTGGGGTAAAGGTGGACCAGCAATACGGAATGACAATGGTGGATTTCAACAACCTTGGTTACCTTGACGAACCATTCGTCCTAGCGAAAGATGTCGCTCAGGTTTTCTATGTGAAGGACATGAGTAGCAAACCGAGGAAACGGAAAGATAAGAAAACGATCAGTACATCATGCGATGATCCAAAGCGCCACATTGTTCTTTCTGGGAAAAGAAACATCGTGGGAGTGGAGGACAAGACAGACATGTCAGAAGATTATAATATATTTGGTGAAATTCCGCCCTTCAAAGTGAACACCGACCCAAGCATTAAGTTAAATGATGAGGATGCTCCATGGATACGGCACAATCGTAAGCAAGCAGGGACACAAGGGAAGAATTGATGTGTAATAATTTATTATACCAAACTTTGTATTTGGTTGATGAACTGAATGATGTATCAAACCTTTTGTCAAACCTTCAAGGGATTAGTTTTATTTTTCTGATTTTTTTGATATATAATTGTATTTTTAAGATTTTAAAATGAATTAGTTTTATTTTTCTGATTTTAAAAGGAAAAAGGAAGAAGAAGAAAGAAGGAAAAAGGAAAAAAAAATAGAAGAAAAAAACAGAAGAAAAAAGGAAAAACATAAGAAAAAAACAAACAGAAGAAAAACAGAAGAAAAAAGGAAAAAGGAAGAAAGGAAGAAAAAAAAGAAGAAAAACAAGAAAAAGGAAGAAACAAACAGAAGAAAAAAACAGAAGAAAAAAGGAAGAAAAAAACAGAAGAAAAACAAGAATTTAAAATGAATTAGTTTTATTTTCTGATTTTTTTGATATATAATTGTATTTTTAAGATTTTAATAACATAAATAAATAAGTAATTAGAAACTTTAATAGCAAAAATAACTATCATAAAGTAAAATAATTAAGTAATTAGAAACAAAATAAAATAAAATAAATAAGTTTTTTGTTGTAAGTAGAAACAAAACAAAATAAATAAAGCAAAAATGAATACAAAAAACAGGCAAAAAATAAAAAATATGCCACCTACTGGCCACCACGGCCTGAATACGACTAGAAACCCATTAATGGGCCAGGATTCAGGCCCGCAGAAGGCCCAGTAGGCCCACAGGCTCATAGTAATAGAATAGGCCCGTAAGCCTGCATTTGAGAGGAGCTCGAAGTGGTGAGCGCAGCCGCGCTTATAAACCACTGTCGAAGCCTCTCGGCTAGCGAGGTGGGACTAAACATCCCACCGCACCGCGCCAGTTCCAGCACAGACACTAAAGGGTCTTTCTGCGCGGGAACGAAAGCGGCGCCAAAACACTTTAGTCGCGGTTGGTGTGGCGGACCGCGACTAAAGCTACCCTTTAGTCGCAGTTGGTGTGGCCAACCGCGACTAAAGGGTACCTTTAGTCGCGGTCCGCCACACCAACCGCGACTAAAGGTCTGTCTATATATACTGCACTTAGCAGTTTCCGCCACTTCCCATTCTTCTCTCGACGCCGAAGCCCTGCCCCGACGCCGATCGACGCCGACGCCCTGCCCCGACGCCGACGCCCTGCCCCCAGTGAGCGCCGCCGCCTCCGCCCCGAGTGAGCGCCGCCGCCGCCCGTGCCCTGCCCTAGCGCGCCGCCGCCGCCGCCGCCCCTGCCCTGCCTTGCCCTTGCCCGCCGCCCCCCTGCACGCCGCCCGCCGCCCCTGGCCCTGCCCCTGGCCGCCGCCGCCCGCTGCCCGCCCCTGCCCAACAAAAATGAAAACAAAACAAAACCAAAAGAAAGAAGAAAAAAAAGGAAGAAGAAAAAAAAGGAAGAAGAAAAAAGGAAGAAGAAAAAAAGAAAGAAGAAAGAAAAAGGAAGAAGAAAAAAAGAAGAAAGAAAAAGGAAGAAGAAAAAGAAAGGAAGAAGAAAAAAAGAAAGAAGAAAAAGGAAGAAGAAAAAAAGAAAGAAGAAAGAAAGAAGAAAGAAAGAAGAAAGAAAAAGGAAGAAGAAAAAACAAGAAAGAAAAAGGAAGAAGAAAAAAATGAAAACCAAATGAAAACCAAAAGAAAGAAGAAAGAAAAAGGAAGAAGAAAAAAAGTAACTTAAAACTTGATAATTAACAAAAAACCGTAAAATTTGATAATTAACCAAATGGCGAGGGTTATACATGTGTGTTGTCCTCGCCTCCCTCTCCGTGACGCCGTCGTCTGCTGCCCCGTCTCGCGCTCTACCGCGACACCCTCTCCCACCCCTTCCTCGCCCCCTCCTTTTGCCACCGCCCTTTCGCCACCGCCACCGCCACCGCCCCCCTTCTTCACTTAATTAATTTGTTTTTACTACATGCGGACGATAGAGCTGACCCGATTATGGACAACTATGATCCGGACGGTGAAGCACATATGTTCGGCATCATAAATGGCGATATTCTATATGTGCCGACCGGACAAGAAGAAGATGATATCTCTTCTTATCTGAACCTTGACGGTAAAGATGAAGGGCGCCGTCAGCAAGATGATGCCGAACAAACGTCGATAAACGACGATCTTCAAATGGAAGTAGCAACCACCTCCGACGCCGAGGTATATATATACATTGAGCCTCTGGTGATACAAACTAACTGATTTGAATAAATATGTGTGTACTAACGCGCGCGACTCTCTTTCTTATTTTAGCCCTCGGCCGGATCGTCGAAACAATCGAGTACGTCGTCAAAGCGTGGCGCAACCAAGACGATGAAACAAGGAGAAACATGCACCATCGAGGTTGTCGACAGTGCAACCGGCAGGCCGCTGGAGCCCCGCAAGAACGCCACCAAGTTTGTCAGCCAATGCGGAGCCGTTGTTAGAGACAACGTCTCGATCACCGTCCAGGAGTGGAATGAGCCAAAGAAGGCACGAATTGCTGGTGTCAGTTTTGTCGATAAGAGAACAAAAAAAGATTGCTTCAAGAAGCTTATGGAACATTTCGTTCTACCTCCGGAATACAACAAATTCGATGAGGAGGGTAACAAGATTGAGGAAAACAAGGAGAGGAGGAGGCTAGTCAAACAGTTCGCTCTTCATAAGATGGCCGACGCATTCCGGAAATTCAAGCAAAATCTAGCCCATGACTTTGTCAAGCAGAACAAGACTCCGGATTTCAAAGGACAATATGAGAAACTGAAACATGATTGGCCAGAATTTGTGAAGCAAAAGAAACCGGAGCAGTTCATTCAAATATCGAAAAAAAATAAGGAAAATGCGGCTAAGAAGGAGTACAATCATATTATGGGGCCAGGAGGGTATCGCCTTTGGCAGCCTAGGTTGGAGAAGATGGAGAACGAGCTGAGGGCGCGAGGAATCCATCCAGGTACGGAGGGATGGGACCCAAGGGCCAAAAGCTGATGGTACGGGCATGGGGGAACGCTGAACCCGGAGACAGGGGAGTGTGTTTACCAGGGCAAAATAATTAAACCCACCCAAGCCCTTATTGACGCAATGAGGGATGCTCAAGAGGGGAAGATCAAGTTCAACAGAGAGAATGACGCACTGACAAAAGCCCTCGAGAATCCTGAACACGGAGGACGTGTACGAGGCATGGGGCACATTCCGTGGAAAATAGGGTTCCCCCAGAACGATGACCCGTACGGTTACAGAAGCCGTAAGAGAAAGATGGATCGGGAAGCAGATGTTGTGGCGCGGTTGGCATCGGAAATGGATGTGATGAAGAAAACCGTGAGTGTACTAGTAGCCGAAAGAGATGCAGCTCGGGCGCAGCATGAAGATCATCCAGCGGATCTCGGAAGCCAGCAGCGGAGAAGCAGTGTGGCTTCCACGGAGGCCCCACCGGCTGGTGCAGATGCACCGACGATCGAAATTACTGCACCGGAGCCTCTGGTGGTCGAAATTACTGCACCGGAGCCTCCTCGCTACCCCGTGGACGATATAAAGGAGATGAAAGAATGTCATCTGTATTATCCTATCAGGAACATGTCCATGAAGGTAGCCATCGGCAGTGCTTTACCATGTTTACCTGGAGCACTCCACCACAACAACCCCATTCAAGATGGCTATGCTCGTGTCACGGTGGAGGACATAGTCCAAGGGTTTGAGGACCTGGAGATTGACATTGCTACACCTGAAGGGGAGAAAAGACTTGGAGATGTCAAGCGCCATTTCATTCTATGGCAAAAGAAGTTTATCAAGTTTCCAGGCGAGGCGCCAAGGACAACAAGTCCACCCCCCTACGGTGGTGGTGGTGGCGGTGGCGGTGGTGGTGGTGGTGGTGGTGGTGGTGGTGGCGGTTCACCTACACCTCTGTCACGTCAGCCGACGCCTCCCAGTCCACAACGTCCGGCGGGTGATCAGACGCCGCCCCCCAGTCCTCGTCCGGCGGGTGATCAAACGCCGCCCCCCAATCCACCTCCGGCAAAGAAGCAGAAGCAGTCCTGGATTATTAACCCGGACCCTTATGTACCTAAGACCACAAAGGTACCGGAGCCATCACTGAAGCCTCTCCCCACAAGGCCATGGGAACGTAGTGCCGAGGAAACTACCGCGGCTGCGGCTGCTGATCTTGAGAAATGGAAGGCGGACTGCAAGAAGAAAAGAGAGCCCGAGCCCAAGCCAGTATTTTCTGATGAGCAAAAGAAGTGGGCTAAGTCATTTTTGAGCACACCGTCCCAAGCCGCGAAGAATCTGCCTGACGACTATGCACGTGAACTTCGTAGGCAGGCACTCATGTTGAAGGAGAAGAAAGAGCGGGCGGAGAACCAGGAGAACAAAGCCTTGGAGGAGGCCGAGAAAACGGAATTAGAAAGTAAAAAAAGCGGGAAACGAGTTGCCCAGCTCGGGGAACAAAGTAAACAATCGATTGCCCCGCTTATAGTGAAAGCCGCCGGTCCGGATGACCCCGATATCATAGCAGCTGCGGCAGCACATGGATTGACTGTAACGAGTGCCAGAGAACAAGCGGCCAACTTAGGTATTACTCTTCGTGAACTGTTAGGCCTTGATGAGGCGCCAGTGAAGGAGGTAGTAATTACATATGTGAAGAATGGGCCTCTCGTCGAGCCTGCGCAGGAAGAGGATCTACCTCCACAAATGAAAGGTCTGCTGAAATGGTACAAGGGTTACATAAAAAATAAAAACGCCAAAGAATATATTTATGCGGAAGTTAGATATGAGCATCACTTCAAACATTACTATGTACAAATTCATCTGAGTGAATTGTTCCAGCTTTTCAATCTGCGCGAGCTCGACAAATCTATCATCAGTTGCTACGTTCTGTAAGTGATTTATTTCTACCCCATCTCGTTCATATTGCCTGCACTATATATATGTCCTAACTATATTGTTGTGTCCGCTATTATACATGCAGAATGAAGATTAAGGAATGCAGAGTAAGGAACATCCATGATGTTGGGTTCATTGACCCACACATCGTTAATGGATATGTGTTGCAGCATCACCCCGCCGACATGGAGGCAGACCTGTGGCAGTTTCTTACAAAGCAGGAACTCAAAAGTGATATTCTATTTCCTTACCATTTTGGGTGAGTGTTTCTGTCTTGTGCACATTCTCTTTTGTTTACTCCATGCATGGTATGTGGCCGGCTAATCGATGAGTTATGCATGACGTACTGTGCATGTATCGTGTCCGCAGGTTCCACTGGATTCTGCTAGTAATTAAAGTTGACACCTCAGAATGTCTCGTCCACGACTCTCTGAATATGGATCCAAAGCTTTGGGGCGGCATGAGAAGAATGCTGCAGAAGTAATTATTTTCATTCATTTGCGCTCTATATCGATCGGCCTATTTCGTTCATTTCCTAATATCAAGTAACTAATAACTCTCTTGTTCATTTAATTTTCTTTGCCTCGTAGGGTTTGGAGACGGTTCGTAGATACAAAGGTCGGTGAATTCAAAAAAGAGCTAGAATTCAAAAAGTCAAAGGCTAAGAATGGTGGGGATATTCAGCCAGCGGGGACCAATCTATGTGGATACTATGTCTGTGAGATGATCCGGAGATACACCTCTGAGCGGGTTCCGAGTGATACCAATGCTCAGAGGAATAACCTCCGGATGATGCTTAGTCCAGAAGCTCGCTTCCGACCACTTCAAGAGTAACTAGCTGGATGGTTCAGGAGGGAAGTCCTCCATCCTAAAGGAGAACACCATTACGAGGACGTAGAACTTTATATGCATTAAATTATGTATGGAAACTTGTTCAAAATTGTATATGGTCATCCGATGATATTGAATATATACTGTATATTCCTCTTGAATTCTTTTTGGTTCTAATTTCAAATTTGTTTGAAATTGTACATTCATATGCATGTATGTAGTAGCGTAGAATATGTGAAACTCCTTCAAAATTAAAATAAAGCATAAAAGAAATAAAACAATACAAATTAAACAGAAAACAGGTTTAGGGGGGGGGGGCAGGTTTAGGGGGGGTGGCTAAAACCCTAAACCTGCGGCGGCCTTTAGTCGCGGTTGGCCAGAAGAACCGCGACTAAAGGTCCTCCGCCCCGACGGCCACCTGGCGCCCACGTGGACGGGCCTTTAGTCGCGGTTCTTAAGCAACCGCGACTAAAGGGGGGGCCTTTAGTTCTGCCTGTTTGGTCGCGGTTGCGCAACCGCGACTAATGGCAGTTGCGAACCGCGACCAAAGGCCCTTTTTCCACCAGTGAATACAAGATGGTTTTCTTGATGTCATCGATGAAACTACTACTGGTGAGTTAGCCTCCTCTCCTCTTTCTGGTGTGTGTACAGTTTCTTAAATATATTTAATTATTTAATGCACAATGAGTCTATACGGAAGCACCATTCAAACCGAGACCATGCAATTAATTATTTTGTGCCCCGCCCAGAGTAGCATGTCATTTCGACTGGACCACGTAGCAGGAGAGAACTAAACTGTTGTGATAAAGCATAAAAGGTTCCAAATTTAATGTAAATATTGAGACAAAGATTACTACTTGCCCATTTAAACAAAAAAAATCGATAATTGTCTCATATCACAAACATGACCTTGAAATACTTAGAATCTATCGTAATAATAGACCTGCAGATATTACAATCTATATAGATGTCAAAACTTGGTTTAAAAAGAACCAAACATACCGTAAATACAACTGCAAAAATTACTACTCGCTTCATGCATGTAAAAACCCTAGACAATAATATATGATAAATAGTAGGGGAATACTATTGATCCACCCTAAATTTATGATTTTTTTTCATGTAAAGGCAATTTGTGTACATTTGCACATCAAAGAAGTACATACATATGGCTTATTATCAATGGCGGCACTAGACATTAAAACGTGTGATGCAATCCATCTAAACTCTTAGCACTTGTACCATTTTTGTGACGAATATAGCAAAACTTAGGAGTGTTTTGCAAAATTTATGATGTCAGTTGACATCACAAACACTGTGGTGCTTCACCACTACTTATTGTGATAGTATTTACTAATACTTACGGTTATATGTTGGATGATTTGCATGGCCATAGCATTATGCTTTCGGTTATGGAATACTAACTGTAAAATTGGAATATGTTATTATGTACTAGCATTATTCAGACATTTACTTTCAATATTTCATTGGTTATGAAAGTTAGGTAGCCCGCTTGGGTGCACCGGGCTATAGAATAGGCTATATCACATAGGGTGTGTTTGGTAGCATGCGTGAAGAGTGCATAGGCCTAAAAGTTCCCTGTCCAACCCACTTTTCTCTGTTTGGTAGACTGTATGAGTTCCCTCGGGCATAGTCGAACCGATGCGAAAAAGGGCCTCAGCATAGCTGAGTCGAAGCACCCCACACAGGCCTGCCGGGTCGAGCATAGTGCATCTCAGACGGGCCAGGTTAACTCATCTCGAATAAACCCTACCCGAGGCGGGTCACTAACGTATACGTATACATCCGAGATGGTAAATATTCCCACCACCACAAATAAAAACATCCCAGATAGGATTTTCTTTCTAAACCTGCTACCGAGATGGCGCCTCCGTCTCGAGCCACAATTTTTCCTTCTTTTTGGGTAAGACGGTTTATTTGGCTAGAATGCTCGACATTGTTAGATAATTAATAATATAATTGCGTGCATCAATGGATGGAGAGGTCAATGATTATATTCCTTCCAAAAAAATCAAAAAGTGTCTGCATTGACAGTGTACGGAAACCGGTAACTGGTTTGTCCCATCATAACGTACATCAGGGCATAGGTAAAAGTATTTGGTTCTATTCTAAGGTATAAGAGAAAGTTGGTATGTCATTGTAAGGAGTGTATTTGTAGTTTAAGTAGTAACTAAAATGTCCATATCAAGGAAGAAATTTAGCAATTGGTATTCCATGACGGTCCTTCTAAAATTTAACAACCAAATCACATGATTCCAGGACTCACTTCTAGGATTTTGTTATGTTCATTCTGTTGTGTAACGCGAATTATAATTTTCACATGACAATTTAGCGTGCTTGTGTGTATATATGTATGTGTGCACACACTTGCATGTGACTTCTTGCTAACTTACATATGGACTCTTAACAAATACAGGACAAGTTGGTGCACCATCATCTCGTATCCCGACATCCTATCGTTCTTCTTTTAAAAACTCGAGTGAGCATATTTTACATGCACCACCTAATCTCCGAACTTTTCTTGGCTTTGTACTTTCATCAGTATCTTTTCCGGAGCTAAGATTCTTGAGAGTTCTTCATGTTGAGAATGCGAACCTCGATAATCTCTCGGAGGTAATTTGTGGGTGCATTCACCTACGACACCTCATGTTGAGAGGATGCACAAACGTGACGATCACATCTTCAATCGGGAAACTCCTTAACTTGCAAACTATATTTGTGACAAAGTCCTACCGGGATAATCAACGAGAAGCATCAAACTCCCTCTGGGATATACCTACTCTTAGGTATGTTGATATTCCTGAAATTCCTCTGCCAAGGCGTATGCAGATTCCACAAGCCCTGCGGAAGCTTCATATACACTCTGCTGTGGGTGAAAAGGGTAAAGACCCGATGCCGATCTTGGGGATGCTTCCTTGTCTTGTGGTGCTGGAGCTGGTTAGTTATTGGGCCGGAACCATGTCCTTTGCTGCCCAAGGGTTTCCCCGTCTGCAAGAGTTAATACTTGAGAGTTGTAATATTCGCAACTGGGCAATGGAGATTGTGACAATGCCAAAGCTATTTCGCTTGTCAATTCTTGAGCACGGGCCGTGCGATGGATTCCCCAAGGGGTTGCTGCACCTTCCATCCCTCAAGCTTGTGTCACTATGGAGGGTGGGAATAGATTATTCAAATGACAGAATACTGCGAGGGCTGTATCAGAAAGGATGCCGAGTAACAATGCAAGGGCTGCATCAGGCGTTTGATCTGTTTGAATACACTGCAAGGGCTTAATCAGAAAGGATGCAACGTAACAATGCAAGTGCTGCATCAGGTGTTCAGTCTGTTTGATTGAACAAATGTGTGGATGTTGAGTATTTTGTATTGAATGGTATGTACTATTTTTCAATTCTTGGATTGGAATTATCACAAACAAGCTATATGTATTGTGCAATTATTTAGCTCATGTTTCTCATCTTCTCTAGGCACAATAAATGAACACTCAGTTAAAAATTCGCCTAGTGTCAAGATGTTGTTCGAGCATCAAAACAATCACATGCTTTGCCTATTCGATACAACAACTACCACATATTTTGTACGCAAATACCATGATTCATCACAACTCGAAGACAACTCATATAAACCGCGTAATCCATAGCCGTATTATCAAGGAAAGTTTGTGCTACATGTCTAAACAATAAAATTGAAAAAGTATAACTCCACTCTTGAGCTTCTTTCAAGCATCATATTACGAAAAAGGGCCCCCCCAACTCTATATTATAAAGCAACAGCACCAAGCATCGAACAAGTCAAGTTCAGGAACAAGTTCAAGGAGAGAGGAAGGAGGAAGAGTCTCAAATATCAGCTGGGGGCACAACATAAGAAGCCCCAAACAGAAAATAAAACAAGAGCTAATCTGGCTCTGGAGGAGGTGGCGGGGGTAGCGGCGCTAATGTCAAGGCAATGGAGCGAAGACCCGTGATGATGGTGTCGATGAAGTCCCGGTCGCGCCGCTTGCTAAGCGGTCTCCATAGCTGTAAGAAGCCACACATTTTGTAGATAGCATCAGTCACACGGCAACGAATCACGTGTTCGATGACTAATTTATTGCGGATGCACCAAAGGGTCCATGTGAGGGTACCCATAGCCACCCATAGGTTCTAGTAGGAATCTGAAGGAAGTTGTCGTTGTTGTTTTCTTGTTATACTTAGTTCATGGGTTCAGGAGTAGGAATAAAATGATTGCATTGCCTCTTTGCCTGTTGTATAATGCCTGGATATATCTGTGCGCGTCTTGAGAAGTAGAATCTGAGGATTATTCATGCACTGCACTTGTCTCATCGCGGGATGTGGGCAAACAAAACATGGATACTTAGGATATCGCAACACCACTTTCCTCTCCCTCTATCGAGTTTGCACTTTAGAATATGCAACCTAACGGTGTATGACACACAACTGTGCCGACCGGTGTTTAGCAAAGTGTTTCAGTTTCAGTTGTGCAAGTTGTAGAATTCTGAAACTTCCTGAACCCAGGGGTTGGCCATCAAGTAACAGATATGCAGCTACATCACAGTTCCAAGGTTCTCATGCGCCCTAGTCTCCAGAATGACCATGTACAACAGTTACATAGTTCATCCATTGGTCGCAACTAGCTATCTGAATTGTGCTACCTACAGCTATTTGAAGCTTCCATGGCTCCTAGCTTAGGTAAGCACCCCCATCCACATGGCCATCTGCTTGGCAGAAAATAGCATGCACTGTTATTTAAGTCATTGATGTAGTGGCTTGCATGCATCATCCTTTTTAGGAGACTTGTTGAGATTCAACTTTAGGACACTGCCATTCTTTGAAGATGATACAAGTAATTGTTTCTATTTGGGTGTCCCTATATATGTGTGTGTAACTGTGTACATTGCCACCTATACTTTTACAAGTGTCTGCACTCTGCCTATTTTCCATGCATATTTTGCAGTCAAATTTGATTACATAATTAGCAAGTTGTGTTTGATGGTATCATTAGGGTCGCCAATGACTAATTAACTAAACATAACTTCAAAATAAATACATCATATTTGCAGGTAAGGTCTCCGACTCTCGATGTCAGAGTCTGGGAGCCATCTATAACCAATCTCTTTCAATCATTAGGCAACATATTTGTGAGCAAAGTTTAGGAAGAAACATTACCTTCATCAAACAATGGCCCTTCTATTGATAATACAAGGTAATATGAATTTCTTTACAAAACTTCAGTCTTCTTTTAGTCCTTTCAGAAATTAACTTGCAACTTTGTTGTCTTATAGTACTAATGGATCACAGGCAGCACAATACTTCACCACCAGCAAGCCTAAACACTCGGATCCTTTCTCTGCCAAAGAGAAGTTTATTCATGCCAAGGTGCTTGCGAGTTGTTCTTTTGCAATTGCTTCTCTGCACTTCTCCCATTATTAGCAAATAAGTGTTGAGGACAAAGTTGTCTCCAGATATCCCGATGGGAAAATGATATGGTAGTTTGTAACTTGAACATTTCTTAGGCTAAATACAGTTGTAGCCCGTCACGATTAGTTGCCAGATGGTATTTGTGCGATCCACTGATCATTTTAAGCCCTTGCAAATATTTTTGTTCTTTACAGTTGCAACCTCAAAGTTCTAGAAAAATTGTTTGTAGGTTGTATCCACATTGACAAAGTTGCTTCAAGTGCTTTTATTTAGTTTTCGTGGTCTACAAACTACATCAGGATTGACTTGTTATGTAAATTCACTTCATGCAGTTCATTTATACTACAGATGCTATATGTGAACTATTGAAGTTGACTTCCGTGATGCCCATGAAGCTAAGTGACCATTATAATGCATGGACTAGAATTTATATAGCCTGTCAGCTGGTTTAGAATGCATTTTGTAAAGTCAATATCTATCCTTTAGTTTCATGTATCATATTGCCATATATTGAGCTCTTCAGTAGTAAATGTATCATCTTAAGAGTGTACTGAAGCTAGATTTGGACGCTGACGCGTACTAACAAGTTTTCACTTTCCCGACGTGGGCGCAGGGGTGATCGACGCGGACTACCGCAGCCCGGTGGGCCTCGTGCTCTTCAACCACTCTAAGGCGGACTTCACCATGAAGCCCGGTGGCCACGTCGCACAGATGATTGTCTAGGTGATCGCGACGCTGAAGGTCGCCGAGGTGGAGGACCTCGACGCTACCGTCCGGGGGGAGGGAGGATTCGGGTCCACCGGCGTGTGAACTCCGAGCCTTGGTAGATACATCTAGAGAAGTGGTTTGTTTAGGTTGGTGGTGAACACTGGGGAAGGTACCCATGTTTTGATGATGGTTGTGTGCGTCTGATGTTAAATGGATTCTTGTGATCTCTTTCAGTTGAAATGGTTCTGTGACCTTAGTTTATTTTGCACTGGATGTGTCACTGATTTCCATCCATTAAGTACTGCATCTAATTTTTATTTTTTTAGTTCCTAATTAGCTAGTAGTAGTGTGGGGGAAAAGGTGCACACTACTAGTCCTAATTAGTTAATAGTGACGCGGGGAAAATATGCACGCTACTAGTGCTTAGGATAGTAGTAGCGTGGGTTACAAAAAAGCGTTATTGCTATATCCAGATACTAGTAGCGTTGGGACAAACAAGCGCTATTGCTAAAAAATAGATGTAGCGCCGTAGCAGTAGCGCGTCTGCCAGCGCTACTAGTAGCAAAAGAAACAGTGCTACTAGTAAGCATTTTCCTAGTAGTGTGTTGCTGCCTTGGCCTCGAAACTTCTTGTGCTGTCAAATGAGGCCATCACATGACACATGTCAGGCCCCGCATTTTTTAGACCCGCGTGCAATATTTGAGACATTTATTATACCGCTTGGGTTTCACCGCTGGAAATCACAGATCTGCAAGGTGACACATAAAATCATGCCCAGAAGCGGCATGGAAAATCCTACGTGATGTCTTTGCGACATGCGTAGGCCATTTGTGGAAGGGGCATGTCATTTCTGAGAGTAGCTCTCGGCATTGGTGAATATTTCGAGCGCGGCTATCGGTAAAGGGTAACCTAGATCTACGGTACTATCCTTTACCGAGAGCCGCACCGACAGACGCTCGGTAAAGGTTCGTGGGACACTTCAACTCTCCCCATGGTGTCTTTTTGCTCACTTATCTCTCTCTTCCCGTGCCCCCTCCCCCACCCCACCCCACCGGCGCCCCTCCAACCCCACTCCACCAGCGCCCCCTCCAACCCCACCGCACCGGCACCCCCTCCACCAAGCTGCCTCCCCCCCCCCCTCGGCGAGCTTCGTCTCACCCTCCCCCAAGCTTGTATGGATGCATGGATTTTTGTATGGTTGCATGGATGTATGGATGCATTGTTTTTTGTATGGATGCATGGATGTATGAATGTATATATGTATGTATTAATGCATGGATTTTTTTGTAGTAGTTTTTTGTTGTTGTTTTTTGTATGAATCAATAGATGGATGTACGAATGCATAGATGGATGCATAGAAGGATGGATGAATGCATGGATTGGTGCATGGATGCATACATGGATGAATGGATTTTTTTAGTAGTTTCTTGTTGAAGTTTCTTGTAGTCGTTTCTTGTAGTAGTTTTTCTTGTATTAGTTTCTTGTAGTTTTTTGTGTAGATGAGAGATGAGAGATGTTTTCAGGAGGAAGAGAAATCGACTTCTGACGATGGCGGTCAATCTGGGCGAGTTCGTCCTGTGATATACCTTTGTCACGCACGATGGACTCGCCCAGCTTGACCATGACCGAAACTCAAAATACCCGTGAGAGAGTGTCCACAATATATAAAACCACCAGAGAGTGTCCACCATATTTGATAGATGAGAGTTGTTCTTGGAGGAAAGAAATCGATTGTTATGTTCTTCTTCATTGTGTCAGGAAAGGTGTTAGCGCCGATCGATTTTGCGGTTATGGCTTCCTCCGATGACGCAGCTTCCTTTAGGGTCGACTCCACGGTCGAGGAGAAGAGCGTCGATGACCTCTTGGCGGCGCTCATTGAGAAGAACCTACAACTGATCCTAATTAAGTATTTTGAGGATCTGAAAAAGAAGAATCCGCCAACTAAGGAGAGCAAGGCCCCACCGTGTAAGGAGAAAGACGACCCGGTGCCATTGAGTCCACCGACCATCATTCCCGGCAACGCTTGGTCCTCCACTGTGGGGGATGCCCCCACATGCTCTGACTCCACAATCATTGGTTTCATCAACTACACATCGGAGTAGTCCACCTAGATAGTTTGACATTGATTTAGTGATTTAGTTATGTAGCTGCTGATATGGACTTGTATTGCCACTTGCGATGATTTTGTTTGTATAGGTGATGAATGCTCTCGTGGATTATGTATGATGTGCTATTTTAACATTGCATTCCTTCTCTACATCTTTTTCTCTTTCTTTGTAGATGAAGTGGTATGCGGTGTACAGAGGTACGTGTCCAGGAGTCTACGATTCATGGGCCCC
The DNA here is from genome assembly GCA_032464435.1 of Aegilops umbellulata. Lineage (NCBI taxonomy): Eukaryota > Viridiplantae > Streptophyta > Magnoliopsida > Poales > Poaceae > Aegilops > Aegilops umbellulata. The sequence goes on from CP136057.1 coordinate 9,695,554, forward strand.
ATGCAGCGACCAAGTGCTTTATTACCCAGGCGCCTCCCGCGACTTGTTCAATAGTAGGGAGAAGGCGGAGTATCGTTACAATCAGTATTTTCTTAAGCAGAAGAGAAAAATTGAAGTAGGCAATGGTGCAAGCCAGAAACCGCTTATCGGGTTTAGTGGATTGAAGAACTTCATAATTCTCTTTCAGTTCATCATAATTGTGGTATTGCTTTTATCATGTGGTCGCATGTAGATATGCATTGACCATTTTGTTGTTTACTATGCAGCCACTTGTACTAGCGAACTACTTTGTGACTTCAAATGAAGCTTGTGTGAACTATTTATATAATGCGTATGTGAGTTTGTTGTTAAACACTAAGACTTGAAGAACTACTTTGTGTATTGTATATATGTTTTCCCCGCAGCAATACGATGGAGAAGAGGTCGAAGCAAAACTGTCAGAGAAAGTTTACCGAGCGCCGCTCTTGGGAATCATAAGTTTGCCGAGAGTGTCTCTCGGCAAAGGCCTATGCGTTGGGAGTTGCTAGAGCTACTATGTCGAGAGGGGCACTCGATAAAGACACGACGGAACCAGTAGGCCATGAAGTCACTTTATTTTGCCGAGTAGCACTGTTTGCCTCTCGGCAAACACTTTGCCGAGTGTCCGACGGATGGCTCTCGGCAAATTCCTATTTGTCTGAGATCTCTATGCCGGGTGGCCTTTGCCGGGTGAAACTCTCGGCAAAGGCTTTGCCGGCGGTATTTGGCCCTTTGCCGAATGTCCGTGGAACCCGATGTATAGGTCGATTCCAGTAATGCCTTCTTGAAAGATGAGCTAATGCGGCTGTAGGGCTACCTCAAAGACGCGAGAGCAAACGGAGATCTGGAAATACAACAATTTCTCTCTTAATGAGTCAGATCAGAGATGCTACTTATGAGGATGAGAATGTTATTGAAGCTGCAGATTAGATGAAGAAAATAAAAAAACATAAAAAAAAGGGCTTTATGGGTGCAATTTCAAGGTATGCTCACCTGTCGAGTGATTTGACTACCCTTCATAAAGTTGGTGTTAAAATTCAGCGTGTAAGAAGGAAGCTGAGTGAGATATTTCAGAGCGTAGAATGCTTGAAAATCGACTTGGATAATCATGTTGTCGATGAGAGTCTCTAGAAGATTATGGTCCGAGGCACCAAACCTTCAAGGATGATGTTGTCATGGTTGGTTTCGAGAATGAGAACAAAGAAATAGTGGGTAAATTAATTGAGGGAGAAAATATGCTTAGTGTTGCCTCCATAGTTGCATGGGTCGGGCAAGAAAAACACCACTAGCTAGAAAAGCATACACTTCATCTGGAGTGAAGTAACACTTTGAGTCACTTGTTTGGGTGACTGCATCTCAAAAGTTCCATGATATGGAGACCTGTCTACAAAAGTAGATGACGTGAATGAGTATGAGGTGGGAAAGAAGATCCATGATATCCTCATCAAGCAAAGATACTTGGTAGTTCTCGATGATGTGTGGGAAGCGGACACATGTGAACAAATAAATAAAGCAATTAAGGCCTTTTCGGATACATCTAACTGTAGTAGAGTACTGCTTTTTTTGCGGAAAGTAGTAGAGTACTGCTAACCACAAGAAAAGAAGATGTTACGAAACATGTTGAAATGCAAACCCTTGTAGGTTCATGACGCCTTGGGAAGGGGAAACTGACTCCCATGTCGCTCGGGAAGGGCGACCCGGGAGATCCAATCGCCGCCGCCAATTCTCCCTTCCCATCGAAGCCGCACGCACCGCCGGCGCTTGCCGCGGTGGCGGCAGGGCTTGCACCTTGGACGCAGCGGTCCCTCCCAGCGGTGCGCTCCTCTGTCATGGCGGCTTGTTCCTCCAGCGATGGATCCATCTAGATTGTTGGTCCTGGTTTGCAATCTATTCATGGGTGTTGGCTGCATGGCAACGTTGAAGGCGCTCAGCGGCCGGACGCTCATGGACGAGTGGCCTCCGGTGGGTCTCGTTGTCATGGCGATTTGCCTACGTGGGTTGTTTCTGGCATCCAGCTCCCGTCGACGGGACCGAACAAGGCTCTTCGGCGAGGTGGTACTCACGTTGATGTACTCCACCATCGGTTTTAACCCCGGCCTGTGGTGGCGGCCTTGCCGTGGATTACAGTGCCTACTGAAAGGTCTTCGTGAGTAGACTTCGGCGATGAGATGCAGACTACCGACAACGACTTGATGCAGAGGGATGGATGTGTAGCGGCGGTGGTCACACATCGCATGTAGCTACTGGGATTGCAGAAAAGTGGTGGCGACAACACAAAAGTGGTGTCAATGGTGGTGCCACTCGAGCACCCGGTCTCGAGCTCCGGGGTGAAAGCCTAGGTATTATACCTGGCAATGGCGATGTTTTCATGTCGTTACCTTGTTGAAGGCATTGCTCGGATATGTTCAGACTGGTTCTTCAGGGTGAAAACCTAGATTCTGGCCTTGGATTGTTGGATCCGGTGACGGCGGCGATTGAGTGCCGCTCCCTTCCTGAAGGCGTTGCTGTTGAAGAACATCGTCAACCATGTGGTGTCATGAGATTGTTGGTGCAGATATGGTCGTGGGTGTAGTTTGCCGATCATGTATTTGATAGAGTTTTCTTTTTCTCGCTAGAGCATAGCTTTGGTCCTATATGACTTTGCTATTTGCCGGCGTGTTTTTGTGAGCGTGTGTTGATTTTAGCTGTGTGCATCTTAGTTATGCAGAGATCGGGTGTGTGCTCTTTTCTGTTTGTATCTTCTTGATGCTTCATTTTGAGCTAATAAAATCCACCCTTTGTCGAAAAAATGTAGGTTCATGATAGTGGATCATCCAAGAGATTATTCAAATGACACCACGCTGGATGGTCCGAGACACAAAGATGCAAGGTAACTCAGCCCCCCTCCTCCCTCGTGCCCTCCTTTAATTCTCTGTTATTTGATTATACTACAACAACTACCAGCGATGACGGTGGAGATCTTGGATCTGTGGAATCCTTGCGACGTCCACCACCAAAGTAATGGTGAATGGAGATCCCGGTGATACCATATATAACTGCAAAGGGCTACAACAAGGGAATCCGATATCGCCGATGCTATTCATTCTTACTATGGAACCGTTGCAAAGGTAGTTTGAGAGGGCCACGACGAGAGGCGTGTTGGAGCCCTTGGCACATACAGGTATGCAGCAGCGGTTGTCCATATTTGCGGATGATGTGGTGGTGTTCATCAAACCCAAGCCCAGGGAGATAGACATATGCAAGAACATACTGGAAATGTTTGGAGAGGCTTCGGGCTTGCGGATAAACATGGTCAAATCGGCAGCACTACCGATAAGATGCAATGATCAGGAAGCAGCTATGGTGTGCCATGGGCTGGGATGCCCGAGAGGGGCTTTTCCAATCAAGTACATTGGGCTGCCGTTGTCCTTGAGGAAGCAGTCAGCGGCACAGTTGCAGTTTCTAGTTGATCAGATGGCGAATTGTCTGCCTAAGTGGAAAGCGGCTCTAATGCCGAAGAGTGGACGTCTCACATTGGTGCAGTCTGTGCTCCGTGTCATGCCCATCCTCCCATGATGGCGCTTGACCTACCAAAGAAGACGATAGCGGCGATGAATAAGGTGTGCAGAGGATTCTTATGGTGTAGAAGAGCAGAAGCTAATGGAGGCAATTGTGCAGTTGCGTGGGATTCGGTGTGTGCGCCAAAGTGGGCTGGTGGCCTAGGGACACCTAACCTCAGATGGCTGAATGTGGCCATGCAAGCCAGGTGGTCATGGCTCGCAAGAGTGGACACGAGCAGAGCTTGGAGCGAGTTCAAAATTAAGACCCCAAAAGAAGCAAAGTTACTTGTCCATGCGGCTATGAGGAGTGAAGCACATTGCGGTCTTCATACGCTTTTCTGGGAGGATCGCTGGATCAACGGTATGCGGGTGCAAGAGATCGCACCAACGATCTATGGCATGATCCCAAGGCGCATCAGATTGGTGAAGTCAGTCGCTCAAGCTGTAGAGAATGGGTCTTGGGCAACAGATGTTGGCCTGAATATTGGTGTGGCCGCACTGCAGGAATACCTGGAGCTTTGGATTAAAGTAAGCACGTGGGAGCCGCAGGCGGATGTGCCGGACATGGTCTCTTGGGCATGGGAGACCAATGGCCGCTTCTCGGTGCATTTTGCTTACGCGGCAAAATTCAGGGGCCGGACGGTGGAGCCTATGGCTGAGCTGACGTGGAAGTCTCGGGCCCCATCTACCTGCAAGTTCTTTGCTTGGCTTGCCTTAAGAAACATGTGTTGGACCTCAGACAGACTGGCAAGGAGAGGCCTCCCACATCAAGATGCATGCCCCTTATGCGACCAAGAGGACGAAACTATCGATCATGTGCTACTGACGTGTGTCTTTGCCCGGTCAGCTTGGGCCGTAGTATGTGAGGCTCTGGGCAAGCTGGACTGGACACCAACTGCACAGGATTCCCTAGCCCTCTGGCTTGAGGTAAAGCATGGGATAAACGACTGGCACAAGAAGGATCTTCATATGGTTTTCTTACTAACATTGTGGGAGTTGTGGAAGCATCGTAATGCTATTGTATTCGATGGGGCATCTCCTTCATTAGGCGTACTCCTAGATAAGAGTCAGGTCGGAAGGAAGAATGTGGTCTATGGCCGGCAAGTTTAAAAGGAACATGGACCCGTTCTTCCTTTGGCTTGAACGGTGGGCCAGTAGTGAGGATTAGGAGTGTTGTAATGTGACCCTTGTAAATATGATGAAGGCATTATTTGCCTTTCTTCTTTAATATATAATATGCACACTCGTGCATATTCGGAAAAAAAAACTACCAGCGATGAGAACGCCCTGCCTTTTGGAGATCATAGGGCGTCGCGATGTTCTCCCTGCCGGAGAAGAATAGTACTACTAGTTACGAAGGAATCATGGTCCTATGGTAGGTGCATGTCTGTCAAGTGGCCCTTTCAACGTACCCCTGCCTTCCTGTCAGTTTAGCTGAATCAATGTGTGACCGTTGAGTATTTTGTACTCCCTCCGTCCGGAAATACTTGTCATTAAAATGGATAAAAATGGATGTATTTATAATTAAAATACACCCAAATACATCCATTTCAATGACAAGTATTTCCGGACGGAAGGAGTATTAAACTCTATGTACTGTTCCTGTATGGGGATTATCACAAACAAGCCATACTCTATGTACTGTACAATTATCAGCTCATGTTGTTCAGTCTTATTTGGGCACAGTTAATGAGCAATCACTTCTGCAATAAAGTTCGCCTTGTGCAGTGATATTTTATCATGATTTTTATTGTATCAAGTGAGGCGTCGGTGGAGACGACGAGAGCCCTAGCTTGGATGACAGCAATTTTGATGCCAGTTTGGCATGTTGGTAAAAAAAATTCAGAACAAGATTAAGACCGACGCCCTGCTACTCCGTTTTGGTCTTGCAATGCTACTCTGCTTTCTAAACTCTGTTTTGGGCAGCGATTGTAGCTAACCATCAAACTTAATAAAGCCAACCGGGTTCCCTAAGAAAACAAGATTGTTTTTTCGATAAGGATGTAGGAGTACTTTATTAACTCAAACTATATAGAACATCACAAGAAATCCTTTCATTTGGTCAACCGTGGTCACAGCCTAAAATTGCGCTAAAATGCTACCTAGTAGTCACTTGGCCAGAAAAAGTGACTGAGAAAGAAAAAAAAATAATAAGAAGAAAGAAACCAAAATGAAACAGAGAGAACTTTTACTACGCTTGGAAACAACAAGCGCTATGTCCATTTGTATGTAGCAGTGAGGCTTGGAAACTACAGTATAAACTAGTAGTATCGTTGTATAGAACTATATCCTTACACAAATTCCTGAATATTCTACCATGGATAGCATGATAACAGTCCAGTACAGCAGCAAAATCTTCAGGAGAATACGGCCTGTTCCTTGCCGTTTACTTATTTTGTTCAAATTGTACCCTTGTGGTTTATGACTCTGTTGTCTACACAAGATACGGTCGTGGGGATCGACGGCAGCAGTAACAGAAGTTGTGCCTGCTCTGCCAATGTGGTCTTATTGCCCAAGAAGGACGGCGCTGAGGGGATCTCGGACTATAGGCCTATCAGTCTTATCCACGCCGTTGCCAAAATCATCGCCAAGGTGCTGTCCATTCGCCTAGCGCCGCTCATGGATGCTCTGGTTTCCAATGCGCAGAGTGCATTTATCAAGAAGAGAAGCATTCATGATAATTTCATGTATGTTCGCAACTTCGCTCGTCGGCTGCACAAGTGCAAGACTCCAGCTCTATTATTCAAGCTGGACATCAAAAAGGCTTTTGACTCAGTCCGATGGGAGTATGTCTTGGATCCCATGCAACGCATGGGGTTCCCTGATAAATTCAGAAATTGGATTGCGGCATTGCTTTCGTCCTCGTCCTTGCGCTTCCTCCTCAACGGCCTGCCTGGCCTCCCCATCAGGCATGGACGTGGTTTTCGCCAAGGAGACCCCATCTCGCCTCTGCTCTTCGTGCTCGCAATTGACCCGTTGCACAAGATCCTCGACTTGGCTACGCGCAAGGGAATCATTCATAAGATTCGTGGCCGAGGTACAATGGTCAGAACCTCCCTCTATGCGGATGACGCCGCCGTGTTCATCGCGCCAATTGAGAGTGATATTGACAACCTTGCAACCATCTTAAAAGGCTTTGGAGACGTCACGGGCCTTTGCACCAACTTCCACAAAAGCTCTGTCGTTCCCATTCGATGCGCCAACCTTGATCTTGTGAGTATTCTCAGCAGCATCCCGGCGACCAGGGCGTTTTTCCATATCAAATACTTGGGCCTCCCGCTCTCGGTTTGGAGACTGAAGAAAGTTGACTTCCAATACCTCCAGGACAAGGCAGCTGGAAAATTGGTCACCTGGGATGGGCAGAACATCACCACCATTGGGCGCACGGCCCTTGTTCGCTCTGTTATCACCTCTCAGGCTGTGTACTCCATCACACCACTCATTGTCCCTCAGGGTTCCCTTGACAACCTCAACAAGATTGAGCGAGCTTTTCTTTGGTCCGGCTCTGACAAGACCACCGGTGCCAAATGTAAAGTCAACTGGGACATGGTCTGCCGCCCCACCAGCTATGGGGGTTTGGGTGTTCTTAACACCGACAAATTTGCTCGTGCTTTGAGGCTCAGATGGCTTTGGTTTGAATGGAAAGAGCCGTCCAAGCTCTGGGTCGGCCTGGGCAACCCTTGCACCGAGGAGGACCGTGATTTTTTCTACGCCTCCACTTCCATCATCGTGGGCAATGGGGCCAAAACGCCTTTTTGGGACTCCCCCTGGCTGCTTGGCCGCAAGCCGAAGGACATTGCACCTCTCGTCTTTGAGGCCTCGAGGAGAAAGAACTAGAAGGTGCGAGAGGCTATTACAGAGAATGCTTGGATGCTTACGATCAGACGAGACATTACCATCACTGGCTAGCATGTGCGGGAATTTTTCACCCTCTGGATGCTCATCCATGACATACACCTTGACATCCACTCTGAGGATGACATCATTTGGAAGCACTCTTCGAATGGCTCATATTCGGCGTCCACTGCATACAAGGCACAATTTCTGGGTTTGACGCTTTCCCCCATGGACTCCATGGTCTGGAAAATGTGGGCGCCCCCAAAGGTCAAATTCTTCTCTTGGCTGGCCTTACAAGATCGGATTTGGACCGCCGACATGGCTGGGACAACTGCAGTCTTTGCCCGCTCTGTAAGCAGGTGCAGGAGTCGGGCGTCCACCTATTCGCCAAATGCCGCTTCACCTTGAGGCTTTGGCGGATGCTCATTGACAAGTATGGGCTTGCGCATCTGGACCCTTCTGACTGGCACCTTGAGGATTCCCTCCTCTCTTGGTGGGACAAGCGCACCAATTCGAGCATTCCGGATCGTCGAGCCATGGCCTCCCTTACCATGCTCGTATCCTGAACAATTTGGAATGAAAGGAACGCTAGAGTCTTCCGCCACAAAGAGACGCCACCGCCAATCCTTCTCAAGCTTATTATAGATGAGGCCAATCTATGGGTTACTGCAGGGGCTAAACAATTAGGGAAAATTGTATCGCGTGAGTAATTGTCATGCCGTACTTCGGCCTTGTGTAACTCTACAAAACTCTATTCTCGTCTACTTTAATAGATGAGGCAAATCTTTTGCCTCCGTTTCGAATTTTTTTATTATTGCTGTGATGGTGAGCGCTGAGAATATTTTGTCAAAAACAGAAGATTGACACGACATGTATCAGATAAATTTGGTGGTATTGTTGTTTTCAGACATTGTATATGCACGAACATGCCAAACTGGTACCAAAATTACCGTCACATATTATTTATACTGCTACTCCGTACTAAAGTTATATTAAAACTGCGATAACTAATATGGATAGGAGGGAGTAGTATATCCCTGGCCTCCGTCGGAGTGAGTAATGACCACATACATCTTTCCGATGCACAAGAAAAACATGAGTAGAGTAGTATTCAAGATCGACATCAAAAAGGCTTGTGCTAAACTCAAATGGCCATTTTTCCAACAAGACGATAAAGGGTTTCCCCCCGCTTTATATTATAAAGCAACAACCGAGTATACATCACCGAAACAACAAAAAGAAAGAAGAAGAAGAAAAAAGATAGGCGACAGAGGATACAAGATGCTACCGAACAACTGTCCTGACTACCCTAGCAGCTAGGACATCGAGGACCCCGGAAACACTAGGACATGCCCCCGAAACGCTCACGCTAATGGAACGACCCGCCGCCAGAGGAAGAGCACAGCCGTCAGCTCCCATTTCGTTGCCCGGCCATCCGAGAGCTCGCCCATGAGCCTGGATGGACTGGGAGAGGATGGCAACACGCCACCACGCCGGCAAAGCCAATCCGATCATCGCCACTGCCTCAGGCCACAACCACAAGGATCATCGAGCGTTGTCGAGCAGGAACAACTGAAGAACCCGGCAAACTGACCACGCCAAAGCCACGACCACCACCACCCGTTCCAAGGTAGCGTCTTCAGGAAGAAAGCGACGCCAAGGCGCCGCCACCGCCCAATCCGAGGGGATTTGGGTTTTCTCCCAGGACAAGGAGAGGGGGGCATGGGCTAGGACTCGATACCGACCCCAAGAAGTAGAACGGTGATGGAGCACCGTCGACATCATGGCTGCCGCAGCCCGCCAAGGGTTTCCCCCATCCGTAGCCCACCCCTGACCAACCGCCAAACCAGCCACATGTGGTCGCCGGCAGCCGGGGCGGCGGGGGCGGCCAAAAAACACGAAGGACGCCGTCTTCAAATCGAGATCCGTGCTCACCGCCGACTCGCTGCCCGCACGGCCAAGTCCAGCGCCCGGAACCATCGGCACCAGCCCCCCCCCATCGCCAGGGAGGGGCACCCTCGCCGGAGGAGGCAGCCGCCACAACACATGTGCCAACAGAACTGGAGGCTCCGCCACCTACCCCGCCAGGCGCCGGCCACGGCAAGGAAGGCCGCCCATGGTGCAGGCTGCATGCAGCCCCCCACCCGTTGGGACGCCGGTGCTAGATCTGGCCGGATCCAACAAGTGCGCCACCACCACTGACCCGCGCCTCGCCACAAGAGCATGCCCGGAGCGTCATGCCGCCAGCCACACGTGTCGCCGCCCAGATCAGTCGTTGCCGCACCGCTGCGCCCCGTGCCAGCGCAGCGCCTCCGTGCACCCGAGCTGTCTCGCGCCAGCCAGGGGAGGGGGACCGAGGCCCCGCCGCCGCCGAGGCCAGCCGGACTTCACCCACAGGCCCTTGTCGGCGGCGGCGAGGGGAGGAGGAGGGAGGAAGGGCGCGGAGTGCCGATGGCTAGGGTTTCCCCCCGTCGCTCGTGGGAGTGACGCGGGGGTGGGGGGTCTTGTTGAAGCCATTTCTCCAACAAGCCCTGAGAATGAAAGATTTGTCCAACAAATGGCGACAATGGGTCAAATTTTTTGTTTCTCGAGGTAGTGTGGCAATTAAAGTTAATGATGACGTCGGTCATTACTTTCAGACAAAAAAGGATTTTACGTTAGGGTGACCCCATTTATACAATGTTACTTAAAATTATCGCTAACATGTTGGCTATCCTCATTGATCACGGTAAAGCAAGACTTTCAGATTGTAGGACTAGTGCGACCCCTAGTGGACGGTGAAGGAAATATGCCCTAGAGGCAATAATAAAGTTATTATTTATTTCCTTAATTCATGATAAATGTTTATTATTCATGCTAGAATTGTATTAACCGGAAACATAATACATGTGTGGATATATAGACAAACAGAGTGTCACTAGTATGCCTCTACTAGACTAGCTTCTTAATCAAAGATGGTTAAGTTTCCTAACCATAGACAAAGGAGTTGTCATTTGATTAACAAGGTCACATCATTGGTTGAATGATCTGATTGACATGACCCAATCCATTAGCTTAGCACTTGATCGTTTAGTATGTTGCTATTGCTGTTATCCATGACTTATACATGTTCCTATGACTATGAGATTATGCAACTCCCGTTTACCGGAGGAACACTTTGGGTACTACCAAACGTCACAACGTAACTGGGTGATTATAAAGGAGTACTACAGGTGTCTCCAAAGGTAGATGTTGGGTTGGCGTATTTCAAGATTAGGATTTGTCACTCCGATTGTCGGAGAGGTATCTCTGGGCCCTCTCGGTAATGCACATCACATAAGCCTTGCAAGCATTGCAACTAATGTGTTAGTTGTGAGATGATGTATTACGGAACGAGTAAAGAGACTTACCGGCAACGAGATTGAACTAGGTATTGGATACCGACGATCGAATCTCGGGTAAGTAACATACCGATGACAAAGGGAACAAACGTATGTAGTTATGCGGTCTGACCGATAAAGATCTTCGTAGAATATGTAGGAACCAATATGGGCATCCAGGTCCCGCTATTGGTTATTGACCGGAGACGTGTCTCGGTCATGTCTACATTGTTCTCGAACCGTAGGGTCCGCACGCTTAAGGTTTCGATGATGGTTATATTATGAGTTTGTGTATTTTGATGTACCGAAGGAGTTCGGAGTCCCGGATGTGATCACGGACATGACGAGGAGTCTCGGAATGGTCGAGACATAAAGATTGATATATTGGACAGCTATGTTCGGACATCGGAATGGTTCCGAGTGGTTTCGGATAATACCGGAGTGCCGGAGGGGTTACCGGAACCCCCCGGGGAAGTAATGGGCCTTATTGGGCCACGAGGGAAGAGAGAGGGCTGCGCCAGGAGGTGGCGCGCCCCCCCCCCCCATGAGGAGTCCGAATTGGACAAGGAGGGGGGCGCGGCCCCCTTTCCCTCTCCCTCTCCCTCTCCTTTCCTTCCCCCTTCCCCAATCCTAGTTGGACTAGGAAAGGGGAGTCCTACTCCCACCGGGAGGAGGACTCCCCCTCCCTTTGGCGCGCCCCCTAGGGCCGGCCGGCCTCCCCCTTGCTCCTTTATATACGGGGGCAGGGGGCACCCCAAGACACACAAGTTGATCCTTGAGATCGTTCCTTAGCCGTGTGCGGTGCCCCCCTCCACCATATTCCACCTCGGTAGTATTGTTGCAGCGCTTAGGCGAAGCCCTGCGATAGTAGAACATCAAGATCGTCACCACGCCGTCGTGCTGACGGAACTCTTCCTCCCCGGTGCTTTGCTGGATCGGAGCCCGAGGAGCGTCACCGAGCTGTACGTGTGTCAAGAACTCGGAGGCGCCGGAGTAACGGCGCTGGGATCGGTTGGATCGCGATGAGATCGTACGACTACTTCCTCTACGTTGTGATCGCTTCCGCTTCGGTCTACAAGGTATGTAGACAACACTCTCCCCTCTCGTTGCTATGCATCACCATGATCTTGCGTGTGCGTAGGAAATTTTTTGAAATTACTACGTTCCCCAACAGTGGCATCTGAGCCTAGGTTTTTATGGTTTGATGTTATATGCACGAGTAGAACACAAGTGAGTTGTGGACGATACAAGTCATACTGCCTACCAGCATGTCATACTTTGGTTCAGCGGTATTGTTGGATGAGACGACCCGGACCAACCTTACGCGTACGCTTACGCGAGACCGGTTCCCTCGACGTGCTTTGCACACAGATGGCTTGCGGGAGACTTCTCACCAACTTTAGTTGAACCGAGTATGGCTACGCCCGGTCCTTGAGAAGGTTAAAACGGAGTCTATTTGACGAACTATCGTTGTGGTTTTGATGCGTAGGTAAGATGAGTTCTTGCTTAAGCCCGTAGCAGCCACGTAAAACTTGCAACAAACAAGGTAGAGGACGTCTAACTTGTTTTTGCAGGGCATGTTGTGATGTGATATGGTCAAGGCATGATGCTAAATTTTATTGTATGAGATGATCATGTTTTGTAACCGAGTTATCGGCAACCGGCAGGAGCCGTATGGTTGTCGCTTTATTGTATGCAATGCAATCGCCCTGTAATGCTTTACTTTATCACTAAGCGGTAGCGATAGTCGTAGAAGCATAAGATTGGCGAGACGACAACGATGCTATGATGGAGATCAAGGTGTCGCGCCGGTGACGATGGTGATCATGATGGTGCTGCAGAGATGGAGATCATGAAGCACAAGATGATGATGACCATATCATATCACTTATATTGATTGCATGTGATGTTTATCTTTTTATGCATCTTATCTTGCTTTGATTGACGGTAGCATTATAAGATGATCTCTCACTAAATTATCAAGAAGTGTTCTCCCCGAGTATGCACCGTTGCCAAAGTTCGTCGTGCCCAGACACCACGTGATGATCGGGTGTGATAAGCTCTACGTCCATCTACAACGGGTGCAAGCCAGTTTTGCACATGCAGAATACTTGGGTTATACTTGACGAGCCTAGCATATGCAGATATGGCCTCGGAACACGGAGACCGAAAGGTCGAGCGTGAATCATATAGTAGATATGATCAACATGAAGATGTTCACCATTGAAAACTAATCCATTTCACGTGATGATCGGTTATGGTTTAGTTTGATTTGGATCACGTGATCACTTAGATGATTAGAGGGATGTCTATCTAAGTGGGAGTTCTTAAGTAATATGATTAATTGAACTTAAATTTATCATGAACTTAGTCCCTGATAGTATCTTGCTTGTTTATGTTGATTGTAGATAGATGGCTCGTGCTGTTGTTCCGTTGAATTTTAATGCGTTCCTTGAGAAAACAAAGTTGAAAGATGATGGTAGCAATTACACGGACTGGGTCCGTAACTTGAGGATTATCCTCATTGCTGCACAGAAGAGTTACGTCCTGGATGCACCGCTAGGTGCCAGGCTTGCTGCTGGAGCAACGCCAGAAGTTTTGAACGTCTGGCAGAGCAAAGCTGATGACTACTCTATAGTTTAGTGTGCCATGCTTTACGGCTTAGAACCGGGACTTCAACGACGGTCTGAGAACCATGGAGCATATGAGATGTTCCAAGAGTTGAAGTTGATATTCCAACAGAATGCCCGGATTGAGAGATATGAAGAATCCAATAAGTTCTATAGCTGCAAGATGGAGGAGAATGGGTCTGTCAGTGAGCACATACTCAGAATGTCTGGGTATTACAATCACTTGAGTCAACTGGGAGTTAATCTTCCGGATGATTGTGTCATTGACAGAATTCTTCAATCACTGCCACCAAGCTACAAAGGCTTCGTGATGAACTATAATATGCAAGGGTTAGTTAAGACTATGCCCGAGCTCTTCGCAATGCTAAAGGCTGCGGAGGTAGAAATCAAGAAGGAGCATCAAGTGTTGATGGTCAATAAGACCACTAGTTTCAAGAAGAAGGGCAAAGGGAAGAAGAAGGGGAACTTCAAGAAGAACAGCAAGCAAGTTGCTGCTCAGGAGAAGAAACCCAAGTCTGGACCTAAGCCTGAAACTGAGTGCTTCTACTGCAAGCAGACTGGTCACTGGAAGCGGAACTGCCCCAAGTATTTGGCGGATAAGAAGGATGGCAAGGTGAACAAAGGTATATGTGATATACATGTTATTGATGTGTACCTTACTAGAGCTCGCAGTAGCACCTGGGTATTTGATACTGGTTTTGTTGCTAATATTTGCAACTCGAAACAGGGACTACGGATTAAGCGAACACTGGCAAAGGACGAGGTGACAATGCGCGTGGGAAATGGTTCCAAAGTCGATGTGATCGCAGTCGGCACGCTACCTCTACATCTACCTTCGGGATTAGTATTAGACCTAAATAATTGTTATTTGGTGCCAGCGTTGAGCATGAACATTATATCTGGATCTTGTTTGATGCGAGACGGTTATTCATTTAAATCAGAGAATAATGGTTGTTCTATTTATATGAATAATATCTTTTATGGTCATGCACCCTTGAAGAGTGGTCTATTTTTGATGAATCTCGATAGTAGTGATACACATATTCATAATGTTGAAGCCAAAAGATGCAGAGTTGATAATGATAGTGCTACTTATTTGTGGCACTGCCGTTTAGGTCATATCGGTATAAAGCGCATGAAGAAACTCCATAATGATGGACTTTTGGAGTCACTTGATTATGAATCACTTGGCACTTGCGAACCGTGCCTCATGGGCAAGATGACTAGAACACCGTTCTCCGGTACTATGGAGAGAGCAACAGATTTGTTGGAAATCATACATACAGATGTATGTGGTCCGATGAATATTGAGGCTCGTGGCGGATATCGTTATTTTCTCACCTTCACAGATGATTTGAGCAGATATGGGTATATCTACTTACACTGGTAGAAAAAAGCCCTCTAGTCCCGGTTCGCAACAGCCTTTAGCCCCGGCTGTGCAACCGGGACTAAAGGGTCGCGACTAAAGCCCCCCCCCCCTCTTTAGCCGCGGCTCTTCCGGACCGCGACAAAAGGCTTTAGTCCCGGTTCTTGTGGCTGACCGGGACTAAAGGCCCGCCACGTGGTCGCCCGTGGTCCGTCGGGGCCGAGGACCTTTAGTCCCGGCTCTCGTGGCCAGCCGGGACTAAAGGCCTCCTCCGCAGGTTTAGGGTTTTAGCCCCCCTAAACCTGGTTTCTTTTTAATTTGTATTGTTTTATTTGTTTTATATTTTATTTTGTGTTTTATTTTATTTTTGATGAAGTTTCAGTACACATATTCTACGCTACTATATATATACATGCATATGAAATTTCAAACAAGAAGAATTCAAGAGGAATATATAATATATATATATACAACTTTGAACAAGTTTCCATACACAATTACGATGGATGACCATATACAACTTCGAACAAGTTTCAATCTCGGGTATGCATATAAATTTCTACGTCCTCGGTATAGTGTTGTCCTTTAGGATCGATGACTTCCCTCATTAAAAATCCTGCTAATTCTTCTTGAATTGGTCAGAAGCGAGCTTCTGGACTAAGCCTCCTCCGCAAGTTATCCCTCGCGTTCCGCACGCTAGCTGATTCCTTCCGCTCAGTGGTTTCTCTCCGGATGTTCTCACAAACATAGTATCCACATAGATCGGTCGCCGGTGGCTGCTGATCCACATTAACTAACTTTCTGAAATCTAGCTCATGTTTGAATTCACCGACAATTTCTTCTGAAAACCGTCTCCAAACCCTACAGGGCAAAGAAAATCAAATGAATAAGGGGGTTATATTAGTTAGTTGATATTAGGAAATGAACGAAAGAGACCGATCGATATAGAGCTCAAATGATTGAAAATAATTACTTTTTCAGCATTTTTCTCATGTCGGCCCAATGCTTTGGATCCGAATCCTTAGAGTCGCTGATTAGAACTGTGGAGGTGTGAAGTTCAATATTTAGCAGAATCCAGTGGAACCTGCGGACACGTTACATGCACAGTCATGCATAACTCATCGATTAGACATACCATGCATGGAGTAAACAAAAGAGAATGGGCACAAGAGAGAAAACACTCACCCAAAATGGTAAGGAAATAGAATATGACTTTTGAGTTGATGCTTTCTAAGAAACTTGTACAGGTCTTTCTCCACATCTTCGGGGTGATGTTGTAACACATGTCCATTAACGATATGTGGGTCAATGAACCCAACATCATGGATGTTTCTTATTTTGCATTCCCAAATCTTCATTCTGCATAATAGCGTACCAAACAATATAGTTAGGACAATATATATATATATAGTGCAGGCAATAATGAAGAACGAGATGAGGTAGAAATAAATCACTTACAGAACGTAGCAACTCAGCATAGATTTGTCGAGGGCGCGCAGATTGAACAGCTGGAACAATTCACTCATATGAATTTCTACAGAGTACCGTTTGGTGTGATGCTGTTCTGTAACATCCGCATAAACATATTCTTTGTCGGCCCATGACATGAATTGCTTGTACCAACGTAGCAGATTTCGCATTTGTTGTGGTAGACTATTTTCCTGCTCAGGCTCGACGAGAGGCCCCTTCCGCACATATTGGAATGCTATCTCACCTACAGGCGCATCCTCAAGGTCTAAGCAGGCACGAAGAGTCAAACCCATCTCGGACGCTTGTTGCATGGCACCCGCTACAGTCAATCCAAGTGCTGCCGCAGCTGCTATGATCTCGGGGTCCTCTTCCGGACCGGCTTTCACTATGAGCGGGGGGATCGATTGTTTCTTCTGCATCCCGAGCTGGTCAACTTGTTTCCCGCTTTTTTTACGACTTTCTTCCTCCTTCAACATTTTTGCTTGCTTACGAAGTTCATGTCCATAGTCGTCAGGCATATTCAGCTCGGCTTGGGACGGTGTCGTCAAAAAATCCTTAGCCCACTTCTTTTGCTTCTCAGTGAATACTTGCTTGGGCTCAGGCTGTTTTTTGGCCTTCATATCCGCCTTCCATTTCTCATAATCAGCAGCCGCGGCCAATGTGAGGTCAGCTTCACTAAGTTCCCCAGGCCTTGGGAGGAGAGGCTTCAGTGATGGCTCCGGTACCCTTGTGGTCTTAGGTACATAAGGGTCCGGGTTAATAGTCCAGGAGCGGGTTTCCTTGCTGTCCGCCTGCTTCTGCTTCTTCGCCGGAGGTGGATTGGGGGGCGTCTGCTTACCCGCCGGAGGTGGATTGGGGGGTGTCGTACCCGCCAGAGGAGGATTGGGGGGCGTCGTACCCGCCGGATGTTGTGGATCGGGGGACGGCGTCGAATGGCGTGAAGGAGGTGTAGGTGAACCACCACGACCACCACCACCGCCACCACCGCCACCACCACCACCACCACCATCGGAGGGGGGTGGACTTGCTGGCCTTGGCGCCTCTCCTGGAAACACTATGTACTTCTTTTTCCATAGAATGTACTGGCGCTTGACATCTCCAAGTCTTCTCTCCCCTTCGGGTGTAGGTTTGTCAATCTCGAGGTCCTCAAACCCTTGGACTATGTCTTCCACCATGACACGAGCATAGCCATATGCAATGGGGTTGTTGTGGTGGAGTGCTCCAGGTGTACAGGGTAAAGCACTGCCGCTAGCTACCTTCATGGAAATGTTCCCCACGGGATAATGCAGATCACAGTCTTTCATCTCCTTTACATCATCCACGGGGTAGTGAGGCTCCGGTGCACGAGTCTCGATCATCGGTGCACTAGCACAAGGCGGGGCATCCGTGGAAGCCACGCTGCTTCTCTGCTGCTGGCTTTCGCGATCCGCTTCATGATCTTCATGCGGCCCTGCAGCCGATTTTCTTTCATTAGTACATGCACGGTCTGCTTCAACTCATGGAGTTCCGATGCAAACTTCGTCATAAGATCTGCATCCCGGTCCGTCTTTCTCTTACGGCTTCTGTAACCGTACGGGTCATTGTCCTGGGAAAACCCTACTTTCCACGGAACTTTGCCTTTGCCTCGTACACGTCCTCCGTGTTCATCATTCCCGAGGGCTAAAGTCAGTGCGTCTTTCTCTCTGTTGAACTTGATCAAGCCCGCTTGAGCTTGGGTCATTGCGTCAATAAGGGCTTGGGTCGGAGCAAAGTGTCGATGCCGGTGAACACACTCCCCTGTCTCCGGGTCTAGCGACCCCCCATGCCCGTACCACCAGCTTTTGGCCCTTGGGTCCCATCCCTCTGTACCTAGAGGGATTCCTCGCACCCTCAGGTCCTCCTCCATCTTCTGCCACCTAGGGTCCGCAATGCGGTATCCTCCTGGCCCCATAACATGATGGTACTTTTTCTTACCCGCATTATCCTTATTTTTTTTCGATATTTCCTTGAAATGGTCCGATTGCTTTTGCCTCACAAATTCTGGCCAATCATCTTTCAGTTTCTCATGTTGTCCATTGAAATCCGGAGTCTTGCCCTTGTTGACATAGTCACGGGTTAAATTTTTCTTGAAGTTCCGGAATGCATCGGCCATCTTCTGAAGAGCGAACTCTTTAACTAGCCTCCTCCTCTGACGTCCACCCGGAACCTCGTTACCGAATTCATCGACTTTGTTGTATTCCGGAGGTAGAATGAAATGTTCCATAAGCTTTCTCCAGCAATCCTTTTTCGTTCTCTTGTCGACAAAACTGAAACCAAGACGTGCCTTCTTTGGCTCATTCCATTCCTGGACGGTGATCGAGACGTTGTCTCTAACAACGACTCCGCATTGGTTGACAAACTTTGAGGTGTGCTGTAGGGGCTTGCCGGTTTCACTGACAGACTCAATGGCATATGTTTCTCCTGTTCTCATCGCCTTGGATTTGCCACGATGCTTTGTCGTACTCGATCCGGATCCGGAGGGCTAAAAAAAGAAAGAGAGTCGCGCGCGTTAATACATATGTATTCACATTTCAGTAAGTTTGTATCACGAGAGGCTCTCAATGTATATAAATACCTCGCCGGAGGTGGTTGTTGCTACTTGCAATTGGAGATCGTCGGTTGTTGACGGTTGACCTCCTCGACAATGTCCGTTCCTTCACCTTCTTGTTCATCGTCACCGGCAAGGTTCAGATAAGAAGAGACTACATCATCCTCTTGTTGCTCATCTTCTGAGCCCGGCACATAAGGAATCTCGTTGTTGATGATGCCCATTAAATAACGTTCAGCCTCCGGATCCCTAAGCGGCTCGGTTCTGTCGTCCGCCATATGTCACTCCTGCATGTAGTAAAAATTCTTTAAGTGTAAAGGAATTAAAAAATAAGATTAAGGGGACATAGAGGAGGAGGAATTAAAAAATAAGATTTTTTAAGTAAAAAATCTTTTTTTCTTCTTCTTCCTTTCTTCTTCCTCTTTCTTCTTCTTCCTTTCTTCTTCTTCCTTTTTCTTTTCTTCTTCTTTCTTTCTTCTTCTTCCTTTCTTCTTCTTTCTTTCTTCTTCTTCCTTTCTTCTTCCTTTCTTCTTTCTTTCTTCTTCTTCCTTTTTCTTTTTTCTTTCTTTCTTCTTCTTCCTTTCTTCTTCCTTTCTTCTTCATTTTTTCTTCTTCCTTTTTCTTTCTTCTTTCTTTTGGTTTTCATTTGGTTTTCATTTTTTTCTTCTTCCTTTTTCTTTCTTGTTTTTTCTTCTTCCTTTTTCTTTCTTCTTCCTTTCTCCTTCTTTCTTTCTTCTTTCCTTTCTTCTTCTTTCCTTTCTTCTTTCTTTCTTCTTCTTCCTTTTTCTTTTTTCTTTCTTTCTTCTTCTTCCTTTGTTTTTCTTCTTCCTTTGTTTTTCTTCTTCCTTTTTCTTTTTCTTTTTTTCTTCTTCCTTTGTTTTTCTTCTTCCTTTCTTTTTTCTTCTTTCTTTTTCTTTCTTGTTTTTTTTCTTCTTCTTTTTTCTTCTGTTTTCTTTTATACCACCATTTTTGCACTTTTAATTATGCACTTTTATGTTTTCTTTTATGTTTTCTTTTTTCTTTTTTTCTTCTTCCTTTGTTTTTCTTTTTCCTTTCTTTTTTCTTCTTTCTTTTTCTTTCTTGTTTTTTTTCTTCTTCTTTTTTCTTCTGTTCACATCAGAACAGAGGGGGCGAGGCGGGGCGACGGCGCGGGGACGATCGAACAGAGGGGGCGAGGCGGGGCGACGGCGCGGGGACGATCGAACAGAGGGGGCGAGGCGAGGCGGGGCGACGGCGCGGGGACGGCGCGCGCGGGGACGGCGCGGCGACGGCGCGGCGACGGCGAGGCGGGGACGGCGCGGGGACGGCGCGGCGACGGCGATCGAGGCGGGGACGGCGCGGGGACGGCGCGGCGACGGCGAGGCGGGGCGACGGCGCCGACGACAGAGGGGGAAGGGAGGAGGAGGAGCTCACGGCGGCGCGGGGACGCGGGGACGGCGCGGCG
Source organism: Aegilops umbellulata (assembly GCA_032464435.1). NCBI lineage: Eukaryota > Viridiplantae > Streptophyta > Magnoliopsida > Poales > Poaceae > Aegilops > Aegilops umbellulata. Next base: position 9,715,783 of record CP136057.1, read on the forward strand.
ACGGCGAGGCGGGGCGTCGGGGCGTCGGCGTCGGGGCGTCGGGTCGGAGAGAATGAGGAGGCGAACTGCTAAATGGTATATATATAGTAGGACCTTTAGTCCCGGTTGGGGAGGAGGACCGCGACTAAAGGTGGCCTTTAGTCCCAGTGCGCCTCCCCAACCGGGACTAAAGGTGTTTGGCGCCGCGTTCGTTCCCGCGCAGACCGACCCTTTAGTCCCGGTTGGGGAGGCGGACCGGGACTAAAGGGTGCCCTTTAGTCCCGGTCCGCCTCCCCAACCGGGACTAAAGGTCCGTGGTGGCATATTTTTAGTTTTAAAATCTTAAAAGTACAATTATATATCAAAAAAATCAGAAAAATAAAACTAATTCATTTTAAAATCTTAAAAATACAATTATATATCGAAAAAATCAAAAAAATAAAACTAATTCATTTTAAAATCTTAAAAATACAATTATATATCAAAAAAATCAGAAAAATAAAACTAATTCATTTTAAAATCTTAAAAATACAATTATATATCAAAAAAATCAGAAAAATAAAACTAATTCATTTTAAAATCTTAAAAATACAATTATATATCAAAAAAATCAGAAAAATAAAACTAATTCATTTTAAAATCTTAAAAATACAATTATATATCAAAAAAATCAGAAAAATAAAACTAATTCATTTTAAAATCTTAAAAATACAATTATATATCAAAAAAATCAGAAAAATAAAACTAATTCATTTTAAAATCTTAAAAATACAATTATATATCAAAAAAATCAGAAAAATAAAACTAATTCATTTTAAAATCTTAAAAATACAATTATATATCAAAAAAATCAGAAAAATAAAACTAATTCATTTTAAAATATTAAAATCCCTTGAAGGTTTGACAAAAGGTTTGATACATCATTCAGTTCATCGACCAAATACAAAGTTTGGTACAATTATACATTATTACACATCAATTCTTCCCTTGGACGTCCCTGCTTGCTTACGATTGTGCCGTATCCATGGAGCATCCTCATCATTTAACTTAATGCTTGGGTCAGTGTTCACTTTGAAGGGCGGAATTTCACCAAACATATTATAATCTTCTGACATGTCTGTCTTGTCCTCCACTCCCACGATGTTTCTTTTCCCTGAAAGAACAATGTGGCGCTTTGGATCATCGCATGATGTACTGATCGTTTTCTTATCTTTCCGTTTCCTCGGTTTGCTACTCATGTCCTTCAAATAAAAAACCTGAGCGACATCTTTGGCAAGGACGAATGGTTCGTCAAGGTAACCAAGATTGTTGAAATCCACCATTGTCATTCCGTATTGCTCGTCCACCTTTACCCCACCTCCTGTTAGCTTGAACCATTTGCACCGGAACAAAGGGACCTTAAAGGAGGGTCCATAGTCAAGTTCCCATATCTCCTCTATGTAACCATAATATGTGACCTTTTGCCCATTCTCGGTTACTGCATCAAAGCGGACACCACTGTTTTGGTTGGTGCTCTTTTTATCTTGGGCGATGGTGTAAAATGTATTCCCATTTATCTCGTACCCGTGAAAAGTCGTTATAGTCGAAGATGGTTTCTTGGCCAACATGTACAGCTGATCTCCAACATCATTGTCATTCATGAAATGTTTTCGCAACCAACTGCCGAAAGTCTCCATGTGGGCCTTTCTAATCCAGGATTCAGGCTTCCCCGGGTTGTCCGAGCGTAAAATATTCTTGTATTGCTCGAAGTACGGAGCCACCAAGCTGGAATTTTGCAGGACTGTGTGGTGTGCTTCAGTCATAGAATGACCGTCCATACATATCGTGGTATCCCTTCCGATCTTGCCTTTTCCACTTAGTCTCCCCTCGTGCCGCGATTGAGGAATACCAATCGGTTTAAGGTCAGGAACATAGTCAATACAGAACTCAATTACCTCCTCATTTCCATAGCCCTTGACGATGCTTCCTTCTGGCCTAGCACGGTTACGAACATATTTCTTTAATACTCCCATGAACCTCTCAAAGGGGAACATATTGTGTAGAAATACAGGACCGAGAATGGAAATCTCTTCGACTAGGTGGACCAGGAGGTGCGTCATAATATCGAAGAAGGATGGTGGGAACACCAACTCGAAACTGACAAGGCATTGGACCACATCGTTCTGTAACCGTGGTAGATCTTCTGGATTGATTACCTTCTGAGAGATTGCATTGAGGAATGCACATAGCTTCACAATGGCTACTCGAACATTTTCCGGTAGGAGCCCCCTCAAAGCAATCGGAAGCAATTGCGTCATAATCACGTGGCAGTCGTGAGACTTCAGGTTTTGGAACTTTTTCTCCGGCATGTTTATTATTCCCTTTATATTCGACGAGAAGCCAGACGGGACCTTCATACTGCTCAGGCATTCAAAAAAAATGACCTTCTCTTCTTTGGTAAGAGCGTAGCTGGCACGACATTGAAACCATTCCGGATGCCGGTCATCTGGGTCTTTCAAAAGTTGCTGGTCCTGCCGTGCTTCCTTTGTATCATTTGTCTTCCCATACACGCCCAAGAAGCTTAGCAGGTTCACGCAAACATTCTTCGTAACATGCATCACGTCGATTGCAGAGCGGACCTCTAGGACTTTCCAATATTCTAGCTCCCAAAATATAGATTTCTTCTTCCACATGGGTGCGTGCCCGTCAACTCCCCGCGGAACTGATTGTCCGCCAGGACCCTTTCCAAAGATGACTTTCAAATCCTTGACCATATCAAATATCTCAGCACCAGTACGTTCCGCAGGCTTCGGCCGGTGATCTGCCTTCCCGTTGAAATGCTTGCCTTTCTTTCTTACGTTATGATTTCGGGGAAGAAATCGACGATGACCCAGGTACACGTTCTTCTTACAATTAACCAAACGTACACTTTCAGTCTCATGTAAGCAGTGCGTGCATGCATTGTATCCCTTATTTGTCTGTCCCGAAAGGTTACTGAGAGCAGGCCAATCGTTGATGGTTACAAAAAGCAACGCTCGTAGATCAAATTCCTCTCCTTTGTGCTCATCCCAGACACGTACACCAGGTTTCGCCCACAACTGTAAAAGTTCTTCAACTAATGGCCTTAGGTACACATCGATGTCGTTACCGGGTTGCTTAGGGCCTTGGATGAGAATTGGCATCATAATGAACTTCCGCTTCATGCACAACCAAGGAGGAAGGTTGTAGATGCATAGAGTCACGGGCCAGGTGCTATGGCTGGAGCTCTGCTCGCCAAAAGGATTAATGCCATCAGTATTTAGACCAAATCTTAAGTTCCTTGCGTCAGCTGCAAAATCTTTGAAAACTCTGTCGATCTTTCTCCATTGCGTTCCATCAGCGGTGTGTCTCGACTGCCCGTCGGACTTACGGTCCTCTTTGTGCCATCGCAACAACTTGGCATTCTTTTTGTTCATGAACAGACGTTTCAATCGTGGTATTATAGGAGCATACCACATCACCTTGGCGGGAACCCTCTTCCTGGGTTTCTCGCCCTCAACATCGTCACCAGGGTCATCGCCTCTGATCTTATAACGCAATGCAGTGCATACAGGGCATTCATTCAAATTCTCGTATTCACCGCGGTAGAGGATGCAGTCATTAATGCATGCATGTATCTTCTGAACCTCTAAACCTAGAGGGCAGACAACCTTCTTTGCTTCGTACGTACTGGCGGGCAACTCGTTATTCTTCGGCAACATATTCTTCAACATTTTCAGCAAATTTTCAAATGATGAGTCACCTACACCTTCCTGTGCCTTCCATTTTAGCAAATCCAGTGTGCAGCCCAGCTTTTTCAGACTATTATCGCATCCTGGATACAACGACTTTTTGTGATCCTCTAACATGCGATCCAAATTCTCCCTCTCCTTCTCAGTTTCGCAGCGTCTCCGTGCATCAGCAATGGTCCGACCAAGATCATCAGCGGGCTCATCATGTGCCTCTTCTTCACCTTCACCTAACCCTTCCCCACCTTCAGCATCATCCTCCATGAAAGTATCACCGAAATGATCACGATAGTTGTCATCGATATCATCCCCTTCTTCATCGTCTTCCATTCTGACCCCTCTTTCTCCATGCTTGGTCCAACAATAATAGCTTGGCATGAAACCATGCATAAGCAGGTCCATGTGAACTCTTCTTGGCGAGGAGTAACCCTTATCATTCTTACAGACAGCACATGGACAGATAATAAAACCTTGCTGCCTGTTCGCATTTGCCACTACGAGGAAATCTTTCAAACCCGTAGTGAACTCGCCGGAGAGTCGGGAACCGTACATCCATTGCCGATTCATCTGCATTATTATTATATAAAGTATATAATTAACCATCATGCATTTGTTAAACTAAGTAGCTAGAAATAATACTAATTAAACAATGAACTACACACATGCGTATTTTATCAATGACACATGAAAGGTTCGAGTTGCTAACCGCGATCGCGAAGGAAAAATAAATGAGAAAGCTCAAGTGTGGCTTGTTTCAGGCTCTCGGGCATTTCATCAAACACCTTGTGTGCATAGGAGAAACCAAAAGCAAACCATCACCACCCCACCACCACCTTCTAAAAATTGTGAAGTGTGATGAGCTGAGTGAAGTGGAGTGAGCTGAGTAGATATAGGGATGGGCCTTTAGTCGCGGTTGGCCAGGCCAACCGGGACAAAAGGCCTCCCGTCCGCCAGCTGGATGGGCCTTTAGTCCCGGTTGGCCTGGCCAACCGGGACTAAAGGCCTTCGGGGACCTTTAGTCCCGGTTGGCCTGGCCAACCGGGACTAAAGACCCTCCCGTCGGCCAGCTGTCGACCGAACGCGGGGGCCCAGGTACTTGGTCGCGGGCCTTCTCCCGAACCGCGACTAAAGAGCCCTTTGGTCGCGGTTCGGTTCTGTTGGGGACTAATGGCGGCATATGGAAGCCCCTTTTTCTACCAGTGTTAATGAAACACAAGTCTGAAACATTTGAAAAGTTCAAGGAATTTCAGAGTGAAGTTGAAAATCATCGTAACAAGAAAATAAAGTTTCTATGATCAGATCGTGGAGGAGAATATTTGAGTTACGAGTTTGGTCTACATTTGAAACAATGCGGAATAGTTTCACAACTCACGCCACCCGAAACACCACAGCGCAATGGTGTGTCCGAACGTCGTAATCGCACTTTACTAGATATGGTGCGATCTATGATGTCTCTTACAGATTTACCGCTATCGTTTTGGGGTTATGCTCTAGAGACGGCCGCATTCACGTTGAATAGAACACCGTCAAAATCCGTTGAGACGACACCTTATGAACTGTGGTTTAGCAAGAAACCAAAGTTGTCGTTTCTTAAAGTTTGGGGCTGCGATGCTTATGTGAAAAAGCTTCAACCTGATAAGCTCGAACCCAAATCGGAGAAATGTGTCTTCATAGGATACCCAAAGGAGACAGTTGGGTACACCTTCTATCACAGATCCGAAGGCAAGACATTTGTTGCTAAAAATGGATCCTTTCTGGAGAAGGAGTTTCTCTCGAAAGAAGTGAGTGGGAGGAAAGTAGAACTTGATGAGGTAACTGTACCTTCTCCCTTATTGGAAAGTAGTTTATCACAGAAACCGGTTTCTGCGACATCTACACCAACTAGTGAGGAATTTGATGATGTTGATCATGAATCTTCAGATCAAGTTACTACAGAACCTCGTAGATCAACCAGAGTAAGATCCGCACCAGAGTGGTACGGTAATCCTGTTCTGGAAGTCATGCTACTAGATCATGATGAACCTACGAACTATGAAGAAGCGATGGTGAGGCCACATTCTGCAAAATGGCTTGAGGCCATGAAATCTGAGATGGGATCCATGTATGAAAACAAAGTGTGGACTTTGGTTGACTTGCCCGATGGTAGGCAAGCAATAGAGAACAAGTGGATCTTTAAGAAGAAGACTGACGCTGACGGTAATGTTACTGTCTACAAAGCTCGACTTGTCGCAAAAGGTTTTCGACAAGTTCAAGGGATTGACTACGATGAGACCTTCTCACCCGTAGCGATGCTTAAGTCTGTCTGAATCATGTTAGCAATTGCCGCATTTTATGATTATGAAATTTGGCAAATGGATGTAAAAACTGCATTCCTGAATGGATTTCTGGAAGAAGAGTTGTATATGATGCAACCAGAAGGTTTTATCGATCCAAAGGGAGCTAACAAAGTGTGCAAGCTCCAACGATCCATTTATGGACTGGTGCAAGCATCTCGGAGTTGGAATAAACGCTTTGATAGTGTGATCAAAGCATTTGGGTTTGTACAGACTTTTGGAGAAGCCTGTATTTACAAGAAAGTGAGTGGAGCTCTGTAGCATTTCTGATATTATATATAGATGACATATTACTAATCGGAAATGATATAGAATTTCTGGATAGCATAAAGGGATACTTGAATAAGAGTTTTTCAATGAAGGACCTCGGTGAAGCTGCTTATATATTGGGCATCAAGATCTATAGAGATAGATCAAGACGCTTAATTGGACTTTCACAAAGCACATACCTTGACAAAGTTTTGAAGAAGTTCAAAATGGATCAAGCAAAGAAAGGGTTCTTGCCTGTGTTACAAGGTGTGAAATTGAATAAGACTCAATGCCCGACCACTGCAGAAGATAGAGAGAAAATGAAAGATGTTCCCTATGCTTCAGCCATAGGCTCTATCATGTATGCAATGCTGTGTACCAAACCTGATGTGTGCCTTGCTATTAGCTTAGCAGGGAGGTACCAAAGTAATCCAGGAGTGGATCACTGGACAGCGGTCAAGAACATCCTGAAGTACCTAAAAAGGACCAAGGATATGTTTCTCGTATATGGAGGTGACAAAGAGCTCATCGTAAACGGTTACGTTGACGCAAGCTTTGACACTGATCCGGACGATTCTAAATCGCAAACCGGATACGTGTTTACTTTAAACGGTGGAGCTGTCAGTTGGTGCAGTTCTAAACAAAGCGTCATAGCGGGATCTACATGTGAAGCGGAGTACATAGCTGCTTCGGAAGCAGCAAATGAAGGAGTCTGGATGAAGGAGTTCATATCCGATCTAGGTGTCATACCTAGTGCATCGGGTCCAATGAAAATCTTTTGTGACAATACTGGAGCAATAGCCTTGGCAAAGGAATCCAGATTTCACAAGAGAACCAAGCACAACAAGAGACGCTTCAATTCCATCCGGGACTTGGTCCAGGTGGGAGACATAGAGATTTGCAAGATACATACGGATCTGAATGTAGCAGACCCGTTGACTAAGCCTCTTTCACGAGCAAAACATGATCAGCACCAAGACTCCATGGGTGTTAGGATCATTACTGTGTAATCTAGATTATTGACTCTAGTGCAAGTGGGAGACTGAAGGAAATATGCCCTAGAGGCAATAATAAAGTTATTATTTATTTCCTTAATTCATGATAAATGTTTATTATTCATGCTAGAACTGTATTAACCGGAAACATAATACATGTGTGTTGGGGAACGTAGTAATTTTAAAAAAATTCCTACGCACACGCAAGATCATGGTGATGCATAGCAACGAGAGGGGAGAGTGTTGTCTACGTACCCTCGTAGACCGAAGCGGAAGCGTTGACACAACGTAGAGGAAGTAGTCGTACGTCTTCCCGATCCGACCGATCCAAGCACTGTTACTCCGGCACCTCCGAGTTCTTGGCACACGTTCAGCTCGATGACGTGCCCCTAGCTCCGATCCAGCAAAGCTTCGGGGACGAGTTCCGTCAGCACGATGGCGTGGTGACGATCTTGATGTTCTACCGGCGCAGGGCTTCGCCTAAGCACTGCAACGATATATTCGAGGTGGAATATGGTGAAGGGGGGCACCACACACGGCTAAGAAACGATCACGAAGATCAACTTGTGTGTCATGGGGTGCCCCCCTGCCCCCGTATATAAAGGAGCAAGGGGGAGGGGGCGGCCGGCCTAGAAGGGGCGCGCCAAGGGGAGTCCTACTCCCACCGGGAGTAGGATTCCACCTTTCCTAGTCCAACTAGGTCAAGGGGGGAAAGAGGGGAAGAGGAGAAGGAAGGGAGAGGGGGCCGCGCCCCCAAACCCCTTGTCCAATTCGGACTGGGCTTGGGAGGGGCGCGCACCACCTCCTGGCTCCTTCCCACTAAGGCCCAATAAGGCCCAATACTTTTCTCCGTATTCCCGTAACTCCTCGGTACCTCCGAAAATACCCGAACCACTCAGCACCTTTCCGATGTCCGAATATAGTCGTCCAATATAACGATCTTTACGTCTCGACCATTTCGAGACTCCTCGTCATGTCCCCGATCTCATCCGGGACTCCGAACTCCTTCGGTACATCAAAACTCATAAACTCATAATATAACTGTCATCGAAATCTTAAGCGTGCGGACCCTACGGTTCGAGAACAATGTAGACATGACCGAGACATGTCTCCAGTCAATAACCAATAGCGGGACCTGGATGCCCATATTGGCTCCTACATATTCTACGAAGATCTTTATCGGTCAGACCGCATAACAACATACGTTGTTCGCTTTGTCATCGGTATGTTACTTGCCCGAGATTCGATCGTCGGTATCCAATACCTAGTTCAATCTCGTTACCGGCAAGTCTCTTTACTCGTTCCGTAATACATCATCTCACAACTAACATATTAGTTGCAGTGCTTGCAAGGCTTATGTGATGTGCATTACCGAGAGGGCCCAGAGATACCTCTCTGACAATCGGAGTGACAAATCCTAATCTCGAAATACGCCAACCCAACATCTACCTTTGGAGACACCTGTAGTACTCCTTTATAATCATCCAGTTACGTTGTGACGTTTGGTAGCACCCAAAGTGTTCCTCCGGCAAACGGGAGTTGCATAATCTCATAGTCATAGGAACATGTATAATTCATGAAGAAAGCAATAGCAACATACTAAACGATCGGGTGCTAAGCTAATGGAATGTGTCATGTCAATCAGATCATTCAACTAATGATGTGATCCCATTAATCAAATAAAAACACTTTGTTCATGGTTAGGAAACATAACCATCTTTGATTAACGAGCTAGTCAAGTAGAGGCATACTAGTGACACTCTGTTTGTCTATGTATTCACACATGTATTATGTTTCTGGTTAATACAATTCTAGCATGAATAATAAACATTTATCATGAAATAAGGAAATAAATAATAACTTTATTATTGCCTCTAGGGCATATTTCCTTCAGTCTCCCACTTGCACTAGAGTCAATAATCTAAATCACATCACCATGTGATTAACATCGATAGTTCACATCATCATGTGATTTACACCCATAGTTCACATCGACATGTGACCAACACCCAAAGGGTTTACTAGATTCAGCAATCTAGTTCACATCGCTATGTGATTAACACCCAAAGAGTACTAAGGTGTGATCATGTTTTGCTTGTGAGAGAATCTTAGTCAACGGGTCTGCCACATTCAGATCCGTATGTATTTTGCAAATTTCTATGTCAACAATACTCTGCACGGAGCTACTCTAGCTAATTGCTCCCAGTTTCAATATGTATCTAGATTGAGACTTAGAGTCATCTAGATTAGTGTCAAAACTTGTATCGACGTAACCCTTTACGACGAACCTTTTTGTCACCTCCATAATCGAGAAACATATCCTTATTTCACTAAGGATAATTTTGACCGCTGTCCAGTGATCTACTTCCTAGATCACTATTGTACTCCCTTGCTTAACACAGTGCAGGGTATACAATAGATCTTGTACACAGCATGGCATACTTTATAGAATCTATGGCTGAGGCATAGGGAATGACTTTCATTCTCTTTCTATCTTCTGTCGTGGTCGGGCTTTGAGTCTTACTCAATTTCACACCTTGTAACACAGGCAAGAACTCTTTCTTGACTGTTCCATTTTGAACTACTTCAAAATCTTGTCAAGGTATGTACTCATTGAAAAAACTTATCAAGCGTTTTGATCTATCTCTAAAGATCTTGATGCTCAATATGTAAGCAGCTTCACCGAGGTCCTTCTTCGAAAAACTCCTTTCAAATACTCCTTTATGCTTTGCAGAATAATTCTACATTATTTCTGATCCACAATATGTCATACATATACTTATCAGAAATGTTGTAGTGCTCCCACTCACTTTCTTGTAAATACAGGCTTCACCGCAAGTCTGTATAAAACTATATGCTTTGATCAACTTTATCAAAGCGTGTATTCCAACTCCGAGACGCTTGCACCAGTCCATAGATGGATCGCTGGAGTTTGCATATTTTGTTAGCACCTTTAGGATTGACAAAACTTTCTGGTTGCATCATATACAACTTTTCTTTAATAAATCCATTAAGGAATGCAGTTTTATTATCCATTTGCCAGATTTCATAAAATGCCGCAATTGCTAACATGATTCGGACAGAATTAAGCATAGATACGAGTGAAAAAACTTTCATCGTAGTCAACACCTTGAACTTGTCGAAAACCTTTTTTGCGACAATTCTAGCTTTGTAGATAGTAACACTACTATCAGTGTCTGTCTTCCTCTTGAAGATCCATTTATTCTCAATAGCTTGCCAATCATTGGGCAAGTCAATCAATGTCCAAACTTTGTTCTCAAACATGGATCATATCTCAGATTTCATGGCCTCAAACCATTTCGCGGAATCTGGGCTCATCATCGCTTCCTCATAGTTCGCAAGTTCGTCATGGTCTAGTAACATGACTTCCAGAACAGGATTACCGTACCACTCTGGTGCGGATCTCACTCTGGTTTAACTACGAGATTCGGTAGTAACTTGATCTGAAGTTACATGATCATCATCATTAGCTTCCTCACTAATTGGTGTAGTAGTCACAAGAACAGATTTCTGTGATGAACTCCTTTCCAATAAGGGAGAAGGTACAATTACCTTATCAAGTTTTCTACTTTCCTCCCACTCACTTGTTTCGAGAGAAACTTCTTCTCTAGAAAGGATCCATTCTCAGCAACGAATTATCTTGCCTTCGGATCTGTGATAGAAGGTGTACCCAACTGTCTCCTTTGGGTATCCTATGAAGACACTTTTCTCCGATTTGGTTTGAGCTTATCATGATGAGACCTTTTCACATAAGCATCGCAACTCCAAACTTGAAGAAATGATAACTTTGGTTTCTTGCCAAACCACAGTACATATTGTGTCGTCTCAACGGACTTTAGATGGTGCCCTTTTTTAACGTGAATGCAGCTGTCTTTAATGCATAACCCCAAAACTGATAGTGGTAGATCGGTAAGAGACATCATAGATTGTACTATATCCAATAAAGTACGGTTATGATGTTCGGACGCACCATTATGCTGTGGTGTTCCAGGTGGCATGAGTAGTGAAACTATTTCACATTGTTTTAACTGAAGACCAAACTCGTAACTCAAATATTTGTCTCTGCGATCAGATCGTAGAAACTTTATTTTCTTGTCACGATGATTTTCCACTTCACTCTGAAATTATTTGAACTTTTCAAATGTTTCAGACTTATGTTTCATCAAGTAGATATACCCATATCTGCTCAAATCATCTGTGAAGGTCAGAAAATAATGATACCTGCTGCAAGCCTTAATATTCATCGGAGTACATACATCAGTATGTATGATTTCCAACAAATTTGTTGCTTGCTTCATTGTTCCGGAGAACGGCGTTTTAGTCATCTTGCCCATAAGGCATGGTTCGCAAGCATCAAGTGATTCATAATCAAGTGATTCCAAAATTCCATCAGCATGGAGTTTCTTCATGCGCTTTACGCCAATATGACCTAAACGGCAGTGCCACAAACAAGTTACACTATCATTATTAACGTTGCATCTTTTGGCTTCAATATTATGAATATGTGTATCACTACGATCGAGATCCAACAAACCATTTTCGTTGGTGTGTATGACCATAGAAGGTTTTACTCATGTAAACAGAACAACAATTGTTCTCTAACTTAAATGAATAACCGTATTGCAATAAACATGATCAAATCATATTCATGCTCAACGTAAACACCAAATAACACTTATTTAGTTTAATCCCGAAAGTATAGGGAGAGTGCGATGATGATCATATCACCCTCGGAACTACTTCCAACACACATCGTTACTTCACCCTTAACTAGTCTCTGTTCATTCTGCAACTCCCGTTTCGAGTTACTACTCTTAGCAACTGAACCAGTATCAAATACCGAGGGGTTGCTATGAACACTAGTAAAATACACATCAATAATCTGTATATCCAATATACCTTTGTTCACTTTGCCATCCTTCTTATCCGCCAAATACTTGGGGTAGTTCCGCTTCCAGTGACCAGTCCCTTTGCAGTAGAAGCACTTAGTCTCAGGCTTAGGACCAGACTTGGGCTTCTTCACTTGAGCAGCAACTTGCTTTGCCGTTCTTCTTGAAGTTCCCCTTCTGCCCTTTGCCCTTTTTCTTGAAACTAGTGATCTTGTCAACCATCAATACTTGATGTTTTTCTTTGATTTCTACCTTCGCCGATTTTAGCATCACGAAGAGCTCGGGAATTGTTTCCGTTATCCCTTGCATATCATAGTTCATCACAAAGTTCTACTAACTTGGTGATGGTGACTAGAGAATTCTGTCAATCACTATCTTATCTGGAAGATTAACTCCCACTTGATTCAAGCGATTGTAGTACCCAGACAATCTGAGCACATGCTCACTAGTTGAGCGACTCTCCTTCATCTTTTAGCTATAGAACTTGTTGGAGACTTCATATCTCTCAACTCGGGTATTTGCTTGAAATATTAACTTCAACTCCTGGAACATCTCATATGGTCCATGACGTTCAAAACGTCTTTGAAGTCCCGATTCTAAGCCGTCAAGCATGGTGCACTAAACTATCAAGTAGTCATCATATTGAGCTAGCCAAACATTCACAACGTCTGCATCTGCTCCTGCAATAGGTCTGTCACCTAGCGGTGCATCAAGGACATAATTCTTCTGTGCAGCAATGAGGATAAACCTCAGATCACGGATCCAATCCGCATCATTGCTACTAACATCTTTCAATACAATTTTCTCTAGGAACATATCAAAATAAACACAGGGAAGCAACAACGCGAGCTATTGATCTACGACATAATTTGCAAAATACTACCAGGACTAAGTTCATGATAAATTTAAGTTCAATTAATCATATTACTTAAGAACTCCCACTTAGATAGACATCCCTCTAATCCTCTAAGTGATCACGTGATCCAAATCAACTAAACCATAACCGATCATCACGTGAAATGGATTAGTCTTCAATGGTGAACATCATTATGTTGATCATATCTACTATATGATTCACGCTCGACCATTCGGTCTCCGTGTTCCGAGGCCATATCTGCATATGCTAGGCTCGTCAAGTATAACCCGAGTATTCTGCGTGTGCAAAACTGGCTTGCACCCGTTGTAGATGGACGTAGAGCTTATCACACCCGATCATCACGTGGTGTCTGGGCACGACGAACTTTGGCAACGGTGCATACTCGGGGAGAACACTTCTTGATAATTTAGTGAGAGATCATCTTATAATGCTACCGTCAATCAAAGCAAGATAAGATGCATAAAAAGATAAACATCACATGCAATCAATATAAGTGATATGATATGGCCATCATCATCTTCGTGCTTGTGATCTCCATCTCCGAAGCACCGTCATGATCACCATCGTCACCGGCGCGACACCTTGATCTCCATCGTAGCATCGTTGTCATCTCGCTAATCTTATGCTTCTACGACTATCGCTACCGCTTAGTGATAAAGTAAAGCATTACAGGGCGATTGCATTCCATACAATAAAGCGACAACCATATGGCTCCAGCCAGTTGCCGATAACTCGGTTACAAAACATGATCATCTCATACAATAAAATTTAGCATCATGTCTTGACCATATCACATCACAACATGCCCTGCAAAAACAAGTTAGACGTCCTCTACTTTGTTTGTTGCAAGTTTTACGTGGCTGCTACGGGCTTAAGCAAGAACTCATCTTACCTACGCATCAAAACCACAACGATAGTTTGTCAACTAGACTCCGTTTTAACCTTCTCAAGGACCGGGCGTAGCCATACTTGGTTCAACTAAAGTTGGTGAGAAGTCTCCCGCAAGCCATCTGTGTGCAAAGCACATCGAGGGAACCGGTCTCACGTAAGCGTACGCGTAAGGTTGGTACAGGTCGTCTCATCCAACAATACCGTTGAACCAAAGTATGACATGCTGGTAGGCAGTATGACTTGTATCATCCACAACTCACTTGTGTTCTACTCGTGCATATAACATCAAACCATAAAAACCTGGCTCTGATACCACTGTTGGGGAACGTAGTAATTTCAAAAAATTTCCTACGCACACGCAAGATCATGGTGATGCATAGCAACGAGAGGGGAGAGTGTTGTCTACGTACCCTCGTAGACCGAAGCGGAAGCGTTGACACAACGTAGAGGAAGTAGTCGTACGTCTTCCCGATCCGACCGATCCAAGCACCGTTACTCCGGCACCTCCGAGTTCTTGGCACACGTTCAGCTCGATGACGTGCCCCTAGCTCCGATCCAGCAAAGCTTCGGGGACGAGTTCCGTCAGCACGACGGCATGGTGACAATCTTGATGTTCTACCGGCGCAGGGCTTCACCTAAGCACTGCAACAATATATTCGAGGTGGAATATGGTGGAGGGGGGCACCGCACACGGCTAAGAAACGATCACGAAGATCAACTTGTGTGTCATGGGGTGCCCCCCTGCCCTCGTATATAAAGGAGCAAGGGGGAGGGGGCGGCCGACCTAGAAGGGGCGCGCCAAGGGGAGTCCTACTCCCACCGGGAGTAGGATTCCACCTTTCCTAGTCCAACTAGGTCAAGGGGGGAAAGAGGGGAAGAGGAGAAGGAAGGGAGAGGGGGCCGCGCCCCCAAACCCCTTGTCCAATTCGGACTGGGCTTGGGAGGGGCGCGCGCCACCTCCTGGCTCCTTCCCACTAAGGCCCAATAAGGCCCAATACTTTTCCCTGTATTCCCGTAACTCCCCGGTACCTTCGAAAATAACCGAACCACTCAGAACCTTTCCGATGTCCAAATATAGTCGTCCAATATACCGATCTTTACGTCTCGACCATTTCGAGACTCCTCATCATGTCCCCGATCTCATCCGGGACTCCGAACTCCTTCGGTACATCAAAACTCATAAACTCATAATATAACTGTCATCGAAACCTTAAGCGTGCGGACCCTACGGTTCGAGAACAATGTAGACATGACCGAGAAATGTCTCCAGTCAATCACCCAGTTATGTTGTGACGTTTGGTAGCACCCAAAGTGTTCCTCCGGCAAACGGGAGTTGCATAATCTCATAGTCATAGGAACATGTATAAGTCATGAAGAAAGCAATAGCAACATACTAAACGATCGGGTGCTAAGCTAATGCAATGGGTCATGTCAATCAGATCATTCAACTAATGATGTGATCCCGTTAATCAAATAACAACTCTTTGTTCATGGTTAGGAAACATAACCATCTTTGATTAACGAGCTAGTCAAGTAGAGGCATACTAGTGACACTCTGTTTGTCTATGTATTCACACATGTATTATGTTTCCGGTTAATACAATTCTAGCATGAATAATAAACATTTATCATGAAATAAGGAAATAAATAATAACTTTATTATTGCCTCTAGGGCATATTTCCTTCAATGTGTGGATATATAGACAAACAGAGTGTCACTAGTATGCCTCTACTAGACTAGCTTCTTAATCAAAGATGGTTAAGTTTCCTAACCATAGACAAAGGAGTTGTCATTTGATTAACAAGGTCACATCATTGGTTGAATGATCTGATTGACATGACCCAATCCATTAGCTTAGCACTTGATCGTTTAGTATGTTGCTATTGCTGTTATCCATGACTTATACATGTTCCTATGACTATGAGATTATGCAACTCCCGTTTACCGGAGGAACACTTTGGGTACTACCAAACGTCACAACGTAACTGGGTGATTATAAAGGAGTACTACAGGTGTCTCCAAAGGTAGATGTTGGGTTGGCGTATTTCAAGATTAGGATTTGTCACTCCGATTGTCGGAGAGGTATCTCTGGGCCCTCTCGGTAATGCACATCACATAAGCCTTGTAAGCATTGCAACTAATGTGTTAGTTGTGAGATGATGTATTACGGAACGAGTAAAGAGACTTACCGGCAATGAGATTGAACTAGGTATTGGATACCGACGATCGAATCTCGGGTAAGTAACATACCGATGACAAAGGGAACAAACGTATGTAGTTATGCGGTCTGACCGATAAAGATCTTCGTAGAATATGTAGGAACCAATATGGGCATCCAGGTCCTGCTATTGGTTATTGACCGGAGACGTGTCTCGGTCATGTCTACATTGTTCTCGAACCGTAGGGTCCGCACGCTTAAGGTTTCGATGACGGTTATATTATGAGTTTGTGTATTTTGATGTACCGAAGGAGTTCGGAGTCCCGGATGTGATCACGGACATGACGAGGAGTCTCGGAATGGTCGAGACATAAAGATTGATATATTGGACAGCTATGTTCAGACATCGGAATGGTTCCGAGTGGTTTCGGATAATACCGGAGTGCCGGAGGGGTTACCGGAACACCCCGGGGAAGTAATGGGCCTTATTGGGCCACGAGGGGAGAGAGAGGGCTGCGCCAGGAGGTGGCGCACCCCCCCCCCCATGAGGAGTCCGAATTGGACAAGGAGGGGGGGCGCGGCCCCCTTTCCCTCTCCCTCTCCCTCTCCTTTCCTTCCCCCTTCCCCAATCCTAGTTGGACTAGGAAAGGGGAGTCCTACTCCCACCGGGAGGAGGACTCCCCCTCCCTTTGGCGCGCCCCCTAGGGCCGGCCGGCCTCCCCCTTGCTCCTTTATATACGGGGGCAGGGGGGCACCCCAAGACACAAGTTGATCCTTGAGATCGTTCCTTAGCCGTGTGCGGTGCCCCCCTCCACCATATTCCACCTCGGTAGTATTGTTGCAGCGCTTAGGCGAAGCCCTGCGATAGTAGAACATCAAGATCGTCACCACGCCGTCGTGCTGACGGAACTCTTCCTCCCCGGTGCTTTGCTGGATCGGAGCCCGAGGAGCGTCACCGAGCTGTACGTGTGTCAAGAACTCATAGGCGCCGGAGTAACGGCGCTGGGATCGGTTGGATCGCGAGGAGATCGTACGACTACTTCCTCTACGTTGTGATCGTTTCCACTTCGGTCTACAAGGTATGTAGACAACACTCTCCCCTCTCGTTGCTATGCATCACCATAATCTTGCGTGTGCGTAGGAAATTTTTTGAAATTACTACGTTCCCCAACAGACGGTGGCCTCTCCATTCTGCAATATGCCGATGTGATGATTCTTTTTGTGGTACATAACATGGATAAGGCTCAAAAAATGAAACCCTTTCTTTTAGACACTACAGGAATCAGCTATTTTGCCGTCTGCCACGGCGGACGGCAAAGGCATGAACGGCGAACGGCAAAGGCCTTTGCCGTCAGCCGCGGACGGCAAAAGGCTCCGGCAACGTAGGCTACGGTAAACAGCTACTTTGTCGTCTGCTTTTTGCAGCGGACGGCAAGAGGCCTTTGCCGTCGGTGGCGGACGGCAAAGAAAATGGATGGAAAATAGTGGGTGTTAGCCACGTTAGGTGCTAACGGAGGCTTTGTCGTCCGCCAAACTAATGTTTTGCCGTCTGCCTACTAATAACAGACGGCAAAAATGTCCATCTACACGTTTATTAAAATCAGAGACATAAAAGGATTTTGTTTATTAAAATATAGTGAACTAGCAGCCCAAGTGCACCACAGTATCCATCTAAGCTTTGTTCCAACAATCGACGATGAATGAACAAATTTCACAATACCAAATTAGTCTATTTACACAGAATAGATTTGCATCTGCTCCATCTACACAAAATTACTCTATTTACATGAACACCACATTATCCATCTACACAAAATCAGCACAAAAACCACAGTATCCACCGCCACCATGGACGCCCGAGGACCTGCCGCTGCTCCTTGAGGCAGAATATGGTGCGGCGTCGAGGGAGGGTGACGGCGCCGGGGCCGACAGAGACCTGGGGGGACGGGGCCGAGGCCTGCGGGGGCGATAGGCGACGGGGCGTGGAGGCTGCCAGTGGCGACAGGCGACGGGGCGCGGAGGTCACCCGGGCGAAAGGCGAAGGGGCGAGGAGGCCGACGGGGGCGAGAGGCGACGGGGCGCAGAGGAATCAGCCGGGGGCGACGGGCGACGGGGCCGGGCATGGCCGGCGGGCGCGATGGCGGCCAGCGAGGCCGGGGCCGGGCCATGGCCGGCGGGCGCGATGGCGGGCAGCGAGGCCGGGGCCGGGCCATGGCCGGCGGGCGCGATGGCGGCCAGCGAGGCCGGGGACTGCCGGCGAGGTGGTGGCGAGCACTTGCGGGGGAAGTGGATCGAGAGCAGGGAGAGAGATGAGAGAGAGACGTGGTGGGGTGGGGGTGAGACGTGGATAAGGCAGACTGTGGGGTGGGGTGAGATGTGGGGCGCGTGGGTGTTTCCCTGGGGGCGCGTGCATCATGGGTGGGTTGGGTATGCGTCCGACGGAGTGATCAGCGTGCGTCTCAGATCTTGCCAACTCATCGATCCAGGTGATTGATCCGCGTGACTGTTTCTTTGCCGTCTGCTTAACGACCCTTTGCCGTCCGCCGCGCTTTGCCGTCCGCCTTTTTTTTCTCTTTGCCGTCCTCTAGCGGACGGCAAAGAAGTGGGGCGTTAAGTTTTTTCTAAACGGGCGGGGGGTGGGGGTCACCTCTCTCTTTGCCATCAGCCAGCTGACGGCAAAGATTCTTTGTCGTCTGCTAGCGGACGGCAAAGAGCTGGCAGATGTCAAAGGCCTTCTTTGCCGTCAGCGGTTTCTTTGCCGTCTGCTTTTGGGTAGCTGATGGCAAAGAGCTTCTTTGCCGTCAGCTAGCAGACGGCAAAGAGCTGGCAGATGGCAAATTAGCTGATTCTAGTAGTGAGAGTTTGAGCAAATGTCTGGTCTTAAAATTAGCTTTCATGAAAGTGATTTTTTTCTTTGGAGAAGTCAGAGAGAAGGCTGCTACATACGATGACTTATTTGTTTTTTCTTTGTTTCTTCTTCTTTTTCATTTTCTTAAATTTGCGAACTTTTCTCAAGTCCATGAACTTATTTTAAGGATGTCAAGAAACAACAGGCTCTCGGACGGAGCGTTCTGGCCTACCAGACACCATTTGTCGGATATGGTCTAGTTTTGGACATCCTTCAAATGACCGCAACTTTTGAATGATTTCAGAGATCATATTCAAGTTGTGATACGTTCGACCATTTATCGGTCTTTTTTCATCGAAAAAACTGAAGAAAATGCAAAACTTGTCAAAAATCCAAACAACTTGGCATGGTGCCATGAATTGGTCATACAAGATGATGCAAAAATATTGGGTCCATTTCAAGGATGTCAAGAACAACATGCTCTCAGATGGAAACTTCTGGCCAAACAAGAACCCTTCATTAAACATGGTCTAGTTTTGGACATTCTTGAAATGACCCCAACTTTTTCAGGCGTGTGGGCATGGCCATGATAGTCATCGCCATGTTTGAAAAAAAAACAAACTGTATGAAAGTTGCAACACGTTGGACCATTTATCGGCTTTTTTTACCGAGAAAACTCCAAAAAAATGTATTTTTGTTTCAAAAACCAAAACAACTTGGCATGGTGCCTTGATTAGTTCATAGAAGGCCATAGAAAAAATTGGGTCCATTTCAAGAATGCCAAAAAAACGTGTTCTCGACGGAGGCTTCTGACCTCTTATGCAAGTTGCAACATGTCCGGGCATATATTGGATTTTTTTTACCGGAAAAACTCTAGAAAATAATTTTTTATCAAAAACCCAAGCAACTGGGCACGGTGCCTTGAATTGGTCATACAAGTCCATGGGAAAAAATTAGGGCCATTTCAAGGATGTCGACAAACAACATGCTCTTAATTAGACGGAACCTTCTAACATACCCGGACACCCTATGTTGAACATGGCCTATTTTTGGATATGCTTGAAATGACCCCAACTTTTGCAAATAGGTGGGCATGCCCATGGTAGGAATCCATGCCAAGTTTGAATGATTTTCGGCATTGTATGCAAGTTGTGATACGTACGAAAATTTACCGCCCTTTTTTGACCGGAAAACTATGGGAAATGTAAAATTTGTAAAAGAAAACAAAAAACCTTGCCATGGTGTCTTGAATTGTTCATACAAGCCAATGAAAAAATTAGGGTTATTCGACGGATGTTGAGACATAACATGCTCTCAAAGCCGCACACCATAAGTTTAACATGATGATCTTTTCTACACGGATACAAAAATTGTTCGAGCAATTCCCAAAAAAGAATGGTTTCAAATTTTCTTCATATTTTGTTTGAAATATTTTGAAATTCCAAATTTGTTAATGTTTTTCATAAAATGTTAAAAAATGTTCGTGTTCAAAATTTTGTTGGTCTTTTTAAAAATGTTCGTGTTTTGAAATTACTAGCAATTTTGAAAAATATATATTCTACGTAACTCATAATTTTTGTGTGTTTTAAAAAAAATGTTTGTAGTATCAGAAAATGTCCGTGTTTTCAGTTTTGTTCCTGTTTTCAGAAAATGTTTCTATTTTCAAAAAATTGTTTGTAGTTTGTTCTCGTTTTAAATTTTGCTCCTATTTTTCTTTTAAAAATTTGAGATTCCGAAACATTGTTAACAAAAGGTTTGACTTTTTTAAAAATATGTTCACAAATTTTGAAAATGTTCAAGTTTCGAAAATATTTACTTTGTCAAAAAGAAATTCACATACGAAATTTTAGAAAAATCATTCGGGGCTAGTGATGTTATGCACTCGCGGGAGCTTCTGTGTTAGAGCCGCTCACCCATTTTAGTATTTGTGATTGGTGTCTAAGTGTTGCCGCTTTCATTTGCTTCTTTAAGGGTGGCACTTCAATTTTAGCACTTGAGGTATCCAGCTGAAGTGGCTAGCAACTAGGGTAGCTAGGGCGCTATTTTTGTTGATTTTTCACCACGTGCTACGGCAAAAGGGCCGGCCCAGGTTAGGGAGATCATCATGTACGGGCGATCCATCATCTATACGAAAATAAATATGATTTGTCAAACGTCTATCTTGCCCTTTATACGCTTTGTGTGGGTGTGTGGGGGGGGGGGGGGTACCGAAGCGGGGCTAAGCGGGGTGAAGACAGACACAGTGACACGGGAGTCAAGAGCCGAGATAAATTGGCCCAGGGTTGCGAGTCCAGAGCTTGGCTCGTGGTTTAGCTCTGCTTTTTTTTTTTTTGCATGCTGTGGTTTAACTCTGCTGGCCGATGTCGATCTGTATATCGTGGCCAAGGGTTGCGAGTAGTTTTCCGAGTTATTTTCCCGTTTAATGCATCAAACAGAGAGCGATTTCCCACTTGGCCTTACGAAGAAGGTTCATGAATCCTTCCAACCTGAAGGTACCCAACAAATTAGCGGCCCATCTGGTCCAGGCCAAGTGGAAACGAGAGGTGGACATACATCACTACCGGTTTCTCCTCGTCATCGTCTTCCAATCGACCCCCAGGCCGCCGGAATCTTCCTTGTCCAAGTTGCCGCTAAAATGACGTGCGTTTTGGACCTGGGACTTACTATACATGCTGATAAGGCCGAAGCTCGAACGGTCGAACCCCCCTCCCTAAGCTTTCTTGACTGACTCGCAACACCTCCTGTACCGTGCTTCTAAACCAGGTGCACCGCCGGCTGCCGACGATCACTTCCTCCGCCGGCGCCGCTGGACCTGGACGGACCAGATGAGCGGAGCACCGCACTGAAGTGGAGAAGGCCGTCGCCCGATCCCCCTGGTGAGTCTCTCTCTAGCTCTCTGTCCCACCCACTCTATGTCTCTGTCTCTCTCTCTCTCTCTCTCTCTCTCTCTCTCTCTCTCTCTACTGAAGTGCTAACATATTAATTCTTCTCTGCTCTACCCAGCATACCTTCCTCGGAGCTTCTCTGTTGTTCGAGTGGCCAATGGCTGAGACCGTTGTTAGCGCAGTTCTTAGTAACGTGGGCAGTCTCGCCATTCAAGAGACTACTTTCTTATGGGAAGTCACCCTTGAAGTGAACTTCTTGAAAGATGAGCTGATGCGGCTGCAGGGCTACCTTAGAGACGCCGAGAGCAAACGGATATCTGGAAGCGAGAGTGCTGCTATCTTGATGAGCCAGATTAGGGATGCCGCATACGATGCTGAGAATGTTATCGAAGCTGCAGAATACATTAAGATGAGAAACAGGCTCAGGAAGGGGTTCATGGGTGCAATTTCAAGGTATGCTCACAAACCCAGTGACTTGACAAGTCTTCATAAAGTAGGTGTTGAAATTCAGCGTGTAAGAAGGAAGCTCCATGAGATATTTCAGAGCGTAGAACGCTTGAAAATTGACTTGGACACTCATGTTGTAGACGAGTCTCTGGAAGATTATGGCCTTCTGCACCAAAACTTTCAGGATGATGTTCACATGGTTGGTTTTGAGAATGATTACAAAGAAATAGTGGATAAATTAGTTCATGGAGAAGATATTCTTAGTGCTGTCTCCATAGTTTCCATGGGTGGGGCAGGCAAAACAACACTTGCTAGGAAAGTATACACTTCTTCCGGAGTCAAACAACACTTTGAGGCACTGGTTTGGGTGACTGTATCTCAAAAGTTCAAGGTCATTGATTTACTAAAGATAATTGCAAAGCAAATATCGAGTGATGAAGGTCAGTCAAGAAAAATTGATGACATGAATGAGTATGAGGTGGCAAAGAAGATCCGTGATATCCTCATGCTAAAAAGATACTTGGTAGTTCTCGATGATGTGTGGGAAGCAGACACATGGGAGCAACTAAATAGAACAATTAAAGCCTTTCCCAATGCAGCTAATTGTAGCAGAGTACTATTGACCACAAGAAAAAATGATGTTGCGAATCATGTTGAAATGCCAACCCATATTCATGCTCTGAAGTGTTTAGATGAAGAGAAAAGTTGGGAACTTTTTAGTTGCAAAGCTTTACCATCTTACAGAAGGTCAAGCATAGGTGACCTGGATGAGTTTGAAAAACTAGGGAGAAAGATTACAAGGAAATGTGATGGATTACCACTTGCACTTGCAGTTTTAGGAGGTTATCTATCAAAGAACCTCAACACTCAAGCATGGTCCGATTTACTATTGGGATGGCCATCAACCAAACATACACAGATGATGCGAGGCATAATAGCACTCAGTTACAAAGACTTACCAAATCACTATTTAAAATCTTGTTTGCTCTATCTTGCTGCTTTTCCGGAGGATTTCAACATATCTGTGAGGGATCTTATTAGTTTGTGGATAGCAGAGAGATTCATTCCACGCACTCCAAGGCAGACACTAGAAGAAACGGCGAACAATTATGTAACTGAGTTGGCTCAAAGAAGCTTGGTGCAAGTTGTAGAAACAAGCAGCATACGTGGATGGGTTGTGAAAATAAAGGTTCATGATATCCTACGTGACTGGTGTATAGAAGAAGCAGCCCAAGATGGTTTCCTTGACGTTATTGATGGAACTACTACAAGTGAGGCTAGCTTCCTCTCATCTTTTCAACTGATTCACAATTGTCTTAAAAATATTGATTCCTTTATATAGGTACGCTATTTTTGGGTTGCATGTAGAATAACTTACTCCGCACCATGGATGGAAAAACAGTGTACACAAACTGGAATTTAAAAGCAATGTATTTCAAAATATTATCATCATTTGAGCAGTAATTCATTTGTTGGAATTTTACAACCAATTTTTTGTGCAGACGTATTTTTAAAATTTTCTTTTATTGTCACATTGTCAGGCGGGCCTTTTAAAAAACATAAGTTATTTTATAAATTACACCCGAGGAGGCAGTTCATGGCTCAAATCCCACCACCTTTTTAGAATAACTAAATTAAAGTGCAGAGCGCACCTTAGTTTGTGGTAGTAAAAATACTGACAAATAGTCACAATTATATACTGGTACAACATAGAATGAATTTATATTCATTGTATCAAACAAATGGTAGTACTAAAGTGTTAGCACAATGTCGCAGAATGAAATCCGGCCTGGGATGCAGCTTGTTTTCATTGGAGCCCAAAATAAGCTCCAAACTTCTCAAAATCTGAGAGTGGCTAAGTATGCAACTTATTTCTAATGAACAGGACAGGTTGGAGCATCATCGTCTCATAGCTTGATATCCTATCGTTGTTCTTTTCAAGACTCAAGTGAGCAGATCTTACAGGCATCACCTAATCTCAGAGCATTGTTTGGCTTTGGACTTTCATCAGTATCTTTTCCTGAGCTAAGGTTCCTAAGAGTTCTTCATGTCGAGAACTCGGACCTAGAGAATTTCTCCAAGGTAATTGGTGGCTGCATTCACCTACGACACCTGAGGTTGAGAGATTGTGGAGACGTGAAGGTTCCTTCTTCAATTAGGAAACTCCTTTATCTGCAAGCTATTGATGTACGAGGTTCATTAGAGGTATCAAGCTCCCTATGGGATATACCTACTCTAAGATATGTACATCTTGACGAAATTTCTCTGCCAAGGGGTGTGCACATTCCACAAACTCTACGGGAGCTTCATATGGGGCCTACTGTTGGTGACCTTTTTGAAGACCCGATGCCAATCCTGGAGATGCTTCCTTGTCTTGTGGTGTTGGAGTTGCATCAATATACACCTGGAACATTTTCCTTTGCTAGAGAGTTCCTTCCCGGAACAATGTCCTTTGGTTCCCAAGGGTTCCCTCGTCTGCAAGAGTTACGACTTGTGGGCTGTAACTTTAACAAGTGGACGATGGAGGTTGGGACGCTGCCAAAGCTATCATTTCTGTCTTTTATACATTGCGACCTGGGGGAAGAAATCCCAGATGGATTACTGCACCTTCCATCCCTCAGGTTCGTATCAATGGATACTCTAAAAGATTATCCGAATGACAGCACGTTGGATGGTCTGAGACAGAAAGGATGCAAGGTAACGCTGCCCCCCTCCTCCCTCGTGCCCTCCTTTAATTCTCTGTTATTCAATTATACTACGACAACTACCAACGATGAGAACGCCCTGCCTTTTGCAGATTAGAGAACAAGAATGGTACTACTAGTTACGCAGGCATTATGGTCCTATGGTCGATGCATGTCTATCATGTCAGTTTGGCAGAACGAGTGTGTGATCGTTGAGTATTTTGTTTTAAATTGTATGTATTGTTCCTGTATTGGGATTATCACAAACAAGCCATATGTAATGTACAATTATCAGCTCATGTTGTTCAGTCTTATTTAGGCACAATTAATGAGCAATCACTTCTGCAACAAAGTTCGCCTTGTGCAATGATATTGTATCACAGTTAGTAGTGTATCAAGTGAGGCGTTGGTGGAGACGATGAGAGCCCTAGCTAGAATGACAGCAATTTTGGTACCAGTTTGGCATGTTGGTAAAAAATTCAGAACAAAATTAAGAACAAGCCTCCGAATTTGTCATAAATGAGTCCTGTGCTAATAGATGACTACTAGTAGTAGCAGGTCAGAAACAGATACACCAAAATCCATATCCTGAACTTCTGTTATTGCATCTGCTTCAATGTTTTGTAGAATACGAAAGAACGGCCTCGGTCAGAGAACTGTGATGTGGTAAATAATTTGAAGCATACTTATCTAGAACAAAATTTCCCACAGATATCTTTTCTGAAAGAACAAATAGTAGGGCGAGCGCTGGAGGAGAGACTTCAGACCACCTGCTGAACTCCTGGAGGTGAACATACATATACATCGATAGTACTTTCTGCATCAGAGCTAACCATGAGACTCTGCATGCTACTCTGTTTTGGTGTTGCTATGCTATTCTGCTTTCTAAACTTTGTTTTGGGCAGCGATTGTAGCCAAGGAAAAAAATAACACGCTACATCAAAATAGCGCCGACATTAAAATATGCTATTAGCATGCTATATCATGTTATAGCGTGCTATTAGCAAGGCATTGTATACTGATTAATTTAGCGAGACAATTCTAAGCACGGTATAGCGCGCTATTTTTTCAGTGATTGTAGCTGACCATCCAACTTAAGAAAACAAGGTTGTTTTTTTTATAAAGGATCTACTACTTTATTAACTCAAACTATATACAGCGTCACGAGAAATCCTTTTATTATCGGTCGATCGTGGTCACAGCCTAAAATTGCACTAAAATGCTACCTAGTCATTTGGCCAGAAAAAGTGACTGAGAAAGAAAAGAAGAAAGAAGAAAGAAACCAAAATGAAACAGAGAGAACTTTTCCTACGATTGGGAAAAAAAAAACAAGAGCCATGTCCATTTATATGGTACAAACGACTGGTATCGTTGTATAGCAGCATATTCGTAGACAAATTCCTGAATATTCTACCATGGACAGCATGATGAATACGGCATGTTCCTTGTAGTTTACTTTGTACTGTAGTATTCTGTTGAAATGGCACCCTTGCGGTTTATGCATTTGTCGCTGTACTTTCTCCACACAATTCCGAAGTTCTCTGAATCTGAGGCAGTATCTTTGATTTCCCAGAAATACTGAAGTTGAATCAACAACAGAAGTTCATGATATGGATGAGGTTGATGGCGTCGTTGTTTCTGCAATCACAATCACAATCACAGATCTGTCAAAATTGAGCATCTGGATGTTAACATGCTGAAATCTGGCCCCACTACTGGATGTTAACCTCCTGTCCTAGACGCGGCGGTGTCATCTTCTCAGTGCCTAGCCACGGAGCTATCTCAACATCTTTACAGATCACCTGATGTACGTACCTAAATGTCGAGCGCTGGAGCAGACCACCTGCTGAACTCATGTCATGGATCGGAGATAGCCATGGAGACGCGGAAGGTGCAGGAACGGGCTACCTTGAGCATTTGGCCAACGCCCTTCATGCTCAAACCATTGGCTTTGCTGCTGATGTGGGAACGGGTCGAGCAATCATGGAGAATGGATCAAATAACATGCTTTCCAGCTTGCCCCATCAACCACCGTAATGTTTTAGCTAGGCAAGGATCGTGACCCATCCACAAGTCACGTTTCATTTATTAAGATTGGTACGTTGTGCAAGCATCGAGTCGCTTTCTTTGCCTGCTCATCCAATGAACTAACACTATATTTTAGGCAAATACAATGAGTCATTCACAACTCATATAAATTTGCCTCAATAATAAAAGAGGATAAGGATAAGATAAATGGGTGTTTTCTGATGTTAATTGAAGTTGAATTGTAGTACCATGGCTCTCTCATGATGGCAAGAAAAATAGGGTTTCTTTGCCTCCGTCATAAACTCGTTTTTTTTTCGAAAAGGGGGAATGCCCCGGCCTCTGCATCAGAACGATGCATACGGCCCTTCCGTCATAAACTCGTAAGGTCTTCAATTCGCTAAAACCGGGCAAATGCCTCCTATTTAGTTAAAACTATTCATCTGTGTTTTCCAATATAGATTTATCCTCTCCAGCATATCTGTCTGCAAAACACTGTATAACTAAATGTAGGAGCCACTCATCCATACATTTAGCATCCAGTATATGGTTAGATCTGTAACTATTCCTCAGATCAGTGTGGAGCCTACAATCTAATTAGTAATAGTAAGATAAGAATCAGCCGGCCAACTATTCGTTGGTTTGAACCATAATTAATTAAGGTGGGTTGTTAAGAGCATAAATCACATGCTTGGTAGCTTGCTCCCATCAAGCACCGTATTGTTTTTGCTAGGCAAAGACCTCGACCCATTCCCGGCGCTGTTCACCTTGCTGGGAGATTATAAACCCTCAGCCTATGTGTAATCTTGCTTTTTTCCTTCCTTCTATAACCCCCCTGTACTTCTGCTACTTGTACCTGTGCTGTTGGCTTTGACAATAAAAGTTCAGGCAGGCGTAAGCCCGCCGTTGACGAGTCAAAAAAAATAAAACAAGTCGCTATTGATAAGATGGGAACGTTGCTTTTTATGCAGAGACGACGACTCATTCACAGCATGATCACAGCTCACATAAATCAAGTAATTATAGTCGTTTGTCAGGAAAATTGGCGCTACATGTCTCAGCAATGAAATGAAATAAATAAACTGGGCTCAGGCATTATATTATTAAGTACGCTCGAGCCTTTAGTTAATGTCTGCCGGCCGCTATCCGCGGCCAACAAGCTGCTGATTGGACCTGCAGTTTGTCCATTGCACATATTATTCAGTACACTGAAGCCTCCAAAATCTCCTCCGAAGCCTTGGCTCACAGCACGTTCTAGCAGTGTCTGTAAATCACATACATCGCCGGCAACCAGCTTCACGACACTGCCTCCTCCGGTGATCGGTGGACCAGATGAGCATAGCGGCACACTGAAGTGAAGAAGGCAGCACGCTCCTATCCCACTGGGTGACCCTCTCTCTCTCTCTCTCTCTGCGCATGTGCACAAGTGCTTAGTTATTGTTCTTGCTCTCATCAGGTCGATCACCAGTGTAGGACACTCAATTTGTGGCAAGGACTAATGGCTGAGACTGCTGTTAGCGCTGTTCTTAGGAACGTGGGTAATCTTGTCGTTCAGGAAACTAGTTTTTTGGCGGGGTCACACTTGAAGTGGCCTTCTTGAAAGATGAGCTGATGCGGCTACAGGGCTACCTCAAAGACGCCGAGAGAAAACGAAGATCTGGAACTGCAACAGTTGCTATCTTGGTGAGCCAGATCAGGGATGCTGCATATGAGGCCGAGAATGTCATTGAGGCTGCAGATTACATGAAGAAGAGAAACATGATCAAAAAGGGCTTCATGGGAGCAATTTCAAGGTATGCTCGCTTACCGAGTGATTTGACTGCCCTTCATAAAGTTGGTGTTGAAATTCAGCGTGTAAGAAGGAAGCTCAGTGAGATATTTCAAAGCGTAGATCGCTTGAAAATTGATTTGGATAGTCATGTTGTGGACGATTCTATAGAAGATTATGACCTTATGCACCATCACTGTAAGGATGATGTTACAATGGTTGGTTTTGAGGACGAGTACAAAGAAATAGTGGATAAACTAGTGGGGGGAGAAAATATGCTTAGTGTTGTCTCCATAGTTGCCATGGGCGGGGCAGGAAAAACAACACTTGCTAGAAAAGTATACACTTCATCTGCAGTGAAACAACACTTTGAGTCACTTGTTTGGGTAACTGTATCTCAAAAGTTCAAGGTCATTGACCTACTAAAGGAGATTTTGAAGCAAATACCGAGTGATGGAGACCAGTCTGGAAAAATTGATGACATGAATGAGAATGAGGTGGGAAAGAAGATCCATGATATCCTCATCCAGAAAAGATACTTGCTAGTTCTTGATGATGTGTGGGAAACAGACACATGGGAGAAAATAAATAGAACAATCAAGGCCTTTCCAGATGCAGCTAACTATAGTAG
This sequence comes from Aegilops umbellulata, assembly GCA_032464435.1. Classification (NCBI taxonomy): domain Eukaryota; kingdom Viridiplantae; phylum Streptophyta; class Magnoliopsida; order Poales; family Poaceae; genus Aegilops; species Aegilops umbellulata. The sequence goes on from CP136057.1 coordinate 9,745,210, forward strand.
GGTACTGCTAACCACAAGAAAAGAAGATGTTGCCAATCATGTTGAAATGCCAACCCATATTCATGCTTTGAGGAGTTTAGATGAAGAGAAAAGTTGGTTACTTTTTAGTAGCAAAGCTTTACCTTCATACAAAATATCAGGCATACGTGATCTGGATAAATATGAAGAATTGGGAAGAAAGCTTACAAGGAAATGTGATGGATCACCACTTGCACTTGCAGTCTTAGGGGGTTACCTGTCAAAGAACCTCAACACACAAGCATGGTCCGATGTGCTACTGTGTTGGCCACCAACCAAGGACACACAGATGATGCGAGGCATAATTGCTCAAAGTTACAAGGACCTACCAAATCACTATTTAAGATCTTGTGTGCTCTATCTTGCTGTTTTTCCCGAGGATTACAAAATATCGGTGTCAGCTCTTATTAATCTATGGATAGCAGAAGGCTTCATTCCACATACACCTAAGCATACCTTAGAAAAAACAGCTCGTATGTATGTAACTGATTTGGCTCAAAGAAGCTTGGTGCAAGTTGTCAGAACAAGCAATATACATGGGTGGATTGAGGAAATAAGGATTCATGATATCATACCTGACTGGTGCATAGAAAAAGCAAGACAAGATGGTTTCATTGATGTCATCTATGAAACTACTAGTGGTGAGCTACCTTCCCCTGGTTAATCGAATCTTGATACAGTTTCTTAAATACATTAATTACCCATATAATGTGTGTGTGTGGCTTTTTGCTGACATATATATGGACTCTAACGAAATGCAGGACAAGCTGGTGCATCAGCATCTCAGAACCAGATTTTCTATCGTTCTTCTTTCCAAAACTTGAGTAGGCAGATCTTACATGCACCACCTAATCTCAGAGCTTTGTTTGGCTTTGGACTTTCATCAGTATCTTTACATGAGCTAAGGTTCCTAAGAGTTCTTCATGTTGAGAACTCGAAGCTAGAGAATTTCTCCAAGGTAATTGGTGGGTGCATTCACCTACGACACCTGATGTTAAGAGGATGTCAAGGCATGATTGTTCCTTCTTCAATCAGGAAACTCCTTTATCTGCAAACTATGGATGTACCAGATTTAAATGTACCAAGCTCCCTCTGGGATATACCTACTCTAAGATATGCATATCTTCGTACTATTTCTCTGCCAAGGCGTGTGCAAATTCCACAGACCCTACGGGAGCTTCGTATGTGGGCTGCTGATGACGAAATGGAAAAAGACCCGATGTCGATCCTGGAGATGTTCCCTTGTCTTGTGGTGTTGGAGTTGTTTCGTTATGGGCCCGAAACAATGTCTTTTGGTGCCCAAGGGTTCCCTTGTCTGCAAGAGTTACGACTTGTTGGCTGTTCCTTCAAGTGGATGATGAAAGTTGGGACAATGCCAAAGCTAATTAATCTGGCTGTCATACCGAAGGAGCGTGATAAGGTATGAAACTGAAATCCCGGATGGATTACTGGACCTTCCATCCCTCAGGTTTGTTAAACAATGTAACATACGGTATGTGTATAAACCGTATATGCGTGCGTGCGTGTAGTCTGTTAGCGTTGTAGTTGGGCTGTTGAGATTGCATCCTATCTAGATATGACTTGTAGATCAATCCATAGCCCAACAACCCTTGTATATCCTGAGGCCTTGTGCCTATATAAACACGCACGCGTCCCTGCTAACTGCATACGCTTAAGCCTCATTTTCTACATGGTATACAGAGCCTCTCTCTTCCAACGCATCTAGTTATGTCGTCCTCCTCCTCTGTCGCCATGGCCTCTCCTTCCCTCGCGTCGCTCGGCCACACCATCACCGAAAAGCTCACCAGGGAGAACTTCCTGGTGTGGAAGGCGCAAGTCTTGCCGCATGTCAAGGCGGCGGGCATGATGGGCTACCTCGACGGGTCGATCAAGGAGCCAGACGCCATCCTTGTCTCTGAGAAGGAGATCGGAGATGGGAAGAAGGAGGTCGTCACCGCAGCCAACCCGGAGCACGCCATCTGGGTTACGCAGGATCAACAGGTTCTTACGTTCCTGATCGCTTCCCTCTCTCGCGATGTTCTCATGCAAGTCTCCCATCACACCACCTCTATTAGCATCTGGCAAGCTTTGCTTCAGAGCTTCTCATCGCAGTCCAGGGCGCGCGTCATCCAGCTTCGCTCCGCCCTGGGTAACACGCGCAAGGGAGATCTTTCGGCCGCAGCCTACTTCACCAAGATGAAGGGCATCGCCGATGAACTCGCAGCCGCCGGGAAACCTCTTGGAGAAGATGACCTCGTCGACCAAATTCTCCAGGGCCTGGTGCACGAACCCGACTACAACGGCTTCGTCTCTGCCATCTCCACACGCGCCGCCATGGATCAACAGATCGGGCTCACCGAGCTCTTCTCGTTGCTTCTGGCGGCTGAGGCCCGCATCACCGCCCAGCACTCGGCCTTCTCCTCCAACCACTCCGCCAACCTTGCGTCTCGTGGTCGCCGCGGTGGCGGCGGCCGTGGCGGCGGCGGACGTGGCGGCTACAACAACAACTCAAGCGGCTACAACAACAACTCAAGTGGTGGCCCTTCTGGTGGCGCGCCGCGCAAGCAGGGTGGTGACCGTGGTGACCGCGCGCGCTGCCAGATTTGCAAGGAGGAGGGGCATGAAGCGTGGCGCTGCAAGAAACGCTACGACAGGAACTACAACAACAATGTTCGCAACCCCGCAGGAGGTGGTGGTGGCGGAAACAGTGGTGGCGGCGGTGGTGGCAATGGCGGCCAACATCGTGCTGCCAACGCCGCTCATTCATACGGTGTAGATACCAATTGGTATCTTGACACCGGTGCCACTGATCACATCACTGGCGAACTGGAGAAGCTTGTTGCTCGAGACCGCTACACCGGCAATGAACAGATTCATACTGCCAGTGGACAAGGTATGGACATTGCACACATCGGCCACTCAGTTTTATCTACTCCCTCCGGATCTTTGAAACTTAACAATATTCTGCATGTTCCTAATTCTGCTCAAAGCCTACTTTCTGCCTATCAACTTATGAAAGATAATCATGCGTTTATTGAACTTCACCCTGAAACTTTTCTTGTCAAGGATCAGGATACCCGGAGGACCATACTCCAAAACAAGAGTAGGTGGCGCCTGTTTCCAGTCACCGGACAGCACAGTGCTCCCCAACGGCAAGTCCTTGGGGCGATCAAACCATCTACATCCCGGTGGCACAAGCGTCTAGGGCACCCTTCTCTCCCGGTCGTCCAGAAAATTGTTCGAGATTTCAATCTTCCCGTGTCCAATAAACAAGATCACCTTCTAGTGTGTGATGCATGTCAGGTGGCCAAGAGCCATCAGCTCCCTTATCCTCGCTCAGTTAGTGAATCCAAAGCTCCTTTAGAGCTAGTTTTCTCAGATGTTTGGGGTCCTGGACCCGTCTCTGTAGGCAGGCAAAAGTACTATGTCAGTTTTATTGATGATTTCAGCAAGTTTAGTTGGATCTATTTGCTTAAGAATAAATCTGATGTGTTTGAGAAATTTCGTCTTTTTCAAGCCCATGTTGAACGCCTGTTTAATCGCAAAATTCTTGCCATGCAAACGGATTGGGGTGGTGAGTACCAAAGTTTGAACCCTTTCTTTGAGCGCATTGGCATTACTCACCATGTCTCATGCCCCCACGCGCACCAACAGAATGGATCCGCTGAGCGGAAACATCGCCACATAGTGGAAGTTGTCCTCTCTCTCTTGGCACATGCGTTTATGCCTCTGAAATTCTGGGATGAAGCCTTTCTCACGGCTGTATACCTCATTAACCGTGTGCCTAGTAGAGTCATCAAAAATCAAACTCCACTAGAATGTCTCTTCGGCACTAAACCCAACTATAGCTTCCTTCGTATTTTTGGTTGTGCCGTGTGGCCAAACTTGTGTCCCTTTAATAGGCATAAACTTGAGTTCCGCTCCAAACAGTGTGCTTTTTTGGGTTATAGTACTCTCCACAAAGGATATAAATGCCTAGATATCTCCTCCGGGCGGGTCTATGTTTCGCGTGATGTGGTCTTTGACGAACAAGTTTTTCCCTTTGCTAGCCTTCACCCAAATGCCGGCGCCCAACTCCGCAAAGAACTTGTGTTGCTACCCTCTCATCTCCTGCCTTCGCCAAATTTTATTCCTGGGGGAGCTGATGCTGGTGGTCCTGTGTCAATGGCTAATACTCTTGATGAAGGGTCTGATGATAGTGTGCAGGAAACAGGGCCGGTTAATCATGAAGAAATTGGCGAAAATACTTATGATTTTATGCAGCAACCAGCAGACCACACAGAAGATCCCGGCGCAGCCTCCGAAGCTGATTCTGGCGGGCGGATCTCCTCGGGATCCGATGCTGCAGCGGCGCCAGGCGAATCCCCCGCAGGATCGATGCACATGGATGGGACAGCCGGTCGGCCCAGCGGGCCCGCTGGCGCCCTGTCCCCTGGTCGGGCCAATCCCACCTCGGTGCGGGCCACGGCTCCCTCTCCTGTGGCCCCGAGCGGCCCACGTGGCTGCCCTGGCGCGGGGCGCACTGACCTGGGCGAGACGGGCTCCTCTCGGCCGCTGGTGCCGAGTCCGACGCGAACAAGTGGCGGGTCTGCACCGGGCTCTGCGACGAGATCTCAACAGGAGTCCTCCCTCGGATCCGGTGCGGCAGACCCCGGATCTTCTGCGGATTCTGCGAACAACTCCGATTCTGCTGTTTCTGCGTCAATAAACAGGCTGCAGGTTCAGGCTGATCAACCAGCCCCTCCTTCTCCCATGCGTACTCATACTAGGTCTCAAAGTGGCATTGCTAAACCAAAAGTTTACAAAGATGGGTGCATTCGTTGGGGGTCGTTTTTTGCCGCAGGTGAACCAAGAAATCTACAAGATGTGCTCAGTGACCCGAAGTGGAAGAAGGCGATGGATGAGGAGTACTCTGCCCTTATGGATAACAAAACATGGCATCTCGTTCCACCTGCCAGAGGGAGGAACGTAATTGACTGTAAATGGGTGTACAAAATCAAGAGGAAGTCTGATGGCACCATTGACAGGTACAAGGCTCGGCTAGTTGCCAAAGGCTTCAAGCAAAGGTATGGTGTTGACTATGAGGACACCTTTAGCCCTATGGTAAAAGCTGCTACAATCCGTTTAGTTTTGTCCATTGCAATCTCTCGGAATTGGTGCATGCGTCAACTAGATGTCAAGAACGCGTTTTTGCATGGTGTTCTGGAAGAGGAAGTCTTTATGAGGCAGCTTCCTGGGTATGAGAGCTCAGTCTCACCACGACACGTCTGCAAGCTTGAGAAAGCACTTTATGGCCTGAAACAAGCACCAAGAGCCTGGTATTATCGTTTGTACTCCAAACTTCGATCTCTTGGTTTTCTTGCTTCCAAGGGAGATACCTCGCTGTTCTTTTATCATCGGCATGGAGTAACTATCTTTATGCTCATATATGTTGACGATATTATTGTTACAAGCTCCTCACCTAAAGCAGTTGCAGCACTCCTTCAGGATCTGAGTATGGATTTTGCACTAAAAGACCTAGGTGCTTTGCACTTCTTTCTTGGTATTGAGGTAAAAAAACTTGCAAATGGAGTTCTTCTGTCACAGGAAAAATATGTGCAAGAGATACTTCAGCGGATGGGCATGACTGGATGTAAACCGTCCCCTACACCCTTGTCTACCTCCGAGAAGTTGTCCCTTCATGATGGAGATATTCTCACAGCCGACGACTCCACCAGGTATAGGAGCATCGTGGGAGCACTACAATACCTAACATTGACTCGGCCAGATATTGCATATGCCGTCAATAAGGTTTGTCAATTTTTGCATGCTCCTACCACTGTTCATTGGGCTGCTGTAAAAAGGATACTCAGATATCTTCAAGGAACACAGAGTCATGGGCTTAAGCTTTGCAAGTCAGACTCCATGCTTGTTAGTGCATTTTCCGATGCAGACTGGGCAGGCTGCCCTGACGACAGAAGATCCACGGGAGGGTTTGCAGTTTTCCTTGGAGGTAATCTGGTCTCATGGAGTGCTCGTAAGCAGGCTACTGTATCCAGATCTAGCACAGAAGCTGAGTATAAAGCCCTAGCTAATGCCACTGCTGAGGTGATCTGGGTCCAAAACATGTTGACAGAGTTGGGAATTCACCATCCCAAGGCAGCGTCACTATGGTGTGATAATTTGGGTGCAACATATTTATCTGCCAATCTTGTGTTTCATGCTAGGACAAAGCATATTGAAATAGACTATCATTTTGTCCGAGAGCGGGTAGCTAACAAGCTGTTGAACGTTCGCTTTGTTCCTACCGGTGATCAAGTTGCAGATGGGTTTACTAAACCCCTTTCTTTGAGGCAGCTCGAGGCATTTCGACGCAACCTCAACTTAGATAAGTTGTGATTGAGGGGGAGTGTTAAACAATGTAACATACGGTATGTGTATAAACCGTATATGCGTGCGTGCGTGTAGTCTGTTAGCGTTGTAGTTGGGCTGTTGAGATTGCATCCTATCTAGATATGACTTGTAGATCAATCCATAGCCCAACAACCCTTGTATATCCTGAGGCCTTGTGCCTATATAAACACGCACGCGTCCCTGCTAACTGCATACGCTTAAGCCTCATTTTCTACAAGGTTTGCATCACTGCCGGTGCGTGAAGATTCGAGCAAGAGCACGGCAGAAGCACTGAGGCAGAAAGGATGCGAGGTAACGCTGGCCCCCTCCTCCCTCGTCTGCCCATCCCATTAACTCTCTTTGATTCTAGTACTCCCTCCATTCCACAATGTAGTGCTTCCTCTATCCTCGTGCTTCAACTTTGACCGTAAATTTAACTACCAAGACCGATTGCAGCGGGAGCAAAAGTTATATCAGTGAATTCGTATTCAAAAGAAGTTTTTAATTATATAATTATTTCTCCCGCCGCAGTCGGTCTCATGGGTTAAATTTATGGTCTAATTTGGACCTCGGGAAGCGCGGGCGCACTATATTTTAGAATGGAGGGAGTACCAGGGATTACAGCACACTACTTTTTGCAGGTCACGTTCAGTCAGTAATTAATCTTGGAACAGCAGAGATGAGCGTTACAATCATATCCTGCAGTATGCTCTCTCGTCAGAAGAACAAATACCACGCAACCTAACCTATGGTTGATAAACGTCCTCTACCATGTGGTCTTCAATGTCTGTATTTTTATCTATTTGATTGAACCAACAAATGTGTGACTGTTATCACAAACAATTTGTACTATTGTCGGATTGCGGTTATCACAAACAAGCCCCAGCCCATGGGTATTTGTACAATTTATAGCTCATGTCAATTGTCTTGTTTGGACACGACTAATGGGCACTCACTTTCGCATCATGATTAGTATTGCACTGTATCATGATTCATGATTAGTATTGCACTGAATGAGCTGACTGGCAATTTCGGCACCAATTTGGTTTGCTAGTGCATATGCGTATACTCCCTCCATTCGGAATTACTCGTCCAAGAAATGAATGTATCTAAATGTATTTACTCTGCCCGTCCACCAACGCGCCGCCGCCACCACCTACCACTGCAGAGCGCCGTCAGAGGCCAGAGCAAGCAAGCAAGCAAGCCGCCACTCGCCCGCCCGGAGCGCACCCTCCACCGGCGCTGCCACGCCTCTTGCTCCGTCAAATCCGGGGCGGGGGGGTGGGGGTTTCTCCCTATCCTGAACTTATGTCGTCAGCTTCAGTGTTTCTTCGAAAGCGAAGACACTGCCTCAGATTCAGAATCTCCAGCTGCGATCGCCTGGACGAGGACGGAGGCCACCTGTTTCTGAACGCGGCGGTGACATTTTCGCCTCACCGCGGAGTTCTCTGAACATATGTGCAGACCACCTCGATCTGCTGTACATACCGTCGAGCGGCTGGAGCAAGCCTCCTGCTGAATCCTGGAGGTGAACATGCATCGATGCTGCTTTCTGCATCAGAGCTAGCCATGGAGACATGCAGGGCGCCATCTTCAGGACTTGGCCGACGCCCTGCATCTCCATGCTACTCTGTTTTGGTGTTGCTATGCTACTCCGCTTTCTAAACTCTGTTTTGGGCAACGATTGTAGCTGAGTATCCAACTTAATAAGCCCACCGGCTTCCCTAAGAAAACAAGGTTGTTTTTCGATAAAGGATGTACTACTTCATTAACTCAAACTATATACAACATCACGAGAAATCCTCTTACTATTGGTCGATCGCAATTGCAGCCTAAAATTGCTCAAAATAGCTACCTAGTCACTTAGCCTGAAAAAGAGACCGAGAAAGGAAGAGAAAACAGACCCAAAATGACACAGAGAGAACTTTTAGTACGCTTGGGGAAAAACAAAAACAAGAGCTATGTCCTTTTATATGTTGCAGTGAGGCTTGGACACTCCAGAATAAACGAGTAGTATCGTTGTATAGCACTATATCCTTAGACAAATTCCTGAATATTCTACCATGGACAGCATGATAACAGTCCAGAGTCCCCCCTTTTCGAAAAATGATAACAGTCCAGAACTCCTGTAGATAAAATGACCAGTACCATTAGTACAGCAGCGAAATCTTCAGGAAAATATGTCATGTTCCTTACAGTTTACCTATTTTGTTCAAATTGTACCCTTGTGGTTTATGACTCTGTCGTCTGCGCAAGATACGTGTCGTGGGGATCGACGGCAGCAGTAACAGAAGTTCAGGATATGGATGGGGTTGATGGTGTCCTTGAGCCTGCCCTGCCCTGCCCCCCGATTATGATGCTTGATGCAAATTTTCATCTCATCCATGTATTTATCATCCAGTATATGATTCGAAACGAGCCGCTAATTTGCAATAGTAAGCTAAGATTCAGTCAACTCTTCTTTTGGACCATAGTTAATTAAGGTGCGTTGTTAAAAGCATAAAATCACATGCTTTTGCTAGCTTGCTCCCATCGACCACCATATTGTTTTAGCTAGGCAAAGATCTCGACCCATTCACAAGTCATAATTGATAAAATGGGTATGTTGTTCAAGCATCAAAAAATCACATGCTTTGCCTACTCGATCCAATCAACCACCACCACATATTTTTAGGCAAAGACGATGACTCATTCACCACAGCTCGATCACAGCTCTTATAAATCTGGCAATCCATAGTCGTAATATCAAGGAAGATTTGGGCTGCACGTCTCAACAATATAATTGGATAAGTGTAAGTCAACCACTGGGCTGCTTCCAGCATCATATTATACATTACCTTATGCCTAGTTATATACGCTGATATAGCCAATCTCCAAAGCCTCCTTCGGAAGCCTTTATTGATAACATGTTCTGCCCATGCCCCTAAACCACGTACATTGCCGGCGATCCCCTTCAGGCCACAGCCTCCTCCGCCGCTCGACGGACCAGATGAGCGAAGCAGCACACTGAACTGGAAAAGGCAGCGTGCTCCTTCCCCCTTGGTGAGTCTCTCTCTCTCTCTCTCTCTCTCTCTCTCTCTCTCTCTCTCTCTCTCTCTCTCTCTCTCATCTGTGCAAGTTACTTATTGGTTTCATTCTTGTCAGGTTGTTTGCCAGCGTAAGACACTAATTCTTGGCAAGGACCAATGGCTGAATCCGTCCTCAGCACTGTTCTTGGGAATGTGGGGAATCTTGCTGTTCAGGAGGCCAGTTTCTTAGGCAGGGTCACACTTGAAGTGGCCTTCTTAAAAGATGAGCTTATGCGGTTGCAGGGCTACCTCAAAGACGCCGAGAGCAAACGGAGATCTGGAAATGCAACAGTCACTATCTTAATGAGCCAGATCGCAGATGCTGCTTATGAGGCCGAGAATGTTATCGAAGCTGTAGATTACATGAAGAAAAGAAATGACATAAAAAAGGGCTTCATGGGTGCAATTTCAAGGTATGCTCACATACCAAGTGATTTGACTACCCTGCATAAAGTTGGTGTTGAAATTCAACGTGTAAGAAGGAAACTCAATGAGATATTTCAGAGCATAGAACGCTTGAAAATCAACTTGGATAGTGGTGTTGTGGATGAGTCTCTAGAAGATTATGAGCTTAGACATTTGCGTAATGAGATGTTATCATGGTAGGTTTTGAGAATGAGTACAAAGAAATAGTGGACAAATTAGTTCAGGGAGAAAAAATGCTTAGTGCTGTCTCCATAGTTGCCATGGGCGGGGCAGGAAAAACAACACTTGCTAGAAAAGTATACATTTCTTCTCAAGTCAAACAACACTTTGAGGCACTTGTTTGGGTTACTGTATCTCAAAAGTTCAAGGCCATTGATTTACTAAAGGAGATTTTGAAGCAAATACTGAGTGACGTAGACCAGTCCACAAAAATTGATGAAATGAAAGAGTATGAGGTGGGAAAGAAGATCCATGATATCCTCATCAAGAAAATATACTTGGTAGTTCTCGATGATGTGTGGGAAACAGACACATGGGAACAAATAAATAGAACAATTAAGGCCTTTCCGGATACCTCTAACTGTAGTAGAATACTGCTAACCACAAGAAAAGAAGATGTTGCGAAACATGTTGAAATGCAAACCCATGTACATGCTTTGAGGAGTTTAGATGAAGAGAAAAGTTGGTTACTTTTTAGTAGCAAAGCTTTACCTTCATATAGAATATCAGGCATACACAATCTGGATAAATATGAAGAATTGGGAAAAAAACTTACAAGGAAATGTGCTGGATTACCACTTGCACTTGCAGTGTTAGGGGGGTACCTATCAAAGAATCTCAACACACAGGCATGGTCCGATGTGCTACTGTGTTGGCCATCAACCATGGACACACAGATGATGCGAGGCATAATAGCTCGCAGTTACAAGAACCTACCAAATCACTATTTAAGATCTTGTGTGCTCTATCTTGCTGCTTTTCCCGAGGATTACATAATATCCGTGTCAGCTCTTATTAATCTATGGATAGCAGAAGGCTTCATTCCACATACACCTAAGCATATTGTAGAGAAAACAGCTCGTATGTATGTAAGTGAGTTGGCTCAAAGAAGCTTCGTGCAAGTTGTTCAAACAAGCATTATACATGTATGTGCTGAGGAAATAAGGATTCATGATATTATACGTGACTGGTGCATAGAGGAGGCAGCACAAGATGGTTTCCTTGATGTCATCCATGAAACTACTAGTGGTGAGCTACCTTCCCCTCATCTCTTTTATTTGTACACAGTTTCTTAAATATATTAATGTGTGTGTGTGGATTTTTGCTGAGGTATATATGGTCTTTAATGAAATGCAGGACAAGTTTGTGCGTCATCATCTCATAACCAGATATTCTATCGTTCTTCTTTCCAAAACTTGAGTGGGCAGATCTTACAAGCTTCACCTAATCTCAGAACTTTGTTTGGCTTTGAACTTTCATCATTACCTTTACTTGATCTAAGGTTCCTAAGAGTTCTTCATGTTGAGAACACAAGGCTAAAGAATTTCTCCACGGTAATTGGTGGGTGCATTCACCTACGACACCTGAGTTTGAGAGGCTGTGGAAGAGTGAAGGTTCCCTCTTCAATCAGGAAACTCCTTTATCTGCAAACTATACATGTAGAGGCAAATGTACCAAGCTCCCTCTGGGATATACCTACTCTAAGATATGTAGATCTTTATAGTATTTCTCTGCCAAGGAGTGTGCAAATTCCACAAACCCTACAGGAGCTTCGTATGTGGCGCAGTGAGATGATGAATTAGAAAAAGACCCGATGCCGATCCTCGAGATGCTTCCTTGTCTTGTAGTGCTGGAGTTGCATTATTTTCTACCCGAAACAATGTCCTTTGGTGCCCAAGGGTTCCCTCGTCTGCAAGAGTTACGACTTGATGGCTGTTACTTTAACAAGTGGACGATGGAGGTTGGGACAATGCCAAAGCTATCCCACCTGTCACTTGATATGTTCGATATGCTGGATGAAATTGAAATCGCCGATGGATTACTGCACCTTCCATCCCTCAGTTTCGTATCACTGCATGCGAAAGCAATTGCTAGTTCGAGTCACAGCACAGTGGAAGGGCTGAAGCAGAAAGGATGCGAGGTAAAACTGCCCCCCCTCCTCCCTCGTGTACCCCTCCCATTAATTCTGTTTGATTCGATTTTATTATTACTAGGGATGAAAGCACACTTCGTTTTGCAGGTCACGATAGTTACTGTTCCCCTTTAATCTCGAACAACATGGATGAGCAAGTATTATGAAGGCATTATGGTTCGGCTATGCTCTCTTGCCAGACGAACAAGTATCTCACAGCCTATATATCAGGCAGTCTATCATGCAATAATCGTCTTATTGTCTATTTGGCTCAACAAATGTGTGTGTGTGACTGTTGAGTATTTTGTGGTAATGGCCTGTACTATTCTCAGATTTGGATTATCGCAAAAAAGCCACATGTATCATGATATTGCACTATTATTATTAGCTCATGTTTCTCGTCTTCTCTAGGCACAACATATGAACTCTCTTTTTCTCATCAAATTTCTCCTGGTGTCATAATATTGTATCATGGCTGGTATTTGTGTCGAATGACATGGATGTGTGCATCGCTTGATGCAGAGGATGGGGGTAATCCTCCTTTTTGAAAAAAAAATTATCAAGTGAGGCGTGGGTTAAGAGGAACATATCGAGTGATTCATTGCTTGAATGACGGCAGTTTTGGTACCACTTTGGCTTGTTAGTGTAATATATAATTTCAGAACAGAGGAACACACCTCTTGGATTATCAGAAACAGAGCCCTGTGTTAATACAAGCATCCTGACTGCAGTATTTTTTTTTTAAGAGAGTGAATACACAATTGCACATCGCTAGCAGGGCAGAAGCGAAGACATCATCATCCATATCCTGAACTTTTGTCACTGCATCAGCTTCTGTGTTTCTTAGAAAGCGAAAACACTGCCTCAGATTCGGAGAACAGCGACGTGGTAAACAATCTGAAGTATACTTCTATGGCACAAAAATTTGTACAGAGATCTTCTGCGACAGAACAAATTTTAGAGCCTGCGATTGCCAGGGAACAGAATGTTTGCATGTTTCTCTGGCGCTTCGGTCACAACTCACAACAGGCGTCCCCTCCACAGGAATCTCCAGCGGCGTGGCCACGGCGACAGAGGCCACCTGTTTCTGAACTATTAGAGGTTCTCCACTCCTGGCGTGGCGGTGTCATCTTCTCTGCGCGTCGCCAGGGAGTTCTCTGTAGTCTGAACGTACCTAAATGTGGAGCGCTGGAGCAGACTGTAGACCACCTGCTGAATTCATGGAGCTGAACAATACATATGTCTGGATGGTGCTTTCTGCATCGGAGATAGCCATGGAAACATGCAAGGTGCTTCAACAGGCAGTCTTCAGAATTTGGCCAACACGGTGCATGCTGAAGCCATTGGCTTTGCTGATGATTCGGAAACGTGCCGAGTAATCATCGAGACAGGATGGATACACTGTTTGGTGTGGATATGCCACTCTGTTTTGCCAAGCGACTTAGCTGACCAACCCAACTCTGTTTTGGTGTGTCTGGAGCTACTCCACTCCACAACTTCAGCAGTGGAGGATACTGGAGCACATACTTCATTTGATCGGAGTAAAGAAATACGTAGATGCTTAACTCCAGATCCAGGATTTCATTGAGCAGTTCCTTATCCTTTTATGTGCTGCTTCCAACTGAAAGTTTGTCGAGTGACTGACCGTGTTGTAATCTCTGCAACATTTAGCATCATAATAAAGAAAGTGGGTGACTGAATAAAATCTGCAAGTGCTTAGTTTCAGCGTTCACCATATTGGTGGCCCAATAATTCAAATAACTGCCACCTATATTGTTGGTGCGAAAAGATTTTGTGGAATTTTTGCATTATTTAATGGGTATTAATCGTGACTCCACACAAAATTCAGTGAGGCTGATTTAATAATTTTTTGGCCGTGTTAAATTCTGTTTCCTAAAACATCACTGCTTGAATTTCATATCTCAGCGTTACTGAAAAGAATGTAAAATGAGTCGCATTAAATAGAGTTTTTGTTTTCTCTAGTTCACCATAGCTGAACAACGTCAATGATTCATCAGTGCTTCCAATATAACTCATGCATTTGCAGATATATTACTTCAAGATTCATGATGGAAGAGTTCCTTTCGTTTTAACTAGAACCTGGGCTCACCATATGGATCTGTCTACAGATAATGCAGATGATGGTGATGCCAAATTGAAACCATTTATTTGCCTCGCCGCACGAAGTATCTTTTCCTGCAAGCGAGGGGAAGACACAACATGCTTTTTCATTCCAGGTTTTCATTTATGGAATCTTTCTCATTTTTTGTGACGAGCTACTGCGTGTGTGCAGGGGGACTGGGTGTATACCAGGAGTCCTGGAGCGAACCAATAATGATTTATGTGAAACAAAATCTCATCCATGGATTTAGCATCCAATGGCTAGGTTTATAACTATTCGTGGAGGCTCGAAAAAGCCGCCAATTGGTAATATCAATTTGTTAAAAAGAATTGGTAATAGCAAGATATGATTCAACCGGCCAACTCTTAGTTCATTCAGACCATACAAGTAGTATTCCATCCATTTCAGATTAGGCTGCGTATTAGTTTGTTTTCCCCTTTTTTGTGTTACCTTGTGTACTCCCCCCAGCTTCTCAATGTCGTCGAAGCATACCGTCTCCGCATGTACTGATAGGAGAGTGAAGCGCCATGCAATCCACCCGACAGCTACCTAGGCCTTTGCTTCCATGATGCGTGCGTGAGTGAGCTCCCTAAAATGCCCAAGCTGAATAAGAAACGGAGGGAGTAACTAACTGAGTAGGTGGGCTGTTAAAAAGCATCAACTCACATGCTTACCACCTTTGCTAGACCACCGTCGTGTATTGGCTAGGCAAAGACCTCGACCCACTCACAAACTCACAGTCCGTTTATTAAGATAAGAAGGGTACGTTGTTCAAGCATGAAGAAATCACATGCTCTACCTGCTAGATCCAATCAACCACGACAACTTTCTAGCCGTTTGTGTGCCTCGGAATAAAATACACTGGTGTACAAAGTTAACCGGTTGTTTCAAGCATCATACACTGGGTAAATGAAAACAATTAATGTTACCTACACTTTCTTGGGAAGGAGCAGCCTTGGTTAATTTACAGGAGAAGTAACAAATCCTGTGCCTCCACTAAGGCCTTGTTCTGGCCTTGTTGACTCACAACGCGTTCTGGCCGTGCCCCTAAACCAACCACATACACCACCGGCGACCGGCGATCTCTTCCACGCCTCCTCCGCCGCTCCCATCCTTTGCAGTCTGAAGTCTGCACAAGCCGCCTCTCGACAGACCGAATGAGCGGAGTGGTGCACTGAAGTGGACAAGGCAGTGTGCTCCATCGCTCGATCCCCGTGGTTACTTCCTCTTTCTCACTCTCTCTTCAACTTCTTTTTTTTTGCGGGTAAAGCAACTGCTCACTTGTTCTTGCTCAATACAGGTTGATTCTTGGCAAGGAACAATGGCCGAGTCTGCCGTTAGCATCGTTCTTGGGAACGTGAACACTCTTGTTGTTCGGGAGACCAGTCTCTTATGCGGAGTCACCCTTGAAGTGGCCTTCTTGAAAGATGAGTTGATGCCGCTGCAGGGCTACCTCAAAGATGCCGAGAGCAAACGGAGATCTGGAAATGCAACAGTTGCTATCTTAATGAGCCAGATCAGGGATGCTGCTTATGAGGCCGAGAATGTTATTGAAGCTGCAGATTACATGAAGAAAAGAAATAACATAAAAAAGGGATTCATGGGTGCAATGTCAAGGTATGCTCACTTACCGAGTGATTTGGCTATCCTTCATAAAGTTGGTGTTGAAATTCAACGTGTAAGAAGGAAGCTCAGTGAGATATTTCAGAGAGTAGAACGCTTGAAAATCAACTTTGATAGTGATGTTGTGGATGAGTCTCTAGAAGATTATGACCTTAGCCTTATGCGTAATGATGATGTTGTCATGGTTGGTTTTGAGAAGGAGTACGAAGAAATAGTGGATGAATTAGTTCAGGGAGAAAAAATGCTTAGTGCTGTCTCCATAGTTGCCATGGGCGGGACAGGAAAAACAACACTTGCTAGAAAAGTGTACACTGCATCTCAAGTCAAACAACACTTTGAGGCACTTGTTTGGGTTACTGTATCTCAAAAGTTCAAGGTCATTGATTTACAAAAGGAGATTTTGAAGCAAATATCAGGTGAAGAAGGTCAGTGTAGAAAATTTGATGAAATGAGTGAGTATGAGGTGGCAAAGAAGATCCAAGATATCTTCATCCAGAAAAGATACTTGTTAGTTCTTGATGATGTGTGGGAATCAAACACATGGGAGCAAATAAATAGAACAATTAAGGCCTTTCCAGATGCAGCTAACTGTAGTAGAGTGCTACTTACCACAAGAAAAGAAGATGTTGCCAATCATGTTGAAATGCCAACCCATCCTCATGCTTTGATGGGTTTAGATGAAGAGAAAAGTTGGTTACTTTTTAGTAGCAAAGCTTTACCTTCATACAGAATATCAGGCATACGTGATATGGATAAATATGAAGAACTAGGAAGAAAGCTTACAAGAAAATGTGGTGGATTACCACTTGCCCTTGCAGTCTTGGGAGGTTATCTGTCAAAGAATCTCAACACACAAGCATGGTACGATGCACTATTGGGTTGGCCAGAAAGCCAAGACACACGTATGATGCGAGGAATAATAGCTCGCAGTTACAAGGACCTACCAAATCACCATTTAAGATCATGTTTGCTCTATCTTGCTGCTTTTCCCGAGGATTTCAAAATATCTGTGTCAGCTCTTATTAATCTATGGATAGCAGAAGGCTTCATTCCGCATAGATCTAAGCGTACACTAGAAGAAACAGCACGTAAGTATGTAACTGAGTTGGCTCAAAGAAGCTTGGTGCAAGTTGTGGGAACAAGCAGTATACATGGATGGATTGAGGATATAAGGATTCATGATATCCTACGTGCCTGGTGCATAGAAGAAGCAACGCAAGATGGTTTCTTTGATGTCATCAATGAAACTACTAGTGGTGAGATACACTCCCCTCTTCTCTTTTATAAATTTGTATGCAGTTTCTTAAATATATTAATTGCTCGTATAATGTTTGTGTGTGTGGCTTTTTGCTGACATGTAAATGGACTCTATCGAAATGCAGGACAAGCTGGTGCGTCATCATCTCATAACCAGATATTTTATCGTTCTTCTTTCCAAAACTTGAGTGGGCAGATCTTACCGGACTCACGTAATCTCCGAGCTTTGCTTGGCTTTGGACTTTCATCAGTATCTTTACCTGAGCTAAGGTTCCTAAGGGTTCTTCATGTCGAGAACTCGATGCTAGAGAATTTCTCCGAGGTAATTGATGGGTGCATACACCTACGACACCTCACCCTGATTGGACGTGGAATTCGGATGATTCCTTCTTCAATCAGGAAACTCCTTTACCTGCAAAGTATACATGCACCAAATTCAGATGTATCAAGCTTCCTCTGGGATATACCTACTCTAAGATATGTACTCCCTCTGTCCGAAAAAACTTGTCATTAAAATGGACAAAAAGGGGTGTATCTAGAACTAAAATACATCTAGATACATCCCTTTTTATTCATTTTGATGA
Source organism: Aegilops umbellulata (assembly GCA_032464435.1). Lineage (NCBI taxonomy): Eukaryota > Viridiplantae > Streptophyta > Magnoliopsida > Poales > Poaceae > Aegilops > Aegilops umbellulata. The sequence goes on from CP136057.1 coordinate 9,762,811, forward strand.
TAAGTATTTTCGGACGGAGTGAGTACATGTTAGCAGAATTTCCCTGCCAAGGAGTGTGCAAATTCCACAAACCATGCGGGAGCTTCATATGGATGCTACTCATGATGAATTTGAAAAAGACCCGATGCAGATCCTGAAGATGCTTCCTTGTCTTGTGGTGCTGGAGTTGCAACGTTTTAGACCCGAAACAATATCCTTTGGTGCCCAAGGGTTCTCGTCTGCAAGAGTTACGGCTTAAGAACTGTTCGTTTAACAAGTGGATGATGGAGGTTGGGACAATGCCGAAGCTATTCTACCTGTCATTTTCACATTGCCGGCATGTGGAAGGAATCCCTGATGGATTACTGCATCTTCCATCCCTCAGGTTCGTAGAAGTGAATAATACAATAGATTATTCGAATGACAACACGCTGGTTGGTTTGAGACACAAAGGATGCAAGGTAACACTGTTAGAGACATATTTGGGATACATGTATTTGGTAGCCTAAGATTTGTAATCGTTCTCCTATCTTATCTCTAGGAGAGGTGCTTGTCCTCCAAGTCTTGTACTCAATATATACTTGCCCTCAAGGCTCAATAATATATGCATCATATTCCGCAACAATCCCTCTCTCTCCCTTCTAACATGGTATCAGCCTAACCGATTCAAACCCTAGCCGCCGCCCACCGCTTCCGCCCTGCGCGCCGCCCCCGGGGCGGTCGGCCGCCATGACCGCCGCCGGGGACCGCACCACTCGTACCTAGGGTTCATCCGCCGGTCATGTTGACCGGCTGGCCTAGAGAGTCTTTTTCCCGAGGCCTTGCTCCGAGTTTTTCTCTCTCCCGCCGGTCATCTTGGTCGGCGTTTTTTTCTTTTTGGTTTTTAGATCTATAAGCTTGATTGGTTTGCGTCGCCCACCGCCCACGTCGACCGACCGCACCGGCATGACCGGTCGGCCTCTCCTCCGACCCGGCGACCACGCGTGCCGAGGCAGCCCGTCACGGTCTGCCGCCGTCCGCGCGTCGGCTTGCCCATCGCCCTACGCCGGCTGTCACCTCCCTGCTCCAACCAGGATTCTTCATCATCCACCGTGTCTGTCGCGTCTGTGCGACCCCGTCGCCGGCTACCTTGGGCGTGCTGGCTGCGGCCCCCGTCGCTGGCTGCCTTGGCCTTGTCGGTTACCTTGGGGCTTGGGCCGGCTGCGTCGGACTCGCCGGCTTCATCTTGGACACCGCCGCCACCCCGCCTCCACCAAGCAGCGTCCCCGACCTTGCGCGCGATCAGATTGATCACCCACCCGCTGCCGCGATGCGCCTCATCTACGCCGTATGACCGACCTAGCCCATCGGTTGCGCGTACCTTCGAAAATCCCATGAAGATCGTCCCGAGTACAACGCACCTCTCCACCGATCGAGCATCGGGCTGCCGCTGCGTCGTCCCGTCGGGCCACAGTGTCACCGCCTCGTGGTTCTCTCTGCGGCTACGTCACCGCTGCGTCGCCCCTTCGAGCCGTAGTGCCGCGACTCGCGGTCCACCGTCGCCCCGAGGCGTCCACTCCAGGCCGTCCCTGTGGCTGCGTCGACCCTCGCGCCACCGCTGCGTCGCCCCGTCGGGCCGTAGCGAGCGTGACACGTGATCCACGCCACCGCCCGAGGCCGTCCCTGCGGTTGCACCGACCCGCGCTCTGCCGCTGTGCCACCCCTTCAGGTCATAGTGTCGCAGCCCGCGGTCCCCACCACCGCCCGAGGTCTTCCCGCCGTCGCCTCGACCTGCCCGCCGCCGCTGGATCGCCCCTTCGGGCAGTAGCGCTGCGGTCCGCGGTCCACTCCGCCGTCACCGCGCGTCGACCTCTCGTGGTATGCTCGCGTCGTCTCTCTCGGTGCGGGACCCCCCCCCCCCCCCTCATCTGTTTGGGATACATGTATTTGGTAGTGTAGGATTTATAATCCGTCTTCTACCTTATCTCTAGGAGAGGCGTCTTGCCCTCCAAGTCTTGTACTCAATATATACTTTCCCTCGAGGCTCAATAATATATCCATCATATTCCGCAACAATCTCTCTCTCCCTTCTAACAAACACTACCCCCCTCCTCTCTTGTGCCCTCTAATTTTCTGTTATTTGATTATACTAGAACTACTGCTAGGGATGACAACGCCCTGCCTTTTGCAGATAAGAGAGCATTACGAGCTATATTAACTTGCAGAAAACGTCTTATATTATGGGACGGAGGGAGTGGTTATGAAGGCATTATGGTCCTATGGTCGATGCATGTCTATCGTGTGGTCCTTTCAGTGTACGCCTGCCTTCCTGTCAATTTGCTTGAACGAATGTGTGATCGTTGAATATTTTGTAGTTAAATTGCATGTACTGTTCCTGTATTGGGATTATCACAAACAAGCCAGATGTACTATAAAATTATCAGCTCATGTTGTTTGTCTTATTTGGGCACAATTAATGAGCAATCACTTTCGCATCAAAGTTCGCCTTGTGCAATGATATTGTATCACAATTAGTACTGTATATCAATTCGCATGAAAGTTCGCCTTTCGTGAGCCCTCCTTGGTTGAGTGACAAGAATTTCGCTACCAGTTTGGCATGTTAGTCTCTGTAATGTCGTGTATAAGATAGTGTCCAAGTGTATGGTAAACAGGCTTCGGCCTCTGCTCTCAGAACTTATCTCGGAGAATCAAAGTGCCTTCATCCCGGGAAGGCTGATCACAGATAACTCCATTATAGCCTTTGAATGTATCCATCATATTCAAACATTATCAGAAAATTCGGAGGCTTATTGTGCTTACAAGCTTGACCTGTCGAAGGCATACAACCGTGTTGATTGGGAGTTTTTGGAGAAGGCACTTCTTAAGTGGGGGTTCTCCCAGCACTGGATTTCTCGTGTCATGGCATGCGTCTCTTCAGTCAAGTACTCTGTGAAAATCAATGGCAAGTTGACGGAGATATTCACCCCTTCGAGGGGCCTGCGCCAAGGTGACCCCTTATCCCCCTTTCTATTCCTTTTTGTAGCAGATGCCTTGTCAGCCCTCTTAAACAAGTCAATGCTAGAGGATGGTTTGAAAGGGGTAAGAATCTGTAGAGGTGCTCCCGAGATATCTCACATTTTATTTGCAGATGACTCTCTGTTATTTTTCCAAGCGTCTCAGCAGCAGGCAGTATTGGTGAAGGGTTTGTTGAACACTTACGCGGTGGCCACGGGCCAATTAATTAACCCATCAAAGTGCTCCATCCTTTTCGCCGATCATTGCCCGCCGGAAGTCGTTACAGAAGTAAAGAGTGTTCTCGAAATTACTCAGGAATGTTTTGAGCCTAAGTATCTTGGTCTCCCAGTGCCAGAGGGGAGAATGCATCAAGGTAAATTTGAAACTGTCCAAGAGAGGCTCGGGAAGAGATTGGTAGATTGGGGGGAGCAGTATATGTCCTCAGGCAATAAAGAGATACTTATCAAGTCAGTGGCCCAAGCAATTCCGACTTATGTAATGAGTGTCTTTAAGCTCCCCATGTCTGTATGTGATGAACTCACACGTATGATTCGTCAGTACTGGTGGGGAGTGGAAAAAGGAAAAAGGAAAATGGCGTGGCTTAGTTGGGAGAAGATGAGACTTCCGAAAGCCATGGGCGGCATGGGCGGCATGGGCTTCAGAGATATGAGAGCTTTCAACCAGGCTCTTCTTGCTAAACAAGCTTGGAGGCTTATTGAAACACCTGATAGTTTGCGTGCTAGACTGCTGAAAGCCAAGTACTTTGCTGCCGGCCATCTTCTTGATACAGTATTCACAGGTAATGGCTCGGCGGTGTGGAAGGGAATTTTGCATGGGCTTGAGCTGTTAAAGAAGGGTATAATTTGGCGCGTTGGAAACGGAACGCTTATCAGGACCTGGAGAGATCTTTGGATCCCACGGCCGTACTCTTACAGACCTATCACCCCGAAGCGCAATTGTCGTTTTAATAGAGTTTCTGATTTCTTCGATATGAATGGTGCTTGGAGGATGGACAGACTAAGAGATCATTTCTGGGCAATGGATATAGAGCATATTTTAAAGATACGGACTTCTCCGAGGTTGCGGACTGATTTTGTCACGTGGGCGCCGGAGAAAAGTGGGCTGTTCACGGTGAGAAGCGCTTACAAAGTTGCTACATGTGATCATGATGTCGCCCTTGCAGGAGGTTCTTCCAGCTCCGAACCGTGTGGTCGACGCACGCTATGGAATTGCATATGGAAATCTTCGGTCCCCCAACGAATGAAAATATCAGCGTGGAAAGTAGCTACGGTGGGCTTCCCAGCAGGCGGCGGAGCTGCCCCACGGCCGACCATATCCCGGAGTGGAGGGATCCTCCGTGCCCGACTAGCTCCGCAATTATGGAGCCTGCAATTGCTACGGAAATTTTGCATGCTGCTTTGGCTGCGCTTCAGTCATGACTCGGAACAGCCTTCCCCTCCGCAGGAATCTCCACCAGCGTTGCATTGACCATCCGCCACGGCCTCGACGAGGATGTAGGCCACCTGTTTCTGAACAACAGGCTCTCCACTCCTGACGCGGCGGTGTCATCTTCTCAGCGCCTCACCTCGCCACGCCATGGAGTTCTCTGGAGTATGAAAATCTGTGCAGACCACCTCGGCCACCCAAATGTGGAGCGCTGGAGGAGAGACTGCTGACCACCTGCTGAACTCCTGGAGGTGAACATACATATGCATCCATGGTGCTTTCTGCATCAGAGATAAGCATGGAGACATGCTGGTGCAGGAGCGGGCCATCTTCCGGATTTGGCCGACGCCCTGCATACTACTCTGTTTTGGTCTTGCTACTATGCTACTCTGCTTTCTAAACTCTGTTTTGGTCTTGCTACTATGCTACTCTGCTTTTTAAACTCTGTTTTGGGGAGCGATTGTAGCTGACCATCCAACTTAATAAAAGCTGCCGGGTTCCCTAATAAAACAAGATTGTTTCTTCGATAAAGGAAGAAAGGGACTAAAATGACTTTTACGATGCTTGGAAAAAACAGAGAGAACTTTTACCACGCTTGGAAAAACCAAGAGCTATGCCCATTTATATGTTGCAGTGAGGCTTGGAAACTCCAGTATAAACGAGTAGTGTCATTGTATAGCATGATAACAGTCCAGATCTCCTATAGATAAAATGACCAGTACCATTAGTACATCAGCGAAATCTTCAGGAAAATACTGCCTGTTCCTTGCAGTTTATCTATTTTGTTCAAATTGTACCCTTATGGTTTATGACTTTGTCCTCTACACAATTGTGTCGTGGGGGTCGACGGCAGAAGTAGCAGAAGTTGAGGATATGGATGAGGTTGATGGTGTTCTTGTGCCTGCCCTGCTAGTGATTTGCATGGGACTGATCTGTATTCCACTCTTGTAACAATTACTATTGCTGTCAGGATGAGCGCTGAGAATATTTCTTCAAATGAAGATCGACACACGACATGTTTCAGATAAATTTGGTTGTGTTTGTTTTCCTTTTTTGAAATTGTATATGCACGAACATGCCAAACTTGTAACTGTGATAATTAATATGGATAGAAGAAAGTAGTATATATTTACTAATTGAAGACATCATAGCTGCTACAACGTTAATCCTAACTATCAGTAAATTTCTATTGTCAGATCTACCTCAAAACAATCCTGAGGTGTTGATCCTTGACCGGCGAAACACCTAGTAGAACCTGTTCCGAAAGAACATCATCGACGACGCTGCAATGCTGCTGTTCAAGACTCCTAGTACCACCTTTTCTTTAGATCTCCGGCGGCAGCTGCGGTCTGGCAGGCGATCGATCGGTCACACAACCTCCAGTCCACATGTATTACCACAAATAAACCATATGTATTATACAATTATTAGCTCATGTTCATCTTCTTTGGGCACAATTGATAGCAGTCACGTCCGTTTCACGTGCTCATGATCACGGCGAGAACCCTAGCTTGATTGACAGCAGTTTTGTACCATTTTGGCTTGTTAGTCGTATAATTTCAGAACAGAATCGCGCACCTCTCGATTGATCAGAAATGGGTCAATATATGCACCCTGACTGCAGTGATTGTTAGGAGAATGAATGCAGATCGTTACCACGGCTGAAGGCACCATTATCCATATCCTGAACTTGTGTTACTGCATCAGCTTCAACGTTTTTTAGAATATGAGAACATGGTCAGAGTCTCAGAGAACTTCTCTCTTTTGGAACAAAAATTTCTACAGAGAACTTCTCTGACAGAACAAATTCTGAAATCTGCAATAGCTTGTTTCTTTGGCTTCGGTCGCCACTCACAACAGACTTTTTTTCCGCAGGAATCTCCATCGGCGCGGCATTGACCATCCGCCATTGCCTTGCCTCGACGAGGAGGCAGGCCACCTGTTTCTGAACCACAGGCTCTCTAATCCTGACGCGGCGGTGTCATATTCTCTGCGCCTCCCCATGGAGTTCTGTGAAATCTGAACATCTGTAGCAAACAGACTACCTACTGAATTGCTGAAGGTGAACATGCATCGATGCTGCTTTCTACAACCGAGACAGCCATGGAGACATGCAATGATGCAAGGTGCAGGATTTCACCGACGCCATGCATACTGAAACTATACATGACATGTCTTAGAACCATACAATTGCTTTGCTGATGGATGGATGGATGCGGCCACTCTGCTTTGTAAACTCTGTTTTGGCCAGCGATTTAGCTGACCAACAAACTGTGGCCTGTCATTAGCCAACTTTACCGATGCCTCGTTCGACATAACACTAGCTATGATACAATGTGACGACGCAAGGAGGACATTCATCCAAAAGTGGGTACTCATTACATGTGATGTGACCAAAGATCTTCACTCTCCACGAGCCGCCGCCAAACCTCCTCCTTCCGATCTCCTCCTTCAGCCGCCTCCAAACCTCCTCCTGCCCCTCTCCTCTCCTCCCGCCGTCCCCGCGGGCGGCCGGGGGGAGTCCAGATCTACCGCCCCTCGCCCCTCCTCCCTCCTCTGCCCCTCCTCTGCCCCTCCTCGCCGCCACCGGCGCAGGTCGCCGGGCAAAGCCCGCTCGGCCTGGGCGGCGGCGGGGCCTTCTTCTCCTCTTGCCCAAGGATGGCGGCTCGGGACGGTTTCTTCTAGGGCGGCGCGGCGTGGGGCGCGGCGGCGCGACGGCACGGACTGGCGGCGATTGCTGCTGGGCGTACGTGGCGTCGTCCTCTCCTCGGCCGACGGCGGGATCTGGTGTAGGGCTCTCCGGTGCCACGGCTGGGGCCTGTCTCGGGTGGCCTTGCCGCTCGCGCGATGCGGCTGTTTGTTGGTCAGGCAGCGGCGGCCTAGATCCTACTTCCAGTTCCAGGTAGAGATGGCGGCGATCCATACTCAAGACTTGATGGAGATTTTTCGAACAGATCTGGGTGAAGACCTTGCGCTCGGCTAGATGCCAAGGCCGGCGATGGCGGTGCTCTTATATATGTGTCGCTCTTTTCTTAAGGACATCGTTGTGGAGAAGTTCCAGACCTCTATCTGTTACCTCCGGGGGAAACCCTAGATCGGTAGATCAGATGACGGCGACGCTCTTGCGTCGTTCCCCCCTTGGGGGCGTCAGTCTGGGAGGTGTGCACGGGCTCGAGTGACCAACGGACATCTTTGGTGGAGCGGTGTTTCATCTTACGCATCGACGGCTGTGGATCTCGACGGCATGGCGCAGTGGAGTCTCGCCGTTCGATGTGTGTAGACGGACACGCGCAGGAGGATGGCACTGTCTAGCGTCATGGTGGCGTCGATGGCAGACCTGACAAGGTCATGGCGTCAGTACCTGTTCTGAAGATGGATCGATGGAAGACGGCGGCGGCGGCCTCACAGAGTGCGTCGGACTAGTGTGTGCCCCAGACCAGGTATGTGGCTTGGCTGGGGCCTCCTGTTTTAGATGTTAGGTTTTGTTGCGAGGTCTGTTTGGTATTAGGCTCAGACTATCAACACCCTTTCATCAAGTGGATAGAAGTAGCGACAGATGTTGCCAAGATGATGGCTTCAGACTTACTGATGTACTACTTTGTAAGATTTTTGTGAATAACAAATAAAGTGGCTGCATGCATCGCCCAGATGCAGAGGCCGGGGTCTTCCTCCTTTTCCAAAAAAAAAAGTGATGTGACCAAAGAAGATGCCCCGTGGGATGGAAGGTCTAGTAGTCCTTCAGCCCGCACCCAAAAAAACTAAAAATGATAGAAGGAATAGCTTTGGCATTGTCCCAACCTCCATCATCCACTTTTTTTTTTATCAAACAACGCTCAAGTAGTAAATCTTGCAGACGAAGAAACTCATGGGCATTGACGGACACAGTGACACAGAATGCATGTCACCATTATACTGGAGTTTTTTTTTTGCGAAATCTTATACGTCGCGTTTCAAAAACGCTCTTATATTATGAGACGGAGGAGTATAATTTACGGCCGCAGATTTATACAGTCACGTACGGGACTTGTACGTGCTACACAGCATGGATGTCGTCATGGCACACGTCGGGTGCGTAGACATCGATTGCGCGTGCAGCTTCCGCGTTACCATCCAGAGCTTGGCTAGTGGTTTAGCTCTGCTGTCCGATGTCTATCGATCTGTATATCTTGGCCAAGGGTTTCGACTTGCGAGTAGATTTCGAGTAATTTTTCCGTTCGATGCATGGACAGGCGCATCCATCCCGTCCAGCTCAAACCGACAGCGATTTCCCACTTGGCCTAACGAAGAAGGTTCATGAATTCTTCCAATTACCCGAAAGGTACCCGAGAAATTAGCCACCCATCTGGTCCAGGCCAAGTGGAGAGCAGAGGTGGACATAACCAGGAAATTCCTCGTCGTCGTCGTCGTCTTCCAGTCGACCGCCAGCTCGCCGGAATCTTCCTGCTCCAAGTCGCCGTTGAAAGGACGTGCGTTTTGGACTTTGGACTTGCTAGTTACTATACGCGTTGATAAGGCCGAAGCTCGAAGCCCCCTCCCCGGCTCCCCCTCCCCACGCCTTCTTGACTGACTCGCAGCACCTTCTGGACCCTCTAAACCGCGTACACTGCTTCTGCTTGGTCGCCGGCGATCCCCTCCTCCGTGGAAGCCGCGGGACGGAACAGCAGATGAGCCGAGCGGTGAACTGAAGCGGAGAAGGCAGAGTGCCCCGTCGCCCGATCACCTTGGTATCTCTCTCTCTCTCTCTCTCTCTCTCTCTCTCTCTCTCTCTCTCTCTCTCTCTCTCTCTCGCCCGAACTGAATTGGCCACCTATTCTTCTCGCTCTAGGCAGGTCGTTCGCTAGCTGGGAGCTTCTCAACCTTCTCAAGTGGCCAATGGCAGAGACCGCTGTTGGCGCCGTTTTTAGGAACGTCGGCAGTCTTGCCGTTCATGAGACTACTTTCTTATGGGGGGTCACCCTTGAAGTGGACTTCTTGAAAGATGAGCTGATGCGGTTGCAGGGCTACCTCAGACTCAGAGACGCTGAGAGTAAATGTGGATATGGAAATCCAAGCATTTGTATCTTGATGAGCCAGATTAGGGATGCCACATATGAGGCTGAGAATGTCATCGAAGCTTCAGAATACATAAAGAAGAGAAACATGATCAAGAAGACAAAGGGCTTCATGGGTGCAATTTCAAGGTGTTGAAATTCCTGCCGTGTGACTTGACCACCCTTCATAAAATTGGTGTTGAAATTCAGCGTGTAAGAAGGAAGCTCAATGAGATATTTCAGAGTGTAGAACGCTTGAAAATTGACTTGGACACTCATGTTGTCGACGAGTCACTGGAAGATTATGGCCTTCTGCACCAAAACTTTCAGGATGATGTTTACATGGTTGGTTTTGAGAATGACTACAAAGAAATAGTAGATAGATTAGTTCACGGAGAAAATATCCTTAGTGTTGTCTCCATAGTTTCCATGGGTGGGGCAGGAAAAACAACACTTGCTAGGAAAGTATACACTTCATCCAAAGTCAAACAACACTTTAATGCACTTGTTTGGATGACTGTATCTCAAAAGTACAAGGTCATTGATTTACTAAAGATAATTGCAAAGCAAATACCGAGTGACGAAGATCAGTCAAGAAAAATTGATGACATGAACGAGTATGAGGTGGGGAAGAAGATCCGTGATTTCCTCGTGCTAAAAAGATACTTGGTAGTTCTCGATGATGTGTGGGAAACAGACACATGGGAGCAACTAAATAGAACAATTAAAGCCTTTCCAGATGCAGCTAATTGCAGCAGATTACTATTGACCACAAGAAAAAAAGATGTCGCGAATCATGTTGAAATGCCAACCCATATTCATGATCTCAAGTGTTTAGATGAAGAGAAAAGTTGGGAACTTTTTAGTAGCAAAGCTTTACCATCATACATAAGATCAAGTATAGGTGGCCTCGATAAGTTTGAAAAACTAGGGAGAAAGCTTACAAGGAAATGTCATGGATTACCACTTGCACTTGCAGTTTTAGGGGGTTATCTGTCAAAGAACCTCAACACACAAGCATGGTCCGATGTACTATTGGGCTGGCCATCAACAAAAGATACACGGATGATGCGAAGCATAATAGCGCTCAGTTACAAGGACCTTCCAAACCACTATTTAAGATCTTGTTTGCTCTATCTTGCTGCTTTTCCTGAGGATTACACAATATCTGTGAGACGACTTATTAATGTATGGATAGCAGAAAACTTGATTCCACATACTTCAAAGCATACACTAGAAGAAACGGCACGCAATTATGTAACTGAGTTGGCTCAAAGAAGCTTGGTGCAAGTTGTTAAAACAGGCAACATACATGGATGGATTGAGAAAATAAAGATTCATGATATCCTACATGACTGGTGCATAGAACAAGCAGCACAAGATGGTTTCCTTGATGTCATTGATGAAACTACTACTGGTGAGGCTAGCTTCCTCTCATCTCTTCAATTGGTACACAATTTTCTTAAATATATCGGTTGCTTTATATAGGTATGCTATTTTGGGGTTTCATGTGGAATGAATTGGTTGCATGTGGAATAACTTATTCAGCCACGGTGGTGAAACTGTGCACATAAATTGTAACTTTAAAGCTATGTATTTCACAATATTATCATGATTCGAGCAGTAATTTATTTGTCGGAAATTTACTACCCGTGGGTGTGTTTCTGTGACCAATTTTCGGACCTTTTCAAAAAACATGAGTTATTTTATAAATGACAGACGAGGCAGCAGTTCATAGCTCAAATCCCAACTCTTTTTTATAAGAAATAAATTAATGTTAAGAGCGCACCTGAGTAGTAAAACTGAGTTCGTGGTAGTACAAAAGTGTGTGCAGAATGTACTTGTAAAACTCCAAGCAAATTTATGTTCCTTGCATGAAACAAATGGTAATAACAGAAGTGTTAGTAGAATGCCATAAAATGAAATCCGGCCTGGGATGTAGCTTATTTTCATGGGAGCTTAAAATAAGCTATACAGCATACAGTCTCTTAACTCTGCGACTTATTCCTGACCGGTTGATGGTGTGTAATGAACAGGACAAGTTGGACCATCGTCGTCTCGTAGCCTGAAATCCTATCGGCGTTCTTTTCAAGACTCTAGTGGGCAAATCTTACAGGCATCACCGAATCTCAGAACATTGCTTTGCTTTGGACTTTCATCGTCAATAACTTTTCCTAAGCTGAGGTTCCTAAGAGTTCTTCATGTCGAGAACTCGGAGCTAGAGAATTTATCCAAGGTAATTGGTGGCTGCATTCACCTACGACACCTGATGTTGAGAAGATGTGGAAAAGTGAAGATTCCTTCCTCAATCAGGAAACTCCTTTACCTGCAAACTATACATGTACCAGGTTCAGATGTATCAAGCTCCCTTTGGGATATACCTAGTCTAAGATATGTATATCTTTGTGGTATTTCTCTGCCAAGGCGTGTGCAAATTCCACAAACCCTACAGGAGCTTCATATATGGGCTACTCATGATGAAACTGAAAAGGACCCGATCCCAACCCTGGAGATGCTTCCTTGTCTTGTGGCGCTGGAGTTGCGTTATTATAGACCCGAAACAATGTCCTTTGGTGCCCAAGGGTTCCCTCGTCTGCAAGAGTTACGACTTGAGTGCTGTTCCATTAACAAGTGGATGATGGAGGTTGGGACAATGCCAAGGCTATCATGCCTCTCATTTTCAGCTTGCTGGCCTTGGGAAGGAATCCCCGATGGATTACTGCACCTTCCATCCCTCAGCTTCTTATCACTGCAGGGAGGAAATTATTCGAGTGATAGCACGGTAGAAGGACTGAGGCAGAAAGGATGTGAGGTAACGCTGCCCCTCAAATTAACTCTCTTTGATTCTACTTCCAGGGATTACAACACACAACTTTTTGCAGGTCACATGTGTTATTGCTTCGTAATTAATCTTCGAACAGCAGAGATGAGCGTTACAATTATATCCTGGATTATGCTCTGGTTATGATCTCTCGTCAGAAGAACAAACCACGCAACATAACCAATGGTTGATAAACTTCTACCGTGTGCTCTTCCATGTCTGTCTTTCTATCTGTTTGATTGAACCAACAAATGTGTGACTGTTGTGTATTTTGTACTTAAGGATCTGTACTGGTCATCACAAACAAGCCACATGTATTGTAATACAATTTATAGCTCATGTCAGTTGTCTTCTTTGGACACGACTAATGAGCACTCACTTTCACATCAAAGCTCCCCCTGTGCCATGGCCATGGTACTGTATCATGATTCATGATTAGTATTGCATTGAATGAGGCGTCGATGAAGGCGGCGACAGCCATAGCTTGAACGACTGGCAATTTCGGCACCAGTTTGGCTTGTTAGTGCACATATAATTTAAGAACAGAAGAACGCAACTCCAGATTTGTCACAAACGATTAGCGAACGTGTGCTAATCCTGACTGCAGTACTTGTGACGAGAGTGAATACAGATCACTAGCAAGACACAAACGAACAAACCATCATCCATATGCTGAACTTTTGCTACTGCATCAACTTTAGTGTTTGTTTGGACCTCAGATTCAGAGAATTGTGATGTGTTAAATAATCTGAAGCATACTTATATTATCTGGTGCTTCGGTCACAAGTTCACAACTCACAACAGCTTTCCCTCCGCGGGAATCTTCAGCGGCGCGGCATTGACCACCATCGCCTGGACGAGGACGGAGGCCACTCTACTCCTGACGTGGCCGTGTCATCTTCTCAGCGCCTCGGCACGAAGTTCTTGCAGACCACCTCGGCCTGTTGTACGTATCTAAATGTCGAGCGCTGGAGTAGACAGACAGCCATGGAGACATAAATCGATGGTGCTTTCTGCATCAGAGATAGCCATGGAGACATGCAGGGTGCAGGAACGGGTCATCTTCTGGATTTGACCGACGCCCTGCATGCTACTCTGTTTTGGTCTTGCAATGCTACTCTGCTTTCTAAACTCTGTTTTGGCCAGCGATTGTAGCTGACCATCCAACTTAATAAAGCCCACCGGGTTCTCTAAGAAAACAAGATTGTTTCTTCGATAAAGAACGTACTACTTTATGCTAATGTTTTTTTAATAATACATTTTTTTTAGTAATTTGCACAAATATTACGCCCAAAAAATTATTTTCAAAAATATTACCCTGTCGGCTAGCAGCTGGCCGACTGGGCCTTATCGGCCAGCAGCGGGCCGACTGGGCCTTATCGGCCAACTGCGAGCCGATAGGTGGCTTATCGGCCACGCGAAGGCCGACTATTGGCCAGGCCACGTCGCGCACTGGCTGTCGGCGCGGGCTCGACCCAGTCGGCCTGCTGCTGGCCGACAGGGAGCCCAGCACCACAGCACGCGCCCCTTTCTCCTCTCCTTCTTTCCCTTTCTCCTCTCCTTCTTCTTCTCTCTGTTCTTCCTTCCTCCTCTCTCTCTTACACGAACTTGCTCCAATTAATACATCAAAATCACCCGTTTTTTCGCGGATTTGGCACCGTGAATGGGTTCTACATAGTTAGGGGAGGCAAAAGAGACCTCGATCTACTGATGGGGTAGCTTGTGGTGGTCGTGGTGAGGATTTTATTGGAGCATTTTTTCAGCTCATTGGTGGAGTTTGTGGCGGCGGTGGAGGTGGAGGTGGTGGTGGAGAAGCTGGGGCAGTGTGGTGGAGGTGATGCTCCGGTAGTTCGGTGGAGTTTCCGGGTGCGGTTCCGGTGATTTCGTCGTCCGTCGTTCGTCGTTCGTCGCACGCTTCAAGGGTATATTTCAACAAACATTTTATTTTTCGTAGTTGTGTGCAATTATTGTTATTTGCTCGAGTAGTAAACGTAAATATTTAGGTGGTCGTGGTGAGCATTTTATTTTCCCGTTCCGGTTCCGGTGAGCATTTTATTTAGATGTGAACTAATTAGTTGTGTAAAAATGTGTAGTTGCTCCGGTAATATTCCGGACTATATGTGGATGTGTAGTAGTTAGGAGTGTCTAATATTTGTGGTTGGTCCGGTAAAATCCGTAATATAGGCAGTGCAGTCAAATATTAAAATCTGACAATAAACATTTTATTTTTCGAAGTTGCGTGCAATTATTGTTATTTGGTCCAGTAGTAAACGCAAATATTTAGGTGATCGTGGTGAGCATTTTATTTTCCCGTTCCGGTTCCGGTGAGCATTTTATTTAGATGTCAACTAATTAGTTGTGTAAAAATGTGTAGTTGCTCCGGTAATATTCCGGACTATATGTGGATGTGTAGTAGTTAGGAGTGTCTAATATTTGTTAGTGGGGGTATTATAAGTTGTTGCTTAATACTTGTATTTCGTTGTTAAAAAAAAATAGGTGAACCGAGATGTCCGATGTAGTGAAGTTGAGATTTTACTATGGTCCTGGTACTGTCCAAACAACTGAGATGGGAGCAGATCTGAGTGAATTTACTCACATAGAGGTGCCAATGAGCGCACCTCAAACATGGTCTGTCAGTCAGTTGAAAGAATGGATTGCGGCAAGTTTAGGTCTTGATACTGAAACACACACCGTCGGTGTTCATGCATTGTGGACACGGTCAAGTTCAATAATTTACTTTTATTTGAGGCCAATAGAGCGAGACTCCGATTGGGTCCGGTGGTTAAATGGTTGTGAACGAAGGGGATGCAATCCTATTGCTTTAGTGCTTCCCGTCGTGAAGGAGGTCACTGCACATGAAGGCGAGGGTGGCTACGATCCTGGTCATAGCAGTGTAGGGAGGCAGTTATCTATGTCAAATGCTGGAGATGATGGTTACGAACAAGGATAGAGCAGTCAGGTAGAAGGAGGAAATGCTTATGGTTATGAACCAGGACAGAGTAGTCAGGTAGAAGGAGGAAATGCCGATGATGATTACAATGGCGAGGTGGACGCTGACGAGGTAGATGGGCACTTGCAGGGCCAAATGGAAGAAGAAGACACCGATGTTGAAAGGGGCCATGCCGATGATTCTGACGAGTCAGATGAAGAAGAGAATGCAGATGAGGTCCCGAATCCTGCATCGTGGAATCATGACTTCTCAACTGTAATGACCGTGAACGATGGACATGATTCAGCCTGGCAATATCACCAGAACAATATTGCAACGGGTGCTATGTATCCGAACAAGCAAGCCCTGAAGGATGCAATAATTAATTGGGCAATGTCCACGCAAAGGGTTTTCACAGCTCACAGTCCGAAATTCCTGACAATGGTATGCAAGAACGCAGATTGTCCCGCAAGGGTGCACGGCTTTCTCCCTAAGTATGGCACAAGTTGGGTGATAAGTGACTTAGTTAATCACACTTGTCTTATTCCCTGCATCCCTCAAGATCATGCCAACCTTTCATCCACACTTATTGCTCGGTTATTTTACGATGAGATAGTGCAAGGCAAAGCTATGGAAGTGAAGGCAGTCCAGACAAAAGTGTTCGCCAGGTTGAAGTAAATAATTTCTTATGGCAAGGCTTGGAGGGCTAAGCATGCAGCCCTTGAGAGGAGATTTGGTTCTTATTTTGATGCATATGACTCTGTTGTCCACCTCCTCCACACCCTGCAGCAGCGGAATCCAGGCACCTATATCGATATCCAAGACATGTTCATGCCAGAGTTCCCAACTGTGAGGGTGCTGCATCGTCTCTTCTTCTCTTTCGGTGTATGCATCGAAGCTTTCAGGCATTGCCGATCGGTGATATGTGTTGACGGTACTTTTCTCACAGGCAAGTACAAGGGTCAGATCCTGACAGCCATAGGTCAAGACGGCCAAAATCAAGTCGTCCCACTGGCATTTGCATTTGTGGAGAGTGAGAACATTGAAAGTTGGACATGGTTCTTCAGGCAGTTGAAAATAGCAGTTGTGAAGGAGAAGCCCAATGTGTGCATCCTTCATGACAGGCATGCAGGTATACTCAGTGCGATAAGGACACTGACAAACCCAGGCCCTGAGGAACAAGTTCCATGGCAGGACTTGCAGAGCCGTTGGTGCATGCGCCATCTCGGGGCTAATTTCTTCTCGCAGTTTAGAAATAAGAACCTGATGAATCTGTTCAAAAAACTCTGCAAGCAGAACCAGTTATGGAAGTACAATTTGATACGCGACAGACTTAATGTGTGCACGCAGAGACACGTGAGGGACAGGAAAGCTGCAAGAGATGCAGCGGTGAGGGCACATGTTGAAGCAGTAGCTGCACAGTTGGCAACAGGAACAGCGGCCGTGGAGGAGGAGCCTGTTGGGCTATGTGACCTGCCAGGCTTTGACCCACCTGGTACTAGGAGAAGGCTCGGGAGGTCGATTAAAACCTTCGAGCAGTGGATAGAGCATGAGCCTCTGGAGAGGTGGTCTTTGCTACATGACACACATGGAGCAAGGTACGGTGTCATGACAACGAACCTCGCGGAAACATACAACTTTGTCCTCAGAGGAAACCGAGCATTGCCACTTACAGCCATTGTTGAGGGAATTTTCTATGGCACCGTCAAGTATTTCAGAGACAGACGTCAAAAAGCAGAGCAGCATATCTTCAACAACCCAAATACAAGGTACTGTGAAAGAGTCACGAAGTACATGGACAACAAGATGCAAAAAGCCAGGTCACACACTGTAGTCGCCATCGGTAATCAAGAAAGAAGGTTTGAGGTCCGCTTAGCCACCAACAAATTCGGATGTGCAAATGAGTTGAGGACGCATGAGGTGAAAATTGGCAATCAAGCCTGGCCAACGTGTGAATGCACATGCAATAAACCGAAATTGCTTCACCTACCTTGCTCACATGTACTTGCTGCTTGCGGGCAGCTTGGAATGGACGCAATATCGTTTGTGTCTCCATATTTTCTGAAAGAGGCTGTCCTCAATACCTGGACAGGTGAGCTGATGGGTTTTCGATCAATGGGTAATTTCAACAGCGTCAACCCCGCCGAAAGGCGGTACATTCCAAACCCAGAGCATATGCGTACAAGTAGAGGCAGACGGCAGTGTCAGCGCATTCGAAATGATATGGATGAATCTGAAGCAGGAGGTCCGACTAGGCAATGCATTCTATGCAATGAATTTGGCCATAGGGACACTAATTGTCCCACTTTCATCACTGGGCGTGGACGAGGCAACCGGGGAAGAAGAGGAGGTAGAGGGAGTAGAGGAGTAAGGGCGAGAGGAAGAAGCTAAGCTAGCACTAGTTTGTTCTGAATTTGTATTAAGTGTGGTGTGGCACTATGTTCTGCATTTTTATTAAGTGTGGCACTATGTTCTGCATTTTTATTAAGTGTGGCACTATGTTCTGCATTTTTATTAAGTGTGGCACTATGTTCTGAATTTGTATTAAGTATGGCACTATGTTCTGAATTTGTATTAAGTGTGGCACTATGTTCTGAATTTGTATTAAGTGTGGCACTATGTTCTGAATTTTTATTAAGTGTGGCACTATGTTCTGAATTTTTATTAAGTGTGGCACTATGTTCTGAATTTTTATTAAGTGTGGCACTATGTTCTGAATTTTTATTAAGTGTGGCACTATGTTCTGAATTTTTATTAAGTGTGGCACTATGTTCTGAATTTTTATTAAGTGTGGCACTATGTTCTGAATTTTTTATGTGCAGGAATGTCGGGAATGTGGTTGCTGAATGGGGACATTGATAGCGTTCACCGTGCTGCGATATGGAATGAGCGCAGGCTTGATCCTCTGGTCACTCGCGGTCCTAAGGAAAACTGGCAGATACACCCAGGATGGCTTCAGCGGTACGTGCTTTATTAATTTGCGCACTGACATTCATATTAATGGGAGACACTAACTGAAATGGTCTCTGATGCAGGTTGAAATGGGCCGGCCTTTTACCTTTCACGCGTCTGGTTGAGTCTATCCCGGGTGAGAAACGCCTCGCCATGGACAAGTGCTTGCTGAGCTGCTTAGTGGACCGTTGGAGGCCAGAGACCCACACATTTCACTTCCGATGGGGAGAGATGGCTCCTACTCTGGAGGATGTGTCACTTTTGCTCGGACTACCGTTGGCAGGTCATGCCATAGGACCGTTGGACGCACCGGCTGATTGGGAGCGAGCTCTTACACAACGTTTTCATGGTGTTTTTCCGGATGCTCCGGATCCGGTATGGGAGCATCACGGACCTAAGTATGAGTGGTTGCTCAATTTCCGGGTAATTTCCCCTACCGTGCTTCAAGCTATCGTGCATACGGTTTTATAGAAAATAACTGCGACTGACTAAAACTTTCTCTTTGCTTAATGCAGATCCAGAACTTCCGGGTGCCGTTGACTGCGGAACAGATCACTCGGAGCCTGGAGGCCTACTTAATGTGGCTTTTCGGCAAGGTGATGTTCACAGAGAACCATGTCACCACTATTAGCGCGCTCTACATCCCTATGGCACTCGAGATAGCGAGCGCTCAGACGGCGGATGAGATCGGACAGAGGAGTTGGGGTTCGGCGGTCTTGGCGGCTACGTACCGAGGTATGTGCAACGCTTGCCAGCTTACATCGAAAAAGCCAGCCCTTCTTGGATGCCCTCTATTCCTACAACTGTGGTCGTGGGAGAGGTTCTCTATAGGGCGACCAGATGTACATGTTCGTGAGCCTATAGCCGCCATGTTTGATGCTGACGGCATCGACATGCCTACTTTCGGTATGTGTTGGACACGTCGAGAGGTATGCACCGTGTTGTAGTTTAGTGCATCTTTTTTCTGCACAAAAGATAGTTCGATGCTAGCGGCTACTAACTTTTGTTATCTGCAGAGACGCTTTGCTAGTGATCAGACCAGGAAGGCATACATAGCATTGAACGAGCAGTTCGATGCGTACACCGGGGTCATCTGGCAGCCTTACACGCAAGCAGCCATAAATGCGAGATACCCTGCTGGTATGTCTGTGCTATGCACAAGGGACCGGGATTACTGGATGACAAAATCAAAGATCATCTTTGATGTCTTCGTCGAGGAGATGGCACAACAGAGGGTTATGAGGCAATTTGGTCTTCTGCAGTTGCAGCAGCCTCCCCCTATAGAGAACCCGGTGCCATTACACATCCACAGGTATTAACCAGTTTTTCAATGTTGCATTATCTTTCATAGTACTCCGTTCGAAGCTTTAGGTAAATGTTGAACACACACTACAATTTTAGGACTACAAGGAAGGGCATGAACAGAACAACTTCTGACTGTCATTCGAGATCCGCCTCCCCGGCAGGCCAGATGTCGTCATTGACGCTCCTATCTATCAGTAGAGACATTACCATCTATTTCTGTGTGAGACTTATGTCTATTATATGTATGAGACAAATGACTATGTACTTATGTACGAGACATATGCCTACTCTATTCTAGTACTCTGTTATCGGAACTACAATATCATATTTATATAGAACATAATATTCATACAACGAGACATTACAAACAACTAGATAGAACTACATCTAAATTAAATGGCACGTAACTGAACTCACAACATACAGCATAAAAACTACATGAAGTCAACTAATCGTCATCCTCGATCGATGCAGAACTCTTGCCCTTCGACGATGAAGAACTCTTGCCCTTCGACGATGCAGAAACCTTGCCCTTCGATGATGAAGAACTCTTGCCCTTCGACGATGCAGAAACCTTGCCCTTCGATGATGAAGAACTCTTGCCCTTCGACGATGCAGAACCCGGAAGCAGCGACATGAAGATATCATCTTCGTCCTCGCTCTCCTCACTCCATAAACATGGATTATTTGCTGCAATCCTTATGAATGTTTCACTCTTCGGCAGCACTACCTTCTTCCACCTGCCATTCAACCTAATAAGTTCTTGACGTACCTCCTCATAGGTCCTTTCAGGCCACCCAGACCTACGTAATTGGTGAGCCAACTCATTTATTATGGTGTCACTACCGGTGAGTTCGTCCCATGGAACTATCCTATTATCCATCCTGAAATCGGAAGCTAGCCTCAGAAGAGTCCTGCTCATCCCAGGGTGAAAACTACGATCGAAAGGATAATGGGCCATCTCAACTACACTACACTGCAATGCTTCTCCACCTCCGTCTGCAGGGGGTTTTATAGGTAGAGAGGAGAAAATGGCGGGAAACGGGTGGCGGGAAACGGGTGGCGGGAAACGGCTGGCGGGAAAGGGTTGGCGGGAAACGGCTGGCGGGAAACGGTTGGCGGGAAACGGCTGGCGGGAAACGGGTGGCGGGAAACGGCTCGCGGGAAAGGGCTGGCGGGAAACGGCTGGCGGGAAAGGGTTGGCGGGAAACGGCTGGCGGGAAAGGGTTGGCGGGAAACGGCTGGCGGGAAAGGGTTGCCGGGAAATGGCTGGCGGGAAAAGCGCAGTTTGGAAATGTAGATAACTTTCAAAACAAATGTTCATCACAATGGATAAAGGTTCCCGCCTTTAAAAAAATGCATGCAATTTTTTTGGAAAATATGAAAACTTAATTCTCGTGTTTCCAAAAAATATCCACGACATTGTAAAAAATGGTACTCCCTTCATCCCATAATATAAGATGATATTACAATCAATATACTCACATATCACGTGGGTTAAAAAATGTTCGCGTGTTTCTATAAAAAGTTTGTGAAAAGCTATACAATTTTAAAAAATGTTGTGTGGTTTAAAAAAATGGTATTTCCATTAAAAATGTATTTGAAGAAATGTTACCATGTATTCATAACGTGTTAAAATATATACTTTAAAAAAATATCATCACGTATTATAAAAAATATCCATGCACCAGTCGGCCCACAGCAGGCCAACTGAGCCCAGTCGGCCCACTGCAAGCCTATCGGCCAACTGCAGGCCGACTGGAACCCTGTCGGCCAGCTGCAGGCCGACTGGGCTCCATCTGGTGGCCGACAGCCCAATCGGCCAGCAGCGAGCCGATGGGCCACCAGTCGGCCTGCTGTGGGCTGAGTGGGCTCAGTCGGCCAGCAGCTGGCCGATTGGATAATATTTTCGAAAATTATTGAATCAGCGTAATATTTTTGCAAATTAATAAAAAAAATGTATTATTAAAAAAATTAGCCTACTTTATCTACTCAAAGTATGTAAAGCATCACGAGAAATCCTTTTATTATCGATCGATCACAATTAGAACCTAAAATTGCTCAAAAAACTACCTTGATGAACTCTTTCCAGGGTTACACCATCGATGTATATAAAGGGAGGCGAGGTCCCCACAGAGGATCCAAGTTCTAAATCATCGACATCATCGTCATCAAGCTTAGAACTAGATACAAACCCTAGCCCTCGAGTTGCCTCCCAACTCACGTTCTTCAGCATTGTACATGTATTAATATTCCTCCATATAATCCCATGACAAGGCTGGACGAACCAGGTTTTTCACTTCAATCTCTCTCATAATAAAGCTGGACAAAGGGCTATAACCCATCCCGGGGGCTTGTAACCTGGGTACATGGTTGTTGTCATTTTCGTTATCATTGTCGTCATAGTTGTCGTCATAAATGGCTCCTAGACCCCTTGTTCCTTCCCTCCACTTCCCCATCCTGGGCTCTCCCATGCAGGACCGGGGACGGTGCTAAAGACATCGCTGCTAAGGTCAAATCCTTCCGTCGTGCTGCAAAGGTTTGGAAGGCAAATCACCGGTTTGTCCCTCGTCATGATAATAACTGCAGATTTCTTATTGATCTGTTTGACTTTTTTGAGGAACACCGTGTGCTCTCACTGGAAGAAGCTGCCTTGCGGCTTGACGCCCGTGCTGCCTTGGCCTTCTCGGTTCGTCAGCAAGCTGCGTTTTGGCGGCAACGGGGGAAGTTCCGCCGGGTGGGCGAGGGTGATGAGAACACCCGCTTCTTCCATGCCCAGGCATCCCAGCGCTTCCGGTCAAACCGGATTAAAGCGCTGGATGTCGGGGGCACGATCGTCGTCGGCCATGTGGCCAAGGCAGAGGCCCTCCACGCCTTCTACTCCGCCCTACTCGGCCGGGCTGGGGTCCCCGTCTGGCGCTTCGACCTGCACGCGCTCTATGAGGGGGTGGCCACTGTTGACGGTGCCAAGCTGGTCGCCCCCTTTGAGATGGCCGAGGTTAAAGCGGCCGTCACCGGCCTCGACGGGACCAGTGCACCGGGTCCTGATGGCCTTGGCCCGGGCTTCTACCAGGCCGCCTGGGGGATGGTCTCCGGCGATGTGATGCGGTTGATGGAGGGGTTCTTCGACAACTCTGTGAACCTCTCTTGTATCAACTGCGCGCATGTGGTTCTCCTCCCCAAGGCCGAGGGGGTGCTTGCGCCCGGTGGTTTCCGACCCATCTCCCTCCAGAACTGTGATATCAAGATCCCGTGCAAGGTTCTGACCACGCGCCTTCAACAACAAATCTCTGATGTGGTGGATGTGGACCAGTCCGGATTCATTAAAGGGCGGAGCATCGCCGAGAACTTTGTGTACGCAACGGAAATTGTCCAATGCTTCGAGACCGGTCGGGCTCCCTCGCTGGTCCTGAATGTTAGAGTTGTGTCGAATATTGTGTACAAGGTAGGTTACAGTTGGACTTGTAGTTATATTGTGTTTAGATAGGATATGGAGTCGTGTCCTAATAGGACACTTGTATCCTAGACCTCTCATATATAGCGGGGCTAGACACACGATGTAACCTATGCCAACATAATAGCACAGGCACGCAAGGGGGAGCCGGCGGCGTGTGCCGGCGCCCGGGTGGCCAGGGTGCGGTATTGTGACGGTGTCATGGGGAGGAGCGCCCGTAGTCAGGCCCCGGGGATGTAGCCATATCGGTGAACCTCGTTAACAAATCTTGGTGTCGTGCTCGTGTGATTGCTTGGTCCTCGGATGATCGACGGTATGCCTCAGATTTGTTCTAACAAGTGGTATCATGAGCAAGGTTACCAAAAGGCTGTGGATTGTTGATCTAGAGGAAGTATTGAGTCTGAGATTGCAGCCGGCAGCGGCGTGGTTCTCGACGAGATTGGAACGGAAGCAATCGGAAGCTGGCGGAGTTCTCGACGGGATCTGAAAGCAGCGGTTGCAACAGGGGTCGGCTGCGGAAGGTTGCGTACGCGTTGCGGCAGGGACGTGCGGCGATGGACCAGCGGATTGATCGGGCGAGCGTCCAGACGCACGCGTGGCAGGCCAGGCGGCTGAGGCCGAAGTGCACTCGCGGTGTGGGCCAGTCCGGCGGGGCTAGCTAGTGCGTGCACGTGTTGTACCGATGGACCAGGCACGGAAGGAGCTGGCCAGGCTCTGGGTGAAAGGTCTACAATGCATGTTTGACTGATTCTCAGGAGATTTGTTTGGAAAAAAAGGAGGACCGAGTCCTCGTGTTCGACGCGGAGAGAGGCAAGCAACAGATCAGATCGGCCAGAAGAGAAAATCCATCGTGATTGTGGCATCCATCGGAATTAGCAAGGGCAAGGCGAAACAAAAGCTAGCATCGTGGTTTGAGCCAAAGCAAGAGCCGTCACGTGAAGAGCAGCTAGTTGATCGCTAGTAGTCGCTAGTAGTACACGGAGGTTCTGTTCGTGCACTTGGGGATCACGGGAAGACTGCTCGGTTATTTTTCGCAGGGTCAGCTATACAAAGAACCATGGCGCCATCGGGTACCAGGTTTCAGGTGGAGAAGTTTAACAGAACTGAAACCTTGAGTTATGGCAGACAATGGTGAAAGATTTGTTGACACAACATGGATGCTTGATGGCGTTGCGGGAAGTCAATTCAGCTAAGATGGAATTATCATGTGATGGATGGAGATTCGCAGAAGACGATTTGGAAGCCTCGAGCGTGTCATACAGTCGAACGAGTTCGGCTGGGTCGGACTAGGCAGTCTGACGGATCGACGGAAGTCGGTTGGTACAGAAGACGGTGGTGGGATCGGCGACGACGACATACGAGCGTGATGCTGATGGTGACCGACTTCTGAGGCGTGGAAACACGTGGCGCAGGCCCCGAGGGCTTGTGTGGCTTCAATAAGACTATTGCGCGGGGTTGATTCAAGATGGCGTACGCATGTGAGCTTGAAGTCGACGGGGCGCAGGGGTGGACTGATCATCTACCATGGAGTCATGTTGAAGGTGGAGCTGGATTGAGGGGCTACGGCGTAAGTGCACAAAGAGTCGAAGCCTATTCAGCGGGAAAAGCGAGTGACACGCAGTTCAGACTAGAGCCCAATGGTCTGATGGAAGCGTGAAACTCGTCATCGGTCAGTGATGACCGGTGGTACTCTGCAGTGGGGGTTGAGTGGTGTGGTTTCGCGACCCTTGAGACTCGACCGGGACAGCGGAGGCTCGACGCGGTAATAGCGGCGAGGCGTGCGGTGCGCACGGGACATGGAGACGGGCCAGGGCTCTGGTGGTCATACATGTGGTGAGACAACTGTGAATTTGACTCGGGATGACGACAAGCAACGGTGAAATTCTTTCAAGTTTCAGACAGGTGGTCAAGAAAGGAGCGGTGATGTTGAGTTCGGGTAACTCTTATGTGTGACACCCAATATGTGAGTTGTTCACTTTCACGCAGGTCAGTGATCAGTGTGTGATGGCGTTGGACGGGTACTCTGGAAGTTGGGAGCGCAAACTAGAGGAACGTGGAACTTAATTTTGCTCGAGTGTTGACTGTGGTCAAGAAAAGAAGGGACTACAAGTTGCAGGTGGAGTCATATGGAGTCTTTGGAGTAGCAGCGGTACTCATGGGATAAACTCAAGTCCAATGTACATGGAAGTTTGACGCATGGACAAATTCAAGGTGGTGGAGAATATTCGCCAAGGTGGAGTTTGTTAGAGTTGTGTCAAATATTGTGTACAAGGTAGGTTACAGTTGGACTTGTAGTTATATTGTGTTTAGATAGGATATGGAGTCGTGTCCTAATAGGACACTTGTATCCTAGACCTCTCATATATAGCGGGGCTAGACACATGATGTAACCTATGCCAACATAATAGCACAGGCACGCAAGGGGGAGCCGGCGGCGTGTGCCGGCGCCCGGGTGGCCAGGGTGCGGTATTGTGATGGTGTCACGGGGAGGAGCGCCCGTAGTCAGGCCCCGGGGATGTAGCCATATCGGTGAACCTCGTTAACAAATCTTGGTGTCGTGCTCGTGTGATTGCTTGGTCCTCGGATGATCGACGGTATGCCTCAGATTTGTTCTAACACTGAAGCTGGACTTTGCCAAAGCCTTCGACTCCATCGACTGGAGAAGCCTTCGCCGGATTATGGAGGTGCGTGGCTTCCCACCTCTCTGGTGTGATTGGATGGACTCGATATTCCAGTCCTCCATGTCTGTTGTGGTCCTCAATGGCGTGCCCGGGCGATGGATCAAATGCAAGAAGGGGTTGCGACAGGGGGACCCCCTCTCCCCCTACCTATTCCTTCTCGTCGCGGATGTGCTCCAACAGATGGTCAAGAGAGATGGTGGGATGCGTCACCCCCTGTTTGACGATGCGCCGCCGCTCGTCCTCCAGTACGCTGATGACACCATCATCATCATGCGTGCGGAGCTGGACGCGGTTCGGCGTCTCAAGGGCATCCTGGACAACTTCGCGGCGGCGACGGGGCTCGTCATCAACTTCCACAAAAGCACCGTCGCGCCCGTCCATGTCCCCGAGGATGACCTTTCTGAGATGATTCAGGTGTTGGGCTGCTGCGTTGGGAGCTTCCCTCAAATCTACCTCGGCCTGCCCCTCTCCAACCGCAAGCTCTCCATGGACGACTTCCTCCCACTCATTGCCAAAGCTGAGCGCTACCTCTCCGGCTGGCGCGCTCAGCTACTGTCCTTCGGGGGACGCCTGGTGCTGCTCAACGTCGTGCTGGACGCTCTCCCCACGTATGCCATGTCTGTGATGGAGGTCCCGCCCTCCGTCCTCCGGGCGATCGACGCCCTACGCCGCTCCTTTCTCTGGCCTGGGACCGCGTCGTCCGCCCCAAG
Organism: Aegilops umbellulata; assembly: GCA_032464435.1. Classification (NCBI taxonomy): domain Eukaryota; kingdom Viridiplantae; phylum Streptophyta; class Magnoliopsida; order Poales; family Poaceae; genus Aegilops; species Aegilops umbellulata. Next base: position 9,789,112 of record CP136057.1, read on the forward strand.
GGGGAGGGGGGCTGGGGGTGCGTGCCCTCCCGGTTCAGAACCGGTGCCTCCTGCTGAAGCTCCTTCACCGTCTACACTCGCGTCATGGGCTCGCTGGGTTTGGGGTGAGCTGGGACGCTCGCTGCTGACCTCGGCAACGGTGGTGTCGCTCCCCGGACCACACTGGGCTTCCCTCGCTAAGCTTATGCCAGTATACAGGGCGGTCACCACCGTCTCCGTCGGTGACAGACGCACTACGGCGTTCTGGCTGGACTCTTGGCTGCCCGGTGGTGCCCTCTCCATCCAGATGAGCTCCCTCTTCTCCCACGCCACCATGCCTGCGGTCTTGGTTGCTCATGTCATTCAACGGGCTTGCTGGGGTCCTCGTCCCCCACCTGAACCGTGCGGGCACCAGGGAATGCGCGGTGCTCCTCCCAATCCTCCGGGCGCTGGCCCTCACTACGGAGTCAGATGTTCGGACCCTGCGCCCAGGCTGTGACAAAGGTGCTGGGCTCTCCTCTGCTGGCCTCTACCAACTTTGCCACTTTGGTGGGGTGCTCGCGCCGTACGCAGACTTCGTCTGGAAGAACTACGCTCCCAGCCGTGTCCGCTTCTTCGCCTGGCTCTTGGTCCAGGCTCGGGTCCAGACGAGAGACGTCCTCCTGCGGAAGCACATCGTGGAGGCGGATGGGGCTGGCTGCCCCATCTGTTCGGCGCCCTTGGAGACGGCAGAGAATCTCATCTTCGGCTGCCCCTTTGCTCAGAGCTTCTGGACCGCGGTGGGGGTTGTCCCGTCGGTCTCGTCCGTCGAGCTATTGCACACTATGCCCGCTCCCAGCTCGGTGCCGGCGCGGACGGGCTCGACCTTCCTCCTCCTCTGTTGTTGGCAACTTTGGAAGCACCGCAACACGGTGGTCTTCCAGGGGTTGCCCCCGTCACTTCCCCAACTACTGCTCTTATGTAGAGAAGACGCCGTGCTTTGGCGGGTGCGCCTGCCTGATGCTCTGAAACAGGCGTCGGAGGCATGGCTTGGCTGCCTGGCAAACACTCCTGCTGCCTGATGCTTGTAGCCGTAAAAATGTACTTGTGCATGTTGTTTACCTGGGCATTTTGGCCCCCATATATGAAAATTCAGGTGGGAAAACTCCCCCCCCCCCTTTGAAAATTCAAAAAAAAAAGTTCCGCGATTGCTCGAGGTTTTCCAAACCTACAAATTCAATCTATCACTGATCCTAGGGTATTTTCACTATTCATCGACGACATCCTTCTATACTTCTTATACAACGAATCCCCACTAATGTGGAATTATGATTGTCTATCTCTTCATTCAAGCTATCCACATCATAAGTTTCTCTAAACCATTAATTTGGTCTTATCTATGCCTTGATTGCATGAAACATCAGTTGCAAATTTCCATGAACTTTAATCAGCCAAGTACATGTTCCACATGGATTCAATTTAGCCATATTCACTTCTTCTGCATCTAATAACCTTTCATTTACAAAGTAAATTTCTAAAAAAAAAGTTACCCGCTACAACACACGAGATATCCTTCTAGTTCTAACTATCGACCTTTCTTTTTGTTCAAGTGAATGACATGGAAGGCAACATGCTAATACTCACAAATAGTGAAGGCTCCATTGTCGCTATGCTACGTGTCCCACTCAACTTTCTATAGTAGCAAGATCGTGGAGTGCCCGCTCTACATCTATGCCAAGCCTAACGTTAGGTGCACCAGGGAGTACTATAGCATGTCGAGATGATGACCGTGAACTTCAACATGCTCAAGAACTACACCGACTCCACCTATTGGAAACCCACAATGTAGCACTCTGCTCTTCTCTCTGCAGAACTTGACGCAAGTCTTCAGCTTCACCTAATGGCTGCTTATCTAGTACCACACCATAAGTAACTTGCAACTACTTGTTTGCTTTTAAATATTTCAAATTGAATACTGTGGTGGCCATAGTCATGCCGCTGGCAAGCAGAGCAATGTAGAAGTCAGGGGGCCACAATGTAGATGTCAGGGGGACCACCGCCCCCCCCCCCCCAACCTTGAAATAATTGTAAAGGAATTTGGGAGGGGGTGTTATTTGGGAAAAAAGGCTTTTGCCCCTCATATCTTATAATCATTGTTAACTGTGATAATTCTGACCTTTGCTCTTCTTATTAATTATCGCTCTCCCGGCCCGGTCCTCGTCATCGGCCAGGTTGGGCGGGAACCTCGGTCATTTTTTTGGGCAACAGTTATAATCTTTGAAAAATCGTATGATGGTGGAATTGCTCAGGATCTCGCACGGTGTCATGACATGGGCCATGCAGGGTGTGGTAAAAGTTTGGGCCCGCTCCGGTCCCCGTCGGAGGCCAGGTTGGCGGGGAACCTCGGCCATTTTTGTGGGCAACCGTTAAAATCTTCGGGAAATCATACGATGATGGAATTGCTCGGGATCTGGCATGGAGTCATGACATCGGCCATGCAGGGTGTGGTAAAAGTTTGGGTGTGTTTCAAATAAGCCTCCACTCGGGTTGCTTGTAAACCACATCATCTCCGAGCTAGTTCGGGGTGGCGCATGAAAAATAACACTTGCTAGGAAAGTATACAGTTCATCCGGAGTCAAACAACACTTTGAGTCACTTGTTTGGGTCACTGTATCCCAATAGTTCAAGGTCATTGATTTATTGAAGGAATTTTTTAAGCAAATATCCAATGATGGAGATCAGTCTAGAAAAATGATGACATGAATGAGTATGAGGTGGCAAAGAAGATCTGTGATATCCTCATGCTAAAAAGATACTTGGTAGTTCTCGATGATGTGTGGGAAACAGACACATGGGAGCAACTAAATAGAACAATCAAAGCCTTTCCCGATGCAGCTAATTGTAGCAGAGTACTATTGACCACAAGAAAAAATGATGTTGCGAATCATGTTGAAATGCCAACCCATATTCATGCTCTGAAGTGTTTAGATGAAGATAAAAGTTGGGAACTTTTTAGTATCAAAGCTTTACCATCATATAGAAGGTCAAGCATAGGTGACCTGGATGAGTTTGAAAAACTAGGGAGAAAGCTTACAAGGAAATGTGATGGATTACCACTTGCACTTGCAGTTTTAGGGGGTTATCTATCAAAGAATCTCAACGCACATGCATGGTCCGATGTACTATTGGGTTGGCCATCAACCAAAGATACATAGATGATGCGAGGCATAATAGCACTCAGTTACAAAGAACTACCAATTCACTATTTAAAATCTTGTTTGCTCTATCTTGCTGCTTTTCCGGAGGATTTCATAACATCTGTGTCAGATATTATAAATTTATTGATAGCAGCGAGCTTCATTCCACATACTCCAAAGCATACACCTGAAGAAACATCATGTAAGTATGTAACCGAGTTGGCTCAAAGAACCTTGGTGCTAGTTGTTAAAATAAGTAGTATACATGGATGGATTGAGAAAATAAGGATTCATGATGTCTTACGTGATTGGTGCATAGAAGAAGCAACACAAGATGGTTTCCTTGATGTCATCGACAAAGATAGTACCGGTGAGGCTTCATCTCCTATAGATAGTTTTCGTATGTCTCTCCCGATATATTGATTTCTTTGCATATATGTGTCTTCTTTCTGACGTATAGATGGACTCTAAGAAAATGCAGGACAAGTTGGTGCATCATCATCTCATACCTTGATATCCCATCGTTTTTCTTTTCAAAACTCAAGGAAGCAGATTTGGCTGGCACCACCAAATCTCTGAGCCTTTCTTGGCTTTGGATTTACATCATTTGATTTCCCAGAGCTAAGATTCCTAAGAGTCATTCATATAGATGATTCAAGAGGATTGCATATTTCCAAGGTACAATTGGTGAGTGCATTCACCTACGACACCTCAAGCTAAACAGATGTAGACAACTGATGATTCATTCTTCAATTGGGGAACTCTTTTACTTGCAAAGTATAGGTCTGTCACCAATCAAGGATAAAAATGACCTCCTCTTAAACCGTGCAGCACAAATTAGTCACTTAGTTGACTATGGAACACGTGGGAGTGGGACTACTGTATTTGATTCAAAAGTATCAAGCTCCTTGTGGGATGTACCTACTCTAAGGTATGTAGCTGTCCAGTATATTTCGCTGCCAAAGAGTGTGCAAATTCCACAAACCCTACGGGAGCTTCTTATGTATGCTCCTAAGCATGAACATACAAAAGACCCGATGCCGATCCTAGAGATGCTTCCTTGTCTTGTAGTACTGGTGTTGCATGGTTATTATGCCGAAACCATGTCCTTTGGTGCCCAAGGGTTCCCACGTCTACAAGAGTTACTGCTTCACAAGGGCGTCTTGAAGGAGTGGATAATGGAGGTTGGGACAATGCCAAAGCTATCCCACCTGTCACTTGAAGGGGTCATTGCATCTAAAATCCCTGATGGATTACTGGACCTTCCATCGCTTAGGTTAGTATCAATGATTGAGGTGGGACGAGATTATTCGAGTGACAGCACGGTGGAAGGGCTGAAGCGCAAAGGATGCGAGGTAACACTGCCCTCTCCTCCCTTGTCTGCCCCTCCCATTCATATTTGATTTTACTATTGCTACCAGAGATGACATCACACTTCGTTTTGCAGTTTCGATTCTCTAGAGATAATTGGAGTGAAGACTGAAGACACCCCCTCAGATTCAGATAATTGTGATGTGGTGAATAATCTGAATCATACCTCTCTCATCTGGAAAAAAATCTATCGGAGAACTTCTCTCAAAGAACTGATTATGTTCCCCTCGGCAGGAATCACCACCGGCGTGGCACTGACCACCTGCCCTGTCCGCCATCGCCTCGACGAGGATGGAGGCCACCTGTTTCTGAACTCCTGACGCGGCGGTGTCGTCTTCTCAGCGCGGCCAAATTTCGTGTTTTGACCCTTTTGCAAACAAAATCGGGATCTGACCCCAGTTTGGAAAATTTTTGGGATCTGACCCTTTTGCCTACCGCCAGACGGTCTGGCGGTAGGGTTGCACGTCCTACCGCCATACCCTCCGGCGGTAGGCCCTTTGACGGTGACTGACGGCTGTTGGCAGGTGCTGACGTGGAAAAGGGCCTACCGCCATCCCCTACGGCAGTAGGTTACTGAAGCCTACCGCCATACCCTCTGGCGGTAGGGTCCTGTGTTGTGGATAAGGTGGGGAGGGGCTGGATATCCCCCCCCCCCTCATCAACCACTCATTCAGCCCACATCACCTCTCCACCGAGCTCAACTCTCCCCCCCTCTTTCTTTGAAGCACAAGAGCCTCCCAAATCTCTCTCATTTGTTTGATATTTCTCCGGTGGATTCTTACCATTTTCATCACTCAAGGTGGCTCTCTCATTTCCCCTCATTTTGATTGGTTGATATCTTTGTTTACTTTGCATTTGCTCATTTGATTGCAAACCCTAGCTCATCATTTTGGTGTGGTCTAATCGATTACTATGATCCATTTAGGTTTATGTTTGTGATTTCCTTATGTATGATGTGCTTAGAATTGCTTGTAGAAAAGTTTGTGTGCCTAGATCTAGTGCTAATCTTAATGTACATAATGGGGATTAGGTTAGGCTTAAGAAAGCAATTAAAGCTAAGTTACTTTAATAGCAACTTTTCGAATTGTAGGATGGCACCGTTTGTTTTCTTTGAAACTTCTGCTGAGGCGGCGGCGAACCGTGAACGCGAATTGATTGAGGAAAAGATGAACTTGTGGATCGAAGCCATTGATGCGTTGAATGCGGAGCGTAGGGCCTTTTCATATAATTATTTCAATAAAGACCGTTCCGAAAAATTTATAACAAAAAAGGAGAGGCTGATTAAGAAGCTCAAGACGGCGGAAAAAAATTGTAGGCATGATCTTGCAATGCAAATTACATTGTGTGCGACAACGGCAGAATATGCTGAGATAGACATGGGCGATCATGGTCAGGTCATTGATTGGTTAGTTCGCCAACCATTCTCGTCGGATGAGAATCGGGCATCTCGTTGGGCATGGGTCAAAGAAAGAAATGATGTTATTTGTTGCAACCCGGGACCGTACGCCGCATAGAATTGCATGAGGCTATGTAATCTTTCTCATTTGGACTGTAATGACATGTACCCTATGCTTGGTCGTCGTTTGAACTACTATGACTTGTACCCTTAACATTTGAACTCATTAAGAACTTGGTGTTGTATGTCATATCAAGTAACCAAGTGTTGTACTCTACTTAATTTATTTTATGTTTTTGTTTATGTCATCTTAAACCCGTATATTCATGTAGGATGGACAGTCGATCCATGACTATGAACATAGCATGTGAGAAGATCATGGCGGAGCGACACCGTTGCTTGAAGAAGGAATGTGAGGCATGGTTGAAGAGTTGTGATGAGGCAAATGCGGCCATGAAGGATTTCAGCAAGTATCACTTTATCGAGGAACCTTATGATGCTAAGGAGAAAAAAGCATTCGGAAAGCTTGTGAAGGAGAAAGAGAGGATGCTTGATCAGCTGCAAGACCGAGAATATGCTTGCAGACACGCTTTGGCAGTTGAGATTGCGTTCACTGCAAGCAAAGAAGAATTCCGTGAGATGGACTTGAGGAAACCCGGGCAGGTCATAGGATGGGCAATCAAACAGGGCGTGTCAGAGAATCCCGCTCGCCGTGCTGCATGGGCTTGGTTCCGTGAAACGAATGGTGTGTTGGGTCATTGGGCAGGATCCACAGACTTTCAACTGAAGCGTAATCAAGCGCGTGACGATCAAATTGAACGTCTGATAAGTATGAGAAATATGTTACCTGTTTAGAAAATGTGCCGTTGAGCATGAGTTATTAGTTTCAAACGATGTCATCCGAACTGGGTCATGTTTTAATAAGTTTGAACATTTGTTATTCGTGAATGTAATGAACTATGTTCAGTTGAGTTATGTATGTGCTTGCGAGATGATCATTCTAATATTTGAATTGGATATATTATACAAACATTCGACACATGGAGCAAAACAGGGGAGAAAAGGAGGGACCAAACCCTACCGCCACAGGCCCTGGCGGTAGGGGGTCCATATCTTCTATGACGGAAAACGCCTGCGCCCTGGCGGTACGGTCGACCTTACCGCCGTCGGCTGTGGCAGTAGGTCAGCCCTACCGCCAGGGCGCTGGCGTTTCTCGTCACAGAAGATATTGACCCCCTACCGCCACGCGTTCTGGCGGTAGGGTACAGTAGCCTACCGCCAGGGCCTGTGGCCTTTTCGTCACAGAAACTTTGCCACCACCTACCGCCAGGGGGTCTGGCGGTAGGGTACAATAACCTACCGCCGTAGACTATGGCGGTAGGCTTAAAAACAGAGTAATCCTCTGTTCTTCCCCTCTCCTTCTCGGCACAACAGTTTATAAATAAAATCATCACATGAATTGCTGACAAATCATAGAAATTGCTGACAAATTAAAGTTCACGACAAATTCAATACATGGCAAATTCATTCACGACAAGTTCACGACACATGGCTTCTTGCCTTAGTAGTACATAGTTCATGATAAATTTGGCATGGCTTCATCCAGTTACATGACGAGTCCACCGAAGCGAAGGCTTTACTGAGTCATATGGGGCCATTTCCCCTTCCTGTCACGTGCCTCATCCTCCTCTTGTGCCTTGCGAGCTCTTGCAAGCTTTCTTGCCCTCTCCTCCTCACGAGCAAGCTTTGCTTGGCGTGCCCTCTCCTCCTCGCGTTGCTTCCGCTCCATCCTCTCTTTCTGACGACGTTCTTCCTCCAAGCCTCTTTGAAACCTTTCTTCGAAAAGCCGCTGGCGCCTAAAACAATCTTCTAATTGGTCCTTTTGGATATCTTTTGGCACTTCATGATCTATCCAACTGAAGTACTTGCATAGAGGAGGCGGTGACTGCATATAAAACGGATGTTAGTGCTGACACACATTTGAGAGTAACATGTTACTTCTCTAGCATACCGGTGGAAGGTCATAGGAGTTAGTTGGAAGCGCACGATCGTAAGCATAATTGGGGCAAACAAAATATCTCCTTCCTTCGGTCCATGACTTCTTTCGGTCGGTGGACTCCTTCACCTTGCAAACATCTCCACCCCAACATGGCGGAATCTTCACATCCTTCTCCTTCACCTTGTCCAAAGATGCGTCCTTCCACTTGTGTGGCATGTCTTCATGGTGAGCACACGGTGGCCTCGTCATGGAACCGGATGAAGCCATGCCCTACAACAAATAAAGATGTTAAGTTTAAATATGAACACATTGACATGTAAAGGGGCAAATATATCAACACATGCATGAACATATTAAAAGTAGTACCATTCACATTATTTCAACCATCCGGATTGAGCAACACGTCGATAGGCCTTCCCCTATCAACCCGACGTGTCCTAGAACCACCGGATACACGGCCACGGGCCCCTACAAGGCTAGTCCTTCCTCCATGGCCACGGCTCCCTCCAAGGCTAGTCCTTCCTCCACGGCCGCGGCCCCCTCCAATGCTAGCCCTTCCTCCACGGCCACGGCCCCCTCCAAGGCTACTGCTCCGTCCATGTGTTTGACTAGTGCCCGTGTTGGTTCTTGGTTTCTTGCATGTCCTAACGTTGTGTCCTGTGTCATTGCATTCTCCACAATTGTTGTTTTCCGGTGGCTCCATGAAATGACCACTACCAAATTGCTTCATTCCGGTGTATCCAGCTAGATCATCCATGTCACTCCGGAATCTCTTCTTTCTTCTTCTTCCCCTCATAGGCGCCATGAGTGCGGGATCTGGCACAATGTCTGGCCCAACATACTCAGGCCACTGTGAGGCATCAAGGAAAGGATTGAACCGAGGTGCCCACGTCAACCTTGTTCGTTCCAATGTAAACTCGTGCAACCGCACCGTTGTGCCATCGGATACGTTCATGTTTCTCACCCGTGCTGCAGTCATCAAATGCGAGCAAGGCCAATGATACTTGTGTGGCCTCTCACACTGGCACCAACGGTTTTTTAGGCGCACCTCGTAAGCAACTCCACATAAGACCTACCGTCCCTTGTTGTCCCACCCGGCTCATCGATTTGATAGATCATTTCTTTTTCATTATATGTGATCATTTGTTGTTTGGCAGACTTGCGCGCTTGATGCAACAACCAATCATGAACCTTTAATGGATAGTCCATCTTTTCCCCAATCCACTTGGCCGTGCTTGCAGAATGCTCTAGGAAGTACTCATTGAGCTTGATGAAAGTGTACTTGAGTATTGCGATCACCGGCAAGGAACGGACACCCTTCAACACATTGTTGAAGCATTCCACCATGTTGCTTGTCATGTCCCCATATCGCATACCTCCTTCATCGTAAGCGCGTGACCACTTTTCCTTCTCCGGAAAGTGCCTAACCAAGAAATCTTTCCCCCCTTTGTTCTTCTCCAAAGCCTTGAGGATTTTATCATATCGGGTCTTGAATGTGGTGGTGTTGAATGCAACGCAAACAAGGGTAAGGTCTTTGCAAAACTCCTTGCTCTTGCATGCCCGGTAAAAGTTTGCAACAAAGTGTCTCATGCACCAACGGTGTTGAAGCTTTGGAAGATCGGGAATATCAACGTCTATTGCTTTGAGAATCCCATGATGGCGATCCGATATAATGCATACCTCTCGCTTGCCTATCACCTTGGTTCTCACATGCCCTATGAACCACTCCCAATTATCATCGTGCTCCGAAGGCACCAAGGCAAATGCCACCGGCAACACGTTATCATTTGAAGAGTGGGCCATCGGCACCATCAATGTGCCCTTGTATTTGCCGGTCAAGAATGTACCATCTATAGACAACACCGGGCGACAATACGTGAATGCCTCAATGCATTGTCCAAAGCTCCAGAAGGCACGCGAAACACTCCGTCAATTGACTCCACCCGATGGCGCATTCCCGGGTTTCGATGAGCAATGGCTGCCAACATCTTGGGGAGAATGTTATATGCGGCCTCATAATCACCATGCAACATCCTAATAGCGTTTGCCTTCGCCATCCATGCCTTCCCATACTTGACCGGGTGTCCGAATAGTTCCTCAATCGAAGACATGAGAAACTTGACCTTCACGGTTGGATCATGTGCTATTTGATGCAACAATTTGTATCCTAGATACTCCGATGTGAGTTGACGGTGTCCTTTGCTTTGGTCGGCCTTGTCCGGGGGTACGCACGTGTGAGTGCCAACATGACTCTTCAAGACCCATTGCCCGGTTTCTTTGATTTTTCTACCGCGGACCATCCATTTGCAACCTTCTTTGTCACATTTGACCGTGTACCGAAGTTTTTGATTTGAATGACCAACAACAAACGGCCTATGGTTCCTAATGGCATAGTCACACAACCATATCTTGAACTCTACCAAAGAACCAAACTTGATGCCTTTCTTCAAATGAGCATTCTCATCCTCATTTTCTGGTCGAGGATCACTGAATTTGGGGCACGGCGTTGGCTCGGACAACCATAATCTCATCCCACCATCAATGACTGCATTGTCCGCAAGACTCACATCTCTAAACAAAGGCGGCCCTCTCTCCTTGTCGGTCACCTTCTTGTAGATTTCATTTTCTTGCGTAGTCAACCCATCCTCATCCAACTCTTCCTCCAGACCCTCGTCATCCGAGTTATACCCACACATACGGTTATAAGGGAGGGTACGGTCCATGTCTTGTTGCCACACAATGACATCCAAGTTACCAATTGGATTGTAATGGATCTCTTCATTCTCCGAGTAAACATCCTCCTCTAGAGCAACAATAGCATCATCATCAACATGAGTAATAGCATCTTCTTCAACATGAGGAATAGCATCATGACCGAGTACTATGGCGCTAGCATTGATATGATCTTCATTGGGTTGGCTACTTGGTGGTTGGCTAGAAGAATTGGGGACATACACCTCGGCACTGTCATCATGCATGGGGGAGGATGCATTGCGGTTGAGATCAATTTGCAAAGGAGGAGGAGGATCAACCTTTGTGGCAAAGATCTCAAGAGACTTGTCTTGTGATGCGTCTACTTTTTCCTTGTACACATTCCAATGCAATTGGGAGGTGATGGGCATACTCTTTAATCGGGACTTTACTCCCAATCCAACGTCATACCTCCCAATAAGCTTAACCTCGGCATCTGGGTCATTCCAATGTAAGACGCTTCTCACTTGAAATACAAGATCATCAAAGCTTGGACTTGTGTCAAAAACCATAGCCTCTTCCCCTTCATCGTCATTTCCAAGCATAAATGTCGACTTGTCCAAATAATGAACGTTTACGAGCTTATGCATCTAAGAAAATGGAAACAATATAATCAATCCATATATGTCATCCAACCAACACAAATGGACAAATGAACGAAATTTTACATAACTACTATTCATACTAAAGTTAACCTAACCATTAACCACTAACCCTAACCATAACCCCTAACATAACCACTATAACCCTAACCCTCAACATAACCACCAACATAACCCCCCAACATCCCTAACCCTAACCCTAACACCAACCCCTAACATAACCATAACCCTAGCCATAAATGCATCATAAATGCACACAACAACATCAACACCTAGGGTTTGCAATAAATTGACCAAATCAACACAAAACAAAGATCTCAACCAATCAAAAGAAGGGGGAATGGGGGAGGTACCTTGGGTGATGAAAATGCTCCGGATCCGCCGATGAAATCCCAAGCAAATGGAGTGGATCTAGGGGGGTTTGTGAGGGGGAGAGGGGGGAAGAGGAGCTGAGCACGGGGAAGAAGATGAGTGGGGAAGAAGAGTGGTGGTGGGGCCCACAAACCAGCCCCTCCCCACCTTATCCACAACATGGGACCCTACCGCCAGAGGGTATGGCGGTAGGCTTCAGTAACCTACCGCCGTAGGGGATGGCGGTAGGCCCTTTTCCATGTCAGCACTTGCCAACGGCCGTTAGTCGCCGTCAAAGGGCCTACCGCCGGAGGGTATGGCGGTAGACCGCGCAACCCTACCGCCAGGCCGTCTGGCGGTAGGCAAAAGGGTCAGATCCCCGAAATTTTTCCGAATTAGGGTCAGATCCCGATTTTGTTTAAAAAAAGGGTCAAAACACGAAATTTGGCCTCTCAGCGCCTCGCCACACCACGGAGTTCTCTGAAGTCTGAACATCTGTGCAGACCACCTCGACCTGCTGTACGTACTTAATGTGGAGCAGACTACGTGCATACTGGGACTATGGCGTGCCTTGAAGGAAGCCATTGTCTTTGCAGCTGATGGTGGAACGGGTCGAGTAATCATGAGGCGGATGGATGCAGCTACCCTTTTTCGGTTGTGCTACTCTGCTTTGTAAACTCTGTTTTGGCCAGCGATTTAGCCGACCAACCAACTTAAGAAAACAATGCACTTTTTTCGATATAAAGGACGTACTTTATTAACAGAAACTATCTATAGCATCAAGAAAAATCCTTTTATTATCGATCGGTTGTGGCTAATTTTTTTTAAATAATACATTTTTTATTAATTTGCGAAAATATTACGCTGATATAAGAATTTATGAAAATATTATCCAATCGGCCAGCAGCTGGCCGACTGAGCCCAGTCAGCCCACAGCAGGCCGACTGGTGGCCCATCAGCTCGCTGCTGGCCGATTGGGCTGTCGGCCACCAGATGAAGCCCAGTCGGCCTGCAGCTGGCCGACAGGATCCAGTCGGCCTGCAGTGGGCCGACTATGCTCAGTTGGCCTGCTGTGGGCCGACTGGTGCATGCCTATTTTTAATAATACATGATGATATTTTTTAAAAGTATATATTTTAACACGTTATGAATACATGGTAACATTTCTTCAAATACATTTTTAATGGAAATACCATTTTTTTAAAACCACACAACATTTTTTAAAATTGTATAGCTTTTCAGAAATTTTCACAAACTTTTTTTAGAAACACGCGAACATTTTTTAACCCACGTGATATGTGAGTATATTGATTGTAATATCATCTTATATTATGGGATGAAGGGAGTACCATTTTTTACAATGTCATGGATATTTTTTGGAAACTGTGTTATTTTTTGTAGCAATTTCGAAAAGTATAGTACGTAATGCAAAAAAACCAAAACTAGTACCCCGTCGGCCATATTTAGGCCGAGGTAGTACTTTTCGGCCAAAGTTAGGCCGAAGTAGTACTTTTCGGCCACTGCTAGGCCGAAATAGACTTTTTGGTCAACATTAGGCCGAAATAACTGCGACCCGTTTCCCGCCCACCCCTTCCCGCCACCTGTTTCCCGCCAACCCCTTCCCGCCACCCGTTTCCCGCCAACCCCTTCCCGCCTCATTTTCCCGCCAATCCCTTCCCGCCTTATTTTCCCGCCAACCCTTTCCCGCCATACTGCAGTTATTCTTTCCCGCCATTATCTCCTCTGTATCTATAAAACCCCCTTCAGGCGAAGGTGGATAAGCATTCCAGTGTAGTGTAGTCGAGATGTCCCATTATCCATTCGATCGTAGTTTTCACCCTGGGATGAGCAGCACTCTTCTGAGTCTAGTTACCGATTTCAGAATGGACAATAGGATAGTTCCATGGGACGAACTCACTGGTAGTGACACCATAATGAATGAGTTGGCTCACCAATTACGTAGGTCTGGGTGGCCTGAAAGGACCTATGAGGAGGTACGTCAAGAACTTCTTAGGTTGCATGAAAGGTGGAAGAAGGTAGTGGAGCCGAAGAGTGAAACTTTCAGAAAGACTGCAGCAAAGAATCATTTTTATGGACTGAGGAGAGCGAGGACGACGAAGATATCTTCATGCAGCCGCTTCCGGGTTCTGCATCTTCGAAGGGCAAGCATTCTGCATCATCCAAAGGCAAGACTTCTGCATCCTCGAAGGGCAAGAGTTCTGCATCCAGCAAGGGCAAGAGTTCTGCATCGACGGAGGGCAAGAGGACCGCATCGTCGAAGGGCAAGAGGGCTGCATCAAGGGAGGATGACGATGATGACTTCATGTAGTATGTAAGATGTATTCCAGTTATACCGTTTCATTCAGATGTATTTGCATTATTAGTTTGTATTGTATTATTGTAGGGCATTATGTTCCATCTGAATTTCATTTTGTAGTATGTAAGATGTATCTTAATTATCGGTTGTAGTCTATTTGGAAATGTAACTGGAATAAGAATGCGAATTAATAGTAATATGTCTCTCGCATACATAAAACAATATATGTCTCCTGATCAGATAGAAGGAAGTGCGATAGTAACACATACATGAAACATGTCTCATACATAAATACTGACAGACACACAGCTGCGAATAGTCTGAAACTAACATAGATAATGAGTCATACATTGATAGATAAGCATATCACTGCGGGGGACGACGACATATAATAGACATAAGTCTCACACAGAAATAGATGGTAATGTCTCTACTGATAGATAGGAGCGTCAATGACGACGTCTGGCCTGCCGGGGAGGCGGATCTCGAATGACAAATTCATCACATATAACTCGGTTTCCTGTAGCAATGCAACTCAACAACCCTTTTCCATTCCCATGCACTCAGCATTTCTTGAATCTTGCCATCATCAGTTATGTCAATCAATTTTCTTTCCCCAGGGCCATCTGACTGCTTTCTGTTGACGTAGTACACAAAATCGTCTTCCTTCAACCCTTGCTTCAACATGAATTTAGTCTTCAACCAATCAAAAGTGAGGTCCACTTCACTAACTTGCACAACACTTGGAGAAAAGCCTTGGACATGAACAATAGGGCTAAGCACCCACTGAGTACCCTCAGCCATCTGCAACACACAAATCGCATTGAGTACCTAACCTACCCCTTAATATCCCCACTAATTGGTTGACATCTAAATATATTAACAAATACTACCGGAGCACCTACGAAAAATAAAATGTGGGCTGAAATATACCCTTGAAGCGTGCGTGCGAAGGCAGAACGACGAACGGCGGCCACCAAACTGCCAGTGCTCCGGCTCCAACGAAGAAGGACGAACAACAGCTTCACCTCCACCACATAGTGCCCCAACTTGACCAGCTGCAATGTTTATCCAGCTCCGTCTGAAGGGGGTTTTATAGGTAGAGAGAAGAGAATGGCAGGAAAGAACGACTGCGTTATGGCGGGAAAGAGTTGGCGGGAAATGGGAGGAGGGAAACGGGTGGCGGGAAACGGTTGCCGGGAAAGGGTTGGCGGGAAACGGGTGGCGGGAAACGGGTTGGCGGGAAATGGGTGGCGGGAAACGGGTGGCGGGACACCGTACCTTGCTCCATGTGTGTCATGTAGCAAAGACCACCTCTCCAGAGGCTCACACTCTATCCACTGCTCGAAGGTTTTAATCGACCTCCCGAGCCTTCTCCTAGTACCAGGTGGGTCAAAGCCTGGCAGGTCACATAGCCCAACAGGCTCCTCCTCCTCAGCCGTTGTTCCTGTTGCCAACTGTGCAGCTACTGCTTCAACATGTGCCCTCACCGCTGCATCTCTTGCAGCTTTCCTGTCCCTCACGTGTCTCTGCGTGCACACATTAAGTCTGTCGCGTATCAAATTGTACTTCCATAACTGGTTCTGCTTGCAGAGTTTTTTGAACAGATTCATCAGGTTCTTATTTCTAAACTGCGAGAAGAAATTAGCCCCCAGATGGCGCATGCACCAACGGCTCTGCAAGTCCTGCCATGGAACTTGTTCCTCAGGGCCTGGGTTTGTCAGTGTCCTTATCGCACTGAGTATACCTGCATGCCTGTCATGAAGGATGCACACATTGGGCTTCTCCTTCACAACTGATATTTTCAACTGCCTGAAGAACCATGTCCAACTTTCAATGTTCTCACTCTCCACAAAAGCAAATGCGAGTGGGATGACTTGATTTTGGCCGTCTTGACCTATGGCTGTCAGGATCTGACCCTTGTACTTGCCTGTGAGAAAAGTATCGTCAACACATATCACCGGTCGGCAATGCGTGAAAGCTTCGATGCATACACCGAAAGAGAAGAAGAGACGATGCAGCACCCTCACAGTTGGGAACTCTCGCATGAACATGTCTTGGATATCGATATAGGTGCCTGGATTCCGCTGCTGCAGTGTGTGGAGGAGCTGGACAACAGAGTCATATGCATCAAAATAAGAACCAAATCTCCTCTCAAGTGCCGCATGCTTAGCCCTCCAAGCCTTGCCATAAGAAATTCTGTACTTGAACCTGGCGAAGACTTTTGTCTGGACTGCCTTCACTTCCATAGCTTTGCCCTGCACTATCTCATCGTAAAACAACCGAGCAATAAGCGTGGATGAAAGGTTGGCATGATCTTGAGGGATGCAGGGAATAAGACAAGTGTGATTAACTAAGTCACTTATCACCCAACTTGTGCCATACTTAGGGAGAAAGCCGAGCACCCTTGCGGGACAATCTGCGTTCTTGCATACCATTGTCAGGAATTTCTGACTGGACACCTGAGCTGTGAAAACCCTTTGCGTGGACATTGCCCAATTAATTATTGCATCCTTCAGGGCTTGCTTGTTCGGATACATAGCACCCGTTGCAATGTTGTTCTGGTGATATTGCCAGGCTGAATCATGTCCATCGTTCACAGTCATTACAGTTGAGAAGTCATGATTCCACGATGCAGGATTCAGGACCTCATCTGCATTCTCTTCTTCATCTGACTCGTCAGAATCATCGGCATGGCCCCTTTCAACATCGGTGTCTTCTTCTTCCATTTGGCCCTGCAAGTGCCCATCTACCTCGTCAGCGTCCACCTCGCCATTGTAATCATCATCAGCATTTCCTCCTTCTACCTGACTACTCTGCCCTGGTTCATAACCATAAGCATTTCCTCCTTCTACCTGACTGCTCTGTCCTTGTTCGTAACCATCATCTCCAGCATTTGACATAGAAAACTGCCTCCCTACACTGCTATGACCAGGATCGTAGCCACCCTCGCCTTCATGTGCAGTGACCTCCTTCACGACGGGAAGCACTAAAGCAATAGGATTGCATCCCCTTCGTTCACAACCATGTAACCACTGGACCCAATCGGAGTCTCGCTCTATTGGCCTCAAATAAAAGTAAATTATTGAACTTGACCGTGTCCACAATGCATGAACACCGACGGTGTGTGTTTCAGTATCAAGACCTAAACTTGCCGCAATCCATTCTTTCAACTGACTGACAGACCATGTTTGAGGTGCGCTCATTGGCACCTCTATGTGAGTAAATTCACTCAGATCTGCTCCCATCTCAGTTGTTTGGACAGTACCAGGACCATAGTAAAATCTCAACTTCACTACATCGGACATCTCGGCTCACCTATTTTTTTTTCAACAACGAAATACAAGTATTAAGCAACAACTTATAATACCCCCACTAACAAATATTAGACACTCCTAAATACTACACATCCACATATAGTGCGGAATATTACCGGAGCAACTACACATTTTTACACAACTAATTAGTTGACATCTAAATAAAATGCTCACCGGAACCGGAACGGGAAAATAAAATGCTCACCATGACCACCTAAATATTTACGTTTACTACTGGAGCAAATAACAATAATTGCACGCAACTTCGAAAAATAAAATGTTTATTGTCAGATTTTAATATTTGACTGCACTGCCTATATTACGGATTTTACCGGACCAACCACAAATATTAGACACTCCTAAATACTACACATCCACATATAGTCCAGAATATTACCGGAGCAACTACACATTTTTACACTACTAATTACTTGACATCTAAATAAAATGCTCACCGGAACGGGAACAGGAAAATAAAATGCTCACCACGACCACCTAAATATTTACGTTTACTACTGGAGCAAATAACAATAATCACACAACTTCGAAAAATAAAATGTTTGTTGAAATATACCCTTGAAGCGTGCGCGCGAACGACGAACGAACCGGAACCGCAGCCGGAAACTCCACCGAACTACCAGAGCTTCACATCCACCACACTGCCCCAGCTTCTTCACCACCAACTCCACCTCCACCGCCGCCACAAACTCCACCAATGAGCTAAAAAAATGCTCCAACAAAATCCTCACCACGACCACCACAAGCTACCCCATCAGTAGATCGAGGTCTCTTTTGGCTCCCCTAACTATGTAGAACCCATTCACGGTGCCAAATCCGCAAAAAAACGGGTCATTTTGGTGTATTAATTGAAGCTTTTTCGTGTAAGAGAGAGGAGCAACGAAGAACAGAGAAGAACAGAGCTATGCGCGCGGTGGGGAAAGGAAAGGAGAAGGAGGAGGAGAAAAGAGGCAGCGCGCTGCGGGGCCCGCTCCCTATCGGCCAGCAGCTGGCCGATCGGTCGGCAGCTGGCCGACTGGGGCGCCCGTGACCCCAGCCCGCGCCGACAGCCAGCTCGCCAGCGCCGACAGCGTGGCCCAGCCAGTAGTCGGCCCGCACGTGGCCGATTGACCACCTGTCGGCTCGCAGTTGGCTGATAAGGCCCTGTCGGCCCGCTGCTGGCTGACTGGGCTCAGTCGACCAGCAGCTGGCCGATTGGATAATATTTTCGAAAAATATTTTATCAGCGTAATATTTTTGCAAATTAATAAAAAAATGTATTATTTAAAAAAATTAGCTCGGTTGTGATCACAGACTAAAACTGCACAAGAAAGTTACTTAGTAGCTCGGCCTAAAAATTTTCACCGGGAGAAAAAAGAAGCAAGAAACAAAGAGACTCGAAATGAAACAGAGGGAACTTTCACAATAAGGCCTGTTCTTTGCAATTTACATATTTTATTCAAATGGCACGCTTGTGCTTTATGCCTTTGCCGCTAGACTTTTGTCTACGCAAGCTACCTTAATTGCTTCGCAGTTCTTCTGAAGCCACCCTACAATACTACTCCCTCCGTTTCATAATATAAGAACGTTTTTGACACTACACTAGTGTTGAAAACGTTTTTATAATATGGGACAGAGGAAGTACTTGCTATTGTACCTACTGGACAAACCTTAAAACTTATTGTACTTCATTGGCGTAAATTGACACAATATTCATTGGTGTACCGGAGAAGAAGAATACTAAGAATACTAGGCCCGTAAGGGATTCATTTTTCTGGTTTTTTTGAACTTTTTTTTACCACGGTTGTTGGTGTGACGCGTGTCCAGGATAGTTTTCCTGGGTGCAGCAAAAAAATTCTTGGTTGGATGGTTTTAGCAGGTTTGATTTGACGTGGTGGGTGTGTTACATGGCCTTGTCTATCGACGCGTGTGCAGAAAATTCTATCAGAGAGTTCCTTTGTTTTCTTTTTCTTTACTTGTCTATCCGTTTTGCACGTTTGATATTGTTAGAGAATAATTAATTGTGATTAATTAAGGATAATCTCCTTACCTTTGTAAACCGACGGGTAGTTAGAGTCTGCCACCGTCGCGTCTCTTGTCCCGTCTCCTCTAACCGATGCATCCCTTGGATGCAACCCCTTGGAGGGTATATATTGTACAATCATCATCAATGGAAAGTACGGTTGATTCATAATAGCAACTGTTTCTTCACACGTTATCACCACTTTGCTCTCCGTTGAGAGAAAGGCCCTGGACGAACGACAGTGCAGCGAGGAAGGGAGGTCGACTTCCGTGGCGAGAACCAGCAAGACGCCCATGACGGGGCGCGGCCGGCCTCAATCTCCCGGAGCATGGCGCCCTCCGGCTTGGCCGCCAGTGACGGCAAGCCCCTCAGGCCTGGCCGCGGCATCTCCTAGCGCGCGGCGCGATGCAGCGGTGACTGCCGCAGCAAGCCTCTCCCGGCGGCGGCGTCAACGACCGGGATTATGGCGGCTCGGCCTCGGCGGCGGCAAATGGAACCGGTGGCCATCCACCACGACGCCGCTCCTCCCGGGGCGGCAGCATGTTGCCAGTGGGTGACGGCGTCGATCGCAAGGGCGCGTGGCGTCGGCAACAGCGTTCGATGGGACGGCTGACCGCGCAACAACAGGTAACGGCACGGCGGCCGGTAGGACTGCGGGCTGCTGCGGCGGCGCAACGGCGCCATGACTAACGCGGCCGTTCAAGAGAACAAGGAGGCGATATGGAAATAAGAGGATCTGTTTCTGGATGTTTTCTCGATGCTCAAAGGCAACAGCGCTATCCACGGCGAGGATGAGCATGCGTCCGTCAGTATAAAAGGAAAATTGCTAATTCAGTTGTCTTCTTGTGATTACGATCATCAATCTAATGACTGATTGTTTCTCTTGTACGTATGTATGTACATTCACGCAAATCGATTCCATCGGAGCGTGGAGTCGGTGAAGTCACGCACGGCCGAGGCCCTCTGGCCGGCGCTCAGCCCGTCCACGCACAAGGCGAGGCCGCGGGCATGACCTTCTGGCCTGGATCTCCAGGTCGCATCGGCGGCGGCTGCCAACGGCGTCGAATGAAGTAACGGCGGTTCTACCCGGCGAGGTGCGGTGACGTAGCGTGCTGCGTTGGTACGAGGCAATGGATATGTTGGACATATCCAAGAGGGAATTTTTTGCTGAGTTTACCGCTGATGGTATTAATAATCAAACCTGGTCGATGCAAAGATTAACTTGGCAGCCCGGCGTCTCAGTTCCCACATAACCACACCCACTCAGGTGCTCCGGCTATAGTCGCTATAGCAAAGTATGTTGCATTGCACTTGACTACACCATGATCTATAAAAATAGAGTATCTGATACTCTGGAGCTCTTTTGAGGAGCAGTATGATCAATATAGGCGATGATGATGCTTGAAGTGCACAGGAAATGGACGCTCGTCCGGTTCCATGACTTGGAGTCTATGATAGCATACAACTCTTATGTGCATCAGATCAACTTGTAGTTGAGATTCTGCAATATTTCAGTTCTGGATGTTAATCTCATCGAGATGCTCTCCACTTTTAATCCTTGTATGAGGATTTATATTGAACAATTTCATCAATTGTGAAGGAAAGTGGAGGCGTGATGAGAAGCAGAATAAGAATAGGGCTGAAAAGAGAAAAAGTCATTTCCAAACCAATGACAAGGCTAGCAACTCTAATGGTTGCTATAAGTGTGGTTTTAGAAGACGGGTTGCAAGGATATGTGATACTTCCATGCATTTGGTGGATTTGTGCATGCATCAATTGGCCAAGGGCAAGAGGCCCATGGGAACAAGTGTGAAGCTTACTTCCCTTGATATAACAATAATTTCCCGACGGTTGAAAGTTCCCACACGTTCCTTGGAACGTGGGCAACCTAGAGCATGCTCAGCAAAACGAAGGTCCACTACTTAGTGTCGATGACATGCTAGTGGACTTCGCTATCAGTGATATACAATGTATGTATTTTTATATGAGTTCAATCATACCTTAAAATGGGTTTATTTCTCTATATATAGAAGCCTATTGGAATAATCCAACTGAGAAGAAAACGTGTTAGTAGAAACTGGGTCTACTAACATGATGCTAAGGGAGATTAAGTATTTCCAGACTCTTGAGAAGAGTAGTGGAAACATCATGACAATTGTTGGTCGTGATGGGGTAATTGTTGGTTTTGGTCAAGCCATAATTGCACTCCCTATGGGTACTATATAATAATCATGAATGAATTCATGCATCAAGATTCTACTCGTACCTTGTTGAGTTATAAGGATATCCACAATTGTTTCTATGTTGAAACTCGTATAGTGAGTGAGGTTGAAATCCTACTCATTACTCAACAAAAAGGATTTGAATGAAATCCTAGAGTAAAGGTCTTCTCTATCATTTGGATTAATATACTATACATACATTAAACCGAATATGCATTTGGCGTACAAGATAATTTTCTAGAATCTTGATAAGATCAAGATATGGCATGGTTGCCTGGGTCTCCCTGGTATTGGGATGATAAGAAATTATTGATGGTTCTACCACACACAATATAATGGTGTGAATTTTACAAATTCATTGGATTATGTATGCACGATACGTGTAGACTGGAAAATTGATCATAAGGCCATCATATCTAAAGATAAAGGATGGGCGAGTAGATTTCCTTGGACAGGAGATGCATGTGATCCAATTCAACCATTATATGGAATATTGAGATATTTCATACTACTTTTGGTGCATCAGCGAGATGGTCCAATGTGTGTCTTACTTCTATAAGGAACCATGCTTTTACAAAAGCTTATTGCTCAAATCATTAATTTGAGAGCAAATCATCCTGAGAACAGGATAAAATCCATCAGAATGGATAATGCTGCGAAATTTAGTTCGTGAGCATTTGATGATTACTGCCTAGATTGAGGCATAACTATGGAGCATATTGGTACTTTGTGTACATATACCCAGATTGATTTTGCAAAATCACTTGTCAAGAGGATAAGTTGATAGCAAGATTGCTCCTACAGAATTGTAATCTCCCAACATCTAGTTGGGGACATTGCAGTTTTACGTACTGCATATACAAATTCGACGAACTGCATATTATATGGTCTCCCCGTTGCAGTTAGTACGTGGAAATGAGTAAGTATTTCCCATCTGCGATTATTCGGTTGTGTTGGATACATACCGAGTTCACCACCGCAGTGTACATATATGGGCCCTCATAGAGAAATGGGGATCTATGTGAGGTACAATTCTCCGTCAATCATAAAGTACCTAAAGTCCTTAGAAGAGGACTTATTTATGGCCCGGTACACTGGTTGTATTTTGATGAGGACATTTTTCCGGCATTAGGGGGAGATAATAACCACATTGAATGCCAGAAAATAGAATGAGATGTGAATAGACATCTAGTCCTTAGGTCCACGTACGAATAAGTCTGAACTGGAGGTTCAGAAGATTATCAATTTGCAAAGTATCGCAAATAATCTGTCAGTTGCATTTACTATGTATATAGGTGTCACAAAGTAAAATGTTCCCATAGTGAATGTGTCAGAGAGAGTGGATGTGACCCATAGGTCCACTCGGCCACCGATGAGGGGGAGGAATCTGGACACGAGAAGACAAGGCTTCATCGAAGCGTCCAAGGGGAATGAGGAATCCTCAAACAGTAAGTGCAGGTCAACTTCATGTTGATATTCAACCAAGGGTTGAAGGACACCTGAAGGATGTTGGACACATCCAGGAACCAGCACGAGTGTGCACACAATTTTTTGTGCTGGGACATCGGAAGACCTTGGCTTAACTGTTGTGGGAAATCACAAAGAGTCAAAAGGTAATGATGAAATCTCCACTATGGATATGGATTCAGGAGAATCATATAATAAAGACTACATTATGTCGACATTTATTTATCCTCGTGAATTGCCAAAGACCTTGGATTGGATCTAAAAACTAAGTCCATGCATGGCTGAGTGTCTAAAACGCTCTAGTTGATCCAAAGGAAGGCAGCAATAGAGGATGCGCTCGCTCTCAAGAAGAGGGGGTATTGACCTGATCAGTAATACCTACTCCTCTGAATTTGTTCCCTGGGGGAGCAAATGGATTTTTGTTCATGTGAGGAACAAAAACAATGTGGTGGTGAGACATGAAGCGAGGCTTGTAGCACAGGGGTTCACGCAGAGACCCGTCATTGTTTAAGATGACACATAATCTCCTGTTATGAGTGGAATAACGTTCCGATATTTAATATCACTGGCATTGAATAATGAATTTGTATATCCAACTGATGGACGATGTGACTTCATAGTTTTGCGAGTCACTTTATTCGAATATCTATATGATAGTTCCTAAGGGAATGAATATTTCGAATTAATCGCAACATGTGTTGCGTAAAGCTTCATACGTCATTTTATGACTTGAAGTAGTCGGCAAGGATGTGGTATAACCGACTGAGTGAGTTCCTTGGTTAGAAGGGTTACTCAAACAATGATGGTTGCTCATGTATGTTCATCAAGAAATCCAAAGAAGGATTTGTACAAATTGTGTGTATGTTGATGTTTTGAATATCATTGGAACTACACAAGAAATACATGAGACAAGCAAATCATCTTATGACGGAGTTTAAGATGAAAGATTTGGTTGAGACCAAACTTTGCTTGAGTTTGGAACTTGAGTGTATTCCATTGGGAATACTTGCTAATCAGTCTACATTTGTCCGAAAGATTGTTGAAAAGTTCAACATGGATAAATCATATCCATCAAACAACTATGGTGTGTGAGATCTCTTGAGTAATAGAGATAAATACCCATTTGTACCTAACGACAGCGATGAAGAGATAGTGGAAACGAGTCTCCTATCATGGTGCAATTGGAGCACTAATGTATCTAGAGAGCTGCACCAGGCCTGGTATATCATTTGCAGTATTATTATCGGCTAGATGCAATACATCTCCAATGGTAGGGCATTGGGTTGGTGTGAAGAATATTTTTGCATATCTTCTGGACACCAAAATCTTGGTTTGTTTTATTATAAAAATCAAGATGTGACCATGGTTGGATATCGTGATGCTGGGCATGTATCATACCCTCATAATCCCAGATCACAGACTGGTTTTGTCTTCTCGAATGGAGCTACAGTCTTTCAAGAAGACAACTTTAGTGGTTGCATCCACTAATCATTCTGAAATCATTGATTTGTATGAAGCATCACATGAATATATGTGACTTCCCGGAATGATGAACTTTGTTAAAAGTTCAAGTGGGATTGGTTGGTAGGAACCACCCACCATTATCTATGAAGATAATTGTGTTTGTATTACACAGATGCAGACAGGTTATAAGTAGCAATTACAAAGTGTATTGCTCTGAAAGTATTTTCTTCCCCATAAGTTATAAGGAGGTGGGAAGATAAATATTTTGCAAACAAAGTCCAGTGATAATCTCGATTATCATGTTAATGGAACTGGTACAAGATGACTTTATGTTTTGCAATATTAAGGGGGAGTGTACTCCCATATGATAACCTGTTCAAGATCTTTGGATCTTTGATATTGCACTCTTTTTTCCTTTATGAGTTTTTCCTATATGGTTTCTCATAGAAGGTTTTTAATGAGGCAATAGTAATATAAACATTGGGATATGTCATTTTCTCCTTATTTTCCCACAGGGTTTTTGAAAGGAGTTTTTCATGGTATATTATGTATATCTCCTCATATTTTTCCTACAGGGTTTTTGGAGGAGCTTTTTCAAGATGATGATTCTACATAATCAATGCGGAGATTAGGAGGAGTGTTAGAGAATAATTAATTGTGATTAATTAAGGATAATCTCCTTACCTTTGTAAACCGACGGGTAGTTAGAGTCTGCCACCGTCGCGTCTCTTGTCCCGTCTCCTCTAACCGACGCATCCCTTGGATGCAACCCCTTGGAGGGTATATATTGTACAATCATCATCAATGGAAAGTACGGTTGATTCATAATAGCAATTGTTTCTTCACAGATATTACGTGGCAGTTGCCGATTTACACGGGTGGATCGAGGCGTCTAGAGTTGTCTCTCTGGACCTCTCGTGAGGCATCCCATCAAAACCGCTTCGCCGCTGTAGACGAGTATAAAATGCCACCGTGCTTCTCCCAGATCGCGGCTCCCACAACCATGCTTCCCGTCCTCTCTGCCAGGCCCGACGACTGCCGGCATCCAAATCCTCTTCCCTCGCCGGGCCGAGGTGGTGGCGCACGCAGCCATCACACCTCCTTCGGCTTCGGCTGCACCAACCTCCTCTTCACATACGCCCTGTCCTAGCCGGCTGTGCACAAGGGAGGCGACCGGGCACCTTGCGGAGGAAGACCAGGCGGGCGACCACCGGCACCGGGACAGCCAACCCACGGTGGTGGATGGCAGAGAGGGACGATGGTGATGCCGCTCGGCGAAGAGGTGGCGATGGGAGGGCGTTTGTGGTGGTCGGTCGCGGACGGCATGGTCATGGAACGGCGACTGGGCAGAGGAGCGGCGGCGGCACCAGGCGGTGGGTGTTCGCGGGGCGTCAAGTTGGTGCTCACCAGCATCCTCACGGATGGGTTGCCGTCCCATCCATCGCCACGCAAGAGCGGTGTGCTACGCGCGTGAAGCCAAGACTGATAGTGTGCAGCGCCGTCCTCGGCACATCCCGGCGAGCGCCGCCCCAACAAGCTGCATCACTGCCACGCATCCCCCGTGCCCCGAGTGACGACGTTTCACTTTCACCTGATGTTTCTCCTGACGGCAGCGCAGAAGGGAACCAACGCGTCGTCTGCCAGTACGGGCGAGCGAGGGGATGATGCTGACGGATCTGCTCTTCTTTTTTCTGGTGTTGCTCTTAGTTTGGTCCTAGGCGATGCCCTTCCGCCTTCCTCGGCAAGCCTGCAGCGCCAGCTTCCAACTTGATGGCGGTGGTGGACGAGCCCACGGCCTGCTGTCCTCCGGAAGTCCGGAGGCGAGCCAACAGCGAGCTGCTGTAGTGTTCCGCCCCTCCTTTCCTCACGAGCTCTAGACTCCTCCTCTGTCCCTCACGTGGCAAGGAGCGAGCTAGCAACTCTCAGGCGGTAGCTCTCCAGTTGGTCGTCACTTTGTTGGCAGCAGCAACACCACTAAGGTATGCTCCTCTTTTGTTCTTTTTCACATTCACTGTTCAAATCTATATAAGTACACACACCATAATTATTACTAGCTTAGTTGATAATTTGTATTTTCTAGACTTCTATTTTTACTGATGTAAGTTAAACAACATGTGGGAGGTTTTTTTTGCTCTTTGTTGTGATATGCCGTTGCAGAAAGGTTTCCTTTTACAAGGAGATGAACTGTCATTGCTTAAAAGTTCAGATCAGAAGGTGGGTGCATGTAGTAAAGAAAATTGTATACCTAACTGATTATTAGTGTAAACGGAAGGTTTTACAGGTATGTGTGCAGGTCTGTGGGGACGACATGGATTTTGAGATCCAGCTCCTGCCCGCATGTGCAAATCGTTTTTATTCTTGATCTATCCATTACGTTGTGTTCCATTTCCTGGTAGGAATTCTGGTTTAATTTCACATGATGTTCAAACACATAAGCACTTGATGTGCATTACTGACGTACTTTCAGAAAAAATTTAGTTCTGACGACATGTGTCTTGTGGAGTATATTGGCTTCCAGTACAACTGAGCATAATTTATTGGCAATATACCATAGTTTTAAATAGCGCGCTAAGCATCTTAGCGGCGGACCTCTTCCAAATGCTATAGCGTGCTATAGCGGAGCTATAGCGCGCTATTTAAAATGTTTGCTCATTTGTTTGGACCAAAGTCTCTTAGCGCAAGACCTCTTGTAAACGCTATAGCGTGGTATAGCGGAGCTATAGCGGGCTATTTAAAACAGTGCAATATACTGCTGCACTACATTATTCCCAAGTCAAGCATAACATTTGGGGCATAACGTTACGTGCAGTGCAATTTGGCAAAACAGATGAGAAATTCGTTCTTATTCCAGAACCACTTAAATTTTCCCCGTACCTATTTCCCCATTTGATCTTTGTAGAAGATATTGGCACAATGACTTTATGTTTTTAGCAGTATTGTTTGTTTTTAATTTTGCAAGAAATTCTTCAGAAATTGGAGTGTAGCAGTTTGGTCTCTTGAGCTCATAAGATCTGTTCTTACCAACAGAGCTGCTTACAAACATACCAGTCTTTAATTACCAATTAATGGTTGCATAATCTGACTGCTTTCTCTCCTATGGATCATGCTTACAGTTGGGTATCCACTGATTCATAAATGCTTGACCTGGCTATATATCTCCTTTTGTAAATCATTCTAGCCCCTAATTACCAACTAACAGCTGCATAACAGGACTTTGCTTTCTCCCTTGTTACTCGTGCTTCCAATTTAGTGCCTACTGATTCACATTGCCTAATATGCATGTACCTTTTTTTGTTTATAATCATGCTCTGGTTAAATAGTAACAGAACATAGACCAACCTTTCATATAAGATTCTCCAAACAAAATATATATTAGAGTCTTAGAGAGCTACTTATCGCCTACCTTTTCAATACCAATTACTGCCAGTAAATAACCCTATTGTGGATATTTGGGTAACTTCAGAATTATTATTTTCTTTGCTTTCTTGCACTCAGGGAAAAAATGACCACACTCTACACAACTTCTGGGAGCCAAGGTTGTTTTAGCTTTTCCTCATCTATATCTAAAGGTTGCTTATTATGTGGAATTTCCTACAATATTCTCCCTTTTTTTTTCACTGCTTCATTGCTGCTCTAGCAATTAGTTTGTACAATTCCTTTTCTAAATGGAAGTACTTACAAATCTAGGTGAACTTGTGCCTTCTACGTGTCATTTATCGGATTTTATTTTGGAAGGTTGCTAATTATATACTCTATGTTCTTTCTTTTTTTCTATATTTCATACTTGATTGTTTTCTTGAGGCCACAAGGCATTTTCCGTGTTTCTAAGGTTCTAATGGCCTGAGATTTAAGTATAGAGTGGCATGCCGTGCGTCATCAGTATAAAACCTAGGCCCCTGGAACTTCCCATTTCTAGCATCATTGCTATCTTACATAAAGCTGACAATTTTATCATGAGATTTTCCTTGGTCCTTAGATAGTGTGGTCTGGTCACATGAATTTCTACAGATTTCAATCTTGATATTAAAGCAACTCAAATGTTTGCATACATCCTGCTGATTGGAGAATGTATAGAGCTCTTATGGATTTGCCACATCGGACATCATCCGTGCTAACGAATTCCCTAGGAGGACAGTTGATTGTTCCAGGAAGCCGAGCTCTTATGGATTTGACGCATTGTATATCATCCATGCTAATGAATTCTCTAAAAAGACAGTTGATTGTTCCAGGAAGCTGTGTTAAAGTTGTACATGTGGTCTTCTTGAGTGTTTCCCAATATACATGTTGTATGAAAACTGACCGGTAGTGATTAGATAAAATAAATATGTCGGTTAAATTTTTTTTTGAAACGAGAATATGTCAGTTACTTTGAATATTGCTACTGGGGTCTTGAAACAGCCTCATTGTTGGCATCATCTTCTGTTTGTTAACCATGGACAATCCTTTTTTTGCTAACGTTAGGTCTAAGAAAAGAGCGAGAGCTTTACAATTCTGTATCCAGTAGCCACTATCACCACCTACTGTATCACTTATGCATATACCGCCTAGACTAGATGCACCCTTTTCCCACCTACTGTAGGTCACTTATGCATATACCGCCTAGACTAGATGCACCCTTTTCCCACCTACTGTAGGTCACTTATGCATATACCAATTAGACTAGATGTACCCTTTTCTTATATGAACTACTTTGTGGCGAATCAAGTCTTGAGACGACTTACAAAAAATTACAAAAAAACAAATAACTTACCTATCCATGTGGCGCGGCGGCACACGCTAGTAGTACTACTAGTTACGAAGGCATCATGGTCCTATAGTCGATGCATGTCTGTCATGTGGTCCTTTTTCAACGTACGCCTGCCTTCCTGTTTTAAATTGTTTGGCTGAACGAATGTGTGATTGTTGAGTATTTTGTTTTAAATTGTATGTACTGTTCCTGGATTGAGATTATCACAAACAAGCCATATGTATTGTACAATTGTCAGCTCATGTTGTTCAGTCTTATTTGGGTACAGTTAATAATCACTCACTTCCGCAACAAAGTTCACCTTGTACAGTGATATCTCTACTCTTATAAAAAATCGAGTTGGTGATGATGGTGTGCCTGCCATCGTGTAATACAGACCGTCCGATCTATATCTAACGGATAGAAAGCAAACTATGGCAATTTCAAAAACAAAAAACCCTCACCTCTCTCCACACTTGCAGATAAGGACTTTCTCGTTCGTCCTTTTCTCTCGCAAGATAAACTATTCATATAAATGCATCTTGATGTTCCGTGCAATGCACGGGCATCTTGCTAGTTGTATCATAATTTTATTGCATCAAGTGAGGCGTTGGTGGAGACGACGAGAGCCCCTAGCTTGAATGACAGCAATTTTGGTGCCAGTTTGGCATGTTAGTAAAAAGTTCATAACAAAATTAAGAAAAAGCCAGAAATGATCAGAAATGGGTCATGTGTTAATAGATGTATCGTGGCTGCAGTAACTGTTACGAGAGTGAATATCGATCACTGCAGAAGGCACAAAAATCCATATCCTGAACTTCTGTTACTGCATCTGCTTCAATGTTTTTCAGAATATGAAAGAACGGCCTCGATCAGAGAACTGTGATGTTGCTTTGGCCGCGCTTCAGTCACGACTCGCAGCATGCATGCTACTCTGCTTTGGTGTTGCTATACGCTACTCTGCTTTTTAAACTCTGTTTGATGTCTGGTGGCTTTATTAATTTAAAGCCAGACACTCCTAACATCTTCATTCTAAAAATGTATATATTGTGTTGCAAACACAAACGTGTCAAAACTCAGAAGTCTCACTTACCTCCCTACACTCTCGGCCCTGAATTTACAAGCTGGAAGGCCTAGAACTAGAAGATGGTCTGCTCGCCTAGCTCCTGCCCCGCCATTCCTTCCCTTATCACCTTCTCGAAGAACTGCTCGAGCGTGTCCTTGCCATAGCTCGGCGTCTTGTCATCGCTGTACTCCCCGGTCTCGGGATCGAGCACCAGCATGCTCTCCGACGCATAGTACCTCCCAATTTTGCCGAACTCGGCGGCATCCTCCAGCCCCGGGAAAACCTTAGCCAGTCCATCGAGCACCCAGATGACACCGTCCATGATCTGAATGGGCACCCTGAGGAACCTGGGTTCGCGCCCGAGCAGCCGGAACAGCATCTCCCCTTGCTCCAGCGGCGTGAGGGCCTTCCCCGGCCCTCCAATTGGGAGAACCTTGTTAGCCTTCTCCCGGTCGAAGATGCAGTCCGCGATGAAGGAGGCGAGGTCCTCCTCGCTGATGGGCTTGCAGGCGCAGAGCTTGCCGTCGCCGAACATGACGTAGGGGTTGCCCTTCTTGACGGCCTCGACCTGGCCGCCGAGGCTCTTGAAGAAGGCGGTGGGGCGGACGACGCTGTAGGTGAAGCCCGGGTCCCGGGCCGCCTCGGCGGCGAGCTCGCCCTCGAACCTGAGCTTGGCGCGCTGGAACTCGAGCAGCGGCTTCTGGACGCAGACGGCGGAGAGGAGCACGAAGTGGGCGGCGCCGAGGCTGCGCGCGGCCTGGAGGGTGTGGAGCGTGGCGCGGTAGTCGACGCGCCACGAGTCCTGCACCCCGCCGCCGCGGCTGGCGAGGCAGCAGACCGCGGCGTGCACGGGGCCGTGTCCCGAGTCGGAGAGGTCTGCGAGGAGGGCGCCCGGGTCGGTGACGTCGGAGAAGACGACGCGGGCGGGGGCGAGGTCGGAGACCACCTCCTCGGGGGAGTTCTTGCCGCGGACGCCGCTGCGGGGCCGCGCGACGGCGACGACGCGGTGGCCGCGGCGGAGCAGCTCGCGGACGACGAAGCGGCCGATGTAGCCCGTGGCGCCGGTGACGAGGACGGTGGTCTCGGAGGGGGCCAGGGAGCGGAAAGGCTGGGCCGCGGCCGGGGAGGGCGACGTGGCAGAGGAGGCGAGGATACTACATCCCCCGCGGCGGCGGCAAGCCTTGGCGGTTGTGAGTGCCAGGGGGAAGGAGAGGAAGCGCGGTGTGGGGCGGGGAGCGGCGGCGGCGGAGGCGATGGCCGTGCTCTTGGGGAGGCGGGGGGAGAGGAGAAGGGCGGCGGCCATCGTGCTCGACGGAGATGCGGTATGGGACTATCCAGTGTGGGTGGGGAAGCCGGCCGGCGAGCGTTTGTGGTGGTGGCGGCCTGGCGGGGTTATCCAGTTGACGTGCTCTTCCGTAATTTCTTTCTGCGGATCTGCTTCGTTCCCGTTGACCTCTCGGTCAAATCGACTCCCGCAGCTTAACACCTGCTAATAACCAATCACGATCATAGTCATCTGTTAACGGATTCTATCCGTTATGTCCCGAAGGACGCGCTTGTGAGCAACGCAGCATAATACTGTAAAACTCATTCCTCTAATTACATAGACCAACATTAAGGTTATAATATAACTATATGATCTACCTCCTTTCAATCATTAGTGTATCCGCCTAGTCTTTTCAATATAAATAATATATTATATTCCACTGACAATCGACCAGCTTGATTAAGCATATATTATTTAAGTATATTTCAGCAAGTAATAATTCCATGATAAACTTGTAAAACAATTTCATGCATAAATACATGCATAGTTTCATAGGAGGTATTCCGAATATTAGTAATTCCAAGTAATTTGAATATAGTTGCAGGAGATATAATTCCAACACCATCTTCCTCAGGGCCAACTAGCGATTTCATATTTTATTTCTTCCGCCAGCCATGATAT
Source organism: Aegilops umbellulata (assembly GCA_032464435.1). Taxonomy (NCBI): domain Eukaryota; kingdom Viridiplantae; phylum Streptophyta; class Magnoliopsida; order Poales; family Poaceae; genus Aegilops; species Aegilops umbellulata. Next base: position 9,821,284 of record CP136057.1, read on the forward strand.
TTGATATGGACTCTATCCCGATAATCTATTCTTTCTTGCTGTCGTTTTGGTAGCTCGTGTGCCTGCTTCCGTTCGGCCCAAGGGTGGTGCTATGTTCTGGCACACTCACCTTCCTGACTTGCAAGAAACACGGCATTTTCCTTGCACTTCAACTTTTTTTTTAAATGGCAATCTGCGCTGGAGCTCTGTGTTTGCTATTTGTTAGTCACCTGAAAATGGTGTAGCTATCCGTTGATTTTCATAGGGAAGAAGATGAGGCGCGGACGGAGCTCCGTTGTTGAGACGGAGGCGACACCAGGCACTGAAGAGTGACAGTTTTCAAGCCGTGATCTACACGCACACGATCAGTGGATGCCTCCTCGGTCTGAACCCAGGAGGAACTCGAGGACGAACAAAAGAAACACACGAACACAGGAAACAATTTTGCGACGCCTTAATTCTTGCATCTTTTCTGTTTCACTTCTTTTATTCCACGGGAAAAACTAACTGAGTGACTTCTACGCCACAACCCAACATGCTCGTGTGACTCCCGCCCGCAGATCCCATGGCTTCGGATCGTGGACTCGCTCGTGTGATACGAAAACGCTAGACATGGCCGCAACGTGGACTGGGCACGCTTTTGGCCTTACAGAAACATGTACATACAAAATCATGTACAGATAAACTCCTACTCCCTCCGTTACAAATTACTTGTCGTAGTTTTAGTTCAAATTTAAACTAGAACCACGACAAGTAATTTGAACTAGAACCACGACAAGTAATTTGTAACGGAGGGAGTAGGTGTCTACAACTGAAACACAAAGAAGAAAGACGTACAATCTTAGAAAACTAGGAAAGATGACAAGGTTAACAGCAACAAAGAGTACTAGCATACGAAAATGATGATCGTCAACTTCAACACACTCAAGAACTACACCGAGTGCCAAAAGAAGAACGGAATAGATAAGTCCCGAACGTTCGATTTTTAAGCATGCTAATCCAAACTGTTTTCATGGCAACTTTAGTTAGGGCGATGTTGACAAATATGGCAATTTTCTAACAAAAAGTTGAACTGAAACAAAGTTGCCATGTGTTAAGAACTAAAATTGCCACCTCGCAGCAACTAAACTTACATCAAAAAATGTTCGGAGTGACATGTTTAAATTCCGAACGTTCTGGACTTATTGATGTCCAAGAAGAATTGTACTCTAGTCATACTCCTAGCTACTACAGTAGTACAGACATGTGCATGCTGCATGCATCTGCATGTGACGTTTTGTTGCGGTAGCGCCCAGTTCCGCACCAAGAAAACCATACCACAAACACATGCTAGCCAGTACAGTAATAATACTCCTCGATGATCGCTCTCTACTTCATGGCGTGACCAGGTAGCCAATCCTGCATGCGGACTCCCGGCCGCCAACCCATTTGCGTTTTCATCTGTATAATTTTCTTACAATCTTTCCCATAGTTATTTGATGGATCCATGCATATTAACTTACCTTGCGGTGTAATTTCTTACATAATACTCCCTCCGTCCCATAATATAAGAACGTTTTTTCAAAAACGTTCTTATATTATGGGACGGAGGGAGTATTTGTCTAGTGCATTGCTTCAACGAGAAGGGTACAGGATGACACCAGTCGTGCATGTCCAAATGCGCACAAGCTTTCCCCACCAGTCACATGGTAGTAGCACAGCCAAATGCTTTCCCCGGCCAACACATGGCAGCAGAGCAGGCACCAAACATACATATCATGTACTTCCTCTCTCTCAGTTTACAGAGCGTGCGCGTACCCCTAAATCGTCAATTTGACCAACCTAATACAAGTCATATATTACAAAAAAATACCAATATAAACTTTAGATGTTCTATTTTCAAACAGTATAACTTTTGTGTTATATAGTTTATATTAGAGTGATAAAATTGGCAACCTAGGTATATGTGTGGGACTTGTAAACTAAAACAAAGGGAGTACTAGTATTATTACTGTACTGGCTAGTTCCAGTAATCAATGACACACTCTCTTATCTGCAATGCTATGACACCTACCTATTTGCTTTCAATATTTAAAGCATAATGCAAAAATCATTCATTTCATTGACTAGTTGGAGAGTGCAAATAATTCTCAATAGAAGATAGTAAGATCAAATTGAATACCGCGGTGGCAATAGTTATGTTGCTGGCAATGTAGATGTTAGGGGGCCATGCCCCCCCCCCCCCACCACCACCACCACCACCACCACGTACTTATAAATAATTGTGAACCCACCTAGGGGATGTCAGATTGGAAAAAGGGCTTTTGGCCCCTCACATCTTCATGATTATTGTTAGTTGTGGTACTTTTGGCCTTCAATCTTCATATTAATGGGTCATCTATTTTAAAACGGAGGGAGTAGATAGGTAGTCAGGTACACCCCCGGGGGCGGCCCATCTATCTTTTTTTTAAATCGCAAACAATGTGAGAGCAGCAGGATTCGATCCAGCTACTTGTGTTTCAGAGTGCGATGCAATAACCAACTAGCCACCATGAGTTCACGTGATTACTTTCATCTTTTGAATTGTTTTCTTCTTTACAGTTTCCTTTTCCTTTTTCTTTTTTCCCTTGTCCTTTTTTCTTGTTCTTTTTTTCTCATTTTTTACAAACAGTGTTTTTTTTCGCTTTTTATTTTTTTGGTTTCCTTCCCTTTTCTGTTCCTTTTTCTTTTGCAATGTGGAAAATTTTTTGATATTATATTTTTTAAGAAATGAATGAACTTTTTTACAAATTTGTGAACAATGTTTCAAAGTTGGTGCACTTTTCCACATTCGAATTTTTTTTTCAATTTCGTGAAAAAAATATTGATGAACCTTTTCCAAAATGGATGATTTTTTTTCAAAATTGATGAACTTTTTTGTCATAATTTATGAACTTTTTTCAAAATAAATGCATTTAGTTTCATAGTTGATGAACTTTTTTCAAAATTGGTGGACTTTTTTTTAAATTGATAAATTTTATCCAAAATCCATGAAATTTTTTCAACATTGATAAAGCTTTTCCAAAATGGATGAACTTTTCAAAACCTTGAACACTTTGTTCCAAAATCCGTGCAAAATTTCTTAGTTCATGGTATTTTTCAATTTGTGAACATTTTGCAAATTCACCAATATTTTTTCAAATCCGTGAGATCTTCTAAAAAGACGAACTATTTTTGAAAGTCAGCGGTCAAAAATCAAAAATGTCCATGGTCAACTTGTTGTTCAGGTCAACCCTGCAGAAGCGATCGGGTGTATGCTCTTGACAAGCAACAGTTGATCGCTCGTGTAGTTGGCCGGCCCATGAAAGGTGGCATGCGAGCGTTTTGTTCGCTGACAAGCTGACTAGGAGCTCCCGCTGTATAGGGAGTAGCTTGACACAAACCAGCGCACACACCCCCTTCGTCCTAGGCTTGCCCCATTTATTTCTTTTTCCTTTTTTTAACCTTAAAAAAATAGGTGCATGAAGTAGGATTCAAATTATGGACCTCTTGGGTTACTTCACTTGCTATAACTTCGTCTCAAATTTGTGAATCTTTTCCATTTTCAAACCATTTTTTGCAACTTCGTGAATTTTTTTTATTTTTGTATAGGTAGAATTATTTTTATAACAAGATTCAAAGAATTGAGAAAAGTTCACAAATAGGTAGATTATTTTGCAAAATCTGAAAAAAGTTTAGGGAAAAAGTGATATACTTTTTTCAAATCTGCCAATGCTTGGGCTGGCTCAACAGGAGCGATTTCGTGCCTAGTACGGTGAAGACTTAAACGTTTTTCTATTTTCTATATTTTCGTTTTTATTTTCTTTTTTCGTAATTCAGTTTTCTCTTTTCGAACTTTATTACGCTTTTTGAAAAAAATTTAAAATTTAAGAAATATTATTCAGAAAATTGTTTGGAATACCAAAAAATCGGGGTGGGCATTTGGTAGAAACAAACAATTTGGTTTATAGTATTCATTTTTTCTCCAAATTCGGTTAGCAAAATTTAAAACCAAAACAAACAACACAAACGCGTCTGGGCCATGCAATTTAATTGGACGGACCAGGCCTATCACACAGAAGGACCTAGGCTTATCTTGTACTTGGGCCTGCCGCGTGCGCACAAAAAAAATCTAGCACACGGGCCGTTCAGACATGCGCGCTAGGCCGCGAGCTGCTAACGGTTGGCGAGACGCATCGTGAGCCTGACATGTACGGAAGGGAGCCTAGTACTTGGTTTTCCTTTCGGTTGTTCGGTTTCCCACCGAATCGACCGATTTGAATTATGTTATTCAAAGTAAAAAACGGACTTTTGTTGTAGAAATCAAAATTTTGGTATTTTTGGTTTTGGTATTGGTTCGTCGTTCGGTTTCTATATCCATCCCTATCAAAAAAATTATTTTCAAATATTACTTACAATTTTGAAAAAGGTCTCATTTTCTAATTTTTTTACAAAATTTAAGAATGTTCGCGTTTCAGACAAACTTGATGATTTTTTAAAGAAGTACGTGGTTTGCAATTTGTGTTCAAATTTTCATCAAATTATTAGCAACAGTTTAACAATTTTTTAATAATAGTTCATGTTTGGAAAATTTTCGTACACAATTCAAAATTCCAAAATTGTAGTTTTTAAAGTAAAATGATTAGAACATACGAAAATGCCATGTTGATTGATATTGATGGAAATTACAAATAACAAAAACATTCGAATAAGGGAAAACTATATGCTCATGGATGCACCCGTCTGGCCTAGTCTGACACGCTCCTCTAAATTGGTGTTTTTTTACTATGAATAAACGACCACAACTTCTTGCAGCAACCTGGACCGGACATACGAGGCATTCATAACAGGTTTCAACAACGTCTGATATTGTTTGCACGTTGCGACACGTCCGGCCATTTATCGGGCCTTTTCACAAGAAAACTCCAAAAATGCAAAACTAGTCAAAAATCCAAACAACTTGCCATAATGCCTTGAATTGGTCATAGAACTTGGTGGAAAAATTGTGGGCCCATTTGATGGATGTCGAGAAACAACATCCTCTCAAACAGAGCCACCTAGCACCCGAACAACCTCTGTTGAACATGATTTATTTTTATACATTTCAAATGACCCCAACTTTTGCAAGCTGGTGGGAGCCCATGGTAGGCATTCATGCTTGGTTTGAACGACTTTCGACAGTCGACACCGTATGCAAGTTGCGACACGTCCGATCATTTATCAGCCTTTTTTACCGAGAAAACTCCAAAATATACAAAAAAATTCAAAAATCCAAACAACTTGGCATGGTGCCTTAAATTGGTCATACAAGGCAAAGAAAAAATTAGAGCCGTTTCAAGAATGCCGAGAACCAACGTGCTCTTAGACAGAGCCTTCTGAACTTCCAGAACACCCTCCGTTCCACATGGCCTATTTTGGGGAATCCTTTAAATGATCCCAACTTTTGCAAGCATGTGGGGATGCCCATGATAGATATCCGTGTCATATTTGAATGATTTCTGACACCGTATGCAAGTTACAACACGTCCGACCATTTATCAACTTTTTTTTACCGAGAAAACGCCAGAAAAAACAAAAGGACACAAATATTTGGTGGCAAAAGAATTTAAAATTCTAATTTAAAAGAGTTACTTAAAACTGTTATTTCGGCATTCCAAACAATTTTTAAAATTTGTAAACAAGTTTTAAAAAGAACAATGAAGTTCAAAAAGGAGAAAAATGAATTAACAGGGAAAAGATAAAAAATAGAAAAGAAAAAAAGCTTAGGTCTTGGTCCAACTAGGCGACAACATTGCTCCTGTCAGGCACCTGTTAGTCCGGCCCAAGCACTTGCGGATATGAAAATGTTCATTGATTTTAAACTATATGCACGGATTTGAAAATTTTCATAGATTTTCAAACAAAGGTTAACTAAAAATAAGTTGCAAGAAAAATGTTCCCGGTTTTGGGAACCTCAGCTCGCCACCCGGTTTTAAAAAAACATATCATCAATTTTGGAAAAATATCATCGTATGTGAAAAAAAACGTTCATCAATTTTGAAAAAAGTTCACATGTTTTGATAAAAAGCCCACGCATTTGAAAAAAAATCATGGTTTTTTTAAGGTTCAAGGATTTGGAAAAGGTACCCGGGTTTGAAACAAAATTATGAACTTAAGAAAAGTTCATGAATTCTAAAAGAGAAAAAGACAATGAAAAAGAGTGAAAAAAAATAGATGAAACCTCGGCCAAGAAAGGAAAAAGAAAAGGTAAATTAGTATGTTTTATAACTAAGTATGTTGTCATACCTATAATTATCAAAACTATTGTGGTGGCCAGTTGGTTACCTCGGTGCATTGTCTAACTAGAGGTCTCTAGTTCAAAGCTTGTTGCCTACATAATGCAGAGGCCGAGGCCGTTGACGACAGGTAGGGCTAACCCTAGGCCATGCAAAGAAGTGCAACCACTGATGACCCACCTCAAAGAAGGGCCCAATGCATCTGATGCACAAATGTGTTATTGAAATATGTTTTGTACAAGTTAATATAACACTAAGAAAAATAAAATGACTGTGTGGATACTGAAATCCACCAACCATGAAAGAGTATAGGGCTCTGGCTCCCATACATGTCAAGACACAAGCTATATTTCTTCAGTAGACATTTACATCGGAGATCATGAATCGTATCATCATCAATTGTATCCTAGTCACATATACAAGGGGTATTAAGACCCTAATGATTTTTTATGTTTATGCTTTTATAATGACTTTCCTAGTATGCAGTGTATACCCATGGAAGTACTTCTTCTAATCCATTATAGCTATTGGACCATTTTACCCTGTTCGTACAAAGGCCTCCAAATGTCAGCGTCGGCCCTAACAGCGGGGTTCGAATTAGTGCTTCTCATGTTCTGATTTGAAGTTCTGCGTTGGTGAAATAGACTAAACCTGCTTTAGTTTAGTTTTTGTGTTTTGGTCAAGTGAAATTTTGAACTAGGTATTAGTGCTTTGTGTTTGACCGTTGCGTACTCTAAAACGGTTGTGAAATGTGGTTGCCAATGTTGAACTGTGAAACTTGTCCTTTCATATGGAGACTGCAAATCGATGACCTTAACAATGAGCAGAAAAATTCTGAAATCCAAACTCTACCAAATGTCAGGCTATGAAACATCATCCAGCCGCACAAGAGAAACTAGTACCATGCTGAAAAAATATCTCCATTTGCCAACACAAGCACCATGCATGTACATATTTTGCTTTTCTGTTTCCTTTTGATACTGCCACGTTTTTTAAATTACAAATATTGGTGTTTGCCTTACTCTTTAAAATATTGCAAAAAACATACTCTTTAAGTTTTTTGTTTATAAATTTTAGTGTGAATCATCATCAAGCATATCGCCGGCGGCATGACCCTGATCTAGGCATGAAGCTGCAATAGTATGGGCGGACCAGGCGGATGACCCTGTCCGCAAGGGTTCAAAGAAAGAGGCTGATGAAGAAGACAATGTCACCAATGATAGCCATATAACAATGAGAGGCGATTTCCTATGCATGGTGGCAGCTACGCACCCTTTGGCGTAAGTGCCTTTTTAATATATGATGCGTCGGTTTTTTTTTCTGGCATTAGCACAAGTGCCTCTTTGTTGTATAGAAATGGATTTTTCTCACTTATCTTCATCTTTTTGCTTGTCTTTTTGGCACAAATGCCTTTCGTTCTATAGAGAAGAGCCTTTCCTCATTTCTCTCTGTTAGTTTGCTTGCCTTTTTGGCACACGTGCCTTTTTGCTTGCATGTCTGGTCCTGCGTCATGAAAATGACTTTATTTTTGTTAGAGAGTTATTTCCCAAAATAATTTATACCAAAATAATTACAGATAAAAATTGGGGTTTATTTTTCATATAACAATACTGACAGATGACACAAATAGCCAGCTTGATCATTCGAGACAACACTTCCATCACAGCCGCAAGGAGACACCGAAACCTGTTACACAACAGATAAAGGACTGGCAAGACAATTTGTTTGCAAGGAAGTGAAATGTTGATAAACCTAAATTGGTGGTATAACGGAAAAATACATGCAATGAAAACTGCTGCAGATGAAGACCAGTGAATAGTGACAGACAGATTCAAGCAGGAGGCTGATACGTACAATAGCACAAGAGATCAAGTACAAATATTACAATAGCACAAGAGATCGAGTACAAATATTTGCAGCCCCATTGCAACACACGTGTAATTATCCGGTAGATACAGGCATGAGACGAAAATGAAGGGCGACGACGCAGGCGACTCCGCGGGCGACTCCGCCGTCGTCCCCTCGGACGAAGCGGCAGGCGGCGGCCGGGATCCTCCGGCGCTGCCAATCCTGCCGGAGCCTCCGCCGCGGCCCATTTCCTCTCCACCGCTCCTCCGCCGTGCGGATTCTCCGTCGCCGTCGCCTCGGCGACTTGCGCCGGATCCGATCCGAAATGCGAGGACGCCGGTTTCGGAGACGGCGCCCAATCTCTCCCCTGTCTCGTCGTCTAGCCCGGATCCCTCGACAGCAGATCGGGATCGGGTGTTCTTGAATCATACTAAATGATATGTGCGTTTTCAGGACGATAGAAAGGCGGGGACATGGATCAATGGCCTGATCTACTCGTACCCGTCCCGTTGGATGACGATCCGCGATGAAGAAGGAGAAATTTTAGCCGGACGACATCTCAACGTTGACGAAGATCTTGCTGTTGGTAAGAGGTTTATTATTGATTTTTTCCATATCGAAGTTCTTGAGTGTATGCAGGTACCCAGAGAATGCGATGAACAAACTGAGTCTGTGGATCTCACAAGTGACGCCGAGGAGCCCAAGCCTGCGCGGCGGGTTGGGGGGCGCTTTTGGATACTAGCCGATGATGAAGAAGATGATGTTGAGGATTTGCCGGAGGCGCCGGTGCAGTCACCATCTCCACTTGTTGTGGCCTCATCTACTTCGGAGTCTAAACCTAAGGTGAGTAATAAGAACTTGAGTTCGTTGGACACGTCGGCTCCTTCGCAGAAGTCGAAGGTGAAACCATGGAAGGGACCGTTGCCAAAGGATGGGCCGTCGGCCATCACTTTGTCAGATTTTTTTCAACCCGACTGTTGGACGAGAGTGACTCGGCGCAAGAAAAAGGTTGGTTCGAGGGTGTCACAGAGTTCGCCGGCGGTGGCCGTGACGTGTGACATCCGAACGGCCAGAGTGGAGCGTTTGAACGAGTTGTTGGGCTCGGTTGGGCTTCCTGGCAGTACTTGCGATGTTGGCTTGGTCAGTACTAGGCCTGGGGCCCAAGGGGCTGGCCAGGCACACGACGCAAGGGAGGCTAGCGTGCATGAGGGGGCCTTGGATCGATCGCCCCCGCATGCACGTACCCCCTCCCTCCGCTTATTCCTGCTAGGGTTCGGCGCTGTGGACGTGTGGGTTTTCCATCTGCCTCCTTGTGTCGTTCCTCGCGAGAGTTAGCCGGAGTCAACCGGCGCCTGCCCCTTGTCTCCCAACGCCCGGCCATGCCGCCCAAGCCGCCGCCGCCGCGGATGCCTCCTGTGGTGAGAAGCCAGTCCGGGGCCGCGGGCGGTTCGGCCTCTTCGGCGGCGGGCGCTACTGCGCCGGGTTCTGCGCGTGCAGCACCTCCGCCCCGGGCGGTTCCGCCGCCACATCGTGCTGCTCCTCCGCCGCCTCGGGCGGCGCCTCCACCGCCCGCTCGGGCCCTGCCCCCGCCGCCACAGCAGCCTAGGGTTGTCCCGCCGCCTCCGCCTAGGGCTGAGCCGAGGCCTTGGCCGAGGCAAATGGCGGTCGGCCGCGGTGGCCCTGGCCAAGGCCCACTCGGCCGTGGGGTTGGGGCGTCGCCGAGAGATGACCGGAATCCCCCGCGTGGCCAGTGGGGTGATGACGGTTACGACGCCTACGGTGCTGGTTTGCATCGGGGATCTTCGTCCTCCGGCGGTGGCCGTGGCTATGCTTGGACGGACGACGGCAATGTCAACCGGGGCTTTCAGGGTCCGCCCGGTAACTTCGTGGAGGGGGCGGTTGCTCCTAATAACCGACCCTTTCGGGGCCGATTCCGCGGAGGTCGGGGTGGGCACACGCGTAACTACCCGCCTAGGCATCCGAAGGCTACGGTTGAGACTGAGGTGGTGGCCGACGAAAGTTCGGTTCTACCGCAGGTGGCGGTGGAAACGGTTCAGGCCCTGGCCGAAGTCACATTGCCGAAAACCATGCAGACTGGTGATTCTGCTTCTGAGCATGGTACGGACAGATCAGAGGCTGACAAATTGTCCAAGTGGGCGGCTAATAAGAAGAAGCTTACTTGTTTTCGATGTGGTGACATGGGACACTTTATGGCTGAGTGCACTGCGGAATTATGTGACCTGTGCCGGAAACCGAAGCATGCTGCTGCTGAGTGCCCTCTTATGCTTGGGCCTAAGCCGACTGTTCAGATATACGGGGTCTGCTGCTCGGAGTTGATGTTCTTCGAGTCTCCCAGTGTGGCACCTCTGGCACCAGCGGTAGAGACTTCTTTTCCAGGGGTGGTGAAGATAGTTCATGGACCGTTGACCGAGGCGCAAATCATTCAGCAGCTGTGGGAACTCGCTCCGGGTAACTTTCAATGGTCGTTACTCAAGCTTAATGATACGTCTTACAAAGTTGATTTTCCGTCTAAAGAGGATCAGGTGCGAATCCTCATGTTTGGTATGAGCAGGTCACAGGCACTAGTTTTGTGTTGCGGTTTGATGAGTGGAAGAAGAAAGAGCCACATGGCATGCCTTTGAGGCAGATTTGGGTTCGTTTTTTCGGGGCCCCATCTAATCCCTTGGATAGCTTCTTGGTGACGTGGAGTTTGGGGTCTTTGATCGGCAAGACTGAACAGGTGGATATGCCTTTCACTAGAGCCAACGGAGTGGCGCGTTTACTTGTCAGTGTGGCTAATATTGAATTTTTGCCGAATGTGGTGCCTTGGACGTACGATGGTGTTATGTATCAGCTGGACGTTCTGTATGAGGATCCTAATTTGTTCGACGAGTTTGAGGATGACAATCCTATGGATACGACCGAGGGAGGAGGTGCCTCGGGAAACCAGGATGATTCGGTTATGGGTGATGATAACGGGGCCAAGGGTCCGTTAGGTCCGTCGGAGTCTACTGCTATTGCTCCTGCTAGTTCTTCTGGGGTTGCTCCGACGTCCATGTTGCAGCTTGGGTCCTTGGGACCTTTTTCTGCTCTGCCTCGCCTTCGGGGTGTTTCTCCGGGGTCCGTGGATCCAGTGGCTCCTCTTTGTGCGCCTGCGGTTGAGGTGGGAGGTCCCGAGGGGCAGGCGGCCCTTCCTACATCTCCTACTTCGTTGTTGCCTACGGTGGATGGTGCTGCGCTTGCGGCCGTGGCTAGAGGTGACGGGCAGGAGGCCCGGTCTCCCGGGATGCCGTCGCCGCCGGCGCCCCCCGAGGACTCGACGCTCTTCCCCACATCGCCGCGCGCGGGAGGAGGGGTGGCCGTGCAGATGGCCGCCAGCCCTCTTTGCCCCGCTGCGGTGGGCGGGTCAGGTGGTGCGCCCATCTCCCCGGCTCCCTCTCCGGAGCGTCGTGCGCGGGGCTCCCCCGCTCCTGCTGCCGGCGGATCGCCCGTGGACAGGACGCGGGTGTCGTCGCCGTGTTGCTCTCCTGCCCCGGTGGCTAAGGCCCGGGGTGCCGCTACTGGGGGATGGGCAGGAGGCCTTTCCCCTAGCAGAGCTTCACGCGAGGAGGTTATCGCCTTTGGCGGTATCCCGGACTCAGTCTCCCAGGGGAGGCGGGTCAGCGGGAGGCTGCAGGAGCAGCCGGACGTTGATGACATGCAGCTGAGGTCTGCTTTGAGAGCTGCCAAGCTGCGCGACGTCGAAACCTCCACTGGTATGTCGGTTAATCAGTCCAATTCCATTTTGCATTTTACTGATGCTGAAATTATTCATAATGCAAATCAAATAGGAGTTTCACTTGGTAACAATGAGTTTGAGGTAACTAGGTCGGTTAATGACATTCTTGATTTGGAAGTTGATCGTGCGGTAGATATGATCGGTCACATAGCTGATGTTAAACCCATGAATGACTCGGAGATAGAGACGCTGGGGGTTAGGGTTCTTGATGGCTTGTGTGCCGATCTTGACCCTGCACTACCCGAGACGGAGGAGGACACCATTCCTGAGGTGTCTCTCTATATAGATGAGCCCGAAGTGATAGAAGCAGAGAATGCCTGTGCTGACCAGGCTGATGGTCACCATAAGCCAAAGCGGACGTGGAAACGAAAGGTTTATCCAGTCTCGGCTGCACGTAGGAGTGCTAGGATCCGCACTGCAAAAAAATTTCATGATGAATTATGAGAGGCATTTTCTGGAATAGCAGAGGTCTTAGAGACTTGGCTAAAAGAAGATTTCTAGCGGAGGCTTCTCTTGAACATCGTTTAGACTTTATTGCTTTGTCTGAGACTGGAAGAAGTAACTTCATTTCTCAATTTCTTGCCACTTTGTCCGGGGGGTAGATTTTGATTGGCATTGCCTCCCCCCTCGAGGAAGATCCGGTGGGGTTTTACTTGGGGTTAAGTGCGAAACGTTGGAAGTCCGGAGTGTAGTTTTGGGGGATTTTGCCGTCAAGTTCCGAGTTCGAACTAAGGCAGATGGGTTTGATTGCGCTTTGGTGGCGGTGTATGGAGCTGCGCAACCAGAGCTCAAGCCAGACTTTTTGGCGGATCTGGTTCGTATTTGTGGTAACGAACAGCTACCCCTCTTAGTGGGGGGGGGGATTTCAACATTATTCGTACAAAGGAGGAGAAGAATAATGACAATTTTGACGGCCGATGGTCGTTTATGTTCAACACTATTATCGAAAGTTTGGATCTCAGAGAGATAGAGCTTTCGGGTAGGAAATTCACTTGGGCTAATTCATTGCCGGTCCCGACGTTTGAGAAATTTGACTGTGTCTTAGCAAGTGTCGAATGGGAACAGAAGTTTCCTCTGGTAACCGTGCAGGCATTGACAAGGGGTGTCTCTGACCATACACCGTTACTAGTTGATTCAGGGGTTCAAACGTTTGTGGGCAACGAGAACATTTTCTCGTTTGAACTTGCCTGGTTTGAAAGAGAAGGTTTCCTTGAGTTGTTAGCTCGGGAGTGGGCTAAAGACTCAGGAGGAAGGACGCCTATCGACCGATGGCAATGTAAGATTCGTCATCTCCGAAGGTTCCTTCGAGGATGGGCTAAGCACACGCATGGTATTTATAAGGCGGAGAAGGAGAGACTTCTTCTACTTATTCAAAAACTTGAAGTTAAAGCTGAAACTTCTATCTTGGATTCCAGTGAGTTGGAAACAAAGATAGAGGCGGAGATGCGACTTAAACAGCTTCTTCGCGAGGAGGAATTGAAGTGGGCGTTGCGAGCTAAGGTTCGCAAGATAGTACAAGGAGAGGACAATACTCAATTCTTTCATATGATTGCTAATGGGAAGCATCGTAAAAAGAGAATTTTTCAGTTAGAACAAGATGAAGGGACGATAGTTGGTCAAGACAATCTGAAAGTCTATATTACCAATTATTATAAGCAGTTGTTTGGTCCCCCGGAAGAGAATTTTGTGTCCTTAGATGAGTCTAGGGTTGAGGATGTTCCTCAACTTGAGACTGCCGAGAATGAGCTCCTGACTGTTCCTTTCTCTGAGAAAGAGGTGTTTGAAGCCATTGCACAGATGGAGAATAATAAGGCTCCAGGACCGGATGGGTTTCCGACGGAGTTCTACAAAAAGTGCTGGCATTTTATTAAGGGTGATTTGATGCCCATGTTCCAGGAGTTTTTTGAGGGACAGCTTCAGCTGTTTAAGCTGAATTTTGGAACGATAACTCTTCTTCCTAAGAAGACAGACGCGGTTCGCATTGAGCAGTTCAGACCTATATGTCTGCTTAATGTGAGTTTCAAAATCTTCACCAAGGTCGGGACGAACAGACTTACGCAGATTGCGCACTCTGTGGTTCATCCGTCCCAGACTGCTTTCATGCCTGATCGAAACATCCTTGAAGGGGTTGTTGTCTTGCACGAAACGCTCCATGAAATCCACTCAAAAAAACTTGATGGCGTAGTTTTTAAAGTGGATTTTGAAAAAAGCATATGATAAAGTTAAATGGCCTTTCCTTCAACAAGCTTTGCGTATGAAAGGTTTTGATCCGGCCTGGAGAAACCAGATTGATTCCTTTACGCAAAAAGGGAGTGTAGGGATTAAAGTGAATGACGACATAGGTCACTATTTCCAAACACACAAGGGGCTAAGGCAAGGAGACCCGATGTCACCAATCCTGTTTAATATAGTGGCTGATATGCTCACTATCTTAATTGGTCGGGCAAAGGATGCAGGGCAGGTAGGTGGCCTGGTCCCACATCTAGTTGACGGAGGGATTTCCATTCTTCAGTATGCTGATGATACAATCATCTTTATGGAGCACGACTTGGCGAAAGCAAGAAACATGAAGCTGCTGTTATGCTTATTTGAACAACTATGTGGCCTCAAAATTAACTTTCACAAGAGCGAATTGTTTTGCTTTGGAAGAGCAAAGGAGGACCAGGACACGTATAAACAATTGTTCGGATGTGAATTGGGTTCCTTACCGTTTACGTACTTAGGTATACCCATTCATCATCGTAAGCTGACTAACAGTGAGTGGAAATGCATCGAGGATCGCTTTGAAAAGAAACTGAGCTGTTGGAAAGGAAAGCTCATGTCATACGGAGGACGATTGATTCTGATTAATTCGGTCCTTACCAGTATGCCTATGTTTCTATTATCCTTTTTCCAGGTTCCGATGGGAGTCAGGAAAAGGTTAGATTTCTACCGATCTCGGTTCTTTTGGCAGAATGACGACCTCAAACGAAAGTATAGGCTTGCTAAGTGGGATATAATATGTAGGCCGAAGGACCAAAGGGGTCTAGGCATTGAAAATTTGGAAGTTAAAAACATATGTCTTCTTAGCAAATGGCTTTTTAAACTTTCGTCCGAGACGGAGGCTACTTGGGCTCAGATTTTGCGTAATAAGTATCTTTATGCTAAAACCCTGGCCCAGGTAAATGTGAGGCCTTCCGACTCACCTTTTTGGAAGGGTTTGATGAGAGTCAAACAACTTTTTTTCAACAAGTCAAAATTTATTGTCGGGAATGGAGCCACTACGAGATTTTGGGAGGATACGTGGCTTGGGGAGACTCCCCTTGCACTTCAATATCCTACTTTGTACAACATAGTGCGACGTAGAGAAGCCTACGTTGCATCTGTTCTACAATCCACTCCCCTTAATATTAGTTTTCGGAGGACGCTAGTCGGAAATCGTTGGGAGGCTTGGCTCCACCTTGTTAGACGTTTAATGGAGGTTCGGCTGACTCAGCAACCAGATCAGCTGCATTGGAAACTTACTAGGAACGGTGCGTTCTCGGTTAAGTCTATGTATCTGGATGTCATTAACTCTAGCATTGTCCCTTCCTCGATTCACGTTTGGAGAGTAAAGGTTCCCTTACGCATCAAAGTGTTTATGTGGTTTGTGCATAAACAAGTCATCTTGACTAAGGATAACCTGGCAAAACGCAACTGGATGGGCTCATCTAGGTGTAGCTTTTGCGATAATAACGAAAACATCAAACACCTCTTCCTCGATTGTCCGTTGGCCAAGATTTTGTGGCGGTCGATTCATATTGCGTTTAATATTAATCAGCCCACCTCTGTCGACATGTTATTTGGACCATGGCTTGATGGGGTTGATTCCGATACTGCAAGACACATTCGTGTTGGCGTTTGTGCTTTACTTTGGGCAGTATGTAACTGCAGAAATGATTTAGTATTTAACAGATCAACAAACATTCACTTTTTGCAGGTTATCTTTAGGGCCACGGCATTCATCCGTATGTGGTCGCTACTCACTCCGACGGAGGCCAGGGAGCGTTTGGTTACTGCGTCTACCCGATGGGAGATGGTAGCACGGGATATTTTCAACCGGTTTGGATGGCGGTCATGTAATAGGATAGGCATGTAGTGCTCCTATTGTGTTTGCAAGCCGGTTGTGGCTTAGGATTTCAGCTCTTTCGAGCTTTTACTTTTTTCGCACCTCGATACTTGGAGACTTTGTTACTGGATTTTATTTTTAATAATATGAGCCGTATGCATCTTTCTGATGCAGAGGCTGGGGTAAACCCCCTTTTCGAGAAAAAAAAGATAGAGAATTAGGCAATCAAAATTAATGTCCAGTGCTTGACATAAATCCTGAGCTAGTCAAGCAAATAGAGTGCACGTGTACCGACCCATCGGGCCCCCTTTACAAACAGTTTAATAGGTACTCTCTCCATTCCAAAATACTCGTCGTTAGCAAGAACGGGGGGCGACCTCTTTGAGACCCTAGCTATTGAGGGGATGTTCGATCGTAAGAAAATATAGGTACCACAAGGCCTGTTTTACTATAGGAATCCACCTTAAAACACGTTCCACTACAAACAAAGTTGGCCCCTATTTCAGTTGGAAACCGGAAAACCTTACTTTTTCATCAGTCGAAAAAGTTGCAAGCAAGGCAATGCTACTTTTTGATAAGTACTACTAGCAAACAAGTCAATATCACTTTTGCAGAAGTTGCAAACAAGGCAATGTTACTTCTCCCCATGTTTTTGTGAAGCATGCAAATGCATATGTAACCATCAAACCTTTTGATAGCGCTGAGTTGTTGCTGAAATCTCTCGGTTGTCTCTGAAACTTGGTTCCCTGATTTTCCTTTCGAAAAAGAAAACAAAAAGGATAGGAAACAGAACAATGGATTCATGACAAGGGCGCCGCGGATTGTGCCTACATATACACTAGAAACTAGAAACCGTGAATAACCTGTTCTACAAAATAACAACTGGAATGACGTAGACCTATTCAAGTTTTCACTTGAAAATGGGCTAGTGTTTTAGTGGAAAGTTGGCCCATGTGAACTAAGTTATGAGGAAGTTGAACCAACTTGAGTGGAGAACCCCTCATGAAACCATCCCATCGGGCGACTGAAAACCTTGATTTTCGAGTATTTTGGAACGGAGGGAGCATAGGAAATATAAACTACCAAAAATATATGTCCAAGCTTGAATCATGGGTTGGAGCTAGCATACATGGATGGAGAAGCTAGGTGGATGAAGCTCAAAAAGAAAAGAACTAGCTAGGTGGATGAAGCTAGGTGTAGTACATTCCAACATTATTCCATAACTAAAATACCCAGGTTTTTCCTCCTTACTCTTCCTGTATAGGTAGGTACTAGGATCCATCGTCATCCCTTCTCTAATACAACATCGCAGTACAATGACCAATACTATGATCAATCGATATGCAGGGTTCCATTCCTAACACACCACCCACAGCAGCAGCAATCCCCAACAACACCGCAATCTACAGTAGGCCCGGTACACGATGCTTGCTTTGTGGTTGCTAAAAGCGACGATCTCATCTCATCTCATCTGAGCCGGAGTCGAGGAGTGGTCTCTCCGGCGGGCGACAACAGAGCTACTCGCGGATCGAGTTGATGTCGATGCTGGAGGAGCGCGAGTCCATCTGCCGCATCAGGCCGGGCTGCCACCCGCTCATTGGGCGGGGCGGCGGCATGTTCATGTTGTGCTCGGGGTCCATGTCGTCCTCGGGATGCGCCATCGTGAGCGGCTCTTCGCCGCCGGCGCCGCCACCGTTGCGCTCCTCCTCCATTTCTTGCTCCGCTTTGGTCTGGTTTTGCTTTGACAAGCTGCCGTACATGGGAGACGATCTCGGGTCCATCTGGTTCATGAGGCCGGGCGGCCATCCGCTCATCGGGTGGGGCGGCATGTTGTGGGGGTGCTCCGGCAGCGCCAGCGTGGGGGTCTCTTCCCCGCCACCGCCGCCGCCGTTCTGCTCTTCGTTCTCCACGTCTTGGTCCACTTTGCCTTTGTTCTTCTTTGACCCGCCACCGTACATGAAGCTTCCCACTATCACCTGGTGTGATACACGGGTGATCGGTAAGAACCAGAGGAATGACTTAACCACGATAAATCAGAATGTAAAACAATACTCATACCGGGTTCCCTACATGATGAGCAAAGCAACTGATAAAAGGGGAAAAGATAACACCCAAAATTCTGAGATTTAATACCTGAACAGTTCCAGCTGCTGTCAGGACTCCACTAACACTCCCACCGATAACCCTGTGGTCTGGGCCACACAAAGCTATGCAAAGGCCACCACTTCGAGTGCGGGTGCCGCCTTCTTCTACCACCAAATATGATCCAGAAAGACACAGGATTTCAAATCGACCCTGCCAAAGCAAATGATAATAATACATAAGAAGCATGAATTACACATGGAAATAGTTCTCAGGCTCAAGGGGCATAAAACAGTACAAGTGAAATGTTCGATGAAAAAAAATACTAGCAGAAGTTCTTGGTACAGAAAACTAATTTGGAACAAAAGTATAAGCACATTCATATTTTAGATATCAAACAATCCAATTGATCAATAAATCAGTGGGTTAATCAGGATATTTTTACCACAAGATGACAGGTTACTGAAGCTGCCAGCAGTAAAGCATTTTGATAGATTGAGAGAGCTCAGCACATTTAGATATCAAACAATCCAATTGATCAATAAATCAGTGGGTTAATCAGGATATTTTGACCACTACATGACAGGTTACTGAAGCTGCCAGCAGTAAAGCATTTTGATAGATTGAGAGAGCTCAGTACATTTAGATATCAAACAATCCAATTGATCAATAAATCAGTGGGTTAATCAGGATATTTTGACCACTACATGACAGGTTACTGAAGCTGTCAGCAGTAAAGCATTTTGATAGATTGAGAGAGCTCAGAACACTCAACATGGGCCAAGGTGCAGGACAGAGGTATATATTTTACCCTTTTCACTGAAGAAGCACTATATTTTGTATATCTTTTGCTGTAATAAAGAGTGCATGTGAATAACAAAATGATGCATGTCATACATAGCTAGTCTTTTAACTACAATGAAACGAAGTATTAAACACGTACAGCAAGATACCTCATATGTCACCGCACCGGAGTCTGAATCCTGATGAAGGGTTGCCGTGGAGACAGCCCCTGTTGCTGAGATGATGCAAATAGCTCTTGGGCCTTGTTGTGAGAAGGACATTATTCTGGCGGCAACATCCTGCACAGATACACACCTTATAAGAATCGCAAACTGCCAGGCATATATATAACAATTTTACAAACTACTCCCAGAGGAAGTATGTAGTGTTTCCAGAAACAAACAAAAATTTCAGATGCAATTATCTAGATAATTCAGCTTGCACGCGACACTGATGGTACTGAGTTGATAGCCTACAGTTAAGTTATTTTTAAGTTTCAACATGATTGCACAGCATCTAATTGTCAGTCAAAAAGGCTGGGATTAATGCATACAACCATTAAATGCCGCCTATGGAGTTAATTATATGAGACAGGATATAAAGACTTTGTTTAAGATTAACAAGCAAGAGCCTGCACTGGTCTATTCGTTAATGAAGCTTTTGCCTTTTCTGTTATGTCATCTGTTATGTTATAACATGGCAAATCAAGAAATAATTTGAAGGCGATTCAGCGCATTAGATAGAATATTCCATCACTCACAGAACCAAGAGTCCAGCAGTTTTATGGAATAATAATGCCAAAAATTAAAGATGGTGCCTCAGCAACATTTGTAGAAAGAAGTACAGCTATCATTTATTGATCATTCTCATCTTACCTCTCCAGCTGAAATAATAATCACATGAGGAGTGAAGCCTGTTCCAACAGAGCCAAGAAACCATTTTCCTGAAGAAAAAGAACTCATCAGATAACAGCAATAGCAAATGCATCAAACTATAAAAAGAAGAAAAAGGTAGCACCACAAAAGGTCTACTTTTCTTCTTCTTTTTTTAGAGGAAAAAACAGATGAAAAGTGCTTGCTTAACAGAATGAAGTCAACATACAACTTGCGCAATTCGTCAATTCAAGAGATACAGAGTATATTATTATTTTCAGTTTGACCATCTTAAAACATTAAAAAAAAAGGATGGGGAAAAATATGACATTTAAAGAAGATTCACAAGTAGGTCCTGAAGACATGTATGTAACAGCAAAACTTAAAAGAATGTAGGGGGCTATATTTGGCATGATAACGGTCATATCTCCCAACTGATGATAAAGAAGTGAGTAACAACCAACCAACTAATCATCGGCAGCTCCTGCGGATTGAGGAGTAATATAGGAAAAACTTAAAAGTAGACACACAATACAAACATGGTTTCCATATTTTATCTACATACTACCAGATATAAGTCAGATAGTTTCCATATCTATGACGCAAATTTATCATGAAAAATGCTATCACTGGTAGCAATATGGTATCACATAGTTGAGTAGATCCAACCGACTACCAGAAAACATGCCAGAAGAAATCTACGAAGCATGTTTATAACGGTGCTGTAAAATGATTTCTCCTATAGCATTAATGGAAATACTATGTCACCTGAGAAATTAATTACCAAAGCGCAACATGATCATAAATTCTACAGGGCTGCAAGTGCTCACCAAGCGAAGCCAGCTGCTGCATCTTGCCAGACCCAGGTGGCCGCCCTCTGCCACGTTTCTCCGTCAGTGCGCCTGAACCAGAACCCCCTGACCCAGTCCCTGGCCCAAATCCTGAGCCAGGTGTGGTAACCATTGCACCCATTCCTGGGCTCGACGAATGAGGCGTCGACGGAGATGGCGAGAGCCCCAGCGTCACCGACCCATCAGGCTTATACTTCCTTGGCCTCCCGCGCTTTTTCTTCACCTGCTCATCCTGGCCAGCCTCGCCCCCCTGATCCCCTTTAGCATCACCGCTCACGGCCACAACACCCATGCCAATGTCCATGCCCCCGTCGGCACCGCCACCAGCGTTGTGCTGCACCATATGCTGTGAGCCACCACCGCCGCCGCCGGCACTGTGCTGCGCCATATGCTGTGAGCCACCAGCACCACCGCCAGCGCTGTGCTGCGCCATAAGCTGTGAGCCACCGCCACCGCCGTGCGGCGCCATATGCTGCGCCCCGCCACCGCCACCAACGCTGTGCTGCGTCATATGCTGCGAGCCGCCGCCGGCGGTGCCGTGCTGCTGCGCCATATGCTGCGACGCCTCAACATGGTTCTGGTGGTACGCCTGCTGCCCAATGTGGGCGGGCGCCCCAAAGGGCGGCTGATGGAACGCGTACCCGCCCGAGACGGCATCAAGCTGCTGCTGCCGGTACCCGGCGGCGGGCGGGGCGTGGAGGCCGCCTCCGGGGACTCCCCCCGGCGGGCCCATGCCCCGGTGCTGCACATAGAAGGGCGAGTAGTTGGGCCCCGACGTCGCGGTCGACTCCCTCCCATCCATTCATGGAATGCGCGGCAGCCACAGACACACAGAGCTCACTCACGGCCACCCGCACCCAGCATCACGCCCCTGGCTGCCACGAAGACGGCGCGGCTTCAGGCAATGGAGGCGGGGATCGCGGCCGCGGAGATCTCCTCCACCAACTCCCGAACCCTCGCACCGGAGCAGCTGTCCCTCCCGCGGACCGAGGCGAGATCAGATCGAGGAGCGGGCCGAGATCTTGTGGGGTAAACAGGGGGAACCGCCGGAGACGGGGAGGGCGGCCGAGGCGCGGGAGGTTGGCGTCAAAACCCGATCTTTCCGGGAGGAATGGACGAAGGAGCAGAGCGGGATTCGCCGAGGGTGCGGGAGGCGGCGGCGCCGGAGGGGTGGCGCGCGGCGGGATCTGCGCCGGCGGCGGGAGGGGGAGGGGGAGGGAGGGGGAGAGGGGAGCGATCCCGACTGGAATGGCGCTCGGTGTGGGACGGGGCGGAATGGGGGCGGGCTAAAACCCTAGGGATGGGTGGTGGGGGTGGGGTGGATCACCAGAGTGGGGGAGGGCAGGGGGGCGGAACCGAGATGGAGGAGGAAGAAGGGCGAGCATGTGTATGTGCTGGAGGGGGCGCAGGGATCGTCTGTGCACCCAAAGCTGTGGCACAAGATCAACCTTTTTTTTTGGTGTGTGTGTGTGTGTGTGTGTGTGTGTGTGTGTGTGTTTGCCATGGGTAGTTGGTCAGTGAGAGAGAGCCTCGCGGTTGTTCGGGGTTGTTTGCGAAGCGTCGAGACTAGACTCGTGTAAACGGGGTGCGCCAACCTTTTGGCAGACGTTTACACCGTCGTGGTCTCGTTATAAGACAAATGTTTATTATGGGTGGGTAGTGAGTGAGTGAGTGAGGGCCTCTCTTGTCCGTCATGTTATTGGGGCTGTTTGCATGGCGTCGTGACTAGCCTCGTCAAAGCGGAGCGTGCCAATTTTTCGATGGACGTTTACGCCGCTGCCACGGCCTCGCTAAGTTGCTAGCTGAAAAGTGAATGAGTGGCTGGAAAGTTGGTAAAGATCCGAAAGTGGGGGGTCTTCATCTGAGGGGACACCTAAGCCCTCGGTCGACGCCAAATTTTTGACTCGGCAATTCCTACTTGTCATCCAAGTAGACTCTTAATACACGTGAGTAATGTGAGAATATTTGCCAACTTTCCAGCATGTGTATGTGCTGGAGGGGACGCAGGGGTCGTCTGTGCGGCCAGAGCTATGGCACAAGATCAACCTTTTTTTGGTGTGTGTTTGCCATGGGTGGTTGTTTGGGGTAGTGTTTGTCCTGAGTGAGGGCCCGACGGGTTGTTTGGGGTTGTTTGCATAGCGTCGAGGCTATCCTTGTTAGAACGGAGCGCGTCAACTTTCTGGTACACGTTTACACCGCCGTAGTCTCATTGTAACACGAGTGTTTTATCATGGGCGGGTAGTGAGTGAGTGAGAGTCTTTCTTGTGCCGACGGGTTGTTTGCGGCTGTTTGTATAGCGTCGTGACTAGCCTCGCCAAACTGGAGCACGCCATTTTTTTGGTGGACGTTTGCGTTGCCGCCGTAGTCTCACTAAGTTGCTAGCTGAAAAGTGAATGAGTGGCTGAAAAGCTGGCAAAGATCTAAAAGTGTGTGTGTGTGTGGGGGGGGGGGGGGGTCTTCATCTGAGGGGACACCTAAGCCCTCGGGCGACGCCAAAGTTTTGGTTCGGCAATTCTTACCTGCCATCCAAATCGGCTCTTAAAACACATGAGTAACATGACAATATTAGCATGCGGCAGATACCGCCTCTTTTGGTACAAATGAATCTTACAACACGTGAGTAGAATGGGAATATATATTTGTGGTAGATATCGAAAGCATGAAAATAACCGGTAGAAGTTTGTTTGGCTACACGAAAGAGAAAAAGGTAGTAGGAACCCCCCTAGAAGATTATGTGTGTGCCATATACTCCTAGTTGTTACATGGACACATTAAGGAAAATCTTGCGAGGGTCGACTTACCAATATATTTCCAATCGAACGAAGTAGACCATAAAAGAGGTTCACAATGTTTTCGACCCAACGAAACAAACAAGTCTTGAGTCAGTGAGTTTGTTTCTTAATTCGATAAGGTGGGGGTGGGGGTGGGGGTGGGGGTGGGGGGTTGTATTGTCACAGGGATTCATGCTTAGTCATGAGTTCATTGAGGATGCATGCATTGATTAGTTAAGACTCATGGTACATCGTACGCGGCGCAACGGACAAATATATACTCCAGCTTAGCTGTATTCTAAGCTTATAAGTTCCTCGTCCAACTTCATTCAAGTGCGTGTCAAACAAACTAGGTTGCATAGAGCATCTATTAATATGATCTAGATCATATAAGGTGAATACTTGCCGTGTTATCTACGTCACTCTAAATCGGTGACGACCGGTAAAAGACATGGTAATATTTTCATGGGAGTAACACCCGACCCCTTTCCACGTGTAACCAACAAGGCGAGAAACATAATGTGTCGGGTTCTCAGGGCTACGGCAAGTGTGGCAATGTCTTTACACGAAATATATTTGAAATAAATACATACTCAAAATTATAAGCCTGAATTGTGATGCTATTGGATGGAGTGGTGGTAGGGTTTGTTAACTTTGTTGAAATCAAGTGGCAGCCCATAGTGTAACACTCGTAGATGACAGGCACAGAGGATCCCCGGCTTGACCAGGTACGGAGAAAGGGACTGTTGGCTCTGCTGACGCGTAAGCCAGGATGGCAATTATTGGTTGGATTTCAAGAGCCCATAGTCACATCACAAAATGCCATTACCACCGCAAAAAGATATTTTTCTTAGCACAAAAATCAAGCATTTTTATCTTCATATAAAATCAGTAAAAGGGCATGCAAAAGTTCCAAGGGAGCGAATTTCATATCTTTTTGCTTGGAATGGATCCAAAAGTTCATAAGTACAAGAAGAAATCTCGATCTCTTTAGCTTGGAAAAGATCCAAAAGCTCATCAAAGAAAATCTCCATCTCATCTCTTTTGCATGGGGAGGAACCAAAGTTCATAAAAGAAAATCTTCATCTTTTCTGCATGGGAAGAAAGAAAGGGTCCAAAAGTTTGAGTTCGCCCCAAGGAGCGATCGCGTCAGCGCGCACGTACCCGGCCGTACTAGACTTCTCAGAGGCCGCCGAAAGGGTCCAAGGCTGTACAGCTTGGAGATGCCATGTGCTGCCAGTACAGTTTTGGATACTGAGTCACATAGTCACAGGTACTACCAAGGAGGCCAAAACTGTAGTAAATGCAGACGGCAGACCGTGTATTGTACAGTATAATACTCCCTCCGTTCCAAATTACTCGTCTCAGAAATGGATGAATCTAACTAAAATACATCTAGATACATCCATAGTGTATTGTACAGTATAATACTCCCTCCGTTCCAAATTACTCGTCTCAGAAATGGATGAATCTAGAACTAAAATACATCTAGATACATCCATACTTGCGACAAGTAATTCGGAACGGAGGGAGTACTACTGTATGTGTACGCAGGCAGTGAGCATGGTGAGGTTTGTCCATTCTGAAGACATTCAGAAACATATTGGGATGAACCTTGTTGCAGGTTGATGAGAGAGAGAGGAATGGGGAGTTGCTGGTCAGGCAACTAGGCAAGAACACACATTATCTTGCATCTGAAGCAGAAATGTTTCGAGGGGTGGATCATACACGAACACGGTCAGGAACCGCAGGATCTGAGTGGAGAAATACCAAAACTCTTATATCTATCTAACGCTGCTCGACTACATGGACCTGGGCAGAGCAAATGAACTTCATTTCTCGGACGATTACAACAAAATGAGTGGCACTGGTGCAGCAGTTTTAGGCCATGGGAATGAGTCAGTTGTCGAGCTCCATGGCTTGCGCGGCCTTGGCTTTTCCCAGGGCTGAGAGCTTTGTCTTCACCTTCTTCTTGCCAACCTTGAAGCTGCTGCCCTTCTTCTTCTTCTCGCTGCCATCAATCTGAACAGACAGAGAAACAGAACTAGCGTCAGCACGAATATAGCAAGTAAATTCAGGTTTGTTCAGATTGAAATTCAAGCAAATACTACAACACCGAACAGCAGGGGAATTGCAGTTTGAAGAGCCGATGCGCGAAAACAAAATGAAGTGCCAAGGTGTATACATATAGCTGACTAGCTCAAGAACAACGCATGTGGTGCAAAAAGGCCAGGTTGTATTAATCAGGGGAAATTCCTAGAGATGGTTTGGGGTAGGCAATTCAAAGAAAAATGCATTGTTTTGAGGAAAATGTGAGAATCTGGAAACCATTGTCTTTCCTTCCAAGGATAACTTGTATCCATGTTCCCAGAAGAAGCATTTTAGACCTCTCAGTCAGGTCACACTTCTAGTTGGAAAGAAAAGAGTACGCAAATGTCTCCAAGTGAATTAATCAGTACACTTTCGTAACCAGATGATGCAATTTGAAGGGCCGATTGGTGAAAACTAAATAAAGTGCCATGGTGTATACATATAACCAACTAGCTCAAGAACAGCGCAGGTGCTGCAACAACAACAAAAAAAAACAGGTTCTATCAATCAGGGGAAATCATAGGAGATGGTTTGGGGTAGGCATTTCAAAGAAAAATACTCCCTCCTTCCATCTATATAGGGCCTAATGCGTTTTTCAAGACCGCCTTTGACTATTGATAAAAATTAATAGTACATGACATGCATAATGTGAAAATTATATCATTGAAAGCTCCTTTCACATACGAATTTGATGATGTGCTTTGTGTAAGTTGCATGTCACATATTATTGCTCTAACATTTGGTCAAAGTTAGCCTCGAAAAACGCATTAGGCCCTATATAGATGGAAGGAGGGAGTACAAGGTTTGGGGGAAAATGAGATAATCTGAAGACCATTCCCAGAAAAAGCATCTGCACTAATCATTTCAGACCTCTCAGTCAGGTCACACTTTTAGTTGGGAAGAGAAGAGTATGCAAAATGTCTCCAAGCGAACTAATCAGTAACGGTTTCCAAGTGAACTAGTCCTTCTGAATATACCCTGTTCTAAACACAGGCTGATCACATCAGGAATCTAAGACAAACAAACGGTGCTCCAGCTGTACTAATTCTTAAACAAAGCAAAAGAGTATGAACTCTAACAGAGCCCAACAGTCATCCTCTCGCTCGGAATAAAATGGCCGTCACAATTTTCCTACCAATCGAGCCAAACTGGTGAATTTCACAGCAGACAAGGCAACTTTAGGTACACACTCCAACAAGGTTGCAACCTAGCATTGCAAGCTAAAAACACCACTAATCAGAACTCCATGTACCAAAAGACATGATATGCTCATCTAAAATGCAGAGGCACCCAGTAGCAGTGCGGCACACAGTCAGGAAGCAGAGCTCCGTGTACCAAAAGACCATATGATATGCTCATCTAACACAGCAACAGTAGCAGTACATCACCAATCAAGAAGCTGGTTCCACTAACGATTAGTCTAGCAGAGCATCCAGGTCGAGTAGCAGAGTCAAAGCAGGGGATGCAGGGGCAGCACATACCTTCATCTTGGACTTCTTGGCCTGCAGCTTCTTGGCCTGCTCCTCCTTGGCCTTCTTCTCCCCTGTAGACACACACACAGCAATCACGATCAATTCAAACCCAAACAAATCAAATCGGGCTCTTTCTCTCGACCGCTACGGATCCATGGAGGAAGAAAGCGACAGGGAGAGGGGGGAGAAAGGGAGAGGGTGAGCGGTGGAGGTACTCTGGAGGTCGAACTCGTGCTGCTTCTTCCGCTTGGAGAGGCTGTTCTTCTTCGACATCGCCGCGTCGCTTCGCCGCCGGCCGCCGGAAGACAGAGGCAGAGGCAAACCCTAGCCGAGCCAAGAAAGGATTTTTCTTCCTCCTCGTCTCCCCACCTTCCCGCAATAAGCGCCGCGTCGGCCACAGCGAGGTGTACTGGGCCGGGCCCTGCTCTGCGTTTTGCGTTTGCTATAGAGGCTCTCGTTCTTATTCATTCATTTTTCCTTTTTACACTAGAAATATACCCCCCCCCCCCCCTAAAAAAGTGGAAAATATCCTTCCCTTTTTCATCGGTTTATTTTTCTTATTTATTCATTTATCATTATTTTGTTTCATTTTATTCCTCGGATATTATTATACATGGATTCGTTTTTCCAATATGTTGCACTTTTTTTACCCTTTTTCACATTATTTGAGCGTGGAAATATTTTTTCATTGCTGGTTACAAAGTTGTTCTACCCAACAAAGAAAATCCTATTGAGAAAAAAATGCTTTTATTTGTTAAGGCATCTCTACAAAATTTCATCATTCGTTAAGAATTGGTCCACATAGCCCCCCCCCCCCCCCCCAAGCAAAAAAAGTTCATGGCATTGATTTCATGAGGCACATGATGGTTTTGCAAGCTACAAAACAATTCTATTAGATGCATAAAAATTATACATGTACTACTAGACAACCTCCCGCAATAAGCGGTGCATCGGCTACAACGAGGTGTATTGGGCCAGGCCCACTTAGTGCATGGGTTTTGCATTTGCTATAAAAATCTTTACTTTTTGTTTTCATTTTTTATTTAAAAAAAATGAGAAATCATCTTTTCTTTTCATTGGTCTCTTTTTCTTCTTCGTTTCTCATTCTTTTGTTTACCCCTTCTACGCCAGACTTTTTTTTCTTATCCATGGATTCATTTTCCTATATGTATTTCTTTCTTCTTTTTCTTCACATTACTTATGAGCGTTGAAACAAGGTCTTCATTGTGGATCACAAAAGTTGTTCTATCCGACAAAACCTATGTTTATTAAGAGCAATTGTTGCTTTTATTTGTAAAGGCATGTATAAATCTCTCAAGTGGACAACTAGGAGGGATGCGGGAGGGAGAGAGAAGGAGCGATCCTAGCCGGAATGGCGGTGGATGGGGGTGAAATGGGGAGGGGTAAAACCTTGGAGATGGGATGGGGAGAGAGTGGGCCGGGAGGATCATCGGTGCGGGGAGATCAGAGGAACTGAGAAAGGAGGAGGAAGATGAGAAGAGTGAGCATGTGTATGTGCTAGAGGGGAGACATGGATCATTTGTGTTGCCAAAGTTGAACCTAATATGTGATGAGTGTTTGCCATGGGTAGCGAGTGAGTGAGGTCCACTTTGGTCCAAAGGGTTCTTAAAATTCAAGAGTAACATGAGGATACATGTGTGTGACACTAGTTATTGCTCTGGTTAGATGATTTCTTAACACACACAAGTAGCATGAGAATAGTTCTCTATGTCAGTTGTCAGGAATAGAAAATCATGAGAGTATTCGGTACAAGTTGCTTCATTGTATCGAAGGAAAATCCTGGAAACTCTCTTAGAGATTAGATCTATGGCATGGTGCTACTTGTGAGCTACATTGGGATTTCCTCGACACCTCATTAATAGCACCTACACACAAAATAACAAATACTTGCACCCAATGCGAACAAGGGGTTGTCAATCCCTCAACGGTTAATTGCAAAGATTAAATATAGTAATGATAGATAGATAAATAAAATAAAGTAAATAAAATTGCAGCAAGGTTTTTTGGGATTTTAATATATGATAAAAAGTAGACCCAAGGGCCATAGTTTTCAATAGAGCCTTCTCTCTTGAAAATAGCATACGGTGGGCAAACAAATTACTGTTGGGCAATTGATAGAAAAGCGAATATTTATGACGATATCCAAGACAATGATCATGTATATAGGCATCACGTCTGAGACAAGTAAACCAACTTTTAACTGCATCTACTACTATTACTCCACATATCGACCGCTATCCAGCATGCATCTACAGTATTAAGTTCATAAAGAATGGAGTAGCGCCTTAAGCAAGATGACATGATGTAGATGATACGTCCATTTTGCATCATGTTTTCCTACTATTATTTACATTGTTTTATTGCATAATAATGCTTTTTGGAGTAATTCTAATGCCTTTTCTCTCATAATTTGCAAGGTACACACAAAGAGGGAGAATTCTGGCAGCTGGAAATCTGGACCTGAAAAAGCTACGTCAAGCCACCTATTATGCACAACTCCAAATGAGCTAAAACTTCACGGAGATTTTCTATGAAATATATAATAAATATTGGAGCAAATAAGTACCAGAGGGGGCCACCTGGTGAGGACAAGACACTAGGGCGCGCCAGGCCCCCCAGGCGTGCCCTGGTGGGTTGTGCTCAGCCCTGCCCACCTCCGGTGCCCATATTCTGCTATATAAGTCATTTTGACCTAGAAAAAAAATAAGGAGATGACTTTCGGGACGAAGCGTCGCTGCCTCGAGGCGGAACCTGGGCAGGAGCACTTTTGCCCCGATTCCGCCGGGGGAACTTCCCTCCCGGAGGGGGAAATCATCGTCATCATCATCACCAACAACTCTCCCATCTTGGGGAGGGAAATCTCCATCAACATCTTCAACAACACCAACTCCTGTCAAACCCTAGTTCATCTCTTGTGTTCAATCTTGTTACTGTAACTATAGATTGACTAGTAGTGTTGATTACATCTTGTAGTTGATCACTAGATGGTTTATTTGGTGGAAGATTATATGTTCAGATCCGTTATGCTATTTAATACCCCTCTGATCTTGAGCATGTTTATCACTTGTGAGTAGTTACTTTTGTTCTTGAGGTCACGGGAGAAATCATGTTGCAAGTAATCATGTGCACTTGATATGTGTTCGATATTTTGATAGTATGTATGTTGTGATTCCCTTAGTGGTGTCATGTGAGCGCCGACTACATGACACTTCACCATATTGGGCCTAAGGGAATGCATTGTGGAGTAGTAATTAGATGGTGGGTTGCGAGAGTGACAGAAGCTTAAACCCCAGTTTATGCGCTATTCCGTAAGGGACCGATTGGATCCAAAGTTTAATGCTATGGTTAGAATGTATTCTTAATACTTTTCTCGTAGTTGCGGATGCTTGCGGGAGGGTTAATCATAAGTAGGAGGCTTGTTCAAGTAAGAAAAACACCTAAGCACCGGTCCACCCACATATCAAACTATCAAAGTAGCGAACACAAATCGAACCAACATGATGAAAGTGACTAGATGAAAATCCCGTGTACCCTCAAGAACGCTTTGCTTATTATAAGAGACTGTTTTGGCCCGTCCTTTGCCTCAAAAGGATTGGGCTACCTTGCTGCACTTTTGTTACCATTACCGTTACTTGCTCGTTACCAATTATCTTGCTATCAAACTACTTGCTACTTACAATTTCAGCACTTGCAGACATCACCTTGCTGAAAACCACTTGTCATTTCCTTTTGCTCCTCATTGGGTTCGACACTCTTACTTATCGAAAAGAGCTACAATTGATCCTCTATACTTGTGGGTCATCAAGGCTATTTTCTGGCTCGTTGCCGGGGAGTGAAGCGCCTTTTGTAGGTGAAATTTGGTAAGGAAACATTTATATAATGTTCTGAAATTTATTGTCACTTGTTACTATGGAGAACAATCCTTTGAGGGGTTTGTTCGGGGTATCTTCACCTCGACCGGAACCACAATTAGCTACCCCTCAACCTACTGCACCTACTGAAAATATTGAATATGAAATTCCTTCGGGTATGATAGAACAACTGCTAGCTAATCCTTATGCAGGAGATGGAACCGAACATCCTGATATGCACTTGATATATGTAGAACAAATTTGTGGGTTGTTCCAGCTTGCAGGTTTACCCGGGAATGAAGTTATGAAGAAGGTTTCCCCTTTATCTTTGAAGGGGAAAGCATTGGCATGGTATAGGCTATGCGATGATATTGGATCTTGGAATTGGAATCGTATGAAATTGGAGTTCCACCAAAAAAATTATCCTATGCATCTAGTTCATCATGGTGAAGGAGAAAGTATCGCTCTAGCTTGTGGGAGTCTTAAGTCAATGTTATATTCATGCCCCAATCATGAGCTCTCGAGAGAAATTATTATTCAGAATTTTTATGCTCGGCTTTTTCGTGATGATCAATCCATGCTTGATACTTCTTGTACTAGTTCTTTTATGAAGAAGACTATTGAATTCTGGTGGGATCTTTTGGAAAGAATTAAACGCAACTCTGAAGATTGGGAACTCAACGAAGGTAAAGAGTCAGGTATTAAGCTTAAGTATGATTGTGTTAAATCTTTTATGGATACCGCTGCTTTTCAAAAGTTTAGCACTAAATATGGACTTGACTCTGAGATAGTAGCTTCTTTATGTGAATCATTTGCTACTCATGTTGATCTCCCTAAGGAGAAGTGGTTCAAATATCACCCACCTATTAAACAATAAATCAAAGAACCGGTACAACCTAACAAAGAAACTATAGTCTATAATGTTGATCCAGTTGTTCCTTCTACTTATATTGAGAAACCACGTTTCCCTGTTAGGATTAAGGAACACGCTAAAGTTTCAACTGTGGTTAACAAAAGCTATGTTAGAGCACCTAAACCTGATGAACAAATCAAAGTAGAACCTAGTATTGCTATGGTTAAAGATCTCTTGGAAGAGGATGTATATATGGGCATGTTATTTACTTCTGTGATGAAGCTACTAGAATTGCCAAACCCGATAAAACGGATAATCATAGACCCGTTGTTGGCATGCCCGTTGTCTAAGTTAAAATAGGATCACTATTATCATGGCTTATGTGACATAGGTGCTAGTGTGAGTGATATTCCCTTTACCTTATACCAAGAAATTATGAATGAAATAGCACCTGCTGAAATAGATGCCACTGTTAAACTTGCTAATAGAGACACCATTACACCAGTTGGGATTGTCTTGTGTGGGAAAATAAAATACCCTACTGATTTTCTTGTTCTTGGTTCCCCACAAGATGACTTTTGTCCAATTATCTTTGGTAGACCTTTCTTGAACACCGTTAATGCTAAAATAGATTGTAAGAAACAAATTGTCAGTGTTAGCTTTGGTGATAAGTCTCATGAGTTTAATTTTTCCAAGTTTAGTAGAAAGCTTCATGAAAAAGAATTTCCTAGTAAGGATGAATTAATTGGTCTTGCTTCTATCGTTGTGCCTCCTGCTGATCCTTTAGAACAATATTTGCTAGACCAAGAAAATGATTTACATATGCGTGAAAGAAATGAAATAGATGATATTTTCTTTGAACAACGTCCTCTGCTTAAACATAATTTGCCTATTGAAACTTTAGGAGGTCCTCCTCCACCTAAAGGTGATCCTGTGTTTGAATTAAAACAATTGCCATGCACTTTGAAATATGCTTATCTTGATGAAAAGAAGATATATCATGTTATTATTAGTGCTAACCTTTCAGAACACGAAGAAGAAAGATTATTGAAAGTTCTAAGGAAGCACCGAGCTGCTATTGGATATACTCTTGATGACTTAAAGGGCATTAGTCCCACTCTATGTCAGCACAAAATTAATATGGAGCCTGATGCTAAACCCGTTGTTGATCACCAATGTCGGTTAAACCCGAAGATGAAAGAAGGGGTAAGAACGGAAATATTAAACTTCTGGAAGCAGGTATAATCTATCCTATAGCTGATAGTAGATGGGTAAGTCCTGTTCATTGTGTCCCTAAGAAGGGAGTTATAACTGTTGTTCTTAATGATAAAAATGAACTTATTCCACAAAGAATTGTTAGAGGCTATCAAATGGTAATTGATTTTAGAAAATTAAACAAAGCAACTAGAAAAGATCATTACCCTTTGCCTTTTATTGATCAAATGCTTGAAAGATTATCTAAGCACACACATTTTTGCTTTCTTGATGGATATTCTGGTTTTCGCAAATACCTATTTCTCAACCCGATCATGAAAAAAACAACTTTTACTTGTCCCTTTGGAACCTATGCTTATATACGTATGCATTTTGGTTTATGTAATGCACCTACTACCTTTCAAAGATGTATGAATGCTATATTCTCTGACTTTTGTGAAAAGATTGTTGAGGTTTTCATGGATGACTTCTCCGTTTATGGGAAGTCTTTTGATGATTGTTTAAGTAATCTTGATCGATTTTTGCAGAGATGTGAACAAACAAATCTTGTCTTGAATTGGAAGAAGTGCCACTTTATGGTTAATGAAACTATTGTCTTGGGTCATAAAATTTCTGAAAAGGGCATTGAAGTAGACAAATCTAAGGTTGATGCTATTGAGAAAATGCCATGTCCTAAAGATATAAAATGTATTTGTAATTTCCTAGGTCATGCTGGTTTCTATAGGAGGTTTATCATAGACTTCTCTAAAATTTCTAAGCCTCTCACAAATCTTTTGCAAAAGGATATACCTTTTGTTTTGATGATGATTGTTTTGAAGCCTTTGAAACACTTAAGAAAGCCTTAATTTCTGCACATATTGTTCAACCACCTGATTGGAACTTGCCTTTTGAAATCATGTGTGATGCTAGTGATTATGTTGTTGGTGATGTTCTAGGACAAAGAGTTGATAAGAAATTAAATGTTATTCATTATGTTAGTGAAACTCTAGACAATGCCCAATGAAATTATGCTACTACTGAAAAAGAATTTCTAGCAGCGGTGTTTGCTTGTGACAAGTTTAGATCTTACATTGTTGACTCCAAACTAACTGTTCACACGGATCATGCTGCTTTTAAATATCTTATGAAAAAGAAAGATGCTAAACCTAGACTTATTCGATGGGTTCTCTTATTGCAAGAATTTGATTTACATATCAATGATAGAAAAGTGATTGAGAACCCCGTAGCTGATAACTTGTCTAGGCTTGAAAATGTGCTTGATGACCTACTACCTATTGATGATAGTTTTCTCAATGAGCAGTTAGCTGCAATAAATGTTGCTCATAGTACTCCTTGGTATGCTGACTATGCTAATTATATTGTTGCTAAATACATACCACCTAGCTTCACATACCAACAAAACAAAAAATATTCTATGATTTAAGACATTACTTTTGGATGACCCACATCTATATAAAGAAGGAGTAGATGGTATTATTAGACGTTGTGTACCTGAGCATGAACAGGGACAAATCCTACGGAAATGTCACTCCGAAGCTTACGGAGGGCATCATGCTGGAGACAGAACTGCTCACAAGGTATTGCAATTGGGATTTTATTGGCCTACTCTCTTCAAGGATGTCCGTAAGTTTGTCTCATCTTGTGATGAATGTCAAATAAGAGGTAATATAGGTAAGCGTCAAGAAATGCCTATGAATTATTCACTTGCTGTTGAACCATTTGATGTTTGGGGATTTGATTACATGGGACCTTTTTCTGCCTCTAATGGGTATACACATATTTTGGTTGCTGCTGATTATGTAACTAAATGGGTAGAAGCTATTCCAACCAGTAGTGCTGATCACAACACCTCTATTAAAATGATGAAGGAAGTTATTTTCCCAAGGTTTGGAGTCCCTAGATATTTAATGATGATGGTGGTTAACACTTTATTCATGGTGCTTTCCGCAAAATGCTTGCCAAGTATGATGTTAACCATAGAATTACATCACCTTATCATCCTCAGTCTAGTGGTCAAGTTGAGCTTAGCAATAGAGAAATAAAATTAATTTTGTAGAAGACTGTCAATAAGTCCAGGAAGAATTGATCTAAGAAATTAGATGATGCACTTTGGGCTTATAGGACAATATATAAAAATCCTATGGGTATGTCTCCTTATAAAATGGTTTATGGAAAAGCTTTTCATTTGCCTCTTGAGTTAGAACACAAGGCTTATTGGGCCATCAAAGAGCTGAACTATGATTTCAAACTTGCTGGTGAAAAGAGGTTATTTGATATTAGCTCCTTAGATGAATGGAGAACCAGACTTATGAAAACGCAAAGTTATTGAAAGAAAAAGTTAAAAGATGTCATGACAAAAGAATCCAAAAGCGCGAGTTCAAAGTTGGGGAATATGTTCTTTTGTACAACTCTCGTTTCAGATTCTTTGCAGGAAAACTCCTCTCGAAATGGGAAGGCCCTTATGTCATCGAGGAGGTTTATCAGTCTGGAGCCATCAAAATAAATAATTCCGAAGGTACTAACCCGAAGGTTGTCAATGGGCAACGAATAAAACATTATATCTCAGGTACACCCATTAATGTTGAAAGCAATATTATCCAAACTTTGACACCGGAAGAACATATCAAAGAGTCCTTTCGGAACACTCCAGAATTGTGAAAATAAGGAGGTACATGATACGGTAAGTAAACGGACTCCGAAAAATCCGCAAAAATATTTTTTGTCAGTTTTGGAATATTTAGAAAATTAAGAAAATAAGAAACTTTCAGGAAGCGTACCCTGGTGGGCACAAGACACCATGCCTGGCGCGCCCAGGTGGGTTATGCCCACCTGGGACACCTTTTGGACTCCGTTTTTCTACAGCTTGCTTGTTTCCCAAGATAAAAAAATCTTTATATACCCCCCGAACCTGCTGATCACCGTATCGTGGAGAAATCTTTTGTTTTCTTTTCTCGTTGTTTTCTCTGGCAGATCTAAAAAAATGTCGTCCAAAGACTCTGAAGGGGAGAGTTATGTTGCTGATCTTATCGCAAACCCCAAGGTTTATGGGGATGTAGAGCACTATGGCTACACTTCAGAGGGAGAGGAGGACTATTATCCTAAGTAGAAAGAGGAGATGAGCTCAGATGAGGACGAGACTCCATTACCTCAACCCGGGGATGTGCATGTGTAATTTAAGAAGTCAAGCCTCCCAAGGAAAACAAAGAGGGCTAAGGTTCAGTTCATACCTCATAATCTTTTGCAGGAATGCAAGCAGGATCTTTGCAATAGGATACTGGAGCTAGAACAGGAGATCAGTGAATTGAGGGAGGAAAATTCCATCCTCAGGCGTAAGCTAAAGAAGAGGGACAATATCTCTTCTTCATCACCACCACCATCTTCTTCACCACCAAAAGAGAATTGAGTATTGGGTATGGGCACTCCCCTTGGCTTCCGCCAAGCTTGGGGGAGGTGCCCCGGTATCGTATCGTCCCATTATCTTTTTGTTTTACTTATTTTAGTTTGATCTCTTGCCTTAGATGAATAAAAGTTTAGTTCGATCCTTTCTTTTCGAGAGTTCGCTTAGTGATCTATCTTTGCAACCGTGTGCAAGCTATATAATAAAGTTTAGTTTTAGTTTCTTGCCATCTTTACTTTCTTGTTGCAAATAAAAGAAAAAGGTTATAAATAAAAAGAAAGGAAATAAAATGAGAAAGATCATATATTAATCTTATGGTAGGTGATGACACCACATAAGGAAAAGTATAAGTAGAAAATTTTATTAGAGATTGACATACATAGCATTAGTCAATGATGCAACTCATGAAATAATTAATAAGGGAAGAGAAGCTTCACATATAAATATACTATCCTAGAAATCTTTTGTGATATTGAGCCCCCATCAAAATATTATATGCCAAAATTGTTGACGTTGGACAAGGAAGACAACATAATGATTTATGTTTGTTCATATTCACATAGAAGTTATATTGTCATAGATCCTTTAACATGTGGTGCTTTCCCCTATATTTGCTAGCCAAAAATTCCGCACTAAGTAGAGATACTACTTGTGCATCCAAAAACCCTTAAACCCAAATCTTACCTTCAAGTGTCCACCATACCTACCTATGGATTGAGCAAGATCCTTCAAGTAAGTTGTCATCGGTGCAAAAAGGCAATAAAATTGCTTCTAAAAATCTGAGATCACTTAGTGTAAGAGAAAATTGAGTGTTGCACGAACTTGGATGGCAAAGAATAAAAGCGACATACTGCATAATAAAGGTTTCCATCTTAAGGGGCAATGCAACGTGACATTCTTTTGCACTAAGGGGTTGAGCATACAGACAAATAAGCGCATGGCAACCTCTGCTTCCCTCTGCGAAGGGACTATCTTTTACTTTTATGCAAGAGTCAAAGTTTTTCTCTCTATTCCTTTTAGTTTTCTCCTTTGGCAAGCATCATGTGGTGAGGAAAGATCTAGGCACATATGTCCAATTGAATATGGGTGGCATGATTTATTATTGTTGACATCACCCTTAAGGTGACTATGTTGGGAGGCGAAACTATAAGCCCCTATCTTTCTATGTGTCCGGTTGAAATATTTTGCTCATGTGTATGCGGTGAGTGTTAGCAATCATAGAAGACTATATGATGGTTGAGTGATACGTATCCAACGTATCTATAATTTATGAAGTATTCCTGCCATGTTTAAAACAATTTTATATGGTTTTGGTATAATTTGCATGGAACTAACCCGGACTGACGCTGTTTTCAGCAGAATTACCGTGGTGTTGTTTTTTTGTGCAGAAATGAAAGTTGTCCAAACACCACGAAACTTTTTGAGGATTTTTTATGGACCAGAGGACCACCAATGGGCCAAAGCAGCACCTGGGGGGGTGCCTCGAGGGGGGCATAACACACCAGGGCGCGCCTGGGCCCCCAGGCGTGCCCTGGTGGGTTGTGCCCACCTCGGTGGCCTCCCGCACCCCCTTTTTACACTATAAATTCACAAATATTCCAAAACTCATCGGGGTTACCCAAGATCAGAAGTTCCGCCGCCGCAAGGCTCTATAGCCACCGAAAACCAATCTAGACCTCGTTCCGGCACCCTGCTGGAGTGGGGAATCATCATCGGTGGCCATCTTCATCATCCCGGCGGCCACCATGATGAGGAGGGAGTAGTCCACCCTCGGGGCTGAGGGTTTGTACTAGTAGCTATGTGTTTAATCTCTCCCTCTCTTGTGTTCTTGAGATGCACAATCTTGATGTATCGCGGGCTTTATTAATATAGTCGGATCATATGGTGTTTTCCCCTCTCTATCTTGTTGTGATGAATTGAATTTTCCCTTTGAGATTTCGTTTTATCAGATTGAATACTTTTATGGATTTGAGAACACTTGATATATGTCTTACAATTGAATACTCGTGGTGACAATGGGGTATCGTATTGGTTCACTTGATATATGTTTTGGCACTCAACTTGCGGATTCCCGAGGTGACATTGGGGTAATCTATGTATAGGGGTTGATGCACGTTCTTGTCTTTGTTTCTCCGGTAGAAATCTTGGGGCACTCTTCGAAGTTCTTTGTGTTGGATTCAGTATTATGAATATGAATTTGCTTTGGTGTTATTTTAGTACGAACTCTAGGATAGATCGAACGGAAAGAATAGCTTTGTGTTATTTTAGTACGAACTCTTGAATAGATCGAATGGAAAGAATAGCTTTGAGGTGGTTTCATACCCTACAAACAATTCTATCTTATGTTCTCCGCTAGATAAGAACTTTGGAGTGATTCTTCGTTGCACTTTGAGGGATGGTTATATGATCCAATTACATTAGCATTGTTGAGAGATTGCACTAGCGAAAGTACGAACCCTAGGCCTTGTTTTCAAGCATTGCAATACCGTTTGTGCTCACTTTTATCATTCGTTACCTTGCTTTTTATTGTTACTATTACAAAAATCAATATCTACTATCCATATTACACTTGTATCGCCATCTCTTCGCCGAACTAGTGCACCTATACAAATTACCATTGTATTTGGTGTGTTGGGGACACAAGAGAATTTTTATTATTTGGTTGTAGGGTTGTTTGAGAGAGACCATCTTCATCCTACACCTCCCACGGATTGATAAACCTTAGGTCATCCACTTGAGGGAAAATTGCTACTGTCCTACAAAACTCTGCAATTGGAG
Source organism: Aegilops umbellulata (assembly GCA_032464435.1). Taxonomy (NCBI): domain Eukaryota; kingdom Viridiplantae; phylum Streptophyta; class Magnoliopsida; order Poales; family Poaceae; genus Aegilops; species Aegilops umbellulata. Next base: position 9,860,285 of record CP136057.1, read on the forward strand.
ACCCAACACGAGTCTACAAGAATAAAGTTGTGTAGTAGACATCATTGAGTAGTTGGACTTGCCTAATGGCTCTGATACGTGACCCTTCCTGAAAAGAGGATGAATTGCAGTTGCAAAGTTGACTGAGAACATAGTTTGTTGGTTTCTAATAGAGTTTATGCTTTATACTTCAATTGTGTGATGAATTGTCACTTATTCATGGGAGGTATATGATAAAAGTTCTATGATAAAAGCCTTATGTTTAAATTTGTTGCTATTATAATAATCTACATGATGCTTCTATGTCTGTATTTTTTTTATCGACACCTCTCTCTCTAAGTATGTGGACATGTTTTTCGGTTTTCGCTTGAGGACAAGCGAGGTCTAAGCTTGGGGGAGTTGATACGTCCATTTTGCATCATGTTTTCCTACTCTTATTTACATTGTTTTATTGCATAATAATGCTTTTTCGAGTAATTCTAATGCCCCTTCTCTCATAATTTGCAAGGTACACACAAAGAGGGAGAATTTCGGCAGCTGGAAATCTGGACCTGAAAAAGCTACGTCAAGCCACCTATTATGCACAACTCCAAATGAGCTGAAACTTCACGGAGATTTTTTATGAAATATATAATAAATACTGGAGCAAATAAGTACCAGAGGGGGGTGTTGGAAATATGCCCTAGAGGCAATAATAAAATGGTTATTATTATATTTCCTTGTTCATGATATTTGTCTATTGTTCATGCTATAATTGTATTAACCGGAGACCGTGATACATGTGTGAATACATAGACCACAACATGTCCCTAGTGAGCCTCTAGTTGACTAGCTCGTTGATCAATAGATGGTTATGGTTTCCTGACCATGGACATTGGATGTCATTGATAACGGGATCACATCATTAGGAGAATGATGTGATTGACAAGACCCAATCCTAAGCATAGCACAAGATCGTGTAGTTCGTTCGCTAGAGATTTTATAATGTCAAGTATCATTCCTTAGACCATGAGATTGTGCAACTCCCGGATACCGTAGGAGTGCTTTGGGTGTATCAAACGTCACAACGTAACTGGGTGACTATAAGGGTACACTACAAGTATCTCCGAAAGTATCTATTGGGTTGGCACGAATCGAGACTGGGATTTGTCACTCCGTATGACGAAGAGGTATCTCTGGGCCCACTCGGTAATGCATCATCATAATGAGCTCAATGTGACTAAGTAGTTAGTCACGGGATCATGCATTACGGAACGAGTAAAGAGACTTGCTGGTAGCGAGATTGAACAAGGTATTGGGATACCGACGATCGAATCTCGGGCAAGTATCATACCGATGGACAAAGGGAATTGCATACGGGATTGACTGAATCCCCGACATCGTGGTTCATCCGATGAGATCATCGTGGAACATGTAGGAACCAATATGGGTATCCAGATCCCGCTATTGGTTATTGGACGAAGAGGAATCTCGTTCATGTCTACATGGTTCCCGTACCCATAGGGTCTACACACTTAAGGTTCGATGACGCTAGGGTTACAGGGAAAGTATGTACGTGGTTACTGAATGTTGTTCGGAGTCCCGGATGAGATCCCGGATGTCACGAGGAGTTCCGGAATGGTCCGGAGGTGAAGATTTATATATGGGAAGTCATCATACAGTCACCGGAAGAATTCAGGGGTATGCTGGTATTGTACTGGGACCACCGAAGGGGTTCCGGGGGTCCACCGAGAGGGTCCACCTGCCCTGGAGGGCCCTATGGGCTGTATGTGGAAGGGAACCAGCCCCTAAGTGGGCTGGGCGCCATTCACCCCTAGGGCCCATGCGCCTAGGGTTGGGGGGGGGGAACCCTAAAGGGGGCGCTCCCTTGGCTTGGGGGGCAAGCCTGTAAGTGCATCTAGTGCCACCCCTAGTTGGTTTTGGAGTATTGACGACAAACCTGGTTGAGGGACTAATGTGTTTGTGAGAATTGCAGGATAACACAGGTAGTAGTCCCTCATTGATTCGGTTTACCTACCGCAGACGACCCCTAAAAATGTATGAAGACATTGAAAACAGTGGTGGTATATGAAGATATTCACATTGAAGACTATGACATGAGAAGACATTGAGTGAAGACTATGGAGCATGAAGACTTAGTTGTTTTGTTGTTTCCTTTTCTTCTTTGTTGAGTCATAGGAACCACCGTACTGTTAAGTGGGGTCCAAGTGAACAAAGTCAGAGTGACTGAAGTGATGCTCAACCAAATCCTATGTCTTCGAGCGAAGACAATGAGAGCAAATCTTATCCAGAGCTGGATGAGTCAGCTTTGCTTGTAGCCCAAGTAAAGTTGCCGTGTGTGTTTGAAATCTGACCGTTGGAACACGTGTCAGTTCCTTAGTGACCCAGGGTCATTTCTGACAAATCGGGTCGGGTTGCCTAGTGGCTATAAATAGCCCACCCCCTGCACCATAAATTGGTTGGCTGCTCAGAGTTAGTGCACAGCTTTTGTCGTTTGAGAGCAACCCACCTCCGAAGCTTTTGAGAGAGAGAAACCCTTGTGAGTACAAAGTCCAAACACCTAGAGCCAAAGAGTGTTAGGCATCACTGAAGTCTTTCTGTCTGCGTGACCTGAAGACTTGTTACACTTGAGGACTGTGAATCCTCCAGCCGGTTAGGCGTCGCGTTCTGAGCATCCAAGAGTCATTGTGGATCACCGGTGAACGAAGTCTGTGAAGGTTTGGAAGTCTACCTTGAAGACTTACCAGAGTAATTGGGCGAGGACTGGGTGTCCTTAGCTCAAGGGGAATAAGGTGAAGACGTGGTCTTCTGAGTTGAATCTCAGCCTCCCTAACTAGACGTACAGTTGTCACAGCAACTGGAACTGGTCCAACAAATCCTGTGATCTTAACAAGTGACTGGTTCTATCCTCTCCCTCTCTTTACTTACAATTTGTCTTCGTGAAGTCATTGCCTGGTTGCCTTACCTGTTTGACTTCACTACTTGACTACTATTGTTGTTTGGCTTCATACTATCTTCCATCCCGATCTTTACTACCTAGCTGCAATTAGTCTTCGTGCTTTCACTTCATTGCATACTTGACTATGGCTTGCTTAGTGTAGTCTACCTTCCGCTGCATATCAATAGGTTCATTTCTATTGTTCGTCTTTGAAACTTCCATGTTTTGAAGACTTTCATAAAAATCGCCTATTCACCCCCCTCTAGTCGATAACTAGCACTTTCAATTGGTATCAGAGTAAGGTACTCCCTTGTTCTGTGTGATTCAGTTTAACCACCTGGAGTTTTAGCTATGTCGACTGCAGGGATAATCAAAGTCTCCGCTGCTTGCCCCGTCTTCGATGGAACTGAATATCCCTACTGGAGGAATAAGATGCGCATGCATCTTGAAGCCATTGATGTCGATCTCTGGTATGTCGTCAAGAATGGCATTCCCAAGACTGGTGAAGGTGTCACCCCTGCTGATGTCAAGAAGTTCATTCAACTGGATTCTACTGCCAAGAACATCATCTATGGTCATCTGACCAAAGGACAGTATGGCCGTGTGAGTGCTCTGGAAACGTCGAAGCTAGTCTGGGACTGGCTCTCCAAGGTCAACGAAGGCGTCTCAACCTAGAGAGATCAAAGGATCAGTGTTCTTCGCAACCTCTTCAACCGCTTCAAGAGAAACGACAATGAAAATGTCCAGCTCACGTTTGATCGCCTCACTGACATCACAAATGAGCTTCGTGCTCTTGGCGCCACTGAGATTGCCAAGCATGAAATCGTCAAGACACTACTGAGATCACTTGACAGCTCCTTTGACATCCTTGCCCTCATGATACAAGAACGCCCTGACTTCAAGACACTCGATCCGTTTGATATACTTGAGAGGCTCAACACACATGAGTTCCAGCTATCTGAGGAAAGAGATATCTATGGTCCCAACTATGGCCGAACTCGCGCTTTGAAGGCAAAAGCTGTTTCCTCATTTGAAGAAGAATCTGACTGCAGTTCTGATGGTCCTGAAGACATTGGAAAGGAACTTGCTATGCTTGTGAAGAAGTTCTAGAAGTTCACTAAGAAGAAGGGCTTCAGAAAGTCTTCAAGATCCAGCTCAAGAAATGATGAAGCTACCACTCATGACTACAAGAAGAGAACATGTCACAAGTGCAAGAAACCTGGACACTATATCTCTGAGTGTCCACAGTGGGACAATGAGAAGAAGAAGAAGAAGAGCAAGGAATATGATTCTGATGACAACAAGAAGAAGAAATCTTCAAAGTCTTGTTCCAAGTCCTCATCCAAGTCTTCATCTCATAAGAAGAGCTCATCTGGCAAGGCTCGTGCTTTTGTTGGCAAGGAGATGGATTCAGAGGAGGAGTCTGCTTCTGAGGAGGCGGAGGTGGAGTCTGAGGAGGAGTCCGACCCCGGTGTTGCAAGTCTGGCTCTAGCCACAGCCTACGTTGCCAAGTCCATCTTCAACACTAAAGACAATGACTCCCTCACCAACGCTGAAGCTAATGACAAGGACGACTCTGCTCCCACCTACTGCTTCATGGCACGTGGTGCCAAGGTAAAATCACGCGATGCTTACTTTCAAACATCAAGTGAAGATGACTCTGATTGTGAATCCAAACCCAGCTACAAAACACTTGCTAAAATTGCAACTGAACAACAAAAAGCTATGGAACATACTCAAAAACTGTTAGACAAAAGCGATGACCTGTTGGACGCGGAAATGACCCGTTAACAGTCCTTAGTTGAAGATATAAAAAATCTTCATGCTAAGTACCAAGAACTTGAAAGTCATCATGAAACGGTCTCAACCACTCATGAAAAGCTCTCCTATGATTATCTTCAAAGGAAGCAAGAGCTTGAGAAATTAAGAGCGGCTCATGAAGATCTTCAAAAAGAGAATGAGTCACTTCGCGCTCAATAGGTCAGTCCCACTCAGGATGGATTTGAAGCACCATGTCTATAATGCCTTGAGCATGACAACGCTACCTCTGTTGCTGAATGTTCTACTGCTGCTACTGTTGCTTTGTCTTCAACTGTTGATGTGGTAACTAACCCCTCTACTGAGGATACCACTACTATTGCTGATGAAAATGCTAGGTTGAAGACATTGCTTGAAATAGGGATGTACAAAAGTCTCAAAGGGCATCAGACACTGTGCGATGTCCTCAAAAAGTAGATTCTGAACCGAAACCCTAGGAAAGAGGGTGTTGGGTTCGAGAGGAAAATGAACATTGATGGTTCCTACTGGAAGCCTGAGCAGTACCCCAAAACCACATGGGTTGCTACAAAGGGACCTTCAGTGGACCCATCCACCTTATCTGGCTTTACCTGTGCTAATCCTATTATCATTGATGAATCCTTTGATGCAAACTATAAACTGTTTAAGAATCAGAATGGTGAAGTGTTTGCCAGGTATATTGGTACTAACTGCAGGAATGGGCCACCTATGAAGAAGATCTGGGTTCCCAAAAGCTGTCTTGAGAATCTTCCAGTGAATGTCATCATGACACCACCTGGGAAGAAGACAAACCCCAGGCCTAAGGCTTCATATGGTCCAAAGGCTTCATATAGACAGAGGACTCACCTGAGTCACCCTAACACCAATGTTTTGCAGGGAAACCATACTCAGACTTATGAATATGAGCGTGTGTCTTCAAACCGCTATGTTCATAGAACTAAGAACTTTTCCGCTTATTCATATGAGTATCATTCATCTCCTGCAAGGCTATTTGCTAGGGCTCCAAAGCCAAAGTTCTCAGATGCTATACTTAGACTCATTGCTTCTAAGCCACCCCTAAAGATGTGGGTGGTTAAGAAGAATTAACTTTCTTTTGCAGGGAAAGGTCTCCAGCTGGAAATCAAAGGCGTCTGATGCTATTGCTGGGGACCTAAAACATCTTGTAGGGCGCAAGATCAAATGCCCAAATGGTCTCACTATGTATTTTGTTCCTGAATCGTTTGCCATTCATCCTATCAGTCCTAATCTTGATCTAAGCTTCAATAATCCTCTTGCCCGTCAAATGTTTATGCTTCACACATCTCTTGGTGAGGCCTATCCCCCTGACTGTACTGTAGGGTATGACACCTCATGCTTCAGAATGGATTATGGATAGCGGGTGCACTAATCATATGACTGGTGATCGAAGTCTTCTCATGGACTCCACTTTACGTCCATCTGACAAGAGTCACATCACATTTGCTGACACTGGTAAAAGCAAGGTATTGGGTCTAGGTAGAGTTGCAATCTCAAAGGATCAGCACATGGATAAAGTGATGCTTGTTGAATCCCTTGGTTTCAACTTAATGTCTGTCTCAATGCTTTGTGACTTGAACATGATTGTGATATTTGGAAAATACCATTGCCTTGTACTAATGGAATCTGACAAGTCTCTAGTCTTTGAAGGGTACCGGAAAGATGACCTATACATGGTAGATTTCTCAGCAGGTCCACAGCTTGCCGTTTGTCTTCTTGCAAAAGCTTCAGAGTGCTGGCTCTGGCATCGGAGGCTAGGGCATGCTGGCATGAGGAACCTACACACTCTCGCCAAGAAGAAGCATGTCATAGGCATCGAGGGTGTCAAGTTCAAGAAGGATCATTTGTGCGGTGCCTACGAAGCTGGAAAGATGACTAGGGCCAAGCATCCCTCGAAGACAATCATGACGACATCTCAACCCTTCGAGCTGCTTCACATGGACTTATTTGGCCCTACTCACTACTCTACTCTCACTACAACTGCTTGTCTCTATGGCTTCGTCATTGTTGATGATTATTCAAGATATACATGGGTGCACATAATTCTCTACAAGATTGAAGTGCAGGATGTCTTCAGACGCTTTGCAAACCGCGCCATGAATAACTATGGCGTCAAAATCAAGCATATCAGAAGTGACAACGGCACTGAGTTCAAGAACATCGAACTTGATCTTTATCTGGATACAATGGGAATCACTCATGAGTTCTCAGCTCCATACACACCTTAGCAGAATGGCATCATGGAGCGCAAGAACAGAACCCTCATTGAGATGGCTCGAACAATGCTCGATGAATACAAGACACCATGAAAATTCTGGCCTGAAGCTATTGACATTGCATGCCATGTCATCAACTGTGTTTATATCCACAAGCTTCTGAAGAAAACATCCTATGAACTCCTCACTGGCATGAAGCCAAATGTCAGTTACTTCAGAGTATTTGGTGCTAGGTGCTGAATCAAGGATCCACATCACAAATCAAAATTTGCACCGAAAGCACATGAAGGTTTTATGCTCGGTTACGGAAAGGACTCGCACTCCTACAGAGTTTTCAACCTCTTTCTCTATAAAGTTGTTGAAACTGTGGATGTACGGTTCGATGAAACCAATGGCTCGCAAAGAGAGCACTTGCCAAATGTGCTAGATGAAGTTCCACCTAGTGAATCGATCAAGCTAATGGGAACTGGTGAAATCATGCCATCTGAAGCACAGCCTGAAGAGGAACTTATCATTTCTGCACCTAATCAACCTGAAGACAATGCTTAGCCCGAAGACAATCCTCCCAATGGTGACAATGATCAGCAAGAGCAAAATCTTCGTCCAGTTCATCTGCGTGTTGCAAACGAAGTACAGATTGAGAAGATAATTGATAACATAAATGCGCCTGGTCCACTCACTCGTTCAAGAGCAACACAGCTAGCAAATTTCTGTGGGAACTTTGCTTTTGTCTCAATATCCGAGCCCAAGAAGTTGCTAAAGCCTTTATGGAACCTGAATGGATTCAAGCTATGCAAGAAGAGCTTCAACAGTTCAAACTGAACAATGTTTGGGAGCTGGTCAAGCGTCCTGACCCTTGCAAGCACAACATAATAGGCACAAAATGGATATATCACAACAAGCAAGATGAGCATGGTCAAGTTGTCAGAAACAAGGCTCGTCTTGTTGCTCAAGGATATACTCAAGTTGAAGGATTGACTTCGATGAAACATTTGCTCCTGTGGCTAGGCTTGAAGCTATTCGCATACTGCTAGCCTATGCAAACCATCACAACATCTTGCTATATCAAATGGATGTGAAGAGTGCATTTCTCAACGACAAGATTGAAGAAGAAGTGTATGTTGCACAACCTCCTGGTTTTGAAGATCCAAAACATCCTGATATGGTGTACAAGCTAAACAAAGCACTGTATGGCCTCAAACAAGCTCCTCGCGCTTGGTATGACACGCTCAAAGACTTCCTGAAGAGCAAAGGCTTCAAACCTAGTTCCCTTGATCCCACACTCTTCACGAAGACATATGATGGTGAACTGTTTGTGTGCCAAATATATGTGGATGACATTATCTTCGGCTGCACCAACCAGAAATACAGTGATGAGTTTGGACACATGATGCAAGAGCAATATCAGATGCCCATCATGGGTGAGCTGAAGTTCTTCCTTGGTCTTCAAATTCGTCAACAAAGAAATGGCATCTTCATATCTCAAGAGAAATACCTCAAAGATTGCCTGAAGAAGTTCAGAATGCAAGACTGCAAAGGTTATACGACGCCAATGCCAACAAAAAGTCATCTGGGTCCTGACCCCAATGGTAAAGAGTTTGATCAAAAGGTATACCGCTCCATTATTGGTTCTTTACTTTATCTATGTGCATCTAGGCCAGATATTATGCTTAGTGTTTGCATGTGTGCTCGATTCCAAGCGGCACCAAAGGATCACATCACTTAGCAGTGAAGCGAATTCTTCTATATTTGGCTTACACCCCAACATTAGGATTATGGTATCCAAAGGGCTCAAAGTTTGATCTGGTTGGATTCTCGGATGCTGATTATGCTGGTGACAAGGTGGATCGCAAGTCTACATCAGGCACATGTCACTTTCCGGGACGATCACTTGTCTGTTGGTCTTCAAAGAAGCAGAACTGTGTATCACTCTCCACTGCTGAATCTGAATACATTGCTGCTGGATCTTGCTGCGCTCAGCTTCTATGGATGAAGCAAACTCTCAAGGACTATGGCATCCATCTGAAACAAGTACCACTCTACTGCGACAACGAAAGCGCCATCAAGATTTCCAACAACCCAGTTCAGCACTCGAAGACAAAGCACATTGAAATCCGTCATCACTTTCTCAGAGATCATGTCATGAAGGAAGATATTGATATCATACACGTCAACACTGAAGAGCAACTGGCAGATATCTTCACAAAGCCCTTGGATGAGAAAAGGTTTTGCAAGTTACGGTGTGAGCTAAATATCTTGGAATCCTCAAATGTCCTGTGATCAGGCACACATCCTAACACTTATGTATGTTGATGACTTAGATGTGCAACACACTAAGTAAAGTATATTTTCAATCAATGAAGACTTACATTCTAAGTGTGAATACATTAACGTGGAATTTGACTTCGGAGCGCCACGATAATTGTGCATCGTGTCTGGGTCTAATACTTCCTATACGGTGGGTAACGCCACCACCAAATTCATCTGTTGAAGTGTTTTTCTCATGACGTTACATTTCCTATTCTTCACATTTGGTCTGTCGTCAACTTCAACTTGTCTTCTTGATTATCTTCACTATGTTGATTTGGTTATATATATTAGTGTTCTGTCCTCTACAATATTCACTTATAGCTATGTCTTCTCTGTTGAATCTTTTGAACTAAGTGAATGTGATCGGACCCTAATCCCTCTATGCTTTCCACCTCAAACTCTATCTATCCAAATCATATGCATTCTGTTGAAATTGTCGAATGTCTTCTCTGTGTCCTTGTCAGCAGAAGATACAGAGACAAACATTAAATCTGTTTTAAATGCTCTATTCTTATTGCCTGAAATCCGGAGAAGCCGGAACGACCATCCAACAGTCCAGGCGGGTGTGGGAACGTGGGACAACCCCAAATGTGTTGCATGTTCGCCACGTGTCCCTCAAATGTGAACCACCAGGGGCACCTGCGTAATTGCGCTGTGCCGTCCCTTTTCCTATAAATGCAAGTCCAATCCCTGTCAAAATCTTTCTTCCACTCGCCAAACAATAGCGCCACCGCTAGCTCTCGATGACGCCGGCGACAAAGCGCTTAGCTGCCGCGACTTCTCCGACGTCGTCTTCACACCGGCCGCGAACATCGTCTTCTCCGCCGCCGCCATAGGTGTCCTCCGTCGCCAAGTTAGGGAACGGAAGATCGAACTGCTCGACCTCCACTTCTTCTCCGTCTAGCAGTTCATCGTGTGGTAAATAAAACCCTCTTTTTACCGTCTTTTTGATCCTAAAGATTCATCCTTTTTACCAAAAGTGGTTTCTGCCTCCACAAAGTTAGATCTATCCTGTCTGCATATGCTTCACACATAGTTAGAGTCCTCACTTGTACTTATTCTTGGATTAGTACAAATCTGGAACCAACTCTCAACATATAAGTGAATATCTTCGCCCTATGAGGTCAATGTCTTCTAAACTGATTTATCGTCAAAATCTTCTGAGAATGCATATGACCTCTTCCCCTTCCCTCGCATCTCTAATGCTGTCACAGGTACATGTCTGTGGGAGAATCATTTGGTTCTCATAGTCTGCATTCATTTGCAGAATTCTTACAACATCACATCAATTCTCCCGAAGCCAGCTCTTGTCTGACCAGCAGACGGAAGCCTTTGACTATATTGAAGCCTTTCAGTTTAAACTTCATGGCAAGAGAGAAATCAGCTAGGAAGGATGGCAGACAGCGCCGTGGGAACACCTCAAAAGATTTGCCTCCTAACCTCTATGAGTTGTACAAGACTGATCCAGAGGAGGACTACAATCAGAGAAAAACCCGAATCCAATGGATTCGAAGATATTGGGCAGAACAGTGGTACAAGTACAGGTTCGTGACCCAGGAGTATGCCGAGAAGAATGCCATCAAGCGACCTTGGGGAGACATTGTGTACAAAAATCTTCCACCCAGGTCCAGAGCTGAAGCCATTGAGCAAGGCTTCTATCCTTGCATGGTCCGTGGGCCACAACCAGCTGATGTCGACCCATCGTCATTGCTATGGTGTCGAGATGACAATCTGTTCAAGCGCAACTTTCAGTTTGCCAAGAACTCAGCCAAGGAAAACAAGAAATCTTGGGGATTAGACTTCAACCCTGGCCCCTCTGCGCCTCGTGCTGATGGCACACGTGAAGCTGAACCAAATCTTGTCGGGCCCTTCTACAACTTAGAATGTCTCACCACTCATATAAGGGTTCAAGGGGCGGATGTGGATCAACCTGCAGATGACGCTGACTCTGATGAAGCACCTGCACCTCCGAAGACGAAGAAGCAGAAGAAACCCAAGGCTCCGAAGCCTTCCACTCCACCAAAAGCTTTGCGAGTGAAGGCCTTGGCCACTGCTCCTCCTGCACCAAGTGTGTAGTCTGAAGATCTCTCTCGCGTCTCCAAGACCGAGAAGAAAAAGAAGAAGCCCATGCACTCCTCCAGTCCTGCTCTGACTCCTGCTGCCATTTTGAGAAACGAGAATGAAGCCATTGATCTGTCGAGTGACGACGATCTTACTAATGACGCTCTTGAGCAATTGATAAAGAGCAAGCAAGAAGCAGAAATCTTCAATGACTTGCTGATAACCCACAAGTATAGGGGATCGCACAGTTTTCGAGGGTAGAGTATTTAACCCAAATTTATTAATTCAACACAAGGGGAGCCAAAGAATATTCTCAAGTGTTAGCAGCTGAGTTGTCAATTCAACCACATCTGGAAACTTAGTATCTGCAGCAAAGTGTTTAGTAACAAAGTAATATGATAGTGGCAGTAGCGGCAACAAAAGTAAAGACAGTAAAAGTATTGTTTTTGGTATTTTGTAGTGATTGTAACAGTAGCAGCGGGAAAGTAAATAAGCGGAAACCAGTAAATGGAAAGCTCGTAGGCACCAGATTAGTGATGGATAATTGTGCCGGATGCTGTTCATCATGTAACAGTCATAACATAGGGTGACACAGAACTAGCTCCAATTCATCAATGTAATGTAGGCATGAATTCCGTATATAGTCATACGTGCTTATGGAAAAGAACTTGCATGACATCTTTTGTCCTACCCTCCCGTGGCAGTGGGGTCCTAATGGAAACTAAGGGATATTAAGGCCTCCTTTTAATAGAGAACCGGAACAAAGCATTAGCACATAGCGAATACATGAACTCCTCAAACTATGGTCATCACCAGGAGTGGTCCCGATTATTGTCACTTTGGGGTTGCCGGATCATAACACATAGTAGGTGACTATAGACTTGCAAGATATGATCAAGAACTCACATATATTCATGAAAACATAATAGGTTCAGATCTGAAATCATGGCACTCGGGCCCTAGTGACAAGCATTAAGCATAGCAGAGTCATAGCAACATCAATCTCAGAACATAGTGGATACTAGGGATCAAACCCTAACAAAACTAACTCGATTACATGATAAATCTCATCCAACCCATCACCGTCCAGCAAGCCTACGATGGAATTACTCACGCACGGCGGTGAGCATCATGAAATTGGTGATGGAGGATGGTTGATGATGACGACGGCGACGAATCCCCCTCTTCGGAGCCCCGAACAGACTCCAGATCAGCCCTCCTGAGAGGTTTTAGGGCTTGGCGGCGGCTCCATATCGTAAAACGCGATGATTTCTTCTCTCTGATTTTTTCTCTCCGAAAGCAGATATATAGAGTTGGAGTTGGCGTCGGAGGGCATCCAGGGGGCCCACGAGGTAGGGGGCGCGCCCTAGAGGGGGGCGCCCCCCACCCTCATGGACAGGGTGTGGGCCCCTGGTCTTCATCTTTGGTGAGGATTTTTTATTATTTTTTCTAAGGTGTTCCGTGGAGTTTCAGGTCATTCCGAGAATATTTGTTTTCTGCACATAAAACAACACCATGGCAATTCTGCTGAAAACAGCGTCAGTCCGGGTTAGTTCCATTCAAATCATACAAGTTAGAGTCCAAAACAAGGGCAAAAGTGTTTGGAAAAGTAGATACGACGGAGACGTATCAACTCCCCCAAGCTTAAACCCTTGCTTGTCCTCAAGCAATTCAGTTGACAAACTGAAAGAAAGAAAGAAAAACTTTTACAAACTTTGTTTGCTCTTGTTGTTGTAACTATGTCAAGCCAGCATTCAAGTTTTCAGCATAGATCATAACTAACCACATTTGCAATAATTCTCAGGTCTCATAATTACTCATAGCAATAGCATAATCAACTAGCAAGCCATAATAATAAATCTCGGATGACAACACTTTCTCAAAACAATCATAATATGATATAACAAGATGGTATCTCGCTAGCCCTTTCTGAGACCGCAAAACATAAATGCAGAGCACCTTTAAAGATCAAGGACGGACTAGACATTGTAATTCATGGTAAAAGAGATCCAATCATTGTCACACCCAACATAGATTAATAGTGATGAATGCAAATGACAGCTGTGCTCTCCAACTAGTGCTTTTTTTAATAAGAGGGTGATGACTCAACATAAAAGTAAATAGATAGGCCCTTCACAGAGGGAAGCAGGGATTCGTAGAGGTGCCAGAGCTTGGTTTTGAAATAAAGATAAATTGTATTTTGAGCGGTATACTTTCATTATCAACGTAGCAACTAAGAGATGGCGATATCTTCCATGCTAAACACATTATAGGTGGTTCCCAAACAGAATGGTAAAGTTTATACTCCCCCTCCACCAACAAGCATCAATCCATGACTTGCTCGAAACAACGAGTGTCTCCAACATACATCAGGTCCCAGGGGGAGTTTTGTTTGCAATTAATTTTGATTTAGTTTGCATAAATCATGGGACTAGGCATCCCGGTGACCAGCCATTTTCTTGTGAGTGAGGAGCGGAGTCCACTCCTCTTGAGAATAACCCGCCTAACATGGAAGGTAAAGACAACCTTGGTTGATACATGAGCTATTCGAGCATACAAAACAGAATATTCATTTGAAGGTTTAGAGTTTGGCACATACAAATTTACTTGGAACGGCAGGTAAATACCGCATATAGGTAGCTATAGTGGACTCATCTGGAATAACTTTGGAGTTTAAAGGGATTGGATGCACAAGCAGTATTCCCGCTTAGTACAGGTGAAGGCTAGCAAAAGACTGGGAAGCGAACAACTAGAGAGCGACAACAACCATGTACATGCATTAAAATTAATAAACATCGGATGCAAGCATGAGTAGGATATAATCCACCATGAACATAAATATCGTGAAGGCTATGTTGATTTGGTTTCAACTACATGCGTGAACATGTGCCAAGTCAAGTCACTTAAATCATTCAAAGGAGGATACCACCCCATCATACCACATCATAACCATCTCAATAGCATGTTGGCACACAAGGTAAACCATTATAACTTATAGCTAATCAAGCATGGCACAAGCAACTATGATCTCTAATTGTCATTGCAAACATGTTTATTCATAATAAGCTTAATCAAGAACGGCGGGCTCATCATATTTACAAAAACAAAAGAGGTCGAGTTCATACCAGCTTTTCTCATCTCAGTCAGTCCATCATATATCATCATAATTGCCTTTCACTTGCACGACCGAACGATGAATAATAATAAGAGTGCACATGCATTGGACTAAGCTGGAATCTGCGAGCATTCAAGAAATAGGAGAAGACAAGGCAATATGGGCTCTGGGTTAAATCAACATTAAAGCATATAAGAGCCACTTTAACAATTTAATTATGGTCTTCTCCTACTGACCCCCAAAGAAAATAAAATAAAATAAAACTATTTACACGGGAAAGCTCCCAACAAGCAAAAGAAGAACGGGAAATATTTTTGGGTTTTCTTTTTAGTTACTACTACAGCAGGAAAGTAAATTACTACTAATTTTTTTGGTTTTCTTAAGGTTTATCAAACACACAAGAAGAAAGCAGGAAAAAGAAAATAAACTAGCATGGATATTACAATGAAAGAGTACGAGCACCGACATCTAGCAATGAGTGTGTGTGAACATAAATGTAATGTCAGTGAGAAATACGTACTCCCCCAAGCTTAGGCTTTGGCCTAAGTTGGTCTATTGCCAGGGATAGCCTGGCGGATACCCGTAGGTGTAGCTGGGGTCGTACTGCGATGAAGAATAGTTGGGATCATACTGATGTGCAGCGGTTATCGCCTGCTGAGCTGCAGCATGGAGTCGGGCTGCCTCCGCTCTCCTCTCGTACTCATCTGCCTCCTCTCTAGTAATAGTATATCTTCCTTTTGTCTGTGAATCAAAAAGGGCAGGAGCAGGGAGAGTAAGACGGACAACATGCCATTTGTTAAAAATTAAACGATATAAAAAGAGGTGATTCGGGTCTCTCGACAAAATGATGTGAGGCCATGGAGTCATAATCTAAATATGCAGTGGGCAACTCTGTATCACCCTCACGGATGTCTATCTCAAGAAAATTAGCTAAGCGGGTTGCATAAATTCCTCCAAAGAAATCTCCATTATGTCTATTATGATGCAACCTACGAGCTACAATGGCTCCCAAATGATAAGATTGGTCTCCTAACACAACACTCCTAAGAATGCTAAGGTCAGGGACACACATGTGACATGCTTCATCCTTAGCATTTATGCATCTACCAACGAGGAGAGCAAAATAATGTATAGCAGGAAAGTGAATGCTCCCTATGGTAGCCTGCGTTATATCTCTAGATTCCCCTATAGTTATACTAGCAAGAAAGTTTCTAAATTCAGATTTAGGGGGATCCCTAACACTACCCCATGAAGGAAGTTTGCAAGCAAGAGTGAAATCCTCTAAGTCCATTCTATAAGATTTGTCATAAAGATCAAACATGACTGAAGGAGAATTACGCGAAGATGAATACTCAAACCTCCTCAGGAACAAGCTTGTGAGATCATGATATTGGGGCAATTTGTCAGCCTCAAAATCCTCAAGACCGGCATTGCGCAAATATGGTTTGAATTCTTCTTTAATTCCCGCACGGTCCATAAAATTTTCTGACGGTGTTGGGGATATTACTACTGGGCGTAAACCGGCCTACCAGGGCCGGGTTAACTTCATCAGTAGTTCAATGGTATTAAAGCCCAGAGAGGCAGATAAGGACCCAAGGCCTATAGTCGGTTTAAAACCTATAGCCGTAAACCGGCATGATGTATAAACTTGTGTTATAAGTTAGGAATAGAAAGAGACCAACCCGGATACGAGTATGAACTGGTGATTGGGACTCTGTAAACCGACGGGCGTCCCCGTGTATATAAGGGGACGATCCCACGATGGTTCAGGACAGACAATCACAACTCGAGGCTTAGGCGAAGCTTGTTTGCTCCCTAATCCTCGAAACCCCATCAATTCCATCACAACTAGATGTAGGCTTTTACCTTCATCGAAGGGGCCGAACTAGTATAAATCCTCTGTGTTCTTGTGTCCGCTTTAACCCCTTCGAGTTAACCCGTTGCGATGGTTCCACGACTAAGTCCTTTGGCTAGGACATCTGCCGTGACAAAACCACGACAGTTGGCGCCCACCGTGGGGCTATCGCAAGATGGTTTCAAGTTCTTGGAGGGCCGCTTTGAAGGACTCGAGGGATACGCTGTGGGCCGGATGACCAAGAGTCGTCGTGGCAAGATCTACATCGACGATGAAGGCTGGGGCCCCGAGGCCGGCTCGATCGAGTATGGGTACCGGGTCCCTTTTGGCGGCATACACGTTTTCATCGGCAAGATCGGTGAACCGGGCCCTGCGCTGGACATCTGCACCGACCTCATCGAGACAGCTCAGCGTGCGTGACCTGCCCGGGTTAAGCCAGCCGTGAAGCGTGCCTTCGTGGGAGTCATCCATGGAGGAAGCTATGAGGATGGATCAGGATCTGGTGGTGAAACCGTCGTTTACTCTGGCGACGAGTCGTCAACCGGAGAAACTGAGTCTTTGTATCAGCTACAAGGTGGCCGAATTGGGGGCTGTTCCGATGGCGACAGTATTCCGGACCCCTCTGATTTACCCAACCGGGTTGGAATATTCATGGCCGGTACGCAAGCAGCGATTCATTCATCAACTGCCGCAGCGATGGTTGCTGGGGAACATAGCAGAAATTCAAAATTTTCTACGCAACACCAAGATCAATCTATGGAGTAATCTAGCAAAGAGGGAAGGAGAGTGCATCTACATACCCTTGTAGATCGCTAAGCGGAAGCGTTCAAGTGAACGGGGTTGATGGAGTCGTACTCGTCGTGATCCAAATCATCGATGATCCTAGTGCCGAACGGACGACACCTCCGTGTTCAACACACGTACAGCTCAGGGACGTCTCCTCCTTCTTGATCCAGCAAGGGGAGAGGAGAAGTTGAGGGAAAACTCCGACAGCATGACAGCATGGTGGTGATGGAGCTCGTGGTTCTCCGGTAGGGCTTCGCCAAGCACTACGGAGGAAGACGAGGTGTTGGAGGAGGGAGAGGGCTGCGCCAGGGGAAGGGTGCGGCTGCCCTCTCTCTTCCTCACTATATATAGGGGTAAGGAAGGAGGGGGAGGCGCCCTAGGGTTCCCTAGGGGAGGGGCGGCGGCCACAGGGGAAACCCTAGATGGGTTTGGGCGCCCCCACCCCCTAGGAAACTTGCCCCCCAAGCCGGGAGGGGCGGCTGCCCTAGGGGTGGCGCCCCCACCTCTCTGGTTACGTGAGATGGGGTTGGGAGGGGCGCTCAGCCCCTTAGTGGGCTGATGTGCCCTCTCCCCTTGGCCCATAAGGCCCCCCAGCGCTTGCCGGGGCCTCCGAAACCCCTTTCGGACACGCTGGTCATCACCTGGTACCCCCAGAACAATTCCGGACTCCAATACCCTTCGTCCAATATACCGATCTTCACCTTTGGACCATTCCGGAGCTCCTCGTCATGTCCGGTATCTCATCCGGGACTCCGAACAACCTTCGGTAACCACATACTATTTCCCATAACAACTCTAGCATCACCGAACCTTAAGTGTGTAGACCCTACGGGTTCGGGAACCATGCAGACATGACCGAGACAACTCTCCGGCCAATAACCAACAGCGGGATCTGGATACCCATGTTGGCTCCCACATGTTCCACGATGATCTCATCGGATGAACCACGATGTCGAGGATTCAATCAATCCCGTATTCAATTCCCTTTGTCTAGCGGTATTGCACTTGCCCGAGATTCGATCATCGGTATCTCGATACCTTGTTCAATCTCGTTACCGGCAAGTCTCTTTACTCGTTCCGTAACACATCATCCCGTGATCAACTCCTTGGTCACATTGCGCATATGATGATGTCCTACCGAGTGGGCCCAAAGATACCTCTCCGTTACACGGAGTGACAAATCCCAGTCTTGATTCGTGCCAACCCAACAGACACTTTCAGAGATACCTGTAGTGTACCTTTATAGCCACCCGGTTACGTTGTGACGTTTGGTACACCCAAAGCATTACTACGGTATCCGGGAGTTGCACAATCTCATGGTCTAAGGAAATGATACTTGACATTAGAAAAGCTTTAGCATATGAACTACACGATCTTTGTGCTAGGCTTAGGTTTGAGTCTTGTCCATCACATCATTCTCCTAATGATGTGATCCCGTTATCAACGACATCCAATGTCCATGGTCAGGAAACCGTAACCATCTATTGATCAACGAGCTAGTCAACTAGAGGCTTACTAGGGACATGGTGTTGTCTATGTATCCACACATGTATCTGAGTTTCCTATCAATACAATTCTAGCATGGATAATAAACGATTATCATGAACAAGGAAATATAATAATAACTAATTTATTATTGCCTCTAGGGCATATTTCCAACAGTCTCCCACTTGCACTAGAGACAATAATCCAGTTCACATCGCTATGTGATTAACACTCAAGGTCACATCCCCATGTGACTAACACCCAAAGAGTTCTGGGTTTGATCATGTTATGCTTGTGAGAGATGTTATAGTCAACGGGTCTTGAACCTTTCAGATTCGTGTGTGCTTTACAAATCTCTATGTCATCTTGTAGATGCAGCTACCACGCTCTATTTGGAGCTATTCCAAATAACTGTTCTACTATACGAATCTGGTTTACTACTCAGAATCATCCAGATTAGTGTCAAAGATTGCATCGGCGTAACCCTTTACGACGAACTCTTTTACCACCTCCATAATCGAGAAAATTCCTTAGTCCACTAGTTACTAAGGATAACCTTGACCTTTGTCCTGTGATCCATTCCTGGATCACACTTGTACCCCTTGACTGACTCATGGCTTGGCACACTTCAGGTGCGGTACACAACATAGCATACTTTAGAGCCTACGTCTAAAGCATAGGGGACGACCTTCGTCCTTTTTCTCTATTCTGCCGTGGTCAGTTCTTGAGTCTTACCCAACACTCATACCTTATAACACAGCCAAGAACTCCTTGTTTGCCGATCTATTTTGAACTCCTTCAAAATCTTGTCATGGTATGCGTTCGTTTGAAAGTACTATTAAGCGATTTTGATCTATCCTTATAGATCTTGATGCTCAATGTTCAAGTAGCTTAATCCAGGTTTTCCATTGAAAACACTTTTCAAATAACCCTGCATGCTTTCCAGAAATTCTACATCATTTCTGATCAAAAATATGTTAACAACGTATACTTATCAAAAATTCTATAGTGCTCCCACTCACTTCTTTGGAAATACAAGTTTCTCATAAACTTTGTATAAACCTAAAATCTTTGATCAACTCATCAAAGTGTACATTCCAACTCCGAGATGCTTACTCCAGTCCTTAGAAGGATTGCTGGAGCTTTGCATACTTGTTAGCATCTTTCAGGATTGACAAAAATCTTCTGGTTGTATCACATACAACCTTTCCTCAAGAAAATCAAGGAAACAATATTTTGACATCCTATCTGCAAGATTTCATAAATAATGCAGTACCTGCTAATATAATTCCAACAGACTCTTAGCATCGCTACGAGTGAGAAAGTCACATCGTAGTCAACTCCTTGAACTTGTCGGAAAACATCTTAACGACAAGTCGAGCTTTCTCAATGTTGACACTTACCATCATTGTCCGCCTTCCTTTCAAAATCCATATGTACCTAACAGCCTTACGACCATCAAGTAGTTCTTCCAAAGTCTACACTTTGTTTTCATACATGGATCCTCTCTCGGATTTTATGGCCTCGAGCCATTTTTGGATTCCGGGCCCACCATCGCTTCTCCATAGCTCGTAGGTTCATTGTTGTCTAGCAACATGACTTCCAAGACAGGATTACGTGCCACTTTGAAATAGCACGCATCCTTGTCGTACTACGAGGTTTGGTAGTGACTTGATCCGAAGTTTCATGATCACTATCATAAGATTCTACTTCAATTGGTGTAGGTGCCATAGGAACAACTTCCTGTGCCCTGCTACACACTAGTTGAAGTGACGGTTCAACAACCTCATCAAGTCTCCACCATCCTCCCACTCAATTCTTTCGAGAGAAACTTTTCCTCGAGAAAGGACCCGATTTCAGAAACAATCCCTATTGCTTTCGGATCTGAGACAGGAGGTATACCCAACTGTTTTGGGTGTCCTATGAAGATGCATTTATCCGCTTTGGGTTCGATCTTATCAGCCTAAAACTTTTCACATAAGCGTCGTAGCCCCAAACTTTTAAGAAACAACAGTTTAGGTTTCTCTAAACCATAGTTCATACGGTGTCGTCTCAACGGATTTGTGTGGTTCCCTATTTAAAGTGAATGCGGTTGTCTCTAATGCCTAACCCATAAACGATAGTGGTAATTCGATAAGAGACATCATGGTATGCACCATATCCAATAGGGTGCAGTTATGATGTTCGGACACACCATCACACTATGGTGTTCCCAGCGGTATTAGTCGTGAAACAATTTCCACAATGTCTTAATTGTGTGCCGAACTCATAACTCAGATATAAATCTCTATGATCATATCATAGTCATTTTATCCTCTTGTCACGACGATCTTCAACTTCACTCTGAAATTACTTGAACCTTTCAATAATTTAGACTCGTGTTTCATCAAGTAAATATACTTAACATCTACTCAAATCATCTGTGAAGTAAGAACACAATGATATCCACTGCGTGCCTCAGCGCTCATTGGACCGCACACATCAAAATGTATTACTTCCAACAAGTTGCTTTCTTGTTCCATCTTACTGAAAACGAGGTCTTTCAGTCATCTTGTCCATGTGGTATGATTTGCATGTCTCAAGTGATTCAAAATCAAGTGAGTCCAAACGATCCATATGTATGGAGTTTCTTCATGCATATCTACCAATAAACATGGTTCACATGTCTCAATCTTTTCAAAAACGAGTGAGTCCAAAGATCCATCAACATGGAGCTTCTTCATGCGTTTTATACCAATATGACTCAAATTGCAGTGCCACAAGTATGTGGTACTGTCATTACTATCATATATCTTTTGGCATGAACATGTGTATCACTACGATCGGGATGGTATTATTCAAATAAACAGAGTAACCATTATTCTCCTTAAATGAATAACCGTATTGCGATAAACATAATCCAATCATGTATATGCCCAACGCAAACACCAAATAACAATTATTTAGGTTTTAATACCAATCTCGATGGTAGAGGGAGCGTACGATATTTGATTACATCAACCTTGGAAACACTTCCAACACATATCGTCATCTCACCTTTAGCTAGTCCCCGTTTATTCCGTAGCCTTTTATTTCGAGTTACTAACACTTAGCAACTGAACCAGTATCTAATACCCTGGTGCTACTAGGAGTACTAGTAAAGTACACATTATAATGTATATCCAACACACTTCTGTCGACCTTACCAGCCTTCTCATCTACCAAGTATCTAGGATAATTCCGCTCTAGTGACCGTTCCCCTTATTACAGAAGCACTTAGTCTCGGGTTTGGGTTCAACCTTGGGTTTCTTCACTAGAGCAGCAGCTGACTTGCCGTTTCGTGAAGAATCCCTTCTTGCCCATGCCCTTCTTGAAACTAGTGGTTTTACTAACCATCAACAATTGATGCTCCTACTCGATTTCTACTTTCGTGGTGTCAAACATCGCGAATTGCTCAAGGATCATCATGTCTATCCCTGATATGTTATAGTTCATCACGAACCTCTAATAGCTTGGTGACAGTGACTTTGGAGAACCATCACTATCTCATCTGGAAGGTTAACTCCCACTCGATTCAAGCGATTGTGTTACTCATACAATTTGAGCACATGCTCAACGATTGAGCTTTTCTCCTTAGTTTGCAGGCTTAGGAAACTTGTCAGAGGTCTCATACCTCTTGACGCGGGCACTATCCTCAAATCCCAATTTCAGTCCTCGAAACATCTCATATGTTCTGCGATGTTTCAAAAACGTCTTTGGTGCCTCAATTTTAAACCATTTAGCATTACGCACTGGACTATCATGTAGTCATCAAAACGTGTATGTCAGATGTTCGCAACATCCATAACCCACGTTCGAGGTTCAACTCACTGAGCGGTGCATTAAGGACATAATCCTTCGGCGCAGCAATGAGGACAATCCTCAGTATACGGACCTAGTCTGCATAACTGCTACTATCAACTTTCAACTAAATTTTCCCTAGGAACATATCTAAACAGTAGAACTGAAGCGCGAGCTATGACATAATTTGCGAAGACCTTTTGACTATGTTCAGGATAATTAAGTTCATCTTATGAACTCCCACTCAGATAGACATCCCTCTAGTCATCTAAGTGATTACATGATCTGAGTCAACTAGGCCGTGTCCGATCATCACGTGAGACAGACTAGTCATCATCGGTGAACATCTTCATATTGATCGTATCTACCATATGACTCATGCTCGACCTTTCGGTCTCTTGTGTTCCGAGGCCATGTCTGTACATGCTAGGCTCGTCAAGTCAACCTAAGTGTTTTGCGTGTGTAAATCTGTCTTACACCCGTTGTATGTGAACGTTAGAATCTATCACACCCGATCATCACGTGGTGCTTCGAAACGACGAACTTTCGCAACGGTGCACAGTTAGGGGGAACACTTTCTTGAAATTTTAATGAGGTATCATCTTATTTACTACCGTCGTTCTAAGCAAATAAGATGCAAAAACATGATAAACATCACATGCAATCAAAAGTGACATGATATGGCCAATATCATTTTGCTCCTTTTGATCTCCATCTTCGGGGCTCCATGATCATCATCGTCACCGGCATGACACCATGATCTCCATCATCATGATCTCCATCATCGTGTCTCCATGAAGTTGTCTCGCCAACTATTACTTCTACTACTATGGCTAACGGTTTAGCACTAAAGTAAAGTAATTACATGGCGTTGTTCATTGACACGCAGGTCATGCAATAAATTAAGACAACTCCTATGGCTCCTGCCGGTTGTCATACTCATCGACATGCAAGTCGTGATTCCTATTACAAGAACATGATCAATCTCATACATCACATATCATTCATCACATTCTTTTGGCCATATCACATCACATAACATACCCTGCAAAAACAAGTTAGACGTCCTCTAATTGTTGTTTGCATGTTTTACGTGGCTGCTATGGGTTTCTAGCAAGAACGTTTCTTACCTACGCAAAAACCACAACGTGATATGTCATTTGCTATTTACCCTTCATAAGGACCCTTTTCATCGAATCCGATCCGACAAAAGTGGGAGAGACAGACACCCGCTAGCCACCTTATGCAACTAGTGCATGTCAGTCGGTGGAACCTGTCTCACGTAAGAGTACGTGTAAGGTCGGTCCGGGCCGCTTCATCCCACGATGCCGCCGAATCAAGATAAGACTAGTAACGGCAAGTAAATTGACAATATCGACGCCCACAACTACTTTGTGTTCTACTCGTGCATAGAAACTACGCATAGACCTAGCTCATGATGCCACTATTGGGGAACATAGCAGAAATTCAAAATTTTCTACGCAACACCAAGATCAATCTATGGAGTAATCTAGCAACGAGGGAAGGAGAGTGCTTCTACATACCCTTGTAGATCGCTAAGCGGAAGCGTTCAAGTGAACGGGGTTGATGGAGTCGTACTCGTCGTGATCCAAATCACCGATTATCCTAGTGCCGAACGGACGGCACCTCCGCGTTCAACACACGTACAGCCCGGGGACGTCTCCTCCTTCTTGATCTAGCAAGGGGAGAGGAGAAGTTGAGGGAAAACTCCGACAACATGACGGCATGGTGGTGATGGAGCTCGTGGTTCTCCGGCTGGGCTTCGCCAAGCACTACGGAGGAAGACGAGGTGTTGGAGGAGGGAGAGGGCTGCGCCAGGGGAAGGGTGCGGCTGCCCTCTCTCTTCCTCACTATATATAGGGGTAAGGGAGGAGGGGGAGGCGCCCTAGGGTTCCCTAGGGGAGGGGCGGCGGCCACAGGGGAAACCCTAGATGGGTTTGGGCGCCCCCACCCCCTAGGAAACTTGCCCCCCAAGCCGGGAGGGGCGGCTGCCCTAGGGGTGGCGCCCCCACCTCTCTGGTTACGTGAGATGGGGTTGGGAGGGGCGCTCAGCCCCTTAGTGGGCTGATGTGCCCTCTCCCCTTGGCCCATAAGGCCCCCCAGCGCTTGCCGGGGCCTCCGAAACCCCTTTCGGACACGCTGGTCATCACCTGGTACCCCCAGAACAATTCCGGACTCCAATACCCTTCGTCCAATATACCGATCTTCACCTCTGGACCATTCCGGAGCTCCTCGTCATGTCCGGTATCTCATCCGGGACTCCGAACAACCTTCGGTAACCACATACTATTTCCCATAACAACTCTAGCATCACCGAACCTTAAGTGTGTAGACCCTACGGGTTCGGGAACCATGCAGACATGACCGAGACAACTCTCCGGCCAATAACCAACAGCGGGATCTGGATACCCATGTTGGCTCCCACATGTTCCACGATGATCTCATCGGATGAACCACGATGTCGAGGATTCAATCAATCCCGTATTCAATTCCCTTTGTCTAGCGGTATTGCACTTGCCCGAGATTCGATCATCGGTATCTCGATACCTTGTTCAATCTCGTTACCGGCAAGTCTCTTTACTCGTTCCGTAATAGATCATCCCGTGATCAACTCCTTGGTCACATTGCGCATATGATGATGTCCTACCGAGTGGGCCCAAAGATACCTCTCCGTTACACGGAGTGACAAATCCCAGTCTTGATTCGTGCCAACCCAACAGACACTTTCAGAGATACCTGTAGTGTACCTTTATAGCCACCCAGTTACGTTGTGACGTTTGGTACACCCAAAGCATTACTACGGTATCCGGGAGTTGCACAATCTCATGGTCTAAGGAAATGATACTTGACATTAGAAAAGCTTTAGCATATGAACTACACGATCTTTGTGCTAGGCTTAGGTTTGGGTCATGTCCATCACATCATTCTCCTAATGATGTGATCCCGTTATCAATGACATCCAATGTCCATGGTCAGGAAACCGTAACCATCTATTGATCAACGAGCTAGTCAACTAGAGGCTTACTAGAGACATGGTGTTGTCTATGTATCCACACATGTATCTGAGTTTCCTATCAATACAATTCTAGCATGGATAATAAACGATTATCATGAACAAGGAAATATAATAATAACTAATTTATTATTGCCTCTAGGGGATATTTCCAACAATGGTTTCTGGTTCAGCAGCGGCAACGGCTGCCGGGGCAGGAGGCCCTGTGCGCCCGCCGGCTCAAGTCTTATCAGATCTGTTCGATGCATTGGCTGCGCTCATAGCAGAAGCTAACCCGATGGATCAAGACGCCCACAACGCAGAGATTGCAAAGGTGAGGGAGCAGATCACTCAGGCCAAAGTGGATTTAGCAGCTGAAGAGGTCAGGATGACTGCGGAGCGGGCCGCTTTGGACGCACAAGCTTACAAACTCATGCTGGACCAGAGCGCATCACATGAAGTCATGAGGAGGAAGTACCGATCTCGTTTGCCTTCAGTTTTCGAAGCAAGGGACCTTTTCAACACCCCTGGTGCGGGAGCCAGTTATCCGCCGGCGGTAAACCGGGCGGAGGTGCCTGGGATAGGCGAGCCGGTCCAGCCTCGCTTGATAGATCTGCCCCGTCATAATACTGGTGTACCGCAGGCTGTGCCCACACCTCCGGGTCATTACTCCAACCCGCTGGATAAACTTGTCGCAGCCGCGGCACGGTTGGAGGCTATTCCAGTCGAAGGTGATTCATTACAGGCGATAGAGACGCGTCGGGTCAAGGAGCTCCTTAGGAGGGCGATGGAACAGCGGAGAATGGCACTTCGAAAAAGCCTCCAAAACGCCGACGTCAGCGGCGCCGCTCCAAATCCCGCCACAGCAGAAACGGTGATTCTGGCACGGGAGATAATACTACCCCGGACATCGCCGAAGAACACCAAAACCAGCAGGATTCGGCACAGGAAGATGGAGAAGACCGCCCTCATGAGAGAGCGGCAGAGCGAGAGGTCGAGGACGATAACTACATGCCTTCCTCCGAAGACGAGGCAAGCCTCGGCGACGATGAATTCATCGTACCATCAGACCCCGCTGAACAAGAGTGCTTTCAACGCAGGCTTTTAGCCACGGCGAACAGCCTAAAGAAAAAGCAGCAACAGCTTAGAGCTGATCAAGATTTGCTAGCTGACAGATGGACTGAAGTCCTTGCGGCCGAAGAGCACGAGCTCGGACGCCCCTCCAAAAACTATCCTAAGCGCAGGCCGCTACCCCAATCAGAGGAGGAAGCCCAAGACATGGCAGATCGGCCACCTCGCGGCCGCGACAGAGAATTCTGTCGAACATCCAAACAAGCCATGCCCCGCAGCCGCTTTACCAAGGCACGGGAACACGAACCAGACCTGCGAGACGTCCTGGAGGACAAAGCAAGGCAAACAAGATCGATCTATGGATCGCGCGGACGCCCGATGACACGTGATAGTTTTCACTCCGGACACAATAAATCCAGCCGGGCCGAACACAACAGGCACAACTCCTCCGAACTGCGTCGAGACATAGCCCAGTACAGGGGCGCCGCACACCCACTATGCTTCACAGACAAAGTAATGGATCATACAATCCCAGAGGGTTTTAAACCCGTCAACATCGAGTCGTACGATGGTACGACAGATCCGGCAGTATGGATTGAGGACTATCTCCTCCACATCCACATGGCACGTGGCGATGATTTACACGCCATCAAATATTTACCCCTTAAGCTTAAGGGACCAGCCCGGCACTGGCTTAACAGCCTCCCCGCAGATTCGATCGGCTCTTGGGAGGACCTAGAGGCCGCATTCCTCGACAACTTCCAGGGGACCTACGTACGGCCACCGGACGCCGACGACCTAAGCCACATAATCCAGCAGCCAGAAGAATCGGCGAGGCAATTCTGGACACGGTTCCTAACAAAGAAAAATCAGATAGTCGATTGTCCGGATGCAGAGGCCTTAGCAGCCTTCAAGCATAACATCCGTGACGAGTGGCTTGCACGGCACCTGGGACAGGAAAAGCCGAAATCCATGGCAGCCCTCACGACACTCATGACCCGCTTTTGCGCGGGCGAAGATAGCTGGCTAGCTCACAGCAACAACTTATCGAAGAAGCAAGGTAATTCAGATACCAAGGACAAAAGTGGCAGGTCGCGACGGAATAAACAGAAACGCCGCGTCAGCAGCGATAGCAATGAAGATACGACAGTAAAACGCCGGATTCAGAGGCCATAAATCCGGTCAGCGGAAAAAGCCATTCAAAAAGAATACCCAGGGCCCGTCCAGTTTGGACCGAATACTTGACCGCTCGTGCCAGATTCATGGCACCCCCGAAAGGCCAACCAATCACACCAATAGGGATTGTTGGGTGTTCAAGCAGGCAGGCAAGTTAAGAGCCGAACATAAAAACAAGGGGCTAGACAGCGATGATGAAGAGGAGCCCAGGCCGCTGAACAACAATGGACAGAAGGGGTTTCCCCCACAAGTGCGGATGGTGAACATGATATACGCGACTCATATTCCCAAGCGGGAGAGGAAGCGTGCGCTACGGGACGTATACGCGATGGAGCCAGTTGCCCCAAAGTTCAACCCATGGTCCTCTTGCCCGATCACCTTCGATCGAAGGGACCACCCAACTAGCATCCGTCACGGCGGTTTCGCCGCATTGGTTCTTGACCCAATCATTGACGGATTTCACCTTACAAGAGTCCTCATGGACGGCGGCAGTAGCCTGAACCTGCTCTACCAGGATACAGTGCGGAAAATGGGCATAGATCATCAAGGATCAAGCCCACAAGGACGACCTTTAAAGGCGTCATCCCAGGTGTAGAGGCCAATTGCATAGGCTCCATAACACTTGATGTGGTCTTCGGATCTCCGGACAACTTCCGAAGCGAAGAGTTAATCTTCGACATAGTTCCGTTCCGCAGTGGCTATCATGCTCTGCTTGGACGAACCGCATACGCTAAATTCAATGCGGTGCCGCACTACGCATATCTCAAGCTCAAGATGCCAGGCCCTCGAGGTGTAATCACGGTCAGCAGAAATACCGAACGCTCCATCCGTACGGAGGAACACACGGCGGCCCTCGCAGCAGAGGTACAAAGCAGCCTGTTAAGGCAGCTCTCGAGTCCGGCCGCTACAAAGCAGGACAAAGCAAAACGCGCCCGGAGTAACCCGCAGCAAGACCGACTGGCGCGTTCAGAGCACGCGTAGCAATACGGCCCCAACCCTAGCCATCGCTACATAGCGGAGCTAGTACCTCGAGTACACAATTACGCCCTTACAATTCCATGGGCATAGGGGAAGGGGCAGATAAAACGGCATGCCAACAATACGACGTCAAACGTACTAGGGGCTGCCGGGTTCTTCTTTTCTTTCAGGACTCCATACTCTGGATACAGTGTTCGGCCTCGCTGCCGCACAGACGATACAGGACCCAGGGAAGCAGACAAAACAACGCCGCATCATGGAACTCTCAGGTGGTCTCTATTTCGAGCGATATATCTGTTTCTAAATTCCGCGGCCTGCGCCTGGTCAGGACATGTTAAATAGTCTAATTTTTTTTCGCACTACTTGTATCATTCGGCTTGAATAAACAGCCTCCTCATAAATAATGCATAGCTTTTCGTCTATTTTTTGCATTATCTTCTTTTAATATACATATGTTTACTCAAATAACATGATCGCACCCGTACACCATGCAAACCACGCCAGGGGCTTTATTACCCTTCTATCTGGTGTGAGAAGTCCATCCACTTTCATAAGTGCGGCACCCCGAACTTATAGCATTATATGCATTGCCCCAGATCAGGTGGGTGAGCACCTCAGTGGAGAAAGCTAAAACAGACTGTCATGATAAGGCGCGAGACCGGTCGCTGTTTGAGAGGTTTTTCGAGTCCCTAAAGGCTTATGCCGCTTCGAGCGGAGAGTTGGTTAAGTCCGGCTAAAGGCGTGGATAGTGCCCCGAATTTGGCCTTCCGAACTAGGGGCTTCGCCGAAATTTAAAATTATAACGTTCTATGGCTAAGTGAGAGTGTTCAAGCATTATAGTCCGATGGCCTGGTTCGCTGTGCTGAGCGCCTCCCTCGAAGGACCCAACTATGGGAACAAGAGCCCTCAGGTTTATCCCGAACACCCCAGCACTAGTTGCATGGGGGCAGAAGCCGACGACTCGCCATCTCTCAGTTATTGATAAACGGCCGCACAGAAAATAATATTTTAAATTCAGAAAGCATTGCTTAAGCGCATATGAACAAGTTTTCAGTGCACAGGATACAAACGAGCGAGTTCATTGAAATATTATATCTTTGGCACACTCATCCGCGACAAGGCGAGCTCCAGCGAGAAATTCCTTGTAGTAGTTATCGGGCTTGCGATGCTCCTTCCCCTGCGGCGGCCCGTCCTTCACCAGCTTCTCTCCGTCCAGCTTGCCCCAGTGTACCCTGACACGGGCAAGGGCCCTCCGGGCACCTTCTATGCAGACGGAGCGCTTGATGACCTCAAGCCGTGGATAGGCCTCCACCAGCCGCCGCACCAGCCCGAAGTAGCTCCCAGGCAGGGCCTCTCCAGGCCACAGCCGAACTAGTAAGCCCTTCATGGCCTGTTCGGCCGCCTTGTGGAGCTCGGCCAGCTGCTTCAGCTGATCGCTTAAGGGCAAAGGGTGTCCGGCCTCGGAATACTGAGACCAGAACACACTCTCCGTCGAGCTGTCCTCTTCAGCTCGGTAGAATGCGGCGGCGTCGGATGCGCAGTGGGGAAGATCGAAGAACGCCCCTGGAGAACTCCGGATTCGGGTAAGTAATAGGTATTCCACCTTTATATTCCTACTTTGCATTAAGAATGCCTTACCCGCTGCTATCTTTTTCACATCCTCCAACTCTTGGAGGACCTTTTGGGCTTCGGCCTTGGCACTCTTGGTGGTCTCAACAGCCGACGCGAGCTCGGATGCTTGCGTTTTTGCCTCAAGGTCCAAACCCTCATGTTTCTTCATGAGAGCTTGCAGCTCTTGCTGCACCTCACCGACTTGGACCCCAAGCTTTTCTCGCTCGGCACGCTCCTCGGCCGCTTTCTTCTCGTCCTCAGTCAGCGCCTGCTTCAGGGTTGCCACCTCGGTTGTGGCCCCTACAATAAGCAGTACAATCCTGTTATTTCTTTTTGCAATCAAGCCTCTCTATAGGCACCACTTTTTTTTCTTTTTTTTCTAAGGGGTATTTCTTACCTTCCTTTTCCACGAGCTGCCTTTTGGCATGGCCGAGCTCTTGCTCGGACCGCTCGAGGTCCTTTTTCAGGACTTCCACCTGCGCAGTCAGTGCGGCGGTGGACAACAGGGAAGCCTGCATACGCATATTAGACTTTTTATTAGACTCCTGCGAAAATTGTTGGATCCTCTATTCGGCTTTTCTTTCCGAACACCGAACAGAGCATCAGGGGCTACTGTCTATGCGGTAATAAATTTAGCATATTTTTTGCTTACCTGGAAGCCTGTTAGAAGGCTAGCGCAAGCTTCATTCAGTCCGCTCTTGGCGGACTGAACCCTTTGGACCACCGCACTCATGACAGTAAGATGCTCCTCATCGATGGTGGTGCCTTCAAGCGCCTCCAACAGACTATCCGGCGCCTCTGGTTGGACAGAGGTCGCCGGCGCAGACGGCTTACTCCTCTTGGAAGGAGTTCGCCCACCGCGAGCCAGGACGGTTGAGTCCAGCGCGGTGTCCGGCACAAAGCCGGACTGGGAGCCCTGGGGGGGTTCATCCCCTTTACTCCTGGGGTCCTGAGGATTGCCTTGCGGCTCCTCCAGGACCACCTCCTCCTGCCCTGTTCGGCGGGATGCCGCTTCGGCGTCGTCCGCCCCGCTGGGGGAGACTGCGGGCGGGACAGAGTTCATGTCCGACGAATCCAGGGAGCCGCTCGATGAATCATCGAGTGCGGCTCGGGGCGGGCTGCGCAAATAACATTCGACATTAGGGTAAGCTGCGCACTTGAAGATACTATGAGTCATTCTGGTATGTGAATACTTACGATGTTGCCAGACGCTTGGTTCTGTCCGGCCACTCCTTTCCGCCCTCTTTGGCGTTGGGGGAGTAGTCCGGCGGAGGGGTCTTCCTTTTCCTCGACCCCTCGGCCTCCCCTGTTGGGGCGGCCTTCTTCTTTTTCGCTCCCCTCGATGGAGGGGGAGAGCTTCCTTGTTCCTCCTCCTCGTTTTCACGAGAGGAGGGCGTCACAGACTCGCCAGATGACGAGCTCGACACCACCACATTGCGGGCACTCTTTCGAGTCCCGGTGGTCTTCTTCTTCTTAACCTTCTTCTCCGGCACCACATAGGGCGCCGGAGCCAGCAGCTTCTCTAAGAGAGCTGGGGCTGGGTCTTCGGGCAGAGGAGCCGGACAGTTGATTGGTCTGGCTATCCTCAGCCACGCCTGTCAAAGGCAAAGGGGGTTTTTAGATCCCACATAGAGTTAATCTATGTAGAAAAGCTTAACGAACCTGTGAAAGGTATAAATAGCCTACCTCGCCAGCGTTGCGCTGCGAGCTGTATCCGCGGTCCTCGGAAGCGGATGTGGGGCACTCGGCGCCTTTGGTTAGCACCTTCCAGACGTCTTCCTACGTCGTGTCGAAGAGCCTATTGAGGGTTCGGTGCTGCGCCGGGTCGAATTCCCACAAGTGAACTCCCGTTCTTGGCACGGGAGGATCCGGCGAACGAGCATGACCTGGATGATGTTGACATGCCGGATGGGCTTGTCCATCAGGGACCGGATGCAACTTTGCAGTCCGGTCACTTCTTCTTCGTTGCCCCACGATAGGCCCGTTTCTTTTCAGGACATGAGTCGCGTGGGGGGTCCGGATCGGAACTCAGGGGCCGCGACCCATTTCGAGTCGCGTGGCTCGGTGATGTAAAACCACCCTACCTGCCACCCCTTTAAGGACTCCACAAAGGAGCCATCGAACCAGAGTGCGTTGGCCATTTTGCCGGCCATATCACCTCCGCACTCCGCCTGGGTGCCGGACACCACCTTGGGCTTGACGTTGAAGGTCTGGAGCCAGAGGCCGAAGTGGGGACGGATGCGGAGAAAGGCCTCACACACGATGATAAACGCCGAGATATTGAGGATAAAGTTCGGGGCCAGATCATGGAAGTCCAGGCCGTAGTGGAACATGAGCCCCCGGACAAAAGGGTGAAGTGGAAAACCCAGTCCGCGGAGGAAATGGGGGAGAAAAACTACCCTCTCATGGGGCCTTGGGGTGGGAAGAAGCTGCCCCGCATCGGGAAGCCGGTGCGGGATGTCCTTGGACAGATATCCGGCCTTCCTAAGCTTTTTGATTTGACCCTCCGTAACGGAGGAAGCCATCCACTTGCCACCCGCTCCGGACATCGCTGGAGCAGGTTGGGGAAGAAAGAGCGAACTTGGGCGTTGGAGCTTGAGTGCGCAGGAGATGGATGGGCAAAGGAGGAAGAAGGCGTAGGTGAAAGAGGTGGATCTCTATCCCCTTATATAGGCTGATGCCGTTATGCGTCCCCACCTACCTAATAAAACTCGCTTGCCGCTCACACGCCGTGGTAAATGGCGCGGTTGGGTTACCCACGTCCGTATTAATGATAATCCCGTTAAAGGGGGCACACGATCTCTGCTTCGACAAGACGTGCCAAGGAAACCGCCTCATTGAACGTGCTGCGGTGGAACAAAAAAAAATCCATACAGAAGGCTTGGTCGCAGTGTTATGACGCACTGCGGAATACGTCAGCAGATTTGATTTGTGTTTGTATTATTCTCTATATGGCAATACGTGGAAACTTGTTTTGCAGAGCCGGACACTATTTTTTGGTGTTTATTATCTTCTTGAAGAATTTGGAGGTGGAACCCGCCTTGCAATGCCGAAGACAATTTACGCGCCGGACTCGTCGTCATTGAAGCCTGGTTCAGGGGCTACTAAGGGAGTCCTGGATTAGGGGGTGTTCGGATAGCCGAACTATATCTTCAGCCGGACTCTAGGACTATGAAGATACAAGATTGAAGACTTCGTCCCGTGTCCGGGAGGTTCTTTCCTTGGCGTGGAAGGCAAGCTAGGCGTGCGGATATTCAAGATCTCCTACCAATGTAACCGACTCTGTGTAACCCTAACCCTATCCGGTGCCTATATAAACCGGAGGGTTGTAGTCCGTAGGACGAACACATCATAACCATCATCATACTCCTAGGCTAGCTTCTAGGGTTTAGCCTCCTTGATCTTGTGGTAGATCTACTCTTGTACTACCCATATCATCAATATTAATCTAGCAGGAGTAGGGTTTTATCTCCATCGAGAGGGCCCGAACCTGGGTAAAATAAAGTGTCCCTTGTCTCCTGTTACCATCCGACCTTGACGCACAGATCGGGACCCCCTACCCGAGATCCGCCGATTTTGACACCGATAATCATCCTGACAAATATCATCATCAATAAGGCGTGTGAAAAGTAAGCCTACTGAATCGAGCTCTACCTCAAGGTCCGGATTACCCACATCATCATCATCGGCCGCCGGATCGGAAGATGCAGTGGTTTTCTTCTTGTGGGTAGTTTTCTTCACGACCCTGGTCTTTGGTCGGGTTGTCTTCTCCGGTTGTTCTTGTGAAAGCTTTTTACTCCAAAACGGATCATTTCCCTATTTAAAGAGTATTGGAGTTTAACAATATACATGTGCAGCAATTACAAATTCAGTAAAAGCAAAGTCAAGATCTTACAACAGGCGGTTTGTTGGTGGCACAGAAGGGAAGCAGGCCGGTTCGGGCACAAGCATATTTCGGTTCATTCAACATTTTGTTCACAGCCTCGGTGACTTCATCGTCGGTCAGTTGGATGTTATAGTGCCTTAGTGGATCACTGACCCGGCCAGTATATTCGCACATTAAACCGGAGCGCATACTAAGGGGCAGTATGCTCCATGATATCCAGCAGCGGGCGAGATCGACCCCTGTCAAACCGTTGGCCATGAAGGCTCGGAGCTTGGACAGTTGAGGAGCGTATTTACTTCTCTCCTTGGCAGATAGCCTTCGTGGGAAGGGGTGTGTATTGCTAAGCCGTTCCGGACGGAAGCCAGGCAGAGGATTTTGGTCAGCAGGAGAAGTATCTTTGCAATAGAACCATTAGTGATTCCATTCCTGGGGATGACTGTGCAGTTTCGCATGAGGGTAAGTGACTTATTTTCTTTTTTGAATCGCCATGCCACCCAGTTCCATATTGGGGCCATCAGTAAACTCTGTGCGGCGGTTCAAGTGAAAGCAGTCTCGGAACAACTCAACTGTGGGTTCCTCTTGGAAGTACACTTCGCAAAGCACTTGGAAGTGGCATATATTGGTAACAGAATTGGGACCGGTATCTTGTGGGCGCAGTTGAAAGTTGGCTAAGACATCCCGATAAAATTTTGAACCGGACGGATTAAAACCCCGGGCCAAGTGATCCGCAAAAACAACAACCTCTCCTTCTTCAGGTGTGGGAGGACATTCTATGCCTGGGACTCTCCAGTGGATGGTGTTTTTACTGCTTAAAGCACCGGTTAGAACTAAATTGTTCAGCTGTGTTTCCGTAACACGAGAAGGAACCCAGTTGCACTCATATATTTGCTTGGCCATGAGGAAATCTACAAGACAAGTGGTTCTGGTTCAAGAGTGCGTTTGTTCAAACATGCTGATATGTACAATGTTAAACCGGAGGCATATCTATTTAAGCCGGAGGTAGTCCTATCTAAACCGGAGTTATGCAAGGTGGCAACGTTTGGCGGTTCAACAAGGGGACTAATGATATATACTGGTTCATTATATTTGCTGCGCCAAAGTTAAACCGCTGTATCTAAACATTGAAAGCAATTGAGGTTGTATAAGTGTACAGAAACAGATTTCACAAGATTTCTCTACAACGATGGATCTAAAGCCAGTTCAAAAAAGGGAAAATATTTAAAAGCTTAAGGCAGAACAGTATTGATTCAATGAGCAGAAAAATTGGTGAGATCTATGAACTTAAGTATGAATCTACAAGACGAATGCTAAAGGGCCATTGGTAATCACAGTAGGGTTTCATGGATCTATCCAGAGGTATGGGCATGAGTATGAACAGTGAGCAAGAACACTGCAAGAACGTGAAACCCTAGAAGAAATCTAGGTTGATAAAAGCAAAGGTCTTACCGGAGCTTGGGGAGACGCAGAAGGTCGCCGCGGTTTTCTGGTACGGTCAGGTTGATGCAGCAGCCCAAGCAGATGATGCAGAGGTCAGCAACGGCGGCGGAGCTCTGAGTCTGGCGACGCGAAGAAGACGAAGAGAAAGGGGATGGGAGAAAAGGAAATGACCCTTCGGTCCTATTTATGAGGCAAAAGACATGTGTCAGGCGCGCGAATCCAGGAGCCACAAATTTCGGAAGCGGAGCTGTCGCCTCGATTATTGTGGATCTATTAAACAAAGAAGGCATCATAAATGTTAGCTTCATGATGACGTCATGCCGACTTACAACAACCAGAGAAGATGACGACACGACGGTTCAACGACTACAGGAAGACGTTGAAGACAAAGATTTTTGCTAAGGATTGACATGAACCCGTTCAAATCAATCCGGGGCCTAATGTTGGGGATATTACTACTGGGCGTAAACCGGCCTACCAGGGCCGGGTTAACTTCATCGG
Source organism: Aegilops umbellulata (assembly GCA_032464435.1). Classification (NCBI taxonomy): domain Eukaryota; kingdom Viridiplantae; phylum Streptophyta; class Magnoliopsida; order Poales; family Poaceae; genus Aegilops; species Aegilops umbellulata. Next base: position 9,896,334 of record CP136057.1, read on the forward strand.
TAGTTCAATGGTATTAAAGCCCAGAGAGGCAGATAAGGGCCCAAGGCCTATAGTCGGTTTAGAACCTATAGCCGTAAACCGGCATGATGTATAAACTTGTGTTATAAGTTAGGAATAGAAAGAGACCAACCCGGATACGAGTATGAACCGGTGATTGGGACTCTGTAAACCAACGGGTGTCCCCGTGTATATAAGGGGACGATCCAACGACGGTTCAGGACAGACAATCACAACTCGAGGCTTAGGCGAAGCTTGTTTGCTCCCTAATCCTCGAAACCCCATCAATTCCATCACAACTAGACGTAGGCTTTTACCTTCATCGAAGGGGCCGAACTAGTATAAATCCTCTGTGTCCTTGTGTCCGCTTTAACCCCTTCGAGTTAACCCGTTGCGATGGCTCCACGACTAAGTCCTTTGGCTAGGACATGTGCCGTGACAAAACCACGACAGACGGCCATTCGCAAGGCCGTACTGGAGCGTCTCTTGGTGGATCCTCGATAGCATCGCGCATAGCAATCCTGGGTCCTTGCTTCTTAGAGGAACCACCTTGGAACATCTTCCTAAGCATATTTTTTTCTCTGAAAAATTCTGAAATTTTTAGTAACTTCAAATAAAAGTGAACCAACTTGAATAAAACTGATAGCAACTACTCCTACAAGTGCCTAGAGCCTCTATCAAGCATTAGAACTACTTGGGACCATATAAATTTGACATGAAAGCTGAAGAACATGGTCACCTATGCAGCACAAATTTGCAAAGAATATAGCACTAGAACAAAAACTAATTGGACCAATGGAGGAGTCACATACCAAGGAACAATCTCCCCAAGCAGTTTTGCAAGAGGTGCTTTGAGCAAGGAGATCAGAAGTCATAGCAAAAGTGGCTAGAACTCGTGCTTGAGTTGGTTTTTCGGGTTTGTATGAGACAGAGGAAGAAGATGGGTAATGGGATAAGTGGAGGAGGGCCACCGTGGGCCCATGAGGTAGGGGGCGCGCCCACCACCCTCGTGGCCAGGTGGCAGCTCCTCCCGTGGTAATTTTTGCACAGTAAATCCTCAAATATTCCCGAAAAAATCATATTAAATTGGCATGTCATTCTGAGGACTTTTATTTTCGGGATATTTTTATATTGCACTGCTAAGTTAGGAAACAGACAGAAAAATACTATTTTTACTTTATTTCTATTAATTAACAGAAAGTATAGAGAGGGTACAGAAGGTTGTGCTTCTAGTTTCAATCCGTCTCATGCTCATAAAAAAGAATCCACTAACAAGGTTGATCAAGTCTTGTTAACAAACTCATTTCGATAATCATGAAACCAGAGAAATTTCGAATAACACTAAGTTACCTCAACGGGGATATGCACATCCCCTATAATAAGTATATCATATTTCTTTTTGACCGTAGGAAGAGGAAATTGAAAACCTCCAATTATAATCGATGGAATTTTTCCAATGGAGTTGATACTATGAACTTGAGGTTGTTTCGTCGGAAAGTGTACCGTATGCTCATTACCATTAACATGAAAAGTGGCATTGCCCTTGTTGCAATCAATAACAGCCCCTGTAGTATTAAGAAAAGGTCTTCAAAGAATAATAGACATACTATCATCCTCGGGAATATCAAGTATAACGAAATCCGTTAAAATCCTGACGTTTGCAACCACAACAGGCACATCCTCACAAATACCGACAGGTATAGCAGTTGATTTATCAGCCATTTGCAAAGATATTTCAGTAGGTGTCAACTTATTCAAGTCAAGTCTACGATATAAAGAGAGAGGCATAACACTAACACCGGCTCCAAGATCACATAAAGCAGTTTTAATATAATTTCTTTTAATGGAGCAAGGTATAGTAGGTACTCGGGATCTCCAAGTTTCTTTGGTATTCCACCCTTAAAGGTATAATTAGCAAGCATGGTGGAAATTTCAGCTTCCGGTATCTTTCTTTTATTAGTAATGATATCCTTCATATATTTAGCATAAGGATTTGTTTTGAGCACATCAGTTAATCGCATACGTAAAAAGATAGGCCTAATCATTTCAGCAAAGCGCTCAAAATCCTCATCATCCTTTTTCTTGGATGGTTTGGGAGGAAAGGGCATGGGTTTCTGAACCCATGGTTTTCTTTCTTTACCATGTTTCCTAGCAACAAAGTCTCTTTTATCATAACATTGATTCTTTGATTGTGGGTTATCAAGATCAACAACAGGTTCAATTTCTACATCATTATCATTACTAGGTTGAGCATCATCATGAACATCATCATTAGTATTTTCATTAGGTTCATGTTCATTACCAGATTGTGTTTCAACATCAGACATAGATATACCATTTGGATTATCAGGTGGTTTAGCAATAGGTTCACTAGAAGTTTGCACAGTTCTATCAGTTTTCTTTTTATTCTTTTTAGAAGAACTAGGAACATCAATATTATTTCTTTGAGAATCTTGCTCGATTCTCTTAGGGTGGCCTTCAGGATACAAAGGTTCCTGAGTCATTCTACCAGTTCTAGTAGCCACTCTAATAGCATAATCATTTTTCTTACTATTCATTTCATCAAGCACTTCTTTTTGAGCTTTAAGTACTTGTTCTACTTGAGTGGTAACCATAGAAGCATGTTTGCTAACAAATTTAAGTTCACCTTTAATATTAGCCATATAATCACCCAAGCGTCTAATCATATAAGCATTTTCTTTTAATTGTCTACCAAAATAAGCATTGAAGTCGTCTTGCTTAAACATAAAATCATCAAACTCATCCAAGCACTGACTAGCAATTTTAGTAGGAGGGACTTCAGCTTTATCATATCTATAGAGAGAATTTACCTTTACTACCTGTGTCGGGATATCGGGATTAGGAGGTTCTTCCATGAATAAAGAATTAAGATCATATACCTCTTCGACAGGTGGTAGATTAAGACCATGTATTTCTTTAATAGGGGGTAAATTCTTAACATCTTCGGCTTTAATACCTTTTTCTTTCATAGATTTCTTTACCTCTTGCATATCTTCAGGACTGAGAAATAGAACACCTCTCCTCTTCGGAGTTGGTTTAGGAATAGGCTCAGTAATTGGAGCAGGAGCTGGCTTAGGAGCTGGCTCAGGAGGTGCCCAATTATTCTCATTTGTCAACATATTATTCAATAGAATTTCAGCTTTATCCGGTGTTCTTTCCCTGAAAAGAGAACCAGCACAACTATCCAGGTAATCTCTGGAAGCATCGGTTAGTCCATTATAAAAGATATCAAGTATTTCAGGTTTCTTAAGAGGATGATCAGGCAAAGCATTAAGTAACTTGAGAAGCCTCCCCCAAGCTTGTGGGAGACTCTCTTCTTTAATTTGCACAAAGTTGTATATTTCCCTCAAAGCAGCTTGTTTCTTATGAGCAGGGAAATATTTAGCAGAGAAGTAATAAATCATATCTTGGGGACTACACACGCAACCAGGATCAAGAGAATTAAACCATATCTTAGCATCACCCTTTAATGAGAACGGAAATATTTTGAGTATATAGAAGTAACGCGATCTCTCATCATTAGTGAACAGGGCAGCTATATCATTTAACTTAGTAAGATGTGCCACAACAGTTTCAGATTCATCGCCATAAAAAGGATCAGATTCAACCAAAGTAATTATATCTGGATCAAAAGAGAATTCATAATCCTTATCAGGAACACAGATAGGTGAAGTTGCGAAAGCAGGACCAGGTTCCATTTTATCTCTAAGTGATTCTTTGTTCCGTTTAATCAATAACCTCTTAAGCTCATATCTACCTTTGCAGGCTAAAATAGCTAAAGAAGAATCTTTATCAACCCTGAGGAATAACATGCATATTTTCATCATCACTTTCATCATCGTATTCAGATTCATCAATTTCTCTTTCTCTAGCCCTAGCAATTTGTTCTTCAAGAAATTCACTAAGGGGCACAGTAGTATCAGACATAGAAGTAGTTTCACCATAAGTATCATGCATAGTAGAAGTGACATCATCAATAACATGTGACATATCGGAACGAATAGCAGAAGCAGGTTTAGGTGTCGCACGCTTACTCATAACAGAAGGTGAATCAAGTGCAGAGCTAGATGGCAGTTCCTTACCTCCCCTCGTAGTTGAGGGATAAATTGTTGTCTTAGCGTCTTTCAAGTTCTTCATAGTGTCCGGCAGATATAAATCCCAAGTGACTCAAAGAATAGAGCTATGCTCCCCGGCAACGGCGCCAAAAAAAGGTCTTGATCACCCACAAGTATAGGGGATCGCAACCGTTTTCGACGGTAGAGTATTTAACCCAAATTTATTGATTTGACACAAGGGGAGCCAAAGAATATTCTCAAGTATTAGCAGCTGAGTTGTCAATTCAACCACACCTGGAAACTTAGTATCTGCAGCAAAGTGTTTAGTAACAAAGTAATATGATAGTGGCGGTAGCGGCAACAAAAGTAAATACAGTAAAAGTAATGTTTTTGGTATTTTGTAGTGATTGTAACAGTAGCAGCAGAAAAGTAAATAAGCGGAAACCAGTATATGGAAAGCTTGTAGGCACCGGATTAGTGATGGATAATTATGCCGGATGCGGTTCATCATGTAACAGTCATAACATAGTGTGACACAGAACTAGCTCCAATTCATCAATGTAATGTAGGCATGTATTCCGTATATAGTCATACGTGCTTATGGAAAAGAACTTGCATGACATCTTTTGTCCTACCCTCCCGTGGCAGCGGGGTCCTAATGGAAACTAAGGGATATTAAGGCCTCCTTTTAATAGATAACCGGAACAAAGCATTAGCACATAGTGAATACATGAACTCCTCAAACTATGGTCATCACCGGGAGTGGTCCCGATTATTGTCACTTCGGGGTTGCCGGATCATAACACATAGTAGGTGACTATAGACTTGCAAGATAGGATCAAGAACTCACATATATTCATGAAAACATAATAGGTTCAGATATGAAATCATGGCACTCGGGCCCTAGTGACAAGCATTAAGCATAGCAAAGTCATAGCAACATCAATCTCAGAACATAGTGGATAATAGGGATCAAACCATAACAAAACTAACTCGATTACATGATAAATCTCATCCAACCCATCACCGTCCAGCAAGACTACGATGGAATTACTCACGCACGGCGGTGAGCATCATGAAATTGGTGATGGAGGATGGTTGATGATGACGACGACGACGAATCCCCCTCTCCGGAGCCCCGAACGGACTCCAGATCAGCCCTCCCGAGAGGTTTTAGGGCTTGGTGGCGGCTCCGTATCGTAAAACGCGATGATTTCTTCTCTCTGATTTTTTTCTCTCCGAAAGCAGATATATAGAGTTGGAGTTGGCGTCGGAGGGCATCCAGGGGGCCCACGAGGTAGGGGGCGCGCCCTTGAGGGGGGGCGCCCCCTACCCTCGTGGACAGGGTGTGGGCCCCCTGGTCTTCATCTTTGACGAGGATTTTTTGTTATTTTTTCTAAGGTGTTCCGTGGAGTTTCAGGTCATTCCGAGAATATTTATTTTCTGCACATAAAACAACACCATGGCAATTCTACTGAAAACAACATCAGTCCGGGTTAGTTCCATTCAAATCATACAAGTTAGAGTCCAAAACAAGGGCAAAAGTGTTTGGAAAAGTAGATACAACGGAGACGTATCACTTGCCTCTCTTTGACGTGGCAGTTATAAACAACTTCATTGATGAGTGGTTCGACACCCCCAATCTCAGCTTTGATGATCTGCAACTTCCAATTGGCCTCAGCGTCTCCTTCCACGTCACCATTGCTCCTGAGCTAGCTCTTGCTCAGAAAATTGTTGAGCTGAAGCACAAGATCGATTTTGAAAAGGCTTAGTTCAAGAAGCATATGGCCATGCTCGGTGTGAAGGATGTCCAGAACTTCAGAGTCATGCTGCATGAGCTCAAGGAGGCGTTTCACAAGAAACGCGAAGAAGCTAAAGGTTCTCGTGAGCGCATGAAGATTCTTGCTGACAAGTGCGTTCAGGCTTACAATGAAGCTAAAAAGCGCAAGGCTCTTGGGCGTCCAGGCATTGACCCTAGGATGGCTGCCAAGAAGAAGAAGCCATATGTGGACCAAACTGAACCATCTAGGCGGGAAGTGCCTCGCATTGTATTCCCTGCCAGCATGACAGGCATGAAGCCTAAGGTCCCCACAGTGGCTTCAGAGCTTCAGAAGACAAGGGCAGCTGAAGCCAAGGCCAGGAAGCGCAAGACCAAGAACACCTCTGATGCTGCTCCACCCACCAAGAAGTGCAAGACCAAGAAAGACTGGGCTGCTCCCATAGAGCCCCTTGTAGTCGAGCCAATCTCTGTTGCTCGTCCTAATTCTGCACACCAAGAATGACGCATGATAGTTCATGAGCCTGCTTCCACAGAGGCTCCTGAAGCTAAAGATATTCCAGCTGTTGACCCCACCACAGCTGAAGACATTTGTCACCACGACAATGTTGAAGATGATGAAGTCCTTCCTCAGATCGAGCATAATGTGGTATCATCGCCTGTTCTCACGAACAGCGAACTCATCAGCATTGGTCGTCCATTGACGCCAATTGCTCAGGATGACTCATGGGCTGATCACCCTCAAGAATCCCCATGTGATGAAGACACACTAGTTACTTCCCCAACTCAGGTCACCACTCCGGTGATTGACGATGACGATTTCGAGGCCCAACCAACTCCATCTCCACAAGCGTCGCCAGCGTTTCGCAGGCTTCGTAAAGGACCAAGGCCACAAGTCAATCTGTCAAGTGTTCCAGAAGGAGATGAGCGCCAGTCTGTTTCACGCCAAGTGTTTCCTAAAGCCTCTCCTACTGTGAACATCTCTGAGTCTGAAGCCAAAGCGGCTGAAGATATTCCGGCTACATCAGCAGATGAAGAAGAAACAAAAGAAGAAGAAGCACGTATTGCCACACCCCCTGCCAACCAAGTTGTTCTCGAGGAGAACGTGCCCGACCCTCCAGCTCCTGAAGTGGAGGTTACACATACTGAGGCGGCCACCAACACCAACACTGAAGCCAATGACGTTGTCATGGCTGAAGCTAATGTGGCGCCTGAAGTCAATATGGTGCCTGAAGTGACAGCACCTGAAGCTAATGCTGCACCTAACGCAAATCCGCAACCTGAAGTCAATGCCACTGCTCCTGTTCCGCCTCCAAGGCCACATACTATCAAGCAAGCGTACAACTATGACCAGCTAATCATTGTCAAATGGCCTCTTCTGGTTCCTCCACCTGCTGCTGGTCCTCAATTTGATTACCACGTCGAGCACATGCCTCAGGTTCAGAAGCCAAAGCCAAGACTGCCCAGGTTTCCTGGGACTGCCACTTCACCAGGGTCCTTCAATGCTAATGGCTTCAAAGCGCACAACACCTTCTTTGATAGCGCCAAGAACCCCTACTCAAGGGCAAGGATCTCATCTGATCGGTTCTGGAGCTATCAACAATGCAACTATTATTCATGTGTTCTTTATGATCAAGGGCGCATCTTCCCTCATATGCGTCTTGACACTGAAGCTATTGTTGGACTGCCATGCCTTGAAGAAGCCCTAGACTGCTTTCGTGATGCGGGTTTGCTCCACTTTGTGACTGACAAGGAGCATTGGAATGAAGAACTTCTGCTTCAATCTTATGCTACCCTCCACATTCGCGGATACAACATGGATCCGAAGACTTGGGTCCTTGAGTGGATGACAGGCAATGTCCATCATGAAGCCAAAGCCTTCGACATCATTGAGCTTATCGGCCTGCCCACTCCAGGAGAGCTTTGTGAACCTGATTGTCAGCTTCACCGCAATGCTTTGGAGAGCATCTTCCATAAGCCTGAGCCCAACATGAGCCAAATGCTGAGCATGATGAAGCCTCTGCCACCTGATGCTGATTACCCAAAGGAGTTCTTTTTCGAAGACCTAGAGTATCTACCTCGCACCATTTATCACATCATCAGGCGAACTCTATGGTCTGTCAAAGGACATTCTTCAGCAGCGAAAATTGAAGGAGCAATGAAGACTTTAGTCTTTTATATCTTCAATGGCATCAGTTTCAATGCTCAAGACTTCTTTATGAGACAGTTGGCTGCATCCTGCTCTGACCTTTTTGGCCTGAAGTTCTACGCTCCGTGGGTCATGCGCCTTATCAAGCTACACTCAGCTGTCAACTATCAACCCTCTTCTTGGAACCATCTGATCTTTCTGCCAGAGGTTGATATGTCAGTTGAAGCCATATACCCAGAGCCTGCCAAGGAGCCCCTTAATCTTCAAAATGCTGATCACCAAAGCTTCTCGCAACCCATTGAAGGGGTCCAAGCAGTCACTCGTGTTTATCCATTGGCTGGCAATACTCGCTTACCTCACCGAGCTCAGACTGAAGCTACTGAGAGCACCATTGCCCAAAGGCCTCGGAAGCGCTCTCATGTTCTGAATGACCGAGAACTTCTTGTGGCACTTCATCAGAAACAAGACAAGCATCACTTCTGTCTTAAGCGACAGATGCAAAGTCTCTTGGTGGACGTCAATCACATTCGCAATCTTGCCACCAAGAATGCTTTTGTCACTCACGAGACCTGTCGGCGATCATGGAAGAGTTTGACATGCTCATCGCTGAAGTAGATCTCCAAGATGATGGCTTCATTGAAAGATTCAAGTTTGACACCACTCCCCCAAGGAATGCTGTCCTACGTCGAACTCCATCTCTTGAAGACTGACTATTCTTCCTCCGCTGCAACGATGAACGCCAGAGTGATCGATGATGAAGATGATGCTACTTCAACACCCACGACTTCAGCGCGAATCGACACTGCACCAAGTTCGTCTGCACCGCCAAACCACGACGCCGACCCTGCATCTACTCCTACTCCTTCTGGGAACGCGTAGAAGCTCTATGTCTTCAAACCTTTTTGGTCCTTACTGACAAAAGGGGGAGAAGCATATGAGTTGATAGTCTTCAAGTGGGTCCATATGGGCGGTTGCTTTATATTTTGCCTAGTGTCTACAACTCTCGCTTTTGATACATTTGGTTCTTTGAGTTGTAACACTTAAACTCGATGGTCGTCTGCTACTTATTTGCTATTCCGTGATGCGATGATAACTTCCGCACTTAGGTCATTTTGCAGACGTCCATTTTTCATTATGCATGTCATTAGCTTCGTTATATCAAATCATGCATGATGAATTGTCGTCATAAGTTGAAGAGGATCTCCACAAGTACAACCTGCCATGTGCATTTGCATTCCAAAAGCAAATTACTTATATGCACATCTTCAGGGGGAGCCTTTGTCACTTATGAAGACAATACCTTTATCCTTTACAATTTCACATACTTTATCCCCGTTGAAAACTTCAACCAGTTTGTCATCAATCACCAAAAAGGGGGAGATTGTAAGTGCATCTAGTGCCACCCCTAGTTGGTTTTGGAGTATTGACGACAAACCTGGTTGAGGGACTAATGTGTTTGTGAGAATTGCAGGATAACACAGGTAGTAGTCCCTCATTGATTCGGTTTACCTACCAGAGACGACCCCTAAAAATGTATGAAGACATTGAAGACAATGGTGGTATATGAAGATATTGACATTGAAGACTACGACATGAGAAGACATTGAGTGAAGACTATGGAGCACGAAGATTGTTTAGTTGTTTCTTCTTCTTTGTTGAGTCATAGGAACCACCATACTGTTAAGTGGGGTCCAAGTGAACAAAGTCAGAGTGACTGAAGTGATGCTCAACCGAATTCTATGTCTTCGAGCGAAGACAATGAGAGAAAATCTTATCCAGAGCTGGATGAGTCAGCTTTGCTTGTAGCCCAAGTAAAGTTGTTGTGTGTGTTTGAAATTTGACCGTTGGAACACGTGTCAGTTCCTTAGTGACCCAGGGTCATTTCGGACAAATCAGGTTGGGTTGCCTAGTGGCTATAAATAGCCCACCCCCTACACTATAAATTGGTTGGCTACTCAGAGTTAGTGCACGGCTTTTGTCGTTTGAGAGCAACCCACCTCCGAAGCTTTTGAGAGAGAGAAATCCTTGCGAGGACAAAGTCCAAACACCTAGAGCCAAAGAGTGTTAGGCATCACTGAAGTCTTTCTGTCTGCATGACCTGAAGACTTGTTACACTTGAGGACTGTGAATCCTCCAGCCGGTTAGGCGTCGCGTTCTGAGCATCCAAGAGTCATTGTGGATCGCCGGTGAACGAAGTCTGTGAAGGTTTGAAAGTCTACCTTGAAGACTTACCAGAGTAATTGGGCGAGGACTGGGTGTCCTTAGCTCAAGGGGAATAAGGTGAAGACGTGGTCTTCTGAGTTGAATCTCAGCCTCCCTAACAAGACGTACAATTGTCACAGCAACTGGAACTGGTCCAACAAATCATGTGCCCTCAACAAGTGACTGGTTCTATCCTCGCCCTCTCTTTACTTACAGTTTGTCTTCATGAAGTCATTGCCTGATTGCCTCACCTGTTTGACTTCACTACTTGACTACTATTGTTGTTTGGCTTCATACTATCTTCCATCCTGATCTTTACTACCTAGCTGCAATTAGTCTTCGTGCTTTCACTTCATTGCATATTTGACTATGGCTTGCTTAGTGTAGTCTACCTTCCGCTGCATATCAATAGGTTCATTTCTATTGTTTGTCTTTGAAACTTCCATGTTTTGAAGACTTTCATAAACATCGCCTATTCACCCCCCTCTAGTCGATAACTAGCACTTTCAAAGCCCCCTCCCTTGGCCGCCGCCCTTCCCTCTAGATCCCATCTAGAGGGGCCGCCCCCTCTAGATCCCATCTAGAGGGGCCGCCCCCCCTCCCCTTCCCCTATAAATAGTGAGGGGGTGGGAGGGCAGCCGCACCACAGCCCTGGCGCAGCCCTCCCCCTCCCAACACCTCCTCCTCCTTCGGCGGTGCTTGGCGAAGCCCTGTCGGAGTGCCACGCTGATCCACCACCACCACGCCGTCGTGCTGCTGCTGGACTTGTCTTTCCCAACCTCTCCCTCTCTCCTTGCTGGATCAAAGGCGTGGGAGACGTCACCGGGCTGTACGTGTGTTGAACGCGGAGGCGCCGTTGTTCGGCGCTTAGATCGGAATCGACCGCGATCGAATCGCTGCGAGTACGACTCCTTCATCCATGTTCTTGTAACGCTTCCGTCTCGCGATCTGCAAGGGTATGAAGATGCACTCCTCTCTCTATCGTTGCTGGTCTCTCCATAGATTGATCTTGGTGATGCGTAGAAAATTTTAATTTCTACAACGATCCCCAACAGGGGGCCACCTGGTGAGCACAAGACACCAGGGCGCGCCAGACCCCCCAGGCGCGCCCTGGTGGGTTGTGCTCAGCTCGGCCCACCTCCGGTGCCCATATTCTGCTATATAAGTCATTTTGACCTAGAAAAAAGTAAGGAGATGACTTTCGGGATGAAGCGTCGCCGCCTCGAGGCGGAACCTGGGCAGGAGCATTTTTGCCCCGATTCCGCCGGGGGAACTTCCCTCCCGGAGGGGGAAATCATCGTCATCATCATCACCAACAACTCTCCCATCTTGGGGAGGGAAATATCCATCAACATCTACAACAGCACCAACTCCTCTCAAACCCTAGTTCATCTCTTGTGTTCAATCTTGTTACCGTAACTATAGATTGGTGCTTGTGGGCGACTAGTAGTGTTGATTACATCTTGTAGTTGATCACTAGATGGTTTATTTGGTGGAAGATTATATGTTCAGATCCGTTATGCTATTTAATACCCCTATGATCTTGAGCATGTTTATCACTTGTGAGTAGTTACTTTTGTTCTTGAGGTCACGGGAGAAATCATGTTGCAAGTAATCATGTGCACTTGATATGTGTTCGATATTTTGATAATATGTATGTTGTGATTCCCTTAGTGGTGTCATGTGAACGTGATACGTCTCCAACGTATCTATAATTTTTTATTGTTCCATGCTATAATATATTCTGTTTTGGATGTTAATGGGCTTTATTATACACTTCTATATTATTTTTGGGACTAACCTATTAATCGGAGGCCCAGCCCAAATTGCTGTTTTTTTGCCTATTTCAGTGTTTCACAGAAAAAGGATATCAAACGGAGTCCAAACGGAATGGAACCTTCGGGAACATGATTTTCGAAACAACCGTGATCTAGAGGACTTGGAGTCCACGTCAAGAAATCAACCAGGAGAGCACGAGGCAGGGGGGCGCGCCCTCCACCCTTGTGGGGCCCACGCTGCTCCACCGACATACTTCTTCCTCCTATCTATACCTATGTACCCCCAAACTATCAGATGCAGAGCCAAAAACCTAATTCCACCGCCGCAACCTTCTGTACCCGTGAGATCCCATATTGGGGCCTTTTCCGGCGCTCCGCCAGAGGGGGCATTGTTCACGAAGGGCTTCTACACCAACACCATAGCCTCTCCGATGATGTGTGAGTAGTTTACCTCAGACCTTCGGATCCATAGTTATTAGCTAGATGACTTCTTCTCTCTCTTTGGATCTCAATACAAAGTTCTCCACGATTCTCATGGAGATCTATTCGATGTAATCTTCTTTTGTGGTGTGTTTGTTGAGACCGATGAATTGTGGGTTTATGATCAAGTTTATCTATGAACAATATTTGAATCTCCTCTGAATTCTTTGATGTATGATTGGTTATCTTTGCAAGTCTCTTCGAATTATCAGTTTGGTTTGGCCTACTAGATTGATCTTTCTTGCAAAGGGAGAAGTGCTTAGCTTTGGGCTCAATCTTGCGGTGTCCTTTCCTAGTGACAGCAGGGCCAGCAAGGCACGTATTGTTTTGTTGCCATTGAGGATAACAAGATGGGGTTTATATCATATTGCATGAGTTTATCCCTCTACATCATGTCATCTTGCTTAAAGCGTTACTCTGTTCTTATGAACTTAATACTCTAGATGCATGCTGGATAGCGGTCGATGTGTGGAGTAATAGTAGTAGATGCAGGCAGGAGTCGGTCTACTTGTCACGGACGTGATGCCTATATACATGATCATACCTAGATATTATCATAACTATGCTCAATTCTATCAATTGCTCAACAATAATTTGTTCACCCACCATAATATTTATGCTCTTGAGAGAAGCCACTAGTGAAACCTATGGCCCCCGAGTCTATTTTCCATCATATTAATCTTCCAACCCTTAGTTCTTTCTTTTGCCTTTTATTTTACTTTGCATCTTTATTTCTCTTTATCATAAAAATACCAAAAATATTTTCTGATCATACCTATCAGATCTCACTCTCGTAAGTGACCGTTGAGGGATTGACAACCCCTTTATCGCGTTGGTTGCAAGGTTCTTATTTGTTTGTGTAGGTGCGAGGGACTCGTGCGTGATCTCCTACTGGATTGATACCTTGGTTCTCAAAAACTGAGGGAAATACTTATGCTACTTTACCGCATCACCCTTTCCTCTTCAAGGGAAAACCAATGCAGTGCTCAAGAGGTAGCAGAACGTCGACTACATGACACTTCACCATATTGGGCCTAAGGGAATGCATTGTGGAGTAGTAGATGGTGGGATGCGAGAGTGACAGAAGCTTAAACCCCTGTTTATGCGGTATTCCGTAAGGGACCGATTGGATCCAAAAGTTTAATGCTATGGTTAGAATGTATTTTTAATACTTTTCTCATAGTTGCGGATGCTTGCGGGAGGGTTAATCATAAGTATGAGGCTTGTTCAAGTAAGAACATCACCTAAGCACCGGTCCACCCACATATCAAACTATGAAAGTAGCGAACACAAATCGAACCAACATGAAAGTGACTAGATGATAATCCCGTGTACCCTCAAGAACGTTTTGCTTACTACAAGAGACTGTTTTGGCCTGTCCTTTGCCTCAAAAGGATTGGGCTACCTTGCTGCACTTTTGTTACCGTTACTGTTACTTGCTTGTTACCAATTATCTTGCTATCAAACTACTTGCTACTTACAATTTTAGCTCTTGCAGATATCACCTTGCTGAAAACCACTTGTCATTTCCTTCTGCTCCTCGTTGGGTTCGACACTCTTACTTATCGAAAAGGGCTACAATTGATCCCCTATACTTGTGGGTCATCAGTAGACAAAGTAAATTCACTGATGAATAAATCCATCATTTTATTCTTAATGGCAACAATACATATATGTGTCTTGTCCCCTTCTGTCACTGAGATATAGATCACCGTAAGATTGATCCCATCACAAAGCACCTTTCCCATTGCAAGAAAAATCAATCTAGTTGGCCAAACCAAATCAGTAGATCCGGGAGAAATACAAAGCTATAACAATAATGCATAAAAGAGTTCAAAGAAGACTCAAATAATATTCATAGATAATCTGATCATAAACTCACAATTCATAGGATCCCAACAAATACACCGCAAAAAGCTGATTACACCGAATATAACTCCAAGAATATCGAGGAGAACATTTTATTGAAGATCAAAGAGAGAGAAGAAGCCATCTAGCTACTAGCTATGAACCCGTAGCACTAGTGGAAAAAGGGCCTAATGTGAAGCACATTAGTCCCGGTTTGTAACAGAGCCAACACTAATGTGACCATTAGTGTCGGTTCCAACGGCTAGGCGGGCCACGTTCTTTAGTACCGGTTTGTGAAGAACCTTTAGCACCGGTTCGTGCCACGAACCGGTACTAAAGAGAGTGGTGGCCCCTCCAGCACCTTTAGTACCGGTTCGTGCCACAAATCGGTACTAGTGTTTCTGTGTTGATTGTTTCCACAACGTTTTTTAGTCCCACCTCGCTCCGCTAACAGAGTTTTGACGATCTTAAATATGATACTTCTCAAACTATCCTGAGCACTTGATCTTCATGAACTCTATGTGTAGGATCTGTGGCTGCAATAGGAATCTTCACCGGTTCTTAAACCTGTGAAGATTCCTATTGACAATTCTGATTCTACACAAAAAGATTATTGATTATCAATGTATTTTTGATGTATATTTTTACATGTTTACACATAGCAACGTATTTTTGATGTATATTTTTACATGTTAACACAATCTCATTGATTATCAACCTTTTCTGCCTTCGCTTTCTATTTTTCATGCATATAATTATTTTTTTGACCTAATGACCATGATATTGAAAAGCACTACAAATGAACTCTGAAAAGGTTCAAAGTTCGCATGGTATTATCATTTCACCCACATAGCATGCGCAAAAGAGTTGAGAGGGTTACGGCAAAAACTAGATGCACGTCGTGTACAAACTGGACAATCTCTTTCGAAGTATCAGGGTTTCGGATGAGAACTAATCTGTTACAAAGGCATTTCATTTTTTTTATAGCTTACTACAACTCCAGACTTTTTGTGTGTTCATTATGCACCATTCAAAGCCACGTCATTGATTATCAACCTTTTCTACCTTCATTTTGTATTTTTCATGCATATAATGATTTTTTTGAGCTAAATGACCCTGATATTGAAAAGCACTACAAATGAACTCTGAAAAGGTTGAAAATTGGCATGGTATCATCATTTCACCCACATAGCATGTGCAAAAAAGTTGAGAGGGTTACGGCAAAAATAAGAAAAAAAGTAAAGTTATTCATAAACTAATGATTCACACAAATTTCAAATAATTCACATTTGAAAACTAGTGACACTAACAAAAAGTTTGTAATTTTTTGTACCTAAAGCAAAAAATATTCACAAAGAAACTCTAAAAACAACTCACAAATAAATAAAACTAAAAAATAGAAAAGTAAAGTTATTCACAAACTAATGATTCACACAAATTTTAAATAATTCAAATTTGAAAACTACTAACAATAACAAATTTTTTGTACCTAAAGCAAAAATATTCACAAAGAAAATCTAAAAACAACTCACAAATAAATAAAACAAAAAAGTAGAATATAAAAAACAAAATAAAAAAGCCCACCTATTTGGCCACAGTGGCCTGCATATGACTAGAAACCCAACCTGTAGTTAGGCCAGGATACATGCCCACAAGGCCCAGTAGGCCCACGGGGCAGCACAACAGTTTAGGCCCAGAAGCCTGCTTTGGAGAGGAGCTCGAAGTAGCAGCCGCGGCTGGGTTTATAAACCAGTGCGGCTGCCCTTCGCTCGGCGAGGTGGGACTAAACTTTGGGCACCGCGGGGTGCTGGCGCACCCCTTTAATACTGATTCGTGACTCCAACCGGTACTAAAGGGGGTACCTTTAGTACCGGTCCGTGCCACGAACCGGTACTAAAGGTGGTCGCTTCCCGTCGGTTGGCCTGGGCAAAATAGGCCTTTAGTACCGATTGGTGGCTCTAACCGGTACTAAAGGCCGCTCCTATAAATATAGCACTTATGAAAATTGCAGTTCCACATCTCACGTCTCCTCCAGTCGCCCGCGCCGTCGCCCGTTGCCGCCCCCGCCGCGCGCGCCGTCGCCCGTCGCCGCCCCCGCCGCGCGCGCCGTCGCCGTCCCCGTCGCCGCCGCCCACGTCGCCGCCGTCCGTCCCCGTCCCCGTCGCCGCCCCCGCCGCGTGCCGTACGTCGCCGTCCCCGTCGCCGCCGCCCCTGTCCCCGTCGACGCCCCGGCCCCCCGTCGTCGCCGGCCGTACCCGTCACCGTCGCCGCCGCCCAGTACGCCCCCGCTCGTACACACACACACATTCACACGTACGTACACGCGCGCGCACACACACACGCATTTTTTAAACTTATTTTTTGTTTTTTGTTTTTTAGATTAATGTCAAATTAATATATGTTAGATGAATTACATAGAAAAGTTAGAGATTAATGTCAAATGTTAGATGAATTATAGATGAATTATCTAGATATTAATTAATGTTAGATGAGTTAATTAGATGAATTAGATGAGTTAGATGAATTAGATGAATTAGATGAGTTAGATGAATTATCTAGATAGAAAAGTTAGAAATTAATGTCAAATGATAGATGAACTAGATTTCAATTAGTAAGAAAATTAATAAGCAGTGCTTAATTAGTTGAACTAGTTCATTTTTAGTAAGTAATTTAGGTATATGAGATTTTTTATATTAATGTCAAATATAATGATAGATAAATTATTAGTTGAACTAGTGATTAATGTTAAATGATAGATGAATTAGTTGAATAGTTCTTAATATTTTTATTTATAGTAAGTGCTTCGAACTAGTTGAATTAATAGAACTAGTTTATTTTTAGTAAGAAAATTTAGGTATATGAGATTTGATCATCTAATTAAAATTAATAGAACTAGTTCATTTTTATAAGTGCGGAGTTGAATTAGTTCAATTAATAGAACTAATTCAATTAATTAATAGAACTAGTTGAATTAGTTGAATTAATAGAACTGTAGTAAGTGTTTATCAATTAATTATTGTTTTAACTATGAACATATATAGGAAATGTCGTCTGACGACGAAAGTGATTTCGGTATGTGCGAATACTGCGAAGATGAGCGCAACTTGTGCGACAGTAATTTCCTAGATGATGATAGACGCTTCAGCATCAAGCTAGATGAGATCTTCGAATATGATACAGTAAGTCACAACGACAAGTCTTTTTTCGTAATTAAGCATGACTTATGCTTCATTTGCTTCAATTTTTAATTTTAATTTTTTACTATTCTACTAGCGTATCCCTGCCATGCAAGAATTTTTGTCTTGGATAAGATATGTTTCAATCCTATGAAAACTATGGAGGTAAAGAGAGTTTACTTGAAGACCGATCATGGTTATACTTTCGACGTCAAATTATACAATGCAGATACCCACACACCTATTTTGAATGCAAAAATTGGCAAGCACTATGCAAGGCTTATGCATTTCAGCCTGATATGGTTATCACCTTTGATATTCGTCCGGAAGATGATATTGAAGGTAATAGAGGCATCTGGGTCGATGTGCAAACGCCTCCAGTTCTACCATTATGTGAGTTTCTCAACCATATTTATGTCTTGGATATTGTTTATTCAAAAATAGTTGACAACTAATTTATATTGATGATAACTTATTTTCATTCGAGCAAACATGTCCGGCGCTTGGTAGATAGGACCGTCCACTGTCTCGAGGATGAACTAACTACGAGGAGATAAGTCATTATGTATCATGGCTTGAGGATCTTCATACTGTCAAGACAAATTATTTTTTTGAACCTGCAAATCTTAGTACTCAAAACGTGCGACCAATCATGTTCGTATTGAACTACGGTCATATCTATTTAGGAAAGATGGTAAGATATTTATTATTTGTCCTCAGTGCATCTTTTGCATACTACATTATTTTTGAAGTTAAACTTCATTGCGAAGTATGCATGTTACTACGATGTTCTTCAACAGGGAATCCCGATGATAGTTGTGCTTCAATGGATCGAGACTAAAGGTCGCATGTCCATTGTTAGCTTACGGCCAAGACATCCTGTAATGCACTTTATTGCATTCAGGATTTCTCAAACCGAGGAATGCTTAATAGTGAAAGACTGGAGCAATATTGTGAAGGATCGCAGAGAAGTATTAGGGGGCAGCAATCAGAAGCGCAGCCCACAAGTAGGAGACAGGTTCATCTGCATGCTCCAATATGATGAACCAGGAAAACTACACATGTTTTATGCTATTTTACCTGAGAGAGAGAGAGAGAGAGAGCAGCAGGAGTGATTATCTAGTGTTGGTGGTAATAATAACAACTATGATGTTATATTATTATCAGCTATTGTTGGTGGTGTGATATCGATTAATTAGATAGCGGTAATGACTATGATGTATGGTTGATTAGTGGACTATATGATGATTATTAGCTAGTGTTGTTGGTGATGATATGATGCAAGAGTTTTTATATTAATATGATGATGATGAGTTATTATATCATTGGATGAAAGAAACCGCGGATTAGTATATACCAAATTGTATATATACATGTGTGGATGTGTGAATATATATATGGTGGTGCAAGACATTCGATGATATACATACATACATACATACATACATATACACATATATATATATATATATATATATATATATATATATATATATATATATATATATATATATATGACCGGTTCTACGAGAAATTCTATATGTATATGCAAATAAAAAACATAAAACTAAAGGAAATACAAATAATAAAACCAAAACAAATAATAAAAACTTTTAGTACCCGTTGGTGTTACCGACCGGTACTAAAGCTCTCCCAGCCCCCGGCCCTGGCTCGTGCCACGTGGTGGCCCTTTAGTGGCTGTTTGTGCTGAACCGACACTAAACGGGGGACCTTTAGTCCCCACTCATTAGTGCCGGTTAGAGAACCGACACTAAATGTCGTTACGAACCGGTGCTATAGCCCGGTTCTACACTAGTGTAGGTCTGTGGTAAACTACTCACGCATCATACGGAGGGCAGCAAGGTTGATGTAGAGTTAGTCAGAGTCCATACGTGATCGATTTCCCCTCCAGCAAAGTGCCGGAAAAGGCCTCCAAATGGGTTCTCGCGGAAACAGAAGCTTGCGGTGGCGGGAAAAGTATCTTGGGTGGCTCTCTGTTGATTTCCCTATTTTAAAGAATTTATAAAGGAGGAATTAGGTTAAACGGAGCAAAGGTGGGCCCACGAGGCAGCAGGGCGTGCCTACCCCCTGGGCGCGCCCTGGTGGCTCGTGGCCACCTCCTTCGCCTTCTGACTTCCTCCCGAAGCTTCTAGTGTCTCTTTTGTCCAGAAAAAATTCTCCAAAAAGTTTCATGGCATTTGGACTTCGTTTGGTACTGATATTCTGGAAAACCAAAAAAACAAGTAAAAAAACAACAACTGACACTGGACACTAAATTAATAGGGTAGTCCCAAAAAAATGATATATAATGACATAAAATACATATAAAACATCCAAAATTGATTTTATAATAGCATCGAACAATAAAAATTATAGATATGTTGTAAACGCATCACATAGTTGTTAGATAAACTAATTAAGGAAAAATTACGAGTGTGGACTTACTGATATTTTCTTTCTAATTGAGCGAAGATGGCCATAGAAAAAAATCACGTATTTACAACACAACGGGCCAAGTAAATCTCGAGTCGGTTTGAAAAATTAACCCTGAAACACTTTCCACGTATATCAAACAAACATAGTTTGGTTGGGGCAACTAGATACATTCCGTTATATTTAGAAAAAACATATTGGACATAGAAACAAACTCATAATTATAACCTTATATTTTTGGAACTCTATCATATGTGCTGATTTCGTTAAATTTAAACTTTGTGTTTGATAAAATATTGGACATAGACACATACGGGACATAGCTTCTACCATGTCTCTCCTAGTCGAGTTAATACAAAACCGTGCTCACATATTTATACCAAACTTTGTTACTTCATAGCAACTCAAGTTGTCGCTAAATTTTTCTATTTTTTCTTGAAGCACTTTTTATACACCCCATTCTTACAAAAAATATAGGGTGCGCATGTTTTTGGAGAGTTATTTCTAACAAAACATTTATTCATTATGTATACATTATATTACACAATATTCACAGTGTTTGATGTGTATCGAGAAACGATTTTCTGAAGTTATCTTTTGTAGTAAATAATCCTTATAGTTGTAGTACTGATTGGTCAATGCCAAATTATATACACAATCCTTATATTTTCTTGTAATGGATTGTTACACCCTAAACCTAAGAAAACCAACAGTATCACATTGCTTACCCTTTAATACATTATGCGGGATTTGTATGTGCAATTAATATCTATAAAACTTTGTGGAGTTTCTTAGAGGATATTAATATATTGAACAATTTGGTAGATACTTCTAGAGTATAATGGTGTATTTGGTTCATAGTCTGCGCATCATCTACTGCCCCTTAGAGGGTTTTGGATGATTAACAAGAAAACAATTAAGGAACTAATTTGTTTCTTAGCACACACG
Organism: Aegilops umbellulata; assembly: GCA_032464435.1. Classification (NCBI taxonomy): domain Eukaryota; kingdom Viridiplantae; phylum Streptophyta; class Magnoliopsida; order Poales; family Poaceae; genus Aegilops; species Aegilops umbellulata. The sequence goes on from CP136057.1 coordinate 9,917,198, forward strand.
TGAAAGTGCTTAAGGATTTGGTTTAACATGAGATTTATGACCCTAGAAATTGTTCTGAAAATGAATGCAATTGGGATGACATGAAGCTCTTTGTGAGGATTATGATTATGACATGCATACTTTGTGTTTTCTAGTTTCATTTCCTTATATTGAGGTGATATGGTAAACCATAATATTAAGGGTGGTCAAAGCGAAAGCTGAGATTAAAATCTTCATGTGATTGTTGAATGCTTCATCTTAACTTGGAAGGTGTTGGGACCCCAAGCGCAAGGGTTTCTAGGAAGCAACAATTTTCCCTTAAACTGGACCACTTTAAGGTGTATCAAACCAATATGAGTTTATTAAGAAACCAATGATAGGTACCTACACACACAAATACGAAACTTCCATGGCCCCCAACAAACTAGCGAGATTATCAGTCTCTCTATCCTTGCTAGTTATAAGGATTGAATGCAAGTGTGTATGGAAGATTGATTCCAACAGAAAAATAAAAGCAAGAATTGTAAAGAGAGTGTTGACTGAGGTGGGAAGAAATAGTAAGAAGAATGAACCAACATCTATAGGTTCACTAGGGGTTTCTCTCCAAAAGATAGCGTGGGGTGGTAAACAAATTACAACGCAATTTTTATGACTATTATTATACATGGCATAACGACACATGAGCATCACATCAAAACATGAATAGACCATTATCCAACTACATCTATAGCTAATACTCCACCCAAGACTCCTATCTATCATGCATCTCAAAGTATAAAGTAAAAAACAGAGTATTACACTAACTATGATGACATGAACTAGATGGTGTATTGTCTTCACCCTACGTTTAAAGGACAAATATGCAATCCTCCTTTTATCCCTAGTGTCAAAAACAATACATGCCTTTTTCACTTTAGGTCACTATAATAGATGACGGGATTCGTTGCAAGAAAAACAAAAAAATTCCTACGAGAGAACGAACAAAGCCAAGAACCAATCTACTAGATGCTAGCAACGAGTGGGAAAAGGTCTACACACCCTTGTAGAACACACGCGTTTAATGATCTAAAGATCATGGGTGATGTAGTCGTACTTTCGTCGGATCAATCCGATGTAGCACTGCACAAACGATGCCTCCGAATTGCACACACGTGTAGCTTGATGTTGTCTCCTCCTTCTTGATCCATCAAGAGAGGGGGGAAGGTAAATGATATTGACCTCAGCAGCATGATGGCATGGTGGCGGAATATGGTGGCAGAACTTCGCTAAGAACTACGTGGATGAGGGACGTATGGAACGGATGGAGGTGGCCAGCAACCGATGTGTCAGGTGCTATGTCAAGCCCCCCTCCTTTATTTATAAGTGTGGGGGAGGACACTTGGCCCCTCGTCCAAGCCTCTAGGGGTTGCGTGTTGGGAAATGTGTAGAAAACAAAAAATATTTTGCTACGATCAACAGGAACACTATAAAGATGTGGTTTGGATCGAATCCTTACCAACTCCGAGTTGTAGCGGAAAGAAGAGTTGGTGTAGATCATTCTTAAAGTCGCTCTAACTTTAGATGAGCAGTCCCTCGAATAGCCCACAAACAGTCCCTCGAACGGAAGATTGAAAGCACGACCTCTCCACAGTTTGCAAGCGTACGGTCTTCGTGATCCGACAGTGCTTCGCCGTCCAGAGCTAATCATCAACGGTGAATTAGATGGAGGAGATTAGAGGCACAATGGTCTTCTGATTATGAGGATTAGAGGATCTATATCTAGCTCTAATTGGAACAATTAGAACTAGACTAGAAAACTAGAGGAGGCTCCAAAAACTTATGTGTTCAAAAGGTGCCAAAACCTCTAGTATATAGGATGGAGGAGGGGAAGGGGGTGCCACACAAGGGGGAGGGGGAGTTTCACCCTTTTGGCCGGCCAAGAAGAGGGGGATTCCCCTCCAATTCGCCCCCCTTCCTTCTACAAGGGGGAGGGGCGCCACCTATATTGGGAACAAGTGGCCCAGTATGCTTTCCACCACTTGGCCTCTTAAGGCCCATTGATATTAAATTATATATAAAAGCCTCCTAACTATTATTAGAGCCTTTTATTATTAATTTAACATCACCGGAAACATTTTCCGCCTATATATTATTTACCCGGTATTGCCCGATAAACCCCGAAACCCCTCTGGTGACTCTAGAACGCTTCCCGTTCCTCTCGAAACTATTTCGAATATTAGTGAAAATATTTGAAAAATATTTTTGCATTATTCGTGTCCTACTAACACTTAGTAGATCGTGATTAACTTAAGCTTGTGACCATGTAGGTTTGGCAAAACATAGACATGAACAAAAACCCTTTCGTCCAATGATCGATAGTGGAACCATTGATGTACATATCGATCCCTATGAGTACACGAATGTCATTCGAGTGAACCTTTGGTTATCATGTGCTATTACCTTTGCTTTGCGGTACTTTACTAAACTCGAGGTGAGATATATTGGTATCCTCTTTTGAGTCATACATATGCTCACTATACCAGTCCCCTCGTTAACGATTTTGTTCTTCTTTCTCGCTGACATGTTCTGGCATACCCGTGGCATATTCACCTTTGTCTAGACAGACGATGACGGGTGTCATCACACTGAGAGGGCCCTAAGAATATCTCTCCATAGCCGGAGGAGCGAATCTCACTCTTGAGCTATCTAGTCCCTTGTCAAACTTTTTGATGAACCTATAAGTTGTCGTTATGATCACCATGTTATAGATGACGTTTGAGCAACCCCAAAGTCCATCCTATGATAAGAAGTGACTAGGATGCTCTCATGGTCTAACGAACTAAAGCATATGTTAACTCTCCGTGTTATAACGATTGACTTGTGACGATAGCATCTCAAAGTATAACAATCAAGTTTGGGTAAATTCAATACAATCATTCTTTCAGTGTCATATTCTCGAAGTTGTTTTAGGACTATCGTTACACTTAACGGTCCGGAAATATGACCAGAAACAACACTTGAGCTAGTCTTAGAGGCGAGACTAGGAATCTGGTTTCACCGTTTATCATTCCACACGTGCATATGAGTTTTCCCCTGAATCGCATAGTCCAGGATCATATTAGTTATAGCATAGAATATAAACTCTTAATTATAAACACGGAAATATAGAATACAATATTATTGCCTCAAATGCATATTTCCAGCGGACTCCCACTTGTACTAGACTCAATAATCTAGTTAGCATACTTTCTTTTACAACAATGTCAATCCAGTGTTCTTGGTTTGCTTGTGGTATAACCTTCGTCTTATCACATCTTGACAACTTGAAATCCGCGTGTATCATTTGCATTTCTATACATCTATCATGCTTTCACAAGAATTCCTAATTTGTGTGAAACTGGCTTTGTATATATTGAATCATTGGTAGGACCTTTGATTCCTTAGTCTGAGCTACGAAACCATTATTACGGACGATGTCCCATTGGCACAATCATCTAGAAACCATACCAAGTTCATAAATGAACTTTTGATTGATCACCCTCCATTGTTGCTTCCAAAGCCACAATGTACTCAACCTTCTGTTATAGATTTCACCACAGTAACTTTGTTGGACAAACTTCAACTTACGATTCCATCATAAATCAGTAACTTTGTTGGACAAATTTCAACTTACTGTTCCACCATACATCATTTAACAAAAATAAAAAATCGCTAGGAGCACTGGTGAAGATTTTATCGATGTACTACTTACATGTAGTCTTGATTGTTGTAACACCTTGTTTGGAAGTTGATATTAGGCCTCAATATTGGATATTGGCATTGGTCTGACCCGAATATCGTTGTTTAGATGGCTGTGGTATTCGCGATTGGAAACTAGCCTGAATATTCGGAGCCTCCACGCTCGATATTGTCTGCCCTTCCCCAATTCGGAGCCTCCACCCTCGATATTGCCTTGACATTCGCTAGCCAGAGCCCCTCCCCGCCTCAAGGAAAAGAAAGAAGCGCAGGCGGTGGCGCGATTCAGGAGCTCCAACGGCGGCGCAGGTGAGTTCCCTCCTTCTCCTCCTTCTCTATGTCCGGCGAGGCTCTGGTCATCCCCATCCTTCTCCCTCCCCGCGCCAATCCTCCTGTCTCCCCTGCCATCCCGACGGAGGTGCTCCCTCCCCCCCGCGGCGGCGGTGGCGGCGGCTGTCTCTTGTGTGCCATAGCGAGAGCCCCCCTCGCCTCCCCTCCCAACCAGTGCGTCAACCCCATCTGGAACGCCCCCTCGTTCCCTCCCCCTTCGGGCCAGAACCCTATTTTTTTTTCTCTGATCTGATTTTTCTCTACTTCTTGCAGGTCACTGTGTCCGTGTATGGATCCTTCTCAGCAGCCCGATTCAGCATCCCGATTCAAACTGTTGTTGCTATATAAGTGTTGTTGTTCATGTATAAGTGCAGCTGTTTTTGTTCAAGTGCTGATGTGTAGAGTGCTGCTGCATACATGATTCTGATGTATAAATGTTGTTTCTTGTAAGTGCTGCTATTGTACTCTTTATATACAATTATTCATAAAAATGTTCACATATTGTGTATAATTTAATTTTAAACATTACATCAAAGTACAATGTTCATCCTATCACAAATGAGCAATTTCAATGTAGAGAATGACCATCCAAACATGGTTCAGAATTGAGCCTCTCATGCGAATTCCAAGTGTCAATTCTCTGCACATCCAAACAACAGAATTTGATTTCAATGTAATATCAAAGTCTGGGGAGATTTGATATTAGGCCAATGCAATTCCATGGCCCTGAATATCAACATCCAAACAGAGCATAACAAGAATCTCTTCATTTTCATCTACTTATCCCTCAAGCACAAATGTAGACCACCAAATAACAAACATAATCTGATCACTGATGCAATGCAGACCAAACTACGTGCAGAACATGATTTTAAGCTGTATTTGCTCAACCAACAGGAGGTGCAGAAAACGATGCAGGCAAATACGACCTAGGCTGTTTCTGTTCTGTGTGACATCAGGGATCATCTTTGTCGTCCGTCGTTAAGAGGCCGGATCGAGACACGAAACGGAAAATGGCGGCCTCCTCCACCACGTGGCACCTCTCGTCCACGCAATGGACGCGTGCGCGCGCCTGGAAGCGTACGTGTCGCTCGGGCCTCTTCCGGAAGATGATGGCGTTCCGCTAGTCGGCAGCAGCTCATTTGCGCGCGCAGTACCGGCCGGCACCACCAAAAGATTTAGAAGCCGCTTTTGGATTAGTTAATTGCGGATTATGATTCAGGTTGGATTTTGACAGGGAGATCAACCGCAGCGATCTTTACTAGTAGTAGTACCAGTAGTGCAGTCTAAGCGGTGCCGAGCTTGTGTGAGGAGCAGAGCATCGTGTCCATGGAGACCCAGCAGGAGCCCACCAAAGCGGGCGCGGTGGTGGCGCCGCCGGGGGTTGCCGGCGATCCGGCCAGCGGCGGCGGAGTTCTGGAGAGTGAGAGTAAGATCTGTATTCTTTCTTTCACCTACTCACCGATGCTCTGCTCTCTTGTGTATGTACAGATGGGTGATTGATATGTGACAGAACATGAATTGGAAGCTTGTTTACAATATTCAAGCACCTAATCGTGTTAAAATGGCTGTCTGGAACCCTAGTGCTCGTGTTTACAAACCTTCAGAGGCGGATCACTCTCGTATCAGTTTGGTGCTATGCTGACTCTGATGTGTTTCTGCAGATGGACCTCCAGCACCGGCACCAGCAGCAGCAACAGCCGCAGCTGCAGCTCCTCCGGGTTCAGCAACTGACAGAGGTACGCGCACATCCTCCCTTCAAGTTCAGTAACTTTGGTTGCAGGTTTTTGTCTGCTATGAATGCGAAAAACGAATTGGATGAACTTGCGTGCAGACGCGGTGCTGACCAGGGTGGAGATGGAGAGGAAGCTGTCGATGGTGAAGGCATGGGAGGAGAACCAGAAGAGCAAGGCTGACAACAGGTTCTTGTCTCAACTGAACTTATCTGAACTTTGCACAACAGAGTTCTCTACTGCATCTTTGGTAATTCGATTCTTAACCGGCAAAAATATATGGTGCAGGGCTGAGCAGAGGATGTCGTCCATCATGTCGTGGGAGAACACCAAGAAGGCGGCTGTCCAAGCCAAGCTCCGGACACGGGAGGTATCTCTCAACTCTGAAACTCTGAATCGGACCTTACTTCCGGGCACTCAAGCTAGCAGCGAACTTCAGCCTGTTCTATACACCACAGGCCAGTTAGCACTTAGCAGCAGGATAGATAACGATCATGCTAAATTATTCCATTTGCAGGAGAAGCTTGAGAAGAAGAAGGCGGAGTACTCGGAGAAGATGCGGAACCGGGTCGCGATGATCCACAAGGAGGCGGAGGAGCAGCGGGCCGCCGTGGAGGCGAGACGGCAGGAGGAGATGATCAAGTGTCAGGAGATGGCCGCCAAGCACCGGTCACAAGGGACAACGCCCAAGAAGAAATTCTTCAGCTGCTTCGGATGAGCAAGCAACGCACACATACTAGTAGAATACAGACTTAATGATTGGCTGACCAGAAGATGTGCTCTGCTGTTCTTGCTCTGCTCCTTTGCAACATCGACCGTAGGCTTGGATCATGCATGTATGCATTGTACTTTGCGAGCTCTACTTCTAGCTTTTGTGTAGTGTAATGTAAGAGATGCACATACGTAATGTAATGCTTGTCTGTCTTGGTGCATGGGATGTGTACAGTAGCTGTATAAGTGTATATATTCAGATTCGAGAAAAATGTTCTCTTAAGATAATCACTCTTGTTTTGTCAGGACCCAGATTCTAATTCACACCGATCCAGCATGTAACACATCATATCACTTTGCGGCCGCACGCACGGTATTCCTACGGGTGCCACCTTACCTGGCCCGGGACCGTTTGCGCCTTTCGACTCACGTATATGATAGTGTCGCTGTCATCCATATGACAAAGAACCCGGGCCGACATGGCTAGTCGTGAACCCAAGGCGGCAATAACCCATGAGGACAGTCATACATGAATCACATCGAGCATGTCGGTCAACAACATATAAATCCGGGCTAGACATGGCTAGTCGTGAACCCAGGGCGGCAATAACCCATGAGGACAGTCATACATAAATCACATCGAGCATGTCGGTCAACAACATATAAATCCGGGCTGTAGCACTGGGCTAATAGTTCTCCGGTAGCCCGGGCTGTAGCAGGCTAGGCAGGACTCCGGATAACACCGAGTGACATTTCCCCGAAGGGACAGACACAGGATCGACGTGAAGCACATCCCGGCCAGTCAAGTGTTCCGAGCAGTAGTGCTGGGCTAGCAAGACTCCGGTGAACCGGGCTGTAGCGGACTACTATCGCTCAGAAGCACTAGACTACATTTCCCCATATGATAGGCTGCCAAGGATAGACAACTAGATAGTCAGATCCCACTCATACCAAGCATTTCAATCATACACACAATATGCCCGATATGAGTAAATACAACATGGCATCACAACATAACTCTACGACTCAAAGTATTTATTCATTAGGCTCCGAAGAGCAAGATATTACAAACATGGGTCTCATGACCCAACAATCAGAGCATACAAGTCAAAGCACATGCGGAAGCTTAACACGTCTGGGTACAGACATCTACAAATGAAAAAGGCTGAGAAGCCTGACTATCTACCAGATCCTGCCGAGGGCACAAGATCGTAGCCGAGGTAACAAGCTAAACGTCGAAGTCCACGCGGAACTACTAGCGGGACTGACGTCTCTCTGCAAAAACATAGAATAGGCAAACGTGAGTACAAATGTACTCAGCAAGACTTACATCAGAACTAGCTACATATGCATCAGTTTCAATAAAGGGGGTGGTGGAGTTTGACTGCAGCAAGCCAGCTTTGACTCGGTGGCTATCCTGAACTACGACTGCAAGCAACTCTTTGAGGTGGCGCACACGAGTCCACATATTCACCATATCAATACACCACTATGGATCCGCTCCCGTCTCCCTACGAGAAGGCCATCCATAGCACTCACGCTTATCTTGCGCATTTTAGAGTATCCACTTTCATTTGTCTATGAACTGTTATAGGCGACCCAGAAGTCCATTATCGCGGACACGGCTATTCGAATAGATGATGTTAACCCTGCAGGGGTGTACTTCTTCATACATGTTTCCACCACTTAGCGTCTGCACACGACATGTGCTCGGCAGACTTCAAGCGAAAGCCGACGTGGGTGTAGACCACGACCTACCTAAACACTCAAGTCTCTAGTCCAGGTTTATCGCCTATTCAGGTTCCATCCGCAGGGAGTCCGGCCGAGGTTTCCACATACGGCCCCGAACGATGTGTACAGGGTTCCGAGACACCAAACGGGCGCCCGACTGGCCCGGCCACGTGCCTACCACAACACAGCCCACCCCTACGGTCAGCGCTGCGTGCGGCCCCCAGCATACTACAAACACCAGAAACTACTTGCAACTCCTGGACAGAGGACTAGGGTGGTTAAGAAGTCGAGCGGGGTCATATTTCAGGGCCCAATGCATGGTAGTAGCTGTTTCATGGATCACAAACGCAGAACTCAGTTTCTGAGGACGGCTTCAATGAGACAACCCACCATGTACTCCTACATGGCCTCTCACCGATACCTTTACCAAATCGTGTTCACACACTTAGCTCACACACAATAGGACATGTTCATCACCATTCCAATTCATCCCCGATGAATCAGACCTGACTCAACTCTAAGCAGTAGCAGGCATGACAAACAAGCAAGAATGAGTAGGCACAACAGGGCTCAAACAACTCCTACTCATGCTAGTGGGTTTCATCTATTTACTGTGGAATGACAGGTCATGCAGAGGACAAAGGGGTTCAGCTACCGCAACAAGTAACACATGATTCGTTGTTGTCCTAATGCAGTAAAAGAGAGCAGGAGCGAGAGAGTGGGTTTCTATCGGAATGAGCAAGGGATTTTTGCTTGCCTGGCACTTCTGAAGATAATACAGCTCTTCATCGGTGTCATCGAACTCATCGTCGGAACATCGTCTATCGAGAGGGGACAGTTACCGGCAAACAAGAAGGATAACACAATCAATGCAATGCGACAATATGATGCATGATCATGACATGGCAAAATGAATGTGTTTGAGCTAATGCAACTAGCAGCACTTTAAATGAAGTTGGTTTGAACACTAGGTTCAATTTCAAACTCCATATGTGCTTATTTAAATGTCATTATGCAAATTGTTCTGTACAACAACCCTAGGTTGTTCAAACATGCATGAAAATGCCATAAACAGATTCCTTGAATTTTTCTGATAATTTTTCATATATAATTTATCTTATTTGGAGTTATAGATAATTTTCTATAAATTTTAGAAGTTTTGGGCATTTTCTGGATTTTCTGGATTATTTTAAATACAGAAATTATTTACTGTGTCAGCATGACGTCACAGTGACGTCAGCAAGTCAACTGGGCGGTCCAGGTCAAACCTGGACGGTGGGGCCCGCGTGTCAGTGTAATTAGTTTAACCAAATACGGTTAGTACTAATCCTACTTAATTAGCAGGGCTAGGTCCCATTTGTCAGTCCGGCGGGGTCAAAGGTCAAACCCCCTGGTCAGCGGGGTCAACTCGCCGGCGTTTAGCCGCCGGCGAGGCTAAACGCGGCGGTGCAGGTGCGGGTTCGATGTACAGGGCACCGTTTGGGGCGCCGTTGGGCTCTATGGCTAGCTGGGAGTGAGCCGCGGCGGGTGGTGCAGGCAGTTGGGCTCGGGGTCGCCGGAAAAGGCGCCGGCGACGTGTTTGGCGGCGGCCGGAGCTCGGGCGCGCTCGGGGACGCGGTTGCGGTGGCCGTGGCGATGTGAGTTTAACACCTACGGTGTCTACGTGGTGCGATGAGTGCGATGGGCGCATGCCCGGAACCAAATGGTCACCGGAGCATTACCGGCGACGAGCGCGGCGGCGGTGAGTTTTGGTCAACAAGGGGGCGACGGCTACGGCGTGTGAGAGCGAGAACGGAGAGGGGGAGAAGGGGCAGGAGCTCACGGCGAGTGCAGGGATGGCCTCGGCGTGCCCGGGGAAGCACCGGAGCGAGCGGGGCGGCGAGAGGGATCTCCGGCGACCGGAGGTTGAAGAGGAGCTCGGGTCGTCGCTTGGGGGCGTTCGGCGTCGCGCGAGTTGACGAAGAGGCGCGGGGAATGGAGGTGGAGCTCCTGGGCACGGCTCTGCGGCGAGAGGGGGACGGTGGCTACGTGGGCAGCGAGCGGCGGCGACGAGCTCCGCTCGGTCTAGCGAGAGAGAGAGCAGCAGGGGAGGGAACGAGGACGAGAGAGAGTGAGAGGGTCGAGGGAAGTGCGTGGCAGCGCCAGGGAGGGCCAGGGCGAAGCGGCAAGCAGGAGGTGGCCGTCGGTGGCCGTGCGCGCGGCGGCCACGCGCCTCTCGTCCTCCTGGCAGGGAGGAAGACGACAGGGGGGGTGGCGGTGGTGGGCTGGGCCGCCAGGTGGGCGGGCCAGCTGGGTCGGCCAGGTAAGCGGCTGGGCCTCTCTCTCTCTCTGCCCTTTTCTAATTTCCTTTCTGTTTTGCTATTTTCTGTAATTTGTTTTGATTTAGTTTTAGAAACTAAATCATTTTTATAAATCCTGAAAATAGTTTTGGGCATTAACTGAGATATTACAGAGGCCCTTAGCTATTTCCAGAATATGTTGGAGCAATTAAAATTATTTATAGAATTTAAGTGCCCCAATTCAAATACAATATGGGTTAATTCAAATACCAAAATGTCTGGAAAAATATTCATCATCTCTGGATATGGTTTTCACCTTTTTCCATTAATCATGAACATTTTTGCAAACCAGTTTGGGTTCTTTGAAAATATTTTGAAGTTGAACCTATTTGCATTGTTTCAGTACTAGGGGTTCGATCAATCCCCATTTCAAATTTCATGAAATTTAAACATGATGCATGGATGCAATGCCACATGTTACAAGCAAACTCTAGGGCTGTGACAACTCACCCCCACTAAACAAGAATCTCGTCCCGAGATTCAAGTCGTGAGGTAAGAAGACAGAGGGGTCGCAAGCTATCACAATCTTCATGATCCAATTTCCCTTCTTGAAGATGTTGACTCATTGCTTCAAATCGATCTTGACGTCTTTGCTTTCGAGATCTTCATTCAACATGATAACAAGAGGAGAAGGAAAACTCTAGAAGGATCGATCTCCTCGAAGATCGAACAACTTAGGATCAACTCATGGATTGAGACATGGAAACATCTCGGGAGCTAAGAGGCAAAACTTGCATCAGGAGCGACAGAAGAAACAGTTTGACGAGGGTTTCAAAGTGGCGAGGAAATTGCCATGATCCATAACGGGGCACCTCAGGGAAGGTGACTCGAGGAACTATTCCCCTAGGTGGCAAAAAGAATTACTTTTGATACAAGATCATTGAAATTCCTTGTACCAGCCTAGGGCAACCACAAACGATCGTGTGAACGAATTCGAAGGAATGGCATACCCATACCAGAATGGATGATGTGGACTACCTTGTTGAAGACAACGCAATGGATGACTTTTGCTTATCACCGGAAATGGATGGAACCCAAGGTAGAATGGCACAATGGCGGTGCAAGATGGGAACAACTTGTAGATGTTGGGAATGTTCCAATCATCATATCTGCCTGATATTCAGATCTGGTTGGTGATAGGATACTTCAGACTCAGCATGTCTGAAAAGGAAGCTTGCAACACAAATCGACGAGATGACGTTGCGAGAGTCTTGGGAAATGAACTACGATAGCAAGCTCCAAAACATGAGCTGGTTCTGCTACACACATATGAACATGTTGTCCCAGACAAGTATTATCACATAGTAGTCTTAAGATAAAACACTACCGAGTTCTGGTTGGGAATCACCATCAAGGATATCGAAGCCCTTGCATAAGTCCGGATCCTAAGAAGGAACTTCTTCTCATTGAACAAATCAATCAGTGGCTTGGTGTGCTAGGAACACATATGGAGTGGAGGTAATTAATCTACCAGACCATATAATACTTCGCACGTATGCATGACTGATTTGGGATGATTCCAAGGGAAACAAAACAAACCTTTCTCGAACTCACGGCGGCGACTTGCAATAATGCACATGAATTCAAGGAAGTCACTTCTTCCATCCAAGCATAAGCTTCATGATCGGAACACGAAGGCATTGCTTACAAAGTTTCCAACACTAGGATGATGTTCAACATGACTTATGGGGGAGAAAAAATACTGCTGATGGGCTCAACAATAGCTTATCGGAATTTCCATATCACTGGACTTCCACCATCATGTGAACACGGTGATAGCATTGGTCAGACCAAAGGATGTAATGGTGTATGCTCGAGGAATCAACCACGAGTAAGACAACGTTACGAATATCGTTGGTTCTGATTTGACTTGACGATAGCCCATACTTAAGTCAAAGTTTTGACAAGGCAATAGATCCAACAACTGATCACGAGGACCAATCGATGAAGATATCATCTTTCTTCAACACACACAGACACGAGGATATCTCTTCGGAACGAACTAAGTTAGACAAGCTTTTATCTTCCAACTCTCCAAGTTGTTGTCTAGCTTAATCAACTAGCTCAGGGATATCCAACACAGATTCTTGGAGAAGGGGTGATTTATAAGAAAACCAACTTGATCACGAACTCAACATAACGGTCAGGTGACAACCTGGTAATACTTCCGAGAAGATATTCGGAAAATCATGAACCACCGATATGATACTAAGCTCGAGATCAATCTTGCTTTTCAGGGCAAGACGATATGCTCAAATAAGAAAGGATTGACACTGTCCTAACTCATCGATCGAAGGGTGCACCAACAAGAATGGACTTGGTAGCACGATCAGTCCTAGGATGATGATTTGATAACCAACACGCTAAGAATGAGAATAGTGTCCATTAACTACCACGCAACGATGTTGCTGGGAGTATCGATTTCACACATCACGATTCACTTGTCGGCGATCCGGTTACAATAACACGAAACCGAGGAATGAACAATGATGGCAAGAAGTATCACTAAATCAATAATTCATAAGAGGTGGTGCAATTCTCATGACATTCTTGATAAGGAAGAAGGTGACACTCCACGGTAGAACAGAACAAAAGCTGGATTGGTATTTTGATCTGCAGAATACAACTGCTTTGACCCAATCCTGGATATGGATGAGGTACTGGAGTTTGTTTCTCCTAGTCATTCCGGAACAGAACGACTTGACGGGCCACAAGAATAATAGGCATCGTTAAACGATTGCACACATATTCTTGACTATCAATTGACAGACGAGGGCCAGAAAATAACTAAAGAGGGACAACTCAAGGAACATATGATTTTCTGAGTTGTGGAGGCATGGATTAGTATGTCAAACGAGTTCAACGAATTTCTTCCGGATAATCCATGCGGAGAGGTAGGACTGGCAGATTCACAATTATGGATGGAGAACTCCTCAAGAGTACTCTGGTTGTGATCTTTTGGTTCAACAAAACTTCTTCCATATGCAGTTCATGGTATTTGGAAGAATGATATACCACGGACCTCGATGACTATCGCAAAGGTTACTAATATCCTAAAGGAACTAGCAACACTATCAACATGAAGTAAGTAGGGTGAATCTCGGGTCAAGAACCCAGGAGTAGATTACCTACTACTAAATGGCATCACGGGATGCTTTCGAGAATGGTGGCCAGAATCATCACACCAGGAACACATAGCATTGCTAGATTACTAGATGACTCCCTAAAACACCTAGGGTCATAATAGTAGCTCCAACATATATGTCTAGGCAATAGAGTACCTCAACTGACTGGTTAGTGTGCTTATTCTGACCAAAAGGACACCGGGAACGGAAAGAAAGGATTTGCAAATGCATCAGACTCTTTAGAAACCTGGGATGACTCGGACAGCATAACGGCTGTAAATGCTCAAAAAGATTTGAGACATCATGCAAAATGGTGGCATAACCACTTAATAACACAATATCAATGTTATGAGATCAGCTATGAACATACGGAAGTAATAGAAACTGAACTGGGGCTTAAAACCAACAATCTTAAAAGTCTATGGATTAGTAACACGTCATCCTGATAGATAGATGAGAAGCCTAGTTCCTAAACCCCGTAGAAGAGAAGAGGTTGACTCAGATCAGAAGGCCATGAGGTATAAGGAGTAAAAAGAGCCTTACGTTCCCTTCCACAATCAATTCCCCTATATAACTAAAGCATTTCTAGACACAACTTCGACCAGTTTGGCTTGGTAATCCTACAGGCAGTCAGGCTCTGATACCAACGCTGTCAGGACCCCGATTCTAAGTCACACCGATCCAGCATGTAACACATCATATCACTTTGCGGCCTCACGCACGGTATTCCCACGGGTGCCACCTTACCTGGCCCGGGACCGTTTGCGCCTTTTGACTCACGTATATGATAGTGTCGCTAGCATCCATATGACAAAGAACCCGGGCCGACATGGCTAGTCGTGAACCCAAGGCGGCACTAACCCATGAGGACAGGCATACATGAATCACATCGAGCATGTCGGTCAACAACGTATAAATCCGGGCTGTAGCACTGGGCTAACAGGACTCCGGTAACCCGGGCTGTAGCAGGCTAGGCAGGACTCCGGATAACACTGCGTGACATTTCCCCGAAGGGACAGACACAGGATCGACGTGAATCACAAGCCGGCCAGTCAAGTGTTCCGAGCAGTAGTGCTGGGCTAGCAGGACTCCGGTGAACCGGGCTGTAGCGAACTACTATCGCTCAGAAGCACTAGACAACATTTCCCCATATGATAGGCTGCCAAGGATAGACAACTAGATAGTCGGATCCCACTCATACCAAGCATTTCAATCATACACACAATATGCCCGATATGAGTAAATACAACATGGCATCACAACATAACTCTACGACTCAAAGTATTTATTCATTAGGCTCCGAAGAGCAAGATATTACAAACATGGGTCTAATGACCCAACAATCAGAGCATACAAGTCAAAGCACATGCGGAAGCTTAACACGTCTGAGTACAGACATCTACAAATGAGAAAGGTTGAGAAGCCTGACTATCTACCAGATCCTGCCGAGGGCACAAGATCGTAGCTGACGTAACAAGCTAAACGTCGAAGTCCACGCGAAACTACTAGCGAGACCGACGTCTCTCTGCAAAAACATAGAATAGGCAAACGTGAGTACAAATGTACTCAACAAGACTTACATCAGAACTAGCTACATATGCATCAGTTTCAATAAAGGGGGTGGTGGAGTTTGACTGCAGCAAGCCAGCTTTGACTCGGTGGCTATCCTGAACTACGACTGCAAGCAACTCTTTGAGGTGACGCACACGAGTCCACATATTCACCATATCAATACACCACTATGGATCCGCTCCCGTCTCCCTACGAGAAGGCCATCCATAGCACTCACGCTTATCTTGCACATTTTAGAGTATCCACTTTCACTTGTCTATGAACTGTTATAGGCAACCCAGAAGTCCATTACCGCGGACACGGCTATTCGAATAGATGATGTTAACCCTGCAGGGGTGTACTTCTTCATACATGTTTCCACCACTTAGCGTCTGCACACGACATGTGCTCGGCAGACTTCAAGCGAAAGCCGACGTGGGTGTAGACCACGACCTACCTAAACACTCAAGTCTCTAGTCCAGGTTTATCGCCTATTCAGGTTCCATCCGCAGGGAGTCCGGCCGAGGTTTCCACATACGGCCCCGAACGATGTGTACAAGGTTCCGAGACAACAAACGGGCGCCCGGCTGGCCCGGGCACATGCCTACCGCAACACAGCCCACCCCTACGGTCAGCGCTGCGTGCGGCCCCCAGCATACTACAAACACCAGAAACTACTTGCAACTCCTGGACAGAGGACTAGGGTGGTTAAGAAGTCGAGCGGGGTCATATTTCAGGGCCCAATGCATGGTAGTAGCTGTTTCATGGATCACAAACACAGAACTCAGTTCCTGAGGATGGCTTCAATGAGACAGCCCACCATGTACTCCTACATGGCCTCTCACCGATACCTTTACCAAATCGTGTTCACACACTTAGCTCACACACAATAGGACATGTTCATCACCATTCCAATTCATCCTCGATGAATCAGACCTGACTCAACTCTAAGCAGTAGCAGGCATGACAAACAAGCAAGAATGAGTAGGCACAACAGGGCTCAAACAACTCCTACTCATGCTAGTGGGTTTCATCTATTTACTGTGGAATGACAGGTCATGCAGAGGACAAAGGGGTTCAGCTACCGCAACAAGTAACACATGATTCGTTGTTGTCCTAATGCAGTAAAAGAGAGCAGGAGCGAGAGAGTGGGTTTGTATCGGAATGAGCAAGGGGGTTTTGCTTGCCTGGCACTTCTGAAGATAATACAGCTCTTCATCGGTGTCATCGAACTCATCGTCGGAACATCGTCTATCGAGAGGGGACAGTTACCGGCAAACAAGAAGGATAACACAATCAATGCAATGCGACAATATGATGCATGATCATGACATGGCAAAATGAATGTGTTTGAGCTAATGCAACTAGCAGCAGTTTAAATGAAGTTGGTTTGAACACTAGGTTCAATTTCAAACTCCATATGTGCTTATTTAAATGTCATTATGCAAATTGTTCTGTACAGCAACCCTAGGTTGTTCAAACATGCATGAAAATGCCATAAACAGATTCCTTGAATTTTTTTGATAATTTTTCATATATAATTTATCTTATTTGGAGTTATAGTTAATTTTCTATGAACTTTAGAAGTTTTGGGCATTTTCTGGATTTTCTGGATTATTTTAAATACAGAAATTATTTACTGTGTCAGCATGACGTCACAGTGACGTCAGCAAGTCAACTGGGCGGTCCAGGTCAAACCTGGACGGTGGGGCCCGCGTGTCAGTGTAATTAGTTTAACCAAATACGGTTAGTACTAATCCTACTTAATTAGCAGGGCTAGGTCCCATTTGTCAGTCCGGCGGGGTCAAAGGTCAAACCCCCTGGTCAGCGGGGTCAACTCGCCGGCATTTAGCCGCCGGCGAGGCTAAACGCGGCGGTGCAGGTGCGGGTTCGACGTACAGGGCACCGTTCGGGGCGCCGTTGGGCTCTATGGCTAGCTGGGAGTGAGCCGCGGCGGGTGGTGCAGGCAGTTGGGCTCGGAGTCGCCGGAAAAGGCGCCGGCGACATGTTTGGCGGCGGCCGGAGCTCGGGCACGCTCGGGGACGCGGTTGCGGTGGCCGTGGCGATGTGAGTTTAACACCTACGGTGTCTACGTGGTGCGATGAGTGCGATGGGCGCATGCCCGGAACCAAATGGTCACCGGAGCATTACCGGCGACGAGCGCGGCGGCGGTGAGTTTTGGTCAACAAGGGGGCGACGGCTACGGCGTGTGAGAGCGAGAACGGAGAGGGGGAGAAGGGGCAGGAGCTCACGGCGAGTGCAGGGATGGCCTCGGCGTGCCCGGGGAAGCACCGGAGCGAGCGGGGCGGCGAGAGGGATCTCCGGCGACCGGAGGTTGAAGAGGAGCTCGGGTCGTCGCTTGGGGGCGTTCGGCGTCGCGCGAGTTGACGAAGAGGCGCGGGGAATGGAGGTGGAGCTCCTGGGCACGGCTCTGCGGCGAGAGGGGGACGGTGGCTACGTGGGCAGCGAGCGGCGGCGACGAGCTCCGCTCGGTCTAGCGAGAGAGAGAGCAGCAGGGGAGGGAACGAGGACGAGAGAGAGTGAGAGGGTCGAGGGAAGTGCGTGGCAGCGCCAGGGAGGGCCAGGGCGAAGCGGCAAGCAGGAGGTGGCCGTCGGTGGCCGTGCGCGCGGCGGCCACGCGCCTCTCGTCCTCCTGGCAGGGAGGAAGACGACAGGGGGGGTGGCGGTGGTGGGCTGGGCCGCCAGGTGGGCGGGCCAGCTGGGTCGGCCAGGTAAGCGGCTGGGCCTCTCTCTCTCTCTCTGCCCTTTTCTAATTTCCTTTCTGTTTTGCTATTTTCTGTAATTTGTTTTGATTTAGTTTTAGAAACTAAATCATTTTTATAAATCCTGAAAATAGTTTTGGGCATTAACTGAGATATTACAGAGGCCCTTAGCTATTTACAGAATATGTTGGAGCAATTAAAATTATTTATAGAATTTAAGTGCCCCAATTCAAATACAATATGGGTTAATTCAAATACCAAAATGTCTGGAAAAATATTCATCATCTCTGGATATGGTTTTCACCTTTTTCCATTAATCATGAACATTTTTGCAAACCAGTTTGGGTTCTTTGAAAATATTTTGAAGTTGAACCTATTTGCATTGTTTCAGTACTAGGGGTTCGATCAATCCCCATTTCAAATTTCATGAAATTTAAACATGATGCATGGATGCAATGCCACATGTTACAAGCAAACTCTAGGGCTGTGACAACTCACCCCCACTAAACAAGAATCTCGTCCCGAGATTCAAGTCGTGAGGTAAGAAGACAGAGGGGTCGCAAGCTATCACAATCTTCATGATCCAATTTCCCTTCTTGAAGATGTTGACTCATTGCTTCAAATCGATCTTGACGTCTTTGCTTTCGAGATCTTCATTCAACATGATAACAAGAGGAGAAGGAAAACTCTAGAAGGATCGATCTCCTCGAAGATCGAACAACTTAGGATCAACTCATGGATTGAGACATGGAAACATCTCGGGAGCTGAGAGGCAAAACTTGCATCAGGAGCGACAGAAGAAACAACTTGACGAGGGTTTCAAAGTGGCGAGGAAATTGCCATGATCCATAACGGGGCACCTCAGGGAAGGTGACTCGAGGAACTATTCCCCTAGGTGGCAAAAAGAATTACTTTTGATACAAGATCATTGAAATTCCTTGTACCAGCCTAGGGCAACCACAAACGATCGTGTGAACGAATTCGAAGGAATGGCATACCCATACCAGAATGGATGATGTGGACTACCTTGTTGAAGACAACGCAATGGATGACTTTTGCTTATCACCGGAAATGGATGGAACCCAAGGTAGAATGGCACAATGGCGGTGCAAGATGGGAACAACTTGTAGATGTTGGGAATGTTCCAATCATCATATCTGCCTGATATTCAGATCTGGTTGGTGATAGGATACTTCAGACTCAGCATGTCTGAAAAGGAAGCTTGCAACACAAATCGACGAGATGACGTTGCGAGAGTCTTGGGAAATGAACTACGATAGCAAGCTCCAAAACATGAGCTGGTTCTGCTACACACATATGAACATGTTGTCCCAGACAAGTATTATCACATAGTAGTCTTAAGATAAAACACTACCGAGTTCTGGTTGGGAATCACCATCAAGGATATCGAAGCCCTTGCATAAGTCCGGATCCTAAGAAGGAACTTCTTCTCATTGAACAAATCAATCAGTGGCTTGGTGTGCTAGGAACACATATGGAGTGGAGGTAATTAATCTACCAGACCATATAATACTTCGCACGTATGCATGACTGATTTGGGATGATTCCAAGGGAAACAAAACAAACCTTTCTCGAACTCACGGCGGCGACTTGCAATAATGCACATGAATTCAAGGAAGTCACTTCTTCCATCCAAGCATAAGCTTCATGATCGGAACACGAAGGCATTGCTTACAAAGTTTCCAACACTAGGATGATGTTCAACATGACTTATGGGGGAGAAAAAATACTGCTGATGGGCTCAACAATAGCTCATCGGAATTTCCATATCACTGGACTTCCACCATCATGTGAACACGGTGATAGCATTGGTCAGACCAAAGGATGTAATGGTGTATGCTCGAGGAATCAACCACGAGTAAGACAACGTTACGAATATCGTTGGTTCTGATTTGACTTGATGATAGCCCATACTTAAGTCAAAGTTTTGACAAGGCAATAGATCCAACAACTGATCACGAGGACCAATCGATGAAGATATCATCTTTCTTCAACACACACAGACACGAGGATATCTCTTCGGAACGAACTAAGTTAGACAAGCTTTTATCTTCCAACTCTCCAAGTTGTTGTCTAGCTTAATCAACTAGCTCAGGGATATCCAACACAGATTCTTGGAGAAGGGGTGATTTATAAGAAAACCAACTTGATCACGAACTCAACATAACGGTCAGGTGACAACCTGGTAATACTTCCGAGAAGATATTCGGAAAATCATGAACCACCGATATGATACTAAGCTCGAGATCAATCTTGCTTTTCAGGGCAAGACGATATGCTCAAATAAGAAAGGATTGACACTGTCCTAACTCATCGATCGAAGGGTGCACCAACAAGAATGGACTTGGTAGCACGATCAGTCCTAGGATGATGATTTGATAACCAACACGCTAAGAATGAGAATAGTGTCCATTAACTACCACGCAACGATGTTGCTGGGAGTATCGATTTCACACATCACGATTCACTTGTCGGCGATCCGGTTACAATAACACGAAACCGAGGAATGAACAATGATGGCAAGAAGTATCACTAAATCAATAATTCATAAGAGGTGGTGCAATTCTCATGACATTCTTGATAAGGAAGAAGGTGACACTCCACGGTAGAACAGAACAAAAGCTGGATTGGTATTTTGATCTGCAGAATACAACTGCTTTGACCCAATCCTGGATATGGATGAGGTACTGGAGTTTGTTTCTCCTAGTCATTCCGGAACAGAACGACTTGACGGGCCACAAGAATAATAGGCATCGTTAAACGATTGCACACATATTCTTGACTATCAATTGACAGACGAGGGCCAGAAAATAACTAAAGAGGGACAACTCAAGGAACATATGATTTTCTGAGTTGTGGAGGCATGGATTAGTATGTCAAACGAGTTCAACGAATTTCTTCCGGATAATCCATGCGGAGAGGTAGGACTGGCAGATTCACAATTATGGATGGAGAACTCCTCAAGAGTACTCTGGTTGTGATCTTTTGGTTCAACAAAACTTCTTCCATATGCAGTTCATGGTATTTGGAAGAATGATATACCACGGACCTCGATGACTATCGCAAAGGTTACTAATATCCTAAAGGAACTAGCAACACTATCAACATGAAGTAAGTAGGGTGAATCTCGGGTCAAGAACCCAGGAGTAGATTACCTACTACTAAATGGCATCACGGGATGCTTTCGAGAATGGTGGCCAGAATCATCACACCAGGAACACATAGCATTGCTAGATTACTAGATGACTCCCTAAAACACCTAGGGTCATAATAGTAGCTCCAACATATATGTCTAGGCAATAGAGTACCTCAACTGACTGGTTAGTGTGCTTATTCTGACCAAAAGGACACCGGGAACGGAAAGAAAGGATTTGCAAATGCATCAGACTCTTTAGAAACCTGGGATGACTCGGACAGCATAACGGCTGTAAATGCTCAAAAAGATTTGAGACATCATGCAAAATGGTGGCATAACCACTTAATAACACAATATCAATGTTATGAGATCAGCTATGAACATACGGAAGTAATAGAAACTGAACTGGGGCTTAAAACCAACAATCTTAAAAGTCTATGGATTAGTAACACGTCATCCTGATAGATAGATGAGAAGCCTAGTTCCTAAACCCCGTAGAAGAGAAGAGGTTGACTCAGATCAGAAGGCCATGAGGTATAAGGAGTAAAAAGAGCCTTACGTTCCCTTCCACAATCAATTCCCCTATATAACTAAAGCATTTCTAGACACAACTTCGACCAGTTTGGCTTGGTAATCCTACAGGCAGTCAGGCTCTGATACCAACGCTGTCAGGACCCCGATTCTAAGTCACACCGATCCAGCATGTAACACATCATATCACTTTGCGGCCTCACGCACGGTATTCCCACGGGTGCCACCTTACCTGGCCCGGGACCGTTTGCGCCTTTTGACTCACGTATATGATAGTGTCGCTAGCATCCATATGACAAAGAACCCGGGCCGACATGGCTAGTCGTGAACCCAAGGCGGCACTAACCCATGAGGACAGGCATACATGAATCACATCGAGCATGTCGGTCAACAATGTATAAATCCGGGCTATAGCACTGGGCTAACAGGACTCCGGTAACCCGGGCTGTAGCAGGCTAGGCAGGACTCCGGATAACACCGCGTGACATTTCCCCGAAGGGACAGATACAGGATCGACGTGAATCACATGCCGGCCAGTCAAGTGTTCCGAGCAGTAGTGCTGGGCTAGCAGGACTCCGGTGAACCGGGCTGTAGCGGACTACTATCGCTCAGAAGCACTAGACAACATTTCCCCATATGATAGGCTGCCAAGGATAGGCAACTAGATAGTCGGATCCCACTCATACCAAGCATTTCAATCATACACACAATATGCCCGATATGAGTAAATACAACATGGCATCACAACATAACTCTACGACTCAAAGTATTTATTCATTAGGCTCCGAAGAGCAAGATATTACAAACATGGGTCTCATGACCCAACAATCAGAGCATACAAGTCAAAGCACATGCGGAAGCTTAACACGTCTGAGTACAGACATCTACAAATGAAAAAGGCTGAGAAGCCTGACTATCTACCAGATCCTGCCGAGGGCACAAGATCGTAGCTGAGGTAACAAGCTAAACGTCGAAGTCCACGCGGAACTACTAGCGAGACTGACGTCTCTCTGCAAAAACATAGAATAGGCAAACGTGAGTACAAATGTACTCAACAAGACTTACATCAGAACTAGCTACATATGCATCAGTTTCAATAAAGGGGGTGGTGGAGTTTGACTGCAGCAAGCCAGCTTTGACTCGGTGGCTATCCTGAACTACGACTGCAAGCAACTCTTTGAGGTGGCGCACACGAGTCCACATATTCACCATATCAATACACCACTATGGATCCGCTCCCGTCTCCCTACGAGAAGGCCATCCATATCACTCACGCTTATCTTGCGCATTTTAGAGTATCCACTTTCACTTGTCTATGAACTGTTATAGGCAACCCAGAAGTCCATTACCGCGGACACGGCTATTCGAATAGATGATGTTAACCCTGCAGGGTTGTACTTCTTCATACATGTTTCCACCACTTAGCGTCTGCACACGACATGTGCTCGGCAGACTTCAAGCGAAAGCCGACGTGGGTGTAGACCACGTGTTGGAAATATGCCCTAGACGCAATGATAAAAGCATTATTATTATATTTCCTTATTCATGATAATTGTCTTTATTCGTGCTATAATTGTGTTATCCGGAAATCGTAATACATGTGTGAATAACAGACAACAACATGTCCCTAGTGAGCCTCTAGTTGACTAGCTCGTTGATCAACAGATAGTCATGGTTTCCTGACTATGGACATTGGATGTCATTTGATAACGGGATCACATCATTAGGAGAATGATGTGATGGACAAGACCCAATCCTAAACATAGCATAAGATCGCATAGTTCGTTTGCTAGAGTTTTCCAATGTCAAGTATCCTTTCCTTAGACCATGAGATCGTGTAACTCCCGGATACCGTAGGAGTGCTTTGGGTGTGCCAAACGTCACAACGTAACTGGGTGACTATAAAGGTATGCTACGGGTATCTCTGAAAGTGTCTGTTGGGTTGACATGGATCGAGACTGGGATTTGTCACTCCGCTTGACGGAGAGGTATCACCGGGCCCTCTCGGTAATGCATCATCATAATGAGCTCAGTGTGATCAAAGTGTTTGATCACGGGATCATGCATTACGGTACGAGAAAAGTATCTTGCCAGTAACGAGATTGAACGAGGTATTGGGATACCGACGATCGAATCTCGGGCAAGTAAAATACCGATTGACAAAGGGAATCGTATACGGGATTAATTGAATCCTCGACATCGTGGCTCATCCGATGAGATCATCGTGGAGCATGTGGGAGCCAACATGGGTATCCAGATCCCGCTGTTGGTTATTGCCCGAGAGCCGTCTCGGTCATGTCTGCATGTCTCCCGAACCCGTAGGGTCTACACACTTAAGGTTCGGTGACGCTAGGGTTGTGAAGATATGTATATGTAGTAACCCGAATGTTGTTCGGAGTCCCGGATGAGATCCCGGACGTCACGAGGAGTTCCGGAATGGTCCGGAGGTAAAGATTTATATATATGAAGTCTTGTTTTGGTCGCCGGAAAAGTTTCACACTTTATCGGTATTGTACCGGGAGTGCCGAAAGGGGTCCGGGGGTCCACCGGGGTGGTCCACCTGCCCCGGGGGGCCACATGGGCTATAGGGGGTGCGCCCTGGCCTATATGGGCCAAGGGCACCAGCCCCAAGAGGCCCATGCGCCAAGAAGACTTGGAGAGGGAAGAGTCCAAAGAGGGGAAGGCACCTCCGAGGTGCCTTGGGGAGGATGGACTCCTCCCCCTCTTGGCCGCACCCCTTCCTTGGAGGAAGGGGCAAGGCTGCGCCCTCCCCCCTCTCATGCGCCTATATAAAGGGAGGGGAGGGAGGGGTGGCCGCACCGATAAGCCCTGGCGCCTCCCTCCTCCCTGCAACACCTCCTCCTCCTCCCGTAGTTGCTTAGCGAAGCCCTGCCGGAGTTCTGCTGCATCCACCACCACGCCGTCGTGCTGCTGGATCTTCATCAACCTCTCCTTCCCCCTTGCTGGATCAAGAAGGAGGAGACGTCACGCTTTCCGTACGTGTGTTGAACACGGAGGTGCCGTCCGTTCGGCACTAGATCATCGGTGAATTGGATCACGGCGAGTACGACTACCTCATCCACGTTCACTCGAACGCTTCCGTTGGGATCTACAAAGTGGTATGTAGATGCTATCTAATCTGAATACTCGTTGCTAGATGAACTCATAGATAGATCTTGGTGAAACCGTAGGAAAATTTTTTGTTTTCTGCAATGTTCCCCAACAGTGGCATCATGAGCTAGGTCTATGCGTAGTTCTCTATTGCACGAGTAGAACACAATTTGTTGTGGGCGTAGATGTTCTCAACTTTCTTGCCGCTACTAGTCTTATCTTGCTTCAGCGGTATTGTGGGATGAAGCGGCCCGGACCAACCTTAGACGTACTCTTACGTGAGACCGGTTCCACCGACTAACATGCACTAGTTGCATAAGGTGGCTGGCGGGTGTCTGTCTCTCCCACTTTAGTTGGAGCGGATTCGATGAAAAGGGTCCTTATGAAGGGTAAATAGAAGTTGAAAAATCACGTTGTGGTTTTCACGTAGGTAAGAAAACGTTCTTGCTAGAACCCTAATTCAGCCACTAAAACTTGCAACAACAATTAGAGGACGTCTAACTTGTTTTTGCAGCAAGTGCTTTGTGATATGATATGGCCAAAGTTGTGATGTATGATGAATGATCTATATGTGATGTATGAGATGTTCATGCTATTGTAATAGGAATCACGACTTGTATGTCGATGAGAATGACAACCGGCAGGAGCCATAGGAGTTGTCTTTATTTTTTTGTATGACCTGCGTGTCATTGAGAAACGCCATGTAAATTACTTTACTTTATTGCTAAACGTGTTAGCCATAGTAGTAGAATTAATAGTTGGCGAGCAACTTCATGGAGACACGATGATGAAGATCATGATGATGAAGATCATGGTGTCAAGCCGGTGACAAGATGATCATGGAGCCCCAAGATGGAGATCGAAGGAGCTATGTGATATTGGCCATATCATGTCACGTTTATTATTTGATTGCATGTGATGTTTATCATGTTTTGCATCTTGTTTACTTAGAACGACGGTAGTAAATAAGATGATCCCTCATAATAATTTCAAGAAAGTGTTCCCCCTAACTGTGCACCGTTGCGACAGTTCGTTGTTTCGAAGCACCACGTGATGATCGGGTGTGATAGATTCTAACGTTCACATACAACGGGTGTAAGACAGATTTACACACGCAAAACACTTAGGTTGACTTGACGAGCCTAGCATGTATAGACATGGCCTCGGAACACAGAAGACCGAAAGGTCGAGCATGATTCGTATAGAAGATACGATCAACATGAAGATGTTCACCGATGTTGACTAGTCCGTCTCACGTGATGATCGGACACGGCCTAGTTGACTCGGATCATGTAATACTTAGATGACTAGAAGAGGGATGTCTATCTAAGTGGGAGTTCATTAAATAATTTGATTAAATGAACTTTATTATCATGAACTTAGTCTAAATATTTACAATATGTCTTGTAGATCAAATGGCCAACGTAGTCCTCAACTTCAACGCGTTCCTAGAGAAAACCAAGCTGAAAGACGATGGTAGCAACTATACGGACTGGGTCCGGAACCTGAGGATCATCCTCATAGCTGCCAAGAAAGATTATGTCCTACGAGCACCGCTGGGTGACGCACCTATTCTCCCTGCAGAACAAGACGATATGAACGCTTGGCAGTCACGCTGCGATGATTACTCCCTCGTTCAGTGCGGCATGCTTTACAGCTTAGAGCCGGGGATCCAAAAGCGTTTTGAGAGACATGGAGCATATGAGATGTTCGAAGAGCTGAAAATGGTTTTCCAAGCTCATGCCCGGGTCGAGAGATATGAAGTCTCCGACAAATTCTTTAGCTGTAAGATGGAGGAAAATGGCTCTGTGAGTGAACACATACTCAAGATGTCTGGGTTGCACAACCGCTTGACTCAACTGGAAGTTAATCTCCCGGATGAAGCGGTCATTGACAGAATCCTCCAGTCGCTTCCACCTAGCTACAAGAGCTTTGTGATGAACTACAATATGCAGGGGATGGTAAAGACCATTCCTGAGGTATATGCTATGCTGAAATCAGCAGAGGTAGAAATCAAGAAGGAGCATCAAGTGTTGATGGTGAATAAAACCACTAAGTTCAAGAAGGGCAAGGGTAAAAAGAACTTCAAGAAGGACGGCAAGGAAGTTGCCGCGCCCGGTAAGCAAGTTGCCGGGAAGAAGCCAAAGAATGGACCCAAGCCCGAGACTGAGTGTTTTTATTGCAAGGGAAGTGGTCACTGGAAGCGGAACTGCCCCAAATACTTAGCGGACAAGAAGGCCGGCAAAATCAAAGGTATATGTGATATACATGTAATTGATGTGTACCTTACCAGTACTCGTAGTAGCTCTTGGGTATTTGATACCGGTGCAGTTGCTCACATTTGTAACTCAAAACAGGAGCTGCGGAATAAACGAAGACTGGCGAAGGACGAGGTGACGATGCGCGTCGGGAATGGTTCCAAGGTCGATGTGATCGCCGTCGGCACGCTACCTCTACATTTACCTACGGTATTAGTTTTAAACCTCAATAATTGTTATTTAGTGCCAAGTTTGAGCATGAACATTGTATCTGGATCTCGTTTAATTCGAGATGGCTACTCATTTAAATCCGAGAATAATGGTTGTTCTATTTATATGAGAGATATGTTTTATGGTCATGCTCCGATGGTTAATGGTTTATTCTTAATGAATCTCGTACGTGATGATACACATATTCATAGTGTGAACACCAAAAGAGTTAAAGTTGATAACAATAGTCCCACATATTTGTGGCACTGCCGCCTTGGTCACATAGGTGTCAAACGCATGAAGAAGCTCCATGCAGATGGACTTTTAGAGTCTCTTGATTATAAATCATTTGACACGTGCGAACCATGCCTCATGGGTAAAATGACCAAGACTCCGTTCTCAGGAACAATGGAGCGAGCAACCAACTTATTGGAAATCATACATACCGATGTGTGCGGTCCAATGAGTGTTGAGGCTCGCGGTGTCTATCGTTATGTTCTCACCCTCACTGATGACTTGAGTAGATATGGGTATGTCTACTTAATGAAACACAAGTCTGAGACCTTTGAAAAGTTCAAGGAATATCAGAGTGAGGTTGAAAATCAACGTGATAAAAAGATCAAGTTTCTACGATCAGATCGTGGAGGAGAATACTTGAGTCATGAATATGGCACGCACTTAAGAAAATGTGGAATAGTTTCACAACTCACGCCGCCTGGAACACCTCAGCGTAATGGTGTGTCCGAACGTCGTAATCGCACTCTATTAGATATGGTGCGATCTATGATGTCTCTTACCGACTTACCGCTATCTTTTTGGGGCTATGCTTTAGAGACTGCCGCATTCACTTTAAATAGGGCTCCGTCGAAATCCGTTGAGACGACACCGTATGAATTATGGTTTGGGAAGAAACCTAAGCTGTCGTTTCTAAAAGTTTGGGGATGCGATGCTTATGTCAAGAAACTTCAACCTGAAAAGCTCGAACCCAAGTCGGAAAAATGCTTCTTCATAGGATACCCTAAAGAAACTGTTGGGTATACCTTCTACCTCAGATCCGAAGGCAAGATCTTTGTTGCCAAGAATGGATCCTTTCTAGAGAAAGAGTTTCTCTCGAAAGAAGTAAGTGGGAGGAAAGTAGAACTTGATGAAGTGTTACCTCTTGAACCGGAAAATGGCGAAACTCAAGAAAACGTTTCTGAGGTGCCTGCACCGACTAGAGAGGAAATTAATGATGATGATCAAGATACTTCTAATCAAGCTCCTACTGAAATTCGAAGGTCCACAAGGACACGTTCCGCACCAGAGTGGTACGGCAACCCTGTCTTGGAAATCATGTTGTTAGACAACGATGAACCTTCGAACTATGAGGAAGCAATGGCGGGCCCGGATTCCGACAAATGGCTGGAAGCCATGAAATCCGAGATAGGATCCATGTATGAAAACGAAGTATGGACTTTGACTGACTTGCCGGTTGAACGGCGAGCGATAGAAAATAAATGGATCTTTAAGAAGAAGACAGACGCAGATGGTAATGTGACCATCTATAAAGCTCGTCTTGTCGCTAAGGGTTATCGACAAGTTCAAGGGGTTGACTACGATGAGACTTTCTCACCGGTAGCGAAGCTGAAGTCCGTCCGAATCATGTTAGCAATTGCCGCATTCTATGATTATGAAATATGGCAAATGGACGTCAAAACGGCATTCCTTAATGGTTTCCTTAAGGAAGAATTGTATATGATGCAGCCAGAAGGTTTTGTCGATCCTAAGAATGCTGACAAGGTGTGCAAGCTCCAACGCTCGATTTATGGGCTGGTGCAAGCATCTCGGAGTTGGAACATTCACTTTGATGAGATGATCAAAGCGTTTGGGTTTACGCAGACTTATGGAGAAGCCTGTGTTTACAAGAAAGTGAGTGGGAGCTCTGTAGCATTTCTCATATTATATGTAGACGACATACTTTTGATGGGAAATGATATAGAACTCTTGGACAACATCAAGGCCTACTTGAATAAAAGTTTTTCAATGAAGGACCTTGGAGAAGCTGCTTATATATTAGGCATCAAGATCTATAGAGATAGATCGAGACGCCTCATAGGTCTTTCACAAAGCACATACCTTGATAAGATATTGAAGAAGTTCAATATGGATCAATCTAAGAAGGGGTTCTTACCTGTGTTACAAGGTGTGAAATTGAGCTCAGCTCAATGCCCGACCACGACAGAAGATATAGAAGAGATGAGCGTCATCCCCTATGCCTCAGCCATAGGTTCTATTATGTATGCCATGTTGTGTACCAGACCTGATGTAAACCTTGCCGTAAGTTTGGTAGGAGGGTACCAAAGTAATCCCGGCAAGGAACACTGGACAGCGGTCAAGAATATCCTGAAGTACCTGAAAAGGACCAAGGAAATGTTTCTCGTTTATGGAGGTGACGAAGAGCTCGTCGTAAAGGGTTACGTTGACGCTAGCTTCGACACAGATCTGGATGACTCTAAGTGACAAACCGGATACGTGTATATTTTGAATGGTGGGGCAGTAAGCTGGTGCAGTTGCAAGCAAAGCGTCGTGGCGGGATCTACATGTGAAGCGGAGTACATGGCAGCCTCGGAGGCAGCACATGAAGCAATTTGGGTGAAGGAGTTCATCACCGACCTTGGAGTCATACCCAATGCGTCGGGGCCAATCAAACTCTTCTGTGACAACACTGGAGCTATTGCACTTGCAAAGGAGCCCAGGTTTCACAAGAAGACCAGGCACATCAAGCGTCGCTTCAACTCCATTCGTGAAAATGTTCAAGATGGAGACATAGAAATTTGTAAAGTACACACGGATCTGAATGTCGCAGATCCGTTGACTAAACCTCTCCCTAAGGCAAAACATGATCAGCACCAGGACTCTATGGGTGTTCGATTCATCACAATGTAACTAGATTATTGACTCTAGTGCAAGTGGGAGACTGTTGGAAATATGCCCTAGAGGCAATGATAAAAGCATTATTATTATATTTCCTTATTCATGATAATTGTCTTTATTCATGCTATAATTGTGTTATCCGGAAATCGTAATACATGTGTGAATAACAGACAACAACATGTCCCTAGTGAGCCTCTAGTTGACTAGCTCGTTGATCAACAGATAGTCATGGTTTCCTGACTATGGACATTGGATGTCATTTGATAACGGGATCACATCATTAGGAGAATGATGTGATGGACAAGACCCAATCCTAAACATAGCATAAGATCGCATAGTTCGTTTGCTAGAGTTTTCCAATGATGTGATGCGGAAGCTTAACACGTCTGAGTACAGACATCTACAAATGAAAAAGGCTGAGAAGCCTGACTATCTACCAGATCCTGCCGAGGGCACAAGATCGTAGCTGAGGTAACAAGCTAAACGTCGAAGTCCACGCGGAACTACTAGCGAGACTGACGTCTCTCTGCAAAAACATAGAATAGGCAAACGTGAGTACAAATGTACTCAACAAGACTTACATCAGAACTAGCTACATATGCATCAGTTTCAATAAAGGGGGTGGTGGAGTTTGACTGCAGCAAGCCAGCTTTGACTCGGTGGCTATCCTGAACTACGACTGCAAGCAACTCTTTGAGGTGGCGCACACGAGTCCACATATTCACCATATCAATACACCACTATGGATCCGCTCCCGTCTCCCTACGAGAAGGCCATCCATATCACTCACGCTTATCTTGCGCATTTTAGAGTATCCACTTTCACTTGTCTATGAACTGTTATAGGCAACCCAGAAGTCCATTACCGCGGACACGGCTATTCGAATAGATGATGTTAACCCTGCAGGGTTGTACTTCTTCATACATGTTTCCACCACTTAGCGTCTGCACACGACATGTGCTCGGCAGACTTCAAGCGAAAGCCGACGTGGGTGTAGACCACGTGTTGGAAATATGCCCTAGACGCAATGATAAAAGCATTATTATTATATTTCCTTATTCATGATAATTGTCTTTATTCGTGCTATAATTGTGTTATCCGGAAATCGTAATACATGTGTGAATAACAGACAACAACATGTCCCTAGTGAGCCTCTAGTTGACTAGCTCGTTGATCAACAGATAGTCATGGTTTCCTGACTATGGACATTGGATGTCATTTGATAACGGGATCACATCATTAGGAGAATGATGTGATGGACAAGACCCAATCCTAAACATAGCATAAGATCGCATAGTTCGTTTGCTAGAGTTTTCCAATGATGTGATGCGGAAGCTTAACACGTCTGAGTACAGACATCTACAAATGAAAAAGGCTGAGAAGCCTGACTATCTACCAGATCCTGCCGAGGGCACAAGATCATAGCTGAGGTAACAAGCTAAACGTCGAAGTCCACGCGGAACTACTGGCGAGACTGACGTCTCTCTGCAAAAACATAGAATAGGCAAACGTGAGTACAAATGTACTCAACAAGACTTACATCAGAACTAGCTACATATGCATCAGTTTCAATAAAGGGGGTGGTGGAGTTTGACTGCAGCAAGCCAGCTTTGACTCGGTGGCTATCCTGAACTACGACTGCAAGCAACTCTTTGAGGTGGCGCACACGAGTCCACATATTCACCATATCAATACACCACTATGGATCCGCTCCCGTCTCCCTACGAGAAGGCCATCCATATCACTCACGCTTATCTTGCGCATTTTAGAGTATCCACTTTCACTTGTCTATGAACTGTTATAGGCAACCCAGAAGTCCATTACCGCGGACACGGCTATTCGAATAGATGATGTTAACCCTGCAGGGTTGTACTTCTTCATACATGTTTCCACCACTTAGCGTCTGCACACGACATGTGCTCGGCAGTTCAAGCGAAAGCCGACGTGGGTGTAGACCACGTGTTGGAAATATGCCCTAGACGCAATGATAAAAGCATTATTATTATATTTCCTTATTCATGATAATTGTCTTTATTCGTGCTATAATTGTGTTATCCGGAAATCGTAATACATGTGTGAATAACAGACAATAACATGTCCCTAGTGAGCCTCTAGTTGACTAGCTCGTTGATCAACAGATAGTCATGGTTTCCTGACTATGGACATTGGATGTCATTTGATAACGGGATCACATCATTAGGAGAATGATGTGATGGACAAGACCCAATCCTAAACATAGCATAAGATCACATAGTTTGTTTGCTAGAGTTTTCCAATGATGTGATGCGGAAGCTTAACACGTCTGAGTACAGACATCTACAAATGAAAAAGGCTGAGAAGCCTGACTATCTACCAGATCCTGCCGAGGGCACAAGATCATAGCTGAGGTAACAAGCTAAACGTCGAAGTCCACGCGGAACTACTAGCGAGACTGACGTCTCTCTGCAAAAACATAGAATAGGCAAACGTGAGTACAAATGTACTCAACAAGACTTACATCAGAACTAGCTACATATGCATCAGTTTCAATAAAGGGGGTGGTGGAGTTTGACTGCAGCAAGCCAGCTTTGACTCGGTGGCTATCCTGAACTACGACTGCAAGCAACTCTTTGAGGTGGCGCACACGAGTCCACATATTCACCATATCAATACACCACTATGGATCCGCTCCCGTCTCCCTACGAGAAGGCCATCCATATCACTCACGCTTATCTTGCGCATTTTGAGTATCCACTTTCACTTGTCTATGAACTGTTATAGGCAACGCAGAAGTCCATTACCGCGGACACGGCTATTCGAATAGATGATGTTAACCCTGCAGGGTTGTACTTCTTCATACATGTTTCCACCACTTAGCGTCTGCACACGACATGTGCTCGGCAGACTTCAAGCGAAAGCCGACGTGGGTGTAGACCACGTGTTGGAAATATGCCCTAGACGCAATGATAAAAGCATTATTATTATATTTCCTTATTCATGATAATTGTCTTTATTCGTGCTATAATTGTGTTATCCGGAAATCGTAATACATGTGTGAATAACAGACAACAACATGTCCCTAGTGAGCCTCTAGTTGACTAGCTCGTTGATCAACAGATAGTCATGGTTTCCTGACTATGGACATTGGATGTCATTTGATAACGGGATCACATCATTAGGAGAATGATGTGATGGACAAGACCCAATCCTAAACATAGCATAAGATCGCATAGTTCGTTTGCTAGAGTTTTCCAATGTCAAGTATCCTTTCCTTAGACCATGAGATCGTGTAACTCCCGGATACCGTAGGAGTGCTTTGGGTGTGCCAAACGTCACAACGTAACTGGGTGACTATAAAGGTATGCTACGGGTATCTCTGAAAGTGTCTGTTGGGTTGACATGGATCGAGACTGGGATTTGTCACTCCGCTTGACGGAGAGGTATCACCGGGCCCTCTCGGTAATGCATCATCATAATGAGCTCAGTGTGATCAAAGTGTTTGATCACGGGATCATGCATTACGGTACGATAAAAGTGACTTGCCAGTAACGAGATTGAACGAGGTATTGGGATACCGACGATCGAATCTCGGGCAAGTAAAATACCGATTGACAAAGGGAATCGTATACGGGATTAATTGAATCCTCGACATCGTGGTTCATCCGATGAGATCATCGTGGAGCATGTGGGAGCCAACATGGGTATCCAGATCCCGCTGTTGGTTATTGCCCGAGAGCCGTCTCGGTCATGTCTACATGTCTCCCGAACCCGTAGGGTCTACACACTTAAGGTTTGGTGACGCTAGGGTTGTGAAGATATGTATATGTAGTAACCCGAATGTTGTTCGGAGTCCTGGATGAGATCCCGGACGTCACGAGGACTTCTGGAATGGTCCGGAGGTAAAGATTTATATATAGGAAGTCTTGTTTTGGTCGCCGGAAAAGTTTCACACTTTATCGGTATTGTACCGGGAGTGCCGAAAGGGGTCCGGATGTCCACCTGCCCCGGGAGGCCACATGGGCTATAGGGGGTGCGCCCTGGCCTATATGGGCCAAGGGCACCAGCCCCAAGAGGCCCATGCGCCAAGAAGACTTGGAGAGGGAAGAGTCCAAAGAGGGGAAGGCACCTCCGAGGTGCCTTGGGGAGGATGGACTCCTCCCCCTCTTGGCCGCACCCCTTCCTTGGAGGAAGGGGCAAGGCTGCGCCCTCCCCCCTCTCATGCGCCTATATAAAGGGAGGGGAGGGAGGGGTGGCCGCACCGATAAGCCCTGGCGCCTCCCTCCTCCCTGCAACACCTCCTCCTTCTCCCGTATTTGCTTAGCAAAGCCCTGCCGGAGTTCTACTGCATCCACCACCACGCCGTCGTGCTGCTGGATCTTCATCAACCTCTCCTTCCCCCTTGCTGGATCAAGAAGGAGGAGACGTCACGCTTTCCGTACGTGTGTTGAACACGGAGGTGCCGTCCGTTCGGCACTAGATCATCGGTGAATTGGATCACGGCGAGTACGACTACCTCATCCATGTTCACTCGAACGCTTCCGTTGCGATCTACAAAGTGGTATGTAGATGCTATCTAATCTGAATACTCGTTGCTAGATGAACTCATAGATAGATCTTGGTGAAACCATAGGAAAAAAATTTGTTTTCTGCAACGTTCCCCAACACCACGACCTACCTAAACACTCAAGTCTCTAGTCCAGGTTTATCGCCTATTCAGGTTCCATCCGCAGGGAGTCCGGCCGAGGTTTCCACATACGGCCCCGAACGATGTGTACAGGGTTCCGAGACACCAAACGAGCGCCCGGCTGGCCCGGCCACATGCCTACCGCAACACAGCCCACCCCTACGGTCAGCGCTGCGTGCGGCCCCCAGCATACTACAAACACCAGAAACTACTTGCAACTCCTGGACAGAGGACTAGGGTGGTTAAGAAGTCGAGCGGGGTCATATTTCAGGGCCCAATGCATGGTAGTAGCTGTTTCATGGATCACAAACACAGAACTCAGTTCCTGAGGACGGCTTCAATGAGACAACCCACCATGTACTCCTACATGGCCTCTCACCGATACCTTTACCAAATCGTGTTCACACACTTATCTCACACACAATAGGACATGTTCATCACCATTCCAATTCATCCCCGATGAATCAGACCTGACTCAACTCTAAGCAGTAGCAGGCATGACAAACAAGCAAGAATGAGTAGGCACAACAGGGCTCAAACAACTCCTACTCATGCTAGTGGGTTTCATCTATTTACTTTGGAATGACAGGTCATGCAGAGGACAAAGGGGTTCAGCTACCGCAACAAGTAACACATGATTCGTTGTTGTCCTAATGCAGTAAAAGAGAGCAGGAGCGAGAGAGTGGGTTTGTATCGGAATGAGCAAGGGGGTTTTGCTTGCCTGGCACTTCTGAAGATAATACAGCTCTTCATCGGTGTCATCGAACTCATCGCCGGAACATCGTCTATCGAGAGGGGACAGTTACCGGCAAACAAGAAGGATAACACAATCAATGCAATGCGACAATATGATGCATGATCATGACATGGCAAAATGAATGTGTTTGAGCTAATGCAACTAGCAGCAGTTTAAATGAAGTTGGTTTGAATACTAGGTTCAATTTCAAACTCCATGTGTGCTTATTTAAATGTCATTATGCAAATTGTTCTGTACAGCAACCCTAGGTTTTCCAAACATGCATGAAAATTCCATAAACAGATTCCTTGAATTTTTCTGATAATTTTTCATATATAATTTATCTTATTTGGAGTTATAGATAATTTTCTATGAATTTTAGAAGTTTTGGGCATTTTCTGGATTTTCTGGATTATTTTAAATACAGAAATTATTTACTGTGTCAGCATGACGTCACAGTGACATCAGCAAGTCAACTGGGCGGTCCAGGTCAAACCTGGACGGTGGGACCCGCGTGTCAGTGTAATTAGTTTAACACAATACGGTTAGTACTAATCCTACTTAATTAGCAGGGCTAGGTCCCATTTGTCAGTCCGGCGGGGTCAAAGGTCAAACCTCCTGGTCAGCGGGGTCAACTCGCCGGCGTTTAGCTGCCGGCGAGGCTAAACGCGGCGGTGCAGGTGCGGGTTCGACGTACAGGGCACCGTCCGGGGCGCCGTTGGGCTCTATGGCTAGCTGGGAGTGAGCCGCGGCGGGTGGTGCAGGCAGTTGGGCTCAGGGTCGCCGGAAAAGGCGCCGGCGACGTGTTTGGCGGCGGCCGGAGCTCGGGCGCGCTCGGGAACGCGGTTGTAGTGGCCGTGGCGATGTGAGTTTAACACCTACGGTGTCTACGTGGTGCGATGAGTGCGATGGGCGCATGCCCAGAACCAAATGGTCACCGGAGCATTACCGGCGACGAGCGCGGCGGCGGCGAGTTTCGGTCAACAAGGGGGCGACGGCTACGGCGTGTGAGAGCGAGAACGGAGAGGGGGAGAAGGGGCAGGAGCTCACGGTGAGTGCAGGGATGGCCTCGGCGTGCCCGGGGAAGCACCGGAGCGAGCGGGGCGGCGAGAGGGATCTCCGGCGACCGGAGGTTGAAGAGGAGCTCGGGTCGTCGCTTGGGGGCGTTCGGCGTCGCGCGAGTTGACGAAGAGGCGCGGGGAATGGAGGTGGAGCTCCTGGGCAAGGCTCTGCGGCGAGAAGGGGACGGTGGCTACGCGGGCAGCGAGCGGCGGCGACGAGCTCCGCTCGGTCTAGCGAGAGAGAGAGCAGCAGGGGAGGGAACGAGGACGAGAGAGAGTGAGAGGGTCGAGGGAAGTGCGTGGCAGCGCCAGGGAGGGCCAGGGCGAACCGGCAAGCAGGAGGTGGCCGTCGGTGGCCGTGCGCGCGGCGGCCACGCGCCTCTCGTCCTCCTGGCAGGGAGGAAGACGACAGGGGGGGTGGCGGTGGTGGGCTCGGCCGCCAGGTGGGCTGGCCAGCTGGGTCGGCCAGGTAAGCGGCTGGGCCTCTCTCTCTGCCCTTTTCTAATTTCCTTTCTGTTTTGCTATTTTCTGTAATTTGTTTTGATTTAGTTTTAGAAACTAAATCATTTTTATAAATCCTGAAAATAGTTTTGGGCATTAACTGAGATATTACAGAGGCCCTTAGCTATTTCCAGAATATGTTGGAGCAATTAAAATTATTTATAGAATTTAAGTGCCCCAATT
This sequence comes from Aegilops umbellulata, assembly GCA_032464435.1. Lineage (NCBI taxonomy): Eukaryota > Viridiplantae > Streptophyta > Magnoliopsida > Poales > Poaceae > Aegilops > Aegilops umbellulata. Next base: position 9,954,458 of record CP136057.1, read on the forward strand.
CAAATACAATATGGGTTAATTCAAATACCAAAATGTATGGAAAAATATTCATCATCTCTGGATATGGTTTTCACCTTTTTCCATTAATCATGAACATTTTTGCAAACCAGTTTGGGTTCTTTGAAAATATTTTGAAGTTGAACCTATTTGCATTGTTTCAGTACTAGGGGTTCGATCAATCCCCATTTCAAATTTCATGAAATTTAAACATGATGCATGGATGCAATGCCACATGTTACAAGCAAACTCTAGGGCTGTGACATGTTTTTATTAGGGCATGTATAACAGAGCATTCAGAAACGGTTTTACGGCATCAAAAGGCGGGTTTTATGGGCATCAGAAATGCTTTTACGGTAATAGATTATGTAAAAATAGGGCACCAGAAAAAATTATACCGTAGCAGGATGTAAAATAGGATACCCAAATAATTTTTTCATGGAAGCCGGCTATGACATCGTGGTTTGTCGACAACCATGACTTGACGCGGGTATGTCACAGGTTAAGTGGCCCATCCCCAACCCTTGAGATTCAACCGTCGTTGATCTCATCCATGACCCTATCTCTGATCTCCTCTGCCTCGCTGTCAAAAATTTGCCATCCTTCACGGCCATTGAACCCCTTTTGTTACTTCTAAAGGACATGTTCTACGTCGCTGGCTTGGCATCCTCAGCTGCCAAATCAGACATCATCGACAACGACCACGAGGAGGGCACCCGCTCCGGCTCTTCCAAAGGGAAAGAGCCCATCTGCGACATCAGGGAGGGCACCCTACAGCCGTGCTCTTTCAAGAGGAAGGAGCCATCTACGACAACAGATAGGGTCACCAAGAGTCATGGGAAGGAATCCATCTGTAACAAGTGAGGAAACCCATTTTGCCGTGCCTCTTTCGAAGGGGGGAAACAGCATATGATCGTGCTAGTAGCTTTTGCCATACTATGTTTTAACCATGCCATGCTTCAATTGCTATATTTGGTTATTTGTAGTATGCCTTATTTATTTCAGTTATTCACAGTGTGATGTTCTATATATGCAAGAATGTACTATGCAATTCAATTTCATCAACACTGGTTTCAACGGCCAAAATTGGTTCCTGTTAAAGCTAGTGTAGTTAACATGACCCCTGTTTATTTCAGTTTTTTCACAATGTGATGTGCAATTATACAATTTGATGTTTAAGCACAAGTTTAGTTCTATGCAATTTCAACAATACCACTATGACACTAGTGCAGAACCGGGCTATAGCACCAGTTCGTAAGGCCCTTTAGTACCGATTCTGTAACCGGCACAAAAGGGTGAGGACTAAAGCCCCCTCCCCCTTTAGTACCGGTTCAGCAAGAACCGCCACTAAAGGGCCACCACGTGGCACGAGTCAGCGTCGGGGGCGGGGAGACCTTTAGTACCGGTTGGTAATACCCTCCAGTACTAAAAGGTTTAGGGGGTTTTAGGTTTATGATTTCTTTTTCCTTTAATTTTGTGTTTTCCATTGAATTCTTTTTCATTTGCTGGTATTTTACGATACTACATATTATACACGTTATGCATACATATAAATAGAATTTCTTCTAGAACTGATCATATATAATCGAATGTCTCGCACCACCATTCACACATACACATGTATATATACAATTTGGTATATACAATTTCTCCTACATGGAGGCATTACCGCGGTAGCAGGTAATGGTATTCTCCTTTGGGATCTATGACCTGGTCGATCAAAAATCGCGCTATTTCCTCTTGAATTGCTCATACGCGATCCTCCAGTAGGAGCTTATCCCCCACCTCTTTGAACTTTAAAGAAGGATATCAATATGCTTGTATTAGTTGTGTGATTAAATATCGATAATGATGTAAAAATTATGAATAGTGTTCTGGCAAATGTACCCATAGCTGTCTAGCAGATGTGCTCCTTTCGGACGCTATCATGTGAATGTTCTCGCAAACGTAGTATGCACATAAATCAGTCCCCGGCACGTGCTTCATGGCCTTTACGAGAATATAATTCAACCAGATAATAATTAATCAAGCATGATAATTAATGGTATTGAAACTAGAATTAAAGATCTGGTAGCTAGCTAGTACTACTTAATTAATTACCTTGTATCGATACCAATACAACTTTTGTTTCCATTTACCTGGAACCTTTTTGATGAACTTTTGCCAAGTCCTAACCCGCCGGCAAAGAAAATGAATAAAGGAGTTATTAATTAGTTGATATCAGGAAATGACGAACTAAAGAGGCCGACATATAGTTCAATAATGATTGAAATTATATGTTGATTATCCCCTTCACGATTGAGTAGTCACTAACGTCTTTAAGTAGTGAGTCCAGTACTTCAACTTTTCCTTTTCTAACTTGAATGACTAACAAGATCCAGTGGAAACTGCATGTGCAAACGTTTGCATGTATAAATTAAGCAGACATCTGCATAACACTCATCAACTACCCTAAATTCTATACACTTATTAACATCTAGCTAGTAAGCAAAAACAGAATTTGTAGTACAAGACAGTGTGACTCACCCATAGTTGTAAGGAAGTAGTATATCTCGATTAGTATGGAGGCACTTCAAGAACTCTAGCATGTTTTTCTCTATGTCTGCTCGATACCAGTCTGCTCGATACCATTCATGTGTCCATGCCTTTTGATTAATGGTATTTGGGTCAATGAACCCAATGTCATAGCGTCCAGCTTTTTTCATTTCATAGATCTTCATCCTGCATAATACCACAGAAAAAAATATAGTGAGGATAATTACAGGTAATGATCAATGAGCACTACAGCTAGTTTGAGACTTAAATTATAGAAATAAATCACTTACAGACAATAGCAACTAACGATAGATTTGTCGAGTGTGTCTTGATTAAATAACTGAAACAGTTCTGTAAACTCTGCCTTGACTTTCACCATGAGGGACTCTCTATTGGTAGTCTTGGCAATTTTCATGTACCATTCATGCAATTCATACATTCTCGTTGAGAGCTTCTTGACCTCCTCAAGCTTGACCAAAGGTTCACCGCGGGCATATTTCTGTTTTTATGTCCTCCTCTCTAAGCGTATCTATGGGCTCAATCTCTAGGAGTTGATAAACAGTGATACCGAGCTCTGCAGCCTGCCTTCTATGCTCGTCGGTTATTACCAGCTGATCGGCGCTGGTACTCGCATGTGTTGGTACAATGAGCGGGGGGATCGATTGCACCGCCTGTTCTCCTAGTTGGGGAACAATTTTCCCGCTTTTTTTGGCAGCTGCTTGGCTCGAGCTCGAGCTCGACTCCTTCTTTTGTTGTGCTTGATGTGCCTTCCTGATTTGGCGCTCATAGTCTGAGTCAACAGGCTTGGGAGCTGGTGCTTTATAGCCATACGAATAAAGTGGTCAACGAAATCCTCAGGCACTTCCTCCTTTGGCGGCGGTGGCGGTTTAGGTCCAAAATGGGCGTCCAATTGGGCTCGCACTTCAGCTTCATTTTCCTCCGGAGTTAGGTCTTAAGGCCTCTTCGGAAGAGGCGCGAGGCTGCTTGGACCATATTGAAATTCCTTGCCTCCTGTACCTCTTGTACCTTGACTTGTACCGCTACGCACCATAGCTGCAACGGCTCTCTTCCGCTGTTGCTGAGGCGGTGGTGACGGCTGATGTGGCTGACTTGGAGGAGGAGGAGTGGGCTGACGCGGTGCCGGACTTGGAGCAGGAGGAGTGGCCTGACGCGGTGCCGGACTTGGACGAGGAGGAGTGGCCTGATGCGTTGGTGGGCTTGAAGGAGCAGGACTCTACTAAGGTGGTGGCTGATGACTTGGAGGAGTGGGAGTCTGCTGACGCGGTGGCGGACTTCGAGGAGTAGTCGGCTGACGCGGTGCCGATGGCCTTGGAAAGATGATGCAATCCTTTCTCCATAGGATGATACGATGTATGACCTATCCCAATGTGTGCTCCTCGTCACCTCCAGGAATGTCAAGCTCTAGCCTCGAATATTGGTCCACCACTTCATCAACCACGACACGAGCATAGCCAACTGGAATCGGGTTGCAATGGAAGGTTGCTTCAGGGGGATTTGTATAAGCAAGGGCGTCCGCCACCTTCATGGATATGTTCTTCATTTTGAAGTGTAGCTCACAATTAGTCTTCTCCATGATGTCATCCACAGGGTATCTATCCAGCAGTACCTCGCCCGGGGCGGAACCCACGCTGCTTCTCGGCATGGATAGGACGGTGCTATCCAATGCTGGATCATCCGCTAGCTGCTGTCGCTGCTGAGACCCCCTTTCTTGGCTAAGTAAGTCGATCTGATGTCGCTACCGTTGGAATTGGAGTGCCAACTCCTCGTGCGCTGATTCTAGGCCTTTAAGGCGTTCTGCTTCCTGCTTCCTCAGCTCCTCCTCCTGCTTCCTCTTCTTCTCCTCCTCCATCTTCCTTCTCGCACGGCTTCTGTAGTCGGTGTTCCAGTCTGCAAACCCCTCATACCACGGAACAACGCCTTTGCCTCGTCTTCTTCCCGGGTGTTCAGAATTTCCCAGGGCGCGCGTAAGCTCGTCATTCTCTCTATTGGGCGTGAACACCCCCGTTCGAGCCTCTTCTATTGCAACAAGTAACTTGTCGTCGGCTCCTTTGAGACTTACCTTCTTCAAAACCTGGCCTGTCTATGGGTCCAACGCCCCCCATGCGCATAGAACCAAGTCTGCACCTTTCCGGCCAGTTCAATATAACTGGAGTGACCCCTGCATCCAGCATCACTTCTTCAGACTTATCCCACTTGGGCCGGGCCACCGCGTAGCCACTTGGCCCTAGCCTATGGTAATGCTCCTTTTTCACGACATTGATCTTGTTTATTCTCGATCGTTCCTTAGCTAATTCCGATTCCTTGAATTTCACGAAAGTGGGCCAGTGTTCCCGTGAATTCTGGAGTCTTCTTTCCTTCTTGGACGTACTTGGCCCATATACTTTTCTTGTGGTTGCTGAATGCAGTCGCCATCTTCCTAAGAGCAGCGTCCTTGACTTTCTGCACATCTGTCTTTGTGAAATGATCTGGTAGGGTGAAATGTTCCATGAGAGATTCCCAAAGCCGATTTTTTGCTCTTTCGTCAACAAAAGTAAGATCTGGACGTTCCTTTGCTGGCTTTTCCCATTTATAGTGGAGATCGGGATTTGGTCGTTCACAAGAACTCCGCACTGACGAACGAACTTGCCCGCATTCATCTTAGGCTCGCTGGGTTTGCCATTAGGTTTGATGGCATCGATGTTGTACTTTACGCCATCGTTCTACTTTTTGGCCGCGCCTCGCACTGTCCTGCTGCATGTAGAAAATTTGCTCGATTCGGAGGGCTGAAAGAAGAAATATCGATTCGTTAATATATATATATATATATATATATATATATATATATATATATATATATATATATATATATATCATTTAAAACATGTGATGATCACCAGATGCATGCTTATATAAATATACCTCACTGGTCTTTGTTATTTCAAGATCAACATTTTCTTAGTCATCATAATCATAGTTCTAGACTTCATCAATTCGGTCGTCTTGATTGAATATCATATCACCCTCCCCGGTATTGTTCAGATATTGGGAGCCGTCATCTTGTTCATTCTGATCATCTGACCGACGAGGGGAGCGTATGATCTCGAACAGTGCCTCTTCTCCTTCTCTCCCGGTATTTTCCGCTAAAGCTTTTATTTAACTAATCCAGAAGAAATATAAAACAATTTAGTACGCGTCTCAAATAATAGTAGATAATTGATATGCATCTCGGATAATAGTAGATAGTATATATGCATCTTGAAAGATAAAACTGAATCATAGTAGATAATATGCATTATTGAATATAATCTCGAATACATCGTCTCGAATATTATCGAATACATCACTAGCTATCTAATATAGACTGAATACTATCGAATAATCTAGTTTACTCGCGGTTCCTGAGGCGCGGGCAGTGGACACCCAAAGGGAAGGAACCATCATAGGATCATAGCTTGGGTGAGATCTCCGAAGAACCTGCCAGGTATTGAAGAACCTGACGTCCATAGCAGCCATGTAGCGACGGACGTGCTCGTCCTCCTCCCTGACACGGCTCCCTCTGCACCGAAAGTGGCCCACGTGAACGCCACCAAAGTAGCTCCTGGTCGACGACAGGACCCGGAGCTAGGTTCCTCACCAAGCGGCGCGCCCCTGAAGGTAGCACCTCCCAGTGCCAGCCCGACGGAGCCCAGTCCCGGATATGGCTCCTTTGAAGCAGGACATCGTCGCGAATGGGTCGACGGTGAGGATGCGGGCCGGGCATCATTCACGTATAAAAAACTAAAAATATAACATTTGTAATTAACATTTATATATCTGAAATTCATCTAACATTTCTATAACTAAAAGTATAAAAAACTAAAAAAAACATGCATCTAACATTTATATATATATATATATATATCTATATATATATATATATATATGACTAAAAGTATCAAATACCTTAACTTTTTTATATACATCTAATCATCTAATGAAAGAAAATATCAAAATTCATCTAACTAACATTTCTATAACTAAAATTCATCTAACATTTCTATAACTAAAACTATAAAAAACAGAAAATAAGAAAATAAGAAAATATGTGTTGTATGTGTGTGCGTGTGTGTGTTTGATCATATGCATGTGTGTGTGTGTGTTTGTGTGTGGGCTTGATCTAGCTATGGGAGGGCGGCCATGGCGGCAGGGGCTCACAGCGGGGCGTCGGGGCGACGACGGCGACGGCGACGGCGTACGAGCTTGAGGGAGGGGCGGCGCACGACGGGTGCGGCGCGTCGGGGGCGTCGACGGCGACGGCGACGATGATGGCGTGGGACGGGGGCGGCGTACAGGGCGGCGGCGACGTCGAAGCAGAGGGAGGAGAGGAATTGGGAGAAGAAAACTGCAAATTTTCGTAAGTGCTGCTTATATAGGACGGGCCTTTAGTATCGGTTGGAGCCACCAACCGGTACTAAAGGTCAAATTTGGCCAGGCAAAGCAGCGGGAAGCGACCCCCTTTAGTACCGGGTCATGGCTGCAACCGGTACTAAAGACCCCCCTTTAGTACTGGTTGGAGCTACGACCCGATACTAAAGGGTGTGCTCTACCACCCCACGGTGCCAAAGTTTAGTCCCACCTCACCGAGCGAAGGACAGCCGCACTGGTTTATAAACCCAGTCGCGACTACTCCTTCGAGCTCCTCTCTAAAGTAGGCTTCTGGGCCTACCTCTCCTATGCTGTCCTGTTGGGCCTATTGGGCCTGCGGGCCTGCATCCTGGCCCAACTACAGGTTGGGTTTCAAGTCGTATGCAGGCCGCTGTGGCCCAGTAGGCGGGTTTTTTTATTTAGTTTTTTGCTTTTTTCTGCTTTATTTATTTTCTTTTATTTATTTCTAAGTTGTTTTTGTTGTATTTAGAGTTTCTTTGTGAATATTTTTGCTTTACGTACAAAAAATTACAAACTTTCTGTTAGTGCTAGTAGTTTTCAAATTTGAATAGTTTAAATTTGAATTATTTGAAGTTAGTGTGAATCACTAGTTTGTGAATAACTTTACTTTAAAAGTAGATTTTTTCAGTGATTCTTTTTCTTATGTTTAATATTAGTGTGTTTTATCATCATTTTAAATTTGGTAATACTTAGGTTATTTAAAATGATGAAATGCCTTTGTAACAGATGAGTTTTCGTTCAAAACCCTGATACTTCGAAAGAGATCGTCCATTTTGTACATGAAGTGCATCCAGTTTTTGCCGTAACCCTCTCAACTTTTTAGCACGTACTATGTGGGTGAAATGATGATACCATGCGAACTTTCAACCTTCAGAGTTCATTTGTAGTGTTTTTGAATTTCAGGGTCATTTAACTCAAAACCAATCAGTAAATGCATGAAAAATAGCAAATGAAGTCAGAAAGGGTTGAAAGTTGATGACGTGGCTTTCAATGGTGCATACTGAACGCACAAAAAGTCTGGAGTTGTAATAAGTTTAAAAAATGAAATGCCTTTGTAACAGATGAGTTTTCGTGTGAAATCCTGATACTTCGAAAGAGATTGTCCATTTTGTACACGAAGTGCATCCAGTTTTTGCCGTAACCCTTTTTACTTTTTTTGCACATTCTATGTCGGTGAAATGATGATACCATGCCAACTTTCAACCTTTCCAGAGTTCATTTGTAGTGCTTTTTAATTTCAAGGTCATTTAGCTCTAAAAAAATCAGTAAATGAGCTGAAAAATAGCAAATGAAGTCGGAAAGGTACACGTTTGTCCGAATCACAAAAGTACACGTTTCAAATGCCAAAACACATAACTACCCTAACTATTAGAAAGATTCCCTATGTTTTGCCCAAAGTGGGACTTTCCAGATATACAAGTCCGGAAACTCACTAGAGAAGAAAGTGATGACAGTGAAGCCGATCACATCCCAGAGTGGGATCTTTGGGTGTGAAACTTTTTCTTCGCGTGTGTCCCTTTGCGCCGTAACCATGGACAATATTCATCATTTAACTAGATGCTCGGGTCAATATTCACTGTGAATGGAGCAATTTCATCAAACTTTTCATAATCTTCTGACATGTCTGTCTTGTCATCCACTCCCACGATGTTTCTTATCCCTGAAAGAACTATGTGGTGCTTTGGCTCATCGTATGACGTATTCTCTTCCTTATATTTTCTTTGTCTCGGCTTGGTAGACATGTCCTTCACACAGAAAACCTGCGCCACATCATTGGCTAGGACGAATGGTTCGTCTGCGTACGCAAGACTGTTGAGATCCACTGTTGTCATTCCGTACTGCAGGTCTTTCGTTACCCTGCCGAGGGAGTCCTGGACTAAGGGGTCCTCGGGCGTCCGACCTGTTATCCATGGGCTGGACTGATGGGCTACGAAGACATGAAAGCCGAAGACTGCACCATGTCCGGATTGGACTCTACTTGGCGTGGAATGCAAGCTTGGCGACCGAAGATTCCTCCTTATATAAATGACTCCATGTAAACCCTAGATCCCCTTGCTGTCTATCTAAACCGAAGGGGATAGTCCGGAAAGGTCAACACATATACTCATTACCCTAGTCATAGGCTAGACTTCTAGGGTTTAGCCATTACGATCTCGTGGTAGATCAACTCTTGTAATACTCATATTCATCAAATCAATCAAGCAAGAAGTAGGGTATTACCTCCATAGAGAGGGCCCGAACCTGGGTAAACATCGTGTCCCCCGTCTCCTATTACCATCGATCCTAGACGCACAGTTCGGGACCCCCTACCCGAGATCCGCCGGTTTTGACACAGACATTGGTGCTTTCATTGAGAGTTCCACTATGCCGTCGATGAAAGGTTCGATGGCTCGCCTTGTCATTAAAGACAACATTACCGCCGAGGTAGCTCTGGCCCCGGGCCAAACCCTCCGGCTGGGCGACTTTACTATGATCGCCCGTTGGGCGCGGAGCCGACGATGACCTCTCGGGCCATCAAAAATCCCCTTCGCATCAACTCCGAGCACTCCAAGCAGATGGATCCGGTTAAGTTTTCGTCCTGAAACGAGCTCCTAGATCGCGTCGCCGCTATGGGAATCGCCACCGATTATGATCAGATCGGGCCTAAAACCGATCAGGGAGAAACCGAAACTCCAGTGGTCACCCGCCAGATTGCGGTAGCCGTGGTGCAGGACGGCGAGCCTTCTTCTATATTGAAGATGGACTATGTTCGAATCGCCGGTCATGAAGAGCCGGATAGTCACCCGCGAAAGGAGGCAACCAGCCCTCCAAACATAGCATCGGACGACGGTTCCAAACAATCAGAAGATATTCCGGAACCCGGACTGTCCAGTCCGGAAGGTCGTCAGACTCCGGACAATCAGTTAGGTCGGGGTTCGGATTTAATTCCACCCACTCACTCGGACATAGAGGCTCTCATGAGCATAAAACAGCAGTATTAGGAAAAGGTCCACCACTTCTGGGTCAGATTCCTCCTTGTCAAGGACAAGGTAAAAGATTGCTGTGACGAGGACGCAATATCAGTGTTCTGCAAAAATTGCATGGACGAAGGTATCCTCAACGCCATCAGTCTCCGCCGCATACTAAAATTTGCTGACTTAGCAACCATCATACAAAAATACTGCACGATGGAAAGCGCCTGGGAAACTCGGGCAGCTCGCTGGGAACCACCAGCCCCAACCCAACTTCCCCTACAGGCAAAAAGGGCGTACCCTCGTGGCATGCCCAGTCCAGTAGTCAAAAAACACAAAGCCACTATACGGCATGACACCGTTCGGGAAGGGTGGCTCGATGGCCCATGCAAAATACATACAACAACAGACATCGTGGCAACCCACAGCCTTAGAGCATGTTAGATACTACGATGCTACCTCTTGAGCACTGCGTTTTCCCCGAAGAGGAGAGGATGATGCAGTCAAGTAGCGTAAGTATTTCCCTCAGTTTTTTAGAACCAAGGTATCAATCCAGTAGGAGGCCACGCACAAGTCCCTCGTACCTACACAAAACGATAGCTCCTCGCAACCAACACGATTAGGGGTTGTCAATCCCTTCACGGTCACTTACGAGAGTGAGATCTGACTGAGATGATAGATAATATTTTTGGTATTTTTGGTATAGAGATGCAAGGTAAAAAGTAAAAGGCAAAGTAAAAAAGCAAAGCAATAACACAGTGATGGAGATTGATATGATGAGAATAGACCCCGGGGCCATAGGATTCACTAGTGGCTTCTCTCAAGAGCATAAGTATTTCTACGGTGGGTGAACAAATTATTGTTGAGCAATTGACAGAATTGAGCATAGTTATGAGAATATCTAGGTATGATCATGTATATAGGCATCACGTTCGTGACAAGTAGACCGACTCCTGCCTGCATCTACTACTATTACTCCACTCATCGACCGCTATCCAGCATGCATCTAGAGTATTAAGTTAAAAACAGAGTAACGCCTTAAGCAAGATGACATGATGTAGAGGGATAAATTCATGCAATATGATATAAACCCCATCTTGTTATCCTCGATGGCAACAATACAATACGTGCCTTGCTGCCCCCTTTGTCACTGGGAAAGGACACCGCAAGATTGAACCCAAAGCTAAGCACTTCTCCCATGGCAAGAAAAACCAATCTAGTAGGCCAAACCAAACTGATAATTTGAAGAGACTTGCAAAGATAACCAATCATACATAAAAGAATTCAGAGAAGATTCAAATATTATTCATAGATAGACTTGACATAAACCCACAATTCATCGGTCTCAACAAACACACCGCAAAAAGAAGATTACATCGAATAGATCTCCACAAGATAGGGGGAGAACATTGTATTGAGATTCAAAAAGAGAGAAGAAGCCATCTAGCTACTAACTATGGACCCAAAGGTCTGAGGTAAACTACTCACACTTCATCGGAGAGGCTATGATGATGTAGAAGCCCTCCATGATGATGGCCCTCTCCGGCGGAGCTTCGGAACAGGCCCCAAGATGGGGTCTCGTGGATACAGAAAGTTGCGGTGGTGGAATTAGGTTTTTGGCTCCATATTTGATCGTTTGGGGGTGCGTAGGTATATATAGGAGGAAGGAGTACATCAGTGGAGCTTCAAGGGGTCCATGAGGCAGGGGGCGCACCCTAGGGGGAGGGTGGCGCCCCCCACCCTCGTGACCTCCTCTTGGCTCCCTTGCAGTAGGGTCCAAGTCTCCTGGATCACGTTCGGTGAGAAAATCACGTTCCCGAAGGTTTCATTCCGTTTGGACTCCGTTTGATATTCCATTTCTTCGAAACACTGAAATAAGAAAAAAACATCAATTCTGGGCTGGGCCTCCGGTTAATAGGTTAGTCCCAAAAATAATATAAAAGTGGAAAATAAAGCCCAATATAGTCAAAAACAGTAGATAATATAGCATGGAGCAATCAAAAATTATAGATACATTGGAGACGTATCATACGACAGGTAGCCAAGAGCGGCGAGGACATCCTTATCAAGGACGCCCCAGAACAACACCCCCAGAAGACGACGACCCAAGAGTATTGATAGTCTTCGAGACATTCGCTTCAAATAACAAGCGCAAAAGGGCACTTCGCGAGCTCGACGAAGTCTGCCAAATCGCTATAATAAACCCATGGAACGACAAGGCTATAACATTCAACGCCGGTGACGAACCAAAGTACAGAACAGTACGAGCACTAGTCGTGTTAGTCCTCAGCCCCATCGTGGATGGGTTTCGACTCACCAAGGTCCTCGTGGACGGTGGCAGTGGATTAAATCTCATTTATGAGGACACACTCCATAAAATGGAAATAGACAGGAGCCGCATCAAACAAAGTAACACAACCTTCCGGGGAATTATTCCTAGTCGGGAGGCGCGGTGCGCGGGCAAAATCACACTTGACGTGGTATTCGGCACGCTGGAGAACTATCGGTCCGAAGAAATAACCTTCCAAGTGGCCCCTTTCAGCAGCGGATATCACGCCCTGTTGGGCCGGGATGCTTTTACACGCTTGCAAGCTATACCTCACTACGGATATATGAAGCTCAAAATGCCTGGCCCTGGACATAGCACTCCACGCTAAAAACAAAACCGCATCCCTGGCCCTGGAAGCGCTATCTGAAGCCCTAGCGGCCAAAGAATTAACCGCACTACACTCCACAGTGGACAGGGACGATGTGATCCTCGACAAATGCCCCAAATCCACGTCATTCAAACCGGTAGAAGAAATAGTCAAATTCCAGGTCCACCCAAAGGACCCCAAGAAGACAGCATCTATCGGAGCTCAACTGGACCCAACAGTGGATGCCGCACTACGAGAGTTCCTGCGCGAAAACTGGGACATATTTGCCTGGCACCCTTCGGATATGCCAGGGATCCCACGCAAGTTGGCCGAACATAGCCTCAACATATTAAAGGGATTTAAACCAGTCAAGCAAACACTGCAGCACTTTTCCGAACCCAAGCGACAAGCCATGGGGGAGGAGCGGGCCAAGCTCATCGAGGCCGGATTCATTAGAGAAATCAAGCATCTAGACTAGCTGGCAAACCTGGTAATGGTACCAAGGAAAGATAAATCCTGGCGCCTATGTGTCGATTTCAAGGAGCTCAACAAGGCTTGCCCTAAGGATCCTTTTCCCCTTCCCCGCATTGATCAAATCATTGACGCCATCGCAGGACACGACTCACTGTGTTTCCTCAATGCATACTCCAGATACCATCAAATTAAAATGAAGGAATTTGATCAAGCTGCAACAACATTTATTACCCCATACGGGCCATTCTTCTTCAATACTATGCCCTTCGGGCTCAAGAACGCCGGCGCAACATACCAACGCATGATCAAAACATGCTTGGAGAAACAGATCGGCAAAACGGTCGAAGCTTACGTTGATGATGTCATCATCAAGACTAAGCATGTCAAAACACTAATAGACGACTTACGTCTTACGTTTGACAACCTCCGGGCATATGACATTAAGCTCAACCCGGAGAAGTGTGTCTTCGGTGTTCCCGCTGAAAAACTGCTGGGCTTCATATTTTCTAATAGAGGAATCGAAGCAAATCCGGCTAAAATCTGAGCTCTATCGCAGTTGGCTACACCAGCAGACCTCAAACAGGTCCAAAAACTGGCAAGATGCGTGGCAGCACTAAGCCGCTTTATCTCCAGACTAGGGGAAAAGGCACTACCACTCTATCGCCTCTTATGGCGCACAGACAACTTCGAATGAACAGACGCGGCAACGGCCGGACTGGAGGAAATAAAGACCCTCCTAGCAAGCAATCCAATCCTGGCCGCACCAAACGTAGGTGAACCCATGCTGCTATACATATCGGCAACACATCAAGTGGTGAGCGCCGTGCTCGTCGTCGAACGAGAACAGGACGGAAATAAATTCCCACTTCAAAAGCCAGTATATTATGTATCCACTTTCCTCACACCATGTAAATCTCGGTACCCCCACTACCAAAAAATAGCATACACAGTTTTCATGGCATCCCGCAAACTACGACACTACTTTCAGGAGTGTTCAATTATGGTGGCTTCCGAGGTCTCACTCAATGACATAATAAACAACCGCGATGCCACGGGATGTATCGCCAAATGGGCCATAGAGCTACTTCCATTCAACATAACATACAAGCCGCGTCGAGCCATGAAATCTGAGGTGCTGGCCGACTTCGTCGCCAAATGGACAGAGGCCGAACTCCCTAAAGAGTACGGCGCATACTCAAACTGGGTCATGTATTTTGATGGCTCCAAAATGTTCGCAGGACTAGGAGAGGGAGTCGTATTAACATCCCCCACTGGAGACGTCATCCAGTATGTACTCCAGATATTATACACAGACTCCAACAACGCAGCCGAATACGAGGCCCTACTGCATGGTCTTCGGATGGCCACTTCCATGGGCATACAACGCCTGGAGGTGCGCGGGGACTCGAACCTCACGATATCTCAGATAAACGACGACTTTGACGCCAAAGATCCGAAGATGGCAACTTACCGCAATGCCGTATTAAAAATGTCGGCTCGGTTCAAAGGACTTGAATTTCACCATGTGGCCCGAGAAAGCAATCAAGAAGCGGACGTCCTGGCTTGCATCGGCGCTAAGCGCGAACCCGTCCCACCTACCATCTTCCTGGAAAGGCTCTTCAAGCCATCCGTGGTGTGGCAAGGGGAGGGCGGCAACCACAGTTCAGATCCGAACGCAACTTCAAATCCTGAACATACAGACAGTGCCGGGGGCTCAGCCACCGAAATAAACACCATCGACCCATCTCATTATGGAGTCATTGCCCCATGGACCGAACCCTTCTTGGCCTATATTAATAGGAAGGAGCTTCTCGATGACCAGAATGAGGCTCGCCGCATTGTCAGGCGTTCGAAGGCCTACAAGGTCCATGACGGAGAGCTCTACAAGAAACGCACTACAGGAGTACTCCAAAGATGTATCTCCGAAGAAGAGGGACAACAGCTGAGGGAGTCCTGGATAGCGGCGAGGTGGAACTTGACAAAATAACACCAGGGAAATAGAGGGTGCGCTATACCTTTGCGCTGGCATCTCAGACCGGACTGCATTCCTTTTTGCCCCACGGGGCCCTGCGGCCCCTCGTTGGCTAGCCGTCGCAGGTTCGGCCTCCTGCCTCGGAAATGTCCCCTACAAAACATGGTTGTTGTCAGAAACACCGGAATACGTGAGAGTGGAATCTCTCTCAAGGGAATGAGACTCCGGTTTCTGTCACCTGGGAGGCCGGGATTAACCCTGGGTAATCCGCCGTAATGGCTACCAAGGTATTGTCCTTGCTTAGCTGATAGAACACCCCGTCGATAAACTCCACCGATATGTCCGGATCCTCTTCGGAGTCCGGATTGAGGGACCGTTCTGGGTCCTCGGGCTGTGGAGGGCGGCTGTTTATATCCTTTACCTCCTGTCGCAGTTCCTGCATTGAAGTCGTTAGACTACCTATCTAACCATGGGAGTATAAAACGAACGGGCAAGCGCAATTGTTCACTTACCCAACTTGGAGGATCGTACATTCTGAATCCGGCCTGCGGGTTGATGCGGAGGAATTCCTCCTTTTCTCCCTTATACAAAGAGGATAAAATCTTTACTAGAGCGGCAGCCGAGGCCGGCCCCTTACGACCATAACGGGTGGCGTCATCCTCCCCGTTGAAATCCCACATCGGGTGGCCTCTATATTGAAGCGGCTGCACCCCCCGCATAATGCATGCGGCCATGACTCCAATCATGGTTAGTCCGGAATGAGCCAACAGTCTTATTCGGCCCATCAGGTAAAGGACGTCTCTGTCACTTTCTCTCTGAGAGCTCCGCGGACGCCAGCTCAAGCGTTTCTTCAATGGAGCACTGTTGAACTCAGGGAGACTGACCCGGATAGGGTCCGGTAGCAGGACGTCATCTATGTAAAACCATTCTGAAGGCCAGTCCTCGGACGCCTTCTTTGGGGTTCTGGATAGGTATCCGGTCCCGGCGATGCGCCATACTTCGGCTCCGCCCACTTGGTATATAGACCCCTCTTGAGAACGGGGCACCAGGCAGAATAACCTCTTCCACAGCGCGAAATGAGCCTCAATGCCTAAAAATAGCTCGCAAAGGGCGACGAAACCCGCAATATGCAATATGGAGGCGGGCATGAGATTGTGCAGCTGGAGGCCGTAGAACTCCAGAAGCCCGCGGAGAAATGGATGAATTGGAAATCCCAGTCCCCTTATTAGATAGGGGACGAGGCACACCCGCTCTCCTTTAGAGGGATTCGAGGTGCTCTCTGCTTGCTCTCCACCATTATAGGTGGCGAGTCCGGCTCGGACCGGGACCATATAGGCCTGAGGGAGAAATCCCTTGGCCTGAAGCGACACTAGCTCGCTGTGCGGGATGGAGCACCTCTCCCAGTCTCCAGGTTTAGGACTAGAAGGGCGAGAGGAGGAGCTGGGACGGCTGGCCATGTTGGAATGGACCTTTGCTAGAAGCGCTCTGATGATAACTCGCGGAAAGGAGGAGATGTGGTTTGGACCTAAATCCCCATCCCGTTAAATAGGTGGCTCGTTTATACGGCTAGGGGTGTGGGTGTAAAAACGCCCTGGCTTTTCGCATTCGTCTGACATGTGGAAGATGACCATTATTGGGCGTGGAAGCCGAGGAGCACTACATTACAAAAATCGGACATTATTCCTACAGGTACACAAGACTTGGAGAAGAACCCGCCTTGCAATGCCGAACAATCTGCGCGCCGTACTCGTCGTCATTGAAGCCTGGTTCGGGGGTGTCGGGACCCCGATCCTAAGTCACATCAATCTAGCATGTAACACATCATATCACTTTGCGGCCTCACGCACAGTAGTCCCACGGGTGCCACCTTACCTGGCCCGGGACCGTTTGCGCCTTTTGGCTCACGTATATGATAGTGTTGCTAGCATCCATATGACAAAGAACCCGGGCCGACATGGCTAGTCGTGAACCCAAAGCGGCACTAACCCATGGGGACAGGCATACATGAATCAACTTCGAGCATGTCGGTCAGCAGCGTGTGAATCCGGGCTGTAGCACTGGGCTAACAGGACTCCGGTAACCCGGGCTGTAGCAGGCTAGGCAGGACTCCGGATGTCACCGCGTGACATTTCTCCGAAGGGACAGACACAGGAACGAAGTGAAACACGTGCCGGCCAGTCAAGTGTCCTGAGCAGTAGTGCTGGGCTAGCAGGACTCCGGTGAACCGGGCTGTAGCGGACTACTATGGCTCAAGAAAGCACTAGACTACATTTCCCCATAAGAGAGGCTGCCAAGGATAAACAACTAGATTGTCGGATCCCACACATACCAAGCATTTCAATCATACACACAATATGCTCGATATGTGTAAATACAACATGGCATCACAACATAACTCTACGACTCAAGTATTTATTCATTAGGCTCCGAAGAGCGAGATATTACAAACATGGGTCTCATGAC
Source organism: Aegilops umbellulata (assembly GCA_032464435.1). Classification (NCBI taxonomy): domain Eukaryota; kingdom Viridiplantae; phylum Streptophyta; class Magnoliopsida; order Poales; family Poaceae; genus Aegilops; species Aegilops umbellulata. The sequence goes on from CP136057.1 coordinate 9,971,911, forward strand.
CCAACATACAGAGCATACAAGCAACAAGCACATGCGGAAGCTTAACTTGTCTGAGTACAGACAACTACAAATGAAGAAGGCTCAGAAGCCTGACTATATACAAGACCCTCCCAAGGGTACAAGATCGTAGCTGAGGTAACAAGCTAAACGTCGAAGTCCACGCGGAACTACTAGCGAGACTAGAGTCTCTCTGCAAAACATAAATTAAGAAAACGTGAGTACAAATGTACCCAGCAAGACTTACATCAGAACTAACTACATATGCATCGGTATCAACAAAGGGGGTGGTGGAGTTTAACTGCAGCAAGCCAGCTTTGACTCGGTGGCTATCCTGAACTACGACTGCAAGTAACTCTTTTGAGGTGGCGCACACGAGTCCACATATTCACCATACCAATACACCACTATGGATCCGCTCCCGTCTCCCTACGAGAACGCCATCCATAGCACTCACGCTTATCTTGCGCATTTTAGAGTATCCACTTTCACTTGTCTATGAACTATGCAAGGGGTCCAAGTTTCCATATCCGAGGAATCCGGCTATTCGAATAGATAATGATAACCCTGCAGGGGTGTACTTCTTCACACACGCTCTCGCCACTTATCGCCCTGTACACGTCATGTACCTCGGCAACCTTCAAGCGGAAGCCGGGCGAGGGAGTCAGCCACGACCTGACTAACCAACAAGTCTCTAGTCCAGGTTTATCGCCTATTCGGGTTCCATCTGCAAGGAGATCCGGCCGGGGTGTCGCTCACGGCCCCAAACGATGTGTGCAGGGTTCCCAAGCCCACCATCCGGGTGCCACTTGGTACACCATGCCACGGTGCCTAGTCTGTCCCAAGCCCACCTGTACCGGGTGCCACTTGGTAGACTACTAACACTACCTACAAACACCAGAAACTAGTTGCAACTCCTGGACAGAGATCGAGTTGATTAATAAGCCGAGAGGGGCCGAGTTACCGGAACCCAATGTGTGGTAGTAACTGTTCATGGATCACAAACACAAGACTCAGTTCCTGAGGACGGCTGCAATGAGACAACCCACCATGTACTCCTACATGGCCTCTCACCGCTACCTTTACCAAATCGTGTTCACACTCTTAGCTCTCAACGGTAGGACATGTTCACCACGTTCCAATTCATTCTCGATGAATCAGACCGGACTGAACTCTAAGCAGTAGCAGGCATGACAACAAGCATGAATGAGTAGGCACATCAGGGCTCAAACAATTCCTACTCATGCTAGTGGGTTTCATCTATTTACTGTGGCAATGACAGGTCATGCAGAGGAAAGGGGTTCAGCTACCGCAGCATGTAACAGTTGAAACCGTGTTGTCCTTAATGCAATAAAAGAAGGCAGGAGCGAGAGAGTGGGTTTGTATCAGAATGAACAAGGGGGTTTTGCTTGCCTGGCACTTCTAAAGATAATATAGCTCTTCATCGGTGTCATCGATCACATCGTCGGAACCACGTCTACCGAGGGGAACAACACCGGCAGACAGAGAAAGAACACAATCAATGCAATGCACATTCACATCAATGACATGTCATGTCAAGGTACTGAATTCACCTAATGCAATATCTAGCCAATTAATTGAAGTGGAATTCAAACAAGGTTAAACTCCAACTCCAAATGCTAGTTCATAAATTGCCCTAATCATGATTTATCCTATTCAGTGATGTTAACTTGTTCAAACATGCATGAATGTGCCATAAACAGATTCTTCATATTTTTCTGATGATTTTTCATATATAATTTATTTCATTTGGAGTTACGGTTGAATTTCTATGATTTTTCAAAGTTTGCAACATTTTCTGAAATTTCCAAATCATTTTTGAATTAGAAATATTCCAGAAAATGCTTACTGCGTCAGCATGACGTCGGGGTGACGTCAGCAGGTCAATGGGTCGGTCCAGGTCAAACCTGACCAGTGGGACCCGCGTGTCACTATATAGTCTAATTAACAGAGTTTGTTAACACTAAACTAATCCTAAACCTTGGTAATTAGCAGGGGCTGGCCCCACATGTCAATGACCCAGGGGAGAGTCAACCAGGGGTCAAACCCGGGTCAACTCACCGGAGTTGACCCGCGGCTCGTCGCCGGCGGAGGCGTCAGGTTCGCTCTCCCGGTGCCCAAACGATCGGCGGAGGGCACCCGCGGGGAGCTGGAGCTCTCCCGCATCCACTCATGGCAGCGGCTGGGGCTAAGGTGGTCGGAGCTCGCCGGAATGGAGCTCGCGGCGGTGGCCGGAGTTCGGACCTCGACGGAATGGCGTTGTGGAGCGCGGGTGAGCAAAGTGAAGCGCTGGGCAGCCTCCTGGGGTCACCAGGAGCTCGGTGCGGTGTACGGGCGCGACCCGTTCGAGCTCAGGCCACGGCGGCGACAAGACGGGCGGCGGCCGGAGCTCGGCTAGCATGGCCTAGGCGCTAGGTTGTGGGAACGACCGCGGGAAAGAGGGGGAAGAACCGGGGGCTCACAGCGCATCGGATGGGGTCGTCGACGAGCTCGGGGACGGACGGTTGACGGTGAATCGACGAAGATGGCCAGCAAGCAGATGCGACGGTGAAGAGCTCGAAGGCGGCGATTCCAGGCATCCGAGGACAGGTGTTGCGGCGTGGAGCTTCACATCATCGAGGCTGAACAAGGGAACACGTCCACGGGGCAAGGGGACGGCACTGGGCGCGGTGTTTTGCGGCGGCGCATTCCGGCTTGTTCGGGCGGCCGTGAGAGAGAGCAGAGGGGAGGGGAGAGGCCGCGGGTTAGAGACAGAGAGAGAGGTCCGGGGGTGGTCGTCCAGGCCGTCGAGGGGGCACGCAGGCAAGGTGGAGGTGGCACGGGCGCGTGCCTACGCGCGGCGACCACGGGCGCGCGTCCTCCTGGCAGGAGCTTGAGGACGGTGGCGCTGGTGGGCTGGGCCGTCCAGCTGGCCACGCCAGGTAAGTGGCCCAGGTGGGTTTTCTGCTCTGTTTTAGTTTTTGTTCTGTTTTCCTATTTATTTAATCATTTTGCCACTGATTGAAATTCAAAAGAATTTCAAAACAGTGACAAAACCCTTTGAATAATTTTATGTTGCTAGATGGACTTTTTCAACAGCACGTAAAACATTTCAAAGTTATTTGAAAATATATCCCATATATTATGAATATAATTCCAAATTCAAATACAATAATGATTTAAATTCAGTGCCAAAATAATTCCTTAAAAATGTTCAATATTTTTGGTTTGGATACAAACCCTTGCCAAAATTATCAAACATTAATGAAGGCCATTTTGGTTTCACTGAATGCAAGCTTAAGGGTTCTTGCCCCTTTTTTTATTTAAGTTTTTGAGGCTTCCACTTTCCTCAATTCAAGTTTCAGAAATTTAGACATGATGCAGGATGCTTGTGAAACCAATTGCAATCAAATTCTAGGGCTGTGACAACTCACCCCCACTAAACAAGAATCTCGGCCCGAGATTCAAGTCGTGAGGCAAGAAGACAGAGGGACACAAGCTAACACAATCTTCATGATCCAGATGTCTTTCTCGAGGATGTTGATTCATTGCATCACCTTGATCTTGATGTCTTTGCATTTGAGCTCTTCATCCAACATGATGGCGACAGAAGGAAACTCTACAGGAAACGATCTTCTCAAAGATCGAGCAACTCAAGATCAACTCATGGAGTGAGATATAAACATCTCTTGAGCTGAGACACGAAACACACATCAGGGTTGATGGAAAGAAGCAGATGATAAATGTTCAAATTTGGTAGGCAACAATTCGACGCTTAAGTAGGATGGTGCATGGTTTCAAAGTAGCGAGGAGATAATTGCCATGATACCATAACAAGACATCTTAAGGAAGGTGACTCGCAGAAATATTCCCTTAAGTGACAAAAAGAATTACTTTTGATTCAGAGATCATTGAAACTCTTTATACCAGCCTAAGGCAATCACAATCGATCATTTGAAGGAGTTCAAAAGAATGACATACTTGGACTAGAAAGGATGATGTGGACTACCTTGTTGAAGACAACACAATGGATGATTTTTGCTTATCACCGGAAATGGAAGGGACCCATGGCAAGTCCACTTTTGAAGATGATCCTGAACAACAACTACTGAGGTGCAAGCTGGGGAAAAAATGCAAATGTTGGGAATGATTCTGATAACTGGGGAAGAGCTCAACAGTCGAGAGTGAGTCCAGTGTTTGAAAAGGTTATAACATAACCGAGGAAACTGGAAGCAAATCCCAGTTAACGCCAACGGTAAAACCTGGTGCTTGCGCGTGCTCTCAAGAACTTGAACATCTCCATATTCATCAAGGTTTTACCAATATCCGTGTCAAGGATCCTGGCAACACAACATACCACCATGATGAATGGTGATGGATGATGCAGACGCAAAGGAAGATAACACTTTCTCAGATTTCAACTTAGCGAGGCCAAGGGAACAAAATCTGGATGATCGACCCAGAGACATTTAGCACTCCGCTTCTAATGTTCTCCTTGATGTGCTAGAATAACCCATTTATTGATACGGTTTGGTATCTAGGACATCAAGTAAAAGGCCGGACTTCGGGAGCACAAGAATCCGTAAGGATTAACTATGGAGGTAAATCCTACAAAATCCTCATGGGGAGGTGGCCAACTTTCTTCAATCGAGATACTACAATAATAGGTCTTCCGGCTGGATGTGTTGGCCACGACATCCACTTTACCGGTAATCGAGGGACCAATATTATAGTTCTTGGAAAATGCTCCAACCATCATATCTGCCTGAGATTCAGATTTGGTTGGTGTTAGGATATTCCAGACTCATCGAGTCTAGAAAGAAAATGAAAGTTTGCAACACAAATCGACGAGATGACGTTGCGAGATTCTCGGGGAATGAACTGCGATAGCAAGCTCCAAAACATGAGCTGGTTCTGCTACAACATGTGAACACGTTGTCCCAGACAAGTATGACCACATAGTAGTCTTATAATAAAACACTACCTAGTTCTGGTGGGGAACCATCATTGAGGATATCGAAATCTTGTGCATGACCTAGGATAGCACAACAACTCCTTTTCCTGGAACAGGTCAATCAGTGGCTTAGTGTGCTATGGAATTCATATGGAATGAAGATGATCAGTCTATCAGACCGTGGAATACTTCGCACATGCATGACTGACTTGGGATGATTCCAGAGGAAGCAAAACTAACTTTCTCGAACTCACGGCGGTAACTTGCACCAAATGCACGTGAATCAGAGGAAGTCACTTCTTTCATCCAACATATGCTTCATGAGCTAGCATGAAGAGACGATTTCAAAAGTTTCCAACACTCGCTTAATGTTAGACAAAATCATGGAGAGGACATGGATGTTGTCGATGGGCTCAACAACAATTCATCCAGGTTTCTATATAAATGGAATTCCATAATTAAGTGGACACGGTGATAGCATCGGTCAGACCCAAAGAATATAATGATGTATGCTCGAGGAATCAACCACGAGTAAAACAACATTACGAATATCGTTGGTTCTGATTTGATTTGACGATAGCCCACACTCAAATCAAAGTTTGGGTAAGACAATAGCACCGACAATTGATCATGAGGATCAATTGATGAAGATATCATCTTTCTTCAACACACACACACACACGCAAGATATCCCTTTGGAATAAACTGAGTCGGACAAGCTTTTATTTTCAACTCTCCAAGTTGTTGTTTAGCTTAACCAACTTGCTCAGGGTATCCGGCACAGATTCTTGGAGAAGGGGTGGTTTACAAGAAACCAGCTTGATCACGAGCTCAACATAACGGTCAGACGACAACCTGGTAACACTTCCGAGAAGATAATCAGAAAGTCATGAACCACCGATATGTTACTAAGCTCGAGAACAATCTTGCTTTTCAGGGCAAGACGATGTGATCAAGAGAGTGATGGATTGACATGATCCTAACTCATTGATCGAAGTGTGCACCAGAAATAAGGACTAGGTAGCACGATCAATCTTAGGATGATGATTTAATAACCAACATGCTAAGAATGAGAATATTGTCCATTAACTACCAAGCAACGGAGTTGCTAGGAGTATTGGTTTCACACATCACGATTCACTTGTCGACATTCCGGTTGCAACAACACGGAAACCAAGAAATGAATAATGATGGAGAGAGTATCACTACGTCAAGAATTCATGAGAGAATGCTGCAATTCCTATGACAATCCTGACATAAAGGGGGTAACACTCCGAGGTAGAACAGAACAAAAACTGGATTGGCATTTTGATCTGCGGAATACAACTACTTTGACCCAATCCTAGATATGGATGAGGTACTGGAGTTTGTTTCTCCTAGTCATTCTGGAATAGAATGGCTTGACGGACCAAAATAATAATAGGCATCGATGAACACAAATGCACACATACTCTTGGCTATCAACTGATAGAAGATGGTCGGGATACAACTGAAGAGGAACAACTCGAGGAACATATAATTTTCTGAGGTGTGGATGCATAGATTAGTATGTCGAGCAAAGCTCAACATTTCTTCCGGACAACCCATGCAGAAAGGTAGGACTGGCAGATTCACAATGCAGAATGGAGAACTCATCAAGAGCACTCTGGTTGTGATCTTTTGATCCAACAAACTTCTGCCATAAGTGGTTCATGATAATTGGAAGAAGGATGTACCACGAACCTCGAGGACTATCGCAAAGGTTACTAATATCCTAAAGGAACTAGTAACACTATCAACATGAGATAAGTAGTGTGAATCTCGGGTTCAAGAACCCATGAATAGAATACCTACCACTACATGGCATCACGGGATGCTTTCAAGAATGGTGGCCAGAATCATCACACCGGAACACAAAACATGGCTAGATTACTAGGTGACTCCCTAAAACATCTAGGGTCATAATAATAATTCCAACATATATGTCGAGGCAATGGAGTACCTCAACTCAGCAATTGGTGTGATTAATCAGGCCCAAAAGGATCATCGGGAACGAGAAGAAGGGATTTGCAAATGCATTAGACTATTTAGAAACCTGGGATGACTCAGACAGCATAACGACTGTAAATGCTCAAAATGATTTTAGACATCCTGCAAAATGGTGGCATAACCACTCAATACACAATATCAAAGTTCTGAGGCCAGCTATGAACATATGGAAGTAGTAGGAGCTGAACTGAGGCTTAAACCCAACAATCCTAGGCAACTATGGTTTAGTACCACGTCATCCTGAGAGATAGAAGAGAAGCCTAGTTCTTAACCCCGTAGAAAAGAAGAGGATGACTCAGATCAGAAGGGCACAAGGTAAAGGAGTAAAAAGAGCCTTACGTTCCCTTCCACAATCAATTCCCTTATATAGCTAAAGCATTTCTAGACACGACTTCGACCAGCTTGGCTTGGTAAACCTACAGGCAGTCAGGCTTTGATACCAAAGCTGTCGGGACCCCGATCCTAAGTCACACCGATCTAGCATGTAACACATCATATCACTTTGCGGCCTCACGCACGGTAGTCCCACGGGTGCCACCTTACCTGGCCCGGGACCGTTTGCGCCTTTTGGCTCACGTATATGATAGTGTTGCTAGCATCCATATGACAAAGAACCCGGGCCGACATGGCTAGTCGTGAACCCAAAGCGGCACTAACCCATGGGGACAGGCATACATGAATCAACTTCGAGCATGTCGGTCAGCAGCGTGAGAATCCGGGCTGTAGCACTAGGCTAACAGGACTCCGGTAACCCGGGCTGTAGCAGGCTAGGCACGACTCTGGATGTCACCGCGTGACATTTCCCTGAAGGGACAGACACAGGAACGAAGTGAAACACATGCCGGCTAGGCAAGTGTCCTGAGCAGTAGTCCTGAGCTAGCAGGACTCCGGTGAACCAGGCTGTAGCGGAATACTATGGCTCAAGAAAGCACTAGACTACATTTCCCCATATGATAGGCTGCCAAGGATAAACAACTAGATTGTCGGATCCCACACATACCAAGCATTTCAATCATACACACAATATGCTCGATATGTGTAAATACAACATGGCATCACAACATAACTCTATGACTCAAGTATTTATTCATTAGGCTCCGAAGAGCGAGATATTACAAACATGGGTCTCATGACCCAACATACAGAGCATACAAGCAACAAGCACATGCGGAAGTTTAACTTGTCTGAGTACAGACAACTACAAATGAAGAAGGCTCAGAAGCCTGACTATCTACAAGACCCTCCCAAGGGTACAAGATCGTAGCTGAGGTAACAAGCTAAACGTCGAAGTCCACGCGGAACTACTAGCGAGACTGGAGTCTCTCTACAAAACATAAATTAAGAAAACGTGAGTACAAATGTACCTAGCAAGACTTACATCAGAACTAACTACATATGCATCGGTATTAACAAAGGGGGTGGTGGAGTTTAACTACAGCAAGCCAGCTTTGACTCGGTGGCTATCCTGAACTACGACTGCAAGTAACTCTTTTGAGGTGGCGCACACGAGTCCACATATTCACCATACCAATACACCACTATGGATCCGCTCCCGTCTCCCTACGAGAACGCCATCCATAGCACTCACGCTTATCTTGCGCATTTTAGAGTATCCACTTTCACTTGTCTATGAACTATGCAAGGGGTCCAAGTTTCCATATCCGAGGAATCCGGCTATTCGAATAGATAATGATAACCCTGCAGGGGTGTACTTCTTCACACACGCTCTCGCCACTTATCGCCCTGTACACGTCATGTACCTCGGCAACCTTCAAGCGGAAGCCGGGCGAGGGAGTCAGCCACGACCTGACTAACCAACAAGTCTCTAGTCCAGGTTTATCGCCTATTCGGGTTCCATCTGCAAGGAGATCCGGCCGGGGTGTCGCTCACGGCCCCAAACGATGTGTGCAGGGTTCCCAAGCCCACCATCCGGGTGCCACTTGGTACACCATGCCACGGTGCCTAGTCTGTCCCAAGCCCACCTGTACCGGGTGCCACTTGGTAGACTACTAACACTACCTACAAACACCAGAAACTAGTTGCAACTCCTGGACAGAGATCGAGTTGATTAATAAGCCGAGAGGGGCCGAGTTACCGGAACCCAATGTGTGGTAGTAACTGTTCATGGATCACAAACACAAGACTCAGTTCCTGAGGACGGCTGCAATGAGACAACCCACCATGTACTCCTACATGGCCTCTCACCGCTACCTTTACCAAATCGTGTTCACACTCTTAGCTCTCAACGGTAGGACATGTTCACCACGTTCCAATTCATTCTCGATGAATCAGACCGGACTGAACTCTAAGCAGTAGCAGGCATGACAACAAGCATGAATGAGTAGGCACATCAGGGCTCAAACAATTCCTACTCATGCTAGTGGGTTTCATCTATTTACTGTGGCAATGACAGGTCATGCAGAGGAAAGGGGTTCAGCTACCGCAGCATGTAACAGTTGAAACCGTGTTGTCCTTAATGCAATAAAAGAAGGCAGGAGCGAGAGAGTGGGTTTGTATCAGAATGAACAAGGGGGTTTTGCTTGCCTGGCACTTCTAAAGATAATATAGCTCTTCATCGGTGTCATCGATCACATCGTCGGAACCACGTCTACCGAGGGGAACAACACCGGCAGACAGAGAAAGAACACAATCAATGCAATGCACATTCACATCAATGACATGTCATGTCAAGGTACTGAATTCACCTAATGCAATATCTAGCCAATTAATTGAAGTGGAATTCAAACAAGGTTAAACTCCAACTCCAAATGCTAGTTCATAAATTGCCCTAATCATGATTTATCCTATTCAGTGATGTTAACTTGTTCAAACATGCATGAATGTGCCATAAACAGATTCTTCATATTTTTCTGATGATTTTTCATATATAATTTATTTCATTTGGAGTTACGGTTGAATTTCTATGATTTTTCAAAGTTTGCAACATTTTCTGAAATTTCCAAATCATTTTTGAATTAGAAATATTCCAGAAAATGCTTACTGCGTCAGCATGACGTCGGGGTGACGTCAGCAGGTCAATGGGTCGGTCCAGGTCAAACCTGACCAGTGGGACCCGCGTGTCACTATATAGTCTAATTAACAGAGTTTGTTAACACTAAACTAATCCTAAACCTTGGTAATTAGCAGGGGCTGGCCCCACATGTCAATGACCCAGGGGAGAGTCAACCAGGGGTCAAACCCGGGTCAACTCACCGGAGTTGACCCGCGGCTCGTCGCCGGCGGAGGCGTCAGGTTCGCTCTCCCGGTGCCCAAACGATCGGCGGAGGGCACCCGCGGGGAGCTGGAGCTCTCCCGCATCCACTCATGGCAGCGGCTGGGGCTAAGGTGGTCGGAGCTCGCCGGAATGGAGCTCGCGGCGGTGGCCGGAGTTCGGACCTCGACGGAATGGCGTTGTGGAGCGCGGGTGAGCAAAGTGAAGCGCTGGGCAGCCTCCTGGGGTCACCAGGAGCTCGGTGCGGTGTACGGGCGCGACCCGTTCGAGCTCAGGCCACGGCGGCGACAAGACGGGCGGCGGCCGGAGCTCGGCTAGCATGGCCTAGGCGCTAGGTTGTGGGAACGACCGCGGGAAAGAGGGGGAAGAACCGGGGGCTCACAGCGCATCGGATGGGGTCGTCGACGAGCTCGGGGACGGACGGTTGACGGTGAATCGACGAAGATGGCCAGCAAGCAGATGCGACGGTGAAGAGCTCGAAGGCGGCGATTCCAGGCATCCGAGGACAGGTGTTGCGGCGTGGAGCTTCACATCATCGAGGCTGAACAAGGGAACACGTCCACGGGGCAAGGGGACGGCACTGGGCGCGGTGTTTTGCGGCGGCGCATTCCGGCTTGTTCGGGCGGCCGTGAGAGAGAGCAGAGGGGAGGGGAGAGGCCGCGGGTTAGAGACAGAGAGAGAGGTCCGGGGGTGGTCGTCCAGGCCGTCGAGGGGGCACGCAGGCAAGGTGGAGGTGGCACGGGCGCGTGCCTACGCGCGGCGACCACGGGCGCGCGTCCTCCTGGCAGGAGCTTGAGGACGGTGGCGCTGGTGGGCTGGGCCGTCCAGCTGGCCACGCCAGGTAAGTGGCCCAGGTGGGTTTTCTGCTCTGTTTTAGTTTTTGTTCTGTTTTCCTATTTATTTAATCATTTTGCCACTGATTGAAATTCAAAAGAATTTCAAAACAGTGACAAAACCCTTTGAATAATTTTATGTTGCTAGATGGACTTTTTCAACAGCACATAAAACATTTCAAAGTTATTTGAAAATATATCCCATATATTATGAATATAATTCCAAATTCAAATACAATAATGATTTAAATTCAGTGCCAAAATAATTCCTTAAAAATGTTCAATATTTTTGGTTTGGATACAAACCCTTGCCAAAATTATCAAACATTAATGAAGGCCATTTTGGTTTCACTGAATGCAAGCTTAAGGGTTCTTGCCCCTTTTTTTATTTAAGTTTTTGAGGCTTCCACTTTCCTCAATTCAAGTTTCAGAAATTTAGACATGATGCAGGATGCTTGTGAAACCAATTGCAATCAAATTCTAGGGCTGTGACAGGGGGCTACTGAGGGAGTCCTGGATTAGGGGGTGTTCAGGTAGCCGAACTATACCTTCAGCCGGACTCCTGGACTATGAAGATACAAGATTGAAGACTTCGTCCCGTGTCCGGACGGGACTTTCCTTGGCGTGGAAGGCAAGCTTGGCGATGCGGATATTCAAGATCTCCTACCATTGTAACCGACTCTATGTAACCCTAACCCTATCCGGTGTCTATATAAACCGGAGGGTTTTAGTCCGTAGGACAACTTCATCAACTCCATATACAACAATCATACCATAGGCTAGCTTCTAGGGTTTAGCCTCCTTGATCTCGTGGTAGATCTACTCTTGTACTACCTATATCATCAATATTAATCAAGCAGGAGTAGGGTATTACCTCCATCGAGAGGGCCCGAACCTGGGTAAAAACATCGTGTCCCTTGTCTCCTGTTACCATCCGGCCTTGATGCACAGTTCGGGACCCCCTACCCGAGATCCGCCGGTTTTGACACCGACAGCAGCTGTTAGCGGAAATTCATGCTGGCCTCGGCGGACACCACGCCGCAGCTCAGGCCCTCGTTAGCAAAGCCTTCTGCACTGGGTTTTATTGGCCGACTACCCAAGCGGACGCGCAGGACCTTGTCCAACGCTGCGTTGGATGCCAACTCTTCGTCAACCAAAGACACATGCCCCCAACTTCCTTGCAAACTATCCCCATTACTTGGCCTTTTGCGGTCTGGGGCCTGGACATGGTCGGACCCCTTAAAGGGGGAAGCCATAAGTAAAAATATCTACTGGTTATGGTGGACAAATTCACTAAGTGGATAGAGGCTAAACCGGTCAAAACGGCCGAGTCCGGCCCGGTGATTAACTTCATATGCGGTGTCGTGCACCGTTATGGTGTCCCACATAGCATCATCACCGACAACGACTCCAATTTCACAGTCGACGAGGTAAAAACCTGGTGCGCCAATCTGGGTATTAAACTCGACTACGCCTCCGTCTACCACCCACAAACAAACGGTCAAGTCGAACGAGCCAACAGTCTTATTATGAGCGGCATCAAGCCCAGAATAGTGCGGTCTTTGAAAGAATCAGACAAGCACTGGGTTGAGGAGCTCGACTCCGTACTCTGGGGGCTGCGGACCACGCCCAACCGTACTACCGGATACACACCTTTCTTCATGGTGTATGGCGCAGAGGCCGTATTGCCCTGCGATATTATTCATGACTCACCTCAAGTGCGTATGTATGAAGAGAGAGAAGTCGAGCTCGATTGGCAGGACAGCCTAGATGCCCTAGAGGAGGAACGCGATGTTGCAAAAGCACATTCAGCATTCTATCAACAGTAGGCTCGAAGATACCAAAGCAGAGAAGTACGGGCCAAGACTTACAATGTTGGCGAACTCGTTCTACGCCTGCCGGAGAAGAAAAAGGACAAGCTCAAGCCCAAATGGGAGGGTCCCTTCATAATTGACGAAGTTCCCATCGGAGGAGCATACCGTCTTCGTGATGCATCAGACAATCGCCTCAAGCCGAACCTCTGGAACGCGGCCAGACTCAGAAGATTCTACGCCTAGCGCCGAACTCCTAGTTCGTCTCCTTCTCCCCCATAGTTTCCATTGTTTTCTCTCTCTCTCTTCCGATTACCCTTTTCCTCTTCACTTTAAAGTTTCAGTACGGCTAGACCGCGTACCGCTAACACATACATATTTCAAATATGTATGTCCATTATACCTGGGGGCTTCTTAGACAGAAGCTTTTTATCATTACTCTTCGAGCATCAAGCTCTCAACATATGAGTTCTTCCATATGTACCTTTTCTTTCGCCACTATATGCATCGATATGACTTAAGTTTTGGCCAAGCTGGGTTGCCTGGCTCCTGTGCTTATGCCCTACGTTCCCGTTAGTTCAGCTAGGGCATAAAGGGAGCACCTCTGCGATTGTTACTGCCGGGTCATCCGGATGTGTACCTCAGACTGGGTGAAACCGAAAGCTAGCGTTCTTAAGGGAATATTCGGTCAGTGAATTAAAGACGTTTTTTAGTTACTCCACTGGTAACCCCCAGAAGTTACAGAAACGGTGATTTTTCTTCCATCACAACTCGGACATGTATATTAATACATGCACACCCAGGGAAAGGAACCCTTAACGGAACTATTCTCTCTGGAAGATGTCTCTTACGACTTAAATGTAATATAACATAACTAGCAGAATACAACTTGTCTGTTCAAGCAATTATGACCCCTACGCCTAGTTTTCCAGGCATGCCCCGGCCTATTCGGCCGTGAGGGTATCCGGAAACACTCCGCACCCTCGAGTCCGGAGGTTGAAGCGAAAAGGTCTGCCATGACAAATGATATATATCAGCTAGAATTACACAGGGCAAGGAAAATACATAGTAACTTGGAATCAAACACTTCCCTCTCTACACCGCCCAACAGGCGGTTTAACTTACAATCCTGTTGGGAATATTTGGCAGCCACCTCTACTTGGTCATATACTAAACTAACGGGAATTTCTTCCCCATTTGACCCTAGTGGTCCAACCTTGGCCATGTGATTCGGGTCCAGCTTCATATACCGTGTTTTCACCATGGCCTAGGCTTCCCGCGCACCCTCTCGGTAGGCCGATATCTTCCATAGCCTGATACGCCACTGAGCTCCCTTGAACAGCTCTACAAGCTCCTCCATACTTCGTGGAGGGTAGTCGGATGTCCATAAGGCATTAGCCACGCTCCGCATGGCTAGCCGAGCATGCTCGTGCACCTGTGACAACCTCTTCAGGACGGCCCGTCAGTACACCTGCAAAAATGACTATATCAGTCCAATTTATCTCTGAGCTAATCCACAAATAAGTTTGGACACATACTGAAGATACCACCCCGCAGTTCCTTGTTCTCCTTCACGGAAGCGGCTAGCTGGGCTCGAACATCTTTTAGCTCTTCACCCAATGCAGTGTTGGAACCCTGCAACTTGTTTTTCTCATCTCTGACACGGGTCAGCAAATGCTCGCCTGTGGCGTGTTGCCTTTTTGCCTCTTTTTCTCCCTCTTGGGCAACCTTCAGCTTCTTTGCAAGTTGATCAGGCGGCCCTTGCTACCTCTTGAGCACTGCGTTGGATTTCCTTGAAGAGGAAAGGGTGATGCAACACAGTAGCGTAAGTATTTCCCTCAGTTTTTGAGAACCAAGGTATCAATCCAGTAGGAGGCTACGTGCGAGTCCCTCGCACCTGCACAATACAAATAACTCCTCGCAACCAACGCGATAAGGGGTTGTCAATCCCTTCACGGTCACTTACGAGAGTGAGATCTGATAGATATGATAGGATAATATTTTTGGTATTTTTGTGATAAGATGAAAAGTAAAATAAAAACAAAGTAAAAAGAAAAGGAAATAATTAAGTGTAGGAAGATTAATATGATGAAGATAGACCCGGGGGCCATAGGTTTCACTAGTGGCTTCTCTCAAGAGCATAAGTATTTTACGGTGGGTGAACGAATTACTGTTGAGCAATTGATAGAATTGAGCATAGTTATGATAATATCTAGGTATGATCATGTATATAGGCATCACGTACGAGACAAGTAGACCGACTCCTACCTGCATCTACCACTATTACTCTAGTCATCGACCACTATCCAGCATGCATCTAGAGTATTAAGTTCATGACAACAAAGTAATGCCTTAAGCAAGATGACATGATGTAGAGGGATAAATTCATGCAATATGATAAAAACCCCATGTTGTTATCCTCGATGGCAACAATACAATACATGCCTTGCTGCCCCTACTGTCATTGGGAAAGGACACCGCAATATTGAACCCAAAGCTAAGCACTTCTCCCATTGCAAGAAAAACCAATCTTGTAGGCCAAACCAAACTGATAATTCGAAGAGACTTGCAAAGATAACCAATCATACATAAAAGAATTCAGAAAAGATTCAAATATTGTTCATAGATAATCTTGATCATAAACCCACAATTCATCGGTCTCAACAAACACATCGCAAAAAGAAGATTACATCGAATAGATCTCCACGAGAGAGGGGGAGAACATTGTATTGAGATCCAAAAAGAGAGAAGAAGCCATCTAGCTACTAACTATGGACCCGAAGGTCTGAGGTAAACTACTCACACTTCATCGGAGAGGCTATGGTGTTAATGTAGAAGCCCTCCGTGATGGGTTCCTCCTCTGGCGGAGCTCCGGAACAGGCCCCAAGATGGGATCTCGTGGGTACAGAAGGTTGCGGCAGTGGAATTAGGTTTTTGGCTCCATATCTGATCGTCTGGGGGTACGTAGGTATATATAGGAGGAAGGAGTACGTCGGTGGAGCAACAGGGGGCCCACGAGGGTTGAGGGCGCGCCCTGGGGGGGGCGCCCCCCTACCTCGTGGCTTCCTCCTTCGTTTTTGACGTAGGGTCCAAGTCTCCTGGATCATGTTCGGTGAGAAAGTCACGTTCCCGAAGGTTTCATTCCGTTTGGACTCCGTTTGATATTCCTTTTCTTCGAAACTCAAAAATAGGCAAAAAATAGCAATTCTGGGCCGGGCCTCCGGTTAATAGGTTAGTCCCAAAAATAATATAAAATTTGATAATAAAGCCCAATAAGGTCCAAAACAGTAGATAATATAGCATGGAGCAATCAAAAATTATAGATACGTTGGAGACGTATCAGCCCTATTATGCGAAATCAGTAGCAACATCAGCGTGGTGAGTACAAAATTATTGTTCCTTGGTGGAGGGGAACAATACCAGAGGACGACTTCTTCAAGTCTCCTAGTTCGGCGGTAGCAGCTTTCAACTGCGTCCGACACTGCTCCAGCTCTTGGGTTAGCAGACCATTCTTCTCTGCGAGGACCTGGTTGTTCAACAATCCTTAAATCAGTCGTGCCAACTGCTTTCAGTCTTGGGGGCTACGGGTATATGGCTATCCTTTTTTGACAAAGAAAACTTACCTGCACATCCATCAGATATTGTCTCGTGGCTTTTCTAAGCCCATCTCGAGCGGCTCGGATGTATGCATCGCCCGAGCTAAAGGCATTAAATGCAACTTCGGGTCTCGTAAAATAGCTCTGCAGCTCCGATGATTCATGGCGCTCTCTACTTCTGAGTTGGTAACAGACATATTGTCTGAACCCTCGGCCGAAGGGCAGTCCGGCTTTGTTCCTACATCGGCCCCCGTCTTCCCGACTGGATCTAAACCTTGGTTGTTGGGAGAGCGGCCGGCCGGACCCCCGGACATGGTTCGGCGAACCTTTTTCCTGTAATCAAACAGGTGCATAGGTCACAGTTGGACACGGCCACTGAAAAATATATTTATCCGTACCTCCTCGATGAGGGCCCGGCGGTGCCTTCACCGGTACTCCTCTTCGAAGACCTTCCTGGCGCAGGGACCGATCTCCTCGGTATCGTCAAACGCCTCCCCTGTAGAACGCGCGACAATGCGGTGTGTAAGGTAGAGTAAGAGCGCCCTTTCAGAGAAGGTGTTTTTTGATTACTTACCTGTGAAGCAGGAAGAAGACCAGGGTAGTCGGCGATGATGGCCACTTCTGTGCCGTCATAGCTCGTCTGGTAAAACACCCCCTCCGCAAGCACCACAAATATATCCGGATCCTCTTCGAACCCGGGATCGAGCTCCCGGTTGTGGTCCTCCGGCTATGGGGCGGGACTATAAAACCCCTCGGTGACTCTTCGCCAGTGCTGTCATAAGCAAATAAGCTGCAAGTTTATCAAAGGCAATTCGGAGGTGGAAGGAGTAAAAACAGAGGGATCGGACCTTACCCAGCTGGGAGGGTTATACATAGAGTACCCATCTCTAAATTTGATGCGGAGAAATTCCTTTTCCTCCCCTTTGAATATTCGGCTAATATCTTAGCCAAAGCGGCGGGGGTATCCGAATCTTTCCGGCCGCAGCGAGAGGTGTCGTCCTCCCCATTGTAGTGCCACATTGGAAGCCCTCTGTATTGGAGCGGCTGAACCCCTCACGCTATGGAAATCGCCATAACCTCGATTATTGTGAGCCCGGACTGAGTGAGCTCTTTTATCCTGCTCATCAGCTGACGAACCTCCACGCCATCATCCTCTTCAAGATTCCGGGGACGCCAACTGTGGCGTTTCTTTAGTGGGACGCGCGCAAATTCAGGAAGACCCTTTCGAACCGGGTCGGGAAGTGCAACATCCTCTATATAAAACCATTCGGAGGGCCATTCATCAGGTGCCTTCCTTGGTGTGCCGGATGGATATCCGGTATCGGCGACGCGCCATACTTCGGCTCCGCCCACTTCAAATATTGACCCTTCGTGATTGCGCGGGACGAGGCAGAACAACTTCCTCCACAACTCGAAATGAACCTCAAGGCCCAGGAATAGTTCGCATAAAGCGAGGTAACCCGCAATGTGTAGAATAGAGGTCGGTGTGAAGTTGTGCAGCTGGAGGCCGCAGTACTCAAGCAGCCCTCGGAGGAACGGATGGATTGGAAATCCAAGGCCTCTTAGCAGGTAGGGGACAAAACACACTCGCTCTCCCCCGGACGGATTGGGGAAGTCCTCCGCGTGAGTCCCCTCATTGAAGGAAGATAGCCCCGTTCGGAGAGGGACTAGATCTGCATGGGGAAGGAATCCCTGCATTTGCAACTTCGTCAATCGGTTATGAGACATAGAACACCTCTTCCACTCGCCTTTCTTTGGGCCAGGACGAGTGGAGGAGCTGGGAACACTAGCCATGCTGGAATGGTTTCGCCTAAGTAGTCTTTTGGGATTTCTTCTGCGTAGCGCTGAACGGATCTGGGATCCAATCTCTTTAATAGGCGTTCTTTCTCGCGTGGATGGGGTGTTATTCGCAAAAATACCCTGACTTTCCACATTCGCTCGACACGTGGAGGATGAAGATTATTTAACGCGCAGAAGCCAAGGAGGCGACATTGGATCACTAGTCGAATACATTACTTGGAGATCATGGAGGGAGGAACCCGCCTTGCAATGCCCAAGACAATATCTGTGCCGAGCACCTCGCTATTGAAGACTGGTTTGGGGGCTACTGAGGGAGTCCTGGACTAAGGGGTCCTCAGGCGTCTGGCCTATTATCCATGGGCCGGACTGATGGGCTACAAAGACATGAAGGCCGAAGACTGCACCATGTCCGGATTGGACTCTACTTGGCGTGGAAGGCAAGCTTGGCGACCGAAGATTCCTCCTTATGTAACCGACTCCATGTAAACCATAGATCCCCTCGGTGTCTATATAAACCAAAGGGGATAGTCCGGAAAGGACAACACATATACTCATTACCCTAGTCATAAGTTAGACTTCTAGGGTTTAGCCATTACGATGTCGTGGTAGATCAACTCTTGTAATACTCATATTCATCAAGATCAATCAAGCAGGAAGTAGGGTATTACCTCCATAGAGAGGGCCCGAACCTGGATAAACATCATGTCCCCTGTCTCATGTTACCATCGATCCTAGACGCACAGTTCCGTACCCCCTACCCGAGATCCGCCGGTTTTGACACCGACACCCGCCTCGTGTCATATTGACCCATTTGCACCGAAACAAAGGGACCTTAAAACCACGTCCGTAGTCAAGTTCCCATATGTCCTCTATGTAACCATAATATGTGTCATTTCCCCTCTTGGTTTCTGCATCAAAGCGGACACCACTGTTTTGGTTGGTGCTCTTCTTATCTTGGGCGATCGTGTAAAATGTATTCCCATTTATCTTGTATCCTTTGAAAGGCATTATATTCCAAGATGGTAACTAGGACAACAAGTATAGGTCATCTTCAATAGCGGCATCATGCATGGCACGTGTCTGCAACCAACCCGCGAAAGTCCCCGTTTGTTCACGTGTAATGCAGTCATCAGACGGCTCCGGGTGTTTGGAGCGTAGAATATTCTTGTGTTCCTCCATATACGGAGCCACCAAGGCGGAATTTTGTAGAACTGTGTAGTGTGCTTGAGTGAGAGAATGCCCGTCCATACATATTATTTGTTTCGGTCCTAGTGTGTCATTTCCATCCAGTCTGCCCTTATGCCGCGATTCAGGAACACCAATCGGCTTAAGGCCAAGAATAAAGTCAATACAAAAATCAATGACCTCCTCATTTTCATGGCCCTTGGAGATGCTTCCTTCTGGCCTAGCATGGTTATGAACATATTTCTTTAAGACTCCCATGAACCTCTCAAAGGGGAACATATTGTGTAGAAATACAGGACCCAGAACGTTAGTCTCTTCACATAGGTGAACTAGGACGTGCATCATGATGTCGAAGAGGGATGGTGGGAAACACCAACTCGAAACTGATAAGACATTGCACCAAATCATTCTATAACCTTGGTATGATTTCTGGATCGATTACCTTCTGAGAGATAGCATTGAGGAATGCATACAGCTTCACAATGGCTAATCGAACGTTTTCCAGTAGAAGCCCCCTCAATGCAACCGGAAGAAGTTGCGTCATAATCACATGAAAGTCATGATACTTTAGGTTCTGGAACTTTTTCTCTACCATATTTATTATTCCCTTTATATTTTCCGAGAGGCTAAACGGTACATTCATATTGAGCAGGCATATCATGTGGTGAATAAAAATATAGCTCCAAATAATGTTACCGATGAACGAAGACAAAAGAGGGGATGCCATCCGGGGCATCCCCAAGCTTAGATGCTTGGTCATCCTTGAATATTACCTTGGGGTGCCTTGGGCATCCCCAAGCTTAGGCTCTTGCCACACCTTATTCCAGAGTCCATCGAATCTTTACCCAAAACTTGAAAACTTCACAACACAAAACTTAACAGAAAACTCGTAAGCTCCGTTAGTGAAAGAAAACAAAACACCACTTCAAGGTACTGTAATGAACTCATTATTTATTTATATTGGTGTTAAACCTACTGTATTCCAACTTCTCTATGGTTTATAAGCTATTTTACTAGCCATAGAGTCATCAAAATAAGCCAACAACACACAAAAAACAGAATCTGTCAAAAACAGAACAGTCTGTAGTAATCTGTAACTAACGCAAACTTCTGGAACTTCAAAAATTCCAAAATAAATTGTTGGGCCTGAGGCATTTGTCTAGTAATCATCTGCAAAAAGAATCAACTAAATAGCACTCTCGAGTAAAAATTAGAAGCTAATCTCGTTAGCGCTAAAGTTTCTGTTTTTTACAGCATGATCATAAAGATTTCACCCAAGTCTTCCCAAAGGTTCTACTTGGCACAAACACTAATTAAAACACAAAACCACATCTAAACAGAATCTATATGGATTATTTATTCCTAAACAGAACCAAAAAATAAGAAACTAAAATAAAATTGGGTTGCCTCCCAACAAGCGCTATCGTTTAACGCCCCTAGCTAGGCATGATGAGTTCAATGATGCTCACATAAAAGATAAGAATTGAAACATAAAGAGAGCATCATGAAGAATATAACTAGCACATTTAAGTCTAACCCACTTCCTATGCATAGGGATTTTTTGAGCAAACAACTTATGGGAACAATAATCAACTTGCATAGGAAGGTAAAACAAGCATAACTTCAAAACTTTAAGCACATAGAGAGGAAACTTGATATTATTGTGATTCCTACAAGCATATATTCCTCCCTCATAATAATTTTCAGTAGCATCATGAATGAATTCAACAATATAACCAGGACCTAAAGTATTCTTTTCATGATCTACAAGCATAGAAAATTTACTACTCTCCACATAAGCAAAATCCTTCTCATTTGGAATAGTGGGAGTATCATAAGAGACTTGAATACTATATATTGTTTCCACATTAAAAGAGTAATGTTGAGAAAAAGGGTAATCATAATCATGACAAGTTTTATAAATATAATCATCACTACTTTTTATAGCATAAGTTTTGTCACAATAATCATCATAAGTAGCAAATTTGTTCTCATCATAATCGATTGAAACCTCTTCCAAGATAGTGGACTCATCACTAAATAAAGTCATGACCTATCCAAATCCACTTTCATAAATATTATAATAATATTCAACATCCTCCAAAATAGTGGGATCATTACTTCCTAAAGTTGACACTCTTCCAAACCCACTTTCATCAATATAATCATCATAGGTAGAAGGCATGCTATCATCATAACAACTTTGCATATCAAAACTTGGGAGGCTAAAAATATCATCATTATTAAACATAGCATTCCCAAGCTTGGGACAAACATTAATTTCAGCAAATATATTCTCAAATATGTCATACTCATCAAACATAGCTTCCCCAAGCTTGGGCCTTTTCATATCATAAGCATAATCACTCTCATCATTAATAGCATGGATAGCACCAATAGTATAGCAATTATCATATTCTTCCAAGCAAGTGCCAAAAAGATTTTCAAGATCATAAGAAGTATCATTATCTTCCCAATCATAATCATCACAACAAGCGATAGGCATAACGAGATCATCATCAAGTGCATTATCTTCCACTATTATTTTTGATTCATTTTCATGAGGCACAACAATAATAGGAGCAACATTATTTGGGAGAGATACCTTTTTACCTCTTTTCCTTTTCCTTTTCTTCTTCTTCACCTCATCATGTGTGGGTTCAATCCTCTTTTTGGAGCTCCTTATTAATGAGATTGGTTGAATAGAAGGCTCCTCCTCGTTACCTGATTCATCATAAGAAATAATAGGAGGATATTGGGAAGTCTCTTCCCTTTTGTTAGCATTCTCTTCATCTTCTATTCGTTTTCTTTTCTTTATGTAATTGCCAATATAAGGATTTTCAATGCAATTCACCGCACAATACATATAAATCTTCTCTAGATCAAAATCAAGAAATCTATCGAGATTAAACTTTGGAATACCCTCAGTTATACGCTTCATTTCTTCATAACCCAAACGAAGACTAAGCTCTTTATGATGCTCAAGGGTAATCAAGTTATCACAATTTTTGGACACGACTTGATCATGAAACAAATAGCATTGGAGCTTTAAATGACCATGTTCATTGCAAAGTTCACAAGGGGCACGATAAATATTGAATCTTTCAGTGCAATCATCTAGCCTCTCTTGCAACAATTTAGTTTCTAAGTACTTATGCCTCTTGCAGTATCTATCTTCCCTATTTGATGTGTACATGCAAACCCAATGCACTCCACAAAAATTGACATGTTTATAGGAGACATTTTCATCATAACTAGTGCAATCATCATTAGTACCATGGATATTCAAGGAGTTCATACTAACAACATTGCAATCATGCTCATCATTCAAAGATTTAGTGCCAAACATTTTAATGCATTCTTCTTCTAACACTTTGGCACAATTTTCCTTTCCATCATACTCACGAAAGATATTAAAAAGATGAAGCGTATGAGACAAACTCAATTCCATTTTTTTTGTAGTTTTCTTTTATAAACTAAACTAGTGCTGAAACAAGAAACAAAAAGATCCGATTGCAAGATCTAAAGATATACCTTCAAGCACTAACCTCCCCGGCAACGGCGCCAGAAAAGAGCTTGATGTCTACTACGCAACCTTCTCCTTGTAGACGTTGTTGGGCCTCCAAGTGCAGATGTTTGTAGGACAGTAGCAAAATTCCCTCAAGTGGATGACCTAAGGTTTATCAATCTGTGGGAGGCGTAGGATGAAGATGGTCTCTCTCAAGCAACCCTGCTACCAAATAACAAAGAGTCTCTTGTGTCCCCAACACACCCAATACAATGGTAAATTGTATAGGTGCACTAGTTCGACGAAGAGATGGTGATACAAGTGCAATATGGATGGTAGATATAGGTTTTTGCAATCTGAAAATATAAAAACAGCAAGGTAACAAGTGGTAAACGTGAGCGTAAACGGTATTGCAATGCTAGGAAACAAGGCCTAGGGTTCATATTTTCACTAGTGCAAGTTCTCTCAACAATAATAACATAACTGGATCATATAACTATCCCTCAACATGCAACAAAGAGTCACTCCAAATTCACTAATAGTGGAGAACAAACGAAGAGATTATGGTAGGGTACGAAACCACCTCAAAGTTATTCTTTACAATCAATCCGTTGGGCTTGATGAAGATATGTACCTGGGGTAGGGTCATGGACCTAGCCTAAATGGCCTACCCAAGGACATCGCTTGAGCACCAGGAAACATTCTGAGAAGAATCATTTGTCAATCGACTTAGAAGTGTTCCACTCGACGGACTCGAAGACACTCGACCATGAAGCCAACCACTGACCGCCAGGAGATCTAAAGTCACTCCGCCCGACCTTAAGTAGCTTTTATGGTCATGATAGCACTTTATTTGTGGCGTTACCAGTAACGCCCGACCTTAATGTACCTTAAACCCTTCATAACTGAGGGCAGGAGGGGTCCGGCGAACTCTATATAAGCCACCCCCCTCCTCAGTGTAAAGGGTTCGCACCCCTGTAATTCATACACACATAATCCAGTCGACCGCCTCCGGGCTCCGAGACGTAGGGCTATTACTTCCTCCGAGAAGGGCCTGAACTCGTAAAACTCGTGCGTATACAACTACTCCATAGCTAGGATCTTGCCTCTCCATTCCTACCACCATACACTACTGTCAGACTTAGAACCACGACAGTCGGCGCCCACTGTGGGGTGGGTGTCTTAGCGACTTATTGGAGAAGTTGCGATTTTTCCGATTCCCATCATCATGGTTTCAGGCGGAGGTTTGGCTGAGGGCCGCGAGATCCGTCTCGGCACGCTCGTGTTCATCGCCGACGACTCCGCTTGGCTTCAGGAGGCTCCGCTCGATGTCGACGCGCTTCCCGTCCGCGGGGCAATGCACTTTCGCGCGTGCATCCATGGCGTCCTCCTGCGACAATCGTCCACTCAGTATCGGTTGGTCCTGGTGACGTCCTCGCTCCCTGCTGTCCACCGGCGCAAGCGTTCCGGTCGGTCGAGGCTCCAGCGGTGGGTGAGGCATGCTGTGGCTCGTCAGTCGACCACGCCCCAAGTCGCGGCAATCGAGCCCGACGAATCTCTCTACGGCTTGTTCGATCTGTCGACTGGCTCCGTAGAGACTGCGTCCGAGTGCGACACAGTGACCCCGCGGCGGAAGTCCTGATGGTCGATGGTCCTCGTAGTCCTCCAGGCTTCCCCCGCGGTGACGGTGGCGACGGCGGAGGCGACCCGTCACGCGTGCACGAAGAGTACCTCCCCAAGCCCCTCTCATCCTAGCAGAGGGAAGAACTTCACCACTGTAATATGGATGCACTTCACACTCCTATCGTTGGAGAAACTCCCGAGGCTCTGGCCTTGGAAGAGGCGCGCCTGGCCAACTTGGTCGAGCGCACTCGACTGGACAACCTCCAGTGCGCACTCGACGAGCGCGCTCGGCAGCCGATCCCCGAGTCCAGTCGACGCCAACTTTTTCTGCCCCCGCAGGTATATCGAACTCCGATTCAGAATTTAGCAGCTGCGGCCCGTATAGCAGAGTCGATTCAGCCTTCCCAATCAGAGGCTGGCAGAGGCTTGTTGCATATCAGAGAATTACTCCGGGCAGAAGGAGACCAAAATTCAGCTGTATCATAGTCGCGGAATAGGATCCACAGCAGATCCGTTGTTGCAGATACAGTCCAGTCAGCTCACAGCCCTAGATCACCCCCGAGGCATGAGGGACGTGGAGACCGGCGTGATCAGTACAGGAACTGTCGGGAATATACCCCGTGGCGTAAACCGGCCGGAAGTATAACCCGGCCGGACTGGACGACTCACTGGTAACCCGCCCGGAGCTTGGCGGTTCACGGGATGCCCGCCCGGTCTTGGCGGTTCATTAGTAACCCGGCGGGCGGGTCAGATGGATGACGAGGCCCATGGCCCAGAAGGCCGGTTCACGTTTAATGGTGGGCCCGTTTATGAGGAAAGCACAAGGAATATTCCCTTACAAAGAAAGCAAGACTAGGAGTCCACTTGTAATAGAGTAATCCTAATCCAACTAGGACTAGTCATGTAAACCGCCCCTTCAACATATATAAGGCGGGGCAGGGCTCCCCAAAGAGGGACAAGTTACAAGCAACAGGCAAGAAGAAACAATTTCTAGGGCTAGACACAAAGAGCCGGTTTACGACATCTCCCTCGTGATGATAATGAGACCTAGCCTCAAACAGCATGTAGGGCTATTACCGGATGATGTTTCCCGGGTCCCGAAGCTGTCTAAAACCCTTGTCTTGTGTGTTAATCCGCCTTACGTCTCTCATCTCACTCAACCCCTCTCAAGCTACCACATAGATGCGTTGGCCTCGCGACTAAGTCCTGACACTAAGAACATCTGACGTTTTAATTCCACGACAGTTGGCGCCCACCGTGCGGCCTGTGCACGGTGGTGATGAGTTTTTGGAGGGATCTCCCCAGGGATCGAGATGTTTGCAAATTTCCGGCTTAACGAAAAGCTGGGGTGGAAAATTTATATCAACTATTTTTGGGTTACATGCTGTACGGCCATCTCTCGCACCGTGGTAATCCGCCGAGTACTATTGCGCCGAATCCGAGGCGAGGTCTTCTATTGGAGGCGATTTATCTGCCACGTTCTCCGAGGCCGACTAAAGTTCGGGCGATTTATCTGCCACGCTCTTGTCCGTTTTTACTTGGTGGAAAATCCCTAAAAGCGGCAGCCGTCCTGGCTATTCCGACGCATTGCAACTGCTGCTCCGTACGCAGCGTCCATGTTACCTGCTGCCCACAAGGGGGTCAAGTCCAGAGGCAAGCATTGATCTACCGCTGCTGCTCTATGTGTGAAAACCAACGTCATATCATCAGCTACCGCTCCAATATCTACTACGTGCAAGGTATATCACCGGTTGCAAAAAGTTGCTCAAAAAAAAGGGAGGAGGAGGGGCCACAAAGCAGATTCGTCCACAAGGTTGAGAGTTCCCCGTTGACCCGCCTTGCTGAAACCCAAAAATGCTACACTTACGGTCAGCTTGCCACAGATTGCACGTACGGACTCCCTCCCCACCAGTCTCTGCGCCCCCTGATTTTCACCGTGGGGTCGTTCTCATCCCAACTTCCACAGAAATAGTGACACATCATCATGTAACAGCAGCCCTGTATGAATTGCCCGTAAGTGTAGCATCGTTGGCTGAAGGGTTTGTCTAAGTCTTAGTCGACTGAGACTTGACGAAGTCTCAGTCGACGTGACATCAACACTTACAAAATCAGAAGTTACGACAGGTTTTCCTCACGTACGCGGAATACCACATCGTTTGGTTTTCTGGTTTTACGCGTGTGACCCGATTTTCTATTGGGCTGGGTCTGTTGGGTTATGTTTCTTAGTTTGTCTCCTCTTTTTGTTGGGCTTGCTCCCTTACTTGGGCTTTGGGTTTTTTTTTTCTACAACAACAAAACACACTAGTAAAAAAATATAAAATAGTTCCATGCCAAAAAAAGAAGTGCTTTGTTGTGCATGTGTCTCTTACAACCAGCGAACCGTTGCCTTAAGTAGGCCATCATTGTTTGTTCTGCCAGCTCATGTTCAGTTTCAGTTTTTTTCATAGATCCAAAAGAAAAATATCAAAAAATAATTTTAAAAATGAGAAAAAAATCTATATGTTTTTTCAAGTTAAAACAAATTCTTCCTTTCGTGTGTATAAATGGTCAGTCTATATTTGTATCATCTCGAATTTATACAAAAATTGATCGCGTATTCATAAAAATATTCATTGTATATTATGAAATGTTCATCGCGCATTTGTCTAATTTTCACAGCATAATATAAAAACGTTCATCGCGTATTTAAATATATATTTATCATGTGTTGTACGGGAATGTTCATCGCGTATTTACAACAATATTAATGTATTAAAAGTAAATCAAGAAAAAATGAAGAAAAATAAATAAATCAATGATACGATAGCTGACCCCCTCATAGCGGTAGATATGCAACTGTAGCACCCCCATAAAACACCACAGAGTTGTAGTACGGACGACATTTGCAGTTTTATGCCTAGTGGAAGACATAGGCGTGATGTAAGCCATGCTATTCCTAACGCAAAGAGGCTCACACATAAATACAAATTAGTTAATGCATCTCTAATACTAGTGGCCAGACATGTAGTTGCAGTCAAGGGCTATGATTGCAGTTTGCATGCCTAGTGACAGACATGCAACTGTCCCTCTCTTCCACCGCCCTTCGATGGAACAAAGGCCACTTGCAATCAGATGGGTAGACATGCAGTTGCAGTCGGGGGCGACACTTGTAGTTGCATGCCTAGTATTAGATACGCAACTGCCCTCCCCCCAGTGCCTCTCACAGAACAAAAGTCAATTACAGTCGGGGTGTGTAGACATGCAGTTCCAGTTGGGCGTCACAATTGCAATTGCATGTCTAACATACACTTGCAACTGCCCCATCTCCCGCCTCCATTTGATAAAATAAGGTCTAGTTGCATCTGCATTAGGAGACAAGCAATTGCAGTCGATGGTCTACACTTGCAGTTGCATGCTTAGTGTCAAACATGCAACTGCCCCCTCTCTCACCCCCATCAGACAAAACAAAGCCCAGTTACGTTTCTGTTAGGGGGGCATGCCGTTGTAGTTGAGGGCTACACTCGTAGTTGCATGCCTATTGCCATACATGCAACTGCCCCGCTCTCCCTCCTCCATCTGATAATATAAAGGTTAGTTGCGGGCGTGATGGAAGGCATGTAGTTGCAATAAGGGACGGCACTTGCAGTTGCATGCCAAGTGTACACATGCAACTGCCCCCGCCCTCTCCCACTACCCTTCGACAAAAATTTTCAGTTCTGGTCTGATGGAATACATGTATGCAGTCAGGGGAGACACTTCCAGTTGCATGCCAAGCTTACACATGCAACTGCCTCTGCCCATCTCCCACCACCCTTCGACAAAACAAAGTTTAGTTCCGGTCGTGATGAAAATACATGCAATTGCAGTAGGGTGCGACACTTGTAGTCTCATGCCAGGTGTACACATGCAACTGTCGCCGCCCCTCTCCCACCATCCCCTGATAAAACAAAGTTGACTTGTGGTCGTGATGAAAAGACATGCAATTGCAGTCGGGTGCGACACTTGTAGTTGCATGCCTAGTGTACACATGCAACTGCTCCCGCTCTCCCGCCGCCCTCCAACAAAATAAAAGTTCAGTTGCGGTCATGATGGAAGACATGCAGTTGTAGTCGGGGCGTGACACTTGCAATTGCATGCCTAGTTTTCACATGCAAGTCCTCCTCCTCCTCTCTGGCCCTCCGACAAAACAAAATTCAGTTACAGTCGTGCTAGAAGACATGCAGTTACAGTCAGGGATGATCCTTGCAGTCGCATGTCTACTGCACACACGCAATTGCAATTGCGGACGGGGCGCTACACTTGCAGTGCATGCCTAGTGTACACATGCAACTGCCCCTCTCCCGCCGCCCAGAGACAAAACAAAATTTAGTTCCAGTCGAAGGCGACACATGCAATTGCATGCCTATTGGAAAACATGCAACTACCCCTCGCGTACAAAACACCACTAAGTTGAAGTCGCCTTGAAGACATGCAATTGCATTCGAGGGCAACACTTGTTGTTTGTGCCTAGTGGAAAACATGCAATTGCCCCCCCCCCACACACACAAAATAGCAAGACATATAATTGCAGTTGGTGACGACACTTGTAGTTGCACACCTCATGGCAGACAAGCAACTCCCCACTCCCAAGCCCCCAACAAAATACCAAAAGTTACAGCCGAAGCGGACACTCACAGTTCCGCACCTAGTGACAGGCACACAACTTCCCTTGACAAAAACACCACTAGGTTGCAGTCACACGCGGTAGATATCACATCCCCCTGGTTTCACCTGTTGGCTCTGAGAAAAATCACGTCCGGAGGAAGAGGGGCAAAAGGTGGAGCAATACCATGATCCACTACTTTCATACTTCTTCCACACTTAAAACTTGGTTAGCAATGCTTTAGTCAACTAGACCAATCACAATTATAACTTTAGAAGAAATAAAAAATAGAAATAGCAAAATGATGCAACAGAAAGACAAAAATTTAAAAATATTTTTATTTAAAAAAGGGTAATGCATAATAATAAAAGTTAAAGATGTATTATTATTCTATATTTCCTAAAAAGTGAGGGAAAATAAAACAAAAGATAGACACTAAAATCATGAAAAATCATTAAAATAAAAATAGAAATGTCAGGCAAGAAAAACAAAAAGAATACAAATAAATTATACCAATTTCAGATGGTTAAGTAAAAATTGGCGCTCGTACAAGAGCAAAAGGCCCGTGTGCATCCCTCACAACTACACATGGCCGCAAATAGAAAAGAAGGACAAAAAAGCAAAGGCCACGAGGGAGGCACTTGCCCACAAAAAGAAATCTACCTTCCATTGCGTACGACACATCCGCATGTCAACTTGAACAAACAGGAAAAATGATACTATATACGAATCTTTGCGTCAAGATCTTATAGCTACCGAATCAACTGAGATTTGACTAATTCTCATTCGACTGAGAATTAACAAATTCAAAAATAAGAAAGGTAGCAAGAATCGCACTGTTAGAAAGGGGAAGAAGTTTAAAAAGATAAAAAGACAAACAAAAAAATAGAACACACAAGTAAATAGAAAAGAAACAAGAAAAATGTGAAAATAAAAGCTCTTTTAGCAATGAAAAACAGCTCATGCCAAATGGAACAGAAAAAAAAAACACAAGGCGAACACAGGTTTAAACAGTGAGATTTGCTAGACAAGGAAAAAAAAGGCAGAAACCAACACGGCTGCTCGAGTCTGATAAGGACCCGGAATCGCTGGCCGCGCGCCCGTCTCCTGAATTTGTGGGTGGCTCCTCTTCGGATCGGTTGGGGTGCCCCCGCTGGGTCTCGCTGCTGCGGCCGGTTCAGCTGCCGCATGCTGAGTTGCCGGACGCCGCCGACTGCCCCCGCACCGAGATGCTGCTAGACTGGCCTCCGTGCCGAGATATTGCATGTTTCTACCGCGGGCGCTGCCGATCGGCCACACGCCTCCGCCTTAAACCGCCCCCAAGTCTGTCAGTCTCTGTTTTTTGGCTCTGAATCACCTGCCGATGATAAACCGTGGTGGTCTTCGTCGTTTCAGACCAGCCTCACCTTCACTGCCGCTGTAATCAGCTACGACCCGCGTCCGAGCCGCCCTTGGTCGTGCTCCGTCCTCTTCGTGGCCGAGTCGTCGCCCTGAAGCGTATGCTGCCGGTCTTTGCCTCGTCGGACTCCATCCTTGCTCGGCCTCTGTTTCCGGGTTAGACTCTGCTTCCTGGCGTTTCTTCACGCGCATGCGCCGCCGAGGGTCGACAGCCAGCTGCGCTGCGTCGTCGTTTCGACCCCTGTTGCAAGCCGGCCCTGCAGTGAAAACCGCACTTCAAGCCGCTCCGCGCCAGCGGTCCTGACTGTTTCTCGCGCCGCCTGCGACGATCGCCGGCTCCGCCTCCCGTACGTCGGTTGACCTGGAATCTGCTATCGCTGCTTGTGGAGCGCCTGGCCTCCTGTCCATCACATGCCGGCTCCGCATCGACTCGCCAAGCCGCGCGTGGTCTACCTCTAAACCGCCATTGCCGGTTCATAAAAAGGAAACCGCAGACTCCAAGGCCATGGTCTGCAAAATAGAGCATGCATGCGCTTTCGCAGCTACAGATCAAGACAAAAAAGAAAACAAAAAAAGGGGGTACCAGTGACCCGGGCGTAAGTTATCCAATGACCATGATCCGGGCGAGAGTTATCGGGCCGTTTGGTCAATCCGCTTCATGGACCCGCCTCCGAGGCCTCGAGTCGCCTCCGCCTCCACTGGTCGCCTCTTGCACGTTCGCCGGCTCCGCCGTCCTCTGCTTCTACGACTTGAGTCGCTACATCTCCACCTATGCGCTGGGCCAAGCCGGCCCCTGTTTCTACAGACTCACCAGAGCTGCCCTCCAAGTCGCCCGCTGCCGCCGGTCCGCCTCTCCACCGCAGACTCGCCGCGGCCCTCCAAGCCGTCTCCGCAACTGACTAACATCACGGCCGCCTCAAGCTCCGTGAGCGTCAGGCTATCCCTGTTTCATCAAGTGGCCGCCCGCCGCTTTGCTGCAGCCTGAGTCGCCGCCGTGGTGCCGCATCGCCCCGGGTCACGGCCTCGCTTCATCCACTCGTCCTCAAACCGCCTTGCTGGGTCAAGACCAATGCCGCGGTCCACTTCAGCCACAGCCGCGGGCCTCGCCTTGTCTTCGGTCGTGAACCGCCCCAAACCGCCAATATGGCCACAAGTTGCCGTGCCTCGTCAATTCGTCGGCCCACCGCGGCCCTGTGCTAAATCGCCGGCCTGCTGTCTCCTTCACTGATATTATAGCGGGAAAGCTGCTGCTGCTGAGCCGTCGGCCCCGTCGTCAAGCCACCATCTCACCTCACCGGACGTCTCCTCAATTACAGCAGTGCTGAGTTGACCCGGCCTGGCGCCCTTCAAATGTGGCCGCGAGCCGCAGCCTACAAACCGCCACCACGCTCGCCGGCTCGCAGCTCGGCTGCCTGCGCGGTCCTTCCACCACTTGCGCGTCACCGCGTCCTGCGCCCGTCCGCTGTTGGGCCATGGCTCCCCTGAGTTGCCGTCGCCGACTTGTTCCCGTCACCGCACTACCAAGACTCGCATCACTGGCGTTTTCCTCAAGCCGGCCTCCGCCTCTGCTCTCCGCCTGCGGGTTCACCCTGAGTTGCCACCACCGCCTACGAGCTGGTCTGACAGAAGATTTTGTGTTAAAAACAAATGTGCAGCTTACTAGAACAAAGACATTCTGACTTGTTATGCCCAGAAGGTTTCTAAATAAGATCATGTGGTAGAGAAATCAAAACTACCGCTACACTCTGGCACTGGTTCTGCTGCTTGGTTTATTAAACGTCAGGCCAGACGAGGTACAAGTTCCACCGTGAGTAAAACTTTTGTCCAAGCAAAGGTCATCTGCCATCCGGCAGAGAACAACAACGTCATCGGTTATTCAAAGGCATCAGGCGATATCCATCTAAATCTATTTTATCAGCTCATACTAAATTGTTTGAGAGCAATTACTCTGGTATATGGTATTGTTTTGCAGGACCATTGTTCATTGCAAAGGTGTTGGAAAGGGGCATTCGCCAACATTATTTTTGCACTAGCGCTCGTACGTGCCATGTTGTTTGATGGATACATACGCGAATCGCCGCCCCCGCTACATCAACACAACATGATTGACTCGCCCGTCCGCACCGGTTTACAACACCGGGCCGGTTCCTCTGCCTTGCTGCCGCGGCCGACTTGGCCATGATCGATTTCAGCTTCACCATGGTGATCATCAACCCCGCGGTGGATATTAACTGCCCTAACATATCAGGTGAAATCCGTCCAGTATATTTTTATATTATATATTGCTTTTTTTAAAAGAGCAATTACTCTGGCTTGCAAAGTTATCTAATGCAGGACCCTAAAACCGCCATATTGGTGAAAATTTTAAAAGGCCGTCAGAAAATTTCCGGCTGAAAATGAAGATTCCGGTTTAAAATCCGGTTCAAGGGAAAGATGTAACACTCCGGATATAACTTTCCCAATTTGTACTCCAACTCTTGCCGTTTCCGGCTTTAAGTTAATTTATTTTCGCGGGTTCGGGTCTTTGTCTCCGTGTGTTGTTATCGTTGTCATGCATCTCTTATCATGTCATCATGTGCATTGTATTTGCATACGTGTTCATCTCATACATCTAAGCATTTTCCCCGTTGTCCGTTTTGCATTCCGGAGCTTCGTTCTCCTCCGGTGGTCATTTCTAGCTTTCTTTCGTGTGTGGGGATTAAACAGTTCCGGATTGGACCGAGACTTGCCAAGCGGCCTTGGTTTACTACCGGTAGACCGCCTGTCAAGTTTCGTATCATTTGGACTTCGTTTGATACTCCAACGGTTAACCGAGGGACCAAAAAGGCCTCGTGTGTGTTGCAGCCCAACACCCCTCCAAGTTGGCCCAAAACCCACCTAACTCTGCTCCATCATCTAGAGCGTTCGATCACGATCGCGTGGCCGAAAACCGCACCTCATTTGGACTCTCCTAGCTCCCTCTATGCCTATAAATAGGTCCCCTCCATTTTCGGATCTCCTCCTACCTCCGAAACCCTAATCTCTCCATCCACGCCGGCCGGACACGTCCGTCCGGGCCGGACGAAGCCGCCGCAGCCACCCACCGACCGCCACGTGGCTGCGGGACCGCATCACCGCGCCGCCGCCCGCGCGGGCCCGCCGCGGCCCAGCGCCGGCCCCCGAGGGCCCGAGCCGCTGCACCTCGCCCCGCCGCCTTCTCCTACCTCGCCACCCGCGCGCCGCCCGGGAGCTCGCCGCCTCCGCCGCCTTCTCGTAATTTGATTGATTTATTTCTTCCTTTTCTACACGCGGAGGAAGAGGGCGCTAGTTTCGAAGAAAATAAAAACAGGTTTACTCCACCCCTTTTTACTTTTCAAAAAAGATTAACTAATCTAAAGAAAAACAAAAATGGAAGCCCATAAACATCCAAAACATATAATATAATAGCATGGAACAATCAAAAATTATAGATACGTTCTAGACGTATCAGCATCCCCAAGCTTAATTCCTGCTCGTCCTCGAGTAGGTAAATGATAAAAACATAATTTTTGATGTGGAATGCTACTTGGCATAATTTCAATGTAATTCTTCTTACTTGTGGTATGAATATTCATATCCGAAAGATTCAAGATAAAAGTTTAATATTGACATAAAAATAATAATACTTCAAGCATACTAACAAAGCAATTATGTCTTCTCAAAGTAACATGGCCAAAGAAAGTTATCCCTACAAAATCAAATAGTCTGGCTATGCTTTATCTTCACCACACAAAGTATTTAAATCATGCACAACGTACCCCGATGACAAGCCAAAAAATTGTTTCATACTTTTGACATTCTCAAACTTTTTCAATCTTCACGCAATACATGAGCGTGGGCCATGGATATAGCACTATATGTGGAATAGAATGGTGGTTGTGGAGAAGACAAAAAGGGAGAAAATAGTCTCACATCAACTAGGCGTATAAACGGGCTATGCAGATGCCCATTAATAGATATCAATGTGAGTGAGTAGGGATTGTCATGCAACGGATGCACTAGAGCTATAAGCATATGAAAGCTCAACAAAAGAAACTAAGTGGGTGTGCATCCAACTCGCTTGCTCATGAAGACCTAGGGCATTTTGAGGAAGCCCATCATTGGAATATACAAGCCAAGTTCTATAATGAAAGATTCCCACTAGTATATGAAAGTGACAACATAGGAGACTCTCTATCTTGAAGATCATGGTGCTACTTTGAAGCACAAGTGTGGTAAAAGGATAGTAGCATTGCCCCTTCTCTCTTTTTCTCTCATTTTTTGGGTCTTTTTTTATGGCCTCTTTTTTATTTATTTTTATTTTTCGTCCATAGTCTCATCCCGACTTGTGGGGGAATCATAGTATCCATTATCCTTTCCTCACTTGGGATAATGCTCTAAAAATGATGATCATCACACTTTTATTTTCTTACAACTCAACAATTACAACTCGATACTTAGAACAAAATATGACTCTATATGAATGCCTCCGGCGGTGTACCGGGATATGCAATGAATCAAGAGTGACATGTATGAAAGAATTATGAATGGTGGCTTTGCCACAAATACAATGTCAACTACATGATCATGCAAAGCAATATGACAATGATGAGTGTGTCATAATAAACGAAACGGTGGAAAGTCGCATGGCAATATATCTCGGAATGGCTATGAAAATGCCATGATAGGTAGGTATGGTGGCTGTTTTGGGGAAGGTATATGGTGGGTGTATGATACCGGCGAAAGGTGCACGGTATTAGAAAGGCTAGCAATGGTGGAAGGATGAGAGTGTGTATAATCCATGGACTCAACATTAGTCATAAAGAACTCATATACTTGTTGCAAAAATCTACAAGTTATCGAAACAAAGTACTACATGCATGCTCCTAGGGGGATAGATTGGTAGGAAAAGACCATCGCTCGTCCCCGACCGCCACCCATAAGGAAGACAATCAATAAATAAATTATGCTCCGACTTCATCACATAACGGTTCGCCATACGTGCATGCTACGGGAATCACAAACTTTAACACAAGTATTTTTCAAATTCACAACTACTCAACTAGCATGACTCTAATATCACCATCTCCATATCTCAAAACAATTATCAAGCATCAAACTTCTCATAGTATTCAACACACTCATAAGAATTTTTCTTTTACTAATCTTGTATGCCTAGCATATCAGAATTATTTAAGCAAATTACCATGCTATTTAAGACTCTCAAAATGATATAAGTGAACATGATAGTTCATCTATTTCTTCAAAATAAAACCACCATTGTGCTCTCAAAGATCTAAGTGAAGCACTAGAGCAAACAACAAACTACTCTGAAAGATATAAGTGAAGATCAATGAGTAGTCGGATAATTATGCAACTATGTGAAGACTCTCCCATTTAATAATTTCAGATCTTGATATTTTATTCAAACAGCAAGCAAAGCTAAAGAAAATAAAATGACGCTTCAAGGATAGCACACATATCATGTGGTGAATAAAAATATAGCTCCAAGTAAAGTTACCGATGAACGAAGACAAAAGAGGGGATGCCATCCGGGGCATCCCCAAGCTTAGACGCTTGGTCATCCTTGAATATTACCTTGGGGTGCCTTGGGCATCCCCAAGCTAAGGCTCTTGCCACACCTTATTCCAGAGTCCATCGAATCTTTACCCAAAACTTGAAAACTTCACAACACAAAACTTAACCGAAAACTCGTAAGCTCTGTTAGTGAAAGAAAACAAAACACCACTTCAAGGTACTGTAATGAACTCATTATTTATTTATATTGGTGTTAAACCTACTGTATTCCAACTTCTCTATGGTTTATAAGCTATTTTACTAGCCATAGAGTCATCAAAATAAGCCAACAACACATGAAAAACAGAATCTATCAAAAACAGAACAGTCTGTAGTAATCTGTAACTAACG
The DNA here is from genome assembly GCA_032464435.1 of Aegilops umbellulata. Taxonomy (NCBI): domain Eukaryota; kingdom Viridiplantae; phylum Streptophyta; class Magnoliopsida; order Poales; family Poaceae; genus Aegilops; species Aegilops umbellulata. The sequence continues at coordinate 10,008,422 of CP136057.1, forward strand.
CAAACTTCTGGAACTCCAAAAATTCTAAAATAAATTGTTGGGAAGGCATTTGTCTAGTACTCATCTGCAAAAAGAATCAACTAAATAGCACTCTCCAGTAAAAATTTGAAGTTAATCTCGTTAGCGCTAAAGTTTCTGTTTTTTACAGCATGATCATAAAGATTTCACCCAAGTCTTCCCAAAGGTTCTACTTGGCACAAACACTAATTAAAACACAAAACCACATCTAAACAGAATCTATATGGATTATTTATTCCTAAATAGAACCAAAAAGTAAGAAACTAAAATAAAATTGGGTTGCCTCCCAACAAGCGCTATCGTTTAACGCCCCTAGCTAGGCATGATGATTTCAATGATGCTCACATAAAAGATAATAATCGAAACATAAAGAGAGCATCATGAAGAATATAACTAGCACATTTAAGTCTAACCCACTTCCTATGCATAGGGATTTTTTGAGCAAACAACTTATGGGAACAATAATCAACTTGCATAGGAAGGTAAAACAAGCATAACTTCAAAACTTTAAGCACATAGAGAGGAAACTTGATATTATTGTGATTCCTACAAGCATATATTCCTCCCTCATAATAATTTTCAGTAGGATCATGAATGAATTCAACAATATAACCAGGACCTAAAGTATTCTTTTCATGATCTACAAGCATAGAAAATTTACTACTCTCCACATAAGCAAAATTCTTCTCATTTGGAATAGTGGGACTATCATAAGAGACTTGAATACTATATATTGTTTCCACATTAAAAGAGTAATGTTCAGAAAAAGGGTAATCATAATCATGACAAGTTTTATAAATATAATCATCACTACTTTTTATAGCATAAGTTTTGTCACAATAATCATCATGAGTAGCAAATTTGTTCTCATCATAATCGATTGAAACCTCTTCCAAGATAGTGGACTCATCACTAAATAAAGTCATGACCTATCCAAATCCACTTTCATAAATATTATAATAAGATTCAACATCCTCCAAAATAGTGGGATCATTACTTCCTAAAGTTGACACTCTTCCAAACCCACTTTCATCAATATAATCATCATAGGTAGAAGGCATGCTATCATCATAACAACTTTGCATATCAAAACTTGGGAGGCTAAAAATATCATCATTATTAAACATAGCATCCCCAAGCTTGGGACAAACATTAATTTCAGCAAATATATTCTCAAATATGTCATCCTCATCAAACATAGCTTCCCCAAGCTTGGGCCTTTTCATATCATAAGCATAATCACTCTCATCATTAATAGCATGGATAGCACCAATAGTATAGCAATTATCATATTCTTCCAAGCAAGTGCCAAAAAGATTTTCAAGATCATAAGAAGTATCATTATATTCCCAATCATAATCATCACAACAAGCGATAGGCATAACGAGATCATCATCAAGTGCATTATCTTCCACAATTATTTTTGATTCATTTTCATGAGGCACAACAATAATAGGAGCAACATTATTTGGGAGAGATACCTTTTTACCTCTTTTCCTTTTCCTTTTCTTCTTCTTCACCTCATCATGTGTGGGTTCAATCCTCTTTTTGGAGCTCCTTATTAATGAGATTGGTTGAATAGAAGGCTCCTTCTCGTTACCTGATTCATCATAAGAAATAATAGGAGGATATTGGGAAGTCTCTTCCCTTTCGTTACCATTCTCTTCATCTTCTATTCGTTTCCTTTTCTTTATGTAATTGGCAATATAAGGATTTTCAATGCAATTCATCGCACAATACATATAAATCTTCTCTAGATCAAAATCAAGAAATCTATCAAGATTAAACTTTGGAATACCCTCAGTTATATGTTTCATTTCTTCATAACCCAAAAGAATACTAAGCTCTTTATGATGGTCAAGGGTAATCAAGTTATCACAATTTTTGGACACGACTTGATCATGAAACAAATAGCATTGGAGCTTTAAATGACCATGTTCATTGCAAAGTTCACAAGGGGCGCGATAAATATTGAATCTTTCAACGCAATCATCCAGCCTCTCTTGCAACAATTTAGTTTCTAAGTACTTATGCCTCTTGCAGTATCTATCTTCCCTATTTGGTGTGTACTTGCAAACCCAATGCACTCCACAAAAATTGACATGTTTATAGGAGACATTTTCATCATAACTAGTGCAATCATCATTAGTACCATGGATATTCAAGGAGTTCATACTAACAACATTGCAATCATGCTCATCATTTAAAGATTTAGTGCCAAACATTTTAATGCATTCTTCTTCTAACACTTTGGCACAATTTTCCTTTCCATCATACTCACGAAAGATATTAAAAAGATGAAGCGTATGAGACAAACTCAATTCCATTTTTTTGTAGTTTTCTTTTATAAACTAAACTAGTGCTAAAACAGGAAACAAAAAGATCTGATTGCAAGATCTAAAGATATACCTTCAAGCACTAACCTCCCCGGCAACGGCGCCAGAAAAGAGCTTGATGTGTACTACGCAACCTTCTCCTTGTAGACGTTGTTGGGCCTCCAAGTGCAGAGGTTTGTAGGACAGTAGCAAATTTCCCTCAAGTGGATGACCTAAGGTTTATCAATCCGTGGGAGGCGTAGGATGAAGATGGTCTCTCTCAAGCAACCCTGCTATCAAATAACAAAGAGTCTCTTGTGTCCCCAACACACCCAATACAATGGTAAATTGTATAGGTGCACTAGTTCGGCGAAGGGATGGTGATACAAGTGCAATATGGATGGTAGATATAGGTTTTTGTAATCTGAAAATATAAAAACAGCAAGGTAGCAAGTGGTAAACGTGAGCGTAAACGGTATTGCAATGCTAGGAAACAAGGCCTAGGGTTCATACTTTCACTAGTGCAAGTTCTCTCAACAATAATAACATAATTGGATCATATAACTATCCCTCAACATGCAACAAAGAGTCACTCCAAAGTCACTAATAGTGGAGAACAAACGAAGAGATTATGGTAGGGTACGAAACCACCTCAAAGTTATTCTTTCCAATCAATCCGTTGGGCTATTCCTATAAGTGTCAGAAACAGGCCTAGAGTTCGTACTAGAATAACACCTTAAGACACAAATCAACCAAAACCCTAATGTCACCTAGATACTCCAATGTCACCTCAAGTATCCGTGGGTATGATTATATGATATGCATCACACAATCTCAGATTCCTCTATTCAACCAACACATAGAACCTCAAAGAGTGCCCCAAAGTTTCTACCAGAGAATCACGACGAAAACGTGTGCCAACCCCTATGCATAGGTTCATGGGCGGAACCCGCAAGTTGATCACCAAAACATACATCAAGTGAATCATGTGATATCCCATTGTCACCACAGATACGCACGGCAAGACATACATCAAGTGTTCTCAAATCTTTAAAGACTCAATCTGATAAGATAACTTCAAAGGGAAAACTCAATCCATTACAAGAGAGTAGAGGGGGAGAAGAAACATAAGATCCAACTATAATAGCAAAGCTCGAGATACATCAAGATCGTGCCAAATCAAGAACACGAGAGAGAGAGAGAGAGAGAGAGAGAGAGAGAGAGACAGATCAAACACATAGCTACTGGTACATACCCTCAGCCCCAAGGGTGAACTACTCCATCCTCGTCATGGAGAGCGCCGGGATGATGAAGATGGCCACCGGTGAGGGTTCCCCCCTCCGGCAGGGTGCCGGAACAGGGTCCCGATTGGTTTTTGGTGGCTACAGAGGCTTGCGGCAGCGGAACTCCCGATCTATTCGGTTCCCCGAAGTTTTTAGGGTATATGGATATATATAGGCGGAAGAAGTACGTCAGGGAGCCACGAGGGGCCCACGAGGGTGGAGGGCGCGCCCTAGGGGGGTGGGCGCGCCCCCTACCTCGTGGCTCCCTCGTTTCTTTCCTGACGTGCACTCCAAGTTTATCTGGTAGCTTTCCTTCCAAAAATAACTTCTCCAGTTGGTTTCATTCCGTTTCGACTCCATTTGATATTCCTTTTCTTCGAAACACTGAAACAAGGGAAAAAAACAGGAACTGGCACTGGGCTCTGGGTCAATAGGTTAGTCCCAAAAGTAATATAAAAGTGGATAATAAAGCCCATAAACATCCAAAACACATAATATAATAGCATGGAACAATCAAAAATTATAGATACGTTGGAGACGTATCACCGGGTTGCTTAGGGCCTTGTATGAGCACTGGCATCATAATGAACTTTCGCTTCATGCACATCCAAGGAGGAAGGTTATAAATACATAGAGTCACAGGCCAGGTGCTATGATTGCTTCTCTGCTCCCCAAAAGGATTAATGCCATCTGTGCTTAGACCAAACCATACGTTCCTTGCGTCACCTGCAAAGTCATCCCAGTACTTTCTCTCAATTTTTCTCCATTGCGCCCCGTCAGCAGGTACTCTCAACTTCCCGTCTTTCTTACGGTCTTTTCTGTGCCATCGCATTGACTTGGCATGCTCTTTGTTTTGGAACAAACGTTTCAACTGTGGTATTATAGGAGCATACCACATCACCTTGGCAGGAATCTTCTTCCTAGGGTGCTCACCCTCGACATCACCAGGGTCATCGCAGCTGATCTTACAGCGCAATGCACCGCATACCGGGCACGCGTTCAAATCCTCGTACTCACCACGGTAGAGGATGCAGTCATTAAGGCATGCATGTATCTTCTGCACCTCTAACCCTAGAGGGCAGACAACCTTCTTTGCTTCGTACGTACTCTCGGGAAATTCATTGTCCTTTGGAAGTATCTTCTTTAACATTATCAGCAACTTTCCAAATCCCTTGTCAGATACACCATTCTCCGCCTTCCATTGCAGCAATTCCAGTGTGGTGCCCAGCTTTTTCTTGTCAGCTTTGCAATTCGGGTACAACAATTTCTTGTGATCCTCTAACATGTGCTGCAACTTCTTCTTTTTCACTTGCGCAATTTCTCTTTGCATCGGCAATGGCCCGACCTAGATCATCAGCGGGCTCATCGGATGCCTCTTCTTCAGCTTCTTCCCGCATTGCCGGCTCAGCTTCTTCCCCCATTGTTGTACCATCGTTGAGGGAGTCCTGGATTCAGGAATCCTCAGGCGTCCGGGTCGATGAAGCTAGGTCGTATTAATGGGCCATGGAGATAGAAGCAGAAGACTCTCCCCGTATTCGGTCAGGACTCCTATGTACGTAGAAAGGCAGGTGTGATGTCCGGATGTAGCTATTACTTCCTCCCCAAGTCACCTCTGTAACCCTAGGCCTCCTCCGGCGTGTATATAAGCCGGAGGGTTTAGTCTCTAGAGGCTGACAACATCAGAATCACAACATCCTCATAGGCTAGGCTTTAGGGTTTAGCCATTACGATCTCGAGGTAGATCAACTCTTGTACTCATATTCATCAAGATCAATCAAGCAGGAAGTAGGGTATTACCTCGATCGAGAGGGCCTGAACCTGGGTAAAAATCGTGTCCCCAGTCTCCTGTTACCATCGGTCCTTAGTCGCATAGCTTGGGCCCCCCTACCCGAGATCTGCCGGTTTTGACACCGACAATCATATTCAAGGAACCCATGGCCAGGATAGTTGTCGTCGTCCTCTTCTTCGTCATTGTCTTCCATCATAACCCCTCTTTATCCATGCTTGGTCCAAACATTATAGTGGGGCATGAAACCGGACTCAAACAGGTGGACGTGAATGGTTCTTGCCTTAGAGTAATTCTGATCATTCTTACAGCCAGCACATGGACAAGGCATAAAACCATCCGCCCGCTTGTTTGCCTCAGCCGCAAGCAGAAAAGTATGCACGCCATTAACGAACCGGGAAGAGCATCGGTCATCGTACATCCATTGCCGGCTCATATTCATTACACAACACCGAATAGACCAAATTAATACAAGTTCATACATAAAGTTCATACAACACTTATTGTCATAAAGAAACATACAAATAACTCTCTAGATAAAACATTTAAATGCAACAACAAATGCGATCAAGCTCGCAACTAAGGTAACAATTGATCCAACTGCATAATGATACCAAGCCTCACTATCAATGGCATATTTTCTAATATTTCTAATCTTCAAGCGCATTTTCTCCATCTTGATCTTGTGATCATCGGCGACATCAACAACATGCAACTCCAATTCCATCTTCTCCCCCTTAATTATTTTTAATTTTTCTTTCAAATACTCGTTTTCTCTTTCAACTAAATTTAACCTCTCGACAATAGGGTCGGTTGGAATTTCCGGCTCACATACCTCCTAGATAAAAATATCTATGACAACTTGATGGGCATAATTTTTCATAAACAACAAATGCAACAAATAGTTATAAAAGAGAATATACCACATCCAAATCATAAACTAGACGAGGGCCGACGGGGACGGATATCAAAACCGTGGCACTGTGTATAACAAACAACGTACAGGTAAGATAATTATACGAGTAACTATATATCTAAATCACACAAACATGATTTTTTTTATATAAAAAGATAAGAACAAGAGGCTCACCAGAAGGTGGTGCCGGCGACGGGACGGTGCGGGCGATCGCGGTGGTTAGGACGGAGACGGGAAGGCACTAAGTAAACCACACCTACATATGCAAACTAAGAGTTATTTTGACCTCAAAGTGCATATAAATCAAATACTACCACATATAACTCCTCCCAAAATAAAACCCATAAATCACTATACTTATAGAGCATTGCAAGAGCTAATCTAGCAATGAGAGATGAAAGGATAAAGTTGCTAACCTTTGTGATCACTTGGATGCATGGGGTGCCTTCAAATCTTCAGAAATTTTGGCAAAAATGGAGTGTGAGCTCGAGAGGAAGAGGAAGAAAACAGAGGAGAGGGAAAAGAGGAAGAACAGAGCGCTCAGGCTCGACAAAGGGGTTTATATAGGATGACCTTTAGTACCGGTTGGTTATACGAACCGGGACTAAAGGTGCATCTCTAGTCCCGGTTCATATAACAAACCGGTACTAAAGATGCTGGTGAGGCCCCAGCCTGACACAAGACTGCCACCACGTCTTTAGTACCGGTTCGTGGCACGAACCAGTACTAAAGGTTCGCCATGAACCGGTACTAATGATCGCCGCCCGCCTAGCCATTGGAGCCGGCACTAATGATCACATTAGTGCCGGTTCAGTTGCAAACCGGGACTAATGTGCTTCACATTAGGCCCTTTTTTCTACTAGTGTGAGTGACTATATTTACTTGCTATTAAGCTTGTTAGTGAACATATGCTTTCTTTAACAGTTTTTGGTTGTTCGATGTTTATAATGAGCATATGTTCAGTTTTAATTGATATATTTGATTGTTTGTAGTATGCCTTGTTTATTTCAGTTATTCACAATTTGATGCTCTATATGTGCAAGTATTGACTGTAGAGTACAATTTCATCAATACCAGTTCAATGACCATATTTGTTTCCTATTAAGACTAGTGTAGGTAATATGCCCCTTGTTTTTTTACATTGTGATGTTCAATTATACAATTTGATATTTAAGCACAAGCTATCTTCTATGCAATTTCAACAATATCACTACGGATGACTATATTTGGTTGATGTTAAACCTATTGTAGTGAGTATATACCTTTTTAACAGTTTTGGTTGTTCGGTTGTTTGTAGTTAGCATATGTCTAGTTTTAATTGCTATATTTGGTAGTTCATAGTATCCCTTATTTATTTTAGTTATTCACAATGAGATGTTCTATTTTTCAACAATATCACTACGAATGAATTGGAAGAAACCGACATAGTCGTACGTATTATATTCATATCTTGTAGTGGTTTGACTGTAGTTGTTTTTGCTATGTACTCCACTTGTTGATTGTTTTGGCCTCGCTGCCGTACATCAACTTAAAAAAATGGTTGTGTGCATCACATTGATGTAGAGCCCAGGGGTTACATACTTCTTTTCGAAAGAAATGTGCAAATATGAACTGTGCAGTTCAATTTCATCATTATCAGTTTTAACAATCATATTTGGTTCTTGTCTAGTCTATTGTAGTTAACACATCCGCTGTTTATCTGAGTCTTTTTGCAACATGATGTTCAATTATACAATTTGACGTTTAAGCACAAACTATGATCTATGTAATTTCAACAATACCACCATGAATAACTATATTTGGTTGATGTTAAGCCTGTTGTAGTTAACACATCTTTCCATTTTGATTTAACAATAATTAGTGTACTTAAGTCTGCACAATACCAGTTTGAATAACTATATTTAATTATGATATAAAACAATTTAGATAAATTACAAGTGTTGACTTACTGGTATTTGCTCTGTAACCGAACGAATATGGCTATAGAAAAATCCACGTATTTCCGATCCAACAGACACCCCCATGCACCTTCCACGTATATAAAAAACATAGTTTGGTCGGGGCTACAAGATACATTCCGTTATCTTTAGAAAACATATTGGACAATAGACACAAATTCAAACTTATAAGCTCATATTTTTTATATTGTATCATTGATGGCCTTAGGGTTTCCTAATTTTGTTCAAGTGAGAACTTAATGATGGAAAAATGTTTTTATTTTCGGGGTGTGACTGAGACTCTTCCATGTCTATCCATGATGAGCATATTTTCGGCTAAGTTCTCCTAGCCGATTAATACAAACCATGCTCACATGTTTATACCAAACTTTCTTACTTCATAGCAACTCAAGTTGTCACTAAATATTCTATTTTTTGATAAAACTTTTATACACCACATTCATATAGAAAATACATGGTGTGCATGTTTTTGGATCTCTAAAAATATATTTATTACATATGCATTATATTACACAAGATTGGTAGTGTTTGATGCGTATCGAGAAACGATTTTCTGATGGTATATTTTGTCGCAAATAATCCTTATAGTTGTAGTACTCACTGGTCATTGCCAAAATCCATACTTCTAGACAGAGTGGGTCCTGCTTCCTAGATATGACTATCGCATGTATATTCAGATACATTTTCTCGTGCTATAGCAGAAATATATTGTCCATATTTTTACTTCTGATATGATTTGTGATGTTCAGAACTACATTTTCTTGTAATGGATTGCTACACCCTAAACCTAAGAAAACAATAGTATCACATTACTTACCCTTTAATGTATTATAGTGGATTTGTATGTGCAATTACAATCTATAACACTTGGTGGAGTTTGTTAGAGGATATAAATATATATTGAATAATTTGGTAGATACTTCTAGAGTATAAGGCTGTATTTGGTTCATGGCCCTTGTAAAGTGCATCATCTAGTGCCCCTTAGAGGGTTTTGGATGATTAATGACAAAATAGTTAACAGGCTAATGTGTGCTATTAGTACACAGGTGAAGGTGCTTAAGGATTTGGTTTAAAATGACAGTTGTGACCCCTAGAAATTTTTGCGACAATGAATGCCTTTGGGATGCCTATTTGAGGGACATGTAGCTCTGTTTGAGGAATACAATTATGACATGAAGACTTTGTGCTTTCTAGTTTCATCTCCTTATATTGAGCTGATATAGCAAACCATAATATTAAGGGTGGTCAAAGCGAAAGCTGAGATTATAATCCTCGTGTTATTGCTCAATGCGTCCTCTTAACTAGGAAAGTGTTGGGACCCAAAGTGCAAAGGTTTCTAGCAATCATAAATTTCCCCTCAAACTGGATAACCTTAAGGTTTATCAAACCAATATGGGCAGGCCCGTCCACGGGTGTGTGTGGGGGGGGGGGGTGGGCGAGCGAGGCGGCCGCCCTGGGCCTTGAAATCGAAGGGCTCCGAATGTGCTCTGTCTTATGTAGTAGGCCTGGGTAGAAGTGGATCCAGAGAAGTAATTGACTACCTTGGCCCCCCGATGAAACCAGCGAGATTGTCAGTCTCACTATCCTTGCTAGTTACAAGGATTGAATGCAAGTGTGTATGGAAGATTGATTCCAATGGGAAAATAAAAGCAAGAATTTTAAAGAGGGTGTTGATTGAGGTGGAAGAAATAGGAAGAAGAATAAACCAAGATCCATAGGTTCACTAGTTGGTAAACAAATTACGGTTGCACATTGATTATACATGGCATAACTACATATGAGCATCCTATCAAAACATCTATAGAACATTATCCAACTGTCTCTATAGCTAATACTCCACCTAAGACCGCTATCTAGCATGCATCTTAAACTATTAAGGGCTACTTAGGCAACACAACTTTTAGAAAATCGTGGTAATTGAAAATCACAATATTCCGATGTGTGGCCAAGGAAAACTACATTTTCTTTAAACCATGGTTTTTCTTGGTTTTACCAAAATTGCCGAGGTATTTGGCTGGTCTTCTTATACTATAGTTTTGACCAGTTGTAAGGTTGGATGACAGATGAAACTAACTCAACTACACTAAGGGCATTTCTAACTGATCCCTTGTAACCAGTTAGAGAAGTAAAAATACAGCTTTACGTCTCTAACCGGGACCTAACCGATCCATAATACATGTTGGTGGAGTAAAAGAATTACTTGGCCACCGCAAATCTCCCTATTTTTACTCCATTGCTCGGCGGCCGAGTAAAACTTCTCTCCCTCTCTCTTCCTCTCCTTGGCAACTCTTCTCTCCCTCACCCCGCCGCCGGCGCATCCCACGCCGTTCCCTGTCGCCCCTCTCCTCCAACAGCTGGATGCGGTGTCCCCATCGCCGATCCGTAGCGGGGATCCATACCGCCACGCTCGGGGGTTGTCATACATCGGCGCATCCTCAAACCGCCGCCGCTTGCCCGATCCGCCCGCCCCACCTGGCCGATTTGTCAGAGCTCCCTCTGCGGCCATCGAGGACCTACCTCAGCATACGGCAGCGCTCGTGGGGGATGTGGGTGGCGAAGAACACGAACCAAGAGACCCACAAGAGGAAGTGGATAGGGTCGTTCCACACGGCCGAGCTCGTAGCCATGGAGTACGACCAGTGGCAAGTCCGGTACCATATGAACAGGACCCCGTGCGAGACGTAGCCAGCCGGTGTTGGGTTGCCTCTCGATGAACATTGACTGTTGCTACCGCGCGCGCGATACGTAGAACGAGTCGAGACATGGTGAGTCGAGGCTGTGGATGAACAGGACCCCATTGTAGTAGGCGGTTGTCGCTGGATGAACAGGACCCCGAGGAGGCCGCCGCATCCCAGCCGGTTGGGGATGGATGACCCCGTGGAGGCTGGATGAACAATAGTCGGTGAAGACTGAATGAACAGTAGCCCCGTGGATGAACAGTAGCTGGTGGAGGCTGGAGGAAGTCGGCGGTGGATGAACAGTAGCTCGTGGAGTCCCATTTTGCGGTACACCAGACCCCTCTCGATGAACAGGACCCCGTTTCGACTGTAGGCGCTCTAGCAAAATTCCGCTTCACCCGTTTTGCGGTACGCCAGACCCCTTCTGATCAACAGGACCCCGTTTCGACCGTAGGAGCTCGAATAGAAGTCTGTTTCCTCCGTTTCGCGGTACGCCAGAGCCCTCCCAATGAACATGACCTCGTTTCGACCATATGCGCTCTAACAAAAGTCCGTTTTGTCCGTTTTACGGTACGCCAGACACCCCCTTATCAACAGAACCCATTTCGACCGAAGGAGCTCGAACAGAAGTCTGTTTCCTCCATTTTGCGGTATGCCAGACCCCTCCCGATGAACAAGATCCCATTTCGACCATAGGCGGTCGAACAGAAGGCCGTTTCCTCCGTACCGCTTTACGCCAGACCCCGTTTCGGCTGTTTCGTCCAAGCCGGTTGGCTCCCGTTGAACAGGATGCATTCCGCCCCAGTCGGTTGCCTCCCAATAAACACGACTCTATTTCTCCGTTCCCACCCAACCGGTTGGCTGCCAATGAACAGTGCACCATCGATGTACGCGTTCGAGACCACACCCGTATGTACGTACGTGGCCATCTTTTTTGCAGTGTGGCTGTCGTATGTATACATGATTTAGACGAGACTGCCTGAACAGAATAGAGGAGGATGGGGAGGACACGGAGCAGGAAGACGTGGGGGGCGCTGGGGAAGCGGATCTGTAGGAGGAGCAGCGAGCAATACTTGGTTCCCTCCGGTCAGAATCGAAGGGCAACCGCCGTCGTCTGTAGGAGTAGAGACGGAGCATGACGCGGACTTTGACAAGATGCGTGACATCTTCAACGATGAAGCTGTGCATAAACTTTTTTTACATGGTTTGTATGGATTCAGGGGATGAAATATAAGGTATTGACATTTACTCTCTCCGTTCCTAAATATTTGTCTTTCTAAACATTTCAAATGGCTACCATATACGGATATATGTAGACATATTTTAGAATGTAGATTCATTCATTTTGCTCCGTATGTAGTCACTTGTTGAAATGTCTAGAAAGACAAATATTTAAGAACGGAGGGAGTATATAACATCAGCTATGAGGAGTGTCAATCAGCGGACATGTCCAAGCACGTTTGCCGGTGGTTGAGGGGCTGGATTTCTGGCTGTAGATGCTCGTACCGTTCTCAGTTTTACTTTTATCTTTTTTCTTACCGCACGTCCAGGTCCACGGCCAGGGGGTAAAAGTAAAGAGTAAAACACGGGGTGAAATCCGAGGCTCTGCCCAGTTGGCCCCACGGCCGCTGCTGCTCTCTCCCGGTGGGCGATCGGTCGATGCACCCGGCGTATGCTATGGTTCTACTCGAAGCTCTGCTCCGTCCGGCCTGGCATGGCCGCGGATCACCTGCGCTTGGTCCACCCAAGCCGTGGCCACGCCTTTACCTCTACGAGAGGAGAGACTGCGGCCCGTCCCATCATCGGGCTTTAAAGCTGTGGTCTCGTCTCCTCACATCAAATCAAGCTCTGCTGGGCCAAGATGCGTTTGGTGGCCTATTAAATTGGGCGGAGATGCGTTCCAGGAGGCCACCTTCTCTCTCTCTCTCTCTCTCTCTCTCTCTCTCAATCAGAAGAAGAAAACATCTTCCAAGAGGCAGACAGGCGGAGACCGGAGTCAACCTTCTTCTCTCTCAAAGGAAAGAACAACCAACTGCTGAAAGCTGGATCGGATCCTCGGAATCTAGGAGAGAGCAAGCTCCGTCAAGTTCGTCATCTCCAGGTTAGTTCTTCAAGCCAGATCTTGCTAGCTTCAGTTGGCATCTCGTGATGCGGCAGCATTTGTTATACAGGTGATTCCAATTTTTTACCTCCTCTTTTCGGATGAAGACAGCTTGTGGTGAGCAGATCTGGCTTCAAACGTAGATCTAGCTCCTGGAGTCCTGGAAGAACTCTTCACCAACTTGGTAGCTAGCAACGAGCATCTTAGCTTAATTACCAATTTCGGGATAAGAAAAACTTGTAGTATTTAAGCAATGCAAGTTGAGCGGCTGACGCAAAAATACTTCTTCAAGCCATATCTTGCTAGCTAGCAACGAGCATCTTAGCTGTATTCCCAATTTCGGGATAAGAAAAACTTGTATGGATAAGAAAAACTGTCTTTAGCTATGCAAGTTAGCGGCTGACGCAAAAATTAATTGTTTAATTACAACCCGCGATGTAACTATGCTACATTTTCCCGGGAACCATCATTCAGTCTAGCTACTCTGTTTTCACCTTCATATACACAAAACTAACTGAGAAAGCGTATGTCTCAGGTAGCACCACTCGCAACCATGGAGGCAGCTCTGGTGAGTGCAGCGACGGGAGCCTTGAAACCCGTTCTGGCAAAGCTGGGTGCTCTGGCAGGCGATGAGTACAAGCGGTTTAAGGGTGTGCGTGATGATATCAAGTCACTCACCCGTGAACTCACTGCCATGGATGCATTTCTTCTCAAGATATCAGAGGAGGAGGATCCTGATGTGCAGGATAAGGTGTGGATGAACGAGGTGCGTGAGCTCTCCTATGACATGGAGGACTCCATCGATGACTTCATGCAGAGTGTGGGCAGCCAAGATTCAAAGCCAGATGGTTTCTTGGAAAAGATGAAGAACTCGTTGGGGAAGATGAAGGCTCGTCGTCGCATCGGAAATGAGATCCATGATCTGAAGAAACAGATCACAGAGGTGGCGGAGAGGAATGAAAGGTACAAGGCTCGTGAGGCCTTCTCCAAGGCTAAGAATACAACCGTTGACCCCAGAGCTCTTGCTATCTTTCAGCATGCCTCCGAGCTTGTAGGAATTGATGAACCCAAGGCCGAGATAATTAAACTGTTGACACAAGGTGAGTCAACACAAGAGAAAATGAACTTGGTATCCATTGTTGGATCTGGAGGAATGGGAAAGACAACTCTTGCAAACCAAGTGTATCAAGATCTCAAAGGAAAATTTCAATGTCGAGCCTTCTTATCCGTTTCAAGGAATCCAGACATGATGAATATCCTAAGGACTATTCTTAGTGAAGTTAGTGGCCAACGTTACACCGACACCGAAGTAGGAAGTATACAACAACTCATCATCAAGATCACTGATTTCCTAGTAGACAAAAGGTATAGTTTCTATTCAGACTTCTCATCATCAAGTAGATAGTTACTAAAGTTACTCAAATATTTCACATCAAAACGCTCTTTCACTTTTTGTAATAAAAATAGTTTCGTGTAGTTTTATGGCCATTCTTCTTTTTTCCATCAGGTGGTACAAGAAGCAATGATCAAATGTTTGTAGTCAAGTTCGTGTTGATGCCAAGTAGATAAATATATGAGAGTACCAAAAACCACACATCTTACAAACGTCCGTCCATGCTTTTTGTCCTTTTTGTTTACCTTTGGCCTCATGGCATCTTAAGACATAGCTACTCCTATCATTGAGCATATGACGTAGCCTTAGAGCAACTATAATAGGGGGCTTATAGTCCGCTTACACGATACTATTGTCCATATGGAGGAGAGTGGGCTCTCCTGCAAGAGCCTACCTCTACATGTGTTCCAAGCAAGACAAATATAACACTAATAGACAATCTCATCATATGTACTATGAGCAAGGATAATAATAGAGCCAATTGCCGGATATACTTCATTAGCATGTCATATGTGGTTAGTCATAACCCGCATATATAATAGTTAACCATAAACACATATTACCCCATAAATATCTAGCCAATCACACTTCAAAAGTCTTTTGGATCCCGAGCTGCAGGCTATATATAAATCTAGAAGGATGGGTGTTGATACCAACTGCTGCCACTATGAACATGTTTGTAGTTTTATGTATTTGTCTATCTTGTTGTACACAATTTATATCATTACCACACTGATGTCAATCATGTATTTGTGTGTAGGTATTTTGTTGTTCTTGACGATATATGGGATGTGGATACATGGGATATTATTAAGCTTGCATTTCCCTTGACTAGTTCTGGCAGTATCATAATCACAACTACCCGTAAAAATGATGTTGCTGAATCATGCCATTCGAAACCATTCAATGGAGATATTTATCGCATAAGGCCTCTTGATATGGTGCACTCTAGGCAGTTATTTTACACAAGATTATTCAACTCCGAAGAAAAATGCCCCTCATACCTTAAAACAGTTTCTGAGCATATTTTGAAAAAATGTGCTGGGTTGCCTTTGGCAATCATTGCTATATCCGGTTTGTTGGCTAATATTGAAAGGACAGAAGGTCCATGGAAACAAGTTGAAGATTCGATTGGTAGAGCACTTGAAAGAAATCCCAGTGTTGAAGGAATGATGAAGATACTATCACTTAGTTACTTTGAACTGCCTGCTCATCTGAAATCTTGTCTCTTATGTTTGAGTATATTCCCTGAAGATTCTGTTATTAAGAAGAAAGGTTTGATAAACAGGTGGATTGCTGAAAGATTAATTCATACAGAAGCCGGATATAATACAACATATGAGTTTGGAGAAAGGTGTTTTAATGAGCTCATCAATAGGAGTTTGATGCAGCCTGGGGAAAAAGAAATAGATGGTACTATAAAGAGTTGTCGACTTCATGACACAATTCTTGATTTCATCATATCCAGGTCCATCGAAGAAAACTTTGTTACTTTGGTGGGTGTTCCTGGTTTAACTGTTGGGACACACAACAAAGTTCGTCGGCTCTCCCTGCAAGCCAGCAAGGAAAAAGAAGTGATACTGCCAAGAGGCTTGGTGTTGTCTCATGTACGATCACTTGATGTGTTTGGGGAATCGGTGAAAATCCCTTCTATGGATAAGTTCAGCCATTTGCGTTTTCTGGACTTTGAAGATTGCAAACAGCTAGAGAACCACCATATTGAAAATATAGGGAGATTGTTTCAGCTGAGGTACTTGAGCCTCCGAAGAGCGGAGAAAGTAACTAAGCTTGTAGAACAAATCGGACATCTAAGGTGCTTAGAGATACTGAATTTAAGAGGCACCTATGTTTGTGAGTTACCAACATCTATTGTCAATCTCAAGAGATTGGTGCACCTATTAGTCGACAATGATGTTACACTTCCTTGTGGAATTTCCAAGCTGCAAGCACTGGAGAAATTGAAGCTCGTTGGTGTCTATAGGCAGTCATTTAACTTCCTGCAAGAATTTGAGCAGCTGCGGAGTCTGAAGGTATTGGGCCTTGATTTTGAGGATTATAATTCTGCTGACCGAGTGAATGCTGAAAATGAGTCCAAGAAAACTATTATTGTTGGGTCCCTTAAAAACCTAGGGAACCTTCTCTCTCTAACTGTTTGGGATGGCCCCGAATTTGTAGGCCAATCTCTGTGCCCTATGCCACTTAGCCTCCAGAAGCTGAAAGTCTGTGGTTCTAGTATTCCCCATGTTCCAGAGTGGGTCGGCTCCCTTGTCAACCTCCAGGAGTTACGCCTTGAATTGTTCAGAGCTGAGCAGAAAGATTTCTATATCCTTGGAGGCTTACCTGTTCTGCGTTGTCTGATTCTGACAATTGATCGAAGTGAAATTAGAAATACCTCATTAACAGAAGAGCCTGAAGTTACAAGGGTCATAGTCTGTGGTGAAGTTGGATTCCCATGCTTGAGGATATTTTATTATGATAGTCAGGGTGCTGTGATGAATTTGACGTTTGCGGCTGGAGCCATGCCCAAGGTTGATGACCTCTCGATAGAATTTTACGCAGTAAAAACTTGGTCTCTCGGTACCAGCGGTGATTTTGATCTCGGAATAGAAAATCTCCCCAGCCTTGTTAAAATCAGATGTTATGTATGGGGATACGGGGACGATAGCAGCAGAGTTGAGGCTGCCATTCGGGAAGCAGCCAAGGCACATCCCAACCGCCCTACTCTATCCTCCATCTGGTAATGGGTTGCCGGAATCGAGGTACTAACTTTTTCTCCCATGAATGTTCTATGTATCTCTCGCATTGCCTCACATGATCGGCCGTCTGTCTTTTTCAGCCCGATTAGCTAGGCTGCAACGCCAAAGGTTCATCATCACTGCATTTCTGAGATGGAAACATTTATCATTCTCTGCGAGGAATGGATCTGCCTCCCTGCTGGTACATACTTAGTCAAACCTAGTAAGTAGTATATCTTTATTCTGGTTGTCATTCATATATACTCACAGCATCCCTAGCTAGAGAAGTGCGTTCTGCACCCTTCAGATAGAGATACAGCATATGTGAGGTGTCTGCAGTTTTTTAATCTAATAATGCGCTCCTTTGGGTCATTGGCCTTCTGTTAGCGAAGCGGAGATGGAGAAGAAACTGGGAGGGGATCCAGAAGAGCAAAGCCGACAGCAGGTGACCCAAACTCAACTCAACTGAACTTTGCATAAATAAATCCTCCTCTATGCATGTGTGTTTGGCCAATCTTCTGGTTCAGGGTGTTTAACTGAACTTAACTGGAAACATGTCGTGCTTCAGGGCTGAGCAGAAGATGTCGTCGATGCTGTCGTGTCGTGGGAGAACGACACCAAGCACAAGGTTACCATGATGCTGTCGTGTCGTGTCGTGTCGATGCTGTCGTGACTCTGAATCTGGACCTTGCCTAGTTTTCTTACTGGCTGACCCTTTAGTTGAAAAGTTCAGATTCAGAGTATCACGTCAGGATGTGCTCATGCTCACCTCTTGAGTGACAGAATCATGGTAAAACATGGAAGCTGTATACATAATAAACATGAAAACAAGCACATGTAACTTGTCGCCATATTAATTGACTTTGTGTACTGATCTTCTTTGTCCAGGTTGCAGGAGAAAATGGCAGAGTAGGAGTCAGAGTAGGAGAGGCAAGCCAGCGGGAGGAGATTACCAGGTTCCGGGAGACAGCTGCGAGGCACAGGTCCAAAGGGACCATGCCCACGGAAAAAATTGGTCGGCTACTTCGGCTGAACAGCCAACACGCACATAGATTACGGCCTGAATAATCACGGTGATTTTGAGGACTTGCTCTAGCCAGAAGATGTGCATGCTCTTGATTTATTGGTTTTCAACATTGGTCATAGGCTTCGATCATGAATGTATTATATTTCGGAGAGTGAATTCCTGTTTCTTTTACGCGAATTGCACAATTGAACAGTTTTCATCCGGATTACCCTGTTTTCCTTTCTTTTACCTCATCCCTTCTTAATGAGAAGACTTCAAGACATGCGTGGGCAAGAACCTACTGTGTTCGCCAAGAACAACAATAAACATGGAATAATTGGAGCGTGGGCATGTACTCGATTATTCGGACTAACTAAACACGACACATCTGACCTGATACACAAACTGAGACCAATTAATTAATTAATGGATACAATCTGTGCACTGCCGATGCAGCCATGCTAAAAAGGAACGATCGATCTGTCATGCGTACTCCCACATCTGAAATGAAAATAAAAGGACACGGTAGCATCTGAAACACTAGAAAAGAAACCTATCTAACGCTATTGTAATCGATCCCTCTTGCATCAGTGTGACAGTGTTTAACATCGTGTGCAGTATTCTTGCATCAGTTTGGTGATATGCTGACTCTGATCGATCCGTCTTGCTGCCTGCTGCACATGGACCACCAGCGCCAACAAGAGCACAGCGAGGACCAGCAACTGACACAGGTAATTCCTTTAATATTCAGCAAATTTGGAGGCAGATTCTAGGCGTGTTCTCTGCTATGAATCTGAAACAAAATGAATGAAGCTGACAGGCGCGGTGCTGGGAAAGGGAGATGGAGAGGAGAACCAGAAGAGCAAGGCCGACAACAGGTGGCATGCCTCGACTCATCTCAAGTTAACTGAACCGAACCCAACTGAACTTTACACAAGAGAATCCTCTGCATCGTTGGTACGTAGCTACCTTGACTGGTGCAGGGCTGAGCACAAGATGTCGTCCGTCCTATCATGGGAGAAGACCAAGAAGGCGGCGGTCCAAGCCAAGCTCCGAACACGGGAGGTATGTCGACTTTGAAACTCTGAAGCCCGCCTTACTTCCCTCCCGGCACTTCAGTAGTTCAGTTAGCAGCAAAGTTTCAGTCAGTCTGTACACCACACGCCAGTTAGTAGCAGGAGAGGTAACTATCTTGCCCAATTACTCGAACTGCAGGAGAAGCTGGAGAGGAAGAAGGCGGAGTACGCGGAGAAGATGCGGAACAGGGTTGCGATGATCCACAAGGAGGCGGAGGAGCAGCGGGCCGCCGTGTAGGCGAGGCGGCAGGAGGAGATGATCAAGTACCAGCAGACGGCGGCCAAGCACCGGTCACAAGGGACCACGCCCAAGAAGAAATTCCTCGGCTGTTTCGGATGAGCAATCACTGAAATATAGCTAAAAAATGTGGTCTCTCTACTGCTCTTGCTCTTCTTTTCGAACATGGATCATAGGCTTGGTTCATGCATGGATGTACTGCTCTTCTGTCAGGGTGTGTGGGATTGGTGTAGCTGTGCGAGTGTATGTACGTGTACGTACTCAGATTTGAGAAATGTCAAGAAATGTTTCTTAACATTGTCACTGTGGTTCTTGTTATTCTGAGAAGTTCCTTTTTTTTTTGAGAAAATCAAAGAGAAAAGTTCCTAGGCAAGCAGGTTCAGAGTTCACGAATTATCGGCTCTCGCCCCATTTTGGCAGACTTCACCCACTGAGAAAAAAGGGCCTTGCTTGGAGTGGGCTCCAAAGCCCGATGCGGAAGCCCGACAGGCATGTGAGAAGTGATTTTGGACTCCCTCCGTTTTCTAATATAAGACCTTTTAGCTTTTTCTTGATTCGTATGTACTTAGACACATTTTAATATGTATGTTTGCTCATTTTAATATAAATGTAGTCAATATTTTAATCTTATATTATGCTAATATAAAACCTTTTAGCTTTTTCTTGATTCGTATGTATTTTGACACATTTTAATATGTATGTTCGCTCATTCTAATATGAATGTAGTCAATACTTTAATCTTATATTATGCTAGTATAAGACCTTTTAGCTTTTTCTTGATTCGTATGTATTTAGACACATTTTAATATGTATGTTCACTCATTTTAATATGAATGTAGTCAATATTTAAATCTTATATTATGCTAATATAAGATCTTTTAGCTTTTTCTTGATTCGTATGTATTTAAACACATTTTAATATGTATGTTCGCTCATTTTAATATGAGTGTAGTCAATATTTTAATCTTATATTATGACCTTTTAGCTTTTCCTTGATTCGTATGTATTTAGGCACATTTTAATATGTATGTTCGCTCATTTTAATATGAATGTAGTTAATATTTTAATCTTATATTATGAAATGGAGGGAGTAGATCTGCACTCCTGTAAGAATTGGTCCACAGCAGAAAAAGGTTCAGAAAGGGGTTGTTGCTTCTGCACATAAGAAGTTGATAAACAACAAGTATGATACCATCAAGGCATCAAGCAACTCCAAAAGAACACAGAGTTGATGTGAAAGCTCTAAAAATACATGCACCGATTTTGATATCAATTCTTTGTATTTTCGTTGATCGTCGCCTTTTTCTTTTTACCTGAGACTGTAAGAATTTCTTCCCATTGTATCTTGAAGGTTAAAGAATAACACAAACAAGTGTTTTTTACCTTCCCAGCGTCATGCATAAGTCAGAAGGTTAAAGAATAACACAAACAAGTGTTTCGGGTTAGTGTACATCTCTATCTATATGTAATAATGTGCATGTTACTATGAACTGTTTCACTAATGAAATTATGGATCATTAACAAGAAGATAAGACTAGTATAATGACGACAGATTTTGCAAGCCCTTTAATTGGAGAGACATTGTTATTGGGTCAGGAATGCACATGTCAGACCATCTTCAAATACATATTACTGGTACATCAATTATGAAAGGCACCGAACATGCTAATATGATGCTCCATATTACAACACTAGTAGAAAACGGGCCTTTAGTCCCGGTTCCAAAGGGCCTTTAGTCCCGGTTCTGGAACCGGGACTAAAGGGTCGTTACTAAAGCCTCCCCTTTAGTCCCGGTTCGTATAGTCCCTCCACGTGGCCGCTGCCTGGAGGTCCACCTTTAGTCCCGGTTGGTAACATCAACCGGTACTTACTAAAGGAAATTTTATGATTCTTTTTTTTAAATTTTTTTTGAATTTTTTTATTTTCAAATTTCTGAATTATTTTAACCTCTAATCTCTAATCACCCCTCATCATTCCAAATCATCTAACTTCCCGGACGGTCACCCATCCTCTCACTACTCCAGCCTGAGCACGCTTAACTTCCGGGTTCTATTCTCCCTCGTTTCCAAGTCTGCACTTGTTGTTTTCCTGACAATAGTAAGATGTCAATCCTATTAACCCTCGCGAATTTAGCGTGAGCATGAAGTCACACATTTCACTGTTTGAGTTTGAAACTATTGTTCTAAAAAATAATTATTATTTAGCAACACTAATATTTCTTGAATAAGTAGTTTGACCACAGTTTGACCATAGTTTGACCAATGTTTGACCAAATTTGACCAAAATTCAAAAAAACTGAAATAATTATTTAGTAGCACTAATATTTCTTGAATAAGTAGTTTGACCATTGTTTGACCACAGTTTGACCAGATTTGACAAAAATTCAAAAAAAACTGAAATAATTATTGAGTAACACTAATATTCTTGAATAATTATTCAGTAACACTAATACTTCTTGAATAAGTAGTTTGACCAGATTTAACGAAAATACAAAAAAAACTGAAATTTGAGCATAACTTTTTTCCTTTTAGAATTTGAGGATTCTAAAAATTTGCAAATAGGCCGTAGGCAGTCAAAATCGGATGCGGATTTTCGTGCTGAACATTTTGATATATTATACGTTTTTTTCCGATATCGTATGCAAAAGTTATAGCCGTTTTACGTTTTCCCTACACTTTTTGCAAAACATGTCCAAATTTAAGTTTTTAAATTTTCCTAACTAGTAGATGTAGTAATATAACTACCTCTCGAAGGATTTTATTTTTTGAAGTTTTTATCATTTTCTTTTGATTTTTTCAAAACAAAAAAGGCGATCCACAGGGGTGTAGAGTTTGAAAATGGGACCTTTAGTCCCGGTTTGAGACACAAACCGGGACTAAAGGGCATCACACCCTTTAGTCCCGGTTTGAGACACAAACCGGGACTAAAGGGCATCACACCCTTTAGTCCCGGTTCGTGTCTCAAACCGGGACTAAAGGTCTAATCTTTAGTCACGGTTTGAGACATAAACCGGGACTAAATGGCATCGCACCCTTTAGTCTCGGTTCGTGTCTTAAACCGGGACTAAAGGGCTCAGGTGAACCGGGACTAATGCCTTAGCCGCACGAACCGGGAGCAATGCTCACATTAGTCCCGGTTCGTGACTGAACCGGGACTAATGTGAATATTGCCCTGGACCGTTGCCCCCTTTTCTACTAGTGCAGGTTGTTCCTGAAATAGAGGGGTATATCATATTAATTTCACAAGTTGCTCTTGCAAGTGCAACGAATCCTTTTCTCAACTCTGTCGACGGTACAATCTTTCCTTGGTGCTTCATCAAATGTATATTTTCTGTTTATTTTGTACAGAATTAGCTAAATCAAACTTATCAATGCCTTTTATTTTTCTCTAGCAGAGAATTGTTCAGCACAAAAGTTAAGATAACCTTATCCTTACACTGGTTCATATTAAATCTGCTTTTAGACGTGAACGCCAATCTTACAAAAATATCGTGTCAGATATAATGTGAATCAACGCCGGCCAAATCGTACAAAAATATCATGTCAAATATAGACCTTTCTTGAGGGATAGATAAAGAATTTGTTGACAGCTGCTCCTACCCTAGAAGGAAATACTGGATCCAAAGTGTTTCAGGAATTCTGGCAATGATTAACATTCCATGTAACATGATCGAATTAAATTATCTCAATATGAAAGCACAAGTTGTGCTATTACCGCGCAGTAGTTTTCTCATAGATATTGGAGGAAAATTTCAGACTTGATAGCACCTATACCCGGCCATGGGCTGGGCCGGGCCAGGCTTGGGCCGGGCCTTAAAAAGCCCATGGCAAAAAACTAAGGCCCAGGCCCTACCATCGGGCCTACTTTTCAAGCCCAAGCGCGGCCCATCTGGTAAAAAGCCCTGAAAAGCCCTTAGGGCTTAGGGCCGTGGGTCGGGTCTCTTCCTTAATTAAAATGCCAATATGCCAAGCCCAACCCCGTCTAGGCCGTGCTGGTGGGCTCAAAACTCAAGCCCAAGCCTGGCCCACGGGCAAGCCCATCGGGCCTAGGCCCTGGGTTTTAGGGCCGGGCCGGAGATGGCCAGGACTAATAGCACCGAGAGTAGTGAGTATAGAAATATTAAGCGCCGTGCCTTTTCCGGTCAAGCATGTGGGTTGTGTCTTTCGAGTCACCGATTAGTGCGCTAACTACAGAAAGTAAGCATTGGTTCTTTCAAGTCACCAACTAGTGCGCTAACCACTGAAAATAAGCGTCTGTCTCACAGGTAGAAAAAAAACTTGTTTCGTGTAATGGGCTTGAGTAATAATAGGCACTTAGGGGGGGGGGGTGGGGGGTGGGTGGGGGGGCTACAATGGAGCTGGCGAGCTGCAAGCAGCCACTAGCTGGAAAAGCAGGTATAAAGTTATAAAGTTAATCCAGGGGCAACGCCTCCTGTTACTACTATCTGTAGCAGCATGGTACGTAATAATAGATTTGTTAACTAAAAGGCTAACTAAACTAAAAATTAACGAGTGCTGACTAAGACCTAGCTAGCTCATGATGCGCCATAGTTAAGCGTTTATTATACTGAATGAGCAGACGCATCTTTCGGGTGAAGAGAGTTTGTGGTGAACAACGTGGAGGGGGCGTGCGTTTGAACAGATCTGGAGTAGCTTGGTAGCAGCGAGAATCTTAGCTTAGTTTACAATCTCGGGGTAAGAGAAACTTGTCTTTAGCTCTGCAAGTAGAGCAACTTGACCCAAAATTAACTGCTTAATTACGGCTGGCCGATGTAAGTATACTAGTAGTTAGCTTGCTATAAGGCCGAGAGAGGGTAGCATCACTCAGCCTACACTGTTTTCGCTTTCATACACACAAGACTAACTGAGCAAGCTCACCTCTAAGCTAGCACCACTTGCAACCATGGAGGTGGCTCTGGTGAGTGTAGCGACGGGAGCCTTGAAACCCGTCCTGGCAAAGCTGGGCGCTCTGGCGGGCGATGAGTACAAGCGGTTCAAGGGTGTGCGTGGCGATATCAAGTCGCTCACCCATGAACTTGCCGCAATGGATGCGTTTCTTCTGAAGATGTCGGAGGAGGAGGACCCTGATGTTCAGGACAAGGTGTGGATGAATGAGGTGCGGGAGCTCTCCTATGACATGGAGGACTCCATCGATGACTTCATGCAAAGTGTTGGCAGCGAAGATACAAAGCCAGATGGCTTTTTGGAGAAGATGAAGAATTCGTTGGGGAAGTTGGGGAAGATGAAGGCTCGTCGTCAGATAGGCAACGAGATCGGAGATCTAAAGAAACAGCTCATCGAGGTGGCCGAGAGGAATGCAAGGTACAAGGCCCGTGAGGCCTTCTCCAAGGCCAACAATGCAACCATTGATCCTAGAGCTCTTGCTATCTTTAAGCATGCCGCTGATCTTGTCGGAATTGATGAACCCAAGGCTGAGGTAATTAAACTGTTGACTAAAGGTGAGTCAACGCACGAGCAAATGAAGCTGGTCTCTATCGTAGGATCTGGGGGGATGGGCAAGACAACTCTTGCAAATCAAGTGTATCAAGATCTCAAAGGAGAATTTAAATGTCGGGCCTTCTTATCTGTGTCAAGAAATCCAGACATGATGAATATCATGAGAACTATTTTTTGTGAAGTCAGTGGGAAAGATTATGCTAACACTGAAGCAGGGAGTATACAACAACTCATTAGCCAGATCGCCGATTTCCTGGCAGACAAAAGGTACAATTTCTTTTCCAACTTATCATCCTCAAATATAAAATTAATGAAGTTCCATGTGGTTCTTTTGTTCATTGTTTTCATAAATTGCTAGAAAAAAGGTCAAATATTTTGTATTGACGTTCATTTTCCTGCTAAGTAAATCAAAAATATATGGAGAGAGAGAGAGAGAGAGAGAGTACCCGAAAGCATATATCTTATGAATGTCCATGCATGATTTATGTTTTTTAGAATAGTTATGAACTTATGTAGATTTTCTCAATTTTAAATCTCAGGATGGTTAGATCCACACCTAGGCAGACTTTTTTAAAATTTCATGACCATCTGATCAACATCCCTTCTAGACCAGTTAAGTGTGTATATTCATCCTTTTGTTCAGCCACCCTTTCCTCTTTTCTATGGTAATGACTCATGTTTAACCTATTGTGTATCGCCAACTCTCCATATAATCTGGCAAACTAATTAGCATGTACTCCCTCTGTTCGGAAATAATTGTCGTGGTTTAGGAAAACCACGACAAGTATTTCGGAACGTAGGGAGTGCTGATATACACACAAGAACTAAGTGTAAAACGTATGCAAGTTTAACACGTGTGTCAGCTTTCTTACAGGAGTAGACATTTATGCTGCTATTGTGAACTTGTTTATAGTTTTATGTATTTGTTTATCTTGTTGTATAATATTTATATCAATATCACAGTGATATCAACCATGTATCATGTAGGTATTTTGTTGTTATTGACGATATATGGGACGTGGATACATGGCATGTTATTAAGCTTGCATTTCCCGTGACTACTTCTGGAAGTATCATAATCACCACTACCCGTATAAATGAAGTTGCTGAATCATGCCGTTCAACACCATTCAGTGGGGATATTTATTGCATCAGGCCTCTTAAAATGGTGCACTCTAGGCACTTATTTTACACAAGACTATTCAATGCCCAAGAAAATTGTCCCTCATACCTTAAAACAGTTTCTGAGCATATTTTGAAAAAATGTGCTGGGTTGCCTTTGGCAATCATTGCTATATCCAGTTTGTTGGCTAATATTGAAAGGACAGAAGGTCCATGGAAACAAGTTGAAGATTCGATTGGTAGAGCACTTGAAAGAAATCCCAGTGTTGAAGGAATGATGAAGATACTATCACTTAGTTACTTTGAACTGCCTGCTCATCTGAAATCTTGTCTCTTATGTTTGAGTATATTCCCTGAAGATTCTGTTATTAAGAAGAAAGTTTTGATAAATAGGTGGATTGCTGAAAGATTAATTCATACAGAATCCGGATATAATACTTCATATAAGTTTGGAGAAAGGTGTTTTAATGAGCTAATAAACAGGAGTTTGATCCAACCTAGGGAAACAGATATACGTGGAATTGTAAAGAGTTGTCGTCTTCATGACACAATTCTTGATTTCATCATATCCAGATCCATCGAAGAAAACTTTGTTACTTTGGTGGGTGTTCCTAGTTTATCTGTAGGGACACACAACAAAGTTCGTCGGCTCTCCCTGCAAGCCAGCAAGCAAAAAGAACTGATAGTGCCAAGAGGCTTGGTGTTGTCTCATGTCCGATCACTTGATGTGTTTGGGGAATCTGTGAACATTCCTTCTATGGATAAGTTTAGGCATTTGCGTTTTCTGGACTTTGAAGATTGTGACCAACTGGAGAACCATCATCTTGAAAATATAGATAAACTTTTTCAGCTGAGGTACCTGAGCCTCCGAGGGGCGAAGAAAGTAAGCAAGCTTCCAGAACAAATCGGACGCCTATGGTGCTTAGAGATACTAAACTTAAGAGCCACCTCTGTTTGTGAGTTACCGGCATCTATTGTCAATCTCAAGAGATTGGTGCACCTATTAATCTCGGCCGGAGTTACACTTCCTTGTGGAATTTCCAAGCTGCAAGCACTGGAGAAATTGAGGCTTGTCACTGTCTATAGCCAATCATTTAACTTCCTGCAAGAATTTGAGCAGCAACGGAGTCTGAAGGTATTGGGCCTTGATTTTGAGGATTATAATTCTGCTGACCGAGTGAATGCTGAAAATGAGTCCAAGAAAACTATTATTGTTGGGTCCCTTAAAAACCTAGGGAACCTTCTCTCTCTAACTGTTTGGGATGGCCCCGAATTTGTAGGCCAATCTCTGTGCCCTATGCCACTTAGCCTCCAGAAGCTGAAAGTCTGTGGTTCTAGTATTCCCCATGTTCCAGAGTGGGTCGGCTCCCTTGTCAACCTCCAGGAGTTACGCCTTGAATTGTTCAGAGCTGAGCAGAAAGATTTCTATATCCTTGGAGGCTTACCTGTTCTGCGTTGTCTGATTCTGACAATTGATCGAAGTGAAATTAGAAATACCTCATTAACAGAAGAGCCTGAAGTTACAAGGGTCATAGTCTGTGGTGAAGTTGGATTCCCATGCTTGAGGATATTTAATTATGATAGTCAGGGTGCTGTGATGAATTTGACGTTTGCGGCTGGAGCCATGCCCAAGGTTGATGACCTCTCGATAGAATTTTACGCAGTAAAAACTGGGTCTCTCGGTACCAGCGGTGATTTTGATCTCGGAATAGAAAATCTCCCCAGCCTTGTTAAAATCAGATGTTATGTATGGGGATACGGGGACGATAGCAGCAGAGTTGAAGCTGCAAAGGCTGCCATTCGGGAAGCAGCCAACGCACATCCCAACCGCCCTACTCTATCCTTCATCTGATAATGGGTTGCCGGAATCGAGGTACTAACTATTTCTCCCATGAAAGAGCATGCACTTTAATCCACAAGATATATGTATCTCTCTCATTGCCTCACATGATCCTTCGTCTGTGTTTTTCAGCAATTAGGCTGCAACGCCAAGGGTTCATCATCACAGCATTTCTGAGATCGAAGAATTCATCATTCTCTGCGAGGATGGATCTGCCTCCCTGCTGGTACGTACTATTTATTAGTCAAACATATATCTTTATTCTGGTTGTCATTTATACTCCCAGCATCCATAGTTAGAGAACTGCGTTCTGCACCCTTCGGATAGTGATGCTATATTAGCAAATACAGTATATGTGAGGTGCTTGCAGTTTTCTAATCTAATGTGCGCCATTGGGTTATGGGCCTTCTGTTTCCTGATAATGTGAGAAAGATGACACGCAAGTAACTGTTTGTTCCTGAATTAATTGCATGCGTTTCCTGAAAGTAAAGATGGCCCAAACTCAACTCAACTAAACTTTGCATAAATAAATCCTCCTCTATGCATGTGTGTTTGGCCAGTCTAAATTCTAAACTCTTAACTGAAAAATGCCGTGCTTCAGGGCTGAGCAGAAGATGTCGTCGATGATGTCGTGTCTCGAGAACACCAAGCAGAAGGTGGCCCTTGACGTGAAGCTCAGAACACAGGAGGTCTCGACTCTGAATCTGAACCTTGCCTGGTTGCCTTCCTGGCTGACCATTTAGTTGCAAAATTCAGATTCAGAGTATCACGTCAGGCTGTGCTCATGCTCACCTCTTGTGTGACCGAATCATGGTAAAACATTGGAAGCTGTACACAGAGACATGAAAACAAACACATGTAGCTAGTCACCATACTAATTAACTCCGTGTACTGATCTTCTTCGTTGAAATTGCAGGAGAAAACAGAGAAAATGGCAGAGTAGGCGAAGAAGACGCGGCGGAACCATGGCACAACGACCCACAACAAGGAGGCAGAGGAGGAGAGGGCTACCGCACAGGCAAGCCAGCCGGAGGAGATGATCAGGTTCCGGGAGACGCTGCGAGGCACAGGTCCAAAGGGATCATGCCCACCAAAAAAAATGCACGGCTGCTTCGGCTGAGCAGCAAACAAGCACATAGATTACGACCTGAATAATCGCGGTGATTTTGTGGACTAGTTCTAGCTAGAAGATGTTCTGCTCTTGCTTTATTGGTTTTCAACATCGGTCATAAGTTTCGATCATAAATATATTTTATTTGGGAGAGTGAATTCCTATTTGACTGTTTCTATCACTATTTAGACATTTTTCACACGAATTGCCCAATTGAACAGTTTTTATCCGGATTACCCTGTTTTTCTTTTTTTAACTCCTGCCTTCTTAATGGGAAAACAGAGCACCTGCTCCTGCTGTGTTCGTCAAAAACAACGACAGTGAGATATACATGGAACGATTGGAGGGTGGACATGGACTCGATTATTCAGACTAACTAAACACGATGCATCTGACCTGACACAGGAACAAAGACCAATTAATGGATACAAGCTGTGCATTGCGGTGCAGACATGCTAAAAAAGAACGATCAATCTCTCAGAAATAAAAATCAAAAGATACAGTGGCGCTGAAACACTAGAAAGAAACCTAGCTAACGCCATTGTACTGGTGAGAAACAAGAAGGGAAAAAGACAGGCCGCAAGAGAAGTCCAAACTGTGTGTGATATACCATCATCATAGACAATGCTTCGTGCGATCTTCAGTTTCAAGCATGTGGGATGGATCCTTCTGTACCAGTGAGAGACTGTTGCTGTTGTCCCCCTGAATCACACCCTCGCCCGGCGGACACACACACACACGCACAAACTGCTCGGTCAGGGGAGAAAACAGAGCGGCGGTTCAGCACCAACAGAGGAGCACGATCATGTTTCAGGCAACCAATGCCTTTCTTTTTCTTTTCAAGAACACGCGCGAGAACAGTGTGTCTTTGTATTGATAGAAGCGGAGAATCTTTTACAAGAGCCTTGCATCGGTACACCCCCTTAGAAACTGTGTAAGGGCAGCTTTGATCAATTTTCTCTTAATCCTTGCATGCAATGATTTAATGTGCCTTGAAATCTGAACATGTGATGGGGAACAACCAAATTAAGACTTATAAAATGGGAAAGCTAAAGTTTTGAGATAAGCCCTATAAACCGGAAAGGAGGGAGTAATGTAAAGGTGTACATCGTATACGTATATAGAGGGCTAAAATATGACCATTATGCTCTTTCTTGTGTCTGTACTTTTTTTTTGAAAGATCCAGCGTCGCTGGCATTCATTGATAATAGCAGAAAGCAACAGAAACAATAAGGTGGTGAAGGTCCTAGGACCAGGAGATCCGAAGATCAAAAGAAAAAGAAAATCATCAACCCTAATGCCTGCAACAAAACACTCCATACAATCCACGTTAGACAACGCAGCTCCGACTCCGAAGATGAACCACAAAGAAACGAGGCAAGGTTGGCGTCACGAGGGATCACCGAACGAGCCACCTGACACGCGTCATCGTATACCAGCGGCCCCCCACCGCGGCTTCGACTTCACAGCACCGGACAGTCGAGGCATTCCCATGGACACACCGGAGAAGAAGAGCCGACTACCATGACCAAAGCCGCGCCTCCGACGTTGCTCACCACCGTCGTTGTTGCCACAGAAGCCGCCATGCACGTCCAGTCATAGGAAGCACCAAAGGGATCAAATTCTTCAAGACGGCGCCCTAAAGAGGGGAACGGCGTTGAAGACGACGACACCGCCCGACCCTGTAGCAGGATCTGGGCTTTCACCCGAAGGACTTGATCCGGGAGTAGAGGCTGTGAAGATTCCCGACGACGCCTCCAAGGAGGATAGCGACGCCCACAGGCGCCGTCGTCGCCGGCCGGTCAGCACCGACCAGGCTTTCACCCGGTGCAGCCACTCCCACGCAGCAGGCCGAGGTCGACCCGTACCTCCATTGAACCGCGCACCCCCCACACTACGAGCACGCCACTGCTGTGTAGGGCCACCCGCAAACCTCCTGGACGATGGGTCTGCACAGACCAGATCAGGTCCTGCACCCCGCATCCAACCGCGGCAGAGCCACCCAGCTCCAACAAGCGGCAACCGGGCACCACCACCAGCCGGCAGTGCCCCTCCCGGGCCGCCAGCCACAGACCTCCGACCAGCAGCCGTCTTCTTCCGGCCCCCTGTACTCCAGAGCAGCAGAACGGGGCAGAGAAAAACTACCCATCTTGCGCTGCCAAGGCCGGATCCGTGGCGTTCAGGCCTGCCCGCAGGGCCGCCGAGCGAAGACCACCGGCCGCCGCCCGCCAGATCTGCACCGGCGACCAACACGCCGCACCCATGGCCGCACTCCCCGCCCAGCCACACGCCTCCTCGCGCCCCGCCGCGCCTAGCCCGCGCCTCCACCCTGCTCGCAGGCCAGCACCACCGCTGCCTTGACCTCACGCCGCCGCGACGCCTCTGCCGACGGCCCGCCTCCTCACCAGATCCGGGCGTGAGGGCCCCGGATCCTCCGCCTCGCAGGCAGCCGCCGGACCACCTCCGCGAGGGAGGCGCACGCCAACCCCGCACGCGACCTGGGGCCGCTGCCCCAGCCTTCCAGCGCCAGCCAACGCCATACGTGCCCGAGCTCCCTCCAGGAGCGGCCGGCCCGCGCCGTACCATCTCCAGCGGAAAGGGGGAAAAAAGGGCCCCGCCGCCGCCGAGCCGCGGGCTTTGCCCGGCGACTCCTGCCGACAGCGGCGAGGGGCGGGGGCGCGGTGGTTGTGGCTTGCGGTGGCGGCTAGGTTTCGCTCCTGGCCGCCCGCGGGAGCGACCGAGGAGCGAGCTGAGCGACTTGTGTCTGTACTGATGTTAAAAAAAAAACTTCTTCCGGCCCCCTGTACTCCAGAGCAGCAGAACGGGTCAGAGAAAAACTACCCATCTTGCGCTGCCAAGGCTGGATCCGTGGCGTTCAGGCCTGCCCGCAGGGCCACCGAGCGAAGACCACCGGCCGCCGCCCGCCAGATCTGCACCGGTGACCAACACGCCGCACCCATGGCCGCACTCCCCGCCCAGCCACACGCCTCCTCGCGCCCCGCCATGCCCATCCCGCGCCTCCACCCTGCTCGCAGGCCAGCACCACCGCTGCCTTGACCTCACGCCGTCGCGACGCCTCTGCCGACGGCCCGCCTCCTCACCAGAAGTTAATAACTCAAGGACTCCTCAAAGATACATCGTTGATCATCACATGATCAAAGAATTTGATGCGCCATGTTCCTGTCTTCTGTGGATCAGCACATCACCAGACCGAACCGATCAAACTTCATTATCTCAGGATTACATGAAATGTGGATTCCTTAGGAAATATTCCTATATGATTCAATCCTATGAATCAAATGACCAATGTAGAAAAAAAAAACTCCCAAGAATTCAAACCGTTCAAAAATCCTATGAAAATTTTTCGAAACAAAGAGGCCCTTAACGGTTTAGTGGGTGACTCATAATTTGGTGTGGCAACATTTGCACCAGGTAGCAAATCTTGTGTTTCACCAAGTATGTTGGCCTTGACTATGTCTTTGTGAGGGAAAGGGTTGCTAAGAACCTTCTTGACAGTCGGTTCATTCCTTCTAAGGTCATGTTGCAAATGGCTTCACGAAGGCCTTATCATAAGAATCTAAAAATAGTTCAAGTGTGTCATCTCAACTTATCCAAGTTGTGAGTGAGAGAGAGGTTATTATAACATGCTAGAAAATT
This sequence comes from Aegilops umbellulata, assembly GCA_032464435.1. NCBI lineage: Eukaryota > Viridiplantae > Streptophyta > Magnoliopsida > Poales > Poaceae > Aegilops > Aegilops umbellulata. The sequence continues at coordinate 10,041,111 of CP136057.1, forward strand.
ATGTACTTCTTGATGTACACGGTGGTTACTTGTTAGAGATGAAATGAAACTGTATTCTTATAAGACCAAAGGCTTGTTGATCAAGATTGTAAGAAACATAAACTTTGCAGGCTAGCCGAGTCTAATGATCCCTATTGATAAACAACCACATGATCTCTATGGAGGTTGGAACACCTCAACCTAGCACCAAAGTTTACAGTGACACCCGCAACTTGGACACTGATGACTTGTGCCTTGCTGTACGACCTCTCACCACGAGAGTATAACCATTCAGTACCAACCCATTGAGGGCGTCCTCGGCATCGCCCGACCTTTCCATTGTCACCATTGCCATGGTAACACATCCTGCCCCAGGAGAGGTCACCTTGGCGGTCAAAACTTTGCCATGCTTGCTGAAGAAGCGGCGCAACAAGGAGCTATCCATGCCGGCACACCCGGAGGCAGGTTTTGCACCACGAAGCTGAAGGACTCCTTGGACTGTTCTGGTCGTTTCTCCTTCCGGATAGATCTACTTCCTATTGTTGGATGATATGCCTTTGGAGCCTCCGGCCATTCTTTAATTACCTTAGGAAAAAAGCAAGGTTGGTTATGGACCGTGACGGTTATGATGCCAAACACACACACATGCACGCAAGTATGCCTACATAAGTGAGTCGAAGTTCATCAAATCATCATTTATGAAGTATACGATATGATCTTCTAGTCGTTGTTGGAAATAGTAAATTTATATTTCAAAAAGGGAACAAATATATAGGACTAGCTTCTTTATTTTTTGAAAGGGAGGTTAAAACCCCTCCGCATGATGCACAGGACAATCTTTATTAAAATTGTTTTAAAGGCAGCAAGACTAAATCCCACAACAAGTAGAGCACAAAACATGAACAACTACAACAGATCCGCATTACAAGATGTGAAATTAACACGAATAACTAAGTTATTTGGCATCCATGCCTTCAAGAAGGGATAAAATCCCTCACACTACTGCATCAAATATATATGACTACCTTATGATGGCAACACACGTCAACCTTACAAAGTATGCATGCCATGTCAGCACTTCTCATGTAGTCTTAAGCTCCATGTACTGTAGAATTAGCGCTCTCCTAAATATGGTGCAATGTGGTTTCAAAGGAACTGTCTGGTCTTATCAATGTCATCCCCATCGGAGCCGTGGCCGGCCAAGTCGCCTCTATCTCGTCCTCTGCTGCTATCTCTTTGGCGCCGCTAATTGTCTGGATGACTGAGAAATACACCCCCTAGTCCTAAATATAAGACGTTTTCCCAGTTCAATTTGCCAAAGGAGGTAGTAGCAAGCATCGGTTTCGAAAGATTAGTTTTCTGGTGATGCGTTGATTGACTTGCATGTGAGTAGTGATCAACCCAATACACGTGATGAGATTGTATAACAATGATGGAGGCTTCAAATTGAACAAACGGTGAGCTCGGGCTCTACATACCTGGACCGGAGCAATGACAGGCCGGGGCACCAGCCACATACCCATGTCGTTTTCATGGGTGCTCCATTTGTGCGGCAGGTATTCCATGAACTTGGTTTTGTCGTTGATGAGGTTGTACCTGAAGACGCCAAGCGGCGATGACATCGAGGAGCCGTGTACTCTGGACCACCGTAAGTAGAAGTAAACACACCCACCAACTGCTTCGTCCTCCCCACCACAAAACCTCGTGGCGTCCACTACGAAGTTGCTCGGGAACCCTAGAAACATGACGCGATCGGCGAAGCTCAAGCCATCCCTCCTTGCCCACCGCACCGTCTGGCTACCATCTATGTCAGTCTCTTCCATGAGGGAGTGCACCAAAACAGCCACTGTGAGCACCTGGCTGCTAGGGCTCTGACGATTTGAGAACCGGTAATTGGGCGAACGGACTAAGACTTACACTCGCAACAACTCGCCGTGGGACTCTAGGACGTGGCTAGAGTCAAGACGCCAGTCCAAGGCCATGAACCCGTGCAATCGCCATGACGCAGCGCACATCTCGTCGTTCTCAATGACACTAGCATGGAAGCCGCCGGCCGCCGAGGGCACTAGGAGGTGCCAGATGTCATTGCTATCGTCCCCGTCAACGCACACTAGGATCTTGCCATCATGGTACGCGGCGAAGCAATGATTGTTTTCGAACGCAATGTTGTTCCTCCCCAGCCTGAACCCTCTCTCAACGACTGTCCATGCAGTATGGCCGCGGCTGAGGATGGCCGCTCGGAGGTTGATGGACGTCGTCGCTTGCTCATGGTTGTCGTCAGATTTGGAAAAGTTGTAGAGGAAGACGGTGCCGTCGCCGTAGACTACGCCACGGGACTTATCCCTCATCTTCCGCTTATCACCGTGCGGGAAGGGCGGCAGGGGGGTGGCCTCCCTGGTGAGAGGGTCGATGAGTCTAGGCCCATCCCGTGTGCTGAAGAACCAGTACGCCGTGCCGTCGGCTCGCGCCACCCGCCCGAGCTTGTTGAAGGTCGCGGGTACCTCGCCATGGTAGCTGCTCTTGGAGAAGACACAGCGGAACCTGATAACGGAGAAGCGGCGACCAGACGGCGGGGCGACGAGCCAGGGCAAGAAATCTGGGCGGAGCGATGTCGTCTTGGGCAGCGACTCCCGCCACGAGTTGCAGACGGCGTGGAAGCGGACAAAGTCGGTGGGATCGTGCAGGCGGCCGGAGACGACCGCGAGCAGCTCCGACGGGAGGTCCGCCCACCGTCGCGGCGGCGCGGGCATATTTAGGCTGGTTGGGTTGCTCGATCGGTCTGGTTGTACGTGAGAAAGATCGATCCGGTCGTGGCTGCTAGGGTTTCTAATGAGACGCGGCCATGCATGGCTGCATGCACGCAGATGCTGGCCGTTGATTTTATTTTATTTTTGACATGCGCTGGCCATTGATGTTTGGCTATCGATGGATCTGCTGCGCCGTGAGAAAAATCTTAAGACTCACACGCAGCGGCTACGGTTTTCTAATCTAACGAGCCCGTGTGCGCATCCAGATGCAAAATGCATGTGATGCGTGGGTGGAGCAGAACATATGCTGCTAAAATACATATGTTTTTTAAGACAATTCATACATATATATACATACAGTCACCCATATGAACGCACGCACTATCGTATCTCGATGAGCATCTTCAAAAGACTGAGTCGGCACATTATCTTAAGATTGACCAAGATGTTATAGATGCCTTTATAGTCGATGGAAACATCTTCTCACACTAAACGCACATTGCGGAAAAACCTGAAATAAATGCAGAAAAATACGTGCACCGATATAAAGTCCAGGACTTGAACTCTAGTGGGATACTATTGTCCTAACCATCCAACTGCAGGTTGATTCACCATAAATTGTGTATGTTGATATATAATGCCCCCTTATAACCAAGGAAACCGATTCTAAATAGCCGGATGTAAACAGTTGCGCGAGCGACCAACTCGTCTGTCGTCTGATCCTTCCCGATCATATGGTGTGTGGCGACAGGACCTGTCCGACACGTGAAGGTGACTATCCATAGGGAAACATCCCACACCGCACGAAGCCTTATCCATACGGAAACGTTTATAATCGGCTCGGCCGGTCACGCTCGCTCGCTTAAACATTCACCCAGCGCTAGTAGGACCCACCACCGTTGTATCTCTATCCCTTTTCTATCTCTCGCGCAAATCGCTGTGAGCCACTCATTTTTCTTGGCCAACAACGTGCCTCCCTCCTCCCCTGTATCTCTCTCTCTACGCCTGCCTAGCAGCTTTCGCCGGTAATGCTGCCGCGCACGACCTCGTGTACAAACGTCACCTTCAGGCAAGGTCGTCGGCGTCGGGATGACCGGGAGACTGCGGGCTGCATGCTCGATGGCTAGCGAGCTAGGACGCCGCGAATCGAGCGATTTTTTTTTGCTGGAACCATGGTTACGGTGAGCTGCAACTGGCGACGAGAGGAGCTGCGACGGGACGGGCGGCGCGTCGAAAATGCTGGAACCGGCAACAATGTTTGTTGGAACCGTCGGCGCGGCATGTTGCAACCCGAGAGTTCAAAGCTGCAACCACCCCCTACCCCGGCAAATGCTGGAACCAGCCACCCAAAAAGCTTCAACCATCGGCTCGTTTTGCTACAAGGGATGCGGCAACCTCCGGGTCACGAGATGCGGCGACAAACACCACAACAACTGACGGCACATGGCGGAGCTGCATCCAAACAATTTCTCTTTGCTACAACGGGCACCTATTTTTGCTGGAACCAAAGAGAGAGCAGGCCGAGCGTCGGCGCAGCGGAGGTACATCGAGGGGCCAGCAGTGCGGCGAGTCAGGCGAGCAGTGACGTTGGATCGAAGTGCGGCAAGTCAGGACGAGCGACGGCGGTGGATGGAAGTGCTTTACCGGCGATGTGCTTCGAGCTCGGTGGTAGCGCGGGTATGGGCGCGGTGAGCGCGAGCCATGCAGGGGCATGTGCCAGCGGCGTGGGAGAAACAGAGTGAGGAGGAAGACGAGAGAGAGGGTCACGGGCTGCCGAGCTAGCTCCTCCAACGGCCGTCTAGAATCGAATCAAAGGGTTACGCTGCGACCGACCCAAATTCGACCGGTCGGCCGGCGCAGAGTAGTCGCGTTATCCATAGCCCACCACTCCGCCCAAAATTCCCAATCCCACGTCGCACTCTCTTTCTTACCTCCGGCGAGAAACCAACTCAATCCACGCGACACCTCATGTCTATGCTGCTATGAGTGGATGCCTCTGGTGGTGCGACCTTGGCGAGAATCAGTGATGTGAGCGGACTCCTCTTTTGCCAAGAACCGGCGAGATATATTGCTGCGAGGCGGCACCGCCAGCGCAGTGGCACAATGTTGCGACGCCATGCTGCAAGTCGACAGGGGAGGCGGCCATGAGTGTTGTGACGCCATGATACAACCGATGTTGTCAGTTCCAGTCATGAGTGTTGCGTAACGCCATGCGGCGCCGCTACTCCGTGGGGATGCTGCAAGGCCATGCTGCGAGCATGCGATGAGCCGAGGACCGAGCAATTGCTGCTGCAAGGATTGTCGGCGATAGGCCGAGGTGATGCTGCAAGTGGGGTGGGCAGAGCTGTTGCTGTCATGGCCATCGGGATGCTGCGTGGCAACCGACGGCATTGATGATGATGCGCTGTTGCGAGGCTGTCAGAGTTTCTATGACGGGCGGCGTTGCCGCGAGCCAATACTACGAGGCCGCCAGAGTTGCTTCAAGAAGGGGCGTTGCGCGAGCCAATGCTGCATGGCCGCCGGAGTTGCTTCGATGGGCTGCTTTGCAATGAGCAAATGATGTGAGTCCGTCGTAGTTGTTTTGGCGGGAGGTGTTGTTGCGAGCACAGTGTTGCTGGTGGTTGATGTCGCTGATATTGCAACTGCAGAGCATGTCGCGAGCCGCAACCAGTACTGCAACCACACAACTCATTGGCGCCGCAGCCGTGGCTTGTGCTACAACAGGGTGTTGCAGCAACCATCGGTGCTGCAACCCGATTACGAAGGTCGTCGGACGGCAAGGGCCACAAGCCATGCTGCGACAGAGGCGATGTCGCGAGGGAGTGTTGGAGCTGATGCAACGGTGCTGCGAGGGGTGCAACGACGGTCCCTGGTGATGTGCTACAGGGATCGTGCCGTTGAGCACATGCTCGCCGACGGCGATGCTATTGTACAACGAGAGTTGACATGAGAGGCGAGGGGTTGTGGTGCGAGGAAGAGGGCGATGGTATTGCTTGTTGAGTCCGTGAGAACGGCAACATGCTGGAGTTGAAAGAAGCTATTTAACAGTTAGCCACGGGATCATTAGACGGTTCAGGAGGTAGTTGTTCTTTCGGCTCATACAGCCGGATGGCGCTTAGCAGCCGCCTATATCTAATATAAGACATTTTTGACATTGTCATATCTTTATCTTTACCTATATATATATATATATATATTATATCTTCCCTAATAATAAAGCACGGAGTGCTTCTGGTCGTACGTCGTCGCGCGCGATTTTGCATAAAAGCCCCTCGGTTTACATGAAATCAACCCGCAGTCCTCTAAGACAAACAGTACGTGCAAGACAAAAAGATAAAAAAAACAGCCACCGCCCGTCCTCCTCAGCCATACCACCTCCAGCCCGCCGCCACCTCCTACCACGGCCTGTCCCGCCTCACCGCGCGCCGTCGGCCGCCGGCCGCCACCGCCTACCCCGACAGCCGCGCGTCACCACAGCCTACCCCGCCAGCGCGCCCATCCCTATCTATGGATCAAGGTGGATCAACGAGCGCGTGGGGCGGCAGGCGGCTCTCCGCTCGATTCGATTGAGTGGGGTCTGCACAAGGCGGCGGCGGACGGCCTGGACGAGCGGAACGACGGCGACGTCCAGATCCAGGCGAGCGGCGGAGCGGCTTACAAGGCGTCGGGGTTCTCCTGGGTGGCGCCACGATTGCTCCGCCGTGCTCCTGAAAAAAAAGAGGAAGCATGAGGGGAAGAGAGAAGGAGAAAACCGAGGAGGAGAGAAACGAGGGGTGGCACGGCCCGACCGGAAGCACGGCCTGCACGACGGACACCGCCCGGCGCTTCGCTCGACGAACCCGCGACAGAAGAGGAGGTCGGTCCGACCCAACCCCTCGCCGGCTCTGGCGTCCTCTCCTCGCACCAAGGATCATCAGGGCGGGAGGGGAGGGGGAGGAGCTCTCCGGTTGTGTACGGACGCAGAGGCGGCCATGGGCTGCAGCCAGAGGGCCACGGTAGGATCGGGAAGGGGCGGAGCTCGGGCATAGCAGGAGGTTGGAGGAGAAGGTCGGGCGAGGCCCAGCGCACCCCGCGGCGAGTAGTGTTGCTGCTGCAGATCAGCTCACATTGAAGGCTGCTGCTGCTTCGTGGATGTATGGACGCGCTCGGGCGCATGGATCTAATCCAGCTCCCACGCACTTGTGAGGAGGGGTGCGCTGGGCGTCGGCCGCCTCGCGCGAGCTACACACGCGTCCACTTGGTCCCACACCACCGCCTAGCCCTATCTCCTCTTCTGGTCCAGTAGTTTCTTATCCACATGCGTTCTCTCCTCCATAGGTTCATGCGCCCGTGGTTCCAAACTTGCTGCACAGCTGGGGAATTAGCAGGTATTTGGTTAGCCACTTGAAAATACAACAGCTCAAGTTCTATGCCCGGTACTGAATGTTTTAACCGCCAATGCCGAATAAAATACTCCCGCCGTTTCTAAATAAAAGTTTTTAAAGATTCCACCATAGACTATATACAAAGCAAAATAAATGAATCTACACTCTAATGACACGTTTGGTTCAGCTCCCGTAATGAGCGGAGGAGGGCCTGGAGATCCTTGAGGGAGGGCGAGTTGAAGGAGAGGCGTGGCGAGGCGCCGGTGAGCGCCGTGGCGGAGCAGGTTGAGGCGAAGGAGGCGGAGGTAGGGGAGGAGGAGCGCGTCTTCACCCAGGGCAGAGGAGATGGATGAAGTGGTCGGGATGGGGGGTTACGGAATGATCCGCCGTGGGCTTTTTTTTAAGCAAACGACTCTGAGCTAGCTGCTACCAAAATAACACAAACACTCTCAATGGACCAAGCACAAAAAGTAGTGCAAAATAAATAAGACATGCAATAGAATATTCCAAAAAAGGTCTGTCACATAAAAATGATTCAATTTCAAAACATATTCTCAAAAATCTAAATAACCTACTCAAAGTAAAATTGATACTTTTTAATAGGATGAAATGAAAATTAGGATCTGAAATAGGTCATCACAAACATTGTTAGGATACGTCCAAATTACAAAGTCCGAAAAGAAATACTCGTTCTAACCTTATTTCTAATGTTTGCAACAATTGAATTAAAAAAGCATAAAAAATACCAAACAAAAATGCCCACAAAATTAACACATAAAAAAGTTTAAAAATATTTCAACAAATATGTTCGTACTTTTTAAAAACACCTAAAAATTCCCCAAAAGCACTACTAACTACAAAAAACATTAAAAAATGTACAATAGAAATAATTAATTTACATAAAAATATTTCCTTGAGAAATGTGCCGATTTACATAATATTTTATACTACTCTTCAAAATGTTTTACATTTTAAAGTGGCAAAAAAGGACCCAGGAAGCAAGTTCTGCCACATTTATCGCCCGGTGCAACGCACGGGCATTTGTACTAGTCTACCCTAATAATAAAAGGGCTATTGTTTCTGCCCGTACGTCATATAATTTACCCCCAAAGTTGCTAGAAATTACCGAGTATGCCACCTATAAGTCAGAAAAAACGTGTCGTTTTTTCCATCACAGGTCGCTGCGCTAAACCTGGTTTATCAGCCGGCGAACCTGCCTTAACATCAGTAAAGATGTTGCAGCCTGGTGGCTAGAGCGCCGCACATCTACCCAGGAGTTGCGGGTTCGAATCCAGACGTCACCTTTTTTAATTTTAATTTCCTTTTTTGTTTAATTTAGTTTTAGAAATTAAGAGAAACCACAAGGAGTACAAGACCTCTCTATATGAGGTAAACACGTTCCCTTTTTGCCAGTCATTATGTACCCTTGGCCTTTTAATGTGGGAGCTCATGTACAAAGTTTTCTTTACCAGTTACTACACCCATGGTGCCACGGCATGTTTTCTATGTGCCGCACTTCAACTAAAAGTCATCTCAAGTCAGAAAAGAATTTCTTTATTTCCGTAGCTGAACTCGCGAACCATGATTTATCCGGAAAAAAAATCATGCAACCACAAAATATGAAGTTTTCCGTTTGTACTATCAAATATAAAAAAGTTGTATGTTTATTGCAATCCTCAAGAGAAAAAGTTACTGCCCGAGTCCACTTCTCTACTGCAGATTTGAGTTTATTTTCTTAAAGTTCTATTAGTGTAACTCTTGATTTTTCAACCTATTTTTGTCACTCACTTAGAATTTTAGTTCATATTAAAGATATGCAATCTTTGTTCCCACATATCTCGGTAAAGATTAAATTCAGCTTGACTGCAAATGCATTTTGCAGATACAATCGTCTCTCCCGTTACAACGCACGAGTCTTTTTGCTAATAATAATAATAATAATAATAATAATAATAATAATAATAATAATAATAATAATCTTTACCTACTAATAAAGCACTTATTGTTTCTGGTCGTCCGTCATTACTACTTTTGCATTAAAGCCCCTGAAGTTTATACGAATAAACCCGCAGTCCGATCAAGTCAACGCGAACAGCCACGAGCGATAGTAAAAAAAAAACTCCCAATCGCATCTCCACCTCCAGCGACAGCGAGGCGCCGGCCCCAGCCCCGCCGCAGCGCGCCGCCCCCGCCTACCCCGCCGGCACTCCTAACCCAATTGCCCCCCACGCCTGTGGCGTTCTACCGCCACTGCGCCAGCGACACCCCACGCCGCGGCCGTTGCCGGCACGCATACCCGCGGGCCTCCGTCTCCCCTGCTGTCGCCGCTGCCCCGCTCGTCCAGCGGGCCGGCCCCGTCCAAGGTGCGCAGGGGCTACCCACGCCCGCGCGCGCCTCCTTCTGCCCTTCCGCCGCGGACGACGCCGCGTCCTGCAGCTTCACGGATACGTCCTCCACCCTGCCGACTTCTCTGAGCCTGATGCGATCCCGGTGGTGGCCGCGCCTTGCGAGAGCCCGCTGCTGCTCGGCCCGAGGTCCTGCCGTGGCGGGCGCTTGTCGTCGGAGCTCTGGTCGTCGGTTCCACAATCGGGCGGTTCCACACGGGGGGCGCCTATCCCGCTGTGCACTGATCACTTAATTTGGCTCTCTCGAGGTGCCCGGCTCCGGCTGCGAAGATGATGGCGGCGCCTAGGCCACAGCAGCCACATGGGATGAAACTAGCAGAGATGAAGAAGGCGGCGGTCGTTGGGAGGAGAAAGGTTGCCGGGAAGCTGGAGGACATGCACCAGCTGCGGCTGCTCATTTATCTATCTGAATTTTCTGCAATTCAGATCCACCAAGGAAGAGATGGACGAGGCCGTGCTGCTCCTTTCATCTATCCGAATTGCTATATGAAAATGAGAGTTACTGGTGATATTGACCAGATTGGAAATTGGGAGCTTTTCATATAGCAATTCAGATAGATGTTCTTGCTGTTTATATCTGAATTGCTATAAGTGGGGGTGAAGATGTTCTTGCTGTCTATATATGAAATGAAAAACCTGATGAAGATCCTTCCGAGGTAAGGTTCTTTTTGACTGTTCGTCCTTTGAACTATTTTTCCGTCTCCTTATATTCATGTCTTAGTTCTTTTTTTTATGTAGGCGTTTCAGATGTACCTCTTCTCGCACTGAACAGGGCCATCAATGGAGCAGTCAAAGAAGCAACACTGCAGTAGCAAAAACAAATCATACGTGGCACTCTCCCAGTATGCGTGCCCAGTATATTTCAAAATGGAAGTAGCTTCTTGTTCTTCAGAAAGTAAATGTAAACATCTGTTGTAAGATTCCAGTACATGTAAGATTTTTATATGAGATAGTAGCTGTGTTATATTTACAAAACAAGGTTCTGTACTCCTAAGTCTAATGATTTGTGCCTCATGTCTGAATTCAGGTAAAGCCAACCGCTGCTAGCTTCTCTGCCACAGGTGCGAAACCAAACGTAATCCTTTGCCGAAAACAATTGTACTAAGCAAGTAAGCAGTAACACAATCACCTTTAGGTAGGGGTGAAGGCAGCAGTCAATGGGTCACCTCCATACTCCAGGTTCAGCACTAATTACTGTTTGATTAGTGTGGTATTGCCGAAAACAATAATACCAAGCACTAACACAATCACCTGAAATATTACATGGGTATAGCACTGATTACTATTTGACTAGCATCAGGTTTTGAATGTAAGACATTCAAAGTCGGGCTGTAAACTCATTGGGGTCGTTTCTTATCATCAATGGGGACTGCATGTTTTGAACAGACCATTTTTATCCCATATCCAATAGTTCTGATGGCAAATAGACACTGCTTTACTTTAACTTTTTTGTATGGAGGTGTCCTTTTATTAAGTTAGGAAATTGGAAGTGGTATGTTGCTGTTGCATTTCTAAAACTAAAAGTTGTACTCCCTCCATCCGGAAATACTTGTCGGAGAAATGAATGTATCTAGATGCATTTTAGTTCTAGATACATCCGTTTTATTCATTTTTCAGACAAGTATTTCTGGACGGAGGGAGTACTTGATAATGATACCAGGTGGCATCTTGAGTATGTGTTATTTTCTTGAAATAATCACCATTGTTTTGTCACTTGGTCTTTATCTTAAAAGATGGAGTACATATTGGCATACACTAGAACATAGTAACAGGCTTGACGATCAAAACATCTGTATTAGCTAAAACCAGATGGACAGTGAGTTTATATAAAAAATAATTGTATCCCCATCTGCTTCTCCTGTTCATTGTATCCACAGATTTGGTAAATCAGCGTATTGTCTGCTTCTCATGTCCAGACTTGGTAGTTCACATCATATTTGCTAGCTGTGTATAACTGACTGCTATTTGATAGCCCCGTTTACATGATAGATGAGGCAAGGGCCAAGGAGAGGGGAATTGAGGACCAGAAAGCATAGGAACAGATTTTGCCGCATCAGCCGAGACGATAACCAATGGATAAAAACAGAAAAGAGGGAAAAGAAGCGGAGGATAAAGAGTTGACCAATGATCCAATCCGTCTTCACTTCAAGGGTAACCTTGTACTTAATCCTAAGATCATAGGTTGATGTTTGGATTGAGAATTACTGCCCGGTTAAGGCAACTGCTAATTAGAATCTGAATACAAAGGTTTTAAAATCAAAATTAGGTATAAACAGTTTAGAATTTGATATAGCAGTAAAAGCAAAGTTGTAGAGCATCTGAAGGAGGCAGTAGTCTGTACTCCCTCCGTCCCACAATGTAAGAATATTTTACAAGCAAGGCAGTAGACAGTACTACTGAGTGTTGATTCCTCTTTACATAAATGTAAGTGCATGATTGGTTTGGAGAAATAGTTTTATGCGTTATTTTGATATTCGCGTCTCTCCTGATCTGCTTGTAGTAGAAACAGATTAGTTGGTGTGGGTTCCCTATATTTTAGTGCTAACTACTCCCTCCGTAAAGAAATATAAGAGCGTTTAGACAACTAAAGTAGTGATCTATATGCTCTTATATTAGTTTACAGAGGGAGTACTATCTATATCTCGTGGTAACAACATAGAGTAAATTGCAAAAAACCACCACAATTGAGGACCCTAATTCAGAAAACCACCACCATTCAGTTTTTTTTCAAAAACCCACCACCATTGTGCTGACAGTTTGCAGAAAACGCTGATCTGACTATTAGAGTTGTTTGACCCAAAAAAACTGACAGCTGGCTCCCCATATATGATGACGTGGCATGAAAACAACTCACGACGTTTGACTCAAATATTAGGCCAGCATAGGGCCCACCCGTCATTCTCACTCCCACTCCTCTTCCTTCTCTGGTCAACACCAACGCAAGTGCATGAACGCACCGGTGCCCTCGCCGTCGTCGTCCCAGCCACGGGTGCTTGCCAGGAGACTCGGGAGAGCGGGAGAAGGGGGAGGCGGAGCTCACCAGGAGCTTGTAGTCGACGCGGGGGTAGCAGGGGAGCTCGAGTCTCCGATGGCTTGGCGTGCGGTAGCTGCTGCCCCCTGCCGGAGCAGGGCGATGACGGGAGGTAGTAGGAGGTACTGGGGCTCGTCGTGAAGATGCCCTGCGGCACCGGGGCGTTGATGCAAATCATCTGGGGGAGACGGCGAGGTCTGGCGCTCGACCTCCCGACCAGACCGAGCTCCGCCTCGCCGAGCGGGCCGGGGAGCGGGCGTGCTGGAGCTCTGCCTCCTCGGAGCGGGATGGGGCACGGCAGCAGGAGCTCGGTCTCGCCGGAGCGGCCAGGTACGCGGGGTCGCTGGAGCTCGGCCTCGCCGGATTAGGCGGCGTCGGCGTCGGCCAGATTTTGCGCTGCACAACACAGAGCGGAGGATGGCGCGGCGGGCCAAGCAGGTGGTGGTGCTCCGGGGCGGCGGCTTACGCGGAGGAGGGCAGCCGACGGGTAGTGGCGCGCCGGGGCGGCGACTACCGGGGAGTAGGGTGGCCGACGGGATGCACCGGGCAGCCACTCTAGCACGCCCGCTACCTGTTTGGCAAAATGCTAGGAGGCAGAGGACAGGGTTGACTGGTCGCTTAACGTCCGTTTGTTTCATCCATTTACCCCTGCCACATGGCATCTGACAGCGGGATCTACCTGTCAGGTTTTCACTTAAACTTTTTTAATCGACCGATCAGCGTTTTTTGCAAACTGTCAGCGCAATGGTGGTGGGTTTTTGAAAAAAAACTGAATGATGGTGGTTTTCTGAATTAGGGTCCTCAATTGTGGTGGTTTTTTGCAATTTACTCTAACAACATATGTTAGTCAGCTGGGTGCCCATATATTATCCATAACTACTGGAGCTTTTACACTGAATTATTGTGATGAGCATGAAATGGCAGTCCATTAAATTGATTGTATGATCGTGTTCTCGCACATATTTTTCTATGTTATCTCCTCCCTAACCCCGTTTGGGTATTGCTAAATGTTGGCGAAATTTGTTTCCTTCGTGTTCCGTCTATCGGTCATTATCCACCTGAGACGAGAGGGACACGAACTGCCTTAATCTGCAGCATGAGACCACTCGATTTTCTAAAGAATCATTGGAATTAGAACAAGCTCATAACAGGATAACGTGGAATACACACACACGCGCGCCCGTCGCACATGCCCGTGCACACACACATGGTGGGAGGGATGGAACGGGTGCACGATATTGTGAAATACGGAGTAGTTCTTTTCATCGTTGTGAAATATTATTATGCTTTAATCAATGTGTATATATACAATAATTTTTCAATCCATGGCTGCTGCCAAACGCCCCGTCCAAATAAAACGCAATCAATCTGCACATATCGCCCGATGCAACTAAAAAGAAAGATCGCCAGATGTGCAACTGAGGGTGGTGGAAATCTTGGACTGGGGAGGAGGAGATAATTTGATGAAGGAGAAAAACAAGAAGAAAAGGAAGAAAATGAATAATAAAGAAGAATAATAAAATGTCCATAAGAAATAGTCCAACCTTGCCTAAATCAATTCTCATCACTTTATATACGTTTTAAAGTTCTTTGTAACATCAAGCAGGCACCTCGTGAAATATAAACAATGAGCTGAGAAAGAGAAAGGAAGCGAAACCATGATCCTGAAAGAAAGGAAACGAAACACCATGCTCGGACACGTCAACGACGAGACGCGGGGCTGCTCGGACACAGTGGCGTGAAGATGCGTTGATGCAGTCCTGCACGCCGGAGTTATAGGCGGACACGGCAAGGACGACACCGGGCTGCTCGGACACAGCGGCACGATCGAAGACGTGTCCATGCAATCCTGCACGCCGGAGTTGTAGGCGGACATGGCAAGAACGAGACGTCGGGCTGCGCCGGAGTTGTAGGCAGACACGGCGGCGAAGACACATGTTGATGCAGTACTGCACGCCGGAGCTCGTAGGCTGTTGTGGCATTGACCACCCATCAACCCACGTACAAACTTTGATTTGCTGCCTAAACACGCACGTACACCAATGGCCTAGATACAACTTCTAATCATCTGCTTCTCCAGTTGATTTTCCCATCCATCCAAAGCATTCCTTTTCTTATTTTGCCTAAAGTTCTTAATTAAAAAATAGTACATCAAACCGCAACAAAAAAACATCAGGATGATCCCTCTTAGTTCATTATTAAAAATAGACAATTAGCTGCCTAGAATCATCTTATGTGCATATATCGGTCAGTCATAAGCATTTCTCTAACCAAAAATCCAAAAGTACCAATGTGCATTCTCTATGAAGAATTTTTACTCCGCTATTTCCTCTGTGTATATATAAAACAAATGGCTATTTTTTTTGGAGATCGTGTTATTGTGCAACAAGTTTGTGCTCTTATGCATAATTACTTCTTCTAGCGAACGTGGTATATGGATTGTGCTTCTTTTACTTAAATGTTGTAGTTAAAACATGCACATGTCTAACCATTTTTCCGTAAGAATTGATTAATAAGAACCAGTGTTTTCTCCCGTTGCAACGCACGGGCATGAGTGGGTCTGGGAAAACGCTTCATTCTTGCAAAAAAGGCCCTGAAGTTTGGTGTATTCAATCCGTGATCCTTTTAGTGGAGAAGGCGGGCGAGAGGGAAGGGCCGGGGCGTCGCCCCCGACGCAGACGAGACCGCCGGCGGCCTTGCAGGGGCTTGCGGTGGCGTGGTGGACGAGGAACTACCGGATCTCGACGGATCCGGTGGGGAATGGCGCGGGGGCGGCGAATCAGGAAGGAAGGCGGCCGGAGCTTGAAGCACGCCGGCTGGCCGGCGCGCCATGGCGTCGGGTACCTGCGAGAGAAGAGAGAGACAAGTGGGAGAGAAAAGGGAGGACGTGAGGAAGGAGATGGAAGGCCGGAGGGAGAAAGAAGAGAGCGGTGAGGTGCGGCAGCGGTCCTGCTGCTGCTGCTCGCTGGTGGCTCACCGGCCATCGGCGCTAGGTGGGGCTTGGGTGCGCGGAGGCGTCGGGGATCGAGGGAGCTCTCCTCAATCGCGGTTGGAGGCACTCGGGGTCGAGCAAGTGAGCGACGTTCCGTCGTCGCCTTGGTCGGCCTTCGTCCGTTCCCCTCGCGTGCCTTATCCCCTCAGGTCAGACGTAAGCTACATCCCCTCTCACTTCCCCATTAATTTGCTACCTTTGATTAGATTTCTCTGGTTGAAATTGGAGCCTCATGTAGTTTAGTGTTGATCTGAGCTACACACTAGCGATTATTTCTTCACATGGTTGTATTCAAGGGAGATTTTGGATGGATGCGTCTGCTGCTGCTGCTGGATGCAGTTGTTGGAATTGTAAGGGAATTCAGTGGATAATGTGTCAGAAAGTTAGACAATTTAGCTATGGATATTTTCGATATTTAGCAAGCTGCTTTGGGTTTTCAGTGTTCTGCAGATAAATTTCTGATGCCTTGCACTTCTAGGAGTTGTGGTTTATGTATGCAAACATGAACCTTATATAAGTAATTGGTGTTCCATTGATGTGTCCAAATGACCCTGAAATATAAAATTGAATTGTGTAAGTGAATTGATGATGATACATGCTTCATTTTCTGAATATTGGGAAGCAATCCTCATGACATTTCCATGTGAATCTTTTTAAATCCACTTTTGGGTGACTCGTTTTTTATTATAATGAATTTAAATTCACATTTCAATTACTTATGAACAAAGCTGGTACATATATTGAAGGCGGCTCGACATTGATGGTTACACCCTGTCGAGATTTGTGAGAACTGCCCACTTTTTCTTTTCTGGGTGTAGCATCTGCAGGCCTACATGCAATCATTATTTTTGTTAAGCAACGGAATGCTACAGTTATCTACAGAGTTATAGGCGAGGGGCGATGAGAATTGGTTTATGTTGGTATTCAACTTGGTTTGGTACATCTATATAAAGCTCACATGTATTCCACTACATTTGTCTTAAAAGTGTATCCGTGTAAATTTTCGGTTCAAAGGTTTGCATTAAGTCTATTTTCACTCCATGCAGATGATACATTTCTTATCACCCAATGCACTGTTTAGGGGATCCTTCTAATCTGGCTTTTGGTCTGCCCTGCTTTAGGTAGTTCATGTTGACTCCTTAATTCTTCAGTGATAATGAGCTATTCAAGGATCTAGCAACTGACTGTATTTGCTTTGTCCCGAGATAATGGATACTTTTTTGTCATGAGATCATGGATACTTGAATGCCCTTTGTTGACCACATACTGTTTCTGATTGTTTTCGTACGTTTATGCCTCTTCTGAGCTTGTGGAACCCATTTATTTTCCCAAAGATCACTTGTGCCTGCTAAGTCTTGGGATCCATTTTTTTGTTCCTATGTGACCAATCCGTAGAAGAATGCATGCCCCTGAGCCATAGAAGAAATCAGCAGGTGGACATAGTTGAGGGCCCGAGGTAGCAATAGTTCTTCAAAGGCACTGGGCAATAATTGATTAGTCGAAGATAGCATTTTCTGTCGAACTTCAATTGACAGGGAAGAAATTCTTTCTATATGTGCCTTTGGTTTTCTTTCGCTTGGGGAGTTCGTACAGTTCTTTTTTCAGGGCAAGAGATTCTTCAGCTAGATAACAAAGAGCACTTTAATTAATTAGACCAGAAGTTGCTTTTACCATCGAGCTTCAGTTGACAGGGAAAAAATTGTTTCTGTCTATGCCTTTGGTTTTCTTTTACTTAGGGAGTTTGTATAGTTTTTTTCAGGGGAAGAGATTCTTTAGCTAGATGAGAAAGAGCACTCTGATTAATTAGATCAGAAGTTGCGTGTGATGATGATTGCTCGTGCAGACTACAATGGCACCAACCACCAGGCGAGGTCGTCAGTGAGGCGCCGTTGGTGGACATGAGTAAAGCTTCTTGACCTATACGATTCATGGTTTGGCATATTTGCTTCATCAGAGTGCTTCATGTACTTGGTCTGAGATGATTGAGATCCTTAATTTGCATTGGTTTATTTTTGCCGCATCTCCTGCAATACATTAGTGAAAAGCTTAGCAGTGCTGATCTTCTAAACTTGAAGTTAATTATGACTTGCTTAAACTCATAATAATTTTGTTTTGGAGAGTGCAGAAATCATTTTGAGGAAACAGTGAACAAAAAAGTTGGGGCATCCATTCCTGGGTAATCAGCTGGGAGAAGCCCAGAAAAATCTGACAGGAGTGGTTACAGTAGCAGCAGCATGCCTGATACAAGACCCCTGAATAGTGATTGGAGCATTAAAGCCATGGTATTATTCTCTTTGGATTTTTTGTTGCATGTCCTGCTTTGCTTAGACGTTTAAATGTGTGATCTGTTTCTACCAGGTGGTATTCATTTTTTGCAGCCGTTGGATGATGTATCATGTACGTCCTCCCCTCTCAACCTTATTCCCCTTGGTCTCTTCAAGAAAAAAAACTGACATCATTAAATATCTTTTGTGATACTTTGAGTGCTACAGAAAACAGAATTTCACTTCGGATAGCTGCATGTGTACATATGTGCTGGAGGAACTCAACAATTTCCAGTAAAAGCAAACGTTTTTGCAGTCAAAGGTAACCTTTGCTACATCTGTTATTGAATATATGTTGGGGAGGACAGTAGCAGTTTTCAGATGTTTGTGTGTTAAATCCATTGTAGGCTTTCCATCTGTGCATTGTTCATAATCTTAATGGGCTTCAATTTTATGCTACATGATGCAGATAAATTTATTGGTTATTTAAAATATCGACAGATATTTTCTATATCTGGAAGGATGGGCCACATTGAACTCACTAATTCTTTTACAAGCGCACATGAATTGCTAATACAGGTCGGTCATGTTTTCCAACTTTTCCTTCTTCTCCTGATGTTCCCCTGTACTACTTGCCAAGGATCAAGTGCCTCTAACATTATACATGTGTATGTATATTGAATGATATACTTTTTACTAGGGATTTCTTTATCGAGCGTTTAACATGCTTTAGTTAGTTTGCATGGCATTTCCACTATGCTTAGAACAACATTGTGAAGGTACGTGTTATTCTACCTCTTGGGCTGTAATGCTCCATTCATTCAATGTTTTAGGTTGTGCTTCTTGATGATCAGATATTTATGGCATGGTTGTTTATGCTCTGCTCATGGTCGTGTGTAACGTAGGGTATAGATGATGCTTCATGGTGATCATGGTGCCATGGTGGTGGTGTACATGGCATCGATGGTACTTCATGCATGCATGGTTGCTTTCTTTGCAACAGATATGCAGCGCTGCCTTTTCGCTTCTTCTCTGTATTATATGTCTAATTGTTCCAGGGGTCTAACAGCAGGCAGTATATTTCACGGGATTTCTATATCAGTAGTTTTCTGCTCAAACTTTTTCATGCACTATAATTATGCATTGGCCTTCTGGATATAGTTGGAATGGTACATCCATTTATTATATCATATTGCCATGAGTTATAACCGTGTCTTCATGTTTGTCCTATTTTACTTACCTTCATATGTTTTCTTGAGAAACTTGATGACAGGAGAAGTGGTCAGGATTGAGCCATCAGACAAGAGATGACCGCCGTCGATTGCCAACAAATTTTTGTATGCCGCAGTGAGCGGGATGGGTTCAATATCTTCAGATGCTCTGCGCTGCACCGGCTATATTTGATATGAGTCCACATGCAAAATAAAGGCATCACACGTTCTGGGTTGCTCAACTATGCTTTTTTTTTTTTTTTTTATTTCGTGATTGGATTATATGCTACTCGGTGTTGAAGGGTTTTGTTCATGTCAAAGTTAACAAATCTTGTGACGTCACCAGAGATTGCCCATTTACTCATTCTGCATGGGATGGTCAGGGTTTGATTATTTTTGTCAGCAGACTTTCATTCAGAAAATAACCCAATGGCGCTCACCTGTTCTCTTTACTTATGTACCTACACAATAGTGCTTTATTAATTTTGTTGTGCAAATAATCAGTCGTTGTGTTTATGAGAAATGATAATGACTCGCACCACTACCATACTTTCTGAAAGTATGTTTTGCTGCAATACAATCCTATATTTACCTCATGTTATGATTTGATTCAGGTATATTTACCTCATGTATTATAGTAATCAATTTCAAAATATGAAGAGTCTAAAAGATAGACCCATTTGAAAATAGATACAGGGAAATAATCATGTTTTTTGTGAGCATGCAGGAAGTTCATTAAGATTCATATATAAAGGTTACAATAGTGTACTTCCTTCCTTCACTAATATAAGATGTTTTGAATATTTTTATAAAGACTACACACGAACTGAAATGAGTGAAGAAACACATTAAAACACGTCTATATACATCCGATTAAGAAATAAGTTAGAACTCCCTATAATTTGGAATGGAGGGAGTATCATTCATGGGTAGAAATAATTAAACACTCAAAGAATATGTTTTCATATTCCAGAATAAAGCACTCAGTCAAACTTCATCGTACGCCCCTTCCTATCCCACAACCCTTCCACCAGAGGGCAACGTAATATACATATACAACACCCTTAATAACGTAATCTCGAGGGAGATCGAGATCGTGAGTCTCTCTTTCTTTTAGTAACAAAAAAGGTATTGTTGTCTGTGTGTGTATCGGTCAAGTCCTTCTGCTTGGGCCAAGCCCAAAAACAGTGCAAAAAAAAATACAAATGAAATATATTTTCTAAAAAAATGTTCATCACCAAAAAATTGAATCAATTTTTAGAAAAATGTTCTGAAAAATTGCAAAAAAACACCTTTTCAAAAACAAAATCGTGTTTTTCTGAACAAGAAAAAATAAAATCGATTGAAAGACTATTCCATGCACTACTCTTTCATCGCATGAAAGTGTGGAGCTGAATTAGGTCTTGACAAATACCATTAGGGTGGCTTCTTGACATCCGATTTTTATGGTCCAAAATGATATGCTTGTAAACTTATTTCTGGCATTAGCCAACACTCGATATAAGAAGTGTTGCGTAATGTCACATGGAGGGTGTTTAAATTTTTCGCCCGTTGCAACGCACGGGCATTTGTACTAGTCTCCTCTAATAATAAAGCACGGAGTGCTTCTGGTCGTCCGTCATCCACTTTTACATAAAACACCCTGACTTTACTGATAATCAACCCGCAATCCTATTGTCCAGTCAACCTGAACCGGTACGGGCGACAGAAAAGAAAAAAAAACACCCAAACGACCCACAACCTTGCCTCCATCAATCCGCCGCGCGCCGCCACCGCTGGCCACCGCCCATCCGGCGCGCATGGCCACCGCCAGCCCCGCCCTTCCGCCACGCGCCGCCGCCGCCGGCCCTCAAGCAAAGGGACCAAACGAATTTCCTCCAGAGCAGAAGAGCAGAAGGGAACGGAATAAATTTCTTCAGAGGAGAAGGGAAAGGAAATTTCCTCCGTAATGGGCAAGAGGAAGAAAAGGAAAAGGAAACAGAATGAGAAGGAGGAATAAACTCCCAACTGGAAAGGAGCGAAGAAAATGGAACAGAACAAACCCAACCCATCGATCTCCCTAAGATAGAGTGGTCGTGGTTGCCTTGGCGCTCGCGAGCTAGCAACTTCGGAGCAGAGGAAGAGAGGGGGGCCACCGGCCCAGGCGCTGCGGTTGGGAACGAGGACGAGTCCAACAGCTACAAGGAGATGACCGTGTCGCTCCTGACCGGCACGGGGCAGTTCAACATCAGCAACTTCGTGCCGGCGCTGTCGTGGCTAGACCTGCAGGGAGTGCAGGCCAAGCTGCGCCGGGTGCACCGCCAGTTCGACGGGCTCATCAAGAAGCTGCTGGTGGAACACACGGCAACGGCCGAGGAGCACGCCCGGGAGGAGGGCCGGTTGGACTTCGTGGACAGGCTCCGGTTGGTGGCCTGGAGCAGGCCGGGGCGAGGCGGTCAACTCGAGCCGCGAGCAGAGGCGAAGCGAGGATGAGCGACGCGGGGCCGGCCGGACCTCTGGGGGGCATGCTACAGGTGGCGGAGGCTGTGGGCGGGGCCGTCCAAATCGGGTCGGAGGCGAGGTTGCTGGCCGGATCCGGAGCGGGCCGACGACTGGGGCGGGACGGCCAGATCAGACCCACGACAGAGGAGCTTCCATGGCATCTCTGGGTTCCTCGCCGATAAGGGGTGCTGCCCTGGCTCTGGCCAGCCACCACGACCGCGCGCACTCCAGGAGAGTGGAGTGCACCGTCGGCGCAACACATGTAGAGGAGGAGGAGGAGCAGCACTGGGTGATAGTGGCTGGAGAAGAGGAGGAGCAGCGCTGAGCGAGAAGGAGGAGTGGCGATGTGGATAAGACACGCAGATCGGCGGATGGATGAGGAGGAGTGGCGCTGGCCGGTCGGTGCATTTCTTTAATGAAACCAAATGGAATTTGTCTTGTACCGGCTAGAAGCTACTGGATGCATGCGTGCTAGCATCAGTTACAAATTTTTATTTTCCGGAAGATCAACGATTATTATTTGCTGTTGTTTGCTGTTACTTGATGTTGTTCGTTGTTACATTATATATCGCCTTTTTTTTAAAATAAGTGTTATAATTTTAGTATAACTTTGTACTATAGTTAATATAAAGTTAAGACACTTATTTTAGGGCGGAGAGAGAGTATAATAATAAAAAGTGAGTGAAATATTAGAAATAATTTTTTTTTCAGGGAGAAGATATTTGAAGCTCACCGGTGCTTGCTGTCGATGAAGATATTCCTCAAATCTGGATGCCATGCATGATAGGGTGGAGAGACGGAGGAATGGAGAGAGTGCGACAACGGTGCATCTTGCTCGCGTCCTGTTTCGCCCAGCACGGCAGCTGGGAGGGGGGAGGACTACCCTCCATTGTACCATCTATGCCGCAGTTCTGCGTACCCTAATCCTGATCCCCATCGAGGCCCGACGATAATGTCCAGGGAAGTGGTCTTGTTGACATGGAGGGTGTGCTCCTACCGCTGGCGGCAACGTATCAACAAAGAGCGGCAAGCATTTTAAATACTTTACTTTCCGGCCATCATATTTTTGAAGTAGGAAAGCATAAATATGAATTAATGTTAATAGGGATTGCGAGATATAGAAATTAATATATGATCTATTTGAAACTGTTACAGGTATGCGAATGATGCACAATTGCTTTCGCATCGAATTCGCATCGAAGGAGCAGCCGATGATCTACCGGATCGATAAATGTTTAGATTTTTTTAAATATTTTTACACGGGCTTGTTAAATAACAACAACTTATTACAGATAATTCATTTTTTTAGAGAGAGTTGAAGAAGTGGGTTATATTGGTAGAGAAAAAAGATTACGAGCTTTTGAAATACAATAAGATCTTCATAAAGTGGATCCTTACGAGTCTTGCAACCAATTTAATTGGAAAATCTTATTATTCACCGTGACAGGTACACTCTTGAATATCACATGAACACTCAGGTCTTTTTTATAACCGCCCAGCTGGCCTAGGAGCAGGACTGCATGGTCCGAAGGATGACTGACCACATCTCCTCCGACGACTCGGACCTTACCGACGGCTCTAGCTCCGACGATGACGCCTCTTCGGCCGCCTACGCCTACACGAAGGAGTACAACCGCACCGGCGACTGGAAGGGGAATGGGACGGTGAGGAAATGGTGATTTCCTCTGCCTTTCTTTTATCTTGGTCTTTTATGTTTAAGTATTGTCCGGTGATGAACAATTGTTCTTTTGGTTATCAGACGACTGCTACAATGTGAACTATGTCCGAATTAAAAATGTCCGTTTGTTGGTAGATTGTTGATCCACATAGTTTTATGCTTTAAGTTGCATGCGTTGCATGGATATGAGGGAGACAATTGTGGAGATAGCAAAATGAGATGTGACCGGTCATGGTCCACGGATGAGCCCGGGTACATCCGCGGACGTTTGAGGCGCCGGATTAGCTAATATAAATGTTTATGCGTGTGTAAAAATATTAATTAAATACTATCAATGTGAAACTGCGGGGTACATTAATATTTTAGCATCATATGACCTACTATTAATTTTGAACCGGTTGGTTGCACATTTATTTCAAATCACATATAGTACATCCGAGAAGGAAGAATCTGAGCGGGAATGACTACTTCAAAACGATTCTTGAGAGGAACAAGTCGACAAGGCCAGTTCTGCACCCGTACACCATGAACAAGATGCAACTCTTTCTTGGCTCTGAACAGGTCGATGGTCGACAAGGCTACCAATGATGATAACTCATTGTTGCTTTACACCCGGATACCATGGACATGTTGTAGCTCTTCCGTGGAGGGGGACGCAAAAACTAGATTTAAAAAGTGTTGCATAATGGCACGTGAAGTAGGTTACATTTCATTTTTCGCCCGGTGCAACGCACGGGCATTTGTACTAGTAATAATAAAGAAAATTGGGTTTCTGGTCGTACGTCGTCGGCCTTTTTGCAAAAACGTCCCCCTGTTTCTGAGAAATTAACCCGCAATCCTACTTAAAGTGTGCTACTGTGGATAACGTTCCGTTTTTTTGCAAAACAACCCCTGCCACCTCCACCACTTATCCATTGTCTGCCTCCACTGAACAGCCAGACACGCCCCGCCGCTTGCCGCCGGCGTCGACGCCGCAGAAGCCAAGGCAGGGGCATGCGTCGCGGCGAGGGTCCGCGCCGCCCGAGCCCAGGAATGGGGCGAGGCGTCGCGGCGGGCGTTGGAGGGCGTGGCGGACCGAGGCGTTCGCGGCGGCACGCGAGGGCGGTGTTGGCTGTTGTGGAGCACGCTGCGGCGGGGCGGCTTCAGGCCGTAGTGGTTGAACTGGAGTGTGCGCGCTACCGCAATGGCGAACTGGAGGAGAGGCTCTGGCAGATGACGACAGAGGGCCAGGTGTGGCTTGGCGTCGCCAAGAGCCACGAGGTCGTCGCCGCCGGCCTCCATGCCACGCTGGACAAACTGCTGCAGCCCCCCGAGCGCGAGGACAGAGAGAGCGGATCTGAAGCATTTGTGTGCCCACATCTAGGAGGATCTGAAGAAAACTGAGACGGCTGCAGCCTGCATTCAGAAGAAAATAGAGACGTCAGCCTGCAACCTAATAGAAAGGGGTTCCAACAAGGAGGAGAAACAGAGTTGGCCGTCGGTGCTGGAGATGGAGCGACGGCGGCCTCGAGCGGGGTAGGAAAGACAGAGCCAATCTGAATGGCGGCCTCGAGCGGGCCGGAGCCAGCTCCTCTGCAGAAGTGCCACCATGGCGCGCGGGTGTGCGCCCGTGCCATGGCCGGTGGAGCGGGGGGGGGGGGGGGGGGGGGTCCGGCTGCGTGCGGGAGATGCGCGGCAAGCTGGGGGCGGGATCCCGGCCGTGTTGGGCGGCGGGCGGCAGCGGCAGCGTGTCCTACGTGGTCGTGGAGCGGCAGGCGGTAGCGGCAACGTGTCCCAGGAATTCGTGGGGTTGGGATACGGACATAACTTAGCGACAGCCAACAAAACCGAGGAGATAAGCCGCGGCGATGCTTGAGTCTGGTTTCTTCTAGACCACATGACGTGTGTTATTTCTTTTTGAGAGTCACCTGACGCGTGTTAGCTAGCGCGCATGTTGTTGTCCTTTAAAAATCTCCAAGTGCATTACGAGGACGTGCACATATACATGTTTGTTCTTTAAATAAGTTTTTCTTTTAAGGTCCAATATGACTCATCTAAAATAAATTGACACTAGCTACACATGCACGGTCATTTATTAACTCACTCGTGCTTAAAAGACACTATGTTTTGGGATACCACAGTATAAAAAATACTATTTAAACAAAAGAATATACTCCGTGAACGAAAATAACCTGCTGTAGTGAACTAGCTTACTTTCTTATACAAAGATAATTACCGAAGTTGTTGTATCCTTTTTGAGAGAAAAGGCACCGGTCGAGTTCGAGAAGAGCTCGAACCTAGCCCGACTTTGAATTAACAAAGCCATCAACTGGTAAGGATTACCGGGGCATCAAATTACAGAGAGTCGAAACAAGTAAAGCGGAAAGAAAAATACATGGCACAAGGTAGACAACACAACGGCAGCACCATAGGGCGAAAGCACTAAGAGGCGATGCCGATGACCAACACTAAGCCCACACCAACTAACCAACTAAGGAGACGAAAGGCAGGCACCACCGTGCAAGCATCGAGCGTCAGCTGCATCCACAGGACAAACTTGGGCAACACTTGAGCTATCTCCGCCGTCATAAACGGCCACTACCCTTTCACCCAGGCTCGATGGGTGCCGCACCGGCGACCGACAAAGTGGCTCCCACAAGAACCCAACACAAGGTGACCGAGCTGCCATAGGAGAAGCAGGAGGAGCATACCCACGAACACGGATGACCAACCAAGCGAGCACCAACACCGGCAGCGGCGGAGCGAAGCATCGGACGTGAGTTGTCGAACGAAGGTACAACACCACGAACTAGACCGAAGATGGCATCGGATAGCATCGGACAAAGCCGAGCAGGATGCAGCAGGAAAGCCAGGCCATCACGCAACGCCACCACGCCACCAGCAGCCCCGCCACCAAGAGTAGTTCCCAGCCGCCGCCTTCAAGAAGGAGCACGACACCACGGTGCTGTCGACGCCCAGATCGGGGAAACATTAGCTTTCGCCATAGCTCGCGGAGGAGGCGGGAGGAAGAGGATCCACCCCAAAGCCTCCAGGAAGGGGATCGGCGCCAAAGGTGTCGACTTTGGGGAGGCCGCCACGCCGGCCAAAGGTTTCCCCTGGAACCACACCCATTCGCCAGATCCGCCCAGCCGGCACCAAGGAACGACGATAGCAGCCGTCAGGGGCCGACGCCGGCATGGATTGGGCCAGATCGGAGTGGGGCGGAGCTTCTTTAGGGAGCAACGGCGGACTGCGAGCAGCCGCCACAGCACCTTCATCTGCATCCTCCACGCCGCTCGCATGCCGTGGGAGGCTGCCCTTGGGACCGTCGGCGCAGCCTGCCGCACCACGCCCACCGGCTGGGGCCGCTGCCCCAGGGAGCCGAGGCCCTCCATCCAAGAGGAGGCGCCAGATCCCCGCCGCCACCCTCATCGGGGCCGCGCACCCACGCCGAGGAACCCCTCAGGCAGCGGCAGAGGGTAGGGAGAGGGAGGAGGGAACGCGGCTGCATCGCTAAGGTTGCGCCTGAGTCTGCCTCAATGGAGGCTATGCGGGGGATGATTGGAAGACATTAATAATTTTATGTATGATAGCATTAACTTTACTTAGTGATAATCATCTAAAAGGAGCTTGACAAAATGTCATTGTTGGCTAATATAAACTTAAAATGCAAGCAAACTGGATGATTACCAGTAGACTAATTAAATTAATTTATGAGTAGCTACAGATGCTCTATTTATGATGTTGAATCTAATCAATTTATTTTTTAATCAACAACAGATTCCTACATTCCAGAAAACCTGCATAAAGCAATTTGGGTAGTAATCCCCAGTCATGGGTGCTAAGAAATAAAGAAGGAAAAGAGATAGAGAACGGTACACACGGATGGCCAATGAATACAAATAGAAAAAACTAAAAAAGCGTCGTGAATCCTATCAGCAAAATAAAAGAATTAAAGATACAACATAATTGCAAAAAAAAAACACAAGGGAGGAAAATATGCAAATATGGAGCAGCAAAAAAGGCAAAAAAAAATGCGCACGAGAAAGGCAGGAATATGCAAACATGCAGTAAAAAAGCTAGAATAGAGCAAATTACATCTAACCATGTATTGAGGCGCAACATACTAAACAAAGGTTCAATTGCAATGGAGAACCTACATATATCGCAACATAGTAGGAAGTTAGAACATCTATACCACAAGGATTTCATGGGTAGCACACATGACAGAAGCATGCATGCCTGGACATTGAAGGAAGTATACCACATTTTTATTGTGTGATGTTGGTAACTCAAAATAAGCTACATGTACGTTATTTTTATTATCAATATGATAATCTAAAGATAAGGTTGTTCACCCGATTAGTTGTCTAGGATTAATGTCGCAAGCTTCGAACTAGCGTCTCAAAGAGTCCTATTATTAATTGATCCATCAGTTTTTAGTCATTATCATATTTATCCTCTACATTTCCAACCTGATTAGTTATAATTGGTGTTTGCTTCGTAGCGAAGCTCGTCAATTTTTGTTCTCCTGTTGCAACGCACATGCATGTTTGCTATGAAATATAATTATCAAAATAAAACATGTTAGTCATAAAAAATGATTCCATTTTAGAAAATTATTTAAAAATTTCAAATATTTTTTCTCAAAAATTACAAGAATAACCTTTAAAAAAATTCATATTATTCCAAAAAAAATTGAAAGACTATTCCTTGCATCACTATGTCGTCATCGGATGAAAATGCGGAGCTGAAATACATCGTGATGAACAATGTTATGGATGCTTCTTCACATTCACACTTCATGGACTAAAAAGCGATACTCGGGATTACATTACTTCTGACATTCATCAAAATTGGATATAATAAATATTACGGAATGAAAAACGGAGTATGTTCTATTAATTTTATTGCCCATTGCAACGCACGGGCATTTGTACTAGTACTCTAAAAACATCGGCCAATAAAGTTACACCCTCCTCTCCCCGAAACTGCGCCATGAAGGATGACCAGTTGCGGGCTAATATCCTAGACCTTCCGTCACTACTAATTAGTGCACCCACCCCTCCTCTGCCCGAAACCATGCCATGAAGGATGACCAGTTTTTTGTGATTGTTTCCTAGGCAACAATGGATTCAGATGGTTCGTCGGACGAGGAGTATGTACCCACATAGGTAGATGGAATAATTCAACATGAGTTCTTCGATTCATCGGATTCAGATGAAGAAGATGAGATGATCATGATCATCCAACAGAAAATGAATCGGGAGGTGGATCACATTCTGAACTTCAAGGGCTTGATGAAAGGGATAAGAGTTCTTAACCGAGATAGGGCCTCTGGAGCACGACTACTCTATAATGACTACTTTGCTCCCGATCCAAGTTTCCCTCATGGACCTTGGTATTGTCGATGATTTCGTATGCGCAAACCATTGTTCTTGCGCATGGTGAATAGATAGGAGGCGGCTAAGATAAGAAGGATGTGAAGAGGGCATTTGAAGTGTTACAACCTCGTTGGGGAATTGTCCGTGAAGTTGTAATGATATGGGAATGGAGACTTTGTGGCAGGTCATGACATGCTGTGCCATTTTGGCAAATATTATTGTCGAGGACGAGGATGATGGGGTAGCCAAACCAATGATTTTGACATGTGTGGAGAACAAGTCCACATCTCCAAACAATAAGATGCAGATCGACTTATGAATTTTCTGTAGATGCATCAGAATTTTTAAGATCATCAGATGCACGCGAAGCTACTCAGTGATCTCGTGGAGCATATGTGGACACATAATGAAAACCAAAGAGTAATTTTTGAATTGTACACTTCAAATAAATTTTATGTTTGAACTATGTATTTTTTGCTACGAAGAAATATTATTTACGTGTGACATTCACATGTGACATGTATAATGGATATGCATGAATTTGAGCGTTCGGATTAGGGTATGTGGGTGCCGTACATGACATATGAAAGGTTGTCCGGCGCTGTCTGCGGGCGTATAGACGGCTGGATTTGCCAAGTCCGGTTGTCGATGTCATACCTCATAGAGGATAGGATGATTTAGGAGCGGTTGTTGACTAATTCATCTGAACATGTGCTTAGAAGAGATGGCTTGCCGTGCAGCTTTCGTATAGTGTAGTGCAATAATACAGATACATGCCCGTGTGTTTTGGGTGTCTTGGATGTGATGTACCCCGGTCCGGTTTGAGAAATACCAGCCTTGTGTTGTTATTATTCATCCTTGTGTTTAATGCAAAATGACACTGCTATCAAATACTCCCACTGCAGTCAACAAAGGTAAAAGACTCGAGGATACATAATTGCATAGACATTGAGACTAGGGGACGCCACGACACCGAGCTAGTTCACGCATGCAAACTGGACCTAAACAGAACACCCAACCTAACGGAAAAAAACATGCACGGACTTCGGACTGGCTAGCGCAAGTGCGTCGTCCGGCGACACCTCCGGCTCAACTCAGCGGCCCCCTACTTGTCTACCGGCGCCATTTGGAGAGTGAATGGCACTAGCGGTTACAGAACTTGTGCGATGTGTGCACTTTGGTCACAGTACTAATCAGCCTCTGTACGCCGAATCAGTCGTGGTATCCGTGCCGTTTGGCTCGCTGCCCCCGCGTCGCCCCGGTCTCGGGCAACTCAGGCGGCTCTTCAAACCCTAGCCGCCAGGGTCACCTCCACCTCCCTTCCTTCCCTCCGCCGCCGCCGGAGGACGCCGTTGGGCTAAGCCCGGGGGCCGACGGCTGTGGCGGAGGCTCTCCTCCTTGGATCGCGTCGGAGGGGGTGGGGCGGGACCTCCAGCGGCGATCTCATCCATGGTGGCGCGGCGGCGTGCTCCGGGCGGAGGCCTTGGACGGCGGCGCGGTTGCCTGGTGGCGAGCCGCCGGTGGTGGCGTGAAGAGGGCGCCATGGAGGTCTGGGCTGGCCAGATCAGGATCCTGGGGCGGCGGCCCTAGACGGCAGCGGCGGGTGAAGCTCGGGCTTCCCGCGGCGGCATGGCGTGGTGCAGTCCATATTCAAGGCGGATCTGCGTCGGCGATCTCATGGTTTTGCCATGGATTAGTTCCAATCAGAGACAGTGATGAGCGTGCGGGATCGATCTCGGCGGCTCTCACGGTTTGGCGAGGTGGGGTGGGAGTCCTCCTCCCAGGTTCTAGTGGTGGCACATTCAGGCAGAGACCGGTGTGCCAGGGCTCCGACGGTGACACTGTTGTTGCGGTTGGTCGCCGGATCTAGGCGGTTAGATCTGGGGCTTTGAAGGCGGTCGAGACAGTGCACAGGTTGTCGGGTGGACTTCTTGGGACGGATCCGAGTGAAAACTTGGTCTTCGGTCGTTGGTCGGAGCCGGTGATGACGATGCCCTTATCATCGTTTCCTTCATGAAGGCATCATCGAGGTACAAATCCCTAACCCACCCAATACCTCTGAGGAAAACCCTAGATCAGTTGATCGGATGACGGCGGCATTCATGTGTCGTTACCCCCTTGGGGGCGGCATTCTTGGAGATGCACTCTGGCTCGAGGGACCAGCGGATGGCTTCTTTGGTGGAGCGGTGTTTCTTTCTACATATTCATGGCGGCGGCTCTTGGCAGGCATGGAGCAGTGGAGGCTTGGCGTCAGATGTGTGGTGATGGACACGCGCAGGAGGTTGACGCTGTCTGGCGTTGTGGTGGCGTCGGCGGCAGCTAGACCGGGCAAGGTCGATGCAGCAGTACATCTCTGAAGATGGATTGATGGCAGGTGGCTGCGGCGGCCTCATACCCGGCAGGCGTCCTGGTTGGGACCTCAGGTCTTAGATGTTAAGTTTGGCGTGAGGTCTGTTTGGTATTAGGCCCAGACTATCAGCGCCCCTTCATCAACTGGATAGGCGTAGCGAAAGATATTGCTTAGATGATGGCTTTGGTCTTATTGTTGTATGACTTTGTAAGGTCTTGTGTTAATAATTAATAAAATGGCCGTATGCATCGTCCAGATACAGAGGCCGGGGGTATTCCTCCTTTTCTAAAAAAAAATACCCGCAAACCCCCTCAAAAAAGTCACACTACTCGCAAACCAAAAAAACTGGTCATAGAACTTGCGTTTCGGGTGCACATTGGTCAAAACTGACTGACTCCGTTAGTTTTTTTACAGCAAAGCCCCTAAACTGGAGGAGCAGAAGACCAGCTGCTGCATGATGTTTCGGTGCCAGATTCAGCCCAACATTCACACCTCCGTCGCAGTGGCGGCTCTAGGAATTTGCAACCGGGTATTTATGTGTATTCATTTCGCCAAATCATTGCTGTTTTTTGAAAATTGTCACTCTTTTGTCAAAATCAACACTGTTTTGTAGAAATCATGGGTATTCACATGAAGACCCAAGAATACCCCTAGCGTCGCCCCTGCTCCGTCGTCACGGTGCAGGGGTCGGATGACATGACCGCCATCAAGCACAGTCACGGCCGAACGACGTCACGTCGAATTAGATGAGTTGCTAGTTCAGCGGCACCATGTTGGACATGTTACTATGGTGAGAAGTCGTCGGCCGTGAGGCTCTTCATACCGCCCATCTCCGTCGGGACGCCACCACCCAGCTTGTTCCACGGCACGTTCATGTACTTGAGCACCTGGATCTCCGCCAGCCACACCCCCAGGATTGCTCTGCTGAGCTGGTTCGCTCTCAGGTCCACGTACACCAGTGAGGCTCACTGGCTGGTCAGGTTGTTCCTGCTAGGGTTCAGCTTGAGAGGCCGCTTCAGCCGACCAACCTCCCGCGGGATGCCTTGGAGCCGCTTGCTGCTGAAGAGAAGTTTTTGCGGCGACGGTAAGCCGCCGATGGACGCTGGCAGCGAGCCATTGAACTTGCTGGTCGACAGGTTTAGCGGCGACATCATATTCCTCTCCTTAACTTAGCACCAGCGGGTATAGGAAGCCGAGTGGGAGCTCGCGGATAAGCGTCAGCTAAGGCCAGTCACCGAGCCCCTCCCGCACTGTGGCGGGGCACCAGAACGCGGCACTACCATCTGTCATTTTATCGAATACCTTGTCTACGTCCACCGTGGTGTTTTTCCCGCAAGGAAAATCCGTATCAGACAATTTAGGGGATTTTCTGCAAAACTAACTAACGGACTCAGTCAGTTTTGACCAACTTGCACACGAAACACAAGTTATGTGATCCGTACTTCCGGTTTGTGAGTGGTGTGACTAAAGTGCACCCACCACACAAATTCTATGACTGTTAGTGCCATTTACTCCCATTTGGAGCAGGCGGGCAGGAAGTGCCCCGGCTCGCCGCAAAAGGCACAAACGTCGTACCCCCTCCATGCGGCGTATGGGTCGTCGGGGCCGCCGGTGCGCGTGGGGCAGTCCATGGGCCTGTACCCCAGCTTGCCGCAGGTCTCGTACCGGATGTCGGCGGACTTTGTGGTGGTGCAGTCCTCGTCCGCGTGGCCCGAACCACTGCAGACGCCACAGCGAGCTGCGCCGGCGGGGTCGAAGCCGGCGTGGTCGAAGTGGCCGTGGCACCCGCAGCATGAGCACGGCGTGGATGCGCAGTGGTTCCGGCGGTGGGTGCGGGAGCCGCAGGCCGAGTAGGAGGACGGCAAGTGGGAGGATGCCTGGGACGTCGTACAGGGGCGAAGGGGTTGGGAAAGCTAGCTACGGATATGGATATGGAGACGAGCTGAATCGATCGATCGTTTGCTTTGTTGCGTTTATATATAGCGGTCTAGCCATCGACGCTAACTGAGTTGTATCACATGGAAGAAATCCTGTTGCGGAGAGATCTAGAGTGGATTGGCTTACGGATGGTGACAAGAACACCAAGTTCTTTCAATGATGTACGAGCATGCGTGGACGCAAGAACACAATCAAATCCTTGCAGAGAAACGACGGCTCTCTAACACAAGACCCTGCCGAGATGGCTTCCCTTGCTAATTCCTTTTATCAGAACCTATTCCTTTCAGGAGGCACATCGGGTATGGGAGCAGTGCTGGACTCGGTTCCCAACAAGATGACTCCCCAGATAAACACTATACTAACGTCTCCATATAAGGCAGAAGAGGTGAAAACCGCACTGTTCCAAATGTATCCGACAAAAGCGCCAGGCCCTGACGGATAGCCAGCACATTTCTTCGAACGACACTGGGACTTGTGTGGTCCTGAAGTCATAGATCCTACGGGGAGAGGAGTGCCCAGAGGTAATCAATGAAACAATACTTGTTCTTATTCCCAAGGTTAAGGATCCTACCCAGTTAACCCAATTTAGACCGATAAGTCTTTGTAATGTGTTGTACAAAATAGCCTCGAAGGTTCTCCCAAACAGGTTAAAACAGATTTTGCCTGGGATTATATCAGGAGAACAATCGGCCTTTGTATCAGGCAGGATGATCACTGATAATATTATCACGGCCTATGAGTGCTTGCATTTCATGAAAAGGAACAAGGCACAAAAAAAACATATTTTGTGCGGTTAAGCTTGACATGATGAAGGCCTATGATAGGATAGAGTGGGAATACCTGCAAGCCATCATGCTCAAGCTCGGTTTTGAGCCCGGTTGGGTCTCATTAATAATGAGGATGGTGGGTTCGGTTAAATTTCCAGTGCTCTTTAATGGTGGCAAGCTTGAACAATTTTCACCTTCTAGGGGGATCCGTCAGGGGGACCCAATTTCCCTTGACCTATTTTTACTTGCAGCGGAGGGCCTTTCGTGCCTTTAGAAATCCTAATGAATCATCGCACCTCAGTGGTATTCGAGTGGCTCCGACGGCTCTGCCGGTAAGCCACTTACTTTTTGCGGATGATAGCCTGCTGTTTGTAAAAGTTAGTGTTGATGGAGCAAATGAGTTGTCTTATGTTTTGGATCGCTATTGTAACACCTCGGGCCAAAGGATAAACCTGTCAAAATCGTCAGTTTCTTTCAGTAAGTGATGTCCCAATTCGCTCTGGACAAGTGTAATGCAAGCCTTGCAAGTCACTAATGAGTCTTTGTCAGAAAGATATTTGGCAATGCCCTCTGATGTTGGTAACCACAAAAACGACGCTTTCAAAATCTCGAAGGACAGAGTCTGGAATAAAGTTAAGGGATGGCTAGAGAAAATTCTCTCTGTTGGCGGGAAGGAAGTTAGGGGATCGTACGGAGAATTGGGGACGGTAACACCACGCAAATTTGGTAGCACAACTGGCTTCCCCGTCCTTACAACATGCGGGCAATAATGAGCAGAGTACAGAATCCCTCCCCCCCCCCACCCCCAGCTCGTTGGTGAATTGCTTTTACCTAGCACTGAATGGAACCGAGAATGTCTTTTTGCAAACTGATGTTGAGGCAATTTTTTCTATCCCAGTTTGCACGCGTCAGGTGCAAGATTTCTGATGTTGGGTACATGAGAAGAACGGAGTTTTCTCGGTACGTTTTGCATATCGGATGCTAGTTTCCACAAAACATAGACGCGAAGCTTGGTTGGAAGGCAGAGCAGATACATCCAACAATGAAGGTGAGCAGAAATCATGGACAAAGTTATGGAAGATTGATGTTCCTTCCAAGATCAAAATATTTCTTTGGAGACTGGTCCAACAATCCATACTAACTTCGGATCTCCTTCACCACCATAATATGTCCACGGTGACAACATGTGGTCTGTGTGGTAATGAAGATTCCTGGCAACACTCTCTTATATTGTCATGCTGCACGATGTGTTTGGGCACTGCAGGATCATGACATGGTTGAGGCTAAAAATAGTATTACAGAGCCTGATGCTAAAAGATGGGTCTTCACGGTCGGATACCGTCCCTTCGAGTGAGTTCACCCAAGTTCTCATTACTCTTTGGGCAATCTGGTTTGCTAGGAGGCAAGCATTGCATGAAAATAATTTTCAGAGCCGCAGGCCACACACGAGTTCATCATGAAATATCTGCATGAGCTAGAGGCGTGCAAGCCGAAACCGTTCTTAGCACCTCCAAATTTAAGTTGTATACCTATGATTATTGTTGAGTAACAAAGAAAGTACTCCCTCTATTTTTATTTAGTTCGCATATTAGTTTTGGTCAAAGTCAAGCTTTACCAACTTTGACCAAGTTTATAAACAAAAAATATTAAATTATATAATAACAAATCAACAACATTAGATTTATTAATGAATGTACTTTCACATCGTATAGATTTATTATAATAAATATCTATGTTGTTTTCTATAAATTTGGTCAAACTTTACGAAGTTTGACTTCAGTCAACTCTAATATGCAGAGTAAATAAAAACGGAGGGAGTAATGTTTGGTCGCAGAAAAAAGAGCCCGCTGATGGGCGGGCCCATGCAAGGGGCAGTGTGAGCCCCAGCTCGTTATTTCGCAAAGAAAAAAAGAGCGCCAGTTCGTTTTTTTGTTCTTGAGAATAGAGCGCCAGCCGCCAGTTCGTTAGCTAGTACAAAGAGCGCTCATTATGAGCTCTCGCCAGTTGGAGTACCAATCGATGACGAGTTCGTCTTGGATTCATCTACCTCTCGTATATATCGATCGATATCTGAATAAGCTACTATATAATTGAAGAGATCGATCGAGACTTGGAGGCACGTATCGACGGCGACGCAATGCAACCATCGATGACGACGGCGTCATGGCGATTATCGAGGATAGCCAAGACCACCGGCCTCGACTACGACGAACACCACGTCCTGCGCGCCACGGACCTTCGCTTCTCCCTCGGGGGCCGCCGCATGTTCCCCGTCCGCCTCCGCCCGGACCCGGGGGAACCCCGCCGTCTCCTCGCCGCCGTGGACTCCGCGCTCGCGCGGCGCAGCGACGTCGACGTGGAGGCCCTCGAGATCTCCTTCGTCTACCGCGACTGCCACGACGAGTGCATCTTCATGGAATCACGGGGTAAAGCCGGGTCCCTTTGCGAGTACCTCACGAGGCACGAGCACGCCGCCGACGTCACGTCCGCGCACCTCGCCCGCTGGCTGCGCTTCGTCGAGCGCCGCGTCACTGGCAGCTTCACGCTCGCCGTGCCCACGGTGCCCCCGCCGACGAGCAAGTCCGTAGTTGAGGAGGGCGGCGACGGTGATGATGCGCATGTGAGGGAGCTGATCGCCGAGTTGCCCACCTCGGCGAGAGAAGCGACGATGAGCCTGGCCCTGGGCAACGCCACCCTCAAGGTCCCCGTCGCTGGCGTCGGGGCCTTCCACGCGCTCACGGACCTCGTGCTCAGGGTAGCCAGGATCGAACCCGGCGGCGCGGACGAGCACAACCTCGGCCGCATGCTGTCCTCCTCGTGCTGCCCGCGGCTGCGTCGCCTCCAGCTGGAGTACATCGCCGGGATTGCCACGCTCCGCCTGGACGCCGCCGACACTCTCGAGGACCTCCGGCTGGACAGCCTCCCGGACATGTTGTTGGTGGACGTGGACGCGCCGGGCCTCCGCGAGCTGCACATTTTCCTTCCCGAGGAGGCCGCGGCCACGAGGGTCTCAGCCCCGAGGCTAGAGATGGTGTCCTGCTCCGGCACCTCGGACCACCTACCGCTGGAGCTCGCCGGCGGGGCATCAGCTAACGTCCAGCGTCTGCAAAGCCTCGGGCTATGGTCGCACGGCCACCCCCCGGGCCACCCAAAGGGATACATCAATGCCGGCGCCGTGTCGCTGCTGGAGCAATGCTCCGCCGCAGAGAGCCTGAATGTGAACATATCCCCGCCATTCTGTGAGGAGATGGGCAGCGACGAGGTAATGAGCCTCGTGCCGGCGCTCCCCAATGTCACCGACCTGGAGATAGAAATATCCATGTCATCAGGCCACCGCTTTGGCGCCAGCGTTGCCAGGTTCATCCGCCAATGCAGCAACGTCCGACGACTCTCCGTTGATGTCAAAGACACGGTAGGCTCATCACATCACGTCCGTCGATTGCAAAATTAAGCACTGATAACTACTCCCTCCATCCGAAAAAGCTTCTTCCAAGCTTGTGTAGTCTCAAATGGATGTATCTAGCACTAACTTGATGCTGGATACATCCATTTAAGCGACAAGCTTTTTCTGATGGAGGGAGTAGATAATAATGGTCTTTTTCTTAGGGGAGCTAATCATATTGTTCTTGTTGTTTGATCCATGCAGTACTACACACTGTGCACCGACCCTGGATGCTTCTGCGGCTCAGACTGCGAGGGGGACGTGGAGATGTCGCTGCCACACCTCCGAGAAGCCAAGGTCTCCGGCGTGCGCCCGGTGGAGGATCACATGAACCTGGTGCGACGGCTGGTGACGAGCGCGCCAATGCTAGAGAGGATGACCGTAGAGTTTGAGTCGTGGTCACAGTCTTGGAAGAAGGATAGAGGCTATAGGGCTGTTGTCAAGGACGACCTACCAGCCTGTGATGGAGCGTGCTGGACTCCCGGTGACGACGATGGGCTGTGCTATGAGTGGATGCCGGAGAAGCCGGGTGGTGAAGCAATTGAAGAAGAGGCTTTGGAAGCTCGCTTAAGCAAACTTGACATATAAGTCCCACAAAAACCATCTTCAAATTTAGGCTTTGCGTGCGTTTTCTTAATTGTGTTGCATTGTGTTTATTTTATTTTTTTGACAGGCAGCTCAGCTCATGAATCATTACAAATGTACAGAAAACGGGATTTTCTCCTTTGAGGCATGTGTACGAGAATTCAAGAGCATAAATGTTCACTGTAAAACATTTAGTTCGATTTGTTTCTTCACGAAGCTGGCCAAATATATTAGTAGTTGAGAAGAAAAAAAAGACATGCCAGGTGGTAAAAAACAAGTCAATGGATGTCATGGGATAATATGAGAAAGTCAAAAGGTAATGGTGGTATTGGGTTCGGAGATATGAGGATATTTGACCTAGCCCTCCTGTCAAAACAGGCGTGAAGATCAATTGAGAGGCCTGAGAGCCTTTATGCTAGGGTAAATAAATCAAAATACTTTCCTAGAAGCAACCTTCTGGACCGCAAAGTCTCTTCTATCGGTGCCGGGATCTAGCGGCGACGTACGATCCAATAGGGTACTGCCACATCCTGAAGTATCTCAATACAGTAGCATGTATCTGATTCTTTTCTTAGCTTTAAGTGTTGGTATTTGTCTCGTGTGCATCCCACCCATTGGCAGGCATGCATGGTCCTTTTACTTCCATTTTTTCTGACTCACAGTACTGGTTATGACACATTCACTCTCTCCTCTCTCATGAACAAACCTATCCTTTTATTCCACCCATGCCAATTTTAATCACTCATATCTTTTAAACTATATTTTTGTTTCTGAAATAATTTATATATTTGAACTCATAGCACAAAGACCTTTAGAACAAGATCAATCTTGGATATATTTCAAACACGTTTAATTTCCAATGTGTCAATTAACATATTTTCACTCAATATATTTTGTGTGGAACTGCTTTTTCCAGTGTTTGAAACTATTTCTTTTTGTGATGAGTGAAATACGTTTCAATTTTTTCACATATACGTAGTGAAATTAGTTTTTATATCTATTTTTTGTAATGAGTGAAATTAGTTTAAGTGAATGTAATACGTTTTTTCAAAATAATTCTAATGTGTTTTCTGAAACTAGTGAAAAGTAAAATCTACATTTTGTAAACGAGTGTAGTGTATTTTCTGAAATGAGTGAAATAAGTTATTTCAAAAAAGTGAAATATAACCATTTTTGGTGTGAAACTAATCAATTTGGTGTGAAACGGCTTTTTCAATGGAGTAACTATGATGTGTTTTTCTGAAACTAGTGAAATCTATCTTTTGTAATGAGTGCAATCAGTTTTTGAAACAAGTGAAATATAGTATCTCAATTGAGCGATTGTAATGTGTTTTCTGAACTGAGTGAAATGCTAAAAAGCACCGATACGGCCAGAACTGCCGATTTGCCGTCCTGATACGGGGGGACACGGGGATACGCTCAGATACGGCTGGATACACGTATCCCGCAGTATCCCAGCCTTTTCGAATTAAAAAAAAGAAATAAAATCGGGATACGGCCTAGATACGGCGTGGACACGGTGGGGACTCGGCAACCAGCCTCCAGTGACCATGCTGCTGCCCAGTTCTCCTCCCGATAGCAACCATGGTCGAGCAGGTAACCTCGAGGGCTGCTAGCAAGGAAGGAGATCTTGGTAGAGGAAGATGGCAAGGCGGCGGCTAACAAGGAAGAAGCTCCGGCACGAAGAAAGATGGGGAGTGTGGTGGCCAACGAGGAAGAAGATTTGGCAGGGAGAAGATGGGTGATGGAAGCTGCCGATTTGGCGGCACTGTCGTTTCTTCACTGGCGGCTGGAGAAAGGGATTACGAGAATGAGAAGTTGGGGATGGCTGGAGCGCTACTAGTCTAGGGTTTTCTGGAATTGGGCCTTACATGGGCTCTAAGTGGACGGAGACTTCCATGGGCTTATAAGTGGACGGAGAGCTACATGGGCTCTGAGTGGACTGCTCTCAGTCTTTGATGAATAGAAAGGAGACAATATATATCCAGTACTAAAAAATTCTCATTAAATCTTTATTCATATTTACTTTTCTAAATACTTTCTTATTTATTTTTTTAAATACTTATATACCCCGCCGTATCCTCAAATGGCTATTTTTGGAAAATGCCGTATCCCGTATCCCCGTATGCGTATCCCCGTGTTTCCGTCCCCGTATCCGTGCTTCTTAGGTGAAATGAGTTATTTGAAAAAAGTAAAATATATCTTTTTGGTGTGAAACGGCTTTTTCAATGTGTGAAACTGATATTTCTACTAAGTGAAATATGTTTCAATATGTTTTTCATAAGTACCAAGTGAAATTAGTTTTTGAGATATATTTTGTAATGCGTGAAATCAGTTTTCCAAATCAGTGAAATGCCTTGTTTCAAATTTGTGAAATCAGTTTTGTAATGAGTTCCATATTCCAGTTTGTGAAAATGAGTGAAACATTAGAAAAAACTATGAAATAGTGAAACAATTTAGTGTTTTGTGGAAGTGATTTTAGAGATAATTGAAACATATAAAATAAAATATGTTTCAAACATATCCGAAATTGATCTTGTTATGAAGGTCTTGTCACCATGAATTCAAATATACAAAAAGATTCAATAATGGACATTTGGTTCAAAAGATATGAGTCATTAAGAATATGAGGATGAAAATAAAATGGTATCAGTACTGACATTCCAGCTGATACTTGAGAGTGCTCGACAGTACTGGCACCCTCTAAAAGACTATCCTGGCCTGACATTCCAGCTGTCGAGCACCCTCTAATTCTTGAGACTTTTTGATACTTAGCCCCGGTCTGTAAACACTCCTTACTATGAACCTGCCGTTCTTCTCTTGATTCCAAGCAATGTGATCTTCAGTGGGTACTGAAGGAAGTATAATCTCTCTTGTAAATTGCATCAGTACTGAAGGAAGGATAATCTCTCTTGTAAATTGCATCAGTACTGAAGGAAGTATAATCTTGTAAACTGCATCAGCATCAAAGCTGTGGAATAAGGAGATGATCAAAGGTCGGTTCCAGTCATTAGTTTGATTCGAATTTAATTGGTTGAACCACCCGATTCTAGTTCTGCCTGTAAGAAAGGACACCATTAACCCAGATTTCCTAGGTAACCAATTATCCCTGAAAATCTGAACACTCCTTCCGTTTCCAATTCTCCAAATGACTCCCTATTTTAGCAGCTTGAGACCATGCTCAATACCTCACCAAACAAAGTGAAGCTTCCGAAACTGAAAATGCGTATCATGCAGTTGTTCAATGTACACAAGCGAAGGCTCTGCGTGATGCCATGAGAAAGTTTTGGTTGTTGCCAGAAGAAAATATTTCGGCTACACACAGGATCCGACTGGCTTCTCATGTTGTTAGCCCGATGTACTAATTTCACTCTGGACAAACTGTTGATCCTAATGCGGAGAGCGTGGCACCTGCGAAATGACATGGTGCACCACAAAGGC
Source organism: Aegilops umbellulata (assembly GCA_032464435.1). Classification (NCBI taxonomy): domain Eukaryota; kingdom Viridiplantae; phylum Streptophyta; class Magnoliopsida; order Poales; family Poaceae; genus Aegilops; species Aegilops umbellulata. The sequence continues at coordinate 10,082,149 of CP136057.1, forward strand.
AATGCAAAGATCATGGACTCAGTAATCTTCCTGCAGAATTACTGGGGCTGTCTTGTGAGCGACCTCCCTATTGCGGCTGATGACAAATTAAGGCAAGAAGCCTGTTTATCAGATCATGCAACGCTGAGGAAGTGTGAGCCCCAAAACAAGATCAGAGGAGTCATGGACAAAACCCCAGAGGGTTATGCAAAACTGAATGTTGATGCCTCTTATATCGAAGACTTGGGCACTGGTGCAGCAGGTATTGTGTGCAGGAACTATGAGGGTGCTGTTATATTCTCTGCTTGAGCTTGGGCGGAGGGCCTCTGCGGCACGCGAGCTGGTGTGCTCATGCGCGCGCCACCTCTCTCGTCCCAGTCCCGGCGGCGGCGGACCAATTCTTCAGCTTGGGCGGAGGGGCTCTGCGGCACGCGGGCTGGTGTGTTCCTGGGTCTTCTTCGCCATGGAGGAGACGAACCCCACACCGGCATCTCGGCCCTACTCCAGAGAGCGAAGGAATGAGGGACAAAGCCAATGTAATCATGTTCTTTTCTTTCTCCGTAGAAGAATCCTATCCTGAAATTCACGTGCCACCATTCCTTTCAGATTGAGAATCCTATGTCGTTCATGCACAAATCGTCTTACAACCTTGAGACTGAAGGAATGGGGTACGAGTTCCATATCTTGTAGCATCCTGTCAAACCAAAGGAAGGGGCTTCCTTTCCTGTCCTGTGACAATCATGTGGCCATTCCTACGATCAAGGTGTGCTTGTTTTCGGTGCCGCCGCTCCAACGAAATTGAGAAGAATCCTACGTCTTTCGTGTCGAAATCGTTCCTTTGCACCGTAAGGAAAGAAGCGCATCCTCCAAGTTGTCGCCTTTGCTTGATGCCTTAGCGTGGCAACATAAGAAAAGAACCACATCCTCAAAGTTGTCACCTTTGCTTGACGCCTTGCAGGTCCCAATTCCCACACCCCAACCACAGCTTCCACACAACTTCTCATTTACATTCCTTTCCATCGATGTAAACTGCACACCACCTTCTCCAAATCAAGCAAGATGGATGCCCAAGGCGCTCTCGACTCGCTCCTTAGCCGCCTCACCGCCATCCTCATCAACGAGGCACAATTGCTCGGCGGCCTCCACAGCGACGTGGAGTTTATCAAGGATGAGATGGAAAGCATGAACGGCCTGCTCCTCCACCTCATCGAAGCACACCATCGTGACCACCAGGTGCGTGCTTGGATGAAGCAAGTGGTCGACCTCACCCGCGACTGCGAGGGCAACGTCGAGCTCTACATCCACAGCGTCACAGATGGTGGCCACCATGCCAGTGGCTTCCTGGGCTACTTGCGGCACATAGTACACTATGCGCTCACCATCCCCAAGCGGCACCGGATCGCAACGAGGATCCGGGAGCTCAAGATCAGGGCACGTGACGTAAGCGACAGGAGGCTGAGGTATGGTGTCACCATTCCACCGGCTGCTGACCAAGCTGACCCGATATTCTTGGGCGTCATACCCCGTGGATTGGCAGACAGGGAGGAAGATGCTCGGAGATGCTCTCTTCTTATCAACTATCCGGATGAAGTGGCTTATGTCGAGAAAATCATTGATGATATCATCAAGTCTTTGCTAGATGAGGAAAAACTTGTCCAAGATCCGGCAAATAGGGAATCCCACCCGAGGATATTTCTTATAATCCTGCCATGGTATGATTTCCGAGATATTGATATAATTACAGAGAAACTGTATAAGCGGAAAATGAGCTCATTTAGTTGCAAAGCCTTGGTTCACAAGTGCTTATCTGAAGTCCAAGTATTGCGGGAAATACTGTACCAAGTGGCGCCCCTTCTAGCTGAACAAGACATGCTCAGGGTGGAAGTGGAGAAGAGTACGGAAACATCACCGAGTGTTGATGTGGAGGATGAGACCATGCAGCTCACCAAGAAACTCGAGGGGTATCTCAAAGGTAAACGGTTCTTGATTATTCTTCAAGGTATCAATGACAACTATCACTGGGATAGGATAAGCTCTGGTGTGTTACATGCTATTGCTCATGGTTCTCCTGGTAGTGCTGTAGTAATTGCCAGAGATTCTGATGATTTGGTCATCGAGTCCCCTTATAAAATAATCAAACCTCAAGGTCTGTTTGGTGCTTTCTGCAATGATACTAGGGAGCTTTGTTCTGGCACTTCTGCATATGGGATAGAAGGCATTTTAGATTTATGTGACCGCGATGTCTTTGCAATGAAGATATTCCAACATCTTATGTATGTTAACCCTGCAAGGGGTGCAACACAAATAGACAACTTTCTAGCAACTTTGAAGTTTTGTAAGCTCTCGGATAAAGTGTGGCAATGCAAATGGTGAAGTTCTCCTACAATGACTTGCCTGCCAAGTACAGGAGCTGCTTGCTCTACCTAATTATCTTCCCTGAAGGTGGCCACATTAGAAGAACAACCGTCTGTGGAAGATGGATAGCCGAAGGCCTGATAACATCAAGGGAGAATGGTGCAGAAGATGAAGCTGATTCATGTTTCAATGCTCTCCTCTCCAGGAGCCTCATTCAACCAGGGGTGATCGGTGACATGGGCAAGACCAAGACCTGCACATTGCATCATGTTGTTCGTCAAGTCATCACCAGGATCGCTAGAGATATAAACTTTGCGGACACGGAACTACCGCCCGATTTGGCTTGCCACCTTTCCATTCACAGCAGAATTGAGGTGCAAGCAGCTGATGGCGTTGGCATTGTTGCAATTCTTCCATATTTGGCAAAGTCATCTCAGTGGCAGCTATTGAAGATGTTGGATCTAGAAGGTTGCAGAGGCTTAAAGAAGCAACATTTGAAGACTATCTTTAAAATAGTATTATTGAAGTACTTAAGCCTTAGAAACACAGATATCAGTGAACTACCCAAGCAAATTGAGAAGCTGCAATGTCTGGAGACCTTGGACATCCGGCAAACAACGCTACGGGCCTTCGCCACAAATTCGATCATGCTCCCAATGCTAAAGCATTTGCATGCTGGCCAGGCACAGTCTCCAAGCAACAACTCTGATAAGTCTCAGGATTTGCTTACGGCAGTGCGCATTCCCAGCAGCATCAGAAGAATGGAACAATTGGAGACACTATCCCATGTTGAAGCTTCACATAGTGTTAATGATTTAAGTGATGTTGGTTATCTATTGCAGCTGAGGAAACTGGGTGTTATTCTCCATGGTAAGAAAGGTGGCTTGGGTCTTCTATTCCAACAGATTGAAAAATTACAATGTTGCCTCCGCTCCTTGTCAATTCAAATCAACCAACCGGTTTCCAAAACTGAGGATGCTCCATGTGCAGAGGAGGTGGTCACATTAGCCTCACCTCCAAAACTTCTTCAGAGCCTGAACATCAGCGGCATCACAAGTGGGCTTCTCACCTGGGTTGCAGAGCTCGATCAACTTACCAAGATAACACTGACCGAGACTTACCTGGGGGAAGATTATATACGCATCCTTGGCAAGCTTGCAGCTCTGTGTTGCCTTAGGCTTCGGCGTAATTCCTACGCCAGAAGCGGGCTCACATTCAAGGAAGGGGAGTTCAAGAGCATCAAGTCTTTGGTCGTCGATGACGGCATCATCACCAACATTACCTTCGACACTGGAGCAGCTCCCAAGCTCGAGAAGATTGTGTGGTCCTTCGCCAAAATGGATTCTATTTGTGGACTCTGCCTTCCCAAGTTGAAGAATGTTGAGCTCAATGGTGATTGCGACCCAGATCCAGTGAGACTAGCACTTGAAAAGCACCCCAACCTTCCTGATTTCAAGCATAAGACACACCACGGGCAACAAGAAGGTGGCGTTGTAGTTGCTGCCTCACCTCCATGACCAAAAGGCCAGTGTTTGCCTGACTCATCTTCCAACCTTAAATAACAGAAGCACCTGAAGGAAGGCCCAGTCATGTTCTTCTAGTCTCATTCGTCATGAAGCTGAATTATTTCAGTCTTCTGTGTGTTTGGTTTGTGTGCGTCTATTGTACTCCCTCCATCCCATAATATAAGAGCGTTTTTGACACTACTGTAGTGTCAAAAACACTCTTATATTATGGGACGGAGGGAGTAGTTACGTAGTCCTCATATACTTGGACTATTTGTGCGTGTGCCTGTTTATTTGTGTGCATGCTCTGATGTGTAGTGTGGTATTGGATTCTATTCTTCGGTGTACTGTCTTGTTTACTGCATGTCATGCAACTTTAAGCAAACACTATTATTTGTGTTGTATTCGTTTTGATTTCTATATATGTAATAAAACACAGAATTTCTTGTGCTGAAGTTTGATGGAAGAAAGGTGCACGGAAACACATGTGAAGCTAATCAAGTGATACTGCAACTGTCATTTCAAGTTGTTAGTCTGATATTTCATCAGAAGAAGCTAATGCAATCTTCTACTCCATGTGGTATGAGTGTCATAGGCTCAATGGACGCACTGTTATATAGCATCCGCAGCGAAAAATCTTCACTGTTCTTCACGTATGTTAACATCCTTCCATGACAGATTTGCAGCCTCATTGTCCAACGATGTGCCATGGAAGAGTGTTGTCGTGTTTGTCAGCCATTATAATTGGGAAATCGCGAATATAATTGCTTCCATGGGTTCGTGTCCTGTCCTGCATACTTATGATAATAATCTCTTCGGTGTTGACCTTCTCATCCTTGTATGCACATGATTACTAGTAAAATACTTTTTAAGTTTTACATAGTACTCCTCCCTCCGTAAAGAAATATAAGAGCGTTTAGATCACTAGTGCGTTTAGATCACTAGTTTTGCTTGCGCACAACATCTATTAAGATACTACGAACATTTCCAGCAGCTACCCAACAAACCTTTCTATAGGGGCTCTCCCACTAAATTTACTGAGTTTCACAGGTGGTTTGCAGTAGCAAATTTCGAAGGTAATTACACCAGTGGTGCTTTAACTTTAGCTTTTCAAAATTTGCTGTGAGCTGGCGCCCCTTTGGTTCAGATTCTTCTTTTGCAAAGCAGAAGTTGGCTTTCAAAGCCGAACCGAACACAGCCATATTAGGCCCATATTGGATTGTTGTTTTTGAGCCATAAATTACACCCTCGTAAAGAAATTCGGGTGGGCTTCTATTAGGCGACTGGTTGGTCGTTTTGGTCCGTAAAGTTTACATGGGTTTTCCAGATTACACATGGTTCTGGCCGGTAACGGAAACACTCCTCATCACCTCTGTATTTTTCCTCGTATCACGTGATCCCATCTGTCTTACCTAGTCGAGGAGAAGGGCACACGCCACCAGACGGCGTGATTATTTAGATTTGGCAGAGGCTCCGGTGGCAGGGCTCCGCGGCATGCAGATGGTTTGCTTCTGGAATCTGGTTCTTCTTCGCCATGTGGGGAACAAGCCGCCGGCCTGACACCTTGGTCCAGCGGAGGAATAGTTTACGAGTGGACTCACACATTTCCTACTGAGTGGAACTCATGCGGCTATTCCTACGATCATAGTGATTCCTACTAAATTGAGAAGGGTCCTATGTCTTTCATGTTGAAATCGTTGTTCCTAGTGTCTTCCATACGACACACCGGATGTCGCAGCATAAAGAAAGAACCACATCCTCAAAGTTCTCACGGTACCTTTGCTTGATGCCCTAACATCGCACAAGGAAATGAAGAACCAGATGCTCAAAGTTATCACCTTTGATTGATGCCTTGAAGGTCCCCAAATCCCAGAACCCAACCACAGCTTCCATACAACATCTCATTTCCATCCGCTTCCATTGATGTGCACACCACCTCCTCCAAGTCAAGCAAGATGGATGCCCAGGGCGCCCTCGACTCGCTCCTTGGCCGCCTCACCACCATCCTTGCCGACGAGGCGCGGCTGCTCGGCAGCCTCCACAGTGACGTGCAGTTCATCAAGGATGAGATGGGGAGCATGAATGGCCTGCTCCTCCACCTTACTGAGGCTCACAAGCGTGACCACCATGTCCATGCTTGGATGAAGCAAGTCGTTGGCCTCACCCGTGACTGCGAGGGCAACGTCGAGCTCTACATCCACAATGTTACCGGCGCTGCCCGTCATGGCAGTGGCTTCTTGGGCTACTTGCGGCACATTGTCCATTATGTGCGCACCATCCCAGAGCGGCACCGGATCGCGACGAGGATCCAGGAGCTCAAGGCCAGGGCGCGCGACGTGGGTGACCGGAAGCTGAGGTATGGCGTCACCGTGCCACCCGCTGCTGACCAAGATGACGCAATATTCATGGACGATGTACACAAGCCCAAGAGGCCGGAAGAAGAGGAGGAAGATGCTCGGAGACGCTCTTGTCTTGTGAATTATCCCGAGGATGAAGAGGCTCATTTACAGAAAATCATCAAAGATAACATCAAGCCTGTGTTGTCTGAGGAAGAGGAAGAACCTATTGAAGCACTAACAAGTGGGGAATCCCAGCCGAGGATATTCCTGATGATGTTCAACCCACATCCCTGGGCAGACAATAGTAAATTATTACATTCTATTATAAAGGGACTGTATGAGCAGAAAAGGAAATCATTTAGTTGCAAAGCCTTGGTCAATATGTACACAAATGGGGAATTTAAACCTTTGGTCCAACTCCTGCGGGAAATTCTGCACCAAGTGATGCCCCTTCCAGCTGAACAACAAGACGCGCTCATGGTGGAAGCAAAGAAGAGTAAAGAAGCATCACTGGGTGATAACGAGGAGGATGAGGCGATGCAACTCACCAAGAAACTTGAGGGGTATCTCAAAGGTAAACGATTCTTGATCATTCTTCAAGGTGTCAATTCCACGGATAAATGGAATAGCATAAGGTCTGCTGTGCTACGTGCTACTGCTCACGGCTCTCCTGGTAGCACCATAGTCATTACCACAACTTCTTCTGGTTTAGTCCACGAGTCCCCTTATGAAATCCTCAAACCACGAAGTCACTTGGATGATTGGTACGATAAAACCATGGTTCTTGCGGCAGGTGATTTTGGCATTTTTCCTAGCATCATACCTATTCTGACAAGTATGGTATCAACAATTGCGGCATTATGTCAGCACGATGTCTTTGCAATGAAGATGGTCCAACATCTTCTCTATGCTGACCCTATAAGTGAGCTTACACAGATAGAGAACATTATAGCAATCTTACGTGATTGTCAGCGCTCAAACCAAAATTTGGGAAAGCAAATGTTAAGGCTTTCCTATAATAAATTGCCCACGAAGTACAAGAGATGCTTGTTGTATCTAACCATCTTCCCAGAAGGTGACATCATTAGGAGAACAGCCGTGTGTAGAAGGTGGATAGCTGAAGGACTGATACCGTCAAGGGAGAATCGTGCAGACCATGAAGCTGATTGCTGTTTTGATGTGCTCTTCTCGTCAGGTTTCATTCAACCTAGGGAGATTAGTGACATGGGCAAGATCAAGACGTTCACATTACATCCTATTGTCCGTGAAGCCATCACCAGGATTGCTAGAGATCTAAACTTCGTGGACACGGTCCTGCTGTCTGATCTGAATCGCCACCTTCCAATTCACAACAGAACTAGGGTACAAGCATCTCACAGGAAGCATTCTGTGCAAGCAGCTAATAGCAGTGGCATTGTAGCATGTCTTCCATATTTGGCAAAGTCACCTCAGTGGCAGCTAATGAAGATGTTGGATCTACAAGGTTGCAGAGGCTTAAAGAAGCAACATTTGAAGAGCATCTGTAAAATAATACTGTTGAAGTACTTGAGCCTCAGGAACACAGATATCACTGAACTGCCTAAGGAAATCGAGAAGCTGCAGGGGCTAGAGACGTTGGACATCCGGCAAACAGCGGTACAGTCATTCCCAACAAAATCAATCATGCTTCCTATGCTAAAGCGTCTGCTTGCTGGCCAGGGCAACAACTCTGACATGTTTCAGGAGTCATTTACGGCCATGCGCCTTCCCAGCGGTGTCAGAGGAATGAAGAAATTAGAGATATTGTCTCGGGTTGTTTCTGACAATGCTGACGATTCAATTGATGTTGGTCATCTGTTACGGCTGAGGAAACTGGGTGTGATTCTTTCTGGTAAGAAAGGTGGCTTGGGTCTTTTGTTCCAGCAGATTGAAAAACTCCATGGTTGCCTCCGCTCCTTGTCAATCCAGATCAACCAACCACCCAAAGTTGGGGATACTCTTGGTGCAGAGGAGGTGGTCACATTAGCCTCGCCTCCGAAACTTCTACAGAGGCTGAAAATCAGCGGCATCACAAGTGGGCTCCTCTTGTGGATTGCAGAGCTTGATCAACTTACCAAGTTAACACTGAGCGAGACTTACCTGACAGAAGATTATATATGCATCCTTGGCAAACTTGCATCTCTGCGTTGCCTCAGGCTTCGGCGCAATTCATATGCCGGAAACGGGCTCAAACTCAGGGAAGAAGAGTTCAAGAGCCTAAAGTCTTTGGTCGTTGATGACGACATCATCACCAACATTACCTTCGACAATGGAGCGGCTCCCGAGCTCGAGAGGATTGTGTGGTCCTTCGCCAAAATGGAGTTTATTTCTGGAGTCTTCTGTCTTCCCGAGTTGAAGAGTGTTGAGCTCAATGGTGACTGCAAACCAGGGCCAGTGAGAAGAGAAATTCAAAGGCACCCCAACTATCCTGATTTTAAGCACAAGCCAAACCATGGACACCAAGAAGATGGAGCTGTTGTTGCTGCCTCACCCCCATGAGCAAATGATCGATTATTCTCCGTCAACCAGAAACTCTCTTCGGTGTGTGTTTGCCTGGCTCATTTACCATTCTTGAATAACGAAGCAGGTGAAGGAAGGCCTGGTCATTTTCTTCTAGTCGCATTCATCACTGAAGCCGAATTATTTCAGTCTTATGTGTGTTTGGTTTAATTATCTGTACTCTGCATACTTGGACTCTTTCTGCGTGCGTGTATGTGTGTGTGGGCTGCATGCCCTGGTGTGTAGTGTGCTACTGGATTTTATTCTTCGCTGTACCGTCTTGTTTACTGTGTCATGCAACGTTTCAGCAAACGCTACTATCTGTGTTGTACTTCTTGTTTTCATTTTCAAGTAATAAAACAGAGTTTGTTGTGCTAACGTTTGATGGCAGAGATTCCCATATGTTGTTTATGTATTATTATCACTGGTGAAAATAACACCCTACTCCAACTGAATTCTTGTGGTAGCAGTTCCTGCTTTTCATTTTGAGGAAGAACTTAGCAGGCAGGAGCAGAAGATCAAGGCACCATTGGTTGAAATTTTTAGTCTGTTCGATCGAATTGCAGGAGAAGATAAGAGAACAGACTACTACACAGAGAAGACAAGGAGCCTGGCCGTCGAAGCAAGAGCACCAGGAGACAGAAGGCCAGACACCGGTCCAAAGGGGTCGTGCCTGACAAGAAAATCCTCGGCTTGAGGATCATTCCATTTTTTTTTACTGTTTGATGGTGATCATCCATAAATCTTTTGATGTTTCCGTTTTCATGACTGTTGTTTTCCAGATATCTCCTGTCGGTTGAGGATCATTACATCAAAGGTAAAAAAAAATTGACATGCTTGCTGGTAGAAGAATGAATGGGCCTTCATGTTTCTGATGACACTTGTGGCTCAGTATCTGAAGATTTATTTAGACTACTAAATTTCAGTTGTAATTAATCTCAGATCATCACTATACTACTGACTTTTATTGAAGAAAAGAGAAGAATAATCAAAGCAAGTAATATCAGATTATCTTGTCAATGTTTACGTGAATCAAAAATAACACAGGGCTCTGCTTTGGGTTCAATTGGTATAGATGGCGCTCTAAGATGAAGGTCCATGAGACCATTTTTTCATTCTTTGGTTCACGAAGATGCTTAAATTACATTATATTACAAACTAGGTTTGAGTTCTGCAGAGAAAACTAGCAAACCATAAAGAAAGCAATGCTCACAAAACAAACAACACATTTGGTTCACCGCATAGATCAAAATCATCGGTTTCACACACACAAAAAATGCGGCAAATGAAGGTAAGGCCATGCAAGAGAAGTTCAGTAAAAACAACACAGAATAGCAAGCCATGTTGGTAACCATGATGCACTGGATAATTCGTTCATCAACCCAGCTAGCATGTACAACTACTTAAGCACCCTAGCTAGGCAGAGGTAGGGGAGGAGGAGGAAGAGGTGTAGGCGTGCTCACCTCGGACGCCGGTGGAGGTAGGGAGCAGGAGGAGGCAGAGCGGCTGAGGGAGAGGGGGCGCGCGGCGTCGAGGTTGTGGTCGGGGCTCGGGCACGCGGCGAGGGAGAGCAGCAGACAGCGACAGAGGGCACAACATGCGGAGGGCGACGGGAGGGTGTGCAGAGGCCGACGGCGATGTAGGGCACGCGGAGGGTGACGGCGGCGACAGGGAGTGGGGATTTGTGGGAGAAGTGGCCGGGGAGAAAGCCTGCGCAGGGGTTATGTCAAACTTAGCAGTAGCGCTGGTTGAAAAAAAAAACGTTGTAGCTAAGTTAGCTATAGCGCTAGACGTAAAACATGCTACTGCTATAGGAAGTAGCTATAGCGCTTGTACGAAAACACGCTACTGCTAAAGGAATTAGCTATTTATTTTCCTTTTTTTTATTTTTTTTATTTTCCTTTTCTTTTTTCTTTCTCCTGTATTTAAGGACCTTAGCTATAGCGCGAGTCCACAACACGCGCTGCTGCTAGATTAGCTATAGCAGGCTGCTCTATGCCTTTCTGCTTTATTTTTCTTTTTCTTTACATTTATTTTTCTTTCTCCTTTTTCTATTTCTTTCATTTTCATTTACTTTTCTATTTATTTTTCATTTTATTTTCTTTTCCTTAGCAGTAGCGCTCTCCCCTGATAACGCGCTACTACAATGAACTTAGCCGCAGCGCGTTTTTCACAAGATCGCAACTACTATGCCTAGCCTGCCAACAACCGTGTGGAAACTATAGTAGTAGCGCTTTTTTCTGCAGAGGCTCTATTGTTACCAACATAGCTGTAGCGCCTTCACTACTAGGGAAAAGCTTATAGGCAGACGCTTACTAGTAGCGAGGGTTTATAACCCTCGCTACTGCTACTTACTAGTAGCGCGGGTTTTTACCCCTCGCTACTACTAAGTTGATACTAGTAGCGCGGGTTACTAACCCTCGCTACTATTAAGCGGTCTCTGCTGTGCCCTCCCGGGACATGCCATAGTAGTAGCGAGGGGTACAAACCCGTGCTACTACTAAGTTGATAGTAGTAGCGCGGTTTTATACCCCTCGCTACTACTAAGTACGAGGTAGGTGAAATCCCCGTATCCTCAGCCGAATCCCTCCTCTCTCCCTCACTTTCCCCCTCTCTCACTTTCCTCGTCTCTCCCTCATACTCTAGCGGTGGCCGCCGCTGGTACACTCTGCTTTCTTCCCCCCTCCCTCTCCGAGATCCCTCAGGTGGGCGGCCGCCGGAGCTCCTTGCCGCCGCTAAGATGCGGAAGCGCGACCTCGGCATCCTCCTCCTCACCGCCTTTACCGTCTTCTTCTTGCTCCAGGTCAGCCCTCCTCCTCCACCCTCTCCGATTCGATCTGGAACGCTAGCTGACCCATGCCCCTCCTCCTCCTGCAGCACGAGGGCGACTTCTCGTTCTGGGAGACGTGGACCGCCTCCCGCCGCTGCTCGTCGCCGACCTCAACGGCGACGGCCGCCGCGAGGTGCTGCTCCCCACGCGCGATGCCAAGATGCAGGTCCTCCAGCTCCCAACCCACGCTGGGCTGGCCTCTGCGGCCGCCCTCGACGGCTTCCACGAGGCACGCGTCATGGCCTAGATCTCCCTGCTCCCGGCCAACGTGCGCGCGTCATGGGGTCGAGATTTTTTTTTTGGTTTTTCAAATTAATAGTAGTAGCGCGGGTCACAGACACGCGCTACTACTAACACACGTACTAGTAGCGCGGGATGCACCGCGCTACTACTACTAGTTAGCTGTAGCGTCGTAGTAGTAGCGCAGGCACCCACGCTACTACTAGCTTTTAACCCGTGCTACCACTAGGATTTTTCCAAGTAGTGCTTTTTTGTCCACGCGCTACGGGTATGTAGCAGTAGCGCATCATTTTAACCAGTGCTATTGATAAGGCTCTGTATATAAGCTTTTTCCCCCTCCTGCCTTCTCCCAAGCGCCAAAAAAGGAAGGGAGGGGCGCCATAGGGCAAGCGCCCAAGGGGGCCGGCGGCCACCTTTGGGGCGCACCCTGGCTGCCTCCCCTCCCCCACCTATATATATGAGAGGGAGGGGGCGCCACACACACACGACAATTCCTAATCCGTGTGCGGCGCCCCTCTCTACAGTTTCATCCTATGTCTAGTTTTTCTGCGGTGCACGGCGAAGCCCTGCGGTAACAAGTTCACCATCACCGTCACCATGTCGTGATGCTGCCGGAACTCATCTACTACTTCGCTCGTCTTGCTGGATCAAGAAGGCGAGGACGTCCTCGAGCTGAACGTGCGCTGAACGCGGAGGTGCGGTATGTTCGGTACTTGATCGAGACGGATCGTGAAGGAGTAGACTACATCAACCGCGTTGATAAACACTTCTGCTTAGCGATCTTCAAGGGTATGAAGATGCTCTCTCCCCTCTCGTAGCTATGCATATCCATGGGTAGATCTTGCATGTGTGTAGATTTTTTTGTTTTTCATGCAACATTCCCCAACAGCCGCAATATGAGAGAGGGAGTGTCCACCATATATGGGAGAAGAAGAATCCCGACTGTTGTAAGGGGGTAGCTTCTACTTTTTACGAAGGTGCTAGAAAAATTGGTGTAATGCACTTTCGAATGAAAGGAGGAGCTACCATCATCGACGGTCGCAATATCAGAGAGGGAGTGCCCACCATATACACCACGAGAGATGAGAGTATTTCAAGGAAGACTTGAAAAATCGAACGTCGACCCGCGATGAATAGTGATTTTTGTGTGTTGAGTTCCTGTTATTTGCTGTTGATTTTTAATCTTTGACTTATGAACACAGGAAATGTATGACGACGATAGGATCTCTGAGTGTGATTACTGCGTAGACGATCGGGGTATGTGCGACATGCCTCATCTGCAAAAGAATAGGCGCTTCACAATCGTGTTGAAGGATACTTTCAACGTTTTAACGCTACTTAACGACGTCAAGTATTTTTCTATAATTAAGCATCACTTGTGTTTTTTGGCTTCGACGTGTAATTTCCATTTTGTACAATTTGAATAGTACATCCCCTGTCATGCAAGACCATATGTCTAGGACAAGCTGGGTTTCGAAGATAAGGAGAGTAAAGAAACAAAGATGGCTCACCTAAGGGCGAAGAATGGTTTCACTTTTCTGGTTAAAATCTTCAATGGAGTAAATAGCTCACATTTCGGTTGCTCAACTTGGAGAGGACTATGCAAGGCTTATGAATTTAAGGAGGGTATGATAATAACCATCGATATTTAGACTGAAGATGAAATTGAAGATAACATCGACATTTGGGTGGATGTGGAGATGCTTCCTATTCTACCTCTATGTGAGTTTGTCAAACAAATTTGGTATGTATTTTATATTCTTTATTTAAAAATAGTTGGTATTCATCCATATTAAACTTGTTTATTTCTAATTGACAGCTTATTTCCAATCTCCAAAATATGTACGGAAGGTAGTAGACAATATGTACTACAGTTATGGCTCTGAACTCACTTGGGAGGAGAAACATCAACTTGTGTCATTTATTAATGACAATGAGACTTTCAAGGTCTCAAATAGGTCCAAATTATGGTCAATACGTGCCACTAGTTCCTTTATTGAACTATGGTAACATCCAAAGAGACAACTTTGTAAGTTCTTTTACTATTATGTCACTAGTCCGTCTTGTGCATATATACATTCTTCTTATGTTAAACTACATTGCTAACTATGTTACTAATATGTTATTCCACAGGCACGCCCATCAGATTGTGTGCCTCAAATGATGTCTTTGGAAGGTGACAAGAGAATTCTTAGCGTACGGCCAAGTCTGCCGGTGGCTTGTTACAGTCCATACAAGATTCAAAGAGATGAAAGTCTCAAAATAATGAAAGGATGAACAAATGTAATAAAAGGACACAGGGAACTACTTGGAGGGAACATGATGCGCATGCCACAAGTTCAAGATAGGTTGATCTGTAATCTCCATAATGGAGATGAAGAGACTTTCCTGTTTTATGCTATTTTAGCTCAAGGAGAGGAGTAGGTGTCCTAGCTAGTTAGTACTTCTCGTGTGCTATATTCTTAAATGACCGCTATGATGATGAGGAGGGAGTTATTGTTATTGTTAGGGTTGGTTAACATATGATCATGTGTGTTATATTCTTAAATGACTACTATGATGATGAGGAGGAGACCTTAATTACGACTTGATATGTGCTACATGCATGATGATGAGTTATTATATATATGAGTAAAGTGGACGGATCTAAGTAAGCAAGTTGATTTAGTACTTAGGACGATACAATGATGTTGTATCGTCGTACTAATTCAACTTGCTCACTTGGATCTGCTTTAATCTAATCTATGTGTCTTCCACAACCTCTACATTACTAATGTATAAAAAATTATAATGGTATACAAACACAGAATAAATGTAAAGAAAAAAAAGAAATATGCAACGGTAGCAGCAGCACAGGGTAGCTACTGTTATTTAGTAGTAGCGTGGGATGGAAAAGGCGTTGCTGCTAATGCCAGTTAGCAATAGCGTCAATTGAACCTGTGCTACTGCTAAATGTTAATTGTAGCGCCCTACCAGTAGCGCGGGACCTGGCGCTACTGCTAGGCCAAAAACCTGCTCTAAATGTTAGCTATAGCGTCGTACCAGTAGCGTGGGACCCAGCGCTACTGCTGGGTCAAAAACCTGCGCTACTGCTAGGGTTTTCCCTAGTAGTGAATATTGGTGTTGCTTGCAATATTCACAAGTGATAGTTCAGACGAATTGCAATGCTATATTGGAAAAATATATGGATAATTATTAGAAAAGCTTGCAGCATGAAATGAAATTATAGAAACAGAGAGCAGAGCCATTGTCATTTGGGATCAATAAAATTTTCTATCTTGTTCTGTTACTGGTTTGCAATTAAGAGTCTTCACTTTTCACTTCTCGAAATGACTCATATTGGAATACCAGACCCAAAATGTTTGTTGCGTCCATGGCTCTGGAGTGCTTGCGTACAAACCAAATAAACAAATGTAAAAAGTTAATGGTAGGAAAAGAAATCCATACAAGAAATCTACTGAACTTGAAGAACTCATGGAAAATTATTTTGGAAATTCTGACAGAGCAGGCAAAAACCAACGTACAGGGCCGCCATCTGCCCCGCCAAAGCCTGCTCGCACCAGCCGGCACCGAGCAGGCACACCGTCAGCCCTAGGCGGCGAGGCTCGCCATGAACGTGAGCATGTCCAATGAAGCAAGGACTGCACGTAAGCATGACATGGTCAGAGGAGCAGATGAACACAGGTGCAATGGATATCTTTACTCTTATAAAAAAACCGAGTTAATGATGATGGTGTGCCTGCCATCTTGCATTATAGACCGTTCGATCTATATCTGATGGATAGCAAGCAAACTATAACAATTTACAAAAAGATACCCGCACCTTTCTCCACATTTATAGATAAGTCCTTCCCTCTTTCACCCTTATCTCCCACAACCTCATTGTTGAGCAATTAAAAAAGAAAGCCTCTCGAACTATCCGGCATGATGGCCGCTGCAAGCGTCGTCCATCTCCATGCCTCCGCTCAATCCGACCACCAATCACAACCATGCCTCACTCCTACTCACCTTATCTCTCCTCTTTCTCGAGATATCATTAGTTTTTACACATGAGATTACTCCCTCATGGATCAATCACAACAGGCGTTTTGTAAAGAAAATACATTACAGTGTTTCGTGCAATGCACGGGCATCTTGCTAGTTTTGCATAAAAACTGAACTGATGTATGATGCAAACACTAAACATATAACTAATTAAGTCGATTAATTGTTAGTTCTTACCACTCTGTCCACCAAAAAATTCCATCCTAAAAAATAAATCCAATATTATTCAGAATAAATAACATGAGACAACCTTTTCTTGACAGTAAGAAACAACAAAATCATCAGATCAATCAAACTTATCTTGATCAACGAATTTCACTGAATCCACATGGAAACCCTGGAATTTTCAAAAAAAAAAATCAGTCATATCACTCATCCACCCCTGAAACTCAAAGCACATCATTTGGAGAACATGACAGATTTGGTTGGATAATACGGGCATTTGGCTTCACAGGTGGGAGCAGCGTGTCACACTAGTAGAAAAGGGGGCTATGGTCCAGGCCGGGGCAGCCCATTAGTCCCGGTTCAGTCTAGAACCGGGACCAATGGGGGCATTGGACCCGGTTCGTGAGCCCAGGGGGCAGGCCGGGCCACGTGGTGTTGGGGAACGTAGTAATTTCAAAATTTTCCTACGCACACGCAAGAACATGGTGATGCATATCAACGAGAGGGGAGAGTGTTGTCTACGTACCCTCGTAGACCAAAGCGGAAGCGTTGACACAACATAGAGGAAGTAGTCGTACGTCCTCCTCGCGATCCGACCGATCCAAGCGCCGTTACTCCGACGCCTTCGAGTTCTTGACACACATACAGCTCGATGACGTCCCCGGGTCTCGATCCAGCAAAACCTCCAGGGATGAGTTCCGTCAGCACGACGGCGTGGTGACGATCTTGATGAACTACCGACGCAGGGATTCGCCTAAACACTGCGAAAATATGACCGAGGTGGAATATGGTGGAGGGGGCACCGCACACGGCTAAGGAACGATCTCAAGGATCAACTTGTGTGTCCTAGGGTGCCCCCTGCCCCCGTATATAAAGGAGCAAGGGGGGAGGGCCGGCCGGCCTAGAGGCGCGCCAAGGGAGGGGGAGTCCTCCTCCTAGTAGGAGTAGGACTCCCCTTTCCTAGTCCAACTAGGACGGAGGAAGGGGGAAGGAAAGAGAGGGAGAGGGAGAGGGAAAGGGGGGCCGCGCCCCCCTCCTTGTCCAATTCGGACTGCCCAGGGGGGGGGGCGCCACCTCCTGGCGCGGCCCTCTCTCTCCCCTCGCGGCCCAATAAGGCCCATACTTCCCTCAGGGGGTTCCGGTAACCCCTCCGGCACTCCGGTATTATCCGAAACCACTCGGAACCATTCCGATGTCCGAACATAGCCGTCCAATATATCAATCTTTACGTCTTGACCATTCCGAGACTTCTCGTCATGTCCGTGATCACATCCGGGACTCCGAACTCCTTCGGTACATCAAAATGCATAAACTCATAATAACTGTCATCGTAACCTTAAGCGTGCGGACCCTACGGTTCGAGAACAATGTAGACATGACCGAGACACCTCTCCGGTCAATAACCAATAGCGGGACCTAGATGCCCATATTGGCTCCTACATATTCTACGAAGATCTTTATCGGTCAGACCGCATAACAACATACGTTATTCCCTTTGTCATCGGTATGTTACTTGCCCGAGATTCGATCGTCGGTATCCAATACCTAGTTCAATCTCGTTACCGGCAAGTCTCTTTACTCGTTCCGTAATACGTCATCCCGCAACCAACTCATTGGTTGCAATGCTTGCAAGGCTTATGTGATGTGCATTACCGAGAAGGCCCTGAGATACCTCTCCGACATTCGGAGTGACAAATCCTAATCTCGAAATACGCCAACCCAACAAATACTTTCGGAGACACCTGTAGAGCACCTTTATAATCACCCAGTTACGTTGTGACGTTTGGTAGCACACAAAGTGTTCCTACAGTAAACGGGAGTTGCATAATCTCATAGTCATAGGAACATGTATAAGTCATGGATAAAAGCAATAGCAGCATACTAAACGATCGGGTGCTAAGCTAATGGAATGGGTCATGTCAATCAGATCATTCAACTAATGATGTGACCTTGTTAATCAAATGACAACTCCTTTGTCTATGGTTAGGAAACTTAACCATCTTTGATTAATAAGCTAGTCAAGTAGAGGCATACTAGTGACACTCTGTTTGTCTATATATCCACACATGTATTATGTTTCCGGTTAATACAATTCTAGCATGAATAATAAACATTTATCATGATATGTAAGGAAATAAATAATAACTTTATTATTGCCTCTAGGGCATATTTCCTTCAGTCTCCCACTTGCACTAGAGTCAATAATCTAGATTACACAGTAATGATTCTAACACCCATGGAGTCTTGGTGTTGATCATGTTTTGCCCGTGGAAGAGGCTTAGTCAAGGGTCTGCTACATTCAGATCCGTATGTATCTTGCAAATCTCTATGTCTCCCACCTGGATCAAGTCCCGGATGGAATTGAAGCGTCTCTTGATGTGCTTGGTTCTCTTGTGAAATCTGGATTCCTTCGCCAAGGCAATTGCTCCAGTATTGTCACAAAAGATTTTCATTGGACCCGATGCACTAGGTATGACACCTAGATCGGATATGAACTCCTTCATCCAGACTCCTTCATTTGCTGCTTCCGAAGCAGCTATGTACTCCGCTTCACATGTAGATCCCGCTACGACGCTTTGTTTAGAACTGCACCAACTGACAGCTCCACCGTTTAATGTAAATACGTATCCGGTTTGCGATTTCGAATCATCCGGATCAGTGTCAAAGCTTGCATCAACGTAACCCTTTACGATGAGCTCTTTGTCACCTCCATACATGAGAAACATTTCCTTAGTCCTTTTCAGGTACTTCAGGATATTCTTGACCGTTGTCCAGTGATCCACTCCTGGATTACTTTGGTACCTCCCTGCTAAACTTATAGCAAGGCACACATCAGGTCTGGTACACAGCATTGCATACATGATAGAACCTATGGCTGAAGCATAGGGAACATCTTTCATCTTCTCTCTATCTTCTGAAGTGGTCGGGCTTTGAGTCTTACTCAACTTCACACCTTGCAATACAGGTAAGAACCCTTTCTTTGCTTGATCCATTTTGAACTTCTTCAAAATCTTGTCAAGGTATGTGCTTTGTGAAAGTCCAATTAAGCGTCTTGATCTATCTCTATAGATCTTAATGCCCAATATGTAAGCAGCTTCACCGAGGTCTTTCATTGAAAAACTCTTATTCAAGTATCCCTTTATGCTATTCAGAAATTCTATATCATTTCCAATCAGTAATATGTCATCTACATATAATATCAGAAATGCTACAGAGCTCCCACTCACTTTCTTGTAAATACAGGCTTCTCCAAAAGTCTGTATAAACCCAAATGCTTTGATCACACTATCAAAGCGTTTATTCCAACTCCGAGATGCTTGCACCAGTCCATAAATGGATCGCTGGAGCTTGCACACTTTGTTAGCTCCCTTTGGATCGATAAAACCTTCTGGTTGCATCATATACAACTCTTCTTCCAGAAACCCATTCAGGAATGCAGTCTTTACATCCATTTGCCAAATTTCATAGTCATAAAATGCGGCAATTGCTAACATGATTCAGACAGACTTAAGCATCGCTACGGGTGAGAAGGTCTCATCGTAGTCAATCCCTTGAACTCGTCGAAACCCTTTTGCGAGAAGTCGAGCTTTGTAGACAGTAACATTACCGTTAGCGTCTGTCTTCTTCTTAAAGATCCACCTGTTCTCTATTGCTTGCCGACCCTCGGGCAAGTCAACCAAAGTCCACACTTTGTTTTCATACATGGATCCCATCTCAGATTTCATGGCTTCCAGCCATTTTGCGGAATCTGGGCTCACCATCGCTTCTTCATAGTTCGTAGGTTCGTCATGATCTAGTAGCATGATTTCTATAACAGGATTGCCGTACCACTCTGGTGCGGATCTCACTCTGGTTGATCTACGAGGTTCTGTAGTAACTTGATCTGTAGTTTCATGATCATCATCATTAACTTCTTCTCTGATTGGTGTAGATGTCACAGAAACCGGTTCCTGTGATGAACTACTTTCCAATAAGGGAGCAGGTACAGTTACCTCATCAAGTTCTACTTTCCTCCCACTCACTTCTTTCGAGAGAAACTCCTTCTCTAGAAAGGATCCATTTTTAGCAACAAATGTCTTGCCTTCGGATCTGTGATAGAAGGTGTACCCAACAGTCTCCTTTGGGTATCCTATGAAGACACATTTTTCCGATTTGGGATCGAGCTTATCAGGTTGAAGCTTTTTCACATAAGCATCGCAGCCCCAAACTTTAAGAAATGACAACTTTGGTTTCTTGCTAAACCACAGTTCATAAGGTGTTGTCTCAACGAATTTTGACGGTGTTCTATTCAACGTGAATGTGGCCGTCTCTAGAGCATAACCCCAAAACGATAGCGGTAAATCTGTAAGAGACATCATAGATCGCACCATATCTAGTAAAGTGCGATTACGACGTTCGGACACACCATTGCGCTGTGGTGTTCCAGGTGGCGTGAGTTGCGAAACTATTCCGCATTGTTTCAAATGTAGACCAAACTCGTAACTCAAATATTCTCCTCCACGATCAGATCGTAGAAACTTTATTTTCTTGTTACGATGATTTTCAACTTCAGTCTGAAATTCTTTGAACTTTTCAAATGTTTCAGACTTGTGTTTCATTAAGTAGATATACCCATATCTGCTTAAATCATCTGTGAAGGTGAGAAAATAATGATATCCGCCACGAGCCTCAACATTCATTGGACCACATACATCTGTATGTATAATTTCCAATAAATCTTTTGCTCTCTCCATAGTACCGGAGAACGGTGTTTTTGAAAGTGCGTTATATCGACTAGAGGGGGGTGAATAGGCGATTTTTATGAAATTCTTCACTGAGGAATTTGCTCGTGAGGAAATTCCTTAGCGAAGAAATACTAGCAGCGGAATAAGTACTCGGAAGTAAACATAACAGATTACATGCATGGTCATCATGATGAAATGAAGACAAACACAGAGTACAGAAAGCGTAGGCACAGGATAACTCTAGATGAAGACAAACAGACTGAAGAAGTTGAACTGAGGAATTTGTGAAAGTCTTCAGTCAAAGTCTTCAAACACAGATATGAACAACAGACAACACAGTAATGAGGAAATGAAGGTGTTGAGGAAATGGAACCAGTAAGCTTGGTGAAGACAATGATTTGGTAGACCAGTTCCAACTGTTGTCTCAGTTGTACGTCTGGTTGGAGCGGCTGAGTATTTAAACTCGAGGACACACAGTCCCGGACACCCAGTCCTGAGCACGCAACTCGGGACACCAAGTCCTCACAGTATTCTCCTTGAACTAAGGACACACAGTCCTCGTCCAATCACTCGTGGTAAGTCTTCAGGTGACTTCCAAACCTTCACAGACTTGGTCACTCGGCGATCCACAATTCCTCTTGGATGCTCTAGACCTTGACGCCTAACCGTCTGGAAGAAGCACAGTCTTCAAAGGTAACAATCGTCGGATCCACGCAGGATCAATTTCTTCAGTGATGCTCAATCACTTTGGGTTTGTAGGTGTTTTGGGTTTGGGTTTGGATTTTCCTCACTTGATGATTTTCGCTCAAAGTCCTCGGAGGATGGGTTGCTCTCAAATGACAAGTGTCAAGTTCACGCGGAGCAGCCAACCAGCTAGTGGTTGTAGGGGGCGGCTATTTATAGCCTAGGGAGTAGCCCGACATGATAAGACATAAATGCCCTTCAATGATATGACCGTTAGGTGGACAAGATATTTTAGGACAGCTAGCGCCTGGCACAGCAACGGTCGGAAATTTGGAGTACAAATTCCTCAGGGCTATCATGTTCCTCACTGTGTAGGCAATTCGCACTGGCGAATTCCTAACTCCTCAGTCAGAGCAAAGTCCTCAGTGACCAGAAGAACTGCGTCTCTGTCACTGAAGAAATTGACTGAACTGTATGAGATTTCCAATGGCTTCACTCGAAGGGATTGGTAGGTGTAGGATTTGAGTTGAACATCACATGGAAATTTTCTCCTTAGTATTTCCTCGACCCCCTTTAACAGTACGGTGTTTCCTATGACTCAAGAAAGAGAAAAATGAAACTACGAAAACAAAGTCTTCACGCTTCACGTTCCTCGAACGAATACCATGTCTTCAAGGTCACACCAATTTCTTCACTTTCAAAGTCTTCAGAAAGTCTTCAGAAAGTCTTCAGAATATCAAAGTCTTCAGTCGAAGAACTTCATTTTTAGGGGTCGACTTTTACTATAAATATCAAACTCCTCATAGACCTATAGACCTGTGTACACTCATAAACACATAAGATGCTTAACCTATAAGTCTTCAATACACCAAAATCACTAAGGGGCACTAGATGCACTTACAATCTCCCCCTTTTTGGTGATTGATGACAACATAGGTTAAGTTTTCAATGGGGATAAATATATGAAGTGTAGAAACTGATATTGAGGAATTTGATTGCAAGATATAGAAGAACTCCCCCTGAAGTTGTGCATAGTGAGGAATTTGCTTTTGAGGCAATGCACACTTGAAGAGTTAAATCATGGAGATCTCCCCCTATATCTTGTAATTCATACATGCATTTGATATATGATTTGAAGAATCTGAAATGCATGATGAAATATGGTGCCTGATGCAATTCAGCATGCGTGCGATAACATTAATGAGGAATAAGCATGCAGAATAGCGCATCAAAAGTATCAGAGCTCAAGCATGTATCGAAGTATCAGAGCACCGAGCACCATAGGGTTTAAGATTACAACTCGATCCAATAAAAGTTTCGGAAGAACGAGAGTTGCAACTTAAAAAATATGCCCTTATTATAGACCCGCTTGAAGACTAACTCAGATTTCTCCCCCTTTGTCGTCAAATGACCAAAAGGATCGAAACTGAGGACTAACGCCCCTGAAGATATTCAAGTTGATGGAGGAGCGCCAGTGTTGTTGGGGTCGGTTGTTGAAGTAGGGCCTGCTGCAGTGCCGTCCAAGTCTTCATTTTCATCAGTGTCGCGCGATGAAGAATATGAACTGGCCACCAGAGAAGGAACCTTGACCTTCTTGAATTTCTTCGACGGAGGTGCCGACCAGGCAAATTCTTCTTTGAGGCCCATGTTCTCCAAATCTTCAGCACTATATACTTGAGACAGAACAACCCAGGTGCGGTTGAGGGTTTCATGAAGGTAGTAATGGTTTTTCTTCACTGCATTGTGTGTGGCAGTCATGTTGTGAAGAATTGAACCAAACTGACGCTTGACCCATTTGTGATTGCGATCAACCTTTTGATGAAGACTGAGGAGTAACTCACGATCAGTCATCACCCTGGGTGCTGTGGCTTGAGGATTTGTCTTGGCAGTATTGGCAGCAGAGTCATGTGTGGCAGAGTCATCATTGGTGGAATAAGAAGCAGCCTTGCGAAATTGACCATCCGATGGATGAATGCCTTCATCTATCACATCAGTGGCCTTGCCCTTTTCTTCAGCTGAGGAAAATGTCCTTTTGAGGACTTCAATAGGAGGCAAGTAGCTGCAGTGGTTGAGAGTTTCAGCCTTGTAGTTGAGTGAAGACCTTGTCCTGATGAATCTCATAATCCAAGGTGCATAAGGCTTCAACTCAAATGGTGACATAGCAATGTTGGCCAGAGTCCTCATGAAGAAATCATGGAAGTATATGGGAACGCCATGTATGATATTGAAAAGCATATTCTTCATGATGCCAACAATTTCTTCATCGGAAGAATCGTGTCCTTTGATGGGACATATTGTCTTCGTCAGAATGCGATAGACAGTCCTAGGCACATACAGCAATTCCTTGACAAGGAATTTGGTACGAGGTGATTTCCCTGGCTTCAGAGGCTTCATGAGCACTTGCATATAGTGGTTTGACAGTTCAGGTTCATCATACACGCAACGCACATCTTCAGTGGGTGGACTAAGAGAAAGGCAGCGAAGCAATTCAGTTGCTGGGGCCTTGTAATGTGTATTTTCAGTCATCCAGTCCAGAACCCATGAATTGACATCTTCAGAGTTGCCAGTGATGTGCAGTGTAGCATAGAACTGAAGAATAAGTTCTTCATTCCAATCGCATATATCTGTGCAGAAGTTGAGTAGCCCAGCATCGTGAAGAACAATGAGGACTGGCGTAAAGCACGGCATAGATTCCATATCCACGTGAGGAATATGTGCATGGTCGAAGATTTGTCTTTGTTGTAAAGCACCGAGGAATAGAAATTTGCTTGGCTGGCAGTCCAGAAACGCCTCTTCCTTATGCGAGCAGAGTCATAAGGATTTTATTCAGTGAAGAATACGTGCTCGCCATAGAAGTCTTCAGCCTTGAATTTCTGTTTGCGTGAGAATGGATCCTTTGGCCTTGGCAGAGGAGTGTCAGTGAGTTGCATCACGACCTCATGAATCACAAGCTCAGGTTCTTCAGGCTGAGGAATTTCAGGATTTTCCTCAGGTGCAGTCACCTTGTCTGTTTCAGCAGCAGTTTCTTCAGCACTAGTGGCTGGAATTTCTTCATTCACAGAAGCAGTGGGATGAGTTGCATCAGAGCCCAATTTTACGGTTGGTGAAGGAGAGTGAGGAATTGGCTGCAGGGGAGTGAAGAGTGGGGAATTGGGATGCTGACTTTCCCAAAAGTCGTCATTCATTACTGGAGTTGTGCTTCCAATATCCATATCTTCATCATCAGTTTCTTCAACACCAGCCTCTTCAGCATCAAACTGAGGCATTGGTGATGAGACTATTGGGGTTGAAGGGATTGTATCCACTTCAATTTCTTCATCAATCTGCTCTGAGGAAGCAGCAGACTGAGTTTCTTCATCTGATCCACTTGGGATCTCATAATCTTCACCAAAAGGAACAAGGTCCTTTGATGGCATGGAGGAGATAGGAACAACATCAATTGGATTGGCAAATGAGCTGGTCATGGGCTTCATCTTCTTTGGGACTGAAGATTCTGAAGCACTTGATGCTTTCCTTTTCTTCACTGCAGCTCGCTCTGCAGCCTTGGTTTTCTTCACATCTAAAGCAGAGGGAAGAATTGGAGTTGGAGTTGGTGCAGGTGGAGATGAGGAATCTGGTTCATTTTCTTCAGGCACAACTGATGCAGTTGCCCTGTTCTCTTCATTTTCTTCAGGCGCACCACTAGTGGATGCCCTGGCAATTTCATTAACGGCTGGAGCAGAGTCATCAGCCTTGGAACTAGCATTTTCTTCAGCAGCCTGAACTTCATCAGCGGTGCTGGCATGTTCTTCAGTTTGCTGAACAGATGCTTCAGCTTGAGGAATTTGTTGCTTTGAGGCAGTACCCTTGGTGAAGGTATCAGTCAGCCTCACAAATCTGACCTTGGCTCCTTGCCAATCAGCATAGTACGAGTCAAAGTTGTCGTTGAGGGCTTTGATCTCAGCCTGCATCTTGACAAGTTCCTCAGGCTTCATTTTGAGAACATTTTTCTTCAGCAGCTTCTCTTTGCGGTACTGGGATTTCTTGATCTCTCTGGCCCTATCATATTTCCACTTCTCCTCTTGGATGAAGTGAGTCAGCATGTGACTTTGGCCAGGTGTCAGCTTGAAATCAGGCATAAGAGTGTTGGGATCCTTGTGCCAGAGATCAATATAGTCTAGGATCGCCCTTGGATCCAAAAGCAGGGGCACAGGTGTGCCTTTGGCTTTAGTAGCCCTTTCTTGGCGGTCTTTGATGATTTCAGCGAGTTCTTCTTCATCAGCTTCATCATCATCAGATGGCACAGTGAAGACCACTTGCTTCTTTGGACTTGGGCGAGTGCCGCGTCCAGCGGTAGCCTTTTTCTTCAGTAACGAGGGTCCAGCTGAGGATTTTGGTGCAGCTGAGGAACTAGTTGAGACACCAGAGGCAATAGAGATGCCAGTTGTCCTTTGGCATGAGGCCAGATGCACAGGAGCTGAGGACTTTGTGGGAGCAGGAGCAGCATGAGGAATTTGCTTTGAAGATTTTGAAGATTCTGGCCGTGAGGGCGCAGCTGAGGAACTTGGCCGTGAGGGCATTGAAGGTGAAGCACTTGGCTTACGAGCAGGCTTCTTCATCATTGATTTCCTTGGCTTGGCAGAAGCCTCAGTGGCAGCAGCAGCAGCAGATTCTTCATTGAATTTCCTCACTGCTTCTTTTGCTTGCTTTTGCAGTTTACGCTGGCGCTTGGCCCATTCTTGAGGAAATTCCTCACCTCTTCTGATGCTAGAGGGATCAGCCACTTGGCCAGGTGCCAATGGAGGGCGTTGACATGGAGGGTTTACGACGAATTTCTTCATGTACTTAGGAGTAACATATCTGTACTCCCTCCATTCTCTTGCCCATCTCCTTTCAATCTTCTGTATGCGCACCTTGCGCTGATTTCTATCTTCTTCAGGAGGTGTGCAGTACCCAGCATAAATGTCCTCAGGGATTTCAAATGCAGTCATGACCTCTGGTCTCTTTCCTCCTTTCTGCGGCCTTTTACCTTCAGCCATTTTCTTCAGATGAGGAATTTGAACAATGGAATTCTCTGAAGAAGTATGCAACTTTTCTTCGAGGAACGCTGCAAATGAGTTAAGTTGATGAGAACCTAAGGATTCAGCAGCGGACATGTGTACCTGTGAACAGAGTATAGTTGCGAGGAATTTGAAGAGGTCATATGCGTTCTCAGAGGGTTTTTCATAAAGAACAAGTTTTGAGGAATTTGACCAGATTCGTCTTGAGGAATTTCACTAAGCTCCATATATATCTTAGGTTCCAGAGTTGTATAGATTGAGAATCCACACAATTGAGGAATCTTGAAGAAATTTAGACTTAGGGAAATGAATCAAGAACAGAGAATAAGTGAGGTGTTTTGTGTGTGAGGATTTGAAGAATAAAAAAACCTTTGAAGATTTTGTAGAAAAACTTCGAATCAAAGAGGGCAGTAAAAATAGCTTTTAATTACCCTGAATGAAGAACACGACGAACTGTGAGTTGGAACAGTGAAGTTCGTCAATGCAGATCTTCCACGCCCTAACTTGGCGGAGGAAGACGTCTACGGCGGCGGCGGAGGTGAAGATTTCCGCTGTCGGCGCGAGTACGTCGGTGATGAGGTCGAGGCAGTGAAGCTTTTCCTCACCGGCGACGATGGAGTAGCGACGGCGCTAGGGTTTGGAGAGCTCGAGCGAGGGAGTGAGATCGAGCGGGGTAAAGGACGTGAGGATGGCAACGGAGGGGTATTTATAGCCGCAGTGAAAAACTGCTCATCCGAAGATTTAGGACTAACATGCCCCTGGCCGTTCTCCTTCACTTGACATGTGTCACCCACGTACTGTGTAGTGGAGATCGTGTAAGATCGTGGGTAAGTAAAATAGTCCATCATGGGAAGTGGAACGGATTGCGCGGCAAAACCGAAGGTTTGGATAAGATTAGTTTTAACGTTCCGTTCGCAATTTCTTCAGCTGACAAGGACACAGTGAAGAATTTGAACGAGTTTCAAATAGAACGCACATGAAGAATTTGTGAATAGACTGGATTGAGTATAGCATAGAGGGGAAGGGTCCGATCACATTCACTTAGCAAAAAAAATTTCCAACTTGAAGAAATAGCTATAAGTGAATGCTGTAGAGGACATAAACTCATATATATATATATATATATATATATATATATATATATATATATATATATATATATATATATATATATATATATATATATATAGCAAATGAAGAAAAACGACGGCACAAGTGAAGACTTTGTAAAGTTTGAAGAATTTGAAAAACTGAAGAATTTCAAAAGTTGAGGAAAAACTCAAATTGAAGATTTTCAACTTTTGTGGTGGCGTGACCCACCGTGTAAGAATGATGATTTCAGACACCGCGTACAATTGTCGTAGGGTTCTGAGAATCAAATTCTTCATTAATTTCTTCACACTTAGAGTGTTATTCTTCATTGATTGAAGAGAAACGTTTCTTCATGTGTTGCACATCTAAGTCATCAATTATGCATAAGTGTTAGGATGAGTGCATTTTCAAAGTACATTCGAAGATTCTAAGATATTTAGCTCACACCGCAACTTGCTAAATCTCTTCTCATCCAAGGGCTTAGTGAAGATATCGGCTAGCTGTTCTTCGGTCTTCACATGCTCAATAGAAATGTCGCCCTTCAACACATGATCACGAAGAAAATGATGACGAATCTGAATGTGCTTTGTCTTCGAGTGCTGAACTGGGTTGTGAGCAATCTTGATGGCACTCTCATTGTCACAGAGGAGAGGCACATTCTTCACGTTGACTCCATAGTCCTTGAGTGTTTGCTTCATCCATAGTAGTTGAGCACAGCAAGAACCAGCAGCAATGTACTCAGCTTCAGCAGTAGACAGTGATACACAGTTCTGTTTCTTCGAGGACCAACAGACCAAGGATCGTCCGAGGAAATGACAAGTACCAGATGTTGACTTGCGATCCACACGGTCACCAGCATAGTCAGAATCAGAATATCCAATGAGGTCAAAGTCTGATCCCTTGGGGTACCATAATCCTAGTGTTGGTGTGTGAGCTAGATATCAAAGAATATGCTTCACAGTCGTATGGTGTGATTCCTTCGGTGCAACTTGAAATCGTGCACACATGCAAACACTAAGCATTATATCTGGCCTAGATGCACATAAGTACAATAAACAGCCAATCATGGAGCGGTATACCTTGTGATCGAAGTCAGTACCATTTTCATCAGTGCATAGATGACCATTTGTGGGCATAGGAATTTTGAGACCTTTGCAATCTTGCATGCTGAATTTCTTCAGGACATCCTTGAGGTATTTCTCCTGAGATATGAATATCCCATTGTGCTGTTGACGAATTTGTAGACCTAAGAAGAATTTCAATTCTCCCATCATAGACATTTGATATTCTTCACTCATCATATAGGCAAATTCATCACTGTAACGTTGGTCAGTACAGCCAAAGATGATATCATCAACATATATTTGGCACACAAACAGTTCACCATCATATGATTTAGTAAAAAGAGTGGGATCGAGTGAACCGGGTGTGAAGCCTTTCTTCATGAAGAATTCATTCAATGTGTCATACCACGCCCGTGGGGCCTGCTTGAGGCCATAGAGGGCCTTGTTAAGTCTGAAGACTTTGTCAGGATGTTTTGGATCTTCAAAACCTGGTGGTTGAGCAACATATACTTCTTCCTCAATCTTACCATTGAGGAATGCACTTTTCACATCCATTTGGTATAAGATGATATCATGATGGTTAGCATAAGTAAGTAATATGCGAATAGCTTCAAGTCTAGCAACAGGTGCAAAAGTTTCATCGAAAGCAATTCCTTCAACCTGTGTGTAGCCTTGAGCTACTAGTCGTGCCTTATTCCTCACCACAACACCATTTTCATCTTGCTTGTTGCGGTAGATCCACTTTGTACCAATGATGTTATGCTTGCGAGGATCGGGACGATTGACCAGTTCCCATACGTTGTTGAGCTTGAACTGATGTAATTCTTCTTGCATGGCCTGAATCCACTCAGGCTCCAGAAATGCTTCATCTACCTTAGTGGGCTCTGTGATAGAGACAAAAGCAAAGTGCCCACAAAAGTTAGATAGATGTGAAGCTTTTGAGCGTGTGAGAGGACCTGGTGCTCTAATGTCATCGATGATCTTCTCCACTTGCACTTCTTTTGCAATGCGAGGGTGAGTTGGTTGCCGTTGAGGAATTTGATCAGCATTTTCTTCAGCATCAATTTCCTCAGCATTTTCTTCAGGTGCATCAGTTCGACGTTCTTCACGTTCTGGAACGAATTCTTCAGCAGATTCTTCAGTAGGAATGATATCTTCAGTAGCCTTGTGCTTGATCGATTCCTCAGGTGCTGGTTCATCTAACACAGAAGGTAGGTGCTCTCTTTGCGAGCCATTAGTTTCATCGAACCGTACATCTACAGTTTCAAAAATCTTGTGAAGAACATTGTTGAAGACTCTGTAGGTGTGCGAGTCCTTTCCGTAACCAAGCATGAAACCTTCATGTGCTTTCGGTGCAAATTTAGAGTTGTGATGAGGTCTCTAATCCAGCATTTAGCACCGAAGACTTTGAAATAACTCACATTGGGTTTCTTGTCAGTGAGGAGTTCATAGGCAGTCTTCTTGAAGAATTTGTGAAGATATACTCTGTTGATGATATGGCACGCAGTATCAATTGCATCAACCCAGAAACGACGAGGGGTTTTGTACTCATAGAGCATAGTGCGAGCCATCTCAGCAAGAGTCCTGTTCTTGCGCTCCACGCCATTCTGTTGAGGAGTATAAGGAGCAGATAATTCATGAGTAATACCAAGTTCATCAAGATAGTCATTGAGACCCGAATTCTTAAACTCAGTGCCATTGTCACTTCTGATGTGCTTGATCTTCACACCAAAGTTAGTTGAAGTCCTCGAGGAAAATCGTTTGAAGACTTCCTGCACTTCAGTTTTGTAAGAGACAAGGTGCACCCATGTGTAAAGAGAGTAATCATCAACAATAACAAAACCATATTGAGATGCTTCATAAGAGAAAGAGGAATAATGGTTAGGACCGAAGAGATCCATGTGAAGCAATTCGAATGGACGAGTAGTGGTCATGATAGTCTTTGCTGGATGCTTGGCCTTGGTCATCTTTCCAGCTTCACAGGCACCGCATAAGTGATCCTTGAGGAATTTGACATTCTCAATGCCAATGACATGCTTCTTCTTCGCAAGCGTGTGTAGATTCCTCATGCCTGCATGACCAAGTCGTCGATGCCATAGCCATCCTTCTGAAGTTTTTGCAAGTAGGCACACGGCAGGTTGTGAATCTCATATACTTCAGTAGTGAAGAATATGATATCACAATTCATCAGATCAATTTCATCAGGCAGTAGAACCGATAAAACAGAGGGAGGACGTGTGAAATGAAAGTTCATTTCATCATGGTTAGCCTGCGTCCTTTCAGGCATTTTTGTCAGGTCCCCAGCAAATTCTTCAGACGTTACAGCACGTCTGGAGACCTGACCCTGCAGAAGAGATTAGTTCTTTTTCTTCACCACCCACATCTGAAGGGGTGGCAAAGAGTTCATCACTCTGCGAGCTCCATATGAGAATGGTGGCAAAGCAGCCAAACCATTTCGTTTCACATAAGAGGGGTTAGGGTAAGCATATGAATAAGCAGAGAAATTCTTCGAGGACTTATGAACATAATAATTTGAAGAATAATGCTCATATTCATAGCCCTTGGCTCTTCCCTGCGAAACAGAGTTGTTAGCACGATGATGTTCATATGAGGACTTTGATCCATGTGAGGAATTTGATCCTCTTGAGGAACTTGGTCTGTATGAGGACTTGGATCCATATGAAGAATTTGGTCCATATGAGGAATTAGATCTGGGGTTCCTTTTCTTCACAGGTGGTGTCATGAGGACATTCACGTGAAGACTTTCAAGGCAGCTTTTGGGAACCCAGATTTTCTTCATAGGGGAACCGTTCCTGCAATTAGTGCCAACATATCTAGCAAATACTTCACCATTCTGATTTTTGAACAGTTTATAGTTGGAGTCAAATGACTCATCAAAAGAATGAGAAGATTCACATGTATAGCCAGATAAATCAGATGGATCAACTGGAGGTCCCTTTGCAGCAACCCATGAGGTTTTGGGGTACTGCTCAGGCTTCCAATAAGTACCATCCGCATTGAGTTTCCTCTCAAAGGCAATACCCTCTTTCCTAGGGTTCCTGTTGAGGATCTGCTTATTAAGCATATCACAAAGAGCCTGATGCCCTTTGAGGCTTTTGAACATGCCTGTCATGTACAATTCCTTCAGCCCTGCATCGTCAGTGATACTAGCAATGTCCTCAGATGAGGAATTAGTGATAGCAGAGACAGGTGAAGAATTTGTAACATTTGAAGCATTTGAACATTCAGGTGAAGAATTAGCAGATTCTCGTTCAATGCATTTTAAACATGGAGGAATAAATTCTTCCTGAGCAGCGCTGATTTGTTGAGCAAGTAATGAATCGCGCTCCTTCTGAAGATCTTCATAACTCACTCTTATCTTCTCAAAGTCAGACAAGAGAGAGTTATGCTGATCTTGAAGGGAGTCATACTTAGAATGCAGTCTCTGAAGACTTTCAGCCAAGGCTTGTGACTGATCCATTTCTTCACCCAACATATCATTGCTCTTACTAAGCATATCATTAGCATTTTTCAAAGCTCTTTGTTGTTTAGCAGCAAGGGAAGCAAGTTTGACATAACTGGGTCCAAATTCATCACCAGATTTTTCATCACTAGACTCAGATAGGTAGCATTCAGTTACCTCAGCACTTTTTGCCATAAGGCATGAAGTAGAGGATGATGATTCTGGTTCGAATCTCATCGATTTGAGCGATTCCTTGAAATCCTCAAACCAAGGATCATGACGGGTTCGATGGCCTTCATAGACATCAGAGAGACGGTCCCAGACAAGCTTCGCCTGATCGAGATGCATGATGTTTCTGAACTGGTTTCGAGACAGACTGGAGCAGATGACGGCCTTCGCTGTGAGGTTGAGTTGAGTGTACTTGCGAATGTCATCAGCTTCCGCCATCTTGCACAGATCGGTCAGACCAATCTCAGTGACGGTCCATAGCTCGCTGTCCATCACCATGAGACGCTTCTTCATCATAGCCTTCCATTTGGGATACTCGTGACCGTCAAAGATGGGGCACGCTACTTTCTTCATATCTACGGTCGACATAACTAAAACTCCAGGCGGTTAAACCAAAATTACACAGAACAAGGGAGTAGCTTGCTCTGATACCAATTGAAAGTGCGTTATATCGACTAGAGGGGGGGTGAATAGGCGATTTTTATGAAATTCTTCACTGAGGAATTTGCTCGTGAGGAAATTCCTTAGCGAAGAAATACTAGCAGCGGAATAAGTACTCAGAAGTAAACATAACAGATTACATGCATGGTCATCATGATGAAATGAAGACAAACACAGAGTACAGAAAGCGTAGGCACAAGATAACTCTAGATGAAGACAAACAGACTGAAGAAATTGAACTGAGGAATTTGTGAAAGTCTTCAGTCAAAGTCTTCAAACACAGATATGAACAACAGACAACACAGTAATGAGGAAATGAAGGTGTTGAGGAAATGGAACCAGTAAGCTTGGTGAAGACAATGATTTGGTAGACCAGTTCCAACTGCTGTCTCAGTTGTACGTCTGGTTGGAGCGGCTGAGTATTTAAACTCGAGGACACACAGTCCCGGACACCCAGTCCTGAGCACGCAGCTCGGGACACCAAGTCCTCACCGTATTCTCCTTGAACTAAGGACACACAGTCCTCGTCCAATCACTCGTGGTAAGTCTTTAGGTGACTTCCAAACCTTCACAGACTTGGTCACTCGGTGATCCACAATTCCTCTTGGATGCTCTAGACCTTGACGCCTAACCGTCTGGAAGAACCACAGTCTTCAAAGGTAACAAGCGTCGGATCCACGCAGGATCAATTTCTTTAGTGATGCTCAATCACTTTGGGTTTGTAGGTGTTTTGGGTTTGGGTTTGGATTTTCCTCACTTGATGATTTTCGCTCAAAGTCCTCGGAGGATGGGTTGCTCTCAAATGACAAGTGTCAAGTTCACGCGGAGCAGCCAACCAACTAGTGGTTGTAGGGGGCGGCTATTTATAGCCTAGGGAGCAGCCCGACATGATAAGACATAAATGCCCTTCAATGATATGACCGTTAGGTGGACAAGATATTTTAGGACAGCTGGCGCGTGGCACAGCAACGGTCGGAAATTTGGAGTACAAATTCCTCAGGGCTATCATGTTCCTCACTGTGTAGGCAATTCGCACTGGCGAATTCCTAACTCCTCAGTCAGAGCAAAGTCCTCAGTGACCAGAAGAACCGCGTCTCTGTCACTGAAGAAATTGACTGAACTGTATGAGATTTCCAATGGCTTCACTCGAAGGGATTGGTAGGTGTAGGATTTGAGTTGAGCATCACATGGAAAATTTCTCCTTAGTATTTCCTCGACCCCCTTTAACAGTACGGTGTTTCCTATGACTCAAGAAAGAGAAAAATGAAACTACGAAAACAAAGTCTTCACGCTTCACGTTCCTTGAACGAATACCATGTCTTCAAGGTCACACCAATTTCTTCACTTTCAAAGTCTTCAGAATGTCTTCAGAAAGTCTTCAGAATATCAAAGTGTTCAGTCGAAGAACTTCATTTTTAGGGGTCGACTTTTACTGTAAATATCAAACTCCTCATAGACCTATAGACCTGTGTACACTCATAAACACATTAGATGCTTTACCTATAAGTCTTCAATACACCAAAATCACTAAGGGGAACTAGATGCACTTACAGTTTTAGTCATCTTGCCCATGAGGCACGGTTCGCAAGTGCCAAGTGATTCATAATCAAGTGACTCCAAAAGTCCATCAGTATGGAGTTTCTTCATGCGCTTTATACCGATATGACCTAAACGGCAGTGCCACAAATAAGTTGCACTATCATTATCAACTCTGCATCTTTTGGCTTCAACATTATGAATATGGGTATCACTACTATCGAGATTCATTAAAAATAGACCATTCTTCAAGGGTGCATGACCATAAAAGATATTACTCATATAAATAGAACAACCATTATTCTTTGATTTAAATGAATAACCGTCTCACATCAAACAAGATCCAGATATAATGTTCATGCTCAACGCTGGCACCAAATAACAATTATTTAGGTCTAATACTAATCCCGAAGGTAGATGTAGAGGGAGCGTGCCGACTACGATCACATCGACTTTGGAACCGTTTCCTACGCGCATCGTCACCTCGTCCTTTGCCAGTGTTCGCTTAATCCGTAGTCCCTATTTCGAGTTGCAAATATTAGCAACAGAACCAGTATCAAATACCCAGGTGCTACTGCGAGCTCTAGTAAGGTACACATCAATAACATGGATATCACATATACCTTTGTTCACCTTGCCATCCTTCTTATCCGCCAAATACTTGGGGCAGTTCCGCTTCCAGTGACCAGTCTGCTTGCAGTAGAAGCACTCAGTTTCAGGCTTAGGTCCAGACTTGGGTTTCTTCTCTTGAGCAGCAACTTGTTTGCTGTTCTTTTTGAAGTTCCCCTTCTTCTTCCCTTTCTTGAAACTAGTGGTCTTATTGACCATCAACACTTGATGCTCCTTCTTGATTTCTACCTCCGCAGCCTTTAGCATTGCGAAGAGCTCGGTGATAGACTTATCTATCCCTTGCATATTATAGTTCATCACGAAGCCTTTGTAGCTTGGTGGCAGTGATTGGAGAATTCTGTCAATGACGCAATCATCCGGAAGATTGACTCCCAGCTGATTCAAGTGATTATAATACCCAGACATCTTTAGTATATGCTCACTGACAGAACCATTCTCTTCCATCTTGCAGCTATAGAACTTATTGGAGACCTCATATCTCTCAATCCGGGCATTCTGTTTGAATATCAACTTCAACTCCTGGAACATCTCATATGCTCCATGGTTCTCAAACCGTCGTTGAAGTCCCGGTTCTAAGCCGTAAAGCATGGCACACTGAACTATCGAGTAGTCATCAGCTTTGCTCTGCCAGATGTTCATAACATCTGGCGTTGCTCCAGCAGTAGGCATGGCACCTAGCGGTGCATCCAGGACGTAACTCTTCTGTGCAGCAATGAGGATAATCCTCAAGTTACGGACCCAGTCCGTGTAATTGCTACCATCATCTTTCAACTTTGCTTTCTCAAGGAACGCATTAAAATTCAACGGAACAACAGCACGAGCCATCTATCTACAATCATCATAAACAAGCAAGATACTATCAGGGACTAAGTTCATGATAAATTTAAGTTCAATTAATCATATTACTTAAGAACTCCCACTTAGATAGACATCCCTCTAATCATCTAAGTGATCACGTGATCGAAATCAAAACTAATCCATAACCGATCATCACGTGAAATGGATTATTTCTCAATGGTGAACATCATCATGTTGATCATATCTACTATATGATTCACGCTCGACCTTTCGGTCTCCGTGTTCCGAGGCCATATCTGCATATGCTAGGCTCGTCAAGTATAACCCGAGTATTCCGCGTGTGCAAAACTGGCTTGCACCCGTTGTAGATGGACGTAGAGCTTATCACACCCGATCATCACGTGGTGTCTGGGCACGACGAACTTTGGCAACGGTGCATACTCGGGGAGAACACTTCTTGATAATTTAGTGAGAGATCATCTTATAATGCTACCGTCAATCAAAGCAAGATAAGATGCATAAAAGATAAACATCACATGCAAATCAATATAAGTGATATGATATGGTCATCATCATCTTGTGCTTCGTGATCTCCATCTCTGCAGCACCATCATGATCACCATCGTCACCGGCGCGACACCTTGATCTCCATCGTAGCATCGTTGTCGTCTCACCAATCTTATGCTTCTACGACTATCGCTACCGCTTAGTGATAAAGTAAAGCATTACAGGGCGATTGCATTGCATACAATAAAGCGACAACCATACGGCTCCTGCCGGTTGCCGATAACTCGGTTACAAAACATGATCATCTCATACAATAAAATATAGCATCATGTCTTGACCATATCACATCACAACATGCCCTGCAAAAACAAGTTAGACGTCCTCTACTTTGTTTGTTGCAAATTTTACATGGCTGCTACGGGCTTAAGCAAGAACCAATCTCACCTACGCATCAAAACCACAACGATAGTTTGTCAAATAGACTCCGTTTTAACCTTCTCAAGGACCGGGCGTAGCCATACTCGGTTCAACTAAAGTTGGAGAAACTGACACCCGCCAGCCACCTGTGTGCAAAGCACGGCGGTAGAATCAGTCTCGCGTAAGCGTACGCGTAATGTCGGTCCGGGCCGCTTCATCCAACAATACCGCCGAACCAAAGTATGACATGCTGGTAGGCAGTATGACTTGTATCGTCCACAACTCACTTGTGTTCTACTCGTGCAAAACATCAAACCATAAAAACCTAGGCTCTGATACCACTGTTGGGGAACGTAGTAATTTCAAAATTTTCCTACGCACACGCAAGAACATGGTGATGCATAGCAACGAGAGGGGAGAGTGTTGTCTACGTACCCTCGTAGACCGAAGCGGAAGCGTTGACACAACGTAGAGGAAGTAGTCGTACGTCCTCCTCGCGATCCGACCGATCCAAGCGGCGTTACTCCGGCGCCTCCGAGTTCTTGACACACGTACAGCTCGATGACGTCCCCGTGTCTCGATCCAGCAAAACCTCCAGGGATGAGTTCCGTCAGCACGACGGCGTGGTGACGATCTTGATGAACTACCGACGCAGGGCTTCGCCTAAACACTGCGACAATATGACCGAGGTGGAATATGGTGGAGGGGGGCACCGCACACGGCTAAGGAACGATCTCAAGGATCAACTTGTGTGTCCTAGGGTGCCCCCCTGGCCCCGTATATAAAGGATCAAGGGGGGAGGGCCGGCCGTCCTAGAGGCATGCCAAGGGAGGGGGGAGTCCTCCTCCTAGTAGGAGTAGGACTCCCCTTTCCTAGTCCAACTAGGAGGGAGGAAGGGGGAAGGAAAGAGAGGGAGAGGGAGAGGGAAAGGGGGGCCGCGCCCCCCCTCCTTGTCCAATTCGGACTGCCCATGGGGGGGGGCGCGCGCCACCTCCTGGCGCGGCCCTCTCTCTCCCCTCGCGGCCCAATAAGGCCCATACTTCCCCCGGGGGGTTCCGGTAACCCCTCCGGCACTCCGGTATTATCCGAAACCACTCGGAACCATTCCGATGTCCGAACATAGCCGTCCAATATATCAATCTTTACGTCTCGACCATTCCGAGACTTCTCGTCATGTCCGTGATCACATCCGGGACTCCGAACTCCTTCGGTACATCAAAATGCATAAACTCATAATAACTGTCATCGTAACCTTAAGCGTGCGGACCCTACGGTTCGAGAATAATGTAGACATGACCGAGACACCTCTCCGGTCAATAACCAATAGCGGGACCTGGATGCCCATATTGGCTCCTACATATTCTACGAAGATCTTTATCGGTCAGACCGCATAACAACATACGTTGTTCCCTTTGTCATCGGTATGTTACTTGCCCGAGATTCGATTGTCGGTATCCAATACCTAGTTCAATCTCCTTACCGGCAAGTCTCTTTACTCGTTCCGTAATACGTCATCCCGCAACCAACTCATTGGTTGCAATGCTTGCAAGGCTTATGTGATGTGCATTACGGAGAAGGCCCTGAGATACCTCTCCGACATTCGGAGTGACAAATCCTAATCTCGAAATACGCCAACCCAACAAATACTTTCGGAGACACCTGTAGAGCACCTTTATAATCACCCAGTTACGTTGTGACGTTTGGTAGCACACAAAGTGTTCCTACGGTAAACGGGAGTTGCATAATCTCATAGTCATAGGAACATGTATAAGTCATGGATAAAAGCAATAGCAGCATACTAAACGATCGGGTGCTAAGCTAATGGAATGGGGTCATGTCAATCAGATCATTCAACTAATGATGTGACCTTGTTAATCAAATGACAACTCCTTTGTCTATGGTTAGGAAACTTAACCATCTTTGATTAATAAGCTAGTCAAGTAGAGGCACACTAGTGACACTCTGTTTGTCTATATATCCACACATGTATTATGTTTCCGGTTAATACAATTCTAGCATGAATAATAAACATTTATCATGATATGTAAGGAAATAAATAATAACTTTATTATTGCCTCTAGGGCATATTTCCTTCACGTGGGCCATTGGTCTCGGTTCGTCTGGACCTTTTGGTCCTGGTTGGTGGGACGAGCCGGGACCAAAGGGCCTGGCTCCTGGCCCACCACCATTGGTCCCGGTTCGTGGCATGAGCCAGGACCAAAGGCTCCCCCTTAGTCCCGGTTCGTGCCATGAACCGGGACTAAAGGGTCGGCCCTCGCTGCACCCACAGTTTAGTCCCACCTCGCCAACCGAAGGGCGCCGACACCTGTTTATAAGCCCGTCCCTCTCTGCATTGTTGAGCTCCTCTCAAAGTGAAAATAGATGCACCTATAGAGGAAAATTGGACATAAATTCATAAATAGAAATTGATTATGAATTTATGTTTAATTTTCTCTATAAGTGCATCTATGTTCACTAACAGAGAAGTTTTTATTTTTTTTGACCTAAAAGAAAAAAGAAATCACTAAAAAACTATTAGTATTTAGTATAAATAGAAATGACTAAAAAAGAAAAAGAAAAAAATGCCTATATGCACTAAGTAGTGATTCACACTAAGTAGTAGAAATGAAAAAATAAATAGCAAAAAAGAAAAAAATGCCTATAATATTTGTTATGACTAACTAAAATTACCAAATTGAGTATAATGGTACTAACAGAAAGTTTATAGTAAAGTTATTCATAAACTAGTGATTCACACCAATTTTAAAAAATTGAAATTTAAACTATTCAAATTTTAAAACTAATGGCACTAATAGAAAGTTTATAATTTTTGTGACCTAAAATAAAAAAGAAATCACTAAAAAACTATAAGCATTTAGTTCTAAGTAGAAATGAAAAAATAATGGCACTAGTAAAGTTAATCACAAACTTGAGATTCACACAAATTTCAAAGAATTCAAATTTTAACTATTCTAATTCGAAAACTAATGGCACTAGTAAAGTTAATCACAAACTTGAGATTCACACAAATTTCAAAGAATTCAAATTTTAACTATTCTAATTTGAAAACTAATGGCACTAACAGAAAGTTTATAATTTTTGGTATCTCTGTGCAGAAAGATTGTACATAGTAAATATAATACACAAAGTGTTTTCACATAAATTTAGTAAACTAGTGATTCATAAACTAGTGATTCACACAAATTTTAAAAAAATCAAATTTAAACTATTCAAATTTTAAATCTAATGGCACTAACAGAAAGTTTATAATTTTTGTGACCTAAAAGAAAAAAGAAATCACTAAAAAACTATAAGTATTTAGTTCTAAGTAGAAATGAAAAAATAAATAGCAAAAAAATGCCACCTACTGGGCCACCACGGCCTGAATACGACTAGAAACCCAACTATGGGCCAGGATTCAGGCCCGCAGCAGGCCCAATAGGCCCGCAGGCATTGCAGTGACAGATTAGGCCCGAAAGCCTGCAGTTGAGAGGAGCTCGAGAGGGTGGGCGCAGCAGCGCTTATAAACCACTCCCGAGCCCTCTCAACTAGCGAGGTGGGACTAAACTTTTGCGCGCGGGGCAGTAGAAGGCCTTTGGTCCCGGTTGGTAGGACGAACCGGGACCAATGGGTGGCATTGGTCCCGGTTCGTGGCACAAACCGGGACCAATTCCCCCCTTTAGTCCCGGTTG
Source organism: Aegilops umbellulata (assembly GCA_032464435.1). Classification (NCBI taxonomy): domain Eukaryota; kingdom Viridiplantae; phylum Streptophyta; class Magnoliopsida; order Poales; family Poaceae; genus Aegilops; species Aegilops umbellulata. The sequence goes on from CP136057.1 coordinate 10,122,438, forward strand.
GTGACACCAACCGGAACTAAAGGCCGCCACTTCCCGCCCTTTGGGCTGCCGAAAAGTGGCCTTTGATCCCGGTTGGTGGCACCAACCGGGACTAAAGGGGGGCATTAGTCCCGGTTTGTGCCACGAACCGGGACCAATGCGCCGTCTATATAAGCAACACTCGTGAAATTTTGGTTCAGTTCGTTCTTCCCCGCCCTCCTGACGCCGCCAGGCTGCCCGCCGTATCCGCCTCGTCGTCGCCGTCGTCGCCCCGCGCCGCCCCGTCGTCGCCCCGCGCCGCCCTGATCGACGCTGTCGCCACCCACCGCCCCGCAACGCCGCCCCGACCCGCCCCGCCCCTGCCCGTCGCCGAGCAGCCCCGCCCCGCCCCGCGCCGCACCTCGCCGTCGCCGTCGCCGTCCCCGACACCGTCGTCGTGAGCAACTAATTTAATTTGATGTTACTAGTATAGTTAATTGAGTTAGATTTTGTTAGATTTTTTTGTAGTTCATAGATTTTTTTTGTTAGATGTGTAGTAATTTAGATGTGTAGTTCATAGATTTTTCTGTTAGATTTTTTTCATATTGTGTAATTAATTTGTTCATATTGTGTTAGATTTATTTATGATTTTTTCTGTTGTAATTTAGATTTATTAATGATTTTTTTGTTCATAGTATTTTCTTTGTCAATTTATTGTGTATGTATAGGAAAATTGTGAATGATATATGTCATTCATGAATAAGTTCATATTTAGAATAGAGGAAAAAGGAAAAAAATAAGAAGAGAAAGTGTTTAATATAATTAGTTAGAAAAATAATATAACTATAGTTAAACTAGTTTATTTTTAGTAAGTCGTACTATTTTATTTTATTTATAGTAAGTGCTTCGTAGTTGAACTAGCTAGTTGATTTAATAAAACTGGTTTATTTTACTATAGAAGTAGTTTATTTTTAGCAAGAAATTAATAGAACTAGTTTATTTTTTTAGTTAAAGCAATTATTCCCGCATCGACGTGGATGATGCCTATCCCGCATCCTCGTCGTCGAGTCGGGGGCGGACGACACCTGCTTGACCAGATGGGCCATGTCCGGGACTGGGCTCCGCCGGGGTGGTACTGGGAGGCGCTACCTTCCGGGGGGCGTAGCTTGGTGAGGAGCCAGCCCGTCGTTGACCCGATCCTTGTTTGGTGGCGGTCGCGTGGGCCAGTGACAGTGCAGAGACTTCCGGACACCGCGGAGGTGGTACGTCACCGTGTCAGCGAGGAGGACCAGCACGTCCGTCGGTACATGGTTGCGTTGGAGGGAAGGTTCGAGAATACCTGGTAGGTTCTTCAGGGATCTCACTGGAGCTATGATCCTGTGATGGTTCCTTCCCTTTGGGTGTCCACCGCCCATGCCGATACCCGTCGGGCGCTACTGTTCTAGCTGTACTGGCGATATGTATGATATATAGTATTCGACGTGTATTAGTGATAATATTCGATGTACGGACAAATGGAGATGATGTAGTTTTTCTTATAGTTGAAGGCATCCTAATTTGAGTACTACTTAATTTTGCGATTTGATTTTTTTTTTAAATGCTCAAATTGGAGAGCACTATGCAAGGCATATGCATATGATTAGTTGAATAATAATGATCTAATTTAGTCTTTAAATTATGAACGTATAGGAAATGTCATCATCGGACGATGAAAGTCTCCCAGGGGAGTGCGAGTGGTGCCACGACGATCGAGGTGAGTGCGACAGGCCTCATCTGGACGATGGTCGGCGCTTCAGCATTAAGCTCGAGGAGACCTTCGAAGTTGAAACAGTACGCAACGACGACAAGTGTTTTTTTTTCATAATTAAGCATGACTTCAACTATTTCAACGTGTAATTTTCATCTTTTAAAATTCGAGTATAGTTGATCCCATGCCATGCAAGACGCTATGTCTTGGAGAGGATGGATTTTGAAGACCATGAAAATTTTGAAACGAAGAAAATTCACCTAAGGACCCATCATGATGTGGATTTTGAAGTAAAGTTGTATAATGCTGAGAGCGTAACCCATTTTGGTTGCAAAAATTGGGAAGCATTTTGCAAATTGTATGGTTTTGATGAGGGTATGCTTGTCACCATGGATCTTGGTGATCCTGAAATCGAGCAAGACAATATGGACATTTGGTTCCTTGTTGATACTCCTCCAGTTCTACCGCTATGTGAGTTTCCCAAACATAGTTAATTATTAATAGAACTTATATTGTTCATTTCAAAATAGTTGACAGCTTATTTCCATTGACAGCTTATTTTGGAGTATCGAAGAATGTGCAGAAGATGGTAGATAGAACTTACTACACCGATGGCTCTGAGTTAACTTACAAGGAGAAAACTCATCTGGTTGGATTTTGTAATGATATTGAGAATTACAATATCTACAATCGAACTCCTCAACATTATGGTCAATACGTGCCACTAGTGCACGTGTTGAAGTACGGTAACTACCATGGAGATACCCTGGTAAGTGTTTTTACTATTACGACATCCGTGCATCTTTTTGCATACTTCTAAAACTAGTACATCATTGCTAACTACGAAGTTATTACTATGTTTTTCAACAACTTATCCCAGAGGATTGTGTGCCTCATTTGATGTATCAGAATGGCGGCAGCCTTCATGTTTTGAACATATATCCAGGTCATCCTACGAATCTCAACTGTCCATACCGGATTTCTAAAAGAAGTGGAGACATGACAGTCAAAGGATGGAAAAATGTATGGACAGTCGTAAGGAGCTTCTTGGAAGCAAAAGGAAGCGAGGCGCAAGAATTGGAGACAGGATGATCTCCATTCTTCATAATGGAGAGTCAGGGTCTATATTGTTTTATGCTATTTTACCTTAAGTGTGTTTAGGCCCGATCCTAGCTGATACTTGATGATCATGTGCTAAGAACAATTATGTAGGGTTGGGTTCGATGACTATGAGGATGATGATCATATGACTTATTATTAATAACGAATAGAAGTTGTATGATGATGCTTGATTAATTAGTAGGACTTGTTATTATATATGATGATGTATGATGTGAGCATGCATGAGTTATTATATATATATATATATCTGCGGGTGAAATGAACATAGCAGTAGCGTAGGTACGTAAACCAAGGACTACATATAAGAGAGGACACTTCTCTCTATTAGCTAGCTAATAACAACCTAAAAATAACCCCCTAAACCCCTAAAACGGCCACTTTTTTAAAAAAGAAAAAAAGAAAAACCTCCTGCTGACGCGTGGAACCCTTTTGGTCCCGGTTTATGTCATAAACCGGGACCAAAGGTGCCCCTGCCTGGGCTGCCGGCAGCGGCCACGTGGAGGCCCATCTGTCCCGGTTCTGGTTTGAACCGGGACTAAAGGGTGAGGGTATTAGTAATGACCCTTTAGTCCCGGTTCGGGAACCGGGACTAAAGGCCCTTACGAACCGGGACAAAAGGCCGGTTTTCTACTAGTGTCATGCGATTGGAGTGAAGTACTGCTCAGATATGAGTTACCTCCATGACATCCAAGATGAACCAGACCTTGAGCAACCACATCGCCCCCTGCCGTGACGACTGGATGCCCGACCTCCAACCACTCCCGACGCCGCCACCACGCCAACACCTCCTTCGGCCACTGCACCATGCCCGCTCCTCCCCACATCCATCTCGCACCTCTCCATCGCTGAGGTGGGGAGATGGGGAGATTGGGCGCCTCCATGCCTCGGCAATGACGCTAGCCCAGGCAAAGCAAAAACTCCCTGATACGTCCATTTTGCATCATGCTTTTATATCGATATTTATTGCATTATGGGCTATTATTTCATGTTATGTCACAATACTTATGGCTATTCTCTCTTATTTTACAAGGTTTACATAAGGAGGGAGAATGCCGGCAGCTGGAATTCTGGGCTGGAAAAGGAGCAAATATTAGAGACCTATTCTGCACAACTCCAAAAGTCCTAAAACACCTACGGAATATCTTACAATAAATTATGAAAAATACCTGCCAAAGATGAAGGCCAGGGGGCCCACACCCTGTCCACGAGGGCGGGGGCGCGCTCCCTACCTCGTGGGCCCCTTGGTGGCTCTCCGTTGCCCATCTTCTGCTATATGAAGTCTTTCGTCGAGAAAAAATCAAGAAGCAACCTTTCGGGACGAAACTCCGTCGCCACGAGGCGGAACCGAGGCGGAACCTTGGCGGAACCAATCTAGGGCTCCGGTAGAGCTGTTCTGCCGGGGACACTTACCTCCGGGGGGAATCATCGCCATCGTCATCACCAGCGCTCCTCTCATCGGGAGAGGGCAATCTCCATCAACATCTTCACCAGTACCATCTCATCTCCAAACCCTAGTTCATCTCTTGTATCCAATTCTTGTCTCCAAGTCCGGGATTGGTGCTAGTAGGTTGCTAGTAGTGTTGATTACTCCTTGTAGTTGATCCTAGTTGGTTTATTTGGTGGAAGATCATATGTTCAGATCCTTTATGCATATTATTACACCTCTGATTATGAACATGAATATGCTTTGTGAGTAGTTATGTTTGTTCCTGAGGACAAGGGAGAAGTCTTGCTATTAGTAGTCATGTGAATTTGGTATTCGTTCGATATTTTGATGAGATGTATGTTGTCTAACCTCTAGTGGTGTTATGTGAACATCGACTACATAACACTTCACCATTATTTGGGCCTAGAGGAAGGCATTGGGAAGTAATAAGTAGATGATGGGTTGCTAGAGTGACAGAAGCTTAAACCCTAGTTTATGCATTGCTTCGAAAGGGGCTGATTTGGATCCATATGTTTCATGCTATGGTTAGGTTTACCTTAATACTTTTGTTGTAGTTGCGGATGCTTGAAATAGAGGTTAATCATAAGGGGGATGCTTGTTCAAGTAAGAACAGCACCCAAGCACCGGTCCACCCACATATCAAATTATCAAAGTACCGAACGTGAATCATATGAACGTGATGAAAACTAGCTTGACGATAATTCCCATGTGTCCTCGGGAGCGCTTTTCTCATTAGAAAAGTTTGTCCAGGCTTGTCCTTTGCTACAAAAAGGATTGGGCCACCTTGCTGCACTTTATTTGCTTTTGTTACTTGTTGCTCGTTGCGAATTATCCTATCACAAAACTATCTTTCACCACTTGTTTCAGTACTTGCAGAGAATACCTTGCTGAAAACCGCTTATCATTTCCTTCTGCTCCTCGTTGGGTTAGACACTCTTACTTATCAAAAGGACTACGATAGATCCCCTATACTTGTGGGTCATCAAGACTCTTTTCTGGCGCCGTTGCCTGGGAGTGTAGCGCCTTTGGTAGGTGGAATTTGGTAAGGAAAAATTTATATAGTGTGCTGAAATTTACTGTCACTTGTTACTATGGAAAGTAATCCTCTAAGGGGCTTGTTCGGGGTATCTTCACCCCGACCATTAGAGCAAAGAGTTGCTCCTCAACATACTGAACCTACTGAAAATGAAAATGTTCCCTTTGAATTTCCTTCGGGTATGATAGAAAAATTGCTAGCTAATCCTTTTACAGGAGATGGAACAAAGCATCCTGATGAGCACTTAATATATGTGAACAAAGTTTGTGGATTATTTAAGCTTGCAGGTATACCCGATGATGTTGCTAAGAAGAAGGTCTTCCCTTTATCTTTGAAGGGAGACACATTGACATGGTATAGGCTATGTGATGATACGAGGTCATGGAATTATAAAAGATTGAAATTGGAATTTCATCAAAAGTATTACCCTATGCATCTTGTTCATCGTGATCGCAATTATATATATAATTTTTGGCCTCGCGAAGGAGAAAGCATCGCTCAAGCTTGGGGGATGCTTAAATCAATGTTATATTCATGCCCCAATCATGAGCTCCCAAGAGTTACAATTATTCAAAACTTTTATGCTCGGCTTTCTGAAAACAATCGCACCATGCTCGATACTTCTTGTGCTAGCTCTTTTATGATGAAGACTATTGAATTTAAATGGGATTTATTCGATAGAATTAAACGCAACTCTGAAGATTGGGATCTCGACGAAGGTAAGGAGTCAGGTATGAAACCTAAGTTTGATTGTGTTAAATCTTTTATGGATACCGATATTTTCCGCAAGTTTAGCACTAAATATGGACTTGACTCTGAGATAGTAGCTTCTTTCTATGAATCTTTTGCTACTTATGTTGATCTCCCTAAGGAAAAGTGGTTTAAATATCATCCTCCCATAGAAGTAAAAGTAGCTACACCTATTAAAGTTAAAGAAAAGACTGTCACTTATGATGATCCTATTGTCCCTACTTCTTATGTTGAGAAACCACCTTTCCCTATTAGAATGAAGGATCATGCTAAAGCTTCAAATGTGGTTCATAAAAGCAATATTAGAACTTATACACCTCCTGAGCAAGTTAAAGTAGAACCTAATATTGCTATTGTTAAAGATCTCTTGTCCGATAATATTCATGAGCATGTTATTCAGTTCTGCGGTGAAACTGCTAGAATTGCTAAACCTTGTGCTAAAGATAAACATAGACCTGTGGTAGGCGTGCGTGTTATTTCTGTTAAAATAGGAGATCATTGTTATCATGGCTTATGTGATATGGGTGCTAGCGCTAGTGTTATACCTTATACCTTGTATAAAGAAATCAAGCATTAAATTGCACCTGCTGAGTTAGAAGATATTGATGTCACAATTAAACTTGCCAATAGAGATACTATTTCAGCTATGGGAATTGTTAGAGATGTTGAAGTCTTGTGTGGGAAAACTAAATATCCTGCTAATTTTCTTGTTCTTAGTTCCCCACAAGATAGCTTTTGTCCCGTTATATTTGGTAGACCCTTCTTGAATACTGTTAATGCTAAGATAGTACGTGAAAAGAATGTTGTTACTATTGGCTTGGATGATAAGACCCATGAGTTTATTTTCTAAATTTAGTAAACAACACCGTGAAGAAGAATTATCTAGTAAGGATGAAATTATTGGTCTTGCTTCTATTGCCGTACCTCCTAGTGATCCTTTAGAACAATATTTGCTAGACCATGAAAATGATATGTTTATGAATGAAAGAAGGGAAATAGATGAAGTATTCTTTAAACAGGAACCTATGCTGAAACACAATTTGCCTGTTGAAATTTTAGGGGATCCTCCTCCACCCAAGGGTGATCCCGTGTTTGAACTTAAAGTGTTGCTTGATAATCTTAAATATGCTTATCTTGATGAAAAAAAGATATATCCTGTTATTATTAGTGCTAACCTTTCAGAGCATGAAGAAGAAAGATTATTAAAAACTCTGAAGAAGCATCGTGCTGCTATGGGATATACTCTTGATGATCTTAAGGGCATTAGTCCCACTCTATGTCAACATAAAATAAATTTGGAAGCAGATGCTAAACCAGTTTGTGATCCTCAATGACGTCTGAATCCTAAAATGAAAGAAGTGGTAAGAAAAGAAATACTAAAGCTTCTATAGGCAGGTATAATTTATCCCGTTGCTGATAGTCAGTGGGTAAGTCCTGTCCATTGTGTCCCTAAGAAGGGAGGTATTACTGTCGTTCCTAATGATAAAGATGAATTGATTCCACAAAGAATTTTTACAAGTTATAGGATGGTAATTGATTTCCGCAAATTAAATAAGGCTACTAAGAAAGATCATTACCCCTTACCTTTTATCGATCAAATGCTAGAAAGATTATGCAAACATACACACTATTGCTTTCTAGATGGTTATTCTGGTTTCTCTCAAATACCGGTGTCGTCTAAAGATCAATCAAAAACTACTTTTACATGCCCTTTTGGTACTTTTGCTTATAGATGTATGCCTTTTGGTTTATGTAATGCACCTGCTACCTTTCAAAGATGCATGATGGCTATATTCTCTGACTTTTGTGAAAAGATTTGTGAGGTCTTCATGTACGACTTTTCCGTCTATGGATCCTCTTTTGATGATTGCTTGAGCAATCTTGATCGAGTTTTGCAGAGATGTGAAGAAACTAATCTTGTCTTGAATCAGGAAAAGTGCCACTTTATGGTTAATGAAGGTATTGTCTTGGGGCATAAAGTTTCTGAAAGAGGTATTGAAGTTGATAAAGCCAAGGTTGATGCTATTGAAAAGATGCCATGTCCCAAGGACATCAAAGGTATAAGAAGTTTCCTTGGTCACGCCGGATTTTATAAGAGGTTCATTAAGGACTTCTCAAAAATTTCTCGGCCTCTAACTAATTTAATACAAAAAGATATACCATTTGTCTTTGATGATGATTGTGTAGAAGCATTTGAAATACTTAGGAAAGCATTGATCTCTCCACCTGTTGTTCAGCCACCTGATTGGAATTTACCCTTTGAAATTATGTGTGATGCTAGTGATTATGCCGTAGGTGTTGTTCTAGGGCAAAGAGTTGATAATAAATTAAATGTTATCCATTATGCTAGTAAGACTCTAGACAATGCTCAAAGAAATTATGCTACTACTGAAAAGGAACTTTTAGCAGTTGTATTTGCTTGTGATAAGTTCAGACCTTATATTGTTGATTCTAAAGTAACTATTCACACTGATCATGCTGCTATTAAATACCTTATGGAGAAGAAAGGTGCTAAACCTAGACTTATTAGATGGGTTCTCCTGCTACAAGAATTTGATTTGCATATTGTTGATAGAAAGGGAGCTGAGAACCCCGTTGCAGACAACTTGTCTTCGTTAGAAAATTTCCTTGATGACCCACTACCTATTGATGATAGCTTTCCTGATGAACAGGAACAGATCCTATGCAAGTGTCATTCCAAAGCTTATGGAGGACACCACGCGGGAGACAGAACTGCACATAAGGTATTGCAATCTGGTTTTTATTGGCCTACTCTCTTCAAGGATGCCCGTAAGTTTGTCTTGTCTTGTGATTAATGTCAAAGAATTGGTAATATTAGTAGACATCAAGAAATGCCTATGAACTATTCACTTGTTATTAAACCATTTGATGTTTGGGGCTTTTATTATATGGGACCTTTTCCTACCTCTAATGGATATACACATATTTTAGTTGTTGTTGATTACGTTACTAAGTGGGTAGAAGCTATTCCAACTAGTAGTGATGATCATAACACCTCTATTAAAATGCTTAAAGAAGTTATTTTTCCGAGTTTGGAGTCCCTAGATACTTAATGACTGATGGTGGTTCACATTTTATTCATGGTGCTTTCCGTAAAATGCTTGCTAAATATGACGTTAATCATAGAATTGCATCACCTTATCACCCACAGTCTAGTGGTCAAGTAGAATTGAGTAATAGAGAACTCAGATTAATTTTGCAAAAGACTGTCAATAGGTCTAGGAAGAATTGATCTAAGAAACTTGATGATGCATTATGGGCCTATAGAACTGCATATAAAAATACAATGGGCATGTCTCCGTATAAAATGGTTTATGGAAAAGCATGTCACTTACCTCTCGAACTAGAACATAAGGCATATTGGGCTATTAAAGAGCTCAACTATGATTTCAAACTTGCCGGTGAGAAGAGGTTATTTGATATTAGCTCACTTGATGAATGGAGAACCCAAGCTTATGAAAATGCCAAGTTATTTAAAGAAAAAGTTAAAAGATGGCATGACAAAAGGATACAAAAGCGTGAGTTTAATGTAGGTGATTATGTATTGCTATACAACTCTCGTTTAAGATTTTTTGCAGGAAAACTTCTCTCTAAATGGGAAGGCCCCTACGTTATCGAGGAAGTCTATCATTCCGGTGCCATAAAATCAACAACTTTGAAGGCACAAACCCGAAGGTGGTAAACGGTCAAAGAATTAAACATTATATCTCAGGTAATCCCATAAATGTTGAAACCAATATTATTGAAACCGTAACCCCGGAGGAATACATAAGAGACACTTTCCAGAACGTTTCAGACTCTGAAAAGGAATAGGTATGTGGTACGGTAAGTAAACCGACTCCAAAACAATTTTAAGGCAATATTTCTCCGTTTTGGAATATTTAGAAAAATAGAAAAATAAGTAGCAGTCAGGGAAGGACACGAGGGCCCCACGAGGGTGGTGGGCGCGCCCTACCCCCAGGGCGCGCCCCCTACCTCGTGAGCACCTCGTGTGCCTTCCGGACTCCGTTTTCTTGCACGATACGTATTTTGGTCAGTAAAATTCATTATATATTCTCCCGAAGTTTTTGACTCCTGTATCATGCAAATATCCTCTGTTCTTGTTTCGAGCTGTCCCACTACAGATTAGATCAACATGTCGTCCCAGGATTCGGAAGGAGAAAGCTATCTGGATGATTACTTAGCAAATCCCAAGGTCTATGGAGATGTGGAACATGATGGCTGGACCACCACTACTAGGGAAAAGCCTAGCAGCAGCGCGGGTTTTGGGCCTATTAGTAGCGCGGGGGCCGGCGGTACTAATAAGGCGCTACAGCTAACGGATAGCAGTAGCGTGGGTGCCACCCGTGCTACTACTACATCCGTTAGTAGCGTGGGTAAAAACCCGCGCTACTACTAACCCGTTCTTTGAAAAATAAAATTGAATTTTTTTTATTTTTTTGCCCGAATTTTCAAATTTTTGAATTATTTTAACCTCTAATCTCTAATCACCCCTCATTGCTGCTCAATTTAATCTCTAATCACCCCTCATCATTCCAAATCTCTAGTCACCCATCCTCTCACTACTCCAGCCTGAGCACGCTTAACTTCCGGGCTCTTTCTCCCTCGATTCCAAGTCTGCACTTGTTGTTTTTCTGACAATAGTAAGATGTCAATCCTATTAACCCTCGGGAGTTTAACTTGAGCATGAAGTCACACATTTCACTGTTTGAGTTTAAAACTATTGTTCTAAAAAACAATAATTATTTAGTAACACTAATATTTCTTGAATAAGTAGTTTGACCATAGTTTGACCATAGTTTGACCATAGTTTGACCATAGTTTGACCAGATTTGACCAAAATTCCAAAAAACTGAAATAATTATTTAGTAACACTAATATTCTTGAATAATTATTTAGTAACACTAATCCTTCTTGAATAAGTAGTTTGACCATAGTTTGACTAGATTTTTTGACCAAAATTAAAAAAACTGAAATTTGAGCATAACTTTTTTTCCTTTTAAAATTTGAGGATTCTAAAAATTTGCAAACAGGTTGTAGGATCTAGATTTTCGTGCTGAACATTTTGATATATTATACTTTTTTCTGACATCGTATGCAAAAGTTATAGCCGTTTTACATTTTCCCTACACTTTTTTGCAAAACATGTCCAAATTTAAGTTTTTAAATTTTCCTAACTAGTAGATGTAGTAACATAACTACATCTACAAGGATTTTAATTTTTGAAGTTTTTATCATTTTATTTTGCTTTTTACAAAACCGAAAAGCCGATCCACGGGGGGGGGGGGGGGGTAGAGTTTTAAAATGGGACCTTTAGTAGTAGCGAGGGTTTCTACCCCTCGCTACTAGTATGGCATGCCCCGGAGGGGCACGGTTGAGACGTCTTAGTAGTAGCGAGGGGTAAAAACTTAGTAGTAGCGCGGGTTTATAACCCTCGCTACTACTATGGCATGGCCCAGGGGCACGATAGAGACCGCTTAGTAGTAGCGAGGGGTAAAAACCAGCGCTACTGCTATCAACTTAGTAGTAGCGAGGGTTAAAAACCCGCGCTACTACTATCGCATGTCCCCGGGGGCACGATAGAGACCGCTTAGTAGTAGCGAGGGTTAAAAACCAGCGCTACTGCTATCAACTTAGTAGTAGTGAGGTTTAAAAACCCGCGCTACTAGTAAGTAGCAGTAGCGAGGGGTATAAACCCGCGCTGCTAGTAAGCGTCTGTGTATAAGCTTTTCCCTAGTAGTGCACGGAGGAAGAAGAGGACTATGAACCCAAGGGGAAGGAGGAGATGAGCTCAGATGAAGATGAAGCCCCATTACCTCAACCTGGGGACATGCACGTCGAGTTTATCCCTTTTCGTCTCTTGCAGGAAAATAAGCAAGACCTATGCAAAAAGATATTAACCCTGGAGTGGGAGATTGATGATCTGAGGGATCAAAATGCCGTCCTCAAGCGTAAATTAAGGGAGAAGTCTATGCCATCAACTAAGTCAACGACACCTCCAACCTCTTCACCAACAAAGAAGGAGAAATAATCACATGGGTATGGGCACTCCCCTTGGCAACTGCCAAGCTTGGGGAAGGTGCCCCGGTATCGTATCACCATCACACTCCTATCATTACCGTTTTTCTTAGTTCAATCATATTAGTAGTATCTTGATCTAGTAGAATAAAGTTTTGTTGGAAATATGCCCTAGAGGCAATAATAAAATGATTATTATATTTCCTTGTTCATGATAATTGTCTTTTATTCATGCTATAATTGTGTTATCCGGAAATCATAATACATGTGTGAATAATTAGACACCAAGATGTCCCTAGTGAGCCTCTAGTTGACTAGCTCGTTGATCAATAGATAGTCATGGTTTCCTGACTCTGGACATGGGGATGTCATTGATAACGGGATCACATCATTAGGAGAATGATGTGATGGACAAGACCCAATCCTAAGCATAGCACAAGATCGTGTAGTTTGTTTTGCTAGAGCTTTTCAATGTCGAGTATCTTTTCCTTAGACCATGAGATCGTGTAACTCCCGGATACCGTAGGAGTGCTTTGGGTGTATCAAACGTCACAACGTAACTGGGTGACTATAAAGGTGCACTACAGGTATCTCCGAAAGTGTCTGTTGGGTTGACACGGATCGAGACTGGGATTTGTCACTCCGTATAACGGAGAGGTATCACAGGGCCCACTCAGTAATGCATCATCATAATGAGCTCAATGTGACCAAGCGTCTGGTCACGGGATCATGCATTACGGTACGAGTAAAGTGACTTGCCGGTAACGAGACTGAACGAGGTATTGGGATACCGATGATCGAGTCTCGGGCAAGTAACGTACCGATTGACAAAGGGAATCATATACGGGATTAATTGAATCCTCGACATCGTGGTTCGTCCGATGAGATCATCATGGAGCATGTGGGAGCCAACATGGGTATCCAGATCCCGCTGTTGGTTATTGCCCGAGAGCCGTCTCGGTCATGTCTGCATGTCTCCCGAACCCGTAGGGTCTACACACTTAAGGTTCGGTGACGCTAGGGTTGTAGGGATATGTATATGCAGTAACCCGAATATTGTTCGGAGTCCCGGATGAGATCCCGGACGTCACGAGGAGTTCCGGATTGGTCCGGAGGTAAAGAATTATATATAGGAAGTGCTATTTTGGCCATCGGGACAAGTTTCGGGGTTATCGGTATTGTACCGGGACCACCGGAGGGTCCCAGGGGGTCCGCCGGGTGGGGCCACCTGCCCTGGAGGGCCCCATGGGCTGAAGTGGGAAGGATCCAGCCCAAAGTGGGCTGGGGCGCCACTTCCCCAGGGCCCATGCGCGCCTAGGGTGGGGAAACCCTAAAGGGGGGCGCCCCCTTGCTTGGGTGGGGAAACCCTAGGGGGCTATATATATGAGGGGAGGGGAGGGGGCTGCTGTACCCTAAGCCCTGCGCCTCTCTCTCCCTCTCCAACACCTCCTCCTCCTCCATAGAGCTTGGCGAAGCCCTGCCGGAGTACTGCAGCTCCACCATCACCACGCCGTCGTGCTGCTGTTGGTGCCATCTTCCTCAACCTCTCCTTTGCCTTGCTGGATCAAGAAGAAGGAGACGTTACGCTGACCGTTCGTGTGTTGAACGCGGAGGTGCCGTCCGTTCGGCGCTGGTCATTGGTGATTCGGATCACGGCGAGTACGACTCCATCATCACCATCCCCTTGAACGCTTCCGCATCGCGATCTACAAAGTGGTATGTAGATGCAATCTCTCTCCCATGACTTGTTGCTTAGATGAACTCATAGATGGATCTTGGTGAAACCGTAGGAAAATTTTTAATTTTCTGCAACGTTCCCCAACAGTGGCATCATGAGCTAGGTCTATGCGTAGTTTCTATGCACGAGTAGAACACAAAGTAGTTGTGGACGTCGAATTGTCAATTCTTCTTGCCGTTACTAGTCCTATCTTGATTCAGCGGTATTGTGGGATGAAGCGGCCCGGACCAACCTTACACGTACGCTTACGTGAGACCGGTTCCACCGACTGACATGCACTAGTTGCATAAGGTGGCTGGCGGGTGTCTGTCTCTCCCACTTTAGTTGGATCGGATTCAATGAACAGGGTCCTTATGAAGGGTAAATAGAGATTGACAATTCACGTTGTGGTTTTAACGTAGGTAAGAAACGTTCTTGCTAGCAACCTATAACAGCCACGTAAAACTTGCAACAACAATTAGAGGACGTCTAACTTGTTTTTGCAGCAAGTGCTTTGTGATGTGATATGGCCAGAAGTTGTGATGAATCATGTATGTGATGTATGAGATGATCTTGTTATTGTAATAGGAATCACGACTTGCATGTCGATGAGTATGACAACCGGCAGGAGCCATAGGAGTTGTCTTTATTTATTTATGACATGCGTGTCAACTTAAATCGTCATGTAATTACTTTACTTTATTGCTAAAGCGTTAGCCATAGTAGTAGAAGTAATAGTTGACGTGACAACTTCATGAAGACACGATGATGGAGATCATGATGATGGAGATCATGGTGTCATGCCGGTGACGACGATGAACATGGCGCCCCGAAGATGGAGATCAAAGGAGCGAAATGATGTTGGCCATATCATGTCACTATTTGATTGCATGTGATGTTTATCATGTTTTTACATCTTATTTGCTGAGAACGACGGTAGCATAAATAAGATGATCCCTCATTAAAATATCAAAATTGTGTTCTCCCTAACTGTGCACCGTTGCTAAGGTTCGTCGTTCCGAAGCACCACATGATGATCGGGTGTGATAGGTCCTTACGTTCGCATACAACGGGTGTAAGCCAGATTTACACACGCAATACACTTAGGTTGGATTGACGAGCCTAGCATGTACAGACATGGCCTCGGAACACGGAGGACCGAAAGGTCGAACATGAGTCGTATAGAAGATACGATCAACATGGAGATGTTCACCGATGATGACTAGTCCGTCTCACGTGATGATCGGACATGGCCTAGTTGACTCGGATCATGTATCACTTAGATGACTAGAGGGATGTCAAATCTGAGTGGGAGTTCATTCATTAATTTGATTAGATGAACTTAATTATCATGAACTTAGTCTAAATCTTTACAATATGTCTTGTAGATCAAATGGCCCACGCTAATGTCACCCTCAACTTCAACGCGTTCCTAGAGAAAACCAAGCTGAAAGACGATGGCAGCAACTATTCGGACTGGGTCCGGAACCTGAGGATTATCCTCATAGCAGCCAAGAAAGATTATGTCCTAGATGCACCGCTAGGTGAAGCACCATTCCCAGCAAATCAGGGCGTTATGAACGCCCATCAGTCACGTGCTGATGATTACTCCCTCGTTCAGTGCGGCATGCTTTACAGCTTAGAACCGGGGCTCCAAAAGCGTTTTGAGCAACACGGAGCATATGAGATGTTCGAGGAGATGAAATTGATTTTCCAAGCTCATGCCCGGGTCAAGAGATATGATGTCTCCGACAAGTTCTTTAGCTGCAAGATGGAGGAAAATAGCTCTGTCAGTGTGTTGGGGAACGTTGCAGAAAATTAAAATTTTTCCTACGGTTTCACCAAGATCCATCTATGAGTTCATCTAGCAACGAGTCATGGGAGAGAGAGATTGCATCTACATACCACTTTGTAGATCGCAAGCGGAAGCGTTCAATGAACGGGGATGAAGTAGTCGTACACACCATGATCCAAATCACCAGAGATCCTAGCACCGAAAGCACGGCACCTCCGCGTTCAACACACGTACGGTCAGCGTAACGTCTCCTTCTTCTTGATCCAGCAAGGCAAAGGAGAGGTTGGGGAAGAAGACTCCAGCAGCAGCACGACGGCGTGGTGATGGTGGAGCCGCAGTACTCCGACAGGGCTTCGCCGAGCTCTACGGAGGAGGAGGATGTGTTGGAGAGGGAGAGGGAGGCGCCAGGGCAAAGGGTGTGCAGCCCCCTTCCCCTCCCCCTTTATATAACCCCTTGGGGGCGCGCCGGCCCTAGGAGATGGAATCTCCTAGGGGGGCGGCGACCAGGGAGGGGGACTTGCCCCCCAAGCAAGGGGGGCGCCCCCTTTAGGGTTTCCCCCCCCCCAACCCTAGGCGCATGGGCCCTTGGGGGGAGGCGCACCAGCCCACTATGGGCTGGTTCCCTCCCTCATACAGCCCATGGGGCCCTCCGGGATAGGTGGCCCCACCCGGTGGACCCCCCCGGGACCCTCCGGTGGTCCCGGTACAATACCGATAACCCCGAAACTTGTCCCGATGTCCGTATGATGACTTTCCATATATAAATATTTACCTCCGGACCATTCCGAAACTCCTCGTGACGTCCGGGATCTCATCCGGGACTCCGAACAACATTCGGGTTAGTGCATATACATATCTTCACAACCCTAGCGTCACCGAACCTTAAGTGTGTAGACCCTACGGGTTTGGGAGACATGCAGACATGACTGAGACGGCTCTCGGGAAATAACCAACAGCGGGATCTGGATACCCATGTTGGCTCCCACCTTCTCCACGATGATCTCATCGGATGAACCACGATGTCGAGGATTCAATTAATCCCGTATACGATTCCCTTTGTCAATCGGTATTTTACTTGCCCGAGATTCGATCGTCGGTATCCCAATACCTCGTTCAATCTCGTTACCGGCAAGTCACTTTTCTCGTACCGTAATGCATGATCCCGTGATCAAACACTTTGATCACATTGAGCTCATTATGATGATGCATTATCGAGAGGGCCCGGTGATACCTCTCCGTCAAGCGGAGTGACAAATCCCAGTCTCGATCCATGTCAACCCAACAGACACTTTCAGAGATACCCATAGTATACCTTTATAGTCACCCAGTTACGTTGTGACGTTTGGCACACCCAAAGCACTCCTACGGTATCCGGGAGTTACACGATCTCATGGTCTAAGGAAAGGATACTTGACATTGGAAAACTCTAGCAAACGAACTATGCGATCTTATGCTATGTTTAGGATTGGGTCTTGCCCATCACATCATTCTCCTAATGATGTGATCTCGTTATCAATGACATCCAATGTCCATAGTCAGGAAACCATGACTATCTGTCGATCAACGAGCTAGTCAACTAGAGGCTTACCAGGGACATATTGTTGTCTGTTATTCACACATGTATTACGATTTCTGGATAACACAATTATAGCACGAATAAAGACAATTATCATGAATAAGGAAATATAATAATAAGGCTTTTATTATTGCCTCTAGGGCATATTTCCAACAGTCTCCCACTTGCACTAGAGTCAATAATCTAGTTACATTGTGATGAATCGAACACCCATAGAGTTCTGGTGTTGATCATGTTTTGCCTTAGGGAGAGGTTTAGTCAACGGATCTGCGACATTCAGATCCGTGTGCACTTTACAAATTTCTATGTCTCCATCTTGAACATTTTCACGAATGGAGTTGAAGCGACGCTTGATGTGCCTGGTCTTCTTGTGAAACCTGGGCTCCTTTGCAAGTGCAATAGCTCCAGTGTTGTCACAGAAGAGCTTGATTGGCCCCGACGCATTGGGTATGACTCCGAGGTCGGTGATGAACTCCTTCACCCAAATTGCTTCATGTGCTGCCTCCGAGGCTGCCATGTACTCCGCTTCACATGTAGATCCCGCCACGACGCTTTGCTTGCAACTGCACCAGCTTACTGCCCCACCATTCAAAATATACACGTATCCGGTTTGTGACTTAGAGTCATCCAGATCTGTGTCGAAGCTAGCGTCGACGTAACCTTTTACGACGAGCTCTTCGTCACCTCCATAAACGAGAAACATTTCCTTGGTCCTTTTCAGGTACTTAAGGATATTCTTGACCGCTGTCCAGTGTTCCTTGCCGGGATTGCTTTGGTACCTTCCTACCAAACTTACGGCAAGGTTTACATCAGGTCTGGTACACAGCATGGCATACATAATAGAACCTATGGCTGAGGCATAGGGGATGACACTCATCTCTTATATATCTTCTGCCGTGGTCGGACATTGAGCTGAGCTCAATTTCACACCTTGTAACACAGGTAAGAACCCTTTCTTAGATTGATCCATATTGAACTTCTTCAATATTTTATCAAGGTATGTGCTTTGTGAAAGACCTATGAGGCGTCTCGATCTATCTCTATAGATCTTGATGCCTAATATATAAGCAGCTTCTCCAAGGTCCTTCATTGAAAAACTTTTATTCAAGTAGGCCTTAATGCTGTCCAAGATTTCTATATCATTTCCCATCAAAAGTATGTCGTCTACATATAATATGAGAAATGCTACAGAGCTCCCACTCACTTTCTTGTAAACACAGGCTTCTCCATAAGTCTGTGTAAACCCAAACGCTTTGATCATCTCATCAAAGTGAATGTTCCAACTCCGAGATGCTTGCACCAGCCCATAAATCGAGTGTTGGAGCTTGCACACCTTGTCAGCATTCTTAGGATCGACAAAACCTTCCGGCTGCATCATATACAATTCTTCCTTAAGGAAACCATTAAGGAATGCCGTTTTGACGTCCATTTGCCATATTTCATAATCGTAGAATGCGGCAATTGCTAACATGATTCGGACGGACTTCAGCTTCGCTACCGGTGAGAAAGTCTCATCGTAGTGAACCCCTTGAACTTGTCGATAACCCTTAGCAACAAGCCGAGCTTTATAGATGGTCACATTACCATCCGCGTCTGTCTTCTTCTTAAAGATCCATTTATTTTCTATGGCTCGCCGTTCAACGGGCAAGTCAGTCAAAGTCCATACTTCGTTTTCATACATGGATCCTATCTCAGATTTCATGGCTTCCAGCCATTTGTCGGAATCCGGGCCCGCCATTGCTTCCTCATAGTTCGAAGGTTCACCGTTGTCTAACAACATGATTTCCAAGACAGGGTTGCCGTACCACTCTGGTGCGGAACGTGTCCTTGTGGACCTTCGAATTTCAGTAGGAGCTTGATTAGAAGTATCTTGATCATCATCATTAATTTCCTTTCTAGTCGGTGCAGGCACCTCAGAAACGTTTTCCTGAGCTTCGCCATTTTCCGGTTCAAGAGGTAACACTTCATCAAGTTCTACTTTCCTCCCACTTACTTCTTTCGAGAGAAACTCTTTCTCCAGAAAGGATCCATTCTTGGCAACAAAGATCTTGCCTTCGGATCTGAGGTAGAAGGTATACCCAACAGTTTCTTTAGGGTATCCTATGAAGATGCATTTTTCCGACTTGGGTTCGAGCTTTTCAGGTTGAAGTTTCTTGACATAAGCATCGCATCCCCAAACTTTTAGAAACGACAGCTTAGGTTTCTTCCCAAACCATAATTCATACGGTGTCGTCTCAATGGATTTCGACGGAGCCCTATTTAAAGTGAATGCGGCAGTCTCTAAAGCATAGCCCCAAAAAGATAGCGGTAAATCGATAAGAGACATCATAGATCGCACCATATCTAATAGAGTGCGATTACGACGTTCGGACACACCATTACGCTGAGGTGTTCCAGGCGGCGTGAGTTGTGAAACTATTCCACATTTTCTTAAGTGTGTGCCAAATTCGTGACTCAAGTATTCTCCTCCATGATCTGATCGTAGAAACTTGATCCTTTTATCACGTTGATTTTCAACCTCACTCTAAAATTCTTTGAACTTTTCAAAGGTCTCAGATTTATGTTTCATTAAGTAGACATACCCATATCTACTCAAGTCATCAGTGAGGGTGAGAACATAACGATAGCCAGCGCGAGCCTCAACACTCATTGGACCGCACACATCGGTATGTATGATTTCCAATAAGTTGGTTGCTCGCTCCATTGTTCCTGAGAACGAAGTCTTGGTCATTTTACCCATGAGGCATGGTTCGCACGTGTCAAATGATTCATAATCAAGAGACTCTAAAAGTCCATCTGCATGGAGCTTCTTCATGCGTTTGACACCTATGTGACCAAGACGGCAGTGCCACAAATATGTGGGACTATTGTTATCAACTTTAACGCTTTTGGTATTCACACTATGAATATGTGTATCATCACGTACGAGATTCATCAAGAATAAACCATTAACCATCGGAGCATGACCATAAAACATATCTCTCATATAAATGGAACAACCATTATTCTCGGATTTAAATGAGTAGCCATCTCGAATTAAACGAGATCCAGACACAATGCTCATGCTCAAACTTGGCACTAAATAACAATTATTGAGGTTTAAAACTAATCCCGTAGGTAAATGTAGAGGCAGCGTGCCGACGGCGATCACATCGACCTTGGAACCATTCCCGACGCGCATCGTCACCTCGTCCTTCGCCAGTCTCCGTTTATTCCGCAGCTCCTGCTTTGAGTTACAAATGTGAGCAACTGCACCGGTATCAAATACCCAAGAGCTACTACGAGTACTGGTAAGGTACACATCAATTACATGTATATCACATATACCTTTGGTTTTGCCGGCCTTCTTGTCCGCTAAGTATTTGGGGCAGTTCCGCTTACAGTGACCACTTCCCTTGCAATAAAAACACTCAGTTTCGGGCTTGGGTCCATTCTTTGGCTTCTTCCCGGCAACTTGCTTACCGGGCGCGGCAACTTCCTTGCCGTCCTTCTTGAAGTTCTTTTTACCCTTGCCCTTCTTGAACTTAGTGGTTTTATTCACCATCAACACTTGATGCTCCTTCTTGATTTCTACCTCTGTTGATTTCAGCATAGCATATACCTCAGGAATGGTCTTTACCATCCCCTGCATATTGTAGTTCATCACAAAGCTCTTGTAGCTAGGTGGAAGCGACTGGAGGATTCTGTCAATGACCACTTCATCCGGGAGATTAACTTCCGGTTGAGTCAAGCGGTTGTGCAACCCAGACATTTTGAGTATGTGCTCACTGATAGAGCTATTTTCCTCCATCTTACAGCTAAAGAATTTGTTGGAGACCTCATATCTCTCGACCCGGGCATGAGCTTGGAAAACCATTTTCAGCTCTTCGAACATCTCATATGCTCCATGTCTCTCAAAACGCTTTTGGAGCCCCGGCTCTAAGCTGTAAAGCATGCCGCACTGAACGAGGGAGTAATCATCGCAGCGTGACTGCCAAGCGTTCATAACATCTTGTTCTGCAGGGAGAATAGGTGCATCACCCAGCGGTGCTCGTAGGACATAATCTTTCTTGGCAGCTATGAGGATGATCCTCAGGTTCCGGACCCAGTCCGTATAGTTGCTACCATCGTCTTTCAGCTTGGTTTTCTCTAGGAACGCGTTGAAGTTGAGGACTACGTTGGCCATTTGATCTACAAGACATATTGTAAAAATTTTAGACTAAGTTCATGATAATAAAGTTCATTTAATCAAATTATTTAATGAACTCCCACTTAGATAGACACCCCTCTTCTAGTCATCTAAGTATTACATGATCCGAGTCAACTAGGCCGTGTCCGATCATCACGTGAGACGGACTAGTCAACATCGGTGAACATCTTCATGTTGATCGTATCTTCTATACGACTCATACTCGACCTTTCGGTCTTCTGTGTTCAGAGGCCATGTCTGTACATGCTAGGCTCGTCAAGTCAACCTAAGTGTTTTGCGTGTGTAAATCTGTCTTACACCCGTTGTATGTGAACGTTAGAATCTATCACACCGATCATCACGTGGTGCTTCGAAACAACGAACTGTCGCAACGGTGCACAGTTAGGGGGAACACTTTCTTGAAATTATTATGAGGGATAATCTTATTTACTACCGTCGTTCTAAGTAAACAAGATGCAAAACATGATAAACATCACATGCAATCAAATAATAAACGTGACATGATATGGCCAATATCACATAGCTCCTTTGATCTCCATCTTGGGGCTCCATGATCATCTTGTCACCGGCTTGACACCATGATCTCCATCATCATGATCTCCATCATCGTGTCTCCATGAAGTTGCTCGCCAACTATTACTTCTACTACTATGGCTAACGCGTTTAGCAATGAAGTAAAGTAATTTACATGGCGTTTCTCAATGACACGCAGGTCATACAAAAAAATAAAGACAACTCCTATGGCTCCTGCCGGTGGTCATACTCATCGACATGCAAGTCGTGATTCCTATTACAATAGCATGAACATCTCATACATCACATATAGATCATTCATCATTCATCACAACTTTGGCCATATCATATCACAAAGCACTTGCTGCAAAAACAAGTTAGACGTCCTCTAATTGTTGTTGCAAGTTTTACGTGGCTGAATTAGGGTTCTAGCAAGAACGTTTTCTTACCTACGTAAAAGCCACAACGTGATTTGTCAACTTCTATTTACCCTTCATAAGGACCCTTTTCATCGAATCTGCTCCAACTAAAGTGGGAGAGACAGACACCCGCCAGCCACCTTATGCAACTAGTGCATGTTAGTCGGTGTAACCGGTCTCACGTAAGCGTACGTGTAAGGTTGGTCCGGGCCGCTTCATCCCACAATACTGCTGAAGCAAGATAAGACTAGTAGCGGCAAGAAGAGTTGACAACATCTACGCCCACAACAAATTGTGTTCTACTCGCGCAAGAAGAACTACGCATAGACCTAGTTCATGATGCCACTGTTGGGGAACGTTGCAGAAAATTAAAATTTTTCCTACGGTTTCACCAAGATCCATCTATGAGTTCATCTAGCAACGAGTCATGGGAGAGAGAGATTGCATCTACATACCACTTTGTAGATCGCGAGCGGAAGCGTTCAATGAACGGGGATGAAGTAGTCGTACACACCGTGATCCAAATCACCGGAGATCCTAGCACCGAAAGCACGGCACCTCCGCGCTCAACACACGTACGGTCAGCGTAACGTCTCCTTCTTCTTGATCCAGCAAGGCAAAGGAGAGGTTGGGGAAGAAGACTCCAGCAGCAGCACGACGGCGTGGTGATGGTGGAGCCGCAGTACTCCGACAAGGCTTCGCCGAGCTCTACGGAGGAGGAGGATGTGTTGGAGAGGGAGAGGGAGGCGCCAGGGCAAAGGGTGTGCAGCCCCCCTTCCCCTCCCCCCTTTATATAACCCCTTGGGGGGCGCCGGCCCTAGGAGATGGAATCTCCTAGGGGGGCGGCGGCCAGGGAGGGGGACTTGCCCCCCAAGCAAGGGGGGCGCCCCCTTTAGGGTTCCCCCCCCCCAACCCTAGGCGCATGGGCCCTTGGGGGGGAGGCGCACCAGCCCACTATGGGCTGGTTCCCTCCCTCATACATCCCATGGGGCCCTCCGGGATAGGTGGCCCCACCCGGTGGACCCCCCGGGACCCTCCGGTGGTCCCGGTACAATACCGATAACCCCGAAACGTGTCCTGATGTCCGTATGATGACTTTCCATATATAAATCTTTACCTCCGGACCATTCTGAAACTCCTCGTGACGTCCGGGATCTCATCCGGGACTCCGAACAACATTCGGGTTACTGCATATACATATCTTCACAACCCTAGCGTCACCGAACCTTAAGTGGGTAGACCCTACGGGTTCGGGAGACATGCAGACATGACTGAGACGGCTCTCGGGCAATAACCAACAGCGGGATCTGGATAACCATGTTGGCTCCCACATGCTCCACGATGATCTCATCGGATGAACCACGATGTCGAGGATTCAATTAATCCCGTATACGATTCCCTTTGTCAATCGGTATTTTACTTGCCCGAGATTCGATCGTCGGTATCCCAATACCTCGTTCAATCTCGTTACCGGCAAGTCACTTTTCTCGTACCGTAATGCATGATCCCGTGATCAAACACTTTGATCACATTGAGCTCATTATGATGATGCATTACCGAGAGGGCCCGGTGATACCTCTCCGTCAAGCGGAGTGACAAATCCCAGTCTCGATCCATGTCAACCCAACGGACACTTTCAGAGATACCCGTAGTATACCTTTATAGTCACCCAGTTACGTTGTGACGTTTGGCACACCCAAAGCACTCCTACGGTATCCGGGAGTTACACGATCTCATGGTCTAAGGAAAGGATACTTGACATTGGAAAACTCTAGCAAAAGAACTATGCGATCTTATGCTATGTTTAGGATTGGGTCTTGTCCATCACATCATTCTCCTAATGATGTGATCTCGTTATCAATGACATCCAATGTCCATAGTCAGGAAACCATGACTATCTGTCGATCAACGAGCTAGTCAACTAGAGGCTTACCAGGGACATATTGTTGTCTGTTATTCACACATGTATTACGATTTCCGGATAACACAATTATAGCACGAATAAAGACAATTATCATGAATAAGGAAATATAATAATAAGGCTTTTATTATTGCCTCTAGGGCATATTTCCAACACAGTGAACACATACTCAAGATGTCTGGGTTGCACAACCGCTTGACTCAGCTGGAAGTTAATCTCCCGGATGAGGCGGTCATTGACAGAATCCTTCAGTCGCTCCCACCTAGCTACAAGAGCTTCGTGATGAACTACAATATGCAGGGGATGGAAAAGACCATTCCCGAGTTGTATTCAATGCTGAAATCTGCAGAGGTGGAGATCAAAAAGGAACATCAAGTGTTGATGGTGAATAAAACCACTAAGTTCAAGAAAGGCAAGGGTAAGAAGAACTTCAAGAAGGACGGCAAGGAGGTTGCCGCGCCTGGTAAAACAGTTGCCAGGAAGAAGTCAAAGAATGGACCCAAACCTGAAACTGAGTGCTTTTATTGCAAGGGAAATGGTCACTGGAAGCGGAATTGCCCCCAAGTACTTAGCGGATAAGAAGGCCGGCAACACCAAAGGTATATTTGATATACATGTAATTGATGTGTACCTTACCAGTACTCGTAGTAACTCCTGGGTATTTGATACCGGTGCCGTTGCTCATATTTGTAACTCACAGCAGGAGTTGCGGAATAAACGGAGACTGGCGAAGGACGAGGTGACGATGCGCGTCGGGAATGGTTCCAGAGTCGATGTGATCGCCGTCGGCACGCTACCTCTACATTTACCTACGGGATTAGTTTTAAACCTCAATAATTGTTATTTAGTGCCTAGTTTGAGCATGAACATTGTATCTGGATCTCATTTAATTCGAGATGGCTACTCATTTAAATCCGAGAATAATGGTTGTTCTATTTATATGAGTGATATGTTTTATGGTCATGCTCCGATGGTCAATGGTTTATTCTTAATGGATCTCGTACGTGATACACATATTCATAGTGTTAATACCAAAAGATGTAAAGTTAATAATGATAGTCCCACATACTTGTGGCACTGCCGCCTTGGTCACATTGGTGTCAAGCGCATGAAGAAGCTCCATGCTGATGGACTTTTAGAGTCTCTCGATTATGAATCATTTGACACATGCGAACCATGCCTCATGGGCAAAATGACCAAGACTCCATTCTCAGGGACAATGGAGCGAGCAACCAACTTGTTGGAAATCATACATACAGATGTGTGTGGTCCAATGAGCGTTGAGGCTCGCGGAGGCTATCGTTATGTTCTCACTCTCACTGATGATTTGAGTAGATATGGGTATGTCTACTTAATGAAACACAAGTCTGAGACCTTTGAAAAGTTCAAGGAGTTTCAAATTGAGGTTGAGAATCAACGTGACAGGAAAATAAAGTTCTTACGATCAGATCGTGGGGGAGAATATTTAAGTCACGAGTTTGGCACATACTTAAGAAAATGTGGAATCGTTTCACAACTCACGCCGCCTGGAACACCTCAGCGTAACAGTGTGTCCGAACGTCGTAATCGCACTCTATTGGATATGGTGCGATCTATGATGTCTCTTACCGATCTACCGCTCTCATTTCGGGGCTATGCTTTAGAGACCGCCGCATTCACTTTAAATAGGGCTCCGTCAAAATCCGTTGAGACGACAACGTATGAATTATGGTTTGGAAAGAAACCTAAGTTGTCGTTCCTAAAAGTTTGGGGTTGCGATGCTTATGTCAAGAAACTTCAACCTGAAAATCTCGAACCCAAATCGGAAAAATGCGTCTTCATAGGATATCCCAAAGAAACAGTTGGGTATACCTTCTACCTCAGATCCGAAGGCAAGATCTTTGTTGCCAAGAACGGGTCCTTTCTAGAGAAAGAGTTTCTCGCGAAAGAAGTAAGTGGGAGGAAAGTAGAGCTTGATGGAGTACTACCTCTTGAAAATCAGAGTAGCGCAGCTCAAGAAAATGTTCCTGTGGTGCCTGCACCGATTCCAGAGGAGGTTAATGATGATGATCAAGATACTTCTGATCAAGCTCCTACTGAACTTCGTAGGTCCACGAGGACGTGTTCCGCACCAGAGTGGTACGGCAACCCTGTCCTGGAAATCATGTTGTTGGACAA
This sequence comes from Aegilops umbellulata, assembly GCA_032464435.1. Lineage (NCBI taxonomy): Eukaryota > Viridiplantae > Streptophyta > Magnoliopsida > Poales > Poaceae > Aegilops > Aegilops umbellulata. The sequence continues at coordinate 10,148,824 of CP136057.1, forward strand.
CGGTGAACCTTCGAACTATGAAGAGGCGATGGCGGGCCCAGATTCCGACAAATGGCTAGAAGCCATGAAATCCGAGATAGAATCCATGTATGAAAACAAAGTATGGACTTTGAATGACTTGCCCGATGGTCGGCGAGCCATTGAAAATAAATGGATCTTTAAGAAGAAGACAGACGCGGATGGTAATGTGACCATCTATAAGGCTCGACTTGTCGCTAAGGGTTATCGACAGGTTCAAGGGGTTGACTACGATGAGACTTTCTCACCCGTAGCGAAGCTGAAGTCCGTCCGAATCATGTTAGCAATTGCCGCATTCTATGATTATGAGATATGGCAAATGGACGTCAAAACGGCATTCCTTAATGGCTTTCTTAAGGAAGAATTGTATATGATGCAGCCGGAAGGTTTTGTCGATCCGAAGAATGCTAACAAAGTATGAAAGCTCCAGCGCTCTATCTATGGGCTGGTGCAAGCATCTCGGAGTTGGAACATTCGCTTTGATGAGATGATCAAAGCGTTTGGGTTTATGCAGACTTATGGAGAAGCCTGCGTTTACAAAAAAGTGAGTGGGAGCTCTGTAGCATTTCTCATATTATATGTAGATGACATACTATTGATGGGAAATGATATAGAATTCTTGGAAACAATAAAGGCCTATTTGAACAAGTGTTTTTCAATGAAGGACCTTGGAGAAGCTGCTTATATATTAGGCATCAAGATCTATAGAGATAGATCAAGACGCCTCATTGGTCTTTCACAGAGTACGTACCTTGACAAGATTTTGAAGAAGTTCAAAATGGATCAGTCCAAGAAGGGATTCTTGCCTGTATTGCAAGGTGTACGATTGAGCACGGCTCAATGCCCGACCACGGCAAAATATATAGAAGAGATGAGTGTCATCCCCTATGCCTCAGCCATAGGGTCTATTATGTATGCCATGCTGTGTACCAGACCTGATGTAAACCTTGCCGTAAGTTTGGTAGGTAGGTACCAAAGCAATCCCGGCAAGGAACACTGGACAGCGGTCAAAAACATCCTGAAGTACCTGAAAAGGACTAAGGATATGTTTCTCGTTTATGGAGGTGCCGAAGAGCTCGTCGTAAAGGGTTACGTCGACGCCAGCTTCGACACAGATCTGGATGACTCCAAGTCACAAACCGGATACGTGTATATTTTGAATGGAGGGGCAGTAAGCTGGTGCAGTTGCAAGCAAAGCATCATGGCGGGATCTACATGTGAAGCAGAGTATATGGCGGCCTCGGAGGCAGCACAAGAAGCAGTCTGGGTGAAGGAGTTCATAACCAACCTAGGAGTCATACCCAAGGCGTCGGACCCGATGACTCTCTTCTGTGACAACACTGGAGCAATTGCCCTTGCGAAGGAGCCCAGGTTTCACAGGAAGACCAGGCATATCAAGAGTCGCTTCAACTCCATTCATGAAAGTGTTCAAAATGGAGACATAGAGATTTGTAAAGTACATACGGACCTGAATGTGGCAGATCCGTTGAATAAACCTCTCCCTAGAGCAAAACATGATCAACACCAAAATTCCATGGATGTGCGATTCATCACAATGTAACTAGACTATTGTCTCTAGTGCAAGTGGGAGACTGTTGGAAATATGCCCTAGAGGCAATAATAAAATGATTATTATATTTCCTTGTTCATGATAATTGTCTTTTATTCATGCTATAATTGTGTTATCCGGAAATCATAATACATGTGTGAATAATTAGACACCAAGATGTCCCTAGTGAGCCTCTAGTTGACTAGCTCGTTGATCAATAGATAGTCATGGTTTCCTGACTCTGGACATGGGGATGTCATTGATAACGGGATCACATCATTAGGAGAATGATGTGATGGACAAGACCCAATCCTAAGCATAGCACAAGATCGTGTAGTTCGTTTTGCTAGAGCTTTTCAATGTCGAGTATCTTTTCCTTAGACCATGAGATCGTGTAACTCCCGGATACCGTAGGAGTGCTTTGGGTGTATCAAACGTCATAACGTAACTGGGTGACTATAAAGGTGCACTACAGGTATCTCCGAAAGTGTCTGTTGGGTTGACACGGATCGAGACTGGGATTTGTCACTCCGTATAACGGAGAGGTATCACAGGGCCCACTCAGTAATGCATCATCATAATGAGCTCAATGTGACCAAGCGTCTGGTCACGGGATCATGCATTACGGTACGAGTAAAGTGACTTGCCGGTAACGAGACTGAACGAGGTATTGGGATACCGATGATCGAGTCTCGGGCAAGTAACGTACCGATTGACAAAGGGAATCGTATACGGGATTAATTGAATCCTCGACATCGTGGTTCGTCCGATGAGATCATCGTGGAGCATGTGGGAGCCAACATGGGTATCCAGATCCCGCTGTTGGTTATTGCCCGAGAGCCGTCTCGGTCATGTCTGCATGTCTCCCGAACCCGTAGGGTCTACACACTTAAGGTTCGGTGACGCTAGGGTTGTAGGGATATGTATATGCAGTAACCCGAATATTGTTCGGAGTCCCGGATGAGATCCCGGACGTCACGAGGAGTTCCGGATTGGTCCGGAGGTAAAGAATTATATATAGGAAGTGCTATTTTGGCCATCGGGACAAGTTTCGGGGTTATCGGTATTGTACCGGGACCACCGGAGGGTCCCAGGGGGTCCGCCGGGTGGGGCCACCTGCCCTGGAGGGCCCCATGGGCTGAAGTGGGAAGGATCCAGCCCAAAGTGGGCTGGGGCGCCACTTCCCCAGGGCCCATGCGCGCCTAGGGTGGGGAAACCCTAAAGGGGGGCGCCCCCTTGCTTGGGGGCAAGCCCCCCACCCCTTGGCCACCGCCCCCCTAGGAGATTGCATCTCCTAGGGCCGGCGCCCCCCCCTAGGGGGCTATATATATGAGGGGAGGGGAGGGGGCTGCTGTACCCTAAGGCCTGCGCCTCCCTTTCCCTCTCCAACACCTCCTCCTCCTCCATAGAGCTTGGCGAAGCCCTGCCGGAGTACTGCAGCTCCACCATCACCACGCCGTCGTGCTGCTGTTGGTGCCATCTTCCTCAACCTCTCCTTTGCCTTGCTGGATCAAGAAGAAGGAGACGTTACGCTTACCGTACGTGTGTTGAACGCGGAGGTGCCGTCCGTTCGGCGCTGGTCATCGGTGATTCGGATCACGGCGAGTACGACTCCATCATCACCATCCCCTTGAACGCTTCCGCATCGCGATCTACAAAGTGGTATGTAGATGCAATCTCTCTCCCATGACTCGTTGCTTAGATGAACTCATAGATGGATCTTGGTGAAACCGTAGGAAAAATTTTAATTTTCTGCAACGTTCCCCAACAAGTTGATGGCATGATCTAGTTTTGAGTTTTGCTTTATGATCTCTCTATGTAATCGAGTCCGTGAGCTATATAATAAAGATTAGTGTTGAGTCAAGGGCTTGATTATTTTGCCATGATCTTGGGTGAATAAAAGAAAAGAAAGAAAAAAGGGATAAAAAGAAACAAAGAGTTCATATTGATCTTATTGAGAGTAATGACTTCACATAGAAAGAGTATGATGATTAGAAGTTTTTGGGAGTCGGCAGACATAGCTTTGGTCATCGTTGCAATTAATAGGAAGTAATAAGGAAAGAGAGGTTTCACATATAGATATATTATCATTGACATCTTTTATGATTGGGAGCACTCGTTAAAATATGACATGCTAAAAGAGTTGATGTTGGATAAGGAAGACAACATAATGAGTTGTGTTTTCTTATATCTGAGATAAAGTATGTTGTCAGGGATCCTACAACATGTTGAGCTTGCCTTTCCCCCTCTTGCTAGCCAAATTCTCAGCACCAAGTAGAGATACTACTTTGTGCTTCCAAATACCCTTAAACCAGTTTTGCCACGAGAGTCCACCATATCTACCTATGGATTGAGTAAGATCCATCAAGTAAGTTGTCATCTGTGCAAAACAATAAAAATTGCTCTAAATATGTATGATTGATTGGTGTGGGAGAAATAAGCTTTATACGATCTTGTGATGTGGAAGTAATAAAAGTGACGGACTGCATAATAAAGGTTCATATCACAAGGGGCAATATAAAGTGACGTTCTTTCGCATTGAGATTTTGTGCATCCAACCATAAAAGTGCATGGCAACCTCTGCTTCCCTCTGCGAAGGGCCTATCTGTTACTATTATCTTCTACCTTATGCAACAGTCATGGTGATTTTCACCTTTCCTTTTTCATTTTATCCTTTGGCAAGCACAACATGCTGGAAAGAGTCTGATATATGTACAAAATTGGATGTAGGGGAGCATGAGTTATTATTGTTGACATTACCCTTGAGGTAAAAAGTTGTGGGGCGAAACTATAAGCCCCTATCTTTCTCTGTGTCCGATTAAAACTCCGTAACCACAAGTATTGCGTGAGTGTTAGCAATTATGAAGGACTAGATGTTAGTTGAGTATGTGGACTTGCTTTTAAGCTCTGACATAGACTCTTTCTGATGTTATGATAAATTGCAATTGCTTCAATGACTGAGATTATAGTTTGTTGGTTCTCAATGAAGTTTCGGATTCATACTTTTGCATTGTGAATAGATCATCACTTGAACATAAGTAATCATATGACAATATCCTTATATGTTGCTGTTATGAGAATAATCATGATGCCTTCATGTCCATATTTTATTTTTTTATCGACACCTCTACCTCTAAACATGGGGACATATTTATTGTTATCGGCTTTCGCTTGAGGACAAGCGAGGTCTAAGCTTGGGGGAGTTGATACGTCCATTTTGCATCATGATTTTATATCGATATTTATTGCATTATGGAATGTTATTTCACGTTATGTCACAATACTTATGGCTATTCTCTCTTATTTTACAAGGTTTACATAAGGAGGGAGAATGCCGGCAGCTGGAATTCTGGGCTGGAAAAGGAGCAAATATTAGAGACCTATTTTGCACAACTCCAAAAGTCCTGAAACTCCACGGAATATCTTACAATAAATAATGAAAAATACCTGGCAGAGATGAAGGCCAGGGGGCCCAACCCTGTCCACGAGGGTGCCCCCCTACCTCGTGGGCCCCCTGGTGGCTCTCTGATGCCCATCTTCTGCTATATGAAGTCTTTCGTCGAGAAAAAATCAAGAAGCAACCTTTCAGGACGAAACTCCGCCGCCACGAGGCGGAACCGACGCGGAACCTTAGCAGAACCAATCTAGGGCTCCGGCAGAGCTGTTCTGCCGGGGACACTTCCCTTCGGAAGGGGGAAAACATCGCCATCGTCATCACCAACGCTCCTCTCATCGGGAGAGGGCAATCTCCATCAACATCTTCACCAGCACCATCTCATCTCCAAACCCTAGTTCATCTCTTGTATCCAATTCTGTCTCCAAGTCCGGGATTGGTGCTAGTAGGTTGCTAGTAGTGTTGATTACTCCTTGTAGTTGATCCTAGTTGGTTTATTTGGTGGAAGATCATATGTTCAGATCCTTTATGCATATTATTACCCCTCTGATTATGAACATGAATATGCTTTGTGAGTAGTTACATTTGTTCCTGAGAACAAGGGAGAAGTCTTGCTATTAGTAGTCATGTGATTTTGGTATTCGTTCGATATTTTGATGAGATGTATGTTGTCTAACCTCTAGTGGTGTTATGTGAACGTCAACTACATAACACTTCACCATTATTTGGGCCTAGAGGAAGGCACTGGGAAGTAGTAAGTAGATGATGGGTTGCTAGAGTGACAGAAGTTTAAACCCTAGTTTATGTGTTGCTTCGAAAGGGGCTGATTTGGATCCATATGTTTCATGCTATGTTTAGGTTTACCTTAATACTTTTGTTATAGTTGCGGATGCTTGCAATAGAGGTTAATCATAATTGGGATGTTTGTTCAAGTAAGAACAGCACCCAAGCATCGGTCCACCCACATATCAAATTATCAAAGTACCGAATGCGAATCGTATGAACGTGATGAAAACTAGCTTGACGATAATTCCCATGTGTCCTCGGGAGCGCTTTTCTCATTAGAAGAGTTTGTGCAGGCTTGTCCTTTGCTACAAAAAGGATTGGGCCACCTTGCTGCACTTTATTTACTTTTGTTACTTGTTGTTCGTTACGAATTATCCTATAACAAAACTATCTGTCACCACTTGTTTCAGTACTTGCAGAGAATACCTTACTGAAAACCGCTTATCATTTTCTTCTGCTCCTCGTTGGGTTCGACACTCTTACTTATCGAAAGGACTACGATAGATCCCCTATACTTGTGGGTCATCACTCCCTCCGCCGATGGCATGGTTGAGGGCTCCAAAGTTGAGGGTACCCGGTGGCCTGGGCGGGCGCATCCGCAAAGAAGAGGGGATGGGGATGGGGACGCGGCAGGAGTGGGGCACCGAGAGATGAGGCGAGAGTCCGTCTGGTGGCCTTTTATATCCGGAAAGGGCGGTATAGCGGTGTCACCGGATTGGACTCGAGGCTTCGAGAGACACAAGGAAAATATCTACGAACTCGCAGGACATGATACGAACAACCCGGAAGGCCCGGTCAAATTGCCAACCGCTTAAGAAAACACACCTGAAAACCGCTAAAGGCCCGAGATGGAAAAAGAGATACGATCGAAGGTATTACCATGCATCACACACGTCAAGTTCATAGGTGCTATTAAAAAGAGCTACTTATAGACAAGCAAAGAAGGACCCAAAACATAAATGTGTGCAAATATGAAACTCCAAACATGCAAAGGTGGACACATGCATGAATGCATGAGCCATGCAGCAGCACATGCAGCCCATACAACTGCCCATGCAGCTCTCACATGAGATAAAACCAGTCTATGCAGTCAAACCATCTTTTCACATGAGACACATGAGACAAGATAAGCCCATTCACCTCTAGAAGAAACATACACAGTCCAAGAGAGCTATATCCACTTCACGAAAACCATCGTGCACACGTATCGCTCAATCGGCAGGGGTAAAAAATATTTGATTCGTGCACTAATGAAGATTTTATCAATGTACTGCTTAAAATAAACTTGAATTGATGTAACCCCTTACAACAATCTTTTTATTTTCTTCATATGCGAGAAACATGTCGTCGGTACTTCACGGTATTTTCGTTGTTGTCCTATGATCAACAATTTGATCATTCTAGTAATTTTACTCAGAACTTACTCGGAGTGCTAGACATATCTGGTTGTTTACATACCACAAAATATATTTAACACAAGTGTGATTGAAATCATGTATTTCTCTCATCAGTATTTGCAGGATATCAATTTTGCTTAAAACACCTTCGATGTGAGTTCGACAAGAAACTCTTCTTACGTTTTTCATGCTAAACTGCTATAGTATCTTGTCAATATGTATTTTGAACAAGCCTGATTAGACACTACTATCTCCATATATCATTATGTCTAATACCAAGGCTATATTGCCTAAATGCTTTACTGAAAAACTAGTTTCAATAAAGTCTTAATTCATGTCAAGATATTTACATAATTTTCAATCAACAGTGTGCCATGCACACACAGTCAAGCCACGTGGTCTCCACAAACAGTGCCACCGTCACCTAGTCATTAACCACTGCTGGGCTTGCCACGTGGCACCACTTTGCCGTCTGCTCACTGTTTGGCTCTCGGCAAAAGGAGCGATTGTCAAGTATCATCCATTCCCCGAGTGTGTTTTGCACTTGTTATTGGCAACTGCCCATGTTTTCCGAGTAGCACCTATTGCCGAGTCTTCATGTCGGCTTACTTCGGCTTACTTCGGTTTGCCGAGTACCCGTGGTTTGGCTCTTGGCGAAGAGCCAGGCAATCAGCGCGCGTATGAGGAAATTCCAGCAGCGTGGTATTTAAACAGCCGGGTATTAACGCAGTGAAAAGGTGTTGTACCCGATTCCCCTAAAAACGGAAAAGGTGTTGTACCCGATTCTCCTCAAAAAAAGAAAAAAGACGATGTGCCCGATTAGACACCGATAATCCTACATCTACGTAGGCCTACAAACACTAACGTAACCTTCCTAACTAATTAACTTTGCCCCCCCCCCCCCCCCCCGATTTTCGGAAGGGTGGGCCGCTTCATCCTCCTTCGTCTAATCTGATTGGTCCATCTTGCACATTACGTAAAACACATACGTAGCCTTACGTGGGTGTAGCATTACCGGATTAGACACCATTGAGGTGTTGTACTCGGACTTGCTTATCTTGGAGTCTACGTAATCTTATGATATATAGTATTATAGTACTAATATAAAGGAGAGACGCCTTTCGGAAGCTACAGCAGAAGGGGCGAAAGATCCCGTGTTTGCAGCTGTCCTGCGAAATCGATCGCTAGTTTAGCTAGGTATATATATAAGCAGCCTGGTTTGGTCCAGCTTCCTAGGTGCGCTTACCTACGTCCAGCTTCCTAGGTATATATATAACCTTGCCAATCGACCAGGTTGATCAATGGCCGCCGCGCAGCAGCCCCGCCAAGACCGCTCCGTAGCCTCGGTGATGGTCCACGACCCCAAGGAGCTGGCTACCCTCTTCTACGAGCCCGATCTCCAGCATATCCTCTCCGGCCAACCCAGCGATGACGACGACTTCCCGCCGGTGCTGAGCTTCCCCAGGCCTGTCGTCCGCTTCAGGCATCTCTGCCGCGGCGAGGCTATGGCCATCGCATCCTCCGGCAACCTCGTCGTGACGGCCACCACCCAGGGACGTACTCTGATCTGCAACCGCGGCAGCACGGACGCCTCAGCCGGCCCCGACCAGCTCTTCACTAAGCTGTTCCAGGCACTTGCTCCCGCCGGAGACGGCATGTTCTTATCCATGCCCCTCTGCCCGAAGGCGGAGATTGATTCGGACCCGGACCGGACGGGAGCACAAGATCCCTGCTTCGAGCTCCTGCTCCGCCTCCCCAACGGCCCCTGGGCCTGGCATCTCATCCCGGACCCGCCGGGCCTCTCCGGCAAACCAGACATCACCGGCTACTTCGCCGACGCGGCGGGGGCGCACGTCTGGGTCTCCTTCAAGGACCAAGGAACTTTCTCCTTTGACGCGGCGCGCCGCCGGTGGCGCACGGAAGGCGCCTGGGAGCTGCCCCTCGCGGGCCTCTCGGTCCTGGTCTCTGATGCCATTCTGGGCGGCAGGAAGCTGCTCTTCGGCAAGTTGCGCGGCTGCGGGGATGAATATGAGCGACTGGCCGCCTGCGACATGGATGCCAGGCCGCCGGCGATCATCAAGTGCTGGAGCCTGGACGAGATATGCCCATCTACCCGGCCGCGGGCGTGGCCCCGTGGATAAGTTATACAACAGCGCCCAGCTTGCGTACCTTGGCGGCAGGCTGTGCATCACGATGCTTATCGAAAATAACCGCTGCAGTGGGTGGTCGGCGGAAAGGCCAAACCCACACCTACTCACCATCACCGCCGTGCATGTTAAGGTCACGCCAGAGCTTCAGCTCATCAAGCACAAATTTAGCTGCTACTCCATGCCACAAGACTCGCGAGCAGCTTGGGCACTCTAATTTACGACTAGATACTACTCCCTCCGTCCAAAATTGCTTGTCGTCCAAATGAATGTCTGTATACATATTTTATGCGACTAGGAGATATAGCAGCAACAAAAAATAAGTCATATTTAAGTATAGTTAGTATTGTTTGTGCAAAATACATTCACAACTTGTCTCATATATGTTTAGTCTTCACCAAGATAGATAAACATGTGTGTTGCCATGGAACAACAACATCGTCCCATTAATCTGACTTTCTGAAATACTTCGAATAATTTCTATCCGCAGCACATATTGACGCATGCATAAGCATACTCCTATGTCTACATATAAATAACTTATTGGATTTCCACGTTTTATATTAGTGGAAAACCTTGGGAATTTAATGATTTTTAAATTCAGTTAATTAACTTTCTCTCTTATTAGGCCAAAAATAATTGATTATGTGGAATGATACTCTGCTAGTTTCATCATATACAAAAGGGAAACGTCTGCGCGCGACGCGCCAGTGGAACACTCGGGCGATCGCTTTGACACGCTGGCTATTTTTGCTTTGGACAAAAATAGCCAAAAGAAAGGCAACACGTGTACCTTATCCTTTCCCTAACACCCGCATACACTCCTCCTTCCTCGCGATCATCCTAGGCAGCAAACTCTATGGATCCAGGCTGGCCTTCGGCTCCTGCCTCCCGTGCCATTCGCACGCCCATCAGGGCAACGCTGTCGTGCCGTTTTCATGCCCACGCTCTTCGCCATGGCCACGTCATCGTCCCATGGTGTGCGAGACGGAACCTAGCACCGGATACTGCGACCAACAGCCAAGCGATGTGACCAGCGACCGCTGGAGCTACCACCCAGAACAGCTTCCGCGTTTGTGACCACGGAGCTACTACGGGTGGCGGGGAGTGCTGGGGGCAAGAGTTCTAAAAGAAAGACGCAGATGCTGGTCGACGAAGCACTCCACAACAAAAGCTGCAACCAATGGCCTAGAGTGCTATAACCGGCGATGGGAAAGCTGTTAGACTGTATATTACATAGAGTTTCTGTATTTAATTAACTGTATATTGTATATGTACACTATTGTATCCTTATACTCCCTCCGTGCCAAATTACTTGTCGTGGTTTTAGTTTAAATTTGAACTAAAACCACGACGAGTAATTTAGAATAGAAGGAGTATATATATATGGTATCAACCTAGATTGGTCCTACTCCTATGTCTTCCGCTACCGCCCCAAGCCCGATCGCCGCCGCCGCCGGCTCTGTCCGTCCCTCCTTCGTCTGGGGCAATCTACGGTGATTCTGCGCCTACACCACTGGCGTCCTATGGCGCTTTCTACGCAGCGCCCGTGGTGCCGTACGCGGCTCCGCATGCGTCTCCAAATCAACAGATGCATGCAACGCCCGCAGTGCAGTACGTGGCTCCGCCCGCGATTTCGCCTGCAGCGCACTGTGCGGGTCCGTCCGCGATTCAGTCCACGGTGCCCTACGCGGGTCCAGCTGCGGCGCACTACGCAGCTCCGTCCGTGATTCGGGGGGTGTTTGTTTCTAGCAACTTTTTGATGTAGGAATTAGAAAAAATCCGTTTTAAAGACTTTTTAAGCAAACAGAAGGGACTACTAGGGACTAAAAGTTGCTTTTTGGGATAAAATAAAGAAGACTCTCAAGCGGTAATTGCCTTTGGCTCCTCGGTGCATATGCACCCATTGTCAAAATACACATTTCGAAAAGTTGAAAAATTCGGAACAAAAATCGCGCGTGTATATCCGGACATTTTATGTGCGTGCACAAGGTTTCAGTGAAAAACGTTTTTTGTGGCTTGTGTAAAAAAGACAATTTCTGATGCTTCATTCTTACTATTCACGAGGCATTTCTTTATCTTTTTTACACAAGCCACAAAAAACATCGTTTTTCACCGAAACCTTGTGAACGCACATAAAATGTCCAGATATACACGTGGGATTTTTATTCCGAATTTTTCAACTTTTCAAAATGTGTATTTCGACAATGGGTGCATATGCACCTAGGAGCCAAAACGCCGCTCTCTGCACCCATTGGCCCTCCCTGCACATGTTGCCCCGCCGCCCCATGATGTTGTTTGGTTGTTATTTTTCTGTATACTAGGGGTAACATGATTTTTTACATGTCATTTAATAACCTCTAAGGAGGGATTCGGGACTTTTTAGTCCCTGAAAACAAACAGGGAGGGACTTTTTAGGGACTAGTGACTTTTTAGTTGGGACTAGAGAAAGTCCTAGGACTTATGAACCAAACAAGGCCTCAGTCCGCGGTGCCCTACGCGGCTCCACTTGCGGCGCACTACCTTGGCCCGCCCGCGATTCCTCACAGCGCAGCATCCGCATTGTCTTCCGCTGCAGTGTCCATGACTCCCCTCCAGCGCTGCTGACGCGGCTCCCTTCAGCGCAACATCGTCGCCGGTCTATGGCGGGTATCCACCGGTTCCTCCGATCGCGTCATATCACGGGGCACCTGGTGGTGCTCCGCACAAGGGCTACTACACATCGCCCTATGCTGTTGCGCCGTCTCTGCCGGATTATGTCGCCGCTGCTGCGCCGTTCTACTTCGCGCACCTCATCTCGGTGAAACTCACGACGGATAACTATCTGTCGTGGTGTGCGCAGGTGTTGCCGCTCCTTCACAGCCGCTACCTGGAGGGTTACGTTGATGGTACACTACCGTGCCCTCCGCCGTATCATCCGGCGCGTCATGCGTGGGTGGCTCGGGATCAGGCCATCCTCTCGGCTATTCAGTCCTCTCTCACGGAGAGAGTCACGTCACCGGTCATCTTCATCGCTACGTCTCGGGACGCATGGACGGCGCTTCATACCAGTTTTTCTTCTCAGTCCCAGGCGCATGCCCATGCTATTCCCACTGCGCTTGGGGAGATGAAGTTTAATGACCTAACCGTCACAGACTACTTCAACAAGGTGACGAGTATGGCTGACACGCTTGCCTCCATCAGCAAGGCTCTTGGACCGGAGGAGTTCACCTCTTATGTGCTCAATGGACTGGGTGACGACTATGACAATTTGGTGGAGAATATCAATGATCGTGACACTCCCATCCAGCCGCGCGAGCTGTACGCGCGTCTCCTTGCCACGAAACAACGAATTCAGGCTCGCCGCTCTATGCCGAGTTTCCCCTCCGCCAATGCCGCAGCCTGTGGCAAGGGCAAGCCCTACAAACCATCACCTAGTGGCAAACCACTGTCGGCCGCGCCTAACTCGTGAAGCTCCACTACATCCGCGGGCGGCCGCATCTGTGTCTGTTGTCCCTCATGTGGTGCTCAGGTTCCTTGCCGGCTGTGTGGGCTTGATGATCACCTTGCATCTCGTTGTCATCGTTGCTTCAAGCAGGATTTCTTGGAGATCGGGAACAATGGCAAGGCTAATGAGATGCAGGCTGCCCTGGCAAGTCATGAGCAGGGCCACACTTCTTCCTATCTCGTTGATGCATCGTGGTACATGGACACGGGAGCTACCAATCACCCGACGAGTAAGATGTCAAGCTCTCTACACAGGAGCTGTACCGTGGACACGATCAATTTCGCACCGCTAATGGAGAAGGTATGTGTTGGAAATATGCCCTAGAGGCAATAATAAAAGCATTATTATTATATTTCCTTATTCATGATAATTGTCTTTATTCGTGCTATAATTGTGTTATCCGGAAATCGTAATACATGTGTGAATAACAGACAACAACATGTCCCTAGTAATCCTCTAGTTGACTAGCTCGTTAATTGATAGATAGTCATGGTTTCCTGACTATGGACATTGGATGTCATTGATAACGAGATCACATCATTAGGAGAATGATGTGATGGACAAGACCCAATCCTAAACATAGCATAAGATCGCTTAGTTCGTTTGCTAGAGTTTTCCAATGTCAAGTATCCTTTCCTTAGACCATGAGATCGTGTAACTCCCGGATACCGTAAGAGTGCTTTGGGTGTGCCAAACGTCACAACGTAACTGGGTGACTATAAAGGTATACTACGGGTATCTCTGAAAGTGTCTGTTGGGTTGACACAGATCGAGACTGGGATTTGTCACTCCGCTTGACGGAGAGGTATCACCGGGCCCTCTCGGTAATGCATCATCATAATGAGCTCAATGTGATCAAAGTGTTTGATCACGGGATCATGCATTACGGTACGAGAAAAGTGACTTGCCGATAACGAGATTGAACGAGGTATTGGGATACCGACGATCGAATCTCGGGCAAGTAAAATACCGATTGACAAAGGGAATCGTATACGGGATTAATTGAATCCTCGACATCGTGGTTCATACGATGAGATCATCGTGGAGCATGTGGGAGCCAACATGGGTATCCAGATCCCGCTGTTGGTTATTGCCCGAGAACCGTCTCGGTCATGTCTGCATGTCTCCCGAACCCGTAGGGTCTACACACTTAAGGTTCGGTGACGCTAGGGTTGTGAAGATATGTATATGCAGTAACCCGAATGTTGTTCGGAGTCCCGGATGAGATCCCGGACGTCACGAGGAGTTTCGGAATGGTCCGGAGGTAAAGATTTATATATGGGAAGTCATCATACGGACACCGGGAAGTTTCGGGGGCATATCGGTATTATACCGGGGCCACCGAAGGGGTTCTGGGGGTCCACCGGGAGGGGCCACCTCTCCCGGAGGGCCTCATGGGCTGTATGAGGAAGGGATCCAGTCCAAAGTGGGCTGGTGCGCCTCCCCCCCCCCAAGGGCCCATGCGCCTAGGGTTGGGGGAAACCCTGAGGGGGGCGCCCCCCTTGCTTGGGGGGCAAGCCTCCTCCCCTAGGCCGCCGCCCCCCCTCTAGATCCCATCTAGAGGGGCCGGCCCCCCTTGCTCCTTCCCCTATAAATAGAGGGGTGAGGGGAGGGTTGCGCACCCCTTGCCCTGGCGCCTCCCTCTCCCTCCCCAACACCTCCTCCTCCTCCGTTGAGCACGGCGTAGCCCTGCCGGAGTATTGTAGTTCCACCATCACCACGCCGTCGTGCTGCTGCTGGAGCCATCTTCCCCAACCTCTCCTTTGCCTTGCTGGATCAAGAAGAAGGAGACGTTACGCTGACCGTACATGTGTTGAACGCGGAGGTGCCGTGCTTTCGGTGCTAGGATCTCCGGTGATTTGGATCACGGTGTGTACGACTACTTCATCCCCGTTCGCTGAACGCTTCCGCTCGCGATCTACAAAGTGGTATGTAGATGCAATCTCTCTCTCCCATGGCTCGTTGCTAGATGAACTCATAGATGGATCTTGGTGAAACCGTAGGAAAAATTTTAATTTTCTGCAACGTTCCCCAACAGTATGCACATCTCACATATTGGTCGGGCTTCACTTCTCATTCGTCGATCTAAACAATTGCTTCTCCTTGATGTCCTTCGAGTTACCTCTGTTTCACTTAGTTTGCTTTCAGTTCATAAACTTACTCGTGATAATAATGTTCTTGCTAAATTTCATCATTTTCATTTTTTTGTTAAGGATCGGGACACGAGGGACGTACTCCTTAGAGGTCGACTGCGCAATAATGGTCTCTATGCACTTAATATGCCACCAGCTCCTAGTGCTTTCAGCGTTGTTCGTGTGTCTCCATCACATTAGCATGCACGCCTTGGTCATCCTGCCACTCCCATCGTTCGCCATGTACTTCACCGTCATGAGCTTCCAGTTGTGTCAAATAAACATGTTGATGCAGTTTGTGATGCCTGTCAGCAAGGCAAGTGTCATCAACTTCCTTTTTTTGAGTCGAGTTGTGTAGTCAATAAACCGCTTGAACTTGTGTTTTCGGATGTATGGGGCCATGCCCAAACGTCTGTTAGTGGTCATAATTACTATGTCATTCGAAGCGCATGTTGAGCGTCTGCTCAGTCACAAAATTATTCATGTGCAATCCAATTGTGGGGTGAGTATCACCACCCCAATGCATTCTTTAATAAGTTTGGAATTACATATCGTGTGTCTTGTCCTCATACACATATCAACAAAATGGTGCAGCTGAGCGTAAGCATCGCCATATAGTTGAGACTGGTCTTACTTTGCTTGCGCATGCCTCCGTTCCTTTCCGGTTTTGGAGTGATGAGTTTTCCACCGCATGCTTTCTCATTAACAGACTCCCTACATGACTTCGTCAGATGAAAACACCACTTGAACTCTTGCTGAATGAGATTCCTGATTATACGTTTCTCAAGTTCTTTGGGTGTGCGTGTTGGCCACATCTTCGTCCATATAACCAACGCAAGTTGGAGTTTTGGTCTAAACAGTATGTGTTTCTTGGTTATAGTTCTCTTCATAAAGGGTACAACTGTCTTCATGTTCCCTCTAACCGCGTCTACATCTCTCGTGATGTGGTGTTTGATGAGAATATTTTTCCTTTTTCTGCACTTCCGGTCAGCTCCACCACTCCCACTGCATCTGAGTCATCTGTTTTACCTTTGCCTAATCAATTTGTTGATGCTGCATATACCCCCTTGTTGCTACCTAACCATGGTGCAGGTACTGGACGAGGAGCACGCCTCGAGCTTCTGGATGAACAGCCGCTCGTGTCTCCTCGGATGTCCACCGAGCCCACTCGTGACGCTCCTCTGTCACCTGGCTTGCCGCCGGGGCTGGCTGAGCCGGGCCCTGCCACCTCGGTCCAGCATGGGGCTGGCCACGCGTTGGCCAAGCCGGTCAAGCTGTCATGCGCTTTTGGTCATCATCTTGTGCTTTTGATCTCCATCTCCAAAGCACCGTCATGATCTCCATCGTCACCGGCTTGACACCTTGATCTTCATCGTAGCGTCGTGGTCGTCTCGCCAACTATTGATTCTACAATTATCGCTAACGCATAGTGATAAAGTAAAGCAATTACATGGTGTTTGCGTTTCATGCGATAAAGCGACAACCATAAGGCTCCTGCCAGTTGCCGATAACTTTTACAAAACATGATCATCTCATACAATAACGTATATCACATCATGTCTTGACCATATCACATCACAACATGCCCTGCAAAAACAAGTTAGACATCCTCTACTTTGTTGTTGCAAGTTTTACGTGGCAGCTGCGGGCTTCTAGCAAGATCCGTTCTTACTTACTCATACAAAACCACAACGGTGATTTATCAAGTTTGTTGTTTTAACCTTCAACAAGGACCGGCCACAGTCAAATTTGATTCAACTAAAGTAGGAGAAACAGACACCCGCTAGCCACCTTTATGCAAAACTAGTTGCATGTCCGTCGGTGGAACCGGTCTCATGAACGTGGTCATGTAAGATTGGTCCGGGCCGCTTCATCCAACAATACCGCTGAATCAAAATAAGACGTTGGTGGTAAGCAGTATGACAATCACCGCCCACAACTCTTTGTGTTCTACTCGTGCATATCATCTACGCATAGACCTGGCTCGGATGCCACTGTTAGGAAACGTAGCATGCAATTTCAAAAATTTCCTACGCTCACGCAAGATCTATCTAGAAGATCATAGCAACGAGAGGGGAGACTGCGTCCACGTACCCTCGTAGACCGAAAGCGGAAGCGTTTGACAACGCGGTTGATATAGTCGAACTTCTTCTCGTTCTGATCGATCAAGTACCAAATGTACGGCACCTCTGAGTTCTGCACACGTTCAGCTCGATGACGTACCTCAAACTCTTGATCCAGCAAAGTGTCGAGGGAGAGTTCCGTCAGCATGACGGCATGGTGATGGTGATGGTGAAGTGATCCGTGCAGGGCTTCTCGCATATGCACTACGTGAATATGAACGGAGGCGTAAACTGTGGAGAGGGGCGCCGCACACGGCTAACAATGTTTGGTGTGTGTTAGAGGCGCCCCCCACCCCCGTATATAAAGGAGGGGGAGGGGAGGAGGCCGGCCCTAGGTGCACCCCAAGTAGGAGAAGTCCTACTTAGGCTCCTAGTAGGATTCGGCCCCCCTTCCTTTTATCAGAGGCGGAAAGGGGGAAGAAGAGAGAGAGGGAGAAGGAAAGGGGGCCCGCCCCCTCCCCCTATGTGGGCTGGTGTGCCTCCCTCCTATGGCCCATATGGCCCATATCTTCTAGGGGGGGGGGTCCGGTAACCCCCCTCCCCCCCCCCCCCCCCCCGGTACTCCGATATGTACCCGATACATTCAGGAACACTTTCGGTGTCTGAATACAATCATCCAATATATCAATCTTTACCTCTCGACCATTTCGAGACTACTCGTCATGTCCCTGGTCTCATCCGGGACTCCGAACAACATTCAGTCACCAAATCACATAACTCATATAATACAAGTCGTCATCGAACGTTAAGCGTGCGGACCCTACGGGTTTGAGAACTATGTAGACATGACCGAGACACTTCTCTGGTCAATAACCAAAAGCGGAACCTGGATGCTCATATTGGTTTCCACATATCCTACGAAGATCTTTATCGGTCAAACCGTAATGACAACATACGTTATTCCCTTTGTTATCGGGATGTTTACTTGCCCGAGATTCGATCGTCGGTATCTCTATACCTAGTTCAATCTCGTTACCGACAAGTCTCTTTACTCGTTCCGTAATGCATCATCCCGCAGCTAACTCATTAGTCACATTGCTTGCAAGGCTTATTATGATGTGCATTACCGAGAGGGCCCTGAGGTACCTCTCCGATACTCGGAGTGACAAATCCTAATCTCGATCTATGCCAACACAACAAACACCTTTGGAGATACCTGTAGAGCATCTTTATAATCACCCAGTTACGTTGTGACGTTTGGTAGCACACAAGGTATTCCTCCGGTATCCGGAGTTACATAATCTCATAGTCGAAGGAATATGTATTTGGCATGAAGAAAGCAATAGCAATAAAACTAAACAATCAATATGCTAAGCTAACGGGTGGGTCTTGTCCATCACATCATTCTCCTAATGATGTGATCCCGTTCATCAAATGACAACACATGTCTATGGTTAGGAAACTTAACCATCTTTAATTAACGAGCTAGTCTAGTAGAGGCTTACTAGGGACAAAGTGTTTTGTCTATGTATCCACACATGTATCAAGTTTTCGATTAATACAATTCTAGCATGAATAATAAAAATTTATCATGATATAAGGAAATATAAAATAACAACTTTAGTATTGCCTCTAGGGCATATTTCCTTCAGGCAGAAGCAGGCGCTCCCACCGGGGATGGTTTTGGTGGCTATAGCAACAAGATCAGATATGGAAGAAGTAGGATGGCCGTCGGATGTCAACCTAACGACTATGGTTGTCTAAATAGTTTGTTGACTTTTGTTTTTGACCATTAAATCGTTTTGTTTACTAAATGGAAAATGCCTTGCGCATGTTCGTCTTCGTGGGCCAACAAAGTCAAAGCTGTGGTGGACATGCAGCCCATTTATTTAATTTTTACAACCCATTTGATTTTGTTTTCAAATACGTCTATTTCTTTGGCTGGGTAAAAAATAGCTGATTTACTATTTCTAAGAATTTACAACGCATTAGATTTTTTTAATACACCTATTTACTGGGCTGAGTAAAATAATAATAGTGCGGACATGCAGCCCATTTATTTTTTCTAATAATTTACAACCAATTTGCTTTTAGTAGAAATAGACCCATTTAACCCCTAAAAAAAGAAATAGACCCATTTTCTTGGATGGGTGAAAAAACAATGTTGGTCTGGACAGAGCATTTCTTATAAAAAATTAATACTGAGCTAGGTATTTTATTAAAACAACTTAAGTTGAGCTTGGCATTCTTATCTAAAAATGGAACTAAGTTGTGCATTTTCTTAAAAAAAACATAGGCTGGGCTGCACTTATTTTAGGACAAATAAAATATAGACTAGCATGCATCTTTCAGACCAGTTGCATTGCTGATGTTCAACGAACAAGGCATGTGTAGTACAGTACAACTTCACATAGTAGCTACTCAGCCCACATTCAACGACGTCTGAAATGGCCGGAACAACGCTTGTGTACATCTTTTTAAAGTCACTTAGCTAAAAGAAAAGAGTAAGTACTGCATGAAAAAACAATCAAATAAAAAGTTTGTGCGAAGGCATCTGATTTTGTAGAAGAAGACTCCCCGACAATGCCTCCAAAAATTTCTTTGCTACCCCCGCAGGAGCCATTGGGTTTCCCCAAAGAGGAAGGGTGATGTAGATAACATCAAAGCTTTCCCTCAGTTCTGAATGAAGGTTTCTCGAACCATTAGGAGCTCTTGCACACAATGAAAATAAAATACGTACTTGCACCCAACGCGGCAAGAGGATTGTCAATCCTTCTCCTTGTGAGTTACATGGTCAAAGGCAAATAGTGACTGATAGTAGTAAAGTAAAAAAGCCAAAATAAAATAGAGAATTTTTTAGTAGTAATAAGTATTTATGGAGAATGGACCTAGGGCCATAGTCTCAATAGTGGCATTTCTCTTGAAAGAAGGCAAATGGCATGGTAGACCAATTACTATAGGGCAATTAACAAAATAGTTGCATTTATAAGTATGATCATTCATGGCCTAATATTGAATAGGAATTACGTCTCTGATAAGTAGACCGTTATCCAACTGCATCTACTACTATTAGTCCACCCTGAAGCCGCTATCCAACATGCGTCTCAAGGTATTAAGTTTACTAGAAGTAGAGCAACGCAGTATAGAAATAACGCAACAAGATTGAACCCACTACTACGCATCACTTCCTCTGAAGAACTACCCATCTATCTTAGCCAGAGAAGACAAATGATTCGGAAAGCATACATAACTACTAAATTATACATCAAAAGAAGGTTCAAAAGATTCAATAATACTCAATGAACAATCTAGTCATAAATCCACAATTCGTCGGATCCCAATAAACAAAGAATAAGGGAAATGTTATTGAAGATCAGAGAGAGAGAGAGAGAGAGAGAGAGAGAGAGAGAGAGAGAGAGAGAGAGCCATCTAGCTACTACTATGGACTCGTTGGTCCTAAAGGAACTACTCACACATCATCATGAAGGCAGCAAGCTTGATGAAGATAGCTCCTTCAATGGCGTGCCCTCCGATAGAGCTCCGAAATAAGGCTCCAAATGGGATTTCTTTGGAACAGGGGCATGCAGCGGTGATAAAACTCTTCTGGAGGTATAACACATGATCTTCGTAAGAATTTATGGCAGCTCAGGGGGCGCAGCCACCACCTGGCCTTGTGGGCCCCTCGTGGATCTTCTCAATATTTCCCGAAGCTTCTGGCGTTTCTTGTAGCCCAAATAAATCATGTTAAATTAGCAACGTATTTTGACCTCCGTAGACATTGATTTCATGCGAAACTGAAAACAAGCAGAAAACAGGAACTCACACTTGGCAATAAATTAATAGGTTAGTCTAGAAAATAATATAAATGGTATAAAATAATAATACAAATATGTACAAATAAACTTATTATAGCATTAAATAATAAAAAGTTATAGATATGTCTGAGACGTATTAGAACTCCTCCATTCCCAATCTTACTTTGTTCTACCGACCCATCCTTACTTTGTTCCATTGATCCAACATTCCTGATCATTATCTCCTCATTCGCATGGTTCACTTACACTTTATTTTCTACATTCAATTTACCAATCCATCGAAAAACGGTGTGCACGACGACGCCACGCATAGCAAGTGTGTACATGAGAGATTCCTCATCTTGGATGCCATCATCAGGATGGGTGGTTCCGCCATCAAATTCATCAAGGCCCCGTTCCAGGGTTCGGATCAAGCTGTTACTCCATGAGCGACTCCTCCCCGCGAGTAACCACAAGGTTGTCATCATCTTCGGCACCTTCAGCCAGGTAATGAACGCCATGGAGTTTCTCATAGAAAATTTACTCAGCCAATAACTCAGCCAGGTAGTACCTTCGTTTGCATCTCTTTATCTATCTATTCAGTTCAGTTGCATTTGTTGCATCTGTACACTGATTTACTTTTCTCCGATTAACCAGTTCGTCCTCTACTCGTAGGATGACAAGGCGACTGTCTCTCAGTATATTGTCGTGTCCGTAGTGTCTCAGCGATGTTCACTTCATATTCCATATATTTAGAATGCACCACTATATTATATTTAGAATAAACCTTTTACTTTGCCAAAGTTACCATTTACATTGTGTTCGTATGATCTTAATTAGTAAAACGTCTATTATATCTAGCAACCATCTAATATGTAGGTAACTATTAAGATTTGAAATTTTCATTATATAATATATTAACATTGGTTGCCAAAATTATAGTCTAAATAAATTTTAAGTATATTGTGACAGAGTTATTTCCTTTTTGACACATTTTTTTTTGTCTAACACATTTTTTGGCAAGTGAACAATGGAAAAGAACAGAAGCCAAGTGATTGTAGATCCATATGTGCCACTTGGATAATTACTAATATATGCTGGCATTCATATCTAGCTAAAATTTCTAAAGTATCATTCTAGAGAGCTACAAAGTTGATTGAGTTTTCTAGAATGCATGTTTGTCTCCTTCATGTCAAAATAAATAAAAGTGATAATTATTTCAAACCAAATAGAAAGATCTAGAATATGAATAAACGAGAATTGCGTGTTCAGATAAATATATCAGAACCTTTGCACTACCTAAGTACTTGTTTACTAGTTGTTATATGGCAAAATATGATGATTTGTTCTTCGGTTCATCAATTAGCTTGCATCCCATGCATACTTTACACTTAGTTTTAATTAGAATCATTCGACTCAGGACACATCAAGTGTGTTCAATTTTTTTTTGTTTGGCACACAATTTACATAGAGGTTCTTGCTTATACTTGGTAAAACAATATCACTTGTAACATGTACTAGTAGTCCTTTTTCACAATAATCATTTTTATGTTATACGAGGCAATGATTTCCATAGATTAAAGTACCAACATCTCACTCTGAATGGTGACTGGGTGCCAGTTTACTACATGATCCGTATGGACATTCAATACGTCCTAGAAGGGTTGCACATGTTTTGTTGCGCCATTGCTGTTGTTAAAAGGGTTGGGCATCCTTTGATGTGATGTTGGTGTGGTTGGGTTTTAATAATTTTTTAACTCCCACTATTTCAAAATATAAGGTGTATTAGTTTTTCAAAAAGTCAAAACTCATTAAGTTCCACCAAATTTGTAAACAAATATATATAGCCATATCAAATTAGTATCATTAGATTTATCATGAAATGAATTTCTATATTTTATTTATTTGTATTGCGAATGTTGATAATTTTATCTCTGAATTTTGTCAAAGACACCTTATATTTTGGTTGCGATGAAATATTTGGTTTGGCGAGTGGGGGAGATGATGGAGCATGTTTTCCTTTCATTTATAATCCACTGTTTTCGTGGGCATTTCACGTTGTGACTCTATGTTATCTTCTAATCAACCTTACTTACAAGAGAAATTTTATGCGCTGGTCGCTGTTTGTACTATATTGTTGCTAAAGTATCACATATTGGTGGTTTTTTTTTCTAGATGACGAGAGGATGTGGGGGATTGGTTATTTGTACAGGTCGGTTGCTGCTGGTTGATTTGAAAAAAAATCAATGATATGGTAGAAATCGTGAACCGGATTGAAAATTGAATAGCTCAATCAAATGAAAGAGCTCCAAAACTAAGGACCATAGTGAATTAATAGAATGGAACGAGAGAGCTCATTGAGAAATTGTTGACCTGGTCAAAATCGGTTGGTCCAATTTCAAATTTTAGACCTCAATTGCCCGCGAGGCCTTAAAAATTAGGGAGCATAGTGTATTAACTAGACTAGAAGCGTTGGTCCTGCTTTGTCGGTTGCTTGTGTTTTTGGGATTTCATAATTCTTTTTCTCCCTATGTTTCAAAATATAAGATGTATTAGTTTTGTGAAAAGTCAAACTCTTTAAGTTTGACCAAAGTTCTAGAGAAATACATCAATATCCTTAATATGAAAATTAAATCATTAGATTGATCATGAAATCAATTTTAATATTTTATTTATTTAGTATTGTGGGTGTCCATATTTCTAGCAAGTCTTTGGTCATCGATGATGGCATCATCACCGGCATTACCTTCGACACTAAAGCGGCTCGAGACAATTGTGTGGCCCTTCGCCAAAATGGAATATATTTCTGGACTGCTCTGCCTCCCCAAGTTGAAGAATGTGGAGCTCAACGGTGACAAGAACTTGAGGAGCACACCAATGATCCTGAATTTAAGCACAAGCCACGCCTTGGACAAGAAGATGGAGTTGCGATTGCTGTCTCAGCTCCATGAGCAACTGTTGGGCGTTTGCCTGACTCATGTGTCATTGAAGCCAAATTATTTGAGCCTTTTCTGTGTTTTCTTTGATTATCAGTACTCTCCATACTTGGACTCTTTCTGCGTGCCTGTTTGTGTGAGAGCTGCATGCTCTGCTTTGTAGAGTGCTACTGAATTTTATGCTTCGCTGTACTGTTTACTGCATGGTACTGCAGTGTACTATTACCTTGTCTTGTATTTGTTTTCATTTTCATGTAAGAAAACACGGAGTTTGTTGTGTTAACGTTTGAGTGAATTAGTTGGTCATTTATTATTATTACTGGTGAAAATTGGAGGTTCCGCATTGTCATTCAGAATTTTTTTCTGCCTCCTCTCCTGTCTAAGTGACAACTGTATGTAACACTGTCATTTTAAGTTGTTAGTTTGATATTCCATCAGAAGAAGCTAACACAATCTTCTGCTCCAGCGGGAACTCTGCAATGTTGCTTCTATTGCTGAACATCCTTCCATGGCAGAATGTCCGAGTCCTAGATCAGATTTGCCCGAGTCTCTGTGAATGTGCCATGGAAAAATGGTGGTCGTGTTTGTCAGCCATTGAATTGCTATACCAAATATAGTGCACGAGTTGCCCTTAGATTTATCGTTCCATGTTGAATCAGAGTATAGTCGTGTCTTTGATTAACCTGTACATTGCATAGTAAAGAATAGGTGATACAAATGCAATAATTCAGAAGGTGTCCTCCATCCTCTTTTTTGGGGGCAGAGAAACAGCAAGAAGGCGTCAGTTCAAGGCGAAGCTGCAGACAGGGAGGTCACAACTCTGAAAAATGGTAAGCTGTCTTCACCTAACACACCAGCAAAAAACACCCTACTCGAACTGAATTTTTGTAGCAGTTTCTGCTTTTCATTTTGAGGCAGAGATTAGCAGCAGGGAGAAGGAGAAGATCAAGGCACCGTTGGTTGAAATTTCCAGTCTGTTTGATTGAATCGCAGGAAGCTAGAGAAGAAGAGAACAAAGTACACATAGAAGATGAGGGAAACACTTGTATGACATCTCACATTAGGTGAGATCATAAGATAAACCTCAAAAATTCATATTTAGACATTTCAAAAAAAATCTGAAATTATTCGGCAACATCCCTGTGGGGTATGTCTACAACTCCGAAAAAATCAGCTCGAAACTCGATGTACATTTAGAGATTCAAAAAAGACAAATTCAAATGTGAATAGTGGCAGCTTTGACACTATTCACATCCGATTTTGTCTTTTTTATTTCTATTTATGTAGGTCGAATAAGGAGCTAAAACTTTTTGAGATTATACATCAAACATTGATGTGTGTCTATATTTTTTAAAATATTTGAACATGTATTTAAAAAATCAATTTAATTGATCTCACCTAACATGAGATTGTACACAAGTCTCCCCTGAGATGACGAGGAGTCGTACCGTCAAAGACGAAGACCAGACACCGGTCCAAAGGGGTCGTGCCTGACAAGAAAATCCTCGGCTTGAGGATCATTAAAGTTCACTTCCGCTTCGGTACAACCCCCCTAAATACATCAACGGAGGAGATCCCTCCATACCCCTTCATAATAAAGGGTAGGATTGTCCTTTTCAAACTCGTGACCTCTCGATTAACCGCAATCGTATCAATCAACTGGGACAACTAACACATCGTGCCTTTTTTAGTACTTTTTCCTTTTACCAATCAACGCTAAACAAGGGATCTCGCACCGCTAGCTCCCCAGTGTGCCCTTTTGGCCTGGCCCATGTACGGCGCGCTCGCTTTTTTTAATTTTGGTTTTCCTTTTTAGTTTTTTTTTCTTTTCCTTTTCCTAACCAATGCTAAATAATACGGAATTTCAAACCGTTCCAAAATTTGAAAAAATTGTACATTCTGTGATTTTTAAAAAAATGTTCACAAACACAGAAAATGTTGGTGTATTCGAAAACTGTTATGAAATTGAATAAATTTTCGCAAATTTAAACATTGATCACGTATTTTTTAAAATTCAGAAAATTTAAAAATATTCAGGAATTACAAAAAAATTCCTCGTTCAAAAAAGGTTAAATAATTTAAAAAATTCCCGTACAAAATAAAAAAGATGTTCATGAATTACAAAAATAGTTCCCCTAATTTTGAAAAAATGTTTGCTGATTGAAAACAAATATTCACGGGTTTAAAAGATGTTCAGAATTGCCAAACATGTATTCAAAATTGTAAAAAATGTTCATGAATTTGAAAAAAAATAACATTATCAGAAATTTTCACGAGTTTAAAAAATATTCATGATTCTAAAAAATTCCTCACGATTTGATAAAATATGTTCGCAAAAAATAAAAATAAAGGAAAGAACGAAAGATAAAAGAAAAAGGGCAAAGGAAAAGTAAAAGGAAAAAGGAAAAAAGAAAAAAGAATGAAAAGAAAAAGGAAAGAGTAAAAGCAAGAAAATTATGGAAAAACCAAAGGAAAAACGAAAAAATTGATGGGGAAGGAGTCTGAAACAGTTTGGCTCAATAAAAAATCAGTCGTTTTAGGATACGCGCTAGGTCACTAAAGTGCGACATATATGCCAAATAGCAGACGCCCTGAAAACACATAATGACTTTCTTGTTTGGTTTTTCTTTTGTTTTAGGTGGTAATTTCTTCGGTATTTACTTCTCGTTCTCTTTCTTTTTAAATTTCTTTTTTGCTTCATTATAAAATCATGATTTTTTTCATTACATTCATGAAACTTTCAAAGTCATGAACACTTTCCTAAATTTGTGAACTTCTTTAAAGATCCATGAACTTTTTCCGAATGCGTGAACCATTTTGCAAATGCATGATTTTTTTCAATCCACGAACTCTTTTCAACTTTTACGTTTTTTTATCAAAACTCATGATTTTTTTTTCGAATTCATGAGCTTATTTTAAAATTCCATAACTTTTTTTGAAATTTGCAAACTTTATTTTTCAAAATCAATAAAAAAATCCTAACCATGATTTATTTTCGAACATGCATGAAATGATCCCAACTTTTGCCAATAGTGGTGAGCATGCCCGTGGTAGGCATCCATGTCAGATTTGAACTAATTCCGACACAGTAGCGTCACGTCCAACCGTTTAACGGTCATTTTTCACCTAGAAAACTTCAGAAAATGCAAGATTTGTCGAAAAACGAAAACAACTTGGCACGGTGCCTTTAATTGATCATATAAGCTCATGAGAAAACTTTGGGTTATCGAAAGGATGCCAAAATGACGCGCACTTAAACAGACCCTTCATGCCTAACTGAACACCCCTCCATTGCACATGGTCTATTTTTAGACATGCAAGAAATAACCTCGACTTTTTCGAGCAAGTGGGCATGTCCATGGTAGGCATCCATGTCAGGTTAAAATGAATTCTGATACATTATGCAACTTGTGTCACGTCCGACCATTTATCGGGCTTTTTTCATTGAGAAAACTCTAGAAAATGCAAAGCTAGTCGAAAACCCAAATAACTTTGGATGATGCCTTGAATTTTTAATATAAGGCTATGAAAAAATGGAGCCAGTTCAAGGATGTCGAAAAACAACGTGCTCTCAAACGAAGCCTTCTAGCCTACTCGGACATCCTCCGTTGAACGTGGTCTAGTTTTGGACACTATTAAAAATGACGCTAACTTAAGTAGGTGGGCATGCCCATGGTGCAAATTGTTCACGTTTTTTCAAGAGAAGTTTCGATTTTTTTTTTCAGAAATTGTTTTACATATGAACGCTGTAGTGTGGTCCTTATATAGTTCGTGCTGTACAAAATCACAACCTGTGACTTATTCGTGTGGTAAGCAGCCTTCGCCAATAAACTTATTTGCATTTAAAAAAATTGCTCACATTTCCAGAAAATTCTTGGAAAAATAAAAAACCATGTTATATTCATAAATTATTTGCTATTTATGAAAAATATTCGGCATGTGCAAATTGTTCATGTTTTTTTCAAGAAAAGTTTCGATTTCTTTCCCAAATTGTTTTACATATGAGCGCTGTAGTGTGGTCCTTATATAATTCGTGCTGCACAAAATCACTAGGTGTGACTTGTTCGTGTGGCAATCAGCCTTCGCCAATAACCTGAGATCTCAAGTTCAATTCTTAGAGACTACTAGAGATAGAGACTGAAGAAATCCTTTTTCCGAATATATTTTTTCTACAAAAAACTGACCAGCCTAGGTTTTTTTTTAGGTGAAACTAGGGATTTTATTCAAAGTTCAACACAGAAGGAATACAAATGATATTCGGAAGGATCCCTAGCCACATGTGGCGACCCGCCGGGAGCGACGACGCTGCCTTAGCCAAAGCATGCGCCTCAAAGTTCGACTCCCTCCTCTCAAAACATAAGCTAATTTTAACAAAATCATTCGCCCTCTCATTAATCTCTCTAAGCAGAAAGGCATACGAGGAACTAGCCCCTTGCTTGATATCTGTGACGACTTGCAAGCAATCCGATGCTACTATCGCATGTGAAATATTGAGATCCCTTGCCAGAACAAGAGCTTCGTTGCATGCGTGGGCTTCTAGGCTTGGTGCATCGACCAGTCCATCAAAAACAATTGCCGAAGATCCCAAATAATTTCCCAGTCTATCCCTGCAAACTGCCGCTGCCGCCCCTGTGGTTCCTCGACGAGAGATAGCGCCATCCACATTTATCTTCACACACGCCTCATCATCAGGTGGCCGCCATCTTGCTGGCCTTTGCTGGACAGCCAGGTTTGTAATCGTCGTTCTTCCAAGGTTTGCCACTTCAAGTTCATCGAGATATCGATTGACGAAACTGAACGTTGAAATGAAACTGACTAGCCTAGGTGCGCGAGAAGTGACGGACCTGACTTAAAAGTCCGGCCCAAGAGCGGGAGAACAGACACAGAAAGCCTCGTACAGGGAGCCACTAGTTAACGAGCGCTTTTTCGGGAGCCTCGCAACAATCAGCGCCACTTGGCGCACTTTCAGCCATTCGCCACATGTCGCGCTCTGCGCGCTTCCTCCGGATTTTGTTTTTGTATTTTATTTTTTCGCACGCATTTTCGGCTATTTAAACGATTTTTTTTCGACATTTTGGTTTTTCACCGGTCTTCCTTAGCTTTTCGATCAATTTTTTTTCGAAATTTTCTTTTTGCGCGAAAAAACATTTTTTTCTTTCGCGAGAGGCACGGTTTTGCTTTCGCAAGAGTCACGGTCGTGCCTCTCGGAAACGAAAAAAACGCGTTTTTTATTTTTTTTTCATTTTGCGAGAGTCACGGTTTTGCTTCCACGAGAGCCACGGTTGTGCTTTCGCGAGAGTCACGGCCGTGCCTCTCGGAAACGAAATAAAAAAATGCGTTTTTTGTTTTTTCCTTTCGCAAGAGCCACGGTTTTGCTTCCGCAAGAGGCACAGTTGTGCTTTCGCGAGAGTCAAGGCCGTGCCTCTCGGAAACGAAAAAAACGCGTTTTCTGTTTTATTTTCTTTCGCGAGAGTCGCGGTTTTGTTTCCGCGAGAGGCACGAGTGTGCTTTCGCGAGTCACGGCCGTGCCTCCTCGAAAACGAAAAAAAACGTGTTTTCTCTTCTTTTTATTCCTTCCGCGAGAGTCACGATTTTTCTTCCGTGAGAGGCACGGTTGTAATTTCGTGAGAGGCACGGGCGTGCCTCTTTCGGAAAGGAAAAAAAATCTGTCCTCCCGGTTCAGTTTTTCGGCCGGCTTTTTCGTGAAAAAAAAATATTCGTCAAAACCTATCAACACGGGATCTAGTTTTGAAGATCTTGACACGAGGAATCCAGCGGTGAAAGCGGTTTGAGATTTGGACGGACGGTTTGAGAGATAAAATGTTTTGAATAAACGGATCTACGAAAAAAGGGAAAACTCTGAGGTTGCGACGCGCCGCTTTTCGCAACCAGGGGAGTTGGAGTGATCTTTGCAACGAGTACATTTCGCTCGTACAGAGGGGTCTTTGTACAACGTACACATTCAAAAGTGAGTATATTGTGTGAAAGGTCCGTACTATCCTTTATATGTTTTATGAGGGGGATGTACCGAAGCGGAAGCGGTTTCTTATTGGTTTAATGGTGATGATGCTTCATGAATAAGAGGGGTGCCTTTAGTTCTTTTTAACACGAAAAGGGATCCACAAGGATCCCAAAATTTTATTCATAAATAGTGAACATAGCACATATTACACAGCCAGGCACACAAGAAACTTGGAATTACACACATGTCCCTGGACTCTGAGGAAAGGACCTCGAATTAGGATGAAGAAACGTGATCGGGTCATCAACTTCTGCTCAGCCTCCACCTCATCGTCGCCGGGGACGGACGAAGCCACTTTGGGGCGACGAGGCTTGCATAACAAGAAGTTATGTCCAACGATCGGATGTTGAACTGCCTTCCTTTCGACATCTTGGCCGAGAGGAAAACGGTTGGCCGCCCTTCAGCCCGAAGATGCAGGAGCAAGGCGGCGGCCTACTACCATCTACGAGTGCAGGCGTCTTAGCTCCCACCGTGTTGACCATCGCTGATGAGCTCGACCTCGATCTGAGAGTCCCAGCCCACCACTTCCTCCTCGCTGGAGATCCACCGCCATAATGACTTCAACAACAAAAACACAAGCCGATCAAGAACATGTCATTTCGTTTAATTTTTTTTCTTTTCGTTCTTTTTTCTAAAGGAACATGGCAATATTGGAGCTTATTAAAGGAGCCATTGCAGGCAGATACCAGAGCAACAACTGACCATCAGCTACCACCAGGATCACCGCCACCGAACGCCACCAACCGCTGCTCGCCTGCGACGACGACGATCTCCTCATCAGCATAGTGCTAGTCGTTGGCATAAAGCCCAAATCCCCTAAGAAAAACTTATATCTAGAAGTACTATCTACAACAGAGCACCGAGCACCTCCCCCGTCTCCTTTCCAACCGGCATAGCCAACGGCAAAGGACCGGGATTGGGCCGGGCTCGCGCCCCCTGTATCGCCTCTCTTGAACAGTAGAGAAGGGAGGAGAAGGAACGAGAGAGTTTATT
Source organism: Aegilops umbellulata (assembly GCA_032464435.1). Lineage (NCBI taxonomy): Eukaryota > Viridiplantae > Streptophyta > Magnoliopsida > Poales > Poaceae > Aegilops > Aegilops umbellulata. Next base: position 10,179,542 of record CP136057.1, read on the forward strand.
GGGTAGGGCGCCACTCTAGATTCTTCATTGGGTCGAGCCTTGCCAATGGTGTGCTAGTGGCGTGCGCAACTGGATGATCACTGCATATAATCTGTGTCATATTTATAACGTGCGAGGCGCAACGCACACCACTAATAATGGATTATCAGTTACGCTCACTGTCTCGCAAAACGTGATTGCTCTTTTGGCAAGTTACCAGTGCAGTAGTGGGGCGTGCCGGCCGCCAACAAAGAGAAACTCTTTAAAACCCAACCTTTTCCCACTGGCACACATCACCATCTCTAATGGTTGCTGCACGATTGTGATGAATTGTTGACATTTTTTCTTATAAACCTAGTTGGACCTGCCCATTGTACTACAAGAAAATTAGGGATTCTCAAAGGGACTCCATGGAATTTTTAGAGGATTTTTTGATCCTACATGCATCATTTGATTTACAGGATTGGAATTTAAATTGAAGGATTCCAAAACGTGTGAAAACTTGTTTTACTCAAAACGTGTGAAAAAGAAGTAGGAGCAATTTTTTTTGCTAAAAAGAAAGAAAAGAAAAGGTTTCGCTCGACCCGACCCCTCTCGCTCCCATCCCCTTCTCCGATCTTCTCCCCTACGCCGCCGCCGCCGCCGCCTCGGCTTCGCAGGCGCCGCCCGGTTAGCCCTCGCGCTCCTCTGCCCGAGCCCGACGCCCCGGTCCTCCTCCTCCTCCTCCCCCGGCCAACCTCCACCGGCGTCCCCTCCGGCCGGCGCGCGTTTCCTCGTGCCCCAGCCGCAGCGGCCGCGGCTCGTCCGCACCCCCTCCGGGCAGCCTACACCGGCGTCTCCTCCTGCCCCGGCCCGGCAGCCCGCGGCACCTTCGCCCGCTCTCCTCCTCCGGCCGACCTCCATCGGCGCCCGCGCACAAGGTTCGTTCCTTCAATTTGGGGGATAGGGTAAACAGACATCGAGGCCGGTTCTCTCTGGCTTGGGTCAAAACTAGGTCTAGCAGTAAGAGCGACCGACTCTTAAGTTGTAGAGAAACAGAGTGTAGGCGACAGAGATATTAGGAAAAAGGAAAGGGAAGTGGGTACTGTACTATAATTAGAAAATGCAAATGATTAAATCAGATAAGTAAACATGATAAATACTGTATCAATCAGAGAAGTAGACATGATAAATACTGCGAATTATCATTTTTTCTGTCCCATTAATCCTGTTAACCTTCTCGTGTGGGTGCACACTAGCTCTGCTTGATTGGATTGCAATGGATATTATTATGTTACCGTCCCCGTATGTTTATTTGCTATACAGAGGCTCATTTTTAATCGAGGAGTTGGGTGCTTGGCTGATGCAGGAATAGGTGCTTGGATTGTACCAGACAGAAGGAAATTGGGAAAATGAGTAAGCCTGAGAACATGTTCTCACTTCTTAATCTGGATGGCGAAGATGATGCAGGGAATGATAGCAAAGTGACCCAAACATCTTCTACCAGTGTAGAAGAAACTGCTGCGAGCAAACCTGGTTTGTACTCTATTTCTTCTAGGATGAAGCACCAAAGTATTGGATCACACTAGATGGATTATTATTCTTTCTTTTTTTGCATGGAGAATCGATTGCATAACTCATTATTATCCCTGCAATTTCAGTTGAAGCAGTTACTTCCTTTGTAGTTTGCCTCAGTTCACTGGGCCTATTTTGACTCGTAAGGAACAGGTTAATGCTTAACTACTATCACCAAGAACATAACTGCCTTATGGTGTGATAATATCTCTCTGGGCTCACGAGATGTTCTGTTTTGTGGCCATTGACTGTTTAATTTCCTGTTGTGGTTATTCTGAAAAGATGAGATGTATTGTATTTCTGTTTTGTAATTTATCCATGCTTGCTTGGGTCGTCATGTCACATTTTGGATGGTGGCTATTTTTCTAAAGAAGCTTGTCGGGTGGTTCGATGATATACTATCCATCCCATCATCTAAGCGTGCATCTGCAACATTTGCAAATGTGAACAATAATCTGTGTGCCATGACCACACCTGGTTATGCCACCGCTGGATGCGTCGTGCCTGGGTATGCCACTGTCATGGGTAAAGGCATAGCATGATAAACCCAGCTGCTGCTCATTGAGGCCGGAGCAGCAGTTGGCCCTGAAACCAAATTGGAACAAATTAGGTAACTACGTACCCTCATGACAGGGGACTGGGGGAGAGTTCCCATTGTCGCAAGAGGTCATACCGCCACCGTTCAATGCAATGGATCAATTTTGCCGCCGTTTCTTGTTGGGGCCTCCCCTACAGTTCTCTGAAAATAGTTTTAACTAGATTGTAGTGTGACATATTTGCTCAAGCGTATTCACCAGCATACTGATCACATTTTCAATCTGGCCTATGGTTTACCCTTTCTTTTAGATTTTGTCTTGAGGGTACACATGGCTACATGGAAATCCTTCGACAGAAACAGGGTTATACTCCCTCTGTCCCAAAATAAGTGACTCAACTTTGTACTAAAGTTGGTATAAAGTTGAGTCACTTATTTTGGGATGGAGTACATGTTTATGTTCGATAACGTTTCTGGTTCCTACTCACCCTATAGTCACTAATGGGGTTGTAAACTGTGTTTACTGTTTACCATGCAGATAAAGCTGTGCAAAATGACACAACTGTAGTAAGCAATAATGGAGGAGCTCTTGCATCATCTTCTGGTGGTTACAGGATGCCTTTAGTGTGGATAGACCTGGAAATGACTGGTAAATTATTCAGTTACCACAACTTGTTTTATATTATTAATACATAGGAGAATTTATTTTCGATGTTGCACCTTCATTTACTTGTTTATTCATAACAATTTGTGTTGTTTTATTCTGCCTCGGAATAATTAATTTTCTGCTCAGACTTTTGTATGTTTGTGACTATTAAAAATTTGCACCTATGAAATAATAGTTCAGAGTGCTGATGATGTAAATTTGTGACATGGGCACTTACAAATCACAGCCCCAATTATTTGTAACCTGCTAATGAGGGGAAATGTGTGGTACCAGTAGCCCAGTAGGAAGTTAAGTTTGAATCGTAATACTGAAAATGGAAGGGTATGAAGTCATAGAGTAGTTCTGGAAGCCTTCTGAAATATATCAGTGTCTTCTGGTAGATTATCTTTACTCGGACGCAATCCATTGGCTAGCATAGCTAGTTCTTAGCTACTCATTCTTTTATTTTGGGAAGGGTTCTCTACTTTCTTTTAGTGGCAAAAAATGGAGTCACATCTGGTTTAATTTGTAGTCAATGGTCGAACTAGCTGGCTCATGGTGAAACAAACATATTTCAAATTACTGATACACAACTTTAGTTAACCAAGCTATAATCTGGGATTCAACTGAACAAAATTAAAAAACACAGATTTTTTATCTCCAATGCCCCGAACAACTTGTTGCGTTGGTCTGAAACATCGAAGGGTATTTCTTATCCTGGAAGTTTGATGATGATTGCTAAATACCTTGATCTCTGATCTGATGATAGTTGCTACTGCTGTGAATTTATTCAATTTATAACTTCGAAAGATTTTTTCAATTGATAGGCAAATCAAATTTAGTTTTGGAATTTATTCCTTTTTTTGTTACCTTTATCTTATGCATAAAATTATGACTAACTGGCACACTCATACTGGATTGTGTAGGTTTGGATATTTCGAAAGATCGGATATTGGAGATAGCTTGCATTGTAACAGATGGTAAACTTACAAAACAAATAGAGGTGGCTGTTGAAATCATATACCTTTAGTTCGTTCTACATAGATCGTGTACAATATCATGGTGTTCGTGTAACTAGTGCTGCTTACAGGAATATTCGAGAACACCCGTGAATTACTCTGGTTTTCTGTAGATTTTTTTTTTTACTAATTCTGTTCCTCGCAGCTGCGTTACATAAACTGCAGTTTGGAAAAAAAAATCTTATCTGGCCAATCTAGACAGTACTCCCTCTGTTCCACAATACAAGTCCAAACCCACCCTTTGCTCAGACCTGAATATAAGAAGTATTTAATGGCAAATGGAGTGCTGATGATCCATGTGCAATATAATATCTGTAATAGCACAAATATTTAATGTCAAAATCAGTACACTAGTTTTCTACTTATCATGTCAATAAGCTCAATAGTGCTTCATCTCAGTGTAGAATAACTTGTCTGTCATCATCTCATCGGGAAGTTCAACATCGTTGTCATTTTGCAGGGTCCTAACTTGGTTATAAGTCAGAGCAAAGCTTGCTTAGATAATATGAATGAATGGTGTAAAACCCATCATGCATCTAGTGGTAAATAATCTTTATTTTCCAAATAACATTTCTTATTGGGTGTTGTTGTCTGAATATAAATCTGATGACCTGAACTTATTTAGGATTGACAGAGAGGGTACTGCAGAGTGAGATTTCTGAGGGTGACGCAGAGAAACAAGTATGTTGTCTGATTTTTATGGTTATCGTCACATTTTTCTGAAAATTTGGTTGCAAACATGGTGTTACAGTATTCACAACTGATTCCATAATCTTGTTCATTTATCTGTCTGTTGCACTTTAACCTCTGGCTACTTCAGAACTCTCTTTGAGTGCCATTTGCTATTCAAAATCTCTACAGTTTACATAACTTTATTTTCATGTGCTCTTTTAATTCATTACATACTTGCCGTCTTACATCATGGCATTATCATGAGAACCAACAGTTTTGACATGATTTAAGTTGATCATTATAGATTGTTTTCTTTCTTACTACCTCTGTATCAAAATATAAGATGCTTTTGTAGTTCAATTTGAACTGCGAAAACGTCCTATATTTTGGTACGGAGGGAGTATTCATTAATACAAAAAATATTTCTGATTAACGCTAGTATGCTACATTTGATCATTAAATATTTTCCTGTAAAATGTTGAATTGCCTATTGCCATTTTATTTTTATTTAGGAAATTACCAGTGGATGCCCCCAATTGTGAACTTGCTGTACCTTTCAATTTTGTAACACTGCAGTTGTTACTTGTGATATGTCACATACATATATCTAACAAATCAATCCTGCAATCCCAAACCTCTCCTTTTAGCAAAAAAATTGCATAGGTTGCAAAAACTCTGATCCACACGTAGGTGGCGATTCACCTATATTCAAAATGCATTTTCCCACTCCAAAATGTTGCAAAAAGTTTATATGTTAGCTTGCAAAAATGTCTTACGTTATGGGACGGAGGGAGCAAAACATATAAACTTTTTGCAACATTTTGGAGTGGGAAAATGCATTAACATAGTTAGCAAAAACGTCTTATATTGTGGGACGGAGGGAGTAGATGGATATCATGCTGTAACATTTATGCTTGCAAGGTTTCTTGCAAAAATATGACCAAATACATCCCGCGCAAAGGAAAAGTAACAAACAGATTGGTATAGTCATAGTATACCAGTCACTGTTCAAGCTACACCAAGTTTTGCAAGTGTAAATGTTACAGCATGATCTATATCAGTATATCCGTGAATGTTGTTGTAGTTCTTACTTCTCAAGCTCTTAAGTTTCATTCTCTGAATAAGGCTTCTGCTTCACCAATTGATACAGCAGTGCCTTTGCACATCTAAGAATGATATGTCATACAGTTTTTAATCATTTATGCACTGTAAACCAGTACATGTTGATGCCTTGCTACAAAAAATAAAATAGCCAAAGGTTTCTAATAGAAGTTTCTATTGGCCTATTTGCAGGTGTTAGACTTCCTCATGAAGCATGTAGGTTCAGACACTCCATCAATAGCTGGGAATTCAGTTTACGTAGATTTACTATTTCTAAAGGTCAGTAAAGAATGCCTTTTAGGATTGATATGCTGTAACTAGGATTGATATACTGTCACACAGACAGGAATATTCATACAGCTAGGATTAAGGAAAGACATTTGTTTTCCATGAACACACGACTGGTCACTGTTACAAATATTTTTATCCTCCAGCAGGATTAACAGTTTCAGTAAAAAGAACACCTGTCGATGCCAACTTATATTTCTTGTCAACTAAATTTCCATCCCTTTTTTTTTTGAATTCAAGCTTTTGATTTTTGTTTGAGTAAAGTAAAAGAAGTCAGCAATCTCAGGATTGTTTGGTCAATATTCTCATTTCAAAATTTGAAAATCCAAGTAATTCGGTTTGGTTTTTCCAAATGCGGGGAGGCTCCTTGCCTCAGGGTGAAAAAGGCTCATTCAAAATTGCTTCCATAATGGTCTAATTCAATTCAGAAAATAAATTGAGTTGATTTTCTTGTGTTATTTATTCGGCTTGTTATATATCAGCTCATTAAGTCAATAGAAAAAAATATAGTGTGAACTATATGGTATTAGATCAAACTGCCTTATTTGGGACAGTGCTTGATAATAGTTTGCTACACTGATATCTATATCTTCCGCATTTATTGTCGTGCAAAATAATTTGTTTATTCCTTGTTACATAATACATACACAATGTGTTAATTTTTCCTTCGCGAGGACATCTTTTTTCCAGTTTAAACATGATGTATTCCTTTAGCTTTTGGTGGATGATAAATAATACATTTGCTTTTTTTTTCCTAAGCAGAAGTATATGCCACGGCTTGCGGCCATCTTCTCTCACGTGATTGTTGATGTGAGCAGTATCATGGCTTTGTGCACCCGGTGGTACCCTAAAGGTAAACTAAATTGTGGAATGCTGATTTCTTTATTGTTATGCTTGCTTGTTGCCAATTTGTTCCTGTCCATCCTATTGATCCATTTGCTATTTGCACTTGTTTCAATCGTGGTCCCTCAAGTGCTACTCGTACATCTGTTTGAAATGATATGAGTAATTTCTGATTTTGTTGAAGAGTACTAAAATAATTTCAGCAGTTAAACAAAGCCTTGTATTCTTGATATTCCTGCTATATTCAAGCACCAGTATGTTGTACATTGAGAGTTTGTACGGAAATATGGAACAAAAAAAAATCGCCTATATTCTATGGTACCCACTGGCTTTGGAGCAAGCAATGGTAGTAGTGGTGTGGTCATTGCTGACTCATTAGCCTTGTGCTAACATATGTTTACATTCTCGACCAGTAGGGTTAGTTTAACTCTTGAGACCTTTCATGATGTGGCCGAGATCTAACCGTGTGTTTGTTTGTCATCATCATTCGCAGAAAGGAAGCAAACTCCTAGGAAAGGAAAAAGTCACAGGGCGATGGACGATATCAAAGAGAGCATCGCCGAACTGAAATACTACAAGGGCAACATCTTCAAACCACAGAAATCTAAAAAGTAGCCTTTTTCAAAGGCGGATATAGATGGGGTATAATGGATATGTCACAGTAAGTTGATCATCGAATGAGTGGCTAGCCCGGATTAGAGAGGAAATTCCAGGCCAAGTTGTCCATGCCTCGCTCCGAGGCGAGCTTGTCGTATTCCGTATCTCCTAACGTGTTGATCAATGTCTGGATATCCACCTATGACATATTCTTACTTCTCAGTCTCACCCCTGAAGCTGAAACCTGCAAAGGCCGTTTGATCTGCAGCACTTGAACTGTATCAGTGAATTGTTCCGTCTAAACTGAAGTATTGCAGCACTTGTTATATATTTCCTGTCGTAAAATACATGATAGAAGAAGATTGTGTATGATCATGTTGAATTATAATACGCGATGGAAGAAGACTCTTAACCCGTGAAAACTCCAGACCACATGGTGCTCCGCTGGATCCTGCCGTCCTCGCATAGTATAGCAAAAGTATTTCAATGTATTTGCAGTTTTGTGCAGCATATGAATAAAACACTTGTATCTTTGCATATAAATAAATAAACATCTCGTAATTCAGGTCAAAAACTTTGACTGTTGTTTTGTCCAGCAAAATATATGTTATGGGTTTGGGGAAAAAACGTTGGGCTCTCACCTTCTGTACCAGGTCGACGAACCGAAAGGCCCCCTTCCTTGCAAGTTGCAATAGTTTGTATCGGCACGAGTCAACTTCATATGCGTACAAAATGTGAGGAAATCAATGATTTTGATCGATGAGAATCGAATGTTCTGTTTTGTTTTGTGATGTGAGCGTTCCTTGGAATCTGTTCATTGCTGACGCATTGGGCTAACATGTTTACATTCTTGAGTACTATATGCGTTTTAACATTGACTTCTTTCATGGTAAACTAGCCGTTGAGACTTTACCTTGTGTTTCCTTCTCATCGTCATTCGCAAAAAGGAAACAAACTCATAGGGAAAGGAAAAAAGTCACAGGACAGTATGGATGATATCAAAGAGAGCATCACCGAATTGAATTACCACAAAGAAACAATCTTCAAATTGGAGAGTAACTAGTAGCCGTTTTTCAAAGCGTAGCGGATACTTTGCCGATAGTTGAGCATCGAATGGATAGCTAGGATTGGAGAGTAAGAAAATTCGATAAAGGACACTTCTATTTGAACTCATAATGTAGCATCAAGAGGATATACAACATAATGAGTATATGCCCGACATCTACATGACTTAAATGCACACATCCAACACGAACTGACGTGCACAATAGAAAAAAAACACGCTAGCAACATTGAAGTCGTATGACATCAAAACTATGTCTATGGCGTGGAGGGTTGAGGTCCTATCCATATACATGTGGCGCCACCCACGTAGGGTTAGAAACCTCCACAGTACAACTTGAAAAATTAAATAGTCAATGGTTTCTAAAAACCTCTGTGGACTATGTACTATTTTCCAGGTGTGAACATTTCAACCAATCACAAAGTTCACCATTTCACTGGCAACTTGGACACTGAAAACGGAGACTTTGTGGTACAACCACTCACTGTGAGGGTATAGCCATCTAGTACCAACCCATTGAGGATGGCCTCGGCCTCATCCGGCCTGTCCACCGCCACCATTGCTATGGTAACACGTCCCATCCTAGGTGAGGCCATCTCGGCAGTGGAAACTTCACCATGCTTGGTAAAGAAGCGGTGCAACAAAGAGCTATCCATGTTTGGAGGCAAGTTCTGCACGACGAAACTGAAGAAGGGTTCTTTGGACCGTTCCGATGGCATCTCCTTGAGGATAGAGAGCTATTTGCCTTTGGAGCCTCCAGCCTTTCTCTAATTGCCTGAACTAAAACAAGCTAGGTTATGGACCATGCCACTTGATGATGCCAAACACACATGCGCGCGTGCGCGCCTAGCTAAGTGAGTCGACGTTCCAGCATAATAATAATCATCATTTACGAAGTATAGGAAATGATCTTCTAGTTGGTGTTGAAAACAGTCAAATATGTTTTTGAGAAGGGGAATAAATATAGAGGATTAGCTTCTGATTTGTCACATATTCCACAAGGACAACATGCGCTCAACCTTACCGAAAAAGGGTTTCCCCCGCTTTGTATTCCAAAGCAACGAACACCATACCCATAGCATTGCTGGGGCGAGCAGCACAACAAGCCCAAAAGAAAAGAAGAAATAAATGCCAACAACAGCAGTTCGACAAAGCATGGATGAACCGCCACCGCTGCGCTCTCCGGAGACAAACCACCACCGCCCGAGGCTCCGATCTGCCGCGTACCAAGCGGCACCTTCAAGAAGGAATGCGACGCCGACGACGTTGCAGCCCGGACGAGTCCTAGGGTTTCCCCCGGTACGCGGAGGGAAGTGGAGGATGGCTACCACCGACACCCTCCAAGAAGGAAAGGTGGCACCCGTCGGTGTCACCGCATCGGAGCCGGCCGAACCGGCAAGGATTTCTCCCGCACACCAACTCCACCACCCAACCGGAGCCGACCAGCCAAACCACCGCCCAACACCATGCGCCATCGCGGTTGCGCCGCCACCCAAGCTGTCTCACTACGAGCACCAACACGAGGCCAAGAAGACCGGAGAGAAGAGCCAGGCGACAGGAGCAGCAACACCAAGGCCGAGCGGGAGGGAACCACCTCCTCCGCCGTCGTGCGAGAGGCCCGCGCCTCTGGCACAGTCGCGGTTGCCGTCCGGACACGGCAGCGGGGCAAAACAGGCCACCCCTGGCCCGGCCAGGCCCGCAACGGGCCTGCTAAGCCCCGCTGGCCATGCTGCAGCAGGCTGGCGCCGGCACCGCCAGCACCTCGCCGCTCAGTGTTGTTCCCCTGCCTCCCGGAAGACTCGCCACGGGTTAGCCCCGCCGCCGGCCCGCCCAGGCCCAGATGGGGCCCGTAGGGCCCAGATCTGGGCCGAGCGCCGCCGCCAGGACCCACCGCTGCGCCGCCCCGCCGCCAACGATGCCGCCGCCGTCCAGCGGCCCGCCCGCCGCGCCAGGGAACCCCGCCGCCACCCGGTCTGTCGCCGCCTAGGAGCACCCCCCGGTGCAGCTCCGCCCCGCGCCGGAGAGCCACCGGGAGGGGAAGGTCAGGGGGCCGCCGCCACTAGCGACCCCGGGGCCAGGGCGGCCGCGGGCTGCACGGCCGGTCGCCCGCGGGGGCGACGCGGTCGTGAGAGCTCGAGGGGAAAGTCTGCGCTCAAGCTTACAAAGTTCGCACGTCGTGTCAGAATTTTTATCTATAGTCTTAAACTCTATGTAATGTAGAATTGTCATTTTCATAAAATTGGCGAGGATTAGAAGCAGTTGATTTGGCCTTAGCCGTTGGACCCCACCTCCGACCCACCCGTTAATCCTCGCCTGCACCGGTGACGCCACGTCATCTCTGTCTTGCCTCAACACTTCTCTCCTCTATCCTTCGAAATCCCCAAATTGACTGACCCTAAAGAATTTTTTGTGTGACTAGAAACTACAATTGATTTCAAAAGATCTTTTTTTGGTGATGCATTGTATGACTTGCATGTGATTAGTGATCAACCCAATACAATTGACGAGATTGTACAATAATGGTGCAGGCTTTACCTGGACTTGAGCAATGGGAGGCCCAGGGACGAGCCACATACCCGCGCCATTTTGACCAACTGCCCCACCAATTTAGCGGCAGGTACTCCATGAACTTGGTTTTGTTGTCGATGAGGTTGTGCCTGAACACGCCAGTCGATGACGAATACGACAAGTTGTATACTCTAGACGTAGCGCACATGTCATCGTTTTCAACAATGGCAGTGTCGATGCTTCCCGCCGAGGGCACCAGGAGGTGCCAGATGTCATTGCGAGTATAAGTTGTTCCTCCCAATCCTGAGCCCTCTCTGGACGACCGTCCACGCGGTGTCGCCGGGACTGAGGATGGCCGCTCGGATGGCCGTGTACGCCGTCCCTTGCTCAGGGTCGTCCTCCGGTTTGCAGAAGCTGTAGAGGAAGACGGTTCCGTCGCCATAGACGACGCCATGGGACTTGTCTGCGATATTCCACTTATCATCGACGTGCAGGAAGGGCGGCAGAGGGGTGGCGTCACCGGTGAGAGGGTCGACCAGCTTATTATTATTAGGGCCGCCGTGGCTGAAGAACCAATACGCCGTGCCGTCGGCTCGTGCACTGGTAGAAAAAGAGGCTTCCGTCCAGCCCCATTAGTCGCGGAACTGTAGGAACCGCGACTAATGAAGCCTTTAGTCCCGGTTCGGCAGACGAACCGCGACCAAAGGCCTGGGCCCAGGGCGCTCGGTGGCCAGCTGGTGCACGTGAGGGGCTTTAGTCGCGGTTGGCCAGGCCAACCGCGACTAAAGGTGCCCAAAGGCCTTTAGTCGCGGTTGGCCAGGCCAACCGCGACTAAAGCTCCTCCCCTATATATACCAGTTCAGCGCACTCACTTAGCCATTTGGTGCCACTTCTCTTCACAAGCTTCACAAGGGGGTGTAGGTTTGCTTTTGGTTCCTCTTATGCACACAAGGTGTTTGATGAAATGCCCCAAGAGCCACACTTGAGGTTCCTCATTTATTTTTTTCCTCCTCGATCGCGGTTAGCAACTTGAACCTTTCATGCATGTGTGTCATTGATAAAATATGTATGTGTGTTGTTCATTGTTTAATTTCTATTGTTTATAGCTAGTTAATTTAACAAATGCATGATGGTTAATTATATATTTTATATTATAATAATGCAGATGAATCGGCAATGGATGTACGGTAACCGACTCTCCCGCGAGTTCACTACGGGTTTGAAAGATTTCCTCGTAGTGGCTAATGCGAACAAGCAGAAGGGTTTTGTTATCTGTCCATGTGTTGACTGTAAGAATCAGAAGGGTTACTCTTCCTCAAGAGAAGTTCACCTGCACCTGCTTCGGCACGGTTTCATGCCAAGCTATAATTGTTGGACCAAGCATGGAGAAAGAGGGGTTATAATGGAAGAAGATGAAGAAGGGGATGATTTCATCGATGAAAGCTATCTTGCTGATTTCGGTGATACTTTCATGGAGGATGCTGAAGGTGAAGGGGAAGGGGAAGGTGAAGGTGAAGGTGAAGAAGAGGCACGTGATGAGACCGTTGATGATCTTGGTCGGACCATTGCTGATGCACGGAGACGCTGCGAAACTGAAAAGGAGAGGGAGAATTTGGATCGCATGTTAGAGGATCACAGAAAGTCGTTGTACCCCGGATGCGATGATGGTCTGAAAAAGCTGGGCTGCACACTGGATTTGCTGAAATGGAAGGCACAGGTAGGTGTAGCTGACTCGGCATTTGAAAACTTGCTGAAAATGTTGAAGAATATGTTTCCAAAGAATAACGAGTTGCCCGCCAGTACGTACGAAGCAAAGAAGGTTGTCTGCCCTCTAGGTTTAGAGGTTTTGAAGATACATGCATGCATCAACGACTGCATCCTCTACCGCGGTGAATACGAGAATTTGAATGAATGCCCGGTATGCACTGCATTGCGTTATAAGATCAGAGGCGATGACCCTGGTGACGATGTTGAGGGCGAGAAACCCAGGAAGAGGGTTCCCGCCAAGGTGATGTGGTATGCTCCTATAATACCACGGTTGAAACGTCTGTTCATGAACAAAAAGAATGCCAAGTTGTTGCGATGGCACAAAGAGGACCGTAAGTCGGACGGGGAGTTGAGACACACCGCAGATCGAACACAATGGAGAAAGATCGACAGAGAGTTCAAAGATTTTGCAGCTGACGCAAGGAACATAAGATTTGGTCTAAGTACAGATGGCATGAATCCTTTTGGCGAGCAGAGCTCCAGCCATAGCACCTGGCCCGTGACTCTATGCATCTACAACCTTCCTCCTTGGTTGTGCATGAAGCGGAAGTTCATTATGATGCCAGTGCTCATCCAAGGTCCTAAGCAACCCGGCAACGACATCGATGTGTACCTAAGGCCATTAGTTGATGAACTTTTACAGCTGTGGGGCAGACCTGGTGTCCGTGTGTGGGATGAGCACAAACAAGAGGAATTTGACCTACGAGCGTTGCTTTTCGTAACCATCAACGATTGGCCTGCTCTTAGTAACCTTTCGGGACTGTCAAATAAAGGATATAATGCATGCACGCACTGCTTACATGAGACTGAAAGTGTACATTTGCCAAATTGTAAGAAGAACGTGTACCTTGGGCATCGTCGATTTCTTCCGAAAATTCATCCAGTAAGAAAGAAAGGCAAGCATTACAACGGCAAGGCAGATCACCGGCCGAAGCCTGCAGAACGCACTGGTGCTGAGGTATTTGATATGGTCAAGGATTTGAAAGTCATCTTTGGAAAGGGTCCTGGCGGACAATCAGTTCCGAAGGGAGCTGACGGGCACGCAGCCATGTGGAAGAAGAAATCTATATTCTGGGAGCTAGAATATTGGAAAGTCCTTGAAGTCCGCTCTGCAATCGACGTGATGCACGTTACGAAGAATATTTGCGTGAACCTCCTAAGCTTCTTGGGCGTGTATGGGAAGACAAATGATACAAAGGAAGCACGGCAGGACCAGCAACGTTTGAAAGACCCTGATGATCGGCATCCGGAATGGTTTCAAGGTCGTGCCAGCTACGCTCTGACCAAAGAAGAGAAGGTCATCTTTTTTGAATGCCTGAGCAGTATGAAGGTCCCGTCTGGATTCTCGTCCAATATAAAGGGAATAATAAACATGGCGGAGAAAAAGTTCCAAAACCTGAAGTCTCACGACTGCCACGTGATTATGACGCAATTGCTTCCGATTGCTTTGAGGGGGCTCCTGCCGGAAAATGTTCGAGTAGCCATTGTGAAGCTATGTGCATTCCTCAATGCAATCTCTCAGAAGGTAATCAATCCAGAAGTTCTACCACGGTTTCAGAACGATGTGATCCAATGTCTTGTCAGTTTCGAGTTGGTGTTCCCGCCATCCTTCTTCAATATTATGACGCACCTCCTGGTTCACCTAGTCGAAGAGATTTTCATTCTCGGTCCTGTATTTCTACACAATATGTTCCCCTTCGAGAGGTTCATGGGAGTATTAAAGAAATATGTTCGTAACCGTGCTAGGCCAGAAGGAAGCATCGCCAAGGGCTATGGAAATGAGGAGGTAATTGAGTTTTGTGTTGACTTTGTTCCTGACCTTAAGCCGATTGGCCTTCCTCGATCGCGGCACGAGGGGAGACTAAGTGGAAAAGGCACGATCGGAAGGAAATCAACGATATGTATGGACGGCCATTCTCTGACTGAAGCACACCACACTGTACTGACCAATTCCAGCTTGGTGGCTCCGTACTTTGAGAAACACAAGAATATTTTACGCTCGGACAACCCGGGGAAGCCTGAATCCTGGATTAGGAAGGCCCACATGGAGACTTTCGGCAGTTGGTTGAGAAAACATTTAATGAATGACAATGATGTTGTAGATCAGCTGTACATGTTGGCCAAGACACCATCTTCGACTATAACGACTTTCCAAGGGTACGAGATAAATGGGAATACATTTTACACGATCGCCCAAGATAAAAAGAGCACCAACCAAAAGAGTGGTGTCCGCTTTGATGCAGCAACCGAGAATGAGCAAAAGGTCACATATTATGGTTACATAGAGGAGATATGGGAACTTGACTATGGACCCTCCTTTAAGGTCCCTTTGTTCCGGTGCAAATGGTTCAAGCTAACAGGAGGTGGGGTAAAGGTGGACCAGCAATACGGAATGACAATAGTGGATTTTAACAATCTTGGTTACCTTGACAAACCATTCGTCCTAGCGAAAGATGTCGCTCAGGTTTTCTATGTGAAGGACATGAGTAGCAAACCGAGGAAACGGAAAGATAAGAAAACGATCAGTACATCATGCGATGATCCAAAGCGCCACATTGTTCTTTCAGGGAAAAGAAACATCGTGGGAGTGGAGGACAAGACAGACATGTCAGAAGATTATAATATGTTTGCTGAAATTCCGCCCTTCAAAGTGAACACCGACCCAAGCATTAAGTTAAATGATGAGGATGCTCCATGGATACGGCACAATCGTAAGCAAGTAGGGACACAAGGGAAGAATTGATGTGTAATAATTTATTGTACCAAACTTTGTATTTGGTCGATGAACTGAATGATGTATCAAACCTTTTGTCAAACCTTCAAGGGATTAGTTTTATTTTTCTGATTTTTTTGATATATAATTGTATTTTTAAGATTTTAAAATGAATTAGTTTTATTTTTCTGATTTTAAAAGGAAAAAGGAAGAAGAAGAAAGAAGGAAAAAGGAAAAAAAAACAGAAGAAAAAAGGAAAAACAGAAGAAAAAAACAAACAGAAGAAAAAAGGAAAAACAGAAGAAAAAACAAACAGAAGAAAAACATAAGAAAAAAACAAACAGAAGAAAAACAGAAGAAAAAAGGAAAAAGGAAGAAGGGAAGAAAAAAAAGAAGAAAAACAAGAAAAAGGAAGAAACAAACAGAAGAAAAAAATAGAAGAAAAAAGGAAGAAAAAAACAGAAGAAAAACAAGAATTTAAAATGAATTAGTTTTATTTTCTGATTTTTTTGATATATAATTGTATTTTTAAGATTTTAATAACATAAATAAATAAGTAATTAGAAACTTTAATAGCAAAAATAATTATCATAAAGTAAAATAAATAAGTAATTAGAAACAAAATAAAATAAAAGAAATAAGTTTTTTTTGTAAGTAGAAACAAAACAAAATAAATAAAGCAAAAATGAAAACAAAAAACAGGCAAAAAATAAAAAATATGCCACCTACTGGGCCACCACGGCCTGAATACGACTAGAAACCCATTATTGGGCCAGGATTCAGGCCCGCAGAAAAGCCCAGTAGGCCCGCAGGCTAATAGTAACAGAATAGGCCCGTAAGCCTGCATTTGAGAGGAGCTCGAAGTGGTGAGCGCAGCCGCGCTTATAAACCACTGTCGAAGCCTCTCGGCTAGCAAGGTGGGACTAAACATCCCACCGCACCACGCCAGTGCCAGCACATACCTTTAGTCGCGGTCCGCCACACCAACCGCGACTAAAGGATAGCTTTAGTCGCGGTCCGCCTCCCCAACCGCGACTAAAGGCTCTTCCTGCGCGGGAACGAAAGCGGCGCCAAAACCCTTTAGTCGCGGTTGGTGTGGCGGGCCGCGACTAAAGCTATCATTTAGTCGCGGTTGGTGTGGCGGACCGCGACTAAAGCAGCCCTTTAGTCGCGGTCCGCCACACCAACCGCGACTAAAGGTCTGCCTATATATACTGCATTAGCAGTTTCCGCCACTTCCCATTCTTCTCAGACGCCGAAGCCCCCTGCCCCGACGCCGATCGACGCCGAAGCCCTGCCCCGACGCCGATCGACGCCGACGCCGACACCCTGCCCCGACGCCGACGCCCTGCCCCCAGTGAGCGCCGCCGCCTCCGCCCCGAGTGAGCGCCGCCGCCGCCCGTGCCCTGCCCTAGCGCGCCGCCGCCGCCGCCGCCCCTGCCCTGCCCTTGCCCGCCGCCCGCCGCCCGCCGCCCCCCTGCCCGCCGCCCGCCGCCCCTGGCCCTGCCCCTGGCCGCCGCCCCTGGCCCTGCCCCTGGCCGCCGCCGCCGCCCGCGCGCCGCCCGCTGCCCGCCGCCCCTGCCAAAAAGGAAACAAGAAAAAAAACCAGAAGAAAGAAAAAGGAAGAAGAAAAAAAAGAAAACAAAACAAAACCAAAAGAAACAAGAAAAAAAAAGGAAGAAGAAAAAAAGGAAGAAGATAAAAGGAAGAAGAAAAAAAGGAAGAAGAAAAAAAGAAAGAAGAAAGAAAGAAGAAAGAAAAAGGAAGAAGAAAAAAAGAAGAAAGAAAAAAGAAGAAGAAAAAAATGAAAACAAAACAAAACCAAAAGGAAGAAGAAAAAAAAGGAAGAAGAAAAAAGGAAGAAGAAAAAAAGAAAGAAGAAAGAAAGAAGAAAGAAAAAGGAAGAAGAAAAAAAAGAAAGAAGAAAAAGGAAGAAGAAAAAAAGAAAGAAGAAAGAAAGAAAGAAGAAAGAAAGAAGAAAGAAAAAGGAAGAAGAAAAAACAAGAAAGAAAAAGGAAGAAGAAAAAAATGAAAACCAAATGAAAACCAAAAGAAAGAAGAAAGAAAAAGGAAGAAGAAAAAAAGTAACTTAAAACTTGATAATTAGCAAAAAACCGTAAAATTTGATAATTAACCAAATGGCGAGGGTTATACATGTGTGTTGTCCTCGCCTCCCTCTCCGTGACGCCGTCGTCTGCCGCCCCGTCTCGCGCTCTACCGCGACATCCTCTCCCACCCCTTCCCCGCCCCCTCCTTTTGCCACCGCCCTTTCGCCACCGCCACCGCCACCGCCCCCCTTCTTCACTTAATTAATTTGTTTTTACTACATGTTTTCAGGACTGACATAATGGCGGACGATAAAGTTGACCCGATTATGGACAACTATGATCCGGACGGTGAAGCACATATGTTCGGCATCATAAACGGCGATATTCTATATGTGCCGACCGGACAAGAAGAAGATGATGTCTCTTCTTATCTGAACCTTGACGGTGAAGATGAAGGGCGCCGTCAGCAAGATGATGCCGAACAAACGTCGATAAACGACGATCTTCAAATGGAAGTAGCAACTACCTCCGGCGCCGAGGTATATATATACATTGAGCCTCTGGTGATACAAACTAACTGATTTGAATAAATATGTGTGTACTAACGTGCGCGACTCTCTTTCTTATTTTAGCCCTCGGCCGGATCGTCGAAACAATCGAGTACGTCGTCAAAGCGTGGCGCAACCAAGACGATGAAACAAGGAGAAACATGCACCATCGAGGTTGTCGACAGTGCAACCGGCAGGCCGCTGGAGCCCCGCAAGAACGCCACCAAGTTTGTCAGCCAATGCGGAGCCGTTGTTAGAGACAACTTCTCGATCACCGTCCATGAGTGGAATGAGCCAAAGAAGGCACGAATTGCTGGTTTCACTTTTGTCGATAAGAGAACAAAAAAAGATTGCTTCAAGAAGCTTATGGAACATTTCGTTCTACCTCCGGAATACAACAAATTCGATGAGGAGGGTAACAAGATTGAGGAAAACAAGGAGAGGAGGAGGCTAGTCAAACAGTTCGTTCTTCGTAAGATGGCCGACGCATTCCGGAAATTCAAGCAAAATCTAGCCCATGACTTTGTCAAGCAGAACAAGACTCCGGATTTCAAAGGACAATATGAGAAACTGAAACATGATTGGCCAGAATTTGTGAAGCAAAAGAAATCGGAGCAGTTCATTCAAATATCGAAAAAAATTAAGGAAAATGCAGCTAAGAAGGAGTACAATCATATTATGGGGCCAGGAGGGTATCGCCTTTGGCAGCCTAGGTTGGAGAAGATGGAGAACGAGCTGAGGGCGCGAGGAATCCGTCCAGGTACGGAGGGATGGGACCCAAGGGCCAAAAGCTGGTGGTACGGGCATGGGGGAACGCTGAACCCGGAGATAGGGGAGTGTGTTTACCAGGGCAAAATAATTAAACCCACCCAAGCCCTTATTGACGCAATGAGGGATGCTCAAGAGGGGAAGATCAAGTTCAACAGAGAGAACGACGCACTGACAAAAGCCCTCGGGAATCCTGAACACGGAGGACGTGTACGAGGCATGGGGCACATTCCGTGGAAAATAGGGTTCCCCCAGAACGATGACCCGTACGGTTACAGAAGCCGTAAGAGAAAGATGGATCGGGAAGCAGATGTTGTGGCGCGGTTGGCATCGGAAATGGATGTGATGAAGAAAACCGTGAGTGTACTAGTAGCCGAAAGAGATGCAGCTTGGGCGCAGCATGAAGATCATCCAGCGGATCTCGGAAGCCAGCAGCGGAGAAGCAGCGTGGCTTCCACGGAGGCCCCACCGGCTGGTGCAGATGCACCGACGATCGAAATTACTACACCGGAGCCTCTGGTGGTCGAAATTACTGCACCGGAGCCTCCTCGCTACCCCGTGGACGATATAAAGGAGAGGAAAGAATGTCATCTGTATTATCCTATCGGGAACATGTCCATGAAGGTAGCCATCGGCAGTGCTTTACCATGTTTACCTGGAGCACTCCACCACAACAACCCCATTCAAGATGGCTATGCTCGTGTCACGATGGAGGACATAGTCCAAGGGTTTGAGGACCTGGAGATTGACATTGCTACACCTGAAGGGGAGAAAAGACTTGGAGATGTCAAGCGCCATTTCATTCTATGGCAAAAGAAGTTTATCAAGTTTCCAGGCGAGGCGCCAAGGACAACAAGTCCACCCCCCTACGGTGGTGGTGGTGGCGGTGGCGGCGGTGGTGGTGGTGGTGATGGTGGTGGCGGTTCACCTACACCTCCGGCACGTCAGCCGACGCCTCCCAGTCCACAACGTCCGGCGGGTGATCAGACGCCGCCCCCCAGTCCTCGTCCGGCGGGTGATCAGACACCGCCCCCCAATCCACCTCCGGCAAAGAAGCAGAAGCAGTCCTGGATTATTAACCCGGACCCTTATGTACCTAAGACCACAATGGTACCGGAGCCATCACTGAAGCCTCTCCCCACAAGGCCTTGGGAACGTAGTGCCGAGGAAACTGCCGCGCCCGCGGCTGCTGATCTTGAGAAATGGAAGGCGGACTGCAAGAAGAAAAGAGAGCCCGATCCCAAGCCAGTATTTTCTGATGAGCAAAAGAAGTGGGCTAAGTCATTTTTGAGCACACCGTCCCAAGCCGCGAAGAATCTACCTGAGGACTATGCACGTGAACTTCGTAGGCAGGCACTCATGTTGAAGGAGAAGAAAGAGCGGGCGGATGACCCCGATCCGGAACAAAGTAAACGAGTTGCCCAGCTCGGGGAACAAAGTAAACAATCGATTGCCCCGCTTATAGTGAAAGCCGCCGGTCCGGATGACCCCGATATCATAGCAGCTGCGGCAGCACTTGGATTGACTGTAACGAGTGCCAGAGAACAAGCGGCCAACTTAGGTATTACTCTTCGTGAACTGTTAGGCCTTGATGAGGCGCCAGTGAAGGAGGTAGTAATTACATATGTGAAGAATGGGCCTCTCGTCGAGCCTGCGCAGGAAGAGGATCTACCTCCACAAATGAAAGGTCTGCTGAAATGGTACAAGGGTTACATAAAAAATAAAAACGCCAACGAATATATTTATGCGGAAGTTAGATATGAGCATCACTTCAAACATTACTATGTACAAATTCATCTGAGTGAATTGTTCCAGCTTTTCAATCTGCGCGAGCTCGACAAATCTATCATCAGTTGCTACGTTCTGTAAGTGATTTATTTCTACCCCATCTCGTTCATATTGCCTGCACTATATATATGTCCTAACTATATTGTTGTGTCCGCTATTATACATGCAGAATGAAGATTAAGGAATGCAGAGTAAGGAACATCCATGATGTTGGGTTCATTGACCCACACATCGTTAATGGATATGTGTTGCGGCATCACCCCGCCGACATGGAGGCAGACCTGTGGCAGTTTCTTACAAAGCAGGAACTCAAAAGTGATATTCTATTTCCTTACCATTTTGGATGAGTGTTTCTGTCTTTAGCACATTCTCTTTTGTTTACTCCATGCATGGTATGTGGCCGGCTAATCGATGAGTTATGCATGACGTACTGTGCATGTATCGTGTCCGCAGGTTTCACTGGATTCTGCTAGTAATTAAAGTTGACACCTCAGAATGTCTCGTCCACGACTCTCTGAATATGGATCCAAAGCTTTGGGGCGACATGAGAAGAATGCTGCAGAAGTAATTATTTTCATTCATTTGCGCTCTATATCGATCGGCCTATTTCGTTCATTTCCTAATATCAAGTAACTAATAACTCTCTTGTTCATTTAATTTTCTTTGCCTCGTAGGGTTTGGAGACGGTTCGTAGATACAAAGGTCGGTGAATTCAAAAAAGAGCTAGAATTCAAAAAGTCAAAGGCTAAGAATGCTGGCGATATTCAGCCAGCGGGGACCAATCTATGTGGATACTATGTCTGTGAGATGATCCGGAGATACACCTCTGAGCGGGTTCCGAGTGATACCAATGCTCAGAGGAATAACCTCCGGATGATGCTTAGTCCAGAAGCTCGCTTCCGACCACTTCAAGAGGAACTAGCTGGATGGTTCAGGAGGGAAGTCCTCCATCCTAAAGGAGAACACCATTACGAGGACGTACACTGGTAGAAAAAGGGGCTTCCATACGCCGCCATTAGTCCCCAACAGAACCGAACCGCGACCAAAGGGCTCTTTAGTCGCGGTTCGGGAGAAGGCCTGCGACCAACTACCTGGGCCCCCGCGTTCGGTCGACAGCTGGCCGACGGGAGGGTCTTTAGTCCCGGTTGGCCAGGCTAACCGGGACTAAAGGTCCCCGAAGGCCTTTAGTCCCGGTTGGCCAGGCCAACCGGGACTAAAGGCCCATCCAGCTGGCGGACGGGAGGCCTTTAGTCCCGGTTGGCCTGGCCAACCGCGACTAAAGGCCCATCCCTATATGTACTCAGCTCACTCCACTTCACTCAGCTCATCACACTTCACAATTTTCAGAAGGTGGTGGTGGGGTGGTGATGGTTTGCTTTTGGTTTCTCCTATGCACACAAGGTGTTTGATGAAATGCCCGAGAGCCTGAAACAAGCCACACTTGAGCTTTCTCATTTATTTTTCCTTCGCGATCGCGGTTAGCAACTCGAACCTTTCATGTGTCATTGATAAAATACGCATGTGTGTAGTTCATTGTTTAATTAGTATTATTTCTAGCTACTTAGTTTAACAAATGCATGATGGTTAATTATATACTTTATATAATAATAATGCAGATGAATCGGCAATGGATGTACGGTTCCCGACTCTCCGGCGAGTTCACTACGGGTTTGAAAGATTTCCTCGTAGTGGCAAATGCGAACAGGCAGCAAGGTTTTATTATCTGTCCATGTGCTATCTGTAAGAATGATAAGGGTTACTCCTCGCCAAGAAGAGTTCACATGGACCTGCTTATGCATGGTTTCATGCCAAGCTATTATTGTTGGACCAAGCATGAAGAAAGAGGGGTCAGAATGGAAGACGATGAAGAAGGGGATGATATCGATGACAACTATCATGATCATTTCGGTGATACTTTCATGGAGGATGATGCTGAAGGTGGGGAAGGGTTAGGTGAAGGTGAAGAAGAGGCACATGATGAGCCCGCTGATGATCTTGGTCGGACCATTGCTGATGCACGGAGACGCTGCGAAACTGAGAAGGAGAGGGAGAATTTGGATCGCATGTTAGAGGATCACAAAAAGTCGTTGTATCCAGGATGCGATAATAGTCTGAAAAAGCTGGGCTGCACACTGGAATTGCTAAAATGGAAGGCACAGGAAGGTGTAGGTGACTCATCATTTGAAAATTTGCTGAAAATGTTGAAGAATATGTTGCCGAAGAATAACGAGTTGCCCGCCAGTACGTACGAAGCAAAGAAGGTTGTCTGCCCTCTAGGTTTAGAGGTTCAGAAGATACATGCATGCATTAATGACTGCATCCTCTACCGCGGTGAATACGAGAATTTGAATGAATGCCCTGTATGCACTGCATTGCGTTATAAGATCAGAGGCGATGACCCTGGTGACGATGTTGAGGGCGAGAAACCCAGGAAGAGGGTTCCCGCCAAGGTGATGTGGTATGCTCCTATAATACCACGGTTGAAACGTCTGTTCATGAACAAAAAGAATGCCAAGTTGTTGCGATGGCACAAAGAGGACCGTAAGTCCGACGGGCAGTCGAGACACACCGCTGATGGAACGCAATGGAGAAAGATCGACAGAGTTTTCAAAGATTTTGCAGCTGACGCAAGGAACTTAAGATTTGGTCTAAATACTGATGGCATTAATCCTTTTGGCGAGCAGAGCTCCAGCCATAGCACCTGGCCCGTGACTCTATGCATCTACAACCTTCCTCCTTGGTTGTGCATGAAGCGGAAGTTCATTATGATGCCAATTCTCATCCAAGGCCCTAAGCAACCCGGTAACGACATCGATGTGTACCTAAGGCCATTAGTTGAAGAACTTTTACAGTTGTGGGCGAAACCTGGTGTACGTGTCTGGGATGAGCACAAAGGAGAGGAATTTGATCTATGAGCGTTGCTTTTTGTAACCATCAACGATTGGCCTGCTCTCAGTAACCTTTCGGGACAGACAAATAAGGGATACAATGCATGCACGCACTGCTTACATGAGACTGAAAGTGTACGTTTGGTTAATTGTAAGAAGAACGTGTACCTGGGTCATCGTCGATTTCTTCCCCGAAATCATAACGTAAGAAAGAAAGGCAAGCATTTCAACGGGAAGGCAGATCACCGGCCGAAGCCTGCGGAACGTACTGGTGCTGAGATATTTGATATGGTCAAGGATTTGAAAGTCATCTTTGGAAAGGGTCCTGGCGGACAATCAGTTCCGCGGGGAGTTGACGGGCACGCACCCATGTGGAAGAAGAAATCTATATTTTGGGAGCTAGAATATTGGAAAGTCCTAGAGGTCCGCTCTGCAATCGACGTGATGCATGTTACGAAGAATGTTTGCGTGAACCTGCTAAGCTTCTTGGGCGTGTATGGGAAGACAAATGATACAAAGGAAGCACGGCAGGACCAGCAACTTTTGAAAGACCCAGATGACCGGCATCCGGAATGGTTTCAAGGTCGTGCCAGCTACGCTCTTACCAAAGAAGAGAAGGTCATTTTTTTTGAATGCCTGAGCAGTATGAAGGTCCCGTCTGGCTTCTCGTCGAATATAAAGGGAATAATAAACATGCCGGAGAAAAAGTTCCAAAACCTGAAGTCTCACGACTGCCACGTGATTATGACGCAATTGCTTCCGATTGCTTTGAGGGGGCTCCTACCGGAAAATGTTCGAGTAGCCATTGTGAAGCTATGTGCATTCCTCAATGCAATCTCTCAGAAGGTAATCAATCCAGAAGATCTACCACGGTTA
This sequence comes from Aegilops umbellulata, assembly GCA_032464435.1. Taxonomy (NCBI): domain Eukaryota; kingdom Viridiplantae; phylum Streptophyta; class Magnoliopsida; order Poales; family Poaceae; genus Aegilops; species Aegilops umbellulata. The sequence goes on from CP136057.1 coordinate 10,203,743, forward strand.
CAGAACGATGTGGTCCAATGCCTTGTCAGTTTCGAGTTGGTGTTCCCACCATCCTTCTTCGATATTATGACGCACCTCCTGGTCCACCTAGTCGAAGAGATTTCCATTCTCGGTCCTGTATTTCTACACAATATGTTCCCCTTTGAGAGGTTCATGGGAGTATTAAAGAAATATGTTCGTAACCGTGCTAGGCCAGAAGGAAGCATCGTCAAGGGCTATGGAAATGAGGAGGTAATTGAGTTCTGTATTGACTATGTTCCTGACCTTAAACTGATTGGTATTCCTCAATCGTGGCACGAGGGGAGACTAAGTGGAAAAGGCAAGATCGGAAGGGATACCACGATATGTATGGACGGTCATTCTATGACTGAAGCACACCACACAGTCCTGCAAAATTCCAGCTTGGTGGCTCCGTACTTCGAGCAATACAAGAATATTTTACGCTCGGACAACCCGGGGAAGCCTGAATCCTGGATTAGGAAGGCCCACATGGAGACTTTCGGCAGTTGGTTGCGAAAACATTTCATGAATGACAATGATGTTGGAGATCAGCTGTACATGTTGGCCAAGAAACCATCTTCGACTATAACGACTTTTCACGGGTACGAGATAAATGGGAATACATTTTACACCATCGCCCAAGATAAAAAGAGCACCAACCAAAACAGTGGTGTCCGCTTTGATGCAGTAACCGAGAATGGGCAAAAGGTCACATATTATGGTTACATAGAGGAGATATGGGAACTTGACTATGGACCCTCCTTTAAGGTCCCTTTGTTCCGGTGCAAATGGTTCAAGCTAACAGGAGGTGGGGTAAAGGTGGACGAGCAATACGGAATGACAATGGTGGATTTCAACAATCTTGGTTACCTTGACGAACCATTCGTCCTTGCCAAAGATGTCGCTCAGGTTTTTTATTTGAAGGACATGAGTAGCAAACCGAGGAAACGGAAAGATAAGAAAACGATCAGTACATCATGCGATGATCCAAAGCGCCACATTGTTCTTTCAGGGAAAAGAAACATCGTGTGAGTGGAGGACAAGACAGACATGTCAGAAGATTATAATATGTTTGGTGAAATTCCGCCCTTCAAAGTGAACACTGACCCAAGCATTAAGTTAAATGATGAGGATGCTCCATGGATACGGCAGAATCGTAAGCAAGCAGGGACGTCCAAGGGAAGAATTGATGTGTAATAATGTATAATTGTACCAAACTTTGTATTTGGTCGATGAACTGAATGATGTATCAAACCTTTTGTCAAACCTTCAAGGGATTTTAAGATTTTAAAATGAATTAGTTTTATTTTTCTGATTTTTTTGATATATAATTGTATTTTTAAGATTTTAAAATGAATTAGTTTTATTTTTCTGATTTTTTTGATATATAATTGTATTTTTAAGATTTTAAAATGAATTAGTTTTATTTTTCTGATTTTTTTGATATATAATTGTATTTTTAAGATTTTAAAATGAATTAGTTTTATTTTTCTGATTTTTTTGATATATAATTGTATTTTTAAGATTTTAAAATGAATTAGTTTTATTTTTCTGATTTTTTTGATATATAATTGTATTTTTAAGATTTTAAAATGAATTAGTTTTATTTTTCTGATTTTTTGATATATAATTGTATTTTTAAGATTTTAAAATGAATTAGTTTTATTTTTCTGATTTTTTTGATATATAATTGTATTTTTAAGATTTTAAAATGAATTAGTTTTATTTTTTTGATTTTTTTGATATATAATTGTATTTTTAAGATTTTAAAATGAATTAGTTTTATTTTTCTGATTTTTTTGATATATAATTGTATTTTTAAGATTTTAAAATGAATTAGTTTTATTTTTATGATTTTTTTGATATATAATTGTATTTTTAAGATTTTAAAATGAATTAGTTTTATTTTTCTGATTTTTTTAATATATAATTGTACTTTTAAGATTTTAAAATGAATTAGTTTTATTTTTCTGATTTTTTTGATATATAATTGTACTTTTAAGATTTTAAAATGAATTAGTTTTATTTTTCTGATTTTTTTGATATATAATTGTATTTTTAAGATTTTAAAATGAATTAGTTTTATTTTTCTGATTTTTTTGATATTTAATTGTATTTTTAAGATTTTAAAATGAATTAGTTTTATTTTTCTGATTTTTTTGATATATAATTGTATTTTTAAGATTTTAAAATGAATTAGTTTTATTTTTCTGATTTTTTTGATATATAATTGTATTTTTAAGATTTTAAAATAAATTAGTTTTATTTTTCTGATTTTTTTGATATATAATTGTACTTTTAAGATTTTAAAATGAATTAGTTTTATTTTTCTGATTTTTTTGATATATAATTGTATTTTTAAGATTTTAAAATGAATTAGTTTTATTTTTCTGATTTTTTTGATATATAATTGTATTTTTAAGATTTTAAAATAAATTAGTTTTATTTTTCTGATTTTTTTGATATATAATTGTACTTTTAAGATTTTAAAATAAATTAGTTTTATTTTTCTGATTTTTTTGATATATAATTGTACTTTTAAGATTTTAAAACTAAAAATATGCCACCACGGACCTTTAGTCCCGGTTCGGGAGGCGGACCGGGACTAAAGGGCACCCTTTAGTCCCGGTCCGCCTCCCCAACCGGGACTAAAGGGTCGGTCTGCGCGGGAACGAAAGCGGCGCCAAACACCTTTAGTCCCGGTTGGGGAGGCGCACCGGGACTAAAGGCCACCTTTAGTCGCGGTCCTCCTCCCCAACCGGGACTAAAGGTCCTACTATATATATACCACTTAGCAGTTCGCCTCCTCATTCTCTCCGACCCGACGCCCCGACGCCCCGACGCCCCGACGCCGACGCCCCGACGCCCCGACGCCGACGCCCCGCCTCGCCGTCGCCGCGCCGTCCCCGCGTCCCCGCGCCGCCGTGAGCTCCTCCTCCTCCCTTCCCCCTCTGTCGTCGGCGCCGTCGCCCCGCCTCGCCGTCGCCGCGCCGTCCCCGCGCACCGTCCCCGCGCTGTCCCCGCCTCGCCGTCGCCGCGCCGTCGCCGCGCCGTCCCCGCGCCGTCGCCGCGCCGTCCCCGCCTCGCCGTCACCGCGCCGTCGCCGCGCCGTCCCCGCGCGCGCCGTCCCCGCGCCGTCGCCCCGCCTCGCCTCGCCCCCTCTGTTCGATCGTCCCCGCGCCGTCGCCCCGCCTCGCCCCCTCTGTTCGATCGTCCCCGCGCCGTCGCCCCGCCTCGCCCCCTCTGTTCTGATGTGAACAGAAGAAAAAAGAAGAAGAAAAAAACAAGAAAGAAAAAGAAAGAAGAAAAAAGAAAGGAAAAAGAAAAACAAAGGAAGAAGAAAAAAAGAAAAAAGAAAACATAAAAGAAAACATAAAAGTGCATAATTAAAAGTGCAAAAATGGTGGTATAAAAGAAAACAGAAGAAAAAAGAAGAAGAAAAAAAACAAGAAAGAAAAAGAAAGAAGAAAAAAGAAAGGAAAAAGAAAAACAAAGGAAGAAGAAAAAAAGAAAAAAGAAAACATAAAAGAAAACATAAAAGTGCATAATTAAAAGTGCAAAAATGGTGGTATAAAAGAAAACAGAAGAAAAAAGAAGAAGAAAAAAAACAAGAAAGAAAAAGAAAGAAGAAAAAAGAAAGGAAGAAGAAAAACAAAGGAAGAAGAAAAAAAGAAAAAGAAAAAGGAAGAAGAAAAACAAAGGAAGAAGAAAAACAAAGGAAGAAGAAGAAAGAAAGAAAAAAGAAAAAGGAAGAAGAAGAAAGAAAGAAGAAAGGAAAGAAGAAGAAAGGAAAGAAGAAAGAAAGAAGGAGAAAGGAAGAAGAAGAAAGAAAGAAGAAAGAAAGAAGGAGAAAGGAAGAAGAAGAAAGAAAGAAGAAGAAAGGAAAAAGGAAGAAGAAGAAAGGAAGAAGAAGAAAGAGGAAGAAGAAAGGAAGAAGAAGAAAAAAAGAATTTTTACTTAAAAAATCTTATTTTTTAATTCCTCCTCCTCTATGTCCCCTTAATCTTATTTTTTAATTCCTTTACACTTAAAGAATTTTTACTACATGCAGGAGTGACATATGGCGGACGACAGAACCGAGCCGCTTAGGGATCCGGAGGCTGAACGTTATTTAATGGGCATCATCAACAACGAGATTCCTTATGTGCCGGGCTCAGAAGATGAGCAACAAGAGGATGATGTAGTCTCTTCTTATCTGAACCTTGCCGGTGACGATGATCAAGAAGGTGAAGGAACGGACATTGTCGACGGAGGTCAACCGTCAACAACCGACGATCTCCAATTGCAAGTAGCAACAACCACCTCCGGCGAGGTATTTATATACATTGAGAGCCTCTCGTGATACAAACTTACTGAAATGTGAATACATATGTATTAACGCGCGCGACTCTCTTTCTTTTTTTAGCCCTCCGGATCCGGATCGAGTACGACAAAGCATCGTGGCAAATCCAAGGCGATGAGAACAGGAGAAACATATGCCATTGAGTCTGTCAGTGAAACCGGCAAGCCCCTACAGCACACCTCAAAGTTTGTCAACCAATGCGGAGTCGTTGTTAGAGACAACGTCTCGATCACCGTCCAGGAATGGAATGAGCCAAAGAAGGCACGTCTTGGTTTCAGTTTTGTCGACAAGAGAACGAAAAAGGATTGCTGGAGAAAGCTTATGGAACATTTCATTCTACCTCCGGAATACAACAAAGTCGATGAATTCGGTAACGAGGTTCCGGGTGGACGTCAGAGGAGGAGGCTAGTTAAAGAGTTCGCTCTTCAGAAGATGGCCGATGCATTCCGGAACTTCAAGAAAAATTTAACCCGTGACTATGTCAACAAGGGCAAGACTCCGGATTTCAATGGACAACATGAGAAACTGAAAGATGATTGGCCAGAATTTGTGAGGCAAAAGCAATCGGACCATTTCAAGGAAATATCGAAAAAAAATAAGGATAATGCGGGTAAGAAAAAGTACCATCATGTTATGGGGCCAGGAGGATACCGCATTGCGGACCCTAGGTGGCAGAAGATGGAGGAGGACCTAAGGGTGCGAGGAATCCCTCTAGGTACAGAGGGATGGGACCCAAGGGCCAAAAGCTGGTGGTACGGGCATGGGGGGTCGCTAGACCCGGAGACAGGGGAGTGTGTTCACCGGCATCGACACTTTGCTCCGACCCAAGCCCTTATTGACGCAATGACCCAAGCTCAAGCGGGCTTGATCAAGTTCAACAGAGAGAAAGACGCACTGACTTTAGCCCTCGGGAATGATGAACACGGAGGACGTGTACGAGGCAAAGGCAAAGTTCCGTGGAAAGTAGGGTTTTCCCAGGACATTGACCCGTACGGTTACAGAAGCCGTAAGAGAAAGACGGACCGGGATGCAGATCTTATGACGAAGTTTGCATCGGAACTCCATGAGTTGAAGCAGACCGTGCATGTACTAATGAAAGAAAAATCGGCTGCAGGGCCGCATGAAGATCATGAAGCGGATCGCGAAAGCCAGCAGCGGAGAAGCAGCGTGGCTTCCACGGATGCCCCGCCTTGTGCTAGTGCACCGATGATCGAGACTCGTGCACCGGAGCCTCACTACCCCGTGGATGATGTAAAGGAGATGAAAGACTGTGATCTGCATTATCCCGTGGGGAACATTTCCATGAAGGTAGCTAGCGGCAGTGCTTTACCCTGTACACCTGGAGCACTCCACCACAACAACCCCATTGCATATGGCTATGCTCGTGTCACGGTGGAAGACATAGTCCAAGGGTTTGAGGACCTCGAGATTGACAAACCTACACCCGAAGGGGAGAGAAGACTTGGAGATGTCAAGCGCCAGTACATTCTATGGAAAAAGAAGTACATAGTGTTTCCAGGCGAGGCGCCAAGGCCAGCAAGTCCACCCCCCTCCGATGGTGGTGGTGGTGGTGGTGGCGGTGGTGGCGGTGGTGGTGGTCGTGGTGGTTCACCTACACCTCCTTCACGCCATTCGACGCCGTCCCCCGATCCACAACATCCGGCGGGTACGACGCCCCCCAATCCTCCTCTGGCGGGTACGACACCCCCCAATCCACCTCCGGCGGGTAAGCAGACGCCCCCCCAATCCACCTCCGGCGAAGAAGCAGAAGCAGGCGGACAACAAGGAAACCCGCTCCTGGACTATTAACCCGGACCCTTATGTATCTAAGACCACAAGGGTACCGGAGCCATCACTGAAGCCTCTCCTCCCAAGGCCTGGGGAACTTAGTGATGCTGACCTCACATTGGCCGCGGCTGCTGATTATGAGAAATGGAAGGCGGATATGAAGGCCAAAAAACAGCCTGAGCCCAAGCAAGTATTCACTGAGAAGCAAAAGAAGTGGGCTAAGGATTTTTTGACGACACCGTCCCAAGCCGAGCTGAATATGCCTGACGACTATGGACATGAACTTCGTAAGCAAGCAAAAATGTTGAAGGAGGAAGAAAGTCATAAAAAAAGCGGGAAACAAGTTGACCAGCTCGGGATGCAGAAGAAACAATCGATCCCCCCGCTCATAGTGAAAGCCGGTCCGGAAGAGGACCCCGAGATCATAGCAGCTGCGGCAGCACTTGGATTGACTGTAGCGGGTGCCATGCAACAAGCGTCCGAGATGGGTTTGACTCTTCGTGCCTGCTTAGACCTTGAGGATGCGCCTGTAGGTGAGATAGCATTCCAATATGTGCGGAAGGGGCCTCTCGTCGAGCCTGAGCAGGAAAATAGTCTACCACAACAAATGCGAAATCTGCTACGTTGGTACAAGCAATTCATATCATGGGCCGACAAAGAATATGTTTATGCGGATGTTACAGAACAGCATCACACCAAACGGTACTCTGTAGAAATTCATATGAGTGAATTGTTCCAGCTGTTCAATCTGCGCGCCCTCGACAAATCTATGCTGAGTTGCTACGTTCTGTAAGTGATTTATTTCTACCTCATCTCGTTCTTCATTATTGCCTGCAATATATATATATATATATATTGTCCTAACTATATTGTTTGGTACGCTATTATGCAGAATGAAGATTTGGGAATGCAAAATAAGAAACATCCATGATGTTGGGTTCATTGACCCACATATCGTTAATGGACATGTGTTAAAACATCACCCCAACGACGTGGAGAAAGACCTGTACAACTTTCTTACAAAGCATCAACTCAAAAGTCATATTCTATTTCCTTACCATTTTGGGTGAGTGTTTTCTCTCTTGTGCCCATTCTCTTTTGTTTACTCCATGCATGGTATGTCTAATCGATGAGTTATGCATGACTGTGCATGTAACGTGTCCGCAGGTTCCACTGGATTCTGCTAAATATTGAACTTCACACCTCCACAGTTCTAATCAGCGACTCTAAGGATTCGGATCCAAAGCATTGGGCCGACATGAGAAAAATGCTGAAAAAGTAATTATTTTCAATCATTTGAGCTCTATATCGATCGGTCTCTTTCGTTCATTTCCTAATATCAACTAACTAATATAACTCCCTTATTCATTTGATTTTCTTTGCCCTGTAGGGTTTGGAGACGGTTTTCAGAAGAAATTGTCGGTGAATTCAAACATGAGCTAGATTTCAGAAAGTTAGTTAATGTGGATCAGCAGCCACCGGCGACCGATCTATGTGGATACTATGTTTGTGAGAACATCCGGAGAGAAACCACTGAGCGGAAGGAATCAGCTAGCGTGCGGAACGCGAGGGATAACTTGCGGAGGAGGCTTAGTCCAGAAGCTCGCTTCCGACCAATTCAAGAAGAATTAGCAGGATTTTTAATGAGGGAAGTCATCGATCCTAAAGGACAACACTATACCGAGGACGTAGAAATTTATATGCATACCCGAGATTGAAACTTGTTCGAAGTTGTATATGGTCATCCATCGTAATTGTGTATGGAAACTTGTTCAAAGTTGTATATATATATTATATATTCCTCTTGAATTCTTCTTGTTTGAAATTTCATATGCATGTATATATATAGTAGCGTAGAATATGTGTACTGAAACTTCATCAAAAATAAAATAAAACACAAAATAAAATATAAAACAAATAAAACAATACAAATTAAAAAGAAACCAGGTTTAGGGGGACTAAAACCCTAAACCTGCGGAGGAGGCCTTTAGTCCCGGCTGGCCATGAGAGCCGAGACTAAAGGTCCTCGGCCCCGACGGACCACGGGCGACCACGTGGCGGGCCTTTAGTCCCGGTCAGCCACAAGAACCGGGACTAAAGCCTTTTGTCGCGGTCCGGAAGAGCCGCGGCTAAAGAGGGGGGGGCTTTAGTCGCGACCCTTTAGTCTCGGTTGCACAGCCGGGGCTAAAGGCTGTTGCGAACCGTCAGAATACCTGTTCACGCGCGGCTGCTGCTAGCGTTTGCAATGGGGACGAAAGCCCGGCAAGCGTGTGGATGCTAGCCGTTGATGCGTGGATATCGATTCCAGGCAGCAATCTCATCCCTGATATGCGTCATGCAGAACAAAACAGTTTTTCTTTTTTGTTGCCGCAATCATATATATTCTTTATTTGTGGGTACAAAAATATAGATGCTGATATATAATTATTTCTTACATGAATAAGAACGTGAATATAAAATAAAATTATAACTGAACTACTTCCTCTGTCGCTCCCCTGGTCGCTCCCGCGGGCAGCCCGGGAGCGAACCCTAGGCGCCGCCAGCGAGCTTCCCTCCGTCCCCACCTCCCCTCGCCGCCGCCGGCGGACGTCGCCAGGCGAAGCCCGCGCGGCTCGGCGGTGGCGGGGTCCTTCCCTCCTCCAGCTCGGGCAGGGGCGGCGCGGGCCGTCTGCTACGGCGGGAGCTCGGCGTGGCGCTCGCGCGGGTGCGCGCGCTGGCATGGGCGGCCGCATTCGGGAAGGCGCGAGTGGGCGCGCGGGGTGGCCCGACGGGGCGTGCGGGGCGCGGCTCGGGCGCGCTAGGCCTCTGGCGGCGCAGATCTGGCACCTTGCGGGGGCTCACGGTCGGGGGTGCCGGCAGGGGGTCGGATCTGAGCCCCTCGCAGCGTGCGTCCTGCCCGTGCCCACACTGGTGGAGCTTGAGGTGCATAGGTGGTGCTTCGCTGGCCTGGCTGGATCCGGGCGGATCGGGCCCGTGGTGGTCCGGCTTGGGGAGGTGGTGTTGCTGGGTGGTGGAGGCGGGAGTGGTAGAGGCTGGTGGCGGTGAGTGTTGCTGGTGGTGCGAGGTGGGACTGTTGCAGCCGGTTTTGGCTCTCCCCCGCCTTTGGTTGGTGCTGTGGCACTTTGGATCGTCTCCGGCAGGTGTACGATGGCGCGCGTGGGGCGTGTTGGTGCTCCTGATGTTTGGCTACAGCCCGGAACCATGGTGGTTCCTGGCCTTAGGCAGCGCTCCTCTGCTCCTCGTCGGCATGGTGCTCGGTTAGGTTCGGCGGCTCGCGCTGCGTCCGGTGGCCCTGCGTTCGGACGGCCATTGATTAGTGCCTAGTGCTGATGTTTGGCCGTCTGCAGTCTCCGTGGGGTGTGGTTGGCTGCGACGGTTCGTCGTGCTTCTTCGTCTCGAAGGGGCCCGATGGTGGTGGTGCTCAGCTGCCGTCTTGCTGTAGAGATGTGCTCAAACTTCGGGTGAGAACCTTGCATCGACTATGTCGACGTCGGCGGCAATGGTGTTTGTGGACATCGTTTTTCTTGTAGGAGGTGTCGTGGTGGAGCTCCAGCACCTGTAGTACCTTGTTTTGTGGTATCCGGGTGAAAACCTAAGATCCGGCTTGTCGGATCGGATGACGATCTTGTGTCCTTGTTGGCCTACCTCCTTGGAGGCGTCATCTTGGAGACCCAATCGACGGCTTCTGTGCCTACGTGTGGTTGAGGTTGCAGCGTTTGGTGGTGGTGGTGTGGCCAACTTGGGATCAGTTGGAGGGTCCAATGGTGCTGGTGGTGGTGCGACTTGCTTGGAGTCGACGGTGGTTGTCTCCGGATTTGTTAAGCCCTTCGTATTTCTGATCAAATTTAACCATCAACTAACAACATATATGCTACAATTTTTTTATATCACTGGATTTGTATTTAAAAAAGGATTTCTGTTATATATTTTTTGACATATAATCTATACTTAATAGTTAACTTTATGGAACTTCTAAATCTCAGTCGATCGAGACTTCGCGAAGTCTCAGTCGACGAGCTAGCCATTGAATGCTTTGGTCGTTTCAAGATTCGTGTTGGGTGCTTTGTCCTATGTTTTGGCCTATATAAGGCGCCGACCGGCCCGCTTTTCACTTTTTTTAGTCGGAGCGTCATCGCGCTTGCCTTTTGTGGACTGGACAGGTGCTCGGGGTGGGCCTTTTTGTTTGTTTGTTCTTTTTTTACTATCTTGTTTATTTCGCCGCAGTAAAGAAATAGAATGGGAAGCGGCGGCCGAGAGCACTCTGTGGCCAGTAATCAGTCCATTTCTTCGTCTATCTCTCTGTTCTTTCTCTGTCAAAAAGCCAAAGATCTCTGCGGTGGAAAAGAAATCGCCTTTGCTCCTGAACGGCCAGCGAGAGCCTCGGCGATGCTGCTAGTGGAGTAAGTGTTACCCTCTTTCCTCCAATTTTTTTGTTTATTTGTTGGCGCTCTGCTTCAGATCTGAGGGGATTGGGTTCCATTTTCTGTTTGGATCAAGTCTAGATTAGTAGCTTGAAGCCTGGAATCCCTCCCGGATCTAGTCATTTTTTCGTGTCCTTTTTCTTCAAGCAGTGGTATGTAGTGCGCCCATTTTTTGTTTGATTTTTTTTTCCAGATTGCCGAAACCCTTGTGCAATCAGTAGCATGTTGAAATCATTCTCTCGAAACAAGAGGATTAATACTGAACCTATCACTAGGAGTGACATGTTTTTTTCAGATTTTGCTGAAACCCTATTAATCAGTAGCTTGTTTTGAAACCATTCTCTGGAAACAAGAGATTATTACTGAACCTATCACTAGGAGTGGGCTTGTATTTTTTTGTTTTTTCAGATTTTTGCTGAAACCCCATTAATCAGTAGCATGTTCAAATCTTTCTATGGAGTCAAAGAGAATGATTACTGAACGTATTTTCTAGTAGTATAATTTTTTTTGTCTTTCAGATTTTGCTGAACCCTAGAATCGGTACCATGCTCTAATTTTTTCTATGAAATCAAGATAATGATTACTGAACCCATCACTAGCAGTGGCATGTTGATTTTTAAATTTTCAGTTTTTTACTGAAACCATTTTTCTGGTGTGGTACTGGTTTTTTACAGTTTTGTGCAGGTGCAAAAGCTCAACATCACTAGAGCTGACCTGATTGATCTATACATGTGTAGGACCAGAACTAGTACTACGAGTACTACTAATCTTTTTTTGCTTTGTAGGTACTTAGAGATTAATTAGGATCTTTGGCCGAGAAGATCTGAAATAGTATTGAGCAAAAGTACTGCCAGTACTGCTATTTTTATGCTATGACTTTTTGAGAGTCATTAAATCAGGGGGACTTCGTTTGCAGGAGAACAAATCTTAATTAAGCCAATTCTTCCATGCTTCTATACAGGAGGAGAGCATGTGTTTTTAGGGTGCCTAAGTTGACCTTTTGTTAGGATATAACCTCTACTAGTCATTCTTTTTTTTTGACAACTTGATCTCGCTGTTGTTTCTGCTGAGTGCTAACACAGCAGGGATATTTGCTGGCACATGCCCCTAGTAGTTTGTCACCACTGCTATATTAGATTAATTAGGGGCAGCAGTAGTTCTTTTTTTGTTGTGTAAATAATGGCGCTTAGCATCTGGTAAGCAGGGTTTGGGTTCACACAGTCATAAACCTACAGGAGTAAATGCTGAAATCTAGATGTTTTGCAATCATTCATTTTCTAGTTATGCTTTTCTGAATCCAGCTTTTTACTTTTTTCATATTTGTGCTGTTAGTGAATTAGCCATTTAATTATTTTCTTTTTTGCTTCTTTTTTATGCGCACAGGAGATGGCTTGTGGAGTTTGTTTGAACCATTGCAACTATGAGAGTGAGGGAAGCGGTTTCAGCATGTATGCATGGGAGCACTTCAAAAACGCAGGGGTAACTCACTAGCTTCTTTTTTAAATATATTTTCTCATTTTTTATCCTTTGTTTCTTTTTATATTAGTCTTTGTCATGACACCACTCCTAACTTTTGTTCTTTGCTTTTTTTGTGTTCAACCCAAATAGGTTGTGCCATGCAATGAAAGGGTCCGTTTCAACAACATGATGGGAGCAAAGGTGACGTTTGTGGCAAACCAAATACATAATTCAAATCTGAACTGAAAATATGAACTATAAGCTTTTTGTAGTGTTTTTAGTTTTTGTAACTCTGAACTGCATTTTTTCAAGTATGGATGTACATGTTTTCCAGTTTTCAGCTTTTCTTTTTTGTTTTCGGTATACTTCAAGTAAAAATCTGAAATTGTTTTACTTGTTTTTTTAGATTTTTTACTATGTTTTTTTGTTATAATACACATTTTATATTCTTTTTCCTGGAGAGGTTTTTTAGGAATGATAGTTTGATAGAACACTCATAATTGTCTTACAAGTCAACCCTCGACTCTTAATTGGGGGCTTTTTCGTAGTTTTGTAGTTGCACATTGGGACCCTGCTCCCAGTTGCATGTCAACTATTGGCACTCAACTAGGCTTTTTTCATAGTTTCTGGGGGGGGGGGGGCAGTTGGAAGTCAACCCTTGACTCACAATTGAGGTTTTTTCATAGGCTTTTGTAGTTGCACCCCAGGCCCTCGACCTAGTTGCATGTCAAGTATCGACATGATCCTAGGGAGGCTTTTTCATAGGTTTTGTAATTGCCCTAGTTGCAAGTCAACCCTTGACTCACAACTAGGATTTTTTCATAGGTTTTTGTAGTTGCCCCCAATTTGCAAGTCACCCCTCAGACTCGCAACTAGGGGCTTTTTTCATACATTTCTGTAGTAGCCTGAGTTGAAAGTCAACCTTTTGACTCACATCTTGGGAGCTTTTTCCTAGGATTTTGTAGGTGCCAAAGTTGCTAGTCAACGCTTGACTCACAACCCGGGAGCCTTTCCCCGGGATTTTGTAGTTGCACTTGCACCCCTGAGGGCCCGATCCAATGCCAACTCAACCCTCGACCCACAGCTAGGGGCTTTTGTAGGTTTTTGTTGTATTTTCCCAGGGCTTTCTTGTCATAGGGTGAGGGGTGGGGTAGTTGGAAGTCCAAGGGGGAGGGCATTTGCATGTCCAGTAGTAGGCATGCACTTGCAACGGTCACACCCCAACTGCAATTGCATGCCTTCCAACAAGGGATGCAACTAGTATTTTTGGGCAAATTCATGACTGATACTGGGCATGCAACTACAACTATGACCACCGACTGCAACCACATGTCCGTTAGTTGGCTTGCAACTACAAGTCTCAAGCCCAACTGTAATTGCATGTCTTCCTGCCGACCACAATAGGCCATGTGTTTTTGTCGTAGGGCGGCGGAGGAGAGAGGGGGTGAGGTAGTTGCAAGTTGGGGGGGGGGGTAGTTGCATGTCCGGTACTAGGCATGCAACTGTCACCCATGACTACAACCGCATGTCTGATAGTAGCTTGCAACTACAGGTATCGCGCCCAACTATTACTGCATGTCTCCCTACCGACTACAACTGGCTTTGTGTTTCTGTTGGAGGGGGAAAGAGAGACTGGAGGTGAGTTAGTTGCAAGTCGGGGGAGGGGGTAATTGCAAGTGCAGTGCTAGGCATGCAACTGCAACTGTCACCCGCAACTGCAATTGCACCACTGCTAACGTTGTTGCAACTAGTCTTTTTGTTTTGTTGGAAAGTGGGAGTTGCATGTGTCATACTAGGCATGCAACTGTAGTCATCACCCCGACTGCGAACTGCATGCCTTTCAAAGTGGTCGCAACTAGTCCTTTTGTTTTGTTGGAAGGTGGGAGTTGCATGTCTGCTACTAGGCATGCAACTGCAACTGTCACCCCCACCCCGCAACTGCATGCCTTCCAACATGTTTGCAACTGCATGTCCGACAGTAGGCTTTCAACTACAAGTGTTGCCCCCAACTGCATTTGCATGTCTCCCTACCAACCCGAATCGGCCTTGCTTTTTGTTGGAGGGCGGCGGGGTGAGGTAGTTGCAAGTCCAGTACTAGGCATGCAACATCAACTGTCACCCCCGATTGCACCTAAAATCCCCCAACATGGTCGCCACTAGTCTATTTGTTTGTGGGAAGGTGGGAGTTGCAAGTCTGATACTAGGCATGCATTTGCAACTGTCACCACCGGACTGCAACTGCATGCCTTCCAACATGGTTGCAACTGGTCATTTTGTTTTGTTGGAAGGTGGGAGTTGCATGTCCAATATTAGGCATGCAACTACATGCTTTCCAACATGGTTGCAACTGCATGTTCGATAGTAGGCTTGCAACTGTAGGTGTCGCCCCAACTGCATTTGCATGTCTCCCTACCGACCACAACTAGTCTTGTGTTTTTGTAGGAGGGCGGCGGGGTGAGGTAGTTGCAAGTCGGGGGGTTACAAGTCGAGTACTAAGCATGCAACCGCAACATTACCTTCGACTGCAACTCTCCCAACATGGTCGCAACTAGTCTTTTTGTATTGTGGGATGGTGGGAGTTGCATGTACGATTCTAGGCATCCAATTGCAATTGCCACCATGGACTGCTACTGCATGCCTTGCAACGTGGTTGCAACTGGTCCTTTTTGTTTGTGGGGAGGTGGGAGTTGCATGTAGGCATGCAATAGCAATTGTCAGCCCGACTACAAATGCATGCCTTCTAACATGGTTGCAATTGCATGCCCGACAGTAGGCTTGCAACTGCAAGTGTCTCCCCAACTGCATTTGCATGTCTCCCTACCGACCACAACAGGCCTCGTGTTTTTGTCGGAGGGCGACGGTCGGTGAGGTAGTTGCAAGTCGGGGGGGGGGGGGGGAAGTTGCATGTCCAGTAATAGGCATGCAATTGCAACTGTTACCCTCGGCCGCAACTCTCCAAAGTGGGAGTTGCATGTTCGATTCTAGGCATCCAACTGCAATTGTCAACCCCCGACTGCCTTCCAATGTGGTCGCAACTGGCCTTTTGTTTTGATGGAATGTGTAAATTGCATCTTCGACACTAGGCATGCAACTGCAAGTGTCGCCTCTGACTGCAACTACATGTCTTCCAACATGGTTGCAACTGGGTTTTGTTGGAGGGGACGATGGTGAGAGGGGGGACAGTTGCATGTCCGACACTGGTTATGCAGCAACTGCAAGCGTCACCCTCGATTGCAATTGCATGTCTTCCAACATGGCTGCGACTAGGTATTGTTTTGTCAGAGGGGCGGTAGGAAGATGGGGGCAGTTACATGTCTGACGCTAGCCATGTAACTGCAAGCGACGCCCCCAATCACATCGGCATGTTTTCTAACCTGGTTGCAACTCGCCTTTGTTTTGTCGGGAGGAGGGGGCGACGAGGAGAAGGGGGACAATTGCATGTCCGACATTAGTCATGCAAAAAAGGTGAGACCATTGTTGTACTAACCTAAGCAGCTAGAGGTGAGACTAGCTTTTGATTTCCAATTTCAAATCCATCCAAAACCTGACGCATGTAAGCATGATGTTTATTTAGAGTAAGCTCACGCATTGTTTTTTTGGATCTGCACCTTACTTTGTTTTGATTTTGTTTTCCCAATATCCTAATTGCAAGTGTACTGCTAGAGATGGGTTCATTAAGTACAGATAGTTCCTCTTTTGATTATTTTTAGGTCGAGAGGTCCCTGGTGAAGCTGGATTTTGCAGAGAGTACTTTTCACCTGAGTTAACCTGAATGTGTGTTTGTTTGTCATTTTTTTAGTTCTCTGAAACCGTGTAGTAGTTTTTGCAGGAATAGTCTTGTTGAGTTTGTAGCTGAATTAGAGGGATTATTAGCAGTGGTATTTGGTAGGTAGGCTTCTGTTTAAAGAATGAAAATGGACCAAAATATATCTGCATGGTACGTATTGCTTCAGTTTAACTTGGCATCAACCTTATGTGCTTCCACAACACTCTTTTTTCAGACGGACACTTGCTAACTACAGTAGCACTAAGTCCTCTTTTTTTCTGTGGTCAACATGGATGTGATGTCATGTGTGCTGACGGGGGCTGTAATTTTTGGTGACTGTTTTCGCTGTGCGTCGATGCATGCTTACATTTTCAAATACCAGCAGCAGATCAGTTGCTTGGGGGAGTGGGGAGGGGTGGACATGATTTGGGAGATGTTTGAGGGGCGATGACATTAAGGGATCCCGGGGGAATGATTATATATTTTTTTGACTTGTTTTTTTAACTCAAGCAATCACTAAAGTTTGTATATTCCTGAAGTAGAGTCAAGACAATATGTATGCCTATTCCAGGTTCAGTTTTTGTTTACTATAATGACAACGATGGTGTCTTTGTTACGCTAGCCAGATTTTTTGTAGGCTTGGCAATGCCCTTCTTGAGATAACAAACATCAAATCATTTGTAAAAGCTGGCTACCCAATCCTAGGCTTTGCGCGCGTGTGTGTGTTGGGATGAATGTTTTACATAACATGGATCACAACTAGTAGCTGTTGGATATATGTTCAGATTGTTTTTTTTTCTGTTCAGATTTTTTTAAATGCGCATGTGTTTAATCGAGATAGTGTCGCTAGCATTTTTTTGTGCACCAGGGGGGCATGATATGCTGATTTACAAACTAGTAGTAGAAATTCTCTTCTAGCTAGTGCCACGATTTTAGCTTCTTCTTTGTCATACTTTGTCCTACCCCCTCTTTTTTTAACTTGTTTTCAACACTAATGTATCATATACATTTATGAATACAACAGTGCACAGACACTGACATGGATGACGAAGGATGCGACCCTGAGCAAAAGAAATGCAAAAGGCAAAGAGCAGTGTGTTGAAGATATAGTCAGAAGAGGGAGGATATCATGTAGAAATCACGTACATGGAAGTGTCGGAGGGCTTGCCTACACTGGTTTGTAACCTCTAAATATATTCATATTTTTTCTAGAGTTTTAGTAGTTGATGCAGGACGTTAACTAGGAAACACATGATCTTTAACTTGTTGTGTTGCCTTGTCTCCATGCTTTTTGCTGTAGTTTTAAAATAGCTAATGCATGAATTTTGCTAACTAGCTACTTGATGTCTATGTAAGTTGCTAGTTGACTTGCTGAAAAAACGTCCATACGTTCATGTAATCAACTCCATGAACCATTGACAACACCGTTCAATTTAGCATACAGTTTATTGTCTCTATCTGCTGGGCTTTATTTTGTTCCTTTTTTTTTGTTCAATAGCTTTTTTCATATGTGTTATACAAAATTGCCTCCAAAGTAGTTGCAAACAGGTTAAAAAATTTCTTGCCTGACATTATATCAGAGGAGCAGTCCGCTTTTGTACCAGGCCGGCTTATAACTGACAATATTATTTGTGCTTACGAGTGCTTACATTTTATGAAGAGGAGCAGGTCTAGGTCAAACAGCCACTGTGCTCTGAAACTGGACATGATGAAAGCATATGACAGAGTGGAATGGGAGTATCTCAAGGCAATGATGATCAAGCTTGGTTTTGCACAACAGTGGGTTGACATCATCATGAGTATGATCAGTTCAGTCTCATTCTCAGTTTTATTTAATGGAGAGAAACTTGAGTCTTTTACACCATCACGAGGTATTCGACAGGGAGATCCGATACCCCCCTACCTCTTCTTGATCGCAGCAGAGGGCCTTTCGTGCCTACTTAAAACCAGTTCTCAGTCATCTGTGTTGGGTGGGATCAAGGTGGCAACTTCAGCTCCGGCTGTAAATCACCTCCTATTTGCGGATGATAGCCTGTTGTTGTTCAAGTCGAGTAATGAGGGGGCTTTAGCGGTTTCAAACCTATTGGATGTTTATTGTAAGGCATCAGGGCAGAAGATCAACCATGATAAATCTTCGATATTTTTTAGTAAGGGTTGTCCACAACAGCTGAGAGAGAACATCAAGGCAACTCTGAATGTTCAGAATGAGTCTCTGAATGAGCGCTACTTGGGAATGCCAACTGATGTCGGCCAGTCAAAGACGGAAACTTTTAAGTACCTCAGAGATCGGGTGTGGGAGAAGGTGAGGGGATGGATGGAGAAGCTCCTGTCGGCAGGGGGAAAGGAGGTGCTAATTAAGGCCGTGGCACAAGCACTGCCGGTTTACTCCATGGCCTGTTTCAGGATCCCACGGGGACTCTGTGAGAACATAACATCTATTATTCGGCAATTTTGGTGGGGAAGTAAGGCCGGAAAACGAAAACCAGCGTGGGTGGCATGGGATACCATGACTCGGCCGAAGCATCTTGGGGGACTCGGCTTCAGGGATATGGAGGTTTTTAATCTAGCTCTACTCGCAAGGCAGGCCTGGAGAGTTTTGACAGAACCTACATCGCTGAGTGCACGAATTTTGAAGGCATTATATTTCCCCGAGACCTCCATTCTTGAGGCAGAGCTTGGGGGCCGGCCCTCGCAAATCTGGAGAGCTATTCTGGACGGGAGGGATATGTTGAAGCTGGGTATAATCCGGCGAATTGGCAACGGGCAAACAACTGAAGTTTGGAAACAAAACTGGATTCCAAGACCGGGAATGATGAGACCGGTGTCGCCGTTAGTTCAGAATCCGCCGAGCCTTGTGTCGCAGCTTATCAATATTCAGGAGGCTTCGTGGAATGAGCAGCTGGTCCGGACTGTCTTTTTACCTGTCTATGCAGAAGGAATATTGTCTATACCTCTATGTACGCGCAACATGGAAGACTTCTGGGCATGGAGCGGAGAGAAGAAGGGTAATTTTTCTGTAAAATCTGCTTATAGACTGATTGTGCAAGCAAGGTTAGAGGGAGAGCAGGGAAGTGGTGGTACCGCATCAGCATCTGGCAACACGGGTAATGACTGGTCTAAGTTATGGAGGACGGACGTGCCATCGAAGGTGAAGCTGTTCTTGTGGCGTTTTGCACGCAGCTCTATCCCAACAGCGGAACTACTCCACCATAGAAACATGTCGACTACATCAACATGTGTGCTTTGCGGTGCCAGAGACTCATGGAGGCATGCTTTCCTTGAGTGCCCGATGGCAAGCAGCGTGTGGGCCCTATCTGACGATTCTCTGGTCGAAAATATGAGTCAGCATGATGGTGAGAATGCAAGGGAATGGATTTTCGCACTGAAGGATGCTCTCTTGCATGAACATTTTGTTCGTATGACCGTTACCTTGTGGGCAGTGTGGGCTGCTAGAAGGAAAGCTATATATGAAGATATCTTCCAGAGCCCGTCCTCAACACACTCTTTTATTAACTCCTTTCTGAGTGATCTTCAAGTGGTCAAGAACATGAGCAGTGTTGTGGTGCAGGCCAGAACGGCGCGACCGACTCAGTGGCTGCAGCCGCCATTGGGCACATCCAAAATAAATGTTGATGCGGCATGCATGGGAAGTTCAAGTGTTGGCGCGGTAGCAGCAGTGTGCAGGAGCAGGGAAGGTCTTTTTCTGGGTGCGTCCACTGTTGTGTTTAAGAGTATCTCCGATCCTACAACACTTGAAGCGATGGGAGTCAGAGAATCGATGACACTAGCTGAGGATCTCCAGTTGCAAGCGATTCACGTGGCGACGGACTGCATGGAAGTGGTGAACGATATCAAGCAGAAGAGTAGCCCGAGCTATGGGACCATTATACATGAAATCATAGAGTACTCTAGTAGTTTTAATTCTTGTGTTTTTGTTCATGAGTTTAGGAGCTCGAATGTCGAAGCTCATAATCTAGCGAAGCATGCTTTGGGACTGGGGACCGGTCGCCATGTCTGGTTAGGCCACCCCGGTGATCTTTCTTTCGTCCCTGTAAATATTGTGACGGGTTAAATTAAAAGCTTCGCGTGAGTGTCTCAAAAAAAAATATGTGTTGGTAAAAAATATCTTTATAGGCCAGCCCGACCCAATCAGAACAAACAAATTAAGAAAGCCCAGCCAAGAAAAAACAAACAAACAAACAGGAAAAGAAAAAAAAAGCCCAGAAGCTAGGTCGGATACAGTCCAGGAGAGGGAGAGCTGGTCAGCAGGCCTAATCTGCATGGGTGACGTCAGCCGGCTGAGACTTCGCGAAGTCTCAGTCGACTGATACATAGACAGACCCTTAACTTTATGATCGACGTTTGATAGTAAATACCAGGAGGCCTAATAAACCCGGAGGAACGGAGTACTTTGCATTGGCATGATAATCTTGATTGTATCTTTGTCTCTCTGAGATAGCTTACCATACAGTTCATGTGGTAACATTTTTTCTTTTTTGAGAAAAGACGCTCGAAAGATATCTTACCAGTGGCGGAGCCACAACCCCCCCTCCCCCCATGTTTCCACCGAACGTGTGTACATAGGCCTCTGTTAATTGCAATTAAAGGTAATTACGGAATCACTAATTGAGGAGTACTTTTGCAAAGATCAATTTCATCTCCTCAGGTTGTGACAAGTGGTGCGTTGTATGTCTGTCACTTGTCGCAACCTGAGAGTCTTCACTTTTTTCATAGATCCGTAATTTAAAACATTTTACCTCTTAAACCGTGCGTCTAAATCTCGAACCGTTTTCACCGTTGGATTCCTCGCGTCGAGATCTTCAAAACTGTTGATAGGTTTTGACGAACTTTTTCTTTCATGAAAAAACATTACCGGGAGCATGGTTTTTTCCCTTTCAGAAAGAGACACGACCATGCCTCTCGCGAAATCACAACCGTGCCTCTCGCGGAAGGAAAAAAAATCAGAAAACATATCTTTTTTTCCGTTTCCAAAAGGCACGGCCGTGCCTTTGGTGAAAGCACAACCATGCCTCTCGCGAAAAGCAAAACTGTGCCTCTGGCGTAAGGAAAAAAAACAGAAAACATATTTTTTTCCCTTTCTGAGAGGCATGGCCGTGCCTCTCGCCAAAGCACAACCATGTCTCTCGTGGAAGCAAAACCGTACCTCTCGTGGAAGGAAAAAGCAAAAAACGTGTTTTTTCCCGTTTCTGAGAGGCACGGTCGTGGCTTTCGTGAAAGCAAAACCGTGCCTCTCGCGAAAACAAAACCGTGCCTCTGGTGGAAGAAAGAAAAAAAAAAGAGAAAAGGCATTTTTTTTCCGTTTCCATTAGGCATGGCTATGCCTCTCACAAAAGCAAAACCGTGTTTCACGCAGAAGCAAAAAATACATGTATTTTCGTGCATTTTTTTGAAATTTGTTTTGGTCCACAAGCTAAGGAAGACTAGTGCAAAACCAAAAATAAAAAAAAAACCATAAAAAACCGTTTAAAAAGCCATAATTTCGTGCGAAAAAATAAAAAAATAAAATTCGGAGGAAGCACCCAGAACACGACACGTGACGGCAGCTAAGAGCGCACCAAATGACGCTGGTCAAGTAGTCTCGAGTAATTGCCGTGAAGGCTTCATGTCCAGCCCACGTTCAGTGGAAACTTACTAGAAGGCAGCCCAAATAGTACTCCATCCAGCCCACTATTAAATAGAAATAGGTCTTCCTTGCAAGTTCGACCTTAGAGGAGCTTTTAGCGATCCTGCAGTTCGGCGCCGTCGCTGCGCCTAGGGCGTCCGGGGAACTGCCAATTGCCATTGACCGTGAAGGTTGCAATCCATGCCGGCGCTCTCACGCTGCACCTTGCGAGCGCGCACGCAACGACACAAGGAGATGGCCAGGTATATCCGTTCGCGGTTGCGATTTAGGTTTTCTTCACTTAGAAACCAGCTCATGAGCGTGAGATTTGTTTTATCCTCTTCCTCCCTATGGTTTTAGGCATGATGCACCGAAACTATATTTTCAGTTTAATTTATCATCAATTGCGCGGTAACATGAAGCGGAAACTGTCAATTAGCGACAAAATTGGTTAAGCTTGCTACCCAAAATTTGTTGGATGAATAAGTTTCTGAAGCATCAACGAACAACTTTTGGGGAAAAAATAGCACCAATCCTAAATCTGAAAAATGAGCAATTTTTAATTAGATGATCGTAAAGGTTACTTTTTCTCTCCTGGTTGTTGGGTCTCCCCCGCCCCAAATCCTGGCTCCAACACTGCATCTTACACTACATGAAAAATCATATGTTGTCTTATGTTCAGCTTTAAGCCGAGGGCAATTTATCCTCCAATCGGTGTATAGCTGTGTAAGCCGAGTCAAAACCCTAATACCCACAAAAAAATAATGGCTCTCAACTTATAACGTTGTAAGCCGAGAACCGCCTGAAATACACTTGGCGTAGTGTGCGAAAAGAAATCGGGTTATAAGAGACGCCTGGCGTACTTCCTGCCACATGACCATAATCCCCGCACTTGACAGCTTCATGACGGCGTTCATATAAACCGAGTGCTCGATGACAGAACACACGGCTTACATAATATCCTTTGTAATATGCGTATCTAAACCGAGTAGACGATATATATAACACTTAGTAGGCGAGAGCAGCGTTTCGGTGCCCGGGTGCATCTGCACCCGGTCAAAAAAAAAATTCGTAAAAAATTCAGAAAAATTTAGAAAATTCCAAAAAAAATTAGGGTGGTAGAAAATTTGATGCGTGAGGTACGCTTCAATTTTCAAAACATTTGGACTTCTATGCAGCTCTCAGCAAAAAAGACAAATCAGACCAGAATAGTACGTGAACAGTATACATTTTTACAGACATCCGATTTGTCTTTTTTGCTGAGAGCTGCACAGAAGTCCAAATGTTTTGAAAATTGGAGCGTACCTCACGCATCAAATTGTCTACCACCCTAATTTTTTTTGGAATTTTTTGAATATTTTTTAGTATTTATTTTGATTTTTTTCGTGAGCGCAGGTGCAGATGAGCTCGGGCTCAGATTCGAATTTTCCTTAGTAGGCTTCATTTTGACCGATATATAAAACCGTCACTTTGATACAACACAAAGTATATTTTTACACTTTTACTTTTCTTTATTTTATTTTGTTTCATTTATTTCTCCCCTCTTTCTCACTCATTCGCTCCCGTCAAGTTTCGCCATCCTTTCTAAATATATCCACTCAATTCCCCTCTCTCACTCTACGGCCACTTTGCAAAAAAGAAAAAAAATGAACGCAATATACGTGCATACACTCACCTCTGTGAACGCATGGAGGTACACCATGACCTTATGAGCACCTCTGAGATACCGGGCCAACATCACACCTTGAGATTGACAAAGTTATCACACACGTGTAATAGTTGACGGAAGTGTCTCCTACCACTGAATGAACATCGCCAGAAAGTCTTGAATTAATCAAGAAAAATGTGAGCACTAGTGACAAGTCTAGGGCATGAACCCTAGTAGGTTGGTTCCACCACAAGGAACCTAATCATCTGAGCTTTTGTACTCTTCACACCACTCGAGTGCGCCAATGTTAGGACCCCATGCAAAAGGCGAAATTTACATCACTAGCCTGCAACCATCTTCCCGTTAGAGATTGTTGGTGTGAGCAGTATAATTGCTTTGGGCCCCCGGTGATACCCTAAAGGTAAAGTAATTTTTTAGAATGTTGATTTTTTAATTATCTTTGCATTTTGTCAATGGTTAACGGCTACCCGCGTCCCCGTGGATATTTACTCTATCAGGGGACAAATATGTGCCAGCTTTAATGCCCACAGGGAAGCTGGTGGGTCAAATACCTTACCTGGCGCAAGAGGAGGATGGGGACGGGGTAGCATTACTCGTGACCGTTAGCCGCCTTACCCATTAAGGCCTTACATCTGGGCTCTAAAATTAGTAGACCCCATGTAATTGCGGCCCTTACCCACCCATTGTTTCTTCCATCCCATCCCTTTGGTAAAAGAGAGCCCTAAGACAACCCTAACCTAGCCACAACATATTATTTATTGTGCTAAAATGCTATTTTTTTCTACTGAAATACTATCGAAGGTTGTTATTGATTGCGTGCATGGGTTTCCTCATGGGGATAAAAACCCGACGGGGATGGGGACGAGAATACTTTTATCCCCGCATACGGGTATGGGGATGGGGACGGGTATGGAAAGGCTGTCGCGGAGACGGGGATGGGAGTCCAATACCCGCCTTGCGGTAATCCACATTGCTAGGTTGACCTCGGAGCCATGGCCGCCGCTGTCCTGGACTTCTTGCAGTGGTTCCTCAGTCGCAACGCCATCGTCAGGGCCGAGAGGGCCTCCCTCTCCGCTGCCACGACTGCATCAGCGCCCTCTACGACGACCTCCTCTGAGGCATCGTGTCTCGGCTCCCCGCCAAGGACGCCTCCCGCACCGCCGCGCTTGCCTCCCGCTGGCGCCACCTCTGGCACTTCACGCCGCTCGTCTTCTATGACGCCCACCTCCCATCCGGCGGCCCCATCACACGCTCCACCGCCATCGACCGGTTCCTCGCCGCCCACCCGGGCCCCTTCACCACCGTCAGCATCGGATACTGCGACCTCGGCAAGCTCGCCGAGTGGCCGCGCCTCCTCGCTGCCAAGGGCGCCCGGGACCTCGTCCTCGTCAACGCGCCCGCCGATCTCGGCCACCTCCCCGACGCGCCCAGTGCAGGTCCGTTACGGATTTGTACATAATGGAGCCAAGAAATTGCTGCTTTTATGGTCAGTTTACTATTGTTTCCCTAGTCGTTGACTCATGGGTGCAATTGGAAACAATTGATGTGTCTATATTAATACAAACGGACGAATTTGACACACCGGACATTGTTCATGAATTCTATGAGAAGTTCGGTTGTAGCAGCTGGAGCAGGCAAGTTGATCATGTGGCCCTCGTATTCTAGTTGATGATCTAATGTGCTAGCAATGCTTACAGACGATGGTAATCCCTAACATCCAATCTTCATCTAACTGGTGCACCCGCCGAATTTGGGTATGGGTGAAGCCATCCCATACCCTTATCCGTTGCCCTAAACCTTACCCATCACCGGTACCCATACCCATTGACGGGTACGTTTTTCTCCATACCCGTTACCCATCAGGATAAATGGGTACCCGCGGGTAAAATTACCGAGGTTTGGAACACATCAATTTGAGCCTTACATAGTCATAAACAACAACCAATAATGATTTATAAATGATAACACATCATGACAGCAACACATACTCACATAAACATCAACACATTCTCGTGAACAACATCACTTATTTGTAAACAAAAACACTTATTTGCAAACATATTTTCATGAAAATAAAATATTTGTATTCAATCATCAGACACAAAATTCCATATTTACCACGTCATATACACACATCATGCATCTCTATGCATAAATCAAGGGTAATGTGTACTGATGTACATGAATACATCACAAAACCTACATAAAAAAATAAATTGTCTTTGAAACAAAATATTTAATACTTAATCATCATTACGTGCACACAAAAAAAAATTAGTATCGCATCATCTATATACATCATGTCTACGCAGAAATCGATGCTCACATACATGAATACATCACATCATCTATGTACAATAAATATATTCATAGTGTAAGATCAGTACTCGTAATCATAAAATCATAAACAAAATCGGAACTCACATAACCGAAATAGCATTGCTCTTCTTCTTGTGCTTGGCGGCAGTAGATCAACCATTGCTAAACAGGCTAGGGCGTTGCCGAGCTGCAGCTCCACCTCATGGTTCCCGTCCACGCGCGAGCTATGGTGACTGTCCCCTGGGTCCATGGCGGTGGCGCCCACCTCTGGAGTACAAGAAAGGGGTGATGGCGCTAAGCGGCAAGCGGCTGGGAGTGGAGGCCAGAGACGCTGGCGGGCGGCGGCGAGGATATGAGATTGATCAACTAGCTGCTCCGACTGCGAGCCTCCACCAGCGACGCACGTCAATCACGCGGATATAACCATATAAGGATACGTATCAAATACCTACGGTTGGATGGTTAGAGGGACAATGGTATCCCCAGCTTACCAGGGTTCAAGTCCTGCTGCTCGCATTATTTCTGAATTTATTTTAGGATTTTCGGCGATGTGCTTTTAGTGTGAGGAGACGTTCCCGTCGACAACGAGGCGTCTATGTTGACTTCGTAACTCTTAAGATGATATGCTGACTCAGTCTCTCGAAGGTACTCATACGGGTAGGGTATGCGTGTGTGCGTTCATAGAGGTGAGTGTATGCGGCCCACAAAAAAAGGGGGTGAGTGTATGCGCGTATGTATGAGCGTTTGCGTTTGTACTGTGTTAAAAAATATAATTCTGTGAGGAGACGTTTCCGTTGACGACGAGACGTCTATGTTTTTTTTTGCGTGATAAGGAGACGCCTACGTTGACTTCGTAAGTCTCAAGATGATATGCTGGCTCGGTCTCTCGAAGGTACTCATATAGGTAGGATGTGTGTGTGCGCGTTCATAAAGGTGAATGTATGCACGTATGTATAAGCGTTTGCGTTTGTACTGCGTTAAAAAATGCGATTCTGTTATCTAAAAAAAGGTATACGATTCTGGACGACCCATGATTAAGTGAATTTGTTTTAAGACAACGGTAATTACGTGAATGATTCTGGCACTCTCCGGTTCTGGGCTCCCTCATATGGCTTCGTGGGCTAGCTAGTATAGTTCGGAGGCCTAGCATGATTAGGTCTTTTTGTTGCTAAAAAATAAGAATATGTCTTTTTAGGGCTGGGAGATTTTTGTAAATAATAAATAAAGCCTATTTGTTAGAATATATGCGGGTACATGGGTACACGGGCATGGGTTATACTAAACCATACCCGTACCCACGATACCCAATGGGTTTGAATTTTTTTCTATTTTCCTTGCCCTAATAGGGTTTTTATTCGCTGGGTACGTGGGTAATGGGTACCCATTGCCATCTCTAGGTCCATGATGTAGCGCAACGTGAAAGCAGACAAATAGCAATTAAGGACCCTTAGTGGGTTGCGTCTTATACTCTTATATACTCCCTCCGTTTTTATTTAGTCTGCATATTAGGTTTGACCGAAGTCAAACTTTGCAAAGTTTGACCAAGTTTATAAAAAAATATATAAACATTTATCATAACAAATCTATATGATGTGAAAGTACATTCAATAATGAATCTAGTGTTATTGATTTTTTATTGTATATGTTAATATTTTTGTTTATAAACTTAGTCAAAGTTTACAAAGCTTGACTTTGATCAAAGCTAATATGCGGACTAAATAAAAACGGAGGAAGTATGTAGATTAACACAAACAACTAATGTACACGGTGAAAACTAAAACTGATAATTGTATATTAATAACTTAATAATTTTCTTGGAAAGTGCTATCGATCCAGTAGAAGTATTATTACTTGCTAGCAAAGCACAACCAGCATGCTGTTCATTCTCCTTCCCGTTGAGTTAAAGCTTTAATTTGCTCCAACGCACATGCATAACGCTCAAGGTGCAAGGGCAACATAAAGATTTCTTGCATTCACGACTTGCTCTTGCTAACTCAAACACGACTTTTCCCGCAAAAAAAAAAAACTCAAACACAACTTGGTCTATTACCACTACCGGACTCGCAGGCTATGCCTACGGCCACGGGCCGTCGGCATAGATCTATGCCTACGGCTGCCGTCGGCATAGCCCCGTCGGCGTAGATGTCGTCAGCGTAGTCTTGTCAGACCGTCGGCATAGTATAGCCGTCGGCATAGGGCCCTATGCCGACGGCCTAACGTCAGCCGTCGGCATAGTATAGCCGTCGGCAGTGTTTTCCGTCTGACGGCAACGGACGGCGCCGTTAAAAGCGCCGACGAATCACGCAATGCCACGTGGCAGAGGTATGCCGACGGCAAAGCCGCCGGCATAGAGAATCTATGCCGGCGGCTTTGCCGTCGGCATACCTCTGCCACGTGGCGCCCCGTGGTGTCCCTGGTGGCAGGGATATGCCTACAGCAAAGCCGTCGGCATATCTCTACCACGTGGCAGCTCCTGGTTTCTCCTGGCAGCAGGTCTATGCCTACGGCAAAGCCGTCGGCATAGATTTACAGATATGCCTACGGCTTTGCTGTAGGCATAGTATGCCACGTGGCAAGCCCTGGTAACTCCTGGGCATATATATGCCGACGGCTTTGCCGTAGGCATAGTTTTTTTTTTCTGTTTTCTCTGTTTCAATTCATTTGACAGCATTTTAAAACAGAACAATATGAAATTATGCAGAAATATGACAGTTCATCATGTAAACATACTCAAGTTCATATAAACATACTCAAGTTCACCATCATCATCTAAACATACTCAAGTTCATCACATCATCTAAAGATCATCACCGACGGAAGTTCATGAACGTAATAGTAGTGCAAGACATGAAACATGATAAAAGTAGGAATATGAAAGGCATGGCGCGATGGCCACATGCACGGAATCATCAAGCAAGACCACCTCCGCCAAAACCACCACCTCCACCATAACCACCACCACCTCCGCCAAAACCACCACCACCTCCGCCAAAACCGCCATCGCGACCACCACCACTCTGCCAGATCGGAGTGACTGGGGTCGACGGAGCAGGAGTCGAGCCACCGGTCCCCTACATGTTTCAGAAAAGATTCTAACGGTAAATATGATATGATAGTGTTTCATGAACGAGAACTAGTTTGCTAGTAGTTAGGCAAATGTACTAACCGGACCATCACTGCCTAGTGCCACCCATTCATCGAACGTGGGCACGTGTGGGGGTTCTCCGGCAGGTGGTGGTGGGGGTCCCATTTGTGGTGGATCCGTGCGGTTAGTCCAAGACGCCAACATAGCATGTATGAGGGCCCGGTGCGACGCTCCGGTGGCATTGCTACCCTCCCAGGGCCCCCGTCCCGCCTAACCCTGTAGCGTTTGACCACGGGATCTAGCCCTTTGACTTTGCACGGACGGGCTTTGACCAACTGACCTCCCCACCCGGTTGTGTTAGGTGAGCCCATAGGAACATTTTGGAGCAACATCCGGGCCAGACCCACAGCAAGATCCCCTCCGTGTAGACCCGACGCGTCCATTTCCCCCCTCCAGGTGCCGGCGGCGGCGCCGTCCGTGAGGGGGGCACACCCCGGAGACGCGTGCCGCCTCTTCGGACATGCTACCACACCACCCCGCATGTATGAGGGGCCAGTGCGACGCTCCGGTGGCATTGCTACCACCCCAGGGCCCCCGTCCCGCCTAACCCTAGAGCGGTTGACCACGAGATCTAGCCCTTTGACTTTCCACGGACGGGCTTTGAACAGTGGACCTCTCCACCCAGTTGTGTCAGGTCAGCTCAGAGGGACACCTGGGAGCAACATCCGGGCCAAACCGACAACTACATCCCCTCCGTGTAGACCCGATGCGTCCGTTTCCCCCCTCCAGGTGCCGCCGACAGCGCCGTCCGTTAGGGGGGCCACGCTTCGGAGATGCATGCCGCCTCTTCGAACATGCCACAACACTTGGGAGCAACGTCCCCTCCGTATAGACCCGATGTGGCTCTTTCCGCCCTCTAGATGTTGGCGGCGACGCCGTCCGTGAGGGGGGCACACCGCGGACGTTAGGGGGTCACACTCCGGAGACGGGTGCCGGGCGTTTGCAACCGCCACTAAACTTCTGTAGCATAGCTGTTTTTGATTTTAATAAAATATAAGGACCTATATTCAAAAGAACATGACGACACAGTATTAATGTGCTAAAAAAAACTATATATATATATTCATAATCTATGGAAAAAATTACAAACTACATATATATTCATATAATACATAAAAAAGCATAAAAACATATAAAAAAACATAAAAACATATGTAAAAAAGCATAAAAACATATGAAAAAATATATATATCTATGCCGACGGCATTGCCGTCGGCATAGAAACGGCAGGGTTTTGGGAGGCGCCGTGCCGCGGATCGGTGACATGGCACCTATGCCGACGGCTGCCGTCGGCATACCTACGCCGCGGATCGGTGACGTGGCATGCGGAGATATGCCGACGGCCGTCCGTTTCGGCCGTCGGCATAGGGTTGACGGCGTTAGCCGCCAGTCACGGGCGGGGCCGCCGGGCCCACAGGTATGCCGACGGCCGTCCGTTTCGGCCGTCGGCATAGGGTTGACGGCGTTAGCCGCCAGTCACGGGCGGGGCCGCCGGGCCCACAGGTATGCCGACGGCTGCTGTCGGCATGT
The DNA here is from genome assembly GCA_032464435.1 of Aegilops umbellulata. NCBI lineage: Eukaryota > Viridiplantae > Streptophyta > Magnoliopsida > Poales > Poaceae > Aegilops > Aegilops umbellulata. The sequence goes on from CP136057.1 coordinate 10,233,804, forward strand.
CTGGATCTACGTCGACGGTTGTTCTGTGCCGACGGCTGCCGTCGGCATAGATCCGTGTAACCCGACGGCCAGTGTATGCCGACGGCCAGGACTTGGCTGTCGGCATATCTCAAACTAGGCCGACGGCAGCCGTAGGCATAGGTTCGGCCGTCGGGGTAGGACCGTTTTCCGGTAGTGTACGTACGGTACATATGACATACTAACTTTACTGAAAACACAGGTGGTGTGAAGGACAAACTAAACAAAAATAGTGGTACACAATTCCGCGTAACGTTTTATTTTTGGATACAACTATTTATATGTGGAAGTTATTAAACTCTAGATCGAGAGCTGATAGATGAAGCTAGCTAGCAGCATATTGTACATTGTATGTAGTTACTCGATCCGATGGGACAATGATGGACGATGATTGAGAGCTGCTAGCTAGCCAGTAGCATGGCATGACACGACCTTGGCACGGAGTGCGTGCTTCATGACCATGGTGAGCTCCAGTGTGTCAGTGAAGTCCACCGGCTCGCCTGGCACCTCGCTCCACTGGAAGGCCCTCACCATGGTGGCCAGAAGGAGGTTGACGTGCAGCAGCGAAACGTCGATGCCAGGGCACATCCGGCGGCGGGCACCGAACGGCATCATTTTGATCTCCTTGCTCCCCGTGAGGTCCAGGTCCTCCCCCTCGCCGCCGGGCAGGAACCGCTCCGGCCGGAACCGCGTGGGATCCGGCCACACCTTCCTATCCATGGCCATGTCGCCCACCGTGAAGTTCACCGACACCTCTTTCGGCACGGTGAAGCCGTCCAACGCCGCGCCGTCCTCCCCGGCCGCTGCGTGCGGCATGATGAAGCGCGCCGGTGGGTGCCGCCTCAGCGACTCCAGGACCACCGCCCGGAGGTATGACATCCGCGGTAGGTGCTCCTCCTCCAGGACCTGTAAAAGTCTTCTTTAAAAAAAATCAAACCTATTTACTGAATTTGCACAAAATTTGTCTGATTTTTTTCCCGCTGGACCTGGCCATCGGTGATGTTGTGTATTTCGGCCCGGAGCTTCGCCTGGATCTCCGGCCGTGCGACGAGGTTCGCCATGGCCCACTGCAACACGTTGACCGTAGAGTCGATGGGCCCTGACAAGAATTCCGCGCACAAGGCCACGATCTCGCCGTCCGTCAGGTGCCTGCTACTGCCATCTTGTTCCGGGATCTGGAGGGCGATGAGCGAGTCCACGTAGCAATCCATTTCAAAGCTCTTGCCGGAGGTCTCGCGCCGCGCATGGCACGCTCGTATCAGCGGGATGAACACCTCCTCTTGCCGCCGCCGCATGGACAGCATCCGCCGGTACCGTCGCCAGAAGAGGAGCTTGGTGAGCTTGGGGCTCGATCCGAACACCTGGAACCCCACCACCGCCTTGAGTAGCTCCCTCTGCAGCGACGTGACTGCCACGATGGCGGCGGCGTCGAGCCCCTGGCCGAAGCACATGCATGCAAGCACGTGGAAAACAGCCTCGTGCAGGGGCCCCTCGATGACGACGACCCCGCCTTGGCTTCGCATCTGGCGTGCGATGCCGTCGGCGAGGCCCGAGGCGGCGCGGCGGCGGGCGGCGGCGTACCGCGGGATGCTGGACGGGTGGAGCGCCCGGCCGGTGAGGTTTTGCCTGAGCGCGCGCCACAGCGGGCCGTACGCGGCGGACGTGATGTTGCGCTGGTCGCTAGAGAAGATGCGGGTGGCGAGGTTGGCCGGAGGCCGGTTGGCGAACGCGGAGCCGCGCTGCACGAGGACGCGGTGCGCCATGGCCCGGTCAGCGACGAACACGACAGGGAAGGATGGGAGGAGGTAGAGCGTGAAGACGGGGCCGTACCATGAGCGCGCCACGCGGACTATCGACTCGATGCTCACGCTTGTCCAGGCGAGCATCAGCAGCGGGCCGAAAGCCATCAGCCAGGTCGGCTCAGGCGGGAGGAAGGACGAGCCCGCCGCCGCCTTGGCCTTGCAGAGGGACGAGCATACAAGGGACAGGGTGAGGCACAAGGTGATGGAAAGGGAGTAGTACACCCAGTCCTCCATGGCCGCCTCCCTCAAGATGCCTCCCTTCAGTGAGTGGCTGCGCCTCGCTTCTTCATCTTTTTCTATAGTGTCGATCGGCAGCGATCGAGTGAACAAGGTGGCCTTTGGTTGTGTGGCTATCCAATAGGGATAGCCCGTTTCCCTGAGGATGCCGCTCGTTTGGTTAGGAATCCACCAAGGATATATAGGGATAGCAAGTTTCCCCGAGGATGCCGCTCGTTTGCTTAGGAATCCACCAAGGATAGGGATAGCCATATACCTAGGAATATTCACCCAAAACCTGGTTGACAAGAGCCGCCGAATTCTCGCGGACGCCCTCTATTTCCCGCTTTGGTCACCTCCTTCGCGGCTGAGCAAGTACAATGGTGTACAGCTCCTCATGCGTTCCTCTCTCTCTTCCGTGGGCCGGCGGGGAATGCGAAGCTCCAGCGGCGGCCGGCGGAGAGCTCTGACCGTGGTGAACGAGGAGCACCGGCCCTGTGCAGCCTTGTCGTATTTTCGGCAGTTGATTTTTGGTCTCTCACACGGAGCTCCGGCGGCGGCCGGCATGTATGCTTCAACAGTTGCAAAGTTAGTTGCTGTTCCCAGACTAGCTAGTATTAGTTAGCACAAAGAGTTGTGTGTATGCTAGCCCCTGCTTGTGTATACGTGAGAGGATTCCTGGCTGATTTGTGTGTATGCTTGCATGCGTATATGATATTTCTCAAGTTTATTTTCATCACTACAATATTCATCCACCCCTTGTCCTGTCAACCAAACATACTAATGGCTATCCCTAACCACCTTGCATCCTTCAATTGTAACCAAACAACCAATGTGGCCAGTGGCAGGCTCAGTCAGCAACACGTACGTGTGCGTCCCTGAAACTTGTAGGGCAGTTTAAAACTAATTAAATATGACCACGAACAATCACGTTGATAGCTCTAGCCATGGGGTACCTAAATGATGATTCAGCTAACGCTGCTCCTTCATTAGTACTGGTCGATCGCTAATCAGATCATCACACATCTCACGTATGTCTATATCTATATTTATATCTACTAATAAAAAGATGATTGCTTCAAGTCAAAATGTGTTTCTGCTCGTACGTAAAAAAAGTTCCGATGGTTTTTCCGCACGTGTTTTCTGCATTTTAGATGGTTTTTCTCGGTTTTTTCGGCTTTTCAGTTCTCCGCCGGTCTTTCTTAGCTTTTGGATAAAAAATATTTACATGAAAAACGAGTTTTTTTCGTAAGAGGCACGGTTTTGCTTCCTCAGAAACAAAAAAAAACTTGTTTTCTTTTTCTTTTTTGCTTCCGCGAGAGGCATGGTATTGTTTTCGCGAGAGGCATGAATTTGCTCCCGCAAGAGAGGCACAGCCGTGCTTCTTGGAAACGAAAAAAAAACTAGTTTTTTGGCTTTCGCGAGAGCCATGGTTTACTTCCACGAGAGACACGAATTTGCTTTCGTGAGAGGAACGGCCGTTGCTATGACGGTAATACATCCACCTATCAAGCAACCCTCTTCACATATATTAATATACCAGAAGTCTATTAGTCTTCTCTGTACAAAACCCAATCCGACTAACAAGATTGACGTGTTCAGTGCTTCCAATAGTCTCAACCTCTGCTAAGAATTCTTTCTTTCCTTGTCTAGCACCTTCCAAACGTTTAACTGCAACTCTCTCTTCACCTGATTTCCCTTCAAAAGCCGACCCAAACCCACCTTCTCCGAGCTTTGGCTGAATCCTTCCGTGCATTCCCTCAACATTTGAAAAGAAAACCTTGTTGGTATTCCAGGTAATTGATCAAAATCAAATCATTGACGTTCCGCTTCATTTTTCCTTCTCTTTTGTTGATAAACAATGACAATAGTGACAAGAATACAACAGTACTAATAGCTCCAAGTGTAACACGTAGCATCACTTTTTTTTTTGTTTTCTTTAAAGGGGCTAGTTGCACCTTGAGGTAAGTAGTGGAGTTGAGGCCAACATTTTTTGGTTGTATTGGTTGCAAGGAGAATACCTTCGTCAGCCATATGCATTTGCCATCACTGAACAAAACTGCCATGCAAGAATAGTTCTTCAAGCAAGCTTGTTGGCAATCATCGGTGCTTATTGGATTCAAAACTGTGGGATTTATATCAAAGTAAGAAATGTCGGTCATTGTTAAAAACTGATGATGTTGTAACTCCTGACAAGAGATTGGAGTTATTGGCATGCAACCCATATTTGGCTTCCGTTCATCCACCAACTTGAAGTAGTTTGAACTTGAATTATCATCAACTGGAATCATGCCCTCCCCCCCCCCCCCCCACTGCATATGTCGTACTCGCCGCAAGCTGTTGGGTAATCACAATCATCAATTCCATTGAAACTCGCGGACCAGTGTGAAGGAAATATGCCCTAGAGGAAATAATAAAGTTGTTATTTATATTTACTTATATCATGATAAATGTTTATTATTCATGCTAGAATTGTATTAACCGGACCTAGTACATGTGTGAATACATAGACAAAACAGAGTGTCCCTAGTATGCCTCTACTTGACTAGCTCGTTAATCAGAGATGGTTAAGTTTCCTGACCATAGACATGTGTTGTCATTTGATGAACGGGATCACATCATTAGAGAATGATATGATGGACAAGACCCATCCATTAGCTTAGCATAATGACAGTTAAGTTTTATTGCTATTGCTTTCTTCATGACTTATACATATTCCTCTGACTATGAGATTATGCAACTCCCGAATACCGGAGGAACACCTTGTGTGCTATCAAACATCACAACGTAATTGGATGATTATAAAGATGCTTTATAGGTGTCTCCAAAGGTGTTTGTTGGGTTGGCATAGATCAAGATTCGGATTTGTCACTCCAAGTATCAGAGAGGTATCTCTGGGCCCTCTCGATCGGTAATGCACATCACTATAAGCCTTGAAAGCAATGTGACTAATGAGTTAGTTACGGGATGATGCATTACAAAACGAGTAAAGATACTTGCCGGTAACGAGATTGAACTAGGTATGATGATACCGACGATCGAATGTTGGGCAAGTAACATACCGATGACAAAAGGAATAACGTATGCTGTTATTGCGGTTTGACCGATAAAGATCTTCGTAGAATATGTAGGAACCAATATGAGCATCCAGGTTCCACTGTTGGTTATTGACCGGAGATGTGTCTCGGTCATGTCTACATAGTTCTCGAACCTGTAGGGTCCGCACGCTTAACGTTCGTTGTATTATGAGTTATGTGTTTTGGTGACCGAAGTTTGTTCGGAGTCCCGGATGAGATCACGGACATGACGAGTAGTCTCGAAATGGTTGAGAGGTAAAGATTGATATATTGGATGGTTGTATTCGGACATCGGAATGGTTCCGAGTGATTCGGGTATTTTACTGGAGTACCGAGGGGTTACCGGAATCCCCCGGGAGACATCAAATATACCTTTCACATGTATATCAATAACATGTGTTTCAACTATTCTATCAAGCCGAAATTTTAAGGGACTGTAGCCATGAGAATTCCACACAATATAAATGGTGCAAACTTCAAAAGGGTGTCAGAATTGGCTGCCACACTCCTTCAAAAGGGCATCAGATGCTCCCGTGATACGGGCTTCCTAGCTAGAGCCCTTGGATCTGAGATCCAATGGCCACGGGACGAGCTCCTGTAACTTTGCAAGAAAAAAAGCCCTCCAAGGATCCAATATTTACACACAAGTCCCCGAGTTCCTCCTGTGACAGTTGGATCACAAATCAAAGGCTCTTGGGAGCCAGTATCATGGGGGCATCTTATGCCCCGTATCACCTGATACTTTGCCTAGTCATGCCACCTAAGCTAAAGTATGACGTCGTACCATATTTAATCAGGAAAGGGAGAGCAACCTTATCTTCATCTAGATATAGGTATTAGCAAAAAATCCAAGACAACTCATAAGTTTTTTCTCACGAAAGACATTAAATAAGAGTTGTTTTAGATACATCGCTAAGATATGGTCACCGGAACTGCTATATCTAAAAGTATATTTAATGCTATTAGATAGGGCTTAAGACATGGTGCACTGGGGCTGCCCTGACAATGATCTTTTTGATCTTCTTTGAGTGAACTAGGAATAAATGTTCTCTATATTAAGTCTTTAAATATAGCACTCAGATATGCATCTTGAAGCCCAAATACTGGAAACGAGAAAAAGAGGAAGTTTTTGCTTGATCTTATGGGGGACAAAACTATGCTGCTTTGCCTTATGGCGTTGGTGCTGCTAGGAAATCCAACTCACGCTGGTACGAAATCTGTATCTCTGTTCTCTATAATAATTAAGTGTGTGTTTCTTGTTTCCTTCCAACCAAAGTACAAAAAGTCATAATGAATATATTTTTTTGCGAGAAAAACTTGCAATCTATTCATCTTCAATCATGGTAGTACAACGAATACTAGAAATAATAAAAATTACATCAAGATCCGCAGACCACCTAGCGACAACTACAAGCACTGAAGCGAGCCGAAGGCGCGCCGCTGCCATCGCCCCTCCCTCATCGGAGCCGGGGAAACCTTGTTGTAGTACACAGTCGGGAAGTCGTCGTGCTAAGGCTCCATAGAACCAACGCACCAGAACAGCAACCGCCGCAGATGAAAAGTGTAGATTAAAAGGATCCAACCTGAAAACACACGAACCAAGACGAACGACGAACAGATCCGAGCAAATCCACCAAGGACAGATCAGCCGGAGACACAACTCCACACGCCCACCGATGATGCTCGCATCACCGGAACGGGGGCTAGGCGGGGAGACCTTTATTCCATCTTCAGTGAGCCGCCGCCGTCTCGCCTTCCTGAGCAGGACACAAACCCAAGTCATCATGAATGTTGTTAACTCACTGCACAAATTTCTTTGGACCTTTTAATTTGGAATTCATTTACTAACGTATGTATGTTGTCTGCAGAGCATTGCGAAGAGCACAGTCACCATTGCAAGGGCATGTTGTGCATGGGTTTCACATGCCATTCCTGTTGCAAGCATGTGTGGAACCATGTCAAGAAAGCCTACTGCGGCGGCACTTTTTTAAACCATCATTGTGTTTGCGTGGTTTGTGAATAGAGTTGCGCTCTAGCATCATGCCAAAGGATGGACAACGATGTCTAGTAATAAATTCTTCTTGTGACCTGCATGCAAGAACCTTGATCACCAAGTTTTGGTGTTCTGTTTGATTTGATTTTTATCGTGTGTAATCTTAGATTTTGTGCCTCTGTGTTTGCCTTGCCTAGCGCCTAGCGGGGAGTAATTAAAATCTGAAAAAAAAAAACTTGAACTCGTACGTTCCGTCAAAATCGGCCCCTCACCTTCTAATCCTTGAAATCAGTACCCTATACTTATGGATCCCGATCAATCACAACCTTGTCCGAGAAAAGACTAGTTTGGTGCACTTGGAAAACACAATCACCGCCAGGAACAGCCTTTGCTCTCACTGACTAGGTGAACCTACATGTCATATGCATCTTCTCTCTCAATTTATCCCTCCTCTCTCCAAAATCTGTATCTGCGAGACACACACACACTGAAACGACGCCGCATGCAGCTCAGTGATGCTGGCGCCGTGTGCAGCTCCAGGAGTGGTTGTGCGGCTGCAGACGAGGGGCTTTCCGGCCAGCCTGCAGCCCTGGGAAGCATCTTTACCTCGCCGATTGGGCGCACGAGAGCTTGGCGGGGCGCAGCTTCATCGAGAGGAACTGAGGAAGACGGCAACAATGGCGGCGGTGCTTGATCGAGCGAGTGGCTAGTGTCGCCGCAGTAGCTAGCCCGACATGCTAACGGCGATCGGTCGGTCAAGTGGGCCGGAGCCTGTGGTGGATGGAGCGCGAGAACCGCGAGACCACATGGAGATCACCGTTCTGAGCGTACGCGAGCGTCGATACTCGATAGTAAATACATGTGCCACGCCGGCGGAGGTATCGCGCACAGGCGGCGAGGTAAAGATGGCTAGCCAGGCTAGGCAGTGTTCTTCGACGGGGAGCCATCGCACTGACGACGACTAGGCAGTGTCCCGGCGGGGGGCGCGAGTGTTTCACCGAGTTGTGCTACTCCAGAAGTCCAGATCGACCAAGCATCCGGTGGCTAGTAGTTTGCTGCTCGTGGGAAGCTAGCTAGCCTCAAGGATCCATCAGGTACTTTCTCCTTGCGTGCGTCTTCGAGATCGACCAATCGATCAAGCGTGCTATCCGTGCTTCAGTCCAGTACTTACGCGCTTGGGGCAGGCCACGACAAAGCCTAATAAGTTGAGCGCGGGCCGGCTGCCTGGGCGCCAATGCGGCGACGCCATACACGTACGGCGGCAACCGTCTACGGTCCCAGCTACGCAACGCACATGGGCGCGCCCTCCCTGCCCCTCCAATTCTGGCTGGACACCTCGCGTCTTTTTATCTCAGACGTTTCAACTTTCAACACCGAGGGAGAGAGAAAGACGGGGGAAGAGGGGAAGGAGAGGGATGAATATGACGTGCAGGTGAATCCCAGTTGGGTTGTCCTTTTTCCCAGTGTGCCAAACAGGTAAGGTTGACATTGACCGAGGATCGATAAATACGGGGTACTGATTTCACGGATTAAAAGGTGAGGGTTTAATTCTGACTGGGCCGTACGAGTTTAAGGTTTTTTCCAGAGTTTACCCAATGAAAAACCAGACGAAGAAACCATGCACAATTTGTCCCCTCCCCTCCCTGGCCGCTCCCGCGAGCGCTGCCGCGGGGGAAACCCTAGCGCGCGGGCTCGGCCCTCCTACTTACTCCTCCCTCCCCTCGCCGCCGCCTCCGCGTGCTGGTGGGCCATCTGGGCGGGGCGGCGGCGCGGCGCGAGCTCAGGGCGCGGCGGCGGCGGCCGGCGACGGGGGCGCGACCTGCAGGTGGCGGCGTGGAGTGGCTGGTGCGGGCTGAGGCGTTCTCTGCTCCCGGCGGCGACGGCTTTGGGCGCGGCTCAGATCTAACGAAGCTGCGGCGCGGGTGGCCTGGGCCTCTGTGGTGGCGGGGCTCCGGCTCGCTGCAGGTGGTGGCCGGTTCCGGTGACCGCCCCCTGCTGCGGCGCTCCCTGGTGGTGGCGGGCCTGCCGGGCCCCGGCCGATCTGGCGATGGCAGGTGCCGCGGGCTGTGCTCGGCGTGGATGGGGCTGCCACGACGTGGTGGTGGCCCTTGGCGGTGGTCGGGTTCGTCTCACGACGGCGGCTGGACCTCTTCGGCGTCGGCCCGTCGATGAGCGGCTTGTGCAGGCCTTCGACCCCTCTTCTCGGTACCCGGGCGCAATCTTCGTCGGAGAGTTGGCTCGTCCCCAGCTTTGGTCCATCGCTCGTCTCGCGCCCGGGCTGCAGGACCGATCTCTTCTCGCGCCTGGCAGCAGGACCGAGCCCGTCTCGCGCACGGCTGCAGGACCGAGCTCGTCTCGCGCCTGGCGACAGGACCGAGCTTGTCTCGCGCACGGTGCAGGACGAGTCGATGGTGGCCAGATGCTAGGGGCCGCTCAGTCTCTTTTGGTTGGGGTAGCGGCAGGTTTTGGATGAGGTGGTGTTTAGGCCTTGGATGCCGGGGCGGCGGCCCAGGTGATGGTGGTTGTGCGGTGCTCTTGGACAAAGCCCGTGCCTTGGTGCTGCCCGGTCATCATGGTCGTGTGGGCGGCGTGGTTGCCGGGGTGTGGCGTTCGGTGGCGGTGATTGTTGGCCGAGGTGAAAACCTGCTCTATCTTCGGACGGACCGGCGGCGGCGAAGATTTCTCCCTTCTTGAAGGCGTCGTCGCGGCTCTTACTGCCCGTCATGCGGCTCCGAGGGAAACTCTGATCCTTGGATCGGGCGGTGGCGATCGCTCCGGTGTCGTATCCTTTCTGAAGGCGCCGCCTTGGAGCACATGGTTCGTCATATGTAGCTTCATATCTTCGGGGCAGTAGTGCTAGGAGTGGTGTTGCTGCGTTCAGCGCCTATGTATCATGTCTTGGGTGTGTGCGTGTGTTGCGGTGGCGTGGCGTGTCGTTGTACTGGATGCTTGTGGTTTGGTGCTTTATATATAAAGCGGGGCGAAAGCCTTTTTCGGTAAAGGGAAAGATGAAAACGCGTTTTTTTTTCCGAGAGGCACGACCACGAAAGCAAAACCGTGTCTCTCGGGGAAGCAAAACCGTGTCTATCACAGAAGAAAAATAAAATGAAAACACGTTTTTTTCTAGCTTGCTCGTAGAAACAAATCCGTGCCTCTCACGGAAGAAAGAAAAACACCTTTTTCACGCAATTTTTTTAAAGAATTTTTTGTCCAAAAGCTAAGAAAGACCAGTGAAAGCCCGAAAAGCCAAAAAAACATTTAAAAAGCCGAAAACGCATGCGGAAAAAAAAACAAAGAGAGCACCAAGAGTGCGACACGTGGTGGTGGCTAAAGTCACGCTCTCAGCACATAAGTGACCCTTGAGGTGGCTCCCGAAAGAGCGCTCCTTCGTTAGTTGCTCCCGAGACGGTTGCGTTGCTAATTTACTTTCTCCGCCTCTCCGGTAGGAGCATCTACAGCCGCAACATGCAAATTTGGGCCCTGAAAGGTCCGCCCGCGGACAATAATATGCTGGACCTTAATATTTTTTTTCATTTGCAACCACAAATCACATTTCGAAAACAGCTAATACGTGCAAACACATCCATGTCGATCATTTTGGATCTCTAGTCCGTGTTGGGCCGGCGGGGCTGTTATAAACATCAAATAAATTGATCGTACTTAGGATTTTCAACCGTATTGGGCCGATGGTTTATGACGTTTAGTCCCACCTCATCGCGTGAGGAGCTAGTCGACCGGCTTAAATAGCTGGGTCGTCTAGAAGCGATAAGTTCCAGCCATCAACGATAAATACTACACTATGACTTGAATAAATTCCATTAGTAGAGAGCAGTATAGGAACTCTCCTTGGCAAGACAAAATACTAGAGTACGAATTTGCGTTGTCTTTCAATTTCTCCTAATCTGATCATGCCCCTGAATTTCCTCTTTCATTCAGATGACTGAACTGAAGACAGATATTATGATGCTCCTTCCAAGGAAATAGACAGAAAACTAACAGTAGCATCAGCGAAAGTACAAAGCTCACATTAGTTAAACCTTTATGCTGAAAAATCCATTCACCTGCATGTATACAACAAGAGTTGCAGGAATCAGGAAGCTGAGTTGGGAGAATCAGAAAAACAGAATTCAGAGTCACAGCCTCACAGGTGAGGTGCGGGGCCTGCCGGTAGGCGGTAGGGACCGACCACGACAGAACCCACCGGCGGACGTGGCGTCCCGGCAAGCAGAGGACTGGAGCCGGCCGCCGCCGCCGAGCAGTCTGCTGAAAAATCATGGAGGGCAACGGGGATTCCGGTGGCCATCGCAGGTGGAAGCTTGGGGAGAGACGCGGCCACCGTTTTTCAACAGAATTTAACTAAGCCTTGCTTGGTTTTCCAACAGATAACTAATACATACACCAGAGACCACGCAGATCACTGGAAGAAGAGGATTCCTTTATGGAGCAAATGGTTTAAGAAAAGACTGTTACCACAATTCAGTTCGAGGGCAGTGTTCCTTACTTTGCACAGGTTAATCAAAGACATACCTACTCTGTTTCAGAAACAAAATAAAATCTGAGGTCCTACAGTTATGTGCATTATATTGGTCTAGTGATAATAATGACTGACGAAGACAAATCTGATCTTGGACATGTGCGGTACCGCTCATGATGTTAGAAATCAGGGCAGCTGATTTTCACCACATCTTCTGATCGAATATCAGTTTAACAGTGTAAGATGACAGTTACAGTTTGCACAACAACAGACAAGTTTCAGAATGGCGAAAATAACAGAGATCGTTTGGGGAACCTCTAATCTTTTCATCACAACGACTCTGCGCTCCCGACTTTATTGAACAACTATGAACCACACCATTTGTTCCTAAGTAGAAGACATTTTGGCAGTTCAATTTAAACTATCAAAACCTCTTGTGTTTGAAAACAGAGGTAGTAAATAACAATATAAATAAACAGCACAGATATAGCTTTGGCGATAAAAAATATTGCACAATGAAAATTCAATACCGCACTACACACCAGAGCAAGCATACAGCTCACATACAAACATGCATGCACATAACAGAATCCAGGTCTGGAGGGTACAAAGAGTTAAAACAAAACACACAAGTGCACCCAGAAAAGGCGCACGAATTACACAAAGCAGAAAGGATTCAGATACAATGAGGCGCGAGGCTGAAAGGAGACGAACGGGCATTCCTACAGGCAGCTGCCTCTTTATTCAGGAAGATAAATGAGTGAGGCAAACACCAACCAAAGCGCGTTTCCAGTTGACGGAGAGTAATCAATCAGTTGCTCATGGAGGTGGAGGCAGCAACAGTAGCTCCATCATCTTGATGTCCATGGCCTGGCCTGTGCTTAAACTCAGGATGGTTAGGGTGCTTTCGAAGTGCTCGTCTCACTGTGTCTGGGTCACAGTCACCATTGAGCTCGAGACATTTCAACTTGGGAAGGCAGAGCACTCCAGAAATGGATTCCATTGTGGCAAAAGACCACACAACGGTCTCGAGCTTGAGAGCCGCTCCAGTGTCAAAGGTAATGTTGATGATGATGCCATCATCAATGACCAATGACTTGAGGCTCTTGAACTCTTCATCCTTGAAAGTGAGCCTGCTTTCGGCGTATGAATTGCGCCAAAGCCTGAGGCAACGCAGAGCTGCAAGCTTGCCAATAATGCTTGCATAATCTTCACTAAGGTAGGTCTCGCTCAGTGTTATCTTAGTAAGTTGATCGAGATCAGCAATCCACATGAGAAGATCACTCCTGATGCCGTTGATGTTTAGGCTCTGAAGAAGTTTCGGGGGCGAGGCTAATATGACCACCTCCTCTGCACAAGGAGTATCCTCAGTTTTGGAAACTGGTTGGTTGATCTGGATTGACAAAGAGCGGAGGCAACCCTGTAATTTTTCAATTTGCTGGAACAAAAGATCCAAGCCGCCTTTCTTACCAGAGAGAATCACACCCAGTTTCCTCAGCCGTAACAGATGGCCAACATCAGTTAAATCACTCAAACGGTGGGAAGCTTCAACATGGGACAATGTCTCCAATTGTTCCATTCTTCTGATGCTGCTGGGAAGGCGAACCGCCGTAAACGACTCCTGCAACAAATCAGAGTTGTTGCTTGGAGACTCAGCCTGGCCAGTAAGCAGATGCTTTAGCATTGGAAGAATGATGGATCTTGTGGCAAATGCCCTCACTGCTGTTTGCCGGATGTCCAAGGTCTCCAGGCACTGCAGCTTCTCGATCTGCTTGGGTAGTTCAGTGATATCTGTGTTCCTGAGGCTCAAGTACTTCAGCAGTATTATTTTACAGATGCTTTCCAAATGTTGCTTCTTTAAGCCTCTGCAGCCTTCTAGATCAAGCATCTTCATTAGCTGCCACTGAGATGACTTTGCCATGTCTGGAAGAAATGCTACAATATGCCATTGCCATCAGCTGCTTGCACGGAACGATCCGCACGAGATGCTTGCGCCCCAGTTCTGCTGTGAACGGGAAGGGTGGCGAGCCAAATCGGGTGGTATGTCCGTGTTCGCAAAGTTAACATCTCTAGCAATCCTGGTGATGACTTCACGAACAAAAGGGTGTAGTGTGAAGGTCTTGATCTTGCCCGTGTCACTTATATCCCCAGGTTGAATGAGACCCCTCAAGAGGAGTGCATCGAAACAACAATCAGCTTCATCTCCAGCACGATTCCCCCTTGATGTTATCAGGCCTTCAGCTATCCATCTTCTAGAAACAGTTGTCCTCCTAATGCGGTCACCTTCTGGGAAGATAGTTAGGTACAACAAGCAGCTCCTATACTTGGCAGGCAGGTCATTGTAGGAGATCTTTACCATTTGCTTTGCAACACTTCTGTTCGAACGCCGACAACCTCTTAAGGTTGATTCAAAGTTTTCCATCTGCGCTATACTCCTTCTAGGGTTAACATACAGAAGATTCTGGAACATCTTCATTGCAAAGACATCTGGTTTACATATTTCTAAAATAACTCCTATACCATAATCATCAGTTCCAGAACCACTAACAAGCTCCTTGCTATTACTGTAGAAAGCAGCAAATAGACTTTGTGGTTTGAGGATTTTATAAGGGGACTCTACTAAATCCAGATGCTCTGTGGTAATGACAATAGCGCTACCAGGAGAGCCATGAGCAGTAGCATGTAACACAGCAGACCATATGATGTTCCAAGGTTCCCGGTAAATGTAACCTGCAACTTGAAGAATGATCAAGAACCGTTTACCTCTGAGATACCCCTCAAGGGTCTTGGTGAGTTGCACGGCCTCCTCCTCCTCATCACCTTGGGATGTTTCTGTACTTTGCTCTGTTTCCATCCCGGGCGGATCTTGTTTAGCCACTTGATCCAGTATTTTCTGCAGTAACAGTACCAAAGGTACAGAATCTGATCCGTCGAGGCGTCGACCTTGACCAAGGGTTTGCAACTAAATGAGCTCATTTCCCGCTCATACAGTTTCTCGACAATAAGATTTGTGAGATCCGGATAACTATTCCAGTTCATCATGAATAACCTCGGGTGTGATTCACCGCTTGCTAGCTCATCGACAGGTTCCTCCTCAGACGGGAACAGGGACTTGATGGAATCATCAATGATTTTCTGTTCATAAGCCTCTTTGTTCTCCGAGCACCAATAGTTGACAAGAAGAGAGCGTCTCCGAGCATCTTCCACCTCGGCTTCCAGTCCGTTTGGTGCTTGTATGTCATCATCCATGAATATTGCGTCCTCTTGGCCAGCAGCTGGTGGCACAATGATACCGTACCTCAGCTGCCTGTGACCCACTTCGTGCGCCCTGAACTTGAGCTCCCGGATCCGTGTCGCAATCCGGTGCCGCTCTGGGATGGTGCGCACATACCGGATGATCCGCCGCAAGTAGCCTAGAAAGCCACTGGCGTGGTGACCAGCATTTGTGACGCTGTGGATGTAGAGCTCGACATTGCCCTCGCAGTTGCGGGCGAGGCCGACAACTTGCTTCATCCAAGCGCGGACATGGCGGACGAGGTGGTGAGCCTCAGAGAGGTGAAGGAGCACGCCATTCATGCACTCCATCTCCTCCTTAATGAACTCCACGTCACCATGGAGGCCGCCGAGGAGCCGTGCCTCGTTGACAAGGATGGTGGTGAGGCGGCCAAGGAGCGAGTCAAGGGCGCCCTGAGCTTCCATATGCTGTTTGCACACCAATGGAAGCGAAAAGGAAGGGAAATGAGAGATGTTGGGCGGAGGTGTGGTCGGGACTTGGTACTTGGATCCTGCAACTGCAAAGGTAAGTAGAAAATGGCAAGACATCGCATCACAGCAAAGTTCAGAAGTTTCATCCAGCAAGTCCGACAAATATCAGCTCGCATTATTGTCTTGCCGTCTTGTGGTATACTAATATAAGTTCCGACAATTAGAAATGTTACTGATCATTAATCAGTCATTAGGTGGGTTAGTCAAGTCATGTTGTACTAATATAAGTTCCGAGATTATAAAATGAAAATGATTAATCAGTAGCTGAGTCAGTTCCATCCAGCAAGTCTGACAAATACCAGCTCACACTATTGCCTTGCAGTCTTGGTATACTATAGTAAGTTTCAGCACTTAGAAAATGACAATGATCAATCAATCAGTAGGTGGGTTAGTCAAGTTTTGTTATAGTAATATAAGTTCCAAGATTAAAAACTGACAATGATTAATCAGTAGGTGAGTCAGTCAAGTCATGTGGGATAGTAATATAAGTTCTGACGATGTAGAAAAATGGCAATGGTTAATCAGTGGGTGGGTGAATCAAGTCTGGACGCGGTTGCTTTGTGTTTCATAAGTACCAGTCTCGCTTTCACTGTAAATCGCGCACATGGACCGGTGACTCTGAGATTACTTTAACTACGGAGATCTCTGAACTTGTTTATTCTTTATGCTGCCAGGATTGATGCGTATGCCGTATGGAAAGAACAATTGGAACGACGATTTCAGCAAGTAATTTCACAGGAATGCTGATGGCACATGAATTTCATTGGACAGGAAAGAAATCCCCTTCCTTCGATTTCACAGGACAGAAAAATCATCAACTTGTACCTCGTTCTTCACGGGCCAATAGCTCCTGTATGACGTTTTTGATGTGAATTGGAAGGAGTGCGACGTTGTTGGAATGAATGGCTGTGATGCGACACATTTGAGCGTGTAAATAGCCCAGGGCCACATGGGGTGTTAAATGTGGTTAAATTGGTCGTCAACCAAGCCCGTTTATGTTAGGACATGTGGGTCCAACTTAATTGGTCCTCAAAACAGCTGACCGTGCCGGGCCTACTACTCTGCCCCCCCTCTTCTCCGGTGGCGGCGGATCTTGCGTTCTCGGTGGCGGCGGCGGAGCCCTCGTTCTCAACGGCGGCGGAGCCTTCGTCCTCAGAAAATGGTGAGTGAATTCGAACCCTAGTCGCCCTCCCATTCCTCTCTCGGGCCCGTAGATCTCAGCTTGTTTCCTCTGTTTTCGCTTGTTGAATCGATAGATTGTGAGGGGAGCCCGTGGGCATACTGAGATGGAGCCGCCAGATTCAACTTCGAATAGGTAATGCGTCTCTCTCTGATCCAATTTTGCATGCAATTAGGGCCTCGTCTGCTCTTTCTCACGGGCTCACACTGTCCGCCACTGACAGAGGGGATGCTGCCGCTCGGACATTCGAATTGACAGTCAATTTCTTTCCATCAAAGGCAAAATTAGTTGATGGTAGCATACAGAACATTGAGAGAGAGACACAATTGTTAAATGGGAGGTTGAGTTTACAGAGATTGATCCACAAGTTCTACAGAACATGGGAGAGAAGGCAGTGAAGAAATGGATGAAAAAATTGAGGAGAATATTGTTTGGGGTCCAGAGCAAGAAGTATCATTGTTGCGGTTTGATGATTGGAAAGGAGAGTATGTGAGAATAGAAGATGGTGAACAGATTGTTGAAGAAATGGATCGGCAAAACGGCTGGACAAGCAAACGGGCTAATTTTTTTGCTGAGCTCGTTGATCTGAATATTTTTTCAAAGGTTGGATATGTGCCATCACAATTGGCTGCGCAGATGGTAGATGATAATTGGGCTACACAGAGGCCATTGATTCCCATGTGTACTGAACTTACAGTAATAGCCGAAGAGGGACAGGTGACTGGAACTAAAACTGAAACTGCAGCAACTATTGATTGGAATGTAGTTGAATTAGATGAGCCTACTGATTTGGTCATTGCACCAATGCCTGACATTGAGATGGCCAAACTTTTTGGCATTCCAGTTGATGACAGAGATAAGCAGGAGAGGGGCGAATCTAGTTTGCCTGCTAATGCTGATAAAGATGTAGATGGACAGTTGATGGAACAAGCTGCAGATGAAGTAGATGATGCACATGATGATGAGTTGGTGCATGTGTATGACAAATAAAACCCAGTCATTGAAGTAGGCAAGTTGTTTCCAAGCATGAAGGAGTTTAGGATGTGTTTCAAGACTTATGCAGTGAAACATGAGTTTGATGCCAAGACTGTTTGGACTGATAAAAAGAAGTTTTATGCGAGGTGTAGAGGATTTGATGGTAGTGTCAAGCCTTGCAAGTGGTATTTATCTGCTAGACTTCAACCCGATGAAAGTACTGTCAGGGTTAACCAAATCCCCAATCAACAGACTTGTATTACAAGTTCACAGAGAGTATCAACCATGACATCACAACTTTGGGTTGCAGAAAAGATCACCCCAATTTTAGCCAAAACACCAAACACTACTGCCAAGAAACTCAAAGTAGACTTGGAAAAGATGTGCCCCATTAAACTGAAATATACCACAGTGTGGAAGGAAAAACAAAGGGCAATGAAAAATTTATATGGTGATTGGGCAAATACATTTAGGATGCTTTACAACTTCAAAGTATAGGTGGAAAAGAGGTCACCTGGCAGTGTTGTGGAGATAGATACAGAGGTATCAGCCGAAGGTGAAGTCAAGTTCTCCAAGTTTTTTATGGCTTTGAAGCCTTGCATCGATGGCTTCAAAGCAGGGTGTCGTCCATATTTGAGCATAGACTCATCATTTTTGACAGGCAAGTGGAATGGTCAATTGGCAGCATGCAATGCTCTAGATGGACACAACCGAATCTTTCCTATTGTTGTTGGCTTGTTTCAGTCAGAAACAGAGCCTTCATGGACATGGTTCATGATCTAGTTGAAAAGATGCCTAGGGCCAGTGTCACCTTTGGCTATACACACAGATGCATGTAAGGGGCTTGAAAATTTAGTGAAAAATATTTTCCCACATGCTGAGCAGAGGGAGTGCTTCGGTCATTTGTGGATGAAATTGATCAAAAAAATTAGAGGAGAATAATTTGGGCGCATGTGGCCAGCAGCAAGATCTTACACTAGACAGACACACAAATATCATCTTGATAATATAATGGCAACATGTGATGAGTTTGATCCATGGCTGAACACCTACCATTCTTTGTTATGGTACAGGTCAGCATTCAACACTGCCATCAAGTGTGACCACATCAACAACAATTTGGCAGAGAGTTTCAACAACAAGGTGAAGGAGTTAAAAGATTTGCCTGCGCATGACATGGTTGACCAAATCAGGATCATGCTCATGCGGTTGTGGGAATTGAGAAGAAAGATAGGTGATTGTCTGCAAGGTGATAAGCTTCCAGCAATGGTACAATAGGTGGTCAATAGGAGCAGATGTCTTTCACATTTGTTTGTTGAAAAATCTTCACCTTGGGATTTTCTCCAGTCTGCTTAGACTCAGGCACACTTCTCTTCTTTCTATAGCCATTGACTCCTGCTTTTTTTGTTGGCCAACACTGTCCAACAACAAGGGGTTGACTTGCTCACTTCCTCTTGGCCATTGGGAAAATGTTATAGATATAGTAATTGGAAAAAAGCACCAAATCAAAACACAGACAAATAAACAAGAACATACTTTGGCTTATCAGGAGTGTAACGGCATTTGACAGATCTCTGTGCCCAAGTTCCTGTCACAACTTGCATCTGTTTTTGTTACCCTTTTGGGCCATTTTTGGCTTTTCATCTTTCTTTCCCTTCTTACTACTCCCACCTTTCTCAAACCATGTCTTGAATCTACTCTGTTTAGGCCTGACAGCCTTTCTTTTCGTCAAGGGAGGACACATGGAAAATTCAATGTCCACTTCAGACCACTGAGACTAGTCTGTAAGTGCTGGAATTGGAGTAGCATATGCAGCTTTGAATCTTGCTACCGAATAATATTCATGCAAATATAGGTGCATGTTTATCTTCGGTTGGGATGCTAAGAAAAGAATGGCATGCTCACATGGTTTACTAGTGTGTTGCCACTCGAGGCAAGTGCAATCATATATGTCACTCTTGATTCATTGCATATCCCGGTACACCGATGGAGGCATTCATATAGAGTCATATTTTCTTCTAAGTATCGAGTTGTAATTGTTGAGTTGTAAGAAAAATAAAAGTGTGATGATCATCATTTTTAGAGCATTGTCCCAAGTGAGAAAAGGATGATGGAGACTATGATTCCCTCATAAGTCGGGATGAGACTTCGGACGAAAAATAAAAAAGGAAGAAAAGAGACCATAAAATAAGAGAAAAGACCCAAATAAAAAAAACGAGAGAAAAAGATAGAAGGGACAATGTTACTATCCTTTTACCACACTTGTGCTTCAAAGTAGCACCAAGATCTTCATGATAGAGAGTCTCTCGTTATCTCACTTTCATATACTAGTGGGAATATTTCATTATAGAACTTGGCTTGTATATTCCAATGATGGGCTTCCTCAAATTGCCCTAGGTCTTCGTGAGCAAGCAAGTTGGATGCACACCCACTTAGTTTATTTTGTTGAGCTTTCATATACTTATAGCTCTAGTGCATCCGTTGCATGGGAATCCCTACTCACTCACATTGATATCTATTGATGGGCAACTTCATAGCCCGTTGATACGCCTAGTTGATGTGAGACTATCTTCCCCTCTTTTTGTCTTCTTCACAACCACCATTCTATCCCACATATAGTGATATATCCATGGCTCACGCTCATGTATTGCGTGAAGATCGAAAAAGTTTTGAAAATGTTAAAGTATGAAACA
Source organism: Aegilops umbellulata (assembly GCA_032464435.1). Lineage (NCBI taxonomy): Eukaryota > Viridiplantae > Streptophyta > Magnoliopsida > Poales > Poaceae > Aegilops > Aegilops umbellulata. The sequence continues at coordinate 10,253,997 of CP136057.1, forward strand.
ATTGATTGGCTTGTCATCGGGGTTGTGCATGATTTAAATACTTTGTGTGATGAAGATAGAGCATAGCCAGACTATATGATTTTGTAGGGATAACTTTCTTTGGCCATGTTATTTTGAGAAGACATAATTGCTTTGTTAGTATGCTTGAAGTATTATTATTTTTATGTCAATATGAACTTTTGTCTTGAATCTTCTGAATCTGAATATTCATACCACAATTAAGAAGATTTGCATTGAAATTATGCCAAGTAGCACTCCGCATCAAAAATTCTCTTTTTATCATTTACCTACTCGAGGACGAGCAGGAAATAAGCTTGGGGATGCCTGATACGTCTCCAACGTATCTATAATTTTTGATTGCTCCATGCTATATTATCTACTGTTTTGGACTATATTGGGCTTTATTTTCCACCTTTATATTACTTCTAGGACTAACCTATTAACCGGAGGCCCAACCCAGAATTGCTGTTTTTTTTCCTATTTCAGAGTTTCGAAGAAACGGAATATCAAGCGGAGTCCAAACGGAATGAAACCTTCGGGAACGTGATTTTCTCACCGAACGTGATCCAGGAGACTTGGACCCTACTCCAAGAAGTAAAAGAGGCGGTCACGAGGGTGGGGGCGCGCCCCACCCCCTAGGGCGCGCCCCTGCCTCGTGGGCCCCCTGTTGCTCCACCGACGTACTCCTTCCTCCTATATATACCTACGTACCCACAAACGATCAGAGACGGAGCCAAAAACCTAATTCCACCGCCGCAACTTTCTGTATCCACGAGATCCCATCTTGGGGCCTGTTCCGGAGCTCCGCCGGAGAGGGCCGTCATCACGGAGGGCTTCTACATCATCATAGCCCCTCCGATGAAGTGTGAGTAGTTCACCTCAGACCTTTGGGTCCATAGTTATTAGCTAGTTGGCTTCTTCTCTCTTTTTGGATCTCAATACAATGTTCTCCCCCTTTCTCATGGAGATCTATTCGATGTAATCTTCTTTTTGCGGTGTGTTTGTTGAGACCGATGAATTGTGGGTTTATGTTCAAGTCTATCTATGAATAATATTTGAATCTTCTCTGAATTCTTTTATGTATGATTGGTTATCTTTGCAAGTCTCTTCGAATTATCAGTTTAGTTTGGCCTACTAGATTGGTTTTTCTTGCCATGGAAGAAGTGCTTCGCTTTGGGTTCGATCTTGCGGTGTCCTTTCCCAGTGACAGAAGGGGCAGCAAGGCACGTATTGCATCGTTGCCATCGAGGATAACAAGATGGGGTTTTTATCATATTGCATGAAACTATCCCTCTACATCATGTCATCTTGCTTAAGGCGTTACTCTGTTTTTAACTTAATACTCTAGATGCATGCTGGATAGCGGTCGATGAGTGGAGTAATAATAGTAGATGCAGGCAGGAGTCGGTCTACTTGTCTCGGACGTGATGCCTATATACATGATCATACCTAGATATTCTCATAACTATGCTCAATTCTGTCAATTGTTCAACAGTAATTTGTTCACCCACCATAGAATACTTATGCTCTTGAGAGAAGCCACTAGTGAAACCTATGACCCCCGGGTCTATTCTCATCATATCAATCTCCATCACTTTAATTTTGCTTTGCTTTTTTACTTTGCTTTTTACTTTTCACTTTGCATCTCTATACCAAAAATACCAAAAATATTATCTATCATCTCTATCAGATCTCACTCTCGTAAGTGACCGTGAAGGGATTGACAACCCCTAATCGCGTTGGTTGCGAGTAGCTATCGTTTTGTGCAGGTACGAGGGACTTGAGCATAGCCTCCTACTGGATTGATACCTTGGTTCTCAAAAACTGAGGAAAATACTTACGCTACTTTTCAACCTCTCAACATAGTCATCGAGCCACTCAAAATGCTCACATTTCTTCAGAACCTGAAAAACAGAGGGCCGGCGGCGCATGAATCCTAGATGCACTGCCCTAATTCGAGGAAAAAAGAAAGAAATCGGGAGAAATTAGACCATAGGATTGGTTAAGAACACAGATCTAACCTGCCCCGGCTGTGGCTTGCTCAAGCATTTCACAAACTCGCGCCCACGGTTACAATTTTCTTTCCTCACACAAGTCAAACGCTTCAGAGGATCCATGCGCGGGCAATCGGGGCATCTTGTCAATGACAGTGGACCGTACGACGTCCATGATTGGCGGGTGGCCGAAGTCGAGCTAAACATCACTCGCTGGCGGCGCGTTTCATTGCCGGAGCAGAGGAAGAAGAAGGTGGGAAAGGAAAGGGGCAGGGCAAGCAATGGAGGGGGGCGGGCTGGCTCGGGCTCGTGGCTGGCTCGGGTCGGGGCGCGCTGATGAGCACGGGCATGCTTGTGTGGATAAGTTGTGGGTTCCACCCGCATGCGAGTAACTGGTGGGTCCCGCGTGTCATAACTCAAATCGCTAACCCCTCGTGTTTTTCATTTCACGGTTAAACAGAGCCATGTCGCATTGGAGCTATTGTTGGCTTCGAAGACGTCGCATCACAGCCATTCATTCGAACTACATCGCACTCCTTCCAATTCGCATGAAAAACGTCGCACGTGAGCTATTGGCCCCGTTCTTCACCCGGTGGAGTAAGAGTAGGACCAACAGAAGTGCCGGTCCAGGGCTCGTCCCCTCCATGGCAAATAAGACCCAGAACCACAGCAGCCGCACCCAGGGCCGGAGCTGAATAATGGCGCCGCCGCCTTGCCGGAATCGAGGCCGGTGAGGTAGGGCATGACCTCGTCGGCTACCGCCATGGCTGCAGACGGAGAAACCGACGGGGTCGGTTGGGCATGAGTGGGGTGGTATAGCAGCGGCCGGATTCAAAGAAGACGGCAGTGAAAGGGCAGAGCCGGCGACTATGGGGTGAGGCGGCGGCAGGGATGCGACGGCGGGCTGGTCGGAATTTTTTCTAGCGACTTGGGGACGAAATTGGTTTATTTGGCAGCCGGCCGTGCCGCTTGTTTTCTTGTACTGGTCGTGTCGCTGATTAGTGGGACCATCATCAATTTATACGGAGATAGATGTCCATGGTTGCTCTGACCGAAAATAAAAATACAAAAATGATAAATCCCAAACATTTGAGATTTGTCCATGCTAAATCAAACGTTTTTTATTGCAACTTTTGTTCATGCGAGGATGATAAATTTAGGGAGTGTTCGGAGTCCCTCCACTTACCGAAAAAGGGTTTCCCCCCGCTTTGTATTCCAAAGCAACTAATACCGATACAGGATCGCTGGGGCGAACAGCACAACAAGCCCAAAAGAAAAAGAAGAAGAAGCAAATGCCAACAACGGCAGCTCGACAGAGCACGGATGACCCGCCACCGCTACGCCCACTAGAGACAAACCACTACAACCCGAGGCTCCAGACCACCGCGTACAAAACAACACCTCCAAGAAGGAAAGCGACGCCGACGACGCTGCTGCCCGGACATGTCCTAGGGTTTCCCCGGCACGCGGAGGGAGGTGGGGGACGGATATCACCGACACCCTCCAGGAAGGGATGGTGGCACCCGCAGGTGTCACCGCATCGAAGCCGAAGACCGCTAAGGATTTCTCCCGTACTCCAATCCCCGCTGCCCAACGGACCGGAGCCGACCAGCCAGACCGCCGCCCCCCACCATGCGTCATCGCGGTTGCGCCGTCACCCACGCCGCCTCACTGCGAACACCAACACGAGGCCAAGAGGACCGGAGAGAGGCGCTCCGCGGAGGGAGAAGCAGCACCAAAGCCGAACGGGAGGGAACCACCTCCACCGTCGTCGTGCGGGAGGCCAGAGCCTCCGGCACCGTCGCGGTAGCCGTCCGGACGCGGCAGCAGGGCATGCCAGGCCACCCCTGGCCCAGCCAGGCCCGAAACGGGCCTGCTAAGCCCCGCCGCCACGCTGCAGCAAGCCGGCGACGGCGCCGCCAACACCCTGCCGCTCATCGCCTCTCCCCCGCCTCCCGAAAGCCACAAAGCAGACCGACACCGCCGCCAGCCCGCCCAGGCCCAGATGGGGCCCGAAGGGCCCAGATCTGGGCCGAGCGGGCGCCGCCAGATCGCGCCGTTGCGTTGCCCCGACGCCAACAGTGACGCCGCCGTCCAGAAGCCCGCCCCCCCCTCGCGTCAGGAGCCCCCGCCGCGGCGCTGGACCGCCGCCGCCTAGACGCACCGCCCGAGGTCACCCTGTCCCGCGCCGGCGGACACCCGAGAGGGGAAGAGCCAGGGGGCCGCTGCCACCAGCGTCGCCCGGGCCAGGCCTGCAGCGGGCGCCGGCGCCGGCGGCAGAGAGGAAGAGGGAGGGAGAGGCGCGCTTGGGGAAGGCTGGGCGCGGCCGGCCGCCCGCGGGGGCGGCTCGGTCGCGAGAGAGGAGGGGGTTATTTTCGCCGAGTCCCTCCACTTCCAACTCCGCTCGCGGAGCCGACGGAGCTGCAGGCTAAATTAGCGGTGCTGCAAAATAGATGCTCCGCAATCCCTGTAATTTCGCGGAGCCGGGTGGATAACCGAACAGGCCTTTAGTTGACAAACCCGGCCATTTCTAGAAAGACACTGACTAAAGTCAAAATTGTCATCCCTCGCATGAACAAAAGTTGCCATAAATTTTCAACAAAATTTTAGTGAAGTACCTTCAGACCAAAGGAGCCCTAGTTTCTTGTTTTACTATGGTAATTGTTTTAAGTTTGACTTTTTTATTAAAAAAACATTCTAGTTACAACTTGGATAGAGCTAAAGAGACCATAATATGTTGTGAAATTTGATAGAGAAAGCTGGACTTGTGTATGGCTCGAGCCCTTAAATGTTACTCCCTCCGTCCCATAATGTAAGAACGTTTTTTACACTAGTGTAGTGTTAAAAACGTTCTTATATTATGAGACAGAGGGAGTAATTAGTTACTCCATCCATCCTCAAAAGGGCGAGGCTATTGCGCCCGTGCGGCGCGGGCGCTACAACGCTCGGTTTCAGACAGAAGCAAGTTTGGAAACAGCACAGTCCGTTTAATAATTAGAGATACGAGAAATTACGTAGACTAAGACTCGGCCCACCCTGAAAATTAGTGTGTGTGTGTGTGGGGGGGGGGGGGGGGGGTGTTATGCTTACGTGAGGGAGGTAACAGATCTTATAGATTAGGCTGGTTTAAATGGGGCCCACCCTGAAAATCAAGGGGGCAGTGTGATTACATGAGGGAGCAACGGGAAAAAAAGATAGGGTCAAATCGGTCGATCATGCGCATCTCTCAATGATATACAGCTTGACCAAGTTTGTAGAAAACTACCAACAATTACAATACTGAAAAGATGGTATAATATAAATTTCATTATGGATTTAAAGATACTAATTTGCTATTCTAGTTGTTGGTAGTTTTTTCTACAAACTTGGTCAAACTTTGCATCGTTTGACTTGAGCCAAATGTCATGACATTTGTAAAAAAAAGTCAATGCACGTTTAAATTTCATTGTGTATTAAACAAAATGCTAAATGTATATTTCAGAAATGTTCTGCGTGTATTCAGATAAATGCCCATCGAGTATTTGAGAAATATTCAAGGTGTGTCTGAAAAAGTTCAACTTGTGTTTGGAAAATGTTAAATATATATTTAAAAAATTGATATGTATCTGAAAAAATAAAAAAAATAAAAAATAAAAATAAAAATAAAAGTGATGAAAATAAATTGTGAAAGACAACAAAAATACGTAGAACCTTCTAATATTGAGCAGAAGGTCCTAACTGGTCTGTAACGGTCCATAGAAACTTCTACATACCACTGCTGTACAACCACTATTGGGCCGGCTCACTCGGGCGAACTCTACACCGTCGCACTCTAAGCAAGATATAGCATTTGTGGTTTTCATGGGCACATCACTGGTTTTGGGGTATCTTCACAGATGACTATTTTGCACGTCATAAAATTCTTCGATTTGGGATCAAGAAGTTTTTATTATTTCAGCAAAACGGATTAGAATAATGTCGTGTTTAACAGTGGTGACTTTATTAGTGAGCAGATTAAGATAGCAGTACTCTTCATATCTTGGTAGCATATAAGAAGACAAAAACTGTGAACATGGTGAAATGGAAAATCTGCTCATCATCTGCCACTTAGTTTTGGTTCGTGTTGCTACCACATATAGAGCTTCCACACTTACTGCCAAACTATCTCGAGTCAGCCACCGGATCTGCCATTTAAATCACGCGGCGGAAAACAAAAAGCAGAAGAGATATTTTCTATGTGATTAGTAGAGAGAATAAATCGAGGTAGACGTCACACACTGGTTTCGTATAGAAGAGATCGATTGCAAGAAGATGATGAAGGCTACCTGTCTTGCTCATATTAATATGATCGCACGAATTTTATTGTTGAATGCAGCTAGCACGTCGTGCCTCCGTGTCCAACATGGTAGAGCGGTAGACCACATGACCAGCACACGGAGACTTGTCGCCATACGCCCCACGGTCCAGAGACCCTACTAGCATGGCCTGTCTACAGCGAAGCTTTTGAACACCCTGCCGGCGAGGCCATCTTTTCCGGCGATCACATCTTGTCCATCGACAGCTTAGTATCATCGGGTGCGACCATGAGATCTTCTTCAATGTAAGGGTATGTGCATTATATTGTTCACTCGATTTCAATGAAATAATGTCAGATTAATGACGTAAAATAATGACAGTTACAGACAGAGGACAGAGAAGTTTCTGAATGACAAAACAAACAGTGCGTAATTCATTGGGGAACCTCTCCATTATTCTGAGGTATGACATTTGGGGTCGCTGTTCTGTTATCTGCAGGTACATACAAAAATTCAGTCATCTTCAGAGTTTTACATTGCTGCAGAAAGAAGTTCAGGGATGCCCACGGAAGCTTATGAGATGCCTTGGTAGTTGGTACCGTCAAGTGTTAACTATGCACTGCACTGCGCCATCATCCAAGTGACATGTTGCTCCTAGTCCCACATATGAAAAAATGCATACATGGGAGAATAAGGTTCAATTGTCCATTCCAAAACCAAATCATAGTACCAGGTAGGTTCCTGCAGGCAGCAGGTACCCGCAAGATTTTGGTTTGGCTTTGGCGCAGTCAACAATTTCAGAGTTAATTACCCATTGTTGCAGAAAGAAGTTCAGACATACTCACGGCCTGCAGACACAAACTAAAGTTCTGAAGAAGCTGCATCCTAATGGGAGGGGTGTTTTGGCTCCCGGGTGCATTTGCTCCCGCATGAACAGAAAATTCAAAACAAATAGTTTTTTTTTCAAAAAAATCTGCTTTTTTTAGATGTTTGTGTTAGTGTCGCAAGCATGCCTGACAATATTCATGCGAAATGGAGTAGCGGCGTTTTGTTGGTGAAAAGAAATTTGGGTGTAACATTTGGTGTTTAACTTGTTTTTTATTTTGTGAAGGCCAAAATGCTTAACCTTTTTACCTAAAATTTACATGTAGAATTTGGATGCGACTATGAACACATTAAATTTTTGTTGGGATTTTTTTGGCATTTGAAAATTCATTTTTCTACTTGTTGTTACCAGTGCAGGCTCAGACTTGTCAAGCATGATGGGGATATAAACCTTCCTGTCTTGAATGACCCTACTGACTGATTGACACATCGTTGCCTGCCTCACAGGGATACGCCTTGGGTGGTAGACCACAGGACGAGCACGCGGAGACTTGTTGACTTGAACTCACAAGTGCTACACGCCACAAACTACCATGGAAATCTTTGGTCAGCAGACTACAGCTAGCCAGCCAGTGACGCTTTGGAACCGATCAAAACCACCAACCCATCTCTGAAAATCCACCAAAACACTAAGTTGCAAAACAAAAACTCCCAAAACATTGCACGGCTTCTCCGAGTCCGGAGACACCCTCACGCCAGGAGGCCATCTTTCCGGCGATCACATCGACTACGTATCATCAGGTGAGACCGTGTGATCTGCTAGTTCATCCCCATTTTCTGGCTGGTTTGTCATACGCCAAGAACTAACTGATTACTCTTGATTACAGGCCCGGTCACCGTCCCAAACACCATGGGTCCTGCTACTGCTGTTGCCAATCTCTTCTTTCTTGTTCTTGGAACCGCTTTATTCTCTGCATCAGCACAGGCCTTGGACGATTCCATGGCCCAACCCTCAACGGTGTGGATCAACAACGCTGGCTCTTCCAACTTTATCAGTCCTAATTCCTTTCCGCCGGTGCGTCCGATTGTCATGCGTATTCTACAAGATGATTCTGGTTATAAATTTGCATTGGGTGCTGGGTTCGTATGTGTCTCGACCCCCACGAGTGACATGTTCTTCTTTGCCGTATTCTTTGTCTCATTCTACAATGACCCCTACAAACCATTGATGTGTATGTTAGATATGAACATGATCTGGTCAGCCAACCGGGATCACCCCGTCAAGGAGAATGCCACCCTTGAGTTTACCTTGGATGGAAACTTGGTCCTTCGTGATGCTGACAATAGCCTTGTTTGGTCAAGCAATAGCTCTGGCCGGTCTGTAGCTGGCATGGCGATCACTAAGATTGGCAATCTGGTCTTGTTCGACCACAGAAATGCAACAGTGTGGCAGTCATTCCATCATCCTACTGACACGATGGTCCTTGGGCAGTCACTTCTGGAAGGTATGAGGCTCACGGCAAATACTTCTACAACAAATACTACAGGGAGTAAGTTTTATATCACTGTACGCCCAGATGGATTATATGGTTATGTTGAATCCGCACCACCACAACTGTACTTTTATTATACCAGCCAAGAAAACACAATAAATTATCCAATGAATATTACATTCATGAATGGAAGCATCAACGTTTTGTTGCACTCAACAATTCAATATGATTATAACAATGTTCCGCTGCTAGCAACTAACTCCAGTCAGTACATGAAAATGGAGTCAGATGGATATCTTAGGCTGTATGCTTACAATCAGAACGACATGAGAATACCGCTATATGATGTCATGCGAATAGATTATTGTGATTACCCAACAGCCTGCGGGGAGTACGGCATATGCGACGGGGGGCAGTGCATGTGTCCAGTTGATTATAATTCAAGTTCAAACTACTTCAAGTTGGTGGATGAACGGAAGCCAAATCTGGGTTGCATGCCAATAACTCCAATCTCTTGTCAGGAAATACAACACCATCAGTTATTGACCATGGCTGGCATTTCTTACTTTGATAAAAACGCCACGGTTCTGAATGCATTAAGCATCGATGACTGCCAGCAAGCATGCTTGAAGAACTGCTCTTGCATGGCAGTTTTGTTCAGATATACTTCGTTCGGAGATAGCGAATGTATATGGCTGACGAAGATCTTCTCCTTGCAGTCAATACAACCTGGAAATTATTACCTCAACTCCACTGCGTACCTCAAGGTGCAAACTAGCCCCTTTAAAGAAAACAAAAAAAGAGTCTTGGTAGGTGTTACACTTGGATCTATTACTACTGTTGTATTGCTTGTCATTGTTGTCATTATTTATCTACAAAAGAGGAGGAACAATGAAGCGGAAGGTGAAGAAATTGATTTTGACCAATTGCCTGGAATGCCAACGAGGTTTTGTTTTCAGACGTTGAGCGAATGCACGGAAGGATTCAGCAAAAAGCTTGGAGAAGGTGGGTTTGGATCGGTTTTTGAAGGGAAACTAGGTGAAGAGATAGTTGCAATTAAACGTTTGGAAGGTGCTAGACAAGGAAAGAAAGAATTCTTGGCAGAGATTGAGACTATAGGCAGCATTGAACACATCAATCTGGTTAGCCTGATTGGATTTTGTGCAGAGAAGTCTGAGAGACTTCTAGTGTATGAATATATGTCGAGAGGGTCACTTGATAGGTGGATCTATTACCGTCATAACAACGATCCTCTTGATTGGTTCACCCGTTCTAGGATCATACTGGATATTACCAAGGGTCTGTGTTATCTCCATGAGGAGTGCAAGCGGAAAATTGCTCATCTAGACATCAAACCACAAAATATTCTCTTGGATGACAACTTCAATGCCAAAGTGGCTGATTTTGGACTATGTAAGTTAATAAATAGAGATCAAAGCAAGGTAGTGACGATGATGAGAGGAACACCTGGATATCTAGCCCGTGAATGGTTGACATCACAGATCACTGAAAAAGTTGATGTCTACAGCTTTGGAGTTGTTGTCATGGAAATAGTAAGTGGAAGAAAAAATATTGACCATTCTCAGCCTGAGGAGGAAGTTCAGCTTATAAATGTACTGCGAAGAAAAGCACAAAGCAACCAATTGGTTGATCTGATCGACAAGCACAGTGATGATATGATTTCACATCAGGAAGAAGTAATTCAAATGATGAAGCTCGCAATATGGTGCCTACAAGATGACAACACTCGAAGGCCTTCAATGACAGTTGTGATCAAGGTATTGGAAGGTGCGATGAGCATAGAAGCTTATGATCCTAACTCAGTCATATCGGTTCCAGATAATCTATCCACATATTCAGTTCCTGAGGCATCCTTATTATCTGGCCCAAGGTGAAATGGGTGGCAGGCGAGCAGAAGAAATTCAACTTATGCACTTGGGCTTTTGTACTCTATCATATTTTAGATTGTAAGTATGTTCGAAATGGCACCAAAAGGAACTTTCCAGACAATATTTTTGTTTGTTTGGTGAAATTGTACACCCATAGCCTTGTACCCCCTCCGTTCAATATCAGTGTTTGCTGATTTAGTACAACTTTGTACAAAATGAGCGACAAATAACATGGAACGGAAGGAGTACCTCTGAAGCTAGAAAAAAATCAGCTTATCTCCGTACTTAAAACAGTTTAAAGTATGTGTGTTAAGATACTTATGAACTGAATGTATTTTGTTTATCTCGGACAGACAATGATCTTTACCTAATATTAAAGGGAGGAGGCTTTCATAGTTTTTCATCCGTCACTTCTTTATATCCATTGATTTTGTGTTAAACATAAAGATAAACGACTGAGAATTAAAAGTAGATCTACATAAAGATTTCGGTTCTACCAACGCCTTGTTCAGCTTCGGTTCGAGTCCCAGGCGATCTCATATTTTTTGAAGCTGACGTAGCGATCTCATCTTTTTTAAGTCAACATAGCAATCTCATCTGGACCTATAAGGATTGTGCGGTCCTGGCGATCTTATCTGGCTGTACTAAAAGTCTAAAACTCAATCAGTAAAACCTTCAAAAACTCAATCAGTAAATCTGTTTGGCCTAATCCTAGCATCTGGCTGGTCATCGAGCTCTGCTGCCTCTCCTCCTGCTGCCATCGTAGCGTTACTCCCCTCTGAGTTTCATCCATATCCATGGCAGCAGCAGCGACGGGCTCCCGGAGTGGCCGCGAGGAGTGAGGACTGAGGACTACGAGGATGGCGACAAAAAGAACTAGCCCCGGCTGGGTCTGGGCGTCGTCCGCATCAACCACCACGTCTCCCTCCTCCGCGGTGACAACGAAGACGTGAGGGCTGCTTTCATAGAGCTTGACGTAGCCTGGGCAGAGCTCGTTCGTCCCGTGCAGCCGGGGCACGTGCAAAGCACTACGGCCCGTGGTGTCACGGCGGCACGATTGTGCATGAGCCGCAGCAGCGGCCAGCATGTTGGTGGATAATGTTAGACTGTATATGTATACGTAGACTTGTGTACACGTCTTGGCTCGGTTTTGCGAGCACTTGGGTTCATTTCCTCTATTGCTGACACATCATTGTTTCTTCTTCAGCGCCCTGAGGTTACGATGTTTTTACTGGTCTATGTTGATGATATTATTCTCATCAGTTCCTCAGATGTTGCGGCAGATCGTCTTATGGCTGCGTTGAGTGGTGATTTTGCTGTCAAGGATCTCGGTGCCCTGCACTTCTTTCTTGGTCTGGAGGTTTCACGGTCTTCTGCTGGAATAACTCTTACTCAGAAGAAGTACGCTCTGGATTTGTTGCGTCCTGCTGGTATGCTGAAGTGTAAACCTTTCACTACTCCTATGTCTGCCACTGATCGGTTGTCTGCTTTCGATGGAGATCCTCTCTCCCCTGATGATGCCACTGAGTATCGCAGTATTGTTGGAGGCCTGCAGTATCTTCCTATCACCAGACCAGATGTCTCTTATGCAGTCAATCGTGTCTGTCAGTTTCTCCATGCGCCCACAACAACACATTGGTCAGCGGTGAAGCGTATTCTGCGTTACATATGTCTCACTGCATCTCATGGTTTGCTCCTCCAGTGTGCGCCGTCTTATGAGATCTCAGCCTTTTCAGATGCAGACTGGGCTGGTAGTCCTGATGACTGGCGATCCACGGGGGGGGGGGGGGGGGGGGGTATGCAGTGTTTCTTGGTCCTAACCTGATTGCCTAGAACGCTCGCAAGCAGGCTACGGTGTCTCGCAGCAGTACGGAAGCCGAGTACAAAGCAGTTGCTGATGCGACGGCTGAGATCATTTGGGTTCAGTCCTTGTTGAGAGAGTTGCGAGTCCCTTCGGCTCGTCCTCCAGTACTTTGGTGTGATAACATTGATGCTACATACTTGTCATCTAATGCAGTGTTTCATGTTCGGACAAAACATATTGAGGTTGATTATCACTTCGTTCGAGAGCGTGTTGCACAGAAGCTGCTTAGCATCAAGTTCATATCATCAAAGGATCAACTTGCTGACATCTTCACAAAGCCTCTTCCACAATCACAGTTTGTAGGCTGCAGGCGCAATCTTAACTTAGTTTGTACTTCAGGCCATAGTTAAGATTGAGGGAGGGTGTTAGACTGTATATGTATACGTAGACTTGTGTATACGTCTTGTACTTGTACTTGTAGCCTTTGATACTTATATATAATTGGATAGCCGCACCCCCAAGAGTGTCGAGCAGTTGCCCCAATATCCTGGTTTTAACAGATAACACGTGATGCTCACGGCCAACTAGGCCAAGGTGGGTCGGCGGCTCGGGCACACGGTTGCTAGCGGAGCTTGGTGGCGACGGTAAGGAGCGGTGTCATGGCTCCTGCGAGTGGGTGCGAAGCTCACGGCAGAGACCAACAAAGCTAGAGACGACGCGCATCAGCCGGCGTCGGGGCTCGGTGCAACAACGGGTAGCGCAGCCCGACAAAGCAGTGGGCGGCGGCATAGGGCCGTGATGCCAAACCAGCAGTGAGCGAGCAGCCGAGCACGACCGCTGACCCGCACGAAACTACTTGGCTAACCTGATTCGTGCTAACTTGCATTTGCTTCGCAACGAAGTATGCCAAAAAAAAATTCGTTGCAATGCACGGGCATATGTGGTAGTAAGAAAAAAGTTAAATATGCATATGCAACAACAAAACGAGGTTATCACTCCCCTAACCTGAACCATGGATATTAGCACTTGCGCGGCTAAGCAGCACATCGCCATGAAAATAACACAAACCATGCAATAGAGTTCACTGCTGCCCATCCATAAATAGAAAAATGAATCTCTGGAGCTTCATATTTTGGAATCTATCGGCCTGCAGTCCTGCATACTGCGGGTGTTAACCATTATTTAATACGGAAGCGAGTGTAGCAGACTAAATTCAGAGATACCATTGATGCGGAGTCGAATTGGCAGAGGAGTGATAGCCCGCGGCAGAAACACCGGCGGATGCGGCGGCCCAGGAAGCTGGAGGCAGCGGCAACCCGAGCAGTTCCGGCCATCTTCTTCCCCCGTCCTGCCAGTGAGGCATCCTTGGATTGGAGCAGTCCACTGAGGCGGCGGCGGAGCAGTTCCTCCCGCCATCTTTACCTCTGAGCACGGCGGCCGGATTTGTGGTGGAAGGGTGAAAGGGACAGGGACAAAACGACAGCAAGAATGGGGATTTCGGTCTGTACTGTAGTTCATGAATTTGGTAAGTACTTACTCCATTTCTCAATGGACTGAGTACAAAGTTGAATTAAAGCTACGACAACTAATATTGGTTCGGAGGGAGTGGTTACCCAACAACACTACAAACTAACATGTGGTTGGATAGTTAGAAGTACAATGTTATTCCTAGCCAACCAGAGTTCAATTCCTAAACTTGACATTGGTGCTCGCATTTTTTTCATGCTTTTCGATGATGTGCGTGTGTGAGGAAATGTTTCCGTCGACTACAAAAAAGTTGTGATGACTTCATTAATCTCAAGATGATGTGTCGGTTTGATGTGAGCGTATGTGTATATGTATAAGTGTCTGCATCTGTATTGTGTTCAAAGGAAAACAACACCATAACTGTTAGAATAATCCGGGGCGTGTACTTGATCCTCGAGGATCAAACACAAGCACGACATCAATGTTTGTTAACCATGGCTACATCCTCGCGCCCTGACTATTTTTTTTAAACTGGGCAAAAGATTTGCCACTTTGACTATTTTTTTTTTAAAACTGGGCAAAAGATTTGCCATTTTCATTGATTAAGAAGAAGGTTTAGAGGTTTTGGCCAAAAAGCCAAATTACAACACATTACTCTCACAGCACTACATTACTCAAATACTTTGCCCCTGCAAGACACCATAGCTTGGATACATCTTTGATTCGAGCAACAAGAGCCCCTACCGGTACTGCGGTGTTACCGAACACACGTGTGTTTCTCTCGCGCCCTGACTATGGATGCTAATCCTGGTGCCACCGTCTACCCTGGACACCGGCACACACCGCCAGCATGTGCTATTATGTTGGTATATGTTACATCATGTTTCTACCCTTATATTGTATAAGAGGCCCAGGATACAGGTGTTCTAATAGGACACAACTTCTACCTTGTCTACACATAGTCTGAATCCAAGCCCAACTGTAACCTACCTTGTATAAATATATTCGACACAATTTCAACAAACTCCACCTCGAACCTCTGTGTACATTGAACTTGTGTTGGATTTGTTTCGCGCAGAACGCAGTTTTGCAAATTGATGCACTCTCGGACGTTTTCCGGTGTTTCAATTGTCCTATCAAGCCGAAATATTGAGGGATTGTAGCCATGATAATCCTACACAATATGAATGGTGCAAACTTCGAAAGGGTGTTAGAGTTGGTTGATATACTCCTAAAATCGTGCAGATTCTCATCCAGATCTGCAGCACCTCGCCTTTTTAGATGTAGCCAAAGATCCATCCTTGTATTACCATGGTATTTTATAGGGTTAAAGTAGACTCAGTTTCCGCCGGTTCCATCGAACGGAAGAGTGAAACATGCTCAAGGAGACATAATAGTCAATGTAAACAATTTCATTGTTCCTGTTGTTCTACACAGGTGCGTGAGAGTGATGTCGATGTCGAGCCACCGAGCACCATGGGTTGATTTTTTCATGACCTCAGTTGAGATCAACATTGATGATCCATCCATTCCAAAATATAAGTCTTTCTAGAGATTTCAATATAAACTACATACGAAGCAAAATGAGTGAATTTATACTCTAGAATGTCTATATATATCCGTATGTAGTCTATATTGAAATGTCTAGAAAGACTTATATTTAGAAACAACAGAAATAATTTGCTATCCATGGTGGTAGCTACGCACGGCCCCGATTTTTATCTTCAATTATTTTGGTAAATTATTTTAGACTATCAAAAATAAATCTATAATGAAAATATCGTGACTTTGGACCAGCCAGGCAAGCAAACAGGTAATTATGCCAAAAAGGCAAGCAAAAAGACGGAGAGAATTGAGAAAAGTCCATTTCTACACAACAAAAAGGCACTTGTATAAAAAAGGTAATAAAAAATACAAACAGATGTGAGAAAAGGTCATTTCTATAAAGTATGACGTCTAAAGTATACACAACACTACTATCGGTACCAAAAACCGACAGACTATACACAACACTTCTATTGGTGCGTATACTGTCGGTACCAAAAATCGACAGATCCCTTGATAGGGTTGCTTATGTGGTGGTATGCATATAGGATCAGATTGAGAGCACATGCGACGTGGATTTACCTAGATTCATGCCTGCATGGTGGAGGTTATAGCCTAGTCCTGTATGTCTGATTAAACTGATGATGTTTGCAGTTTATGAAAGATCTTGTGAATAGATTGGACACGGATTTGGGAGCCCCACCTCTCCTTATATAGGTGGACGAGGGATAGCATTACATGAGACCAAGACAATGTACATTCTAGAGTCCTATTAGATTTACTTTTTTTAGAAACTCCTATTAGATTTACTAATACATGTCGTGTCCGCCGTGTACTCCCTCCGTTCGATTTTATTAGACTCCATTTCATTTTGAGCCAAAGTTTGACCATGAATTTAACTAATAAAATATAAACTATATGTCACCAAAATTAAACCATAGAAAACCTATTTCAAATACAAATCCAACAATATACTTCGGGTAGAATATATTTTATATAGTTTTAGTTAAATACATGGTCAAACTTGAACTCAAAATACAAAGGGGCCTAGTAAACCCGGACGGAGGTAGTACTTTTTTTGAGACAATCTCGCGAAGCTTTTATTTAAATCGTCACAATGTTTACAGGGGCGAAAGATAGATCACCTGGATTGCCTAACCACACACGGCGGCCAACACCAAGTGAGAGAGCATGCTTCGATAAATTGTGAGCCTCGACATTTAACCTCCTAAATTCATGGATAAAAAAGCAAGTAACAAAATGCTTGGGTCGGTCCACAATCTCCCTAATGATAGCTCCATATGCCGCTGCACTCATCTGCCCGATATCATCAATGACCACTTTGCAATCTGAGGCAACTGAAATCCTGTGCTCGTACAGATCGTCCTCCAGAGAGAGTGATTCCCTTACTGCCAAGGCTTCAAGCGTCGTAGGATCATCAATGCCATGCAAGGTAATCGTGGACACGCCCAAAAAAACTCCATGATGATCCCTGCACACCGCTGCGACCGCCCCAACCGGTCTGCTCCTCATGAGCGCAACATCGACGTTAATCTTGCAAGTTCCTTCTTGTGGTGGCACCCACTGGCTCGGGCGGGGCTGGGCCGCCCTAGGCTCCCCTTCTGGCTTCACTAGGACCTGGAGATCGTTGATAAAAGAGGCCACGAATGCGTTTGTTGCATATGGTGTTTGGTGCACCCCTTCATGAATCAGTTTTCTCCTAGCACTAGTAGAAAACCGGCCTTTTGTCCCGGTTTATAAGGGTCTTTAGTCCCGGTTCCTGAACCGGGACTAAAGGGTCGTTACTAATACCCTCACCCTTTAGTCCCGGTTCAAACCAGAACCGGGACAGATGGGCCTCCATGTGGCCGTTGCCGGCAGCCCAGGCAGGGGGGCCTTTGGTCCCGGTTGATGACATAAACCGGGACCAAAAGGGTTCCACGCGTCAGCAGGAGGTTTTTTTTTAAATGGCTGTTTTAGGGGTTTAGGGGGTTATTTTTAGGTTGTTATTAGCTAGCTAATAGAGAGAAGTGTCCTCTCTTATATGTAGTCCTTGGTTTACCTACGCTACTACTATGTTCATTTCACCTGCAGATATATATATATATATATATATATATATATATATATATATATATATATATATATATATATATATATATATATATTAACTCATGCAAGCTCGCATCATACATCATCATATATAATAACAAGTCCTACTAATTAATCAAGCATCATCATACAATTTCTACTCGTTATTAATAATAAGTCATACGATCATCATCCTCATAGTCATCGAACCCAACCCTACATAATTGTTCTTAGCACATGATCATCAGTATCAGGTAGGATCGGACCTAAATACACTTAAGGTAAAATAGCATAAAACAATATAGACCCTGACTCTCCATTATGAAGAATGGAGATCATCATGTCTCCAATTCTTGCGCCTCGCTTCTTTTTGCTTCCAAGAAGCTCCTTACGACTGTCCATATATTTTTTCCATCCTTTGATTGTCACGTCTCCACTTGTTTTAGAAATCCGGTATGGACAGTTGAGATTCGTAGGATGACCTGGATATATGTTCAAAACACGAAGGCTGCCGCCATTCTGATACATCAAATGAGGCACACAATCCTCTGGGATTCTCTCTTGAAAAACATAGTAATAACTTCGTAGTTAGCAATGATGTACTAGTTTTAGAAGTATGCAAAAAGATGCACGGATGTCGTAATAGTAAAAAAACTTACCAGGGTATCTCCATGGTAGTTACCGTAGTTCAACACGTGCACTAGTGGCACGTATTGACCATAATGTTGAGGAGTTCGATTGTAGATATTGTAATTATCAATATCATTACAAAATTCAACCAGATGAGTTTTCTCCTTGTAAGTTAACTCAGAGCCATCGGTGTAGTAAGTTCTATCTACCATCTTCTGCACATTCTTTGATACTTCAAAATAAGCTGTCAATGAAAATAAGTTGTCAACTATTTTAAAATGAACAATATAAGTTTTATTAATAATTAACTATGTTTGAGAAACTCACATAGCGGTAGAACTGGAGGAGTATCAACAAGGACCCAAATGTCCATATTGTCTTGCTCGATTTCAGGATCACCAAGATCCATGGTGACAAGCATACCCTCATCAAAACCATACAATTTGCAAAATGCTTCCCAATTTTTGCAACCAAAATGGGTTACGCTCTCAGCATTATACAACTTTACTTCAAAATCCACATCATGATGGGTCCTTAGGTTTTTTTTCTTCGTTTCAAAATTTTCATGGTCTTCAAAATCCATCCTCTCCAAGACATAGCGTCTTGCATGGCATGGGATCAACTATACTCAAATTGTAAAAGATGAAAATTACACGTTGAAATGGTTGAAGTCATGCTTAATTATAAAAAAAAAACACTTGTCGTCGTTGCGTACCGTTTCAACTTCGAAGGTCTCCTCGAGCTTAATGCTGAAGCGCCGACCATCGTCCAGGTGAGGCCTGTCGCACTCACCTCGATCGTCGTGACACCAGTCGCACTCCCCTGGGAGACTTTCGTCGTTCGATGATGACATTTCCTTTACGTTCATAAACTAAGCACTTACTATAAAAAATAAACTAGTTCTATTAATTTTCTTGCTAAAAATAAATTACTTCAACTAGTTCAACTACTAAGCACTTACTATAAATAGAATAATGTAGTAGTTACTCAAAATAAACAAGTTTCCCTCTAACTAAGTCCATTAAACACTTTCTAAGTAGTACTGATTACTAAAAGTTATCGGGGAGGAGGGGGTATATATATCGACAACGACATACCCGATAACAAAAATAAGAAGAGCAAGAAGAAGAAAAAAAGAGGAGAAGAAGAAATAAATGAGAAGATGAAACTCTTCTCCTCTATTATTCCTTCTTCTTCTCCTCTTTTTTTTCTTCTTTTTCATCTTTTTATTTATTTCTTCTGTTATTCCTCTCCTCTTCTTCTTATTCTTCTTCTTCTCCTCCTTCTTCCTCTTCTTATTTTCCTTTTTTATCTCCTTCTTTTTCTTCTAAATATGAACATAATAAAAATTCTATGAACAAAATTACAACAAAAAAAAATTTCATAAAAATTTTATGAAAAAACTGACATATTCTTTGCATATATATGAACACACAAACTTTTGCATATGCAACAATAATATCACCAACAGTAAAAAGTTCTAATTTTTGCATCTAAACTATAAATCTAAATTAACTACAATAATTCAATTAACTATACATCTAAACTACGCATCTAGATTAACTACACACTAAATTAACAACTCAATTAACTTTACATCCTATAAATTACGCATCTAAATTAACCTACACACTAAATTAGGAAATTACGCAATTTAGTGAGGCCGGCGATGATCGACGAGGAGGCCGGCGATGATGAGGGGCGCGGCGACGGTGAGGGGCGCGGCTACAGCGACGGTGAGAGGCGCGGAGACGGCGACGGTGAGGGGCGCGGCGCGACGGGCGGATGAGGAAGGCAGGGGCGGCGACAACGACGGTGAGGGGCACGGCGTCGGCGGTGAGGAGGCAGGGGGGCACGGGGCGGCGACGGCGCCTGCGGCCGCGCGGGACGGCGTCGGAGGTAGGGGCGACGGCGAGGCGCAGCCTGGCGGCGGCGTCGGGCGGGGCGAAGAACGAACTGAATCGAAAATTTCACAAGTGCTACTTATATAGACGAAGAATTGGTCCTGGTTCGTGATAGAAACCGGGACTAATGCCCCCTTTAGTCTCGGTTGGTGCCACCAATCGGGACCAAAGGCCACTTTTCGGCAGCCCAAAGGGCGGGAAGCGGAGGCCTTTCGTCCCGGTTGGTGGAACCAACCGGGACTAAAGGGTGCATTCGTCCCGGTTTCTGTCACGAACCGGGACCAATCCCCCCATTTAGACCTGGTTGGAGCCACCAACCGGGACCAATGGCCTTGCACTGGCGCGGTGGTGGGAGTTTAGTCCCACCTCGCTAGTTGAGAGTGGCCGGCACCTGTTTATAAGCTCCGCTGCCTCTTCCCTCTCGAACTCCTCTGAAATGCAGGCTTATGGGCCTAATTGGACACTGCAATGCCTGTGGGCCTACTGGGCCTGCTGCGGGCCTGAATCCTGGCCCATGCTTGGGTTTCTAGTCGTATTCAGGCCGTGCAGGCCCAGTGGGTGGCATTTTTTTTTCTATTTACTTTTTCATTTCTACTAAGAACTAAATACTTATAATTTGAATGGTTATAATTTGAATTCTTTGAAATTTGTGTGAATCTCTAGTTTGTGATTAAAATTACTGGTGCCATTAGTTTTCAAATTAGAATAGTTAAAATTTGAATTCTTTGAAATTTGTGTGAATCTCAAGTTTGTAATTAAATTTACTAGTGCCATTAGTTTTTCGTTTCTACTTAGAACTAAATACTTATAATTTTTTAGTGATTTCTTTTTTCTTTTAGGTCACAAAAATTATAAACTGTCTGTTAGTGCCATTAGCTTTAAAATTTGAATAGTTTAAATTTGAATTTTTTAAAATTTTGTGAATCACTAGTTTATGAATCACTAGTTTACAAAATTTGTGTGAAAACACTTTGTGTATTATATTTACCATGTACAATCTTTCTGCACAGAGATACCAAAAATTATAAACTTTCTGTTAGTGATTCTAGTTTTCAAATTAGAATAGTTATAATTTGAATTCTTTGAAATTTGTGTGAGTCTCATGTTTGTGATTAAAATTACTAAAAAATGAACATAGATGCGCCTATAGAGAAAATTCAACCTAAATTCATAATCAATTTCCATGAATTTCATAGAAATTCATTATGAATTCAGGTCAAATTTCCTGTATAGGGGCATCTATTTTCATTTTGAGAGGAGCTCAACAATGCATAAAGGGACGGGCTTATAAACCAGTGTGGGCGCCCTTCGATTGGCGAGGTGGGACAAAACTGTGAATCGCAACGAGGAGACCATTTAGTCCCGGTTGATGGCATGAGTCAGGACTAAAGGTAACCCTTTGGTCCCGGTTCAGGCCGCCAACCGGGACCAATGGTGGTGAGCCAGGCCCATTGGTCCCGGTTCGTCCCACCAACCGGGACCAAAAGGTCCTGATGAACCGGGACCAATGGCCCACGTGGCCCGGCCGGCCCCTTGGGCTCACGAATCGGGACCAATGCCCCCATTGGTCCTGGTTCTAGACTGAACCGGGACTAATGGGCTGCCCCGGCCTGGACCATAGCCCCCTTTTCAACTAGTGTAGAGCTCCAAATCGCCCACAAAGTGAGTCAAAGTCTAGTGAATTCCGCATGTGATAATGTGTCTTTCATAGTGAACAACCATACTTTTGCACTGGGGTTGTCGCAAGTGCTCATCTGGCCGACCAAGAGATCAGGTACCAGCGCCCAGACGCTACTCGACATTGCACAGTCGAGCAAGGCATGTCTCCAAGAGTCCGCCACCCCACACATCTGGCACGCCGGTGAGGGAGCCATATTGCGGATGGAGGTAGTACTGAAGCGACTTTTCCAGACAAGGCTGGTGGCAGGCTGAGGGGCCTCGGCTGCATGTGGGCCCTAAAGCCCGCTAGCGTCCGCCTTTTTTTTTTGGATTCACCACAGGTTGGATACCATTGTCCATTGGTACCTTGTAGGTTGTAGCGCCACATGTTTTTGTGCAGGTAACTAGCTCGGTGGGGTGCCAGCCTAGTAATTGATCACGACATAAAAAAATAACTCAAATGATTGTCTGTTCAATAGGTTTGATAAGATCACATATATTCATTAATCAATGTGAAGAACTAATGTAGAGTATCTCATAAATTTATATCAGCATAGATATCGACAAATATAATCACATTAAATGGGTACAATTATAAATTGGAGAACAAGTTTGTACAAATAAGAGCAGTCAAATGCTATACCATATACTTTATGTTAGTCATGTCGAGTACGTATCAGTTGATACGAGGCATCAGATGCTCCCATGATACGGGCTTCTAAGAGCCCTTGGATATGAGATCCAATGGCTACGGGACAAGCTCATGTAACTTTGCAAAAAAAGCCCTCCATGGATCCAATATTTACGCACAAGTCCCCGGAGTTCCTCCTGTGACCGTTGGATCACAAATCAAAGGCTCTTGGGAGCCCGTATCATGGGGGCATCTTATGCCCCGTATCTCCTGACACTTTGCCTAGTCATGCCACCTAAGGTAAAGTATGACGTCGCACCCTATTTAATCATGAAAGAGAGAGCAACCTTATCTTCATCTAGATATAGGTATTAGCGAAAAATCCAAGACAACTCATAAGTTTTTTCTCACGTAAGACATTAAATAAGACTTGTTTTAGATACATCACTAAGATATGGTCATTAGAACTGCTATATCTAAAAGTAAATTTAATGCTATTAGATAGGGCTTAAGACATAGTGCACTGGGGCTGCCCTGACAATGATACAGTCGGAGATCTTTTTGATATTCTTTGAGTGAGCTAGGAATAAATGTTCTCTATAATAAGTCTTTAAATATAGCACTTCAGGTATGCATCTTGAAGTCCAAATACTAGAAACGAGAAAAAGAGGAAGTTTGTGCTTGATCTTATGGGGGACAAAACTATTATGCTTTGCCTTATGGCGTTGGTGCTGCTAGGAAATCCCACTCATGCTGGTACGAAATCAGTATCCCTATTCTCTATAATAAGTGTGTGTTTCTTGTTTCCTTCCAACCAGAGTACAAAAAGTCATCATGAATATTGTTAACTCACGGCAAAAATTTCTTTGCACCCTTTTAATTTGGAATTCATTTACTGATGTATGTATGTTGTCTGCAGAGCATTGCGAAGAGCACAGTCACCATTGCAAGCGCATGTTGTGCATGGGTTTCACATGTCATTCCTGCTGCAAGCATGCGTGGAACCATGTCAAGAAAGCCTACTGCGGCGGCACTTTTTTTAACCATCATTGTGTTTGTATGGTTTGTGAATAGAGTTGCGCTCTAGCATCATGCCAAAGAATGGATAATGATGTCTAGTAATAAATTCTTGTGACGTGCATGCAAGAACCTTCATCACCATGTTTTGGTGTTCTGTTTGATTTGATTTTTATCGTGTGTAATCTTAGATTTTGTGGTTTTGTGTTTGTCTCCTCTAGCGGTTAGTAAGCTCAGAAACAACCATATGCAAAATTAACCAAGCCAGACCACGCCAGACCGAATTAATTGTCGGCACCACTTGTTTTATATAGGGTAAATCATGGATTCCTTAGAGCAAGTTCTTTTCTTGACAAGGAGTAAATCAAGAGCGGAACTCGGACACAATCACTGGAGCAATTTCTTCAGAAACAGGATGTGAATCCATCAGTTGTGGTAAATAGCCCAACCACTAATTACGCGGATATTACTAACGCAGAACGTCTATGCGTTGCTATGGGTTATCAAGCATATATAAATAAATTTACAAAATAATTAAGGTCGTCTTCAAGGTCAAAGCTTATTTCTTCCTCATACGTCCGTGCATGTTCGGATATTAAACGGGTCATCAGTAGGCTCCCCAAAACTCAACCGTCTGAACAGTCCAGACTCCCCAAATCCAGACTATATGTGGGAGAAAAATGTGGTTGTCTAGACTATCCATCATGTTATCTTCAACACGCGGGTCCAACACAAAAACCCCACCCCATGACACACCCTTTCCTTTTACAGTTGGACCCTCCACTTCCCGCTTAATTTTCCGCCGTAACGAAACAAATCTCGTTGGAGCCTCCTCCTTCAAAAACAGATGATGCCAACCTCACCTTCACCATGCATTGCAACAGGGATGGATTTGTTCATATTTACAATATAATAGAGTGGGTTAAACTAACACATACTATTCACACAAAACAACAAATAACTATATAGATCATTTTCAAAGTTCCATTCAACTATAATTTGCAAATGCACACTGACGTGGAAGGCGAGTGGCAACCTTAACGTATTCTTAATCACCAATAAGCTCCACCTCCCGTCCACATAGAATTCATTACTAGCTAGAAGGGATAATTGTAGTTCTTCTCTTCCTCGTCCTTTCCTATATCTTCGACTCCTAGCCTCTTTGTCAACCCGTTTCACTTGCGCCAATCAGTACCACGTCAACATTAGTGCGTTTGTCACTGACGCCCCATTATCTTCTTCCTCCTTCCTCGCCAGCTTTAGTTCTCATTCCTATTCATTTTCTAGAATATGTCTTTTTTCACTTTCATTTTGGAACAGTCTTTACTTCTTCAACACCACGGACCACTTGATCGCTTTAGTTCTTTTTTTCCTTCTTATTCTTGGAACATTCTTCCTTTCTACTATATATAGCATGAACCACCTGGCCAATGTGGTGTCGTGTTGTCCTCACCCGTGAACTTTTCAGCAACTGTCAGCGTGTGGACATCCTAAAGCGCATGGTCATCATCCATCTTGGTGAACGCTGCGTTACCCATGTAGCGACCGCATGGTGGGTGTTGTCCATGCTGGCAAACAGTGCTCGGCCATGTCATTGAGAGCCCGTTGATCATCCTTGCCCATGAGCGCTTTCAAAATGATTCGGCGCGATTAACTACTTGATGAATTAATTAATTAAACAAATATTTAATGGCATACCTAATTCTATGCATGCCTAATTAACTGCCAACCAAGTCAATTAAATATCTACCGAATTGAAAAAATACCTACTTCTAATTATCTATAGGCATAATGAACTACCTATCTAATTAATTAATTGCATTAATGACTCAGTTTCCTAATGGGCCTAATTAATGGTTTGATTTCCAAATTGCCTTAGCACTCCATTTTTAAAATATTTTCGCATGAATGGCTGCTACGGACGATGCCAACAACTACCGAGTATTGTATGACACATTTTCTTGACATACACTTGATTTAAAAATGTATCATGTTTGACTCTCTGTATCAGACAAGAAATATAATATGACTGTGTTTTCACAATACCCTGTACGTGGCGGTGCGGCGACCCGCCTTCAACCACGACCATCCTTGACGCCGTGGTCCACACCTTGGCATTCTTGAGCATAGCGCGGGCGTCAGGCCCGGCTTCGATGTTTTACATGGTGTGCACGAGACCGCCACCAATCACCACCGCCGCGCATGGAGCAGGCCGCACCGTCCGGATCAGATTTGACCGGAGACCAGGCCCACCATGCCGTTGCTGCAGTTGAGGTCAGATCTGATTTGACCTGCCGCCATCGCCGACATTCAGCCGGCGTACAACGGGCTGCCCCCACCATGTCACCATCCTGAAGAGGCCGCTGCCGCGGGCAAGCAGCCGACGTACAACAAGCCGCCCCCATCGTGTCACCATCCCAAAGAGGCCGCCGCCGCCATGAGCCACCGCCACTACACCGCCGATCACGGCGCCCGCCCGACACCGCCGCCTGGCGAGACCTCCCCGCACCAACCCTCCCGAGGCGCGTAGAACAGGGCCCCGCAGCCGTCCACCGCGAGGGGCTTTGCCCCGGCGGCCCCGACCGACGGTGAGGGTGGGGGAAAGTTGGTGAGGAGGCAAGGGGAAGGAGATGGGCGCTGCCTCCCGAGTCGCCCGCCATGTGGTGGTTGGACCGGTCAAACGTATGCCAGCCAAGTGAAATACATATGCAAAATTGTAGGAGTGAATTAAGCAACTTTAGTGACCGTATTTTGGATATTGCAGAGTACGGTGACCAAAGTGAATTCCGCGACAAGTTTGGTGGTGGTGAATGAATTTTTCTTTAAGAGCGATCTTAAATTTTTTCGTAGCGTAAAGAAGACAAGAAGGGTGAATATAGTGGATGGAAAATCAGCTCATCGGGTACTCACTTTGGTTCGTCTTGCCACCACATAGAGTTTCCACCGTTACTGCCAAACTATCTCGAGTCAAGATGCAGAAAATCACCTTTTTCTATTATTAACAGTTTCAGATGTGTGATTTCCACCTAGCACCGGACCACCCCAATCACGTGGTGCAAAACAACCCAGAAGAGATAGTCCGTGTGTGGTTAGAGTAGACCGAGCACTGTATGGCACAGGGTTTCGTGCGGAAGAGATTGCAAGAATATCATCAAGGTTGCCCTGCTTGGATTGGAAAGCTACCTGTTTTGCCCATATGTGCTCCCACGAATTTTATTGCTGAACGAACGCAGCACATCATGTGTCCGTGTCTAACACGGAAGAGGGGTGAACCACATGACCAGCCCATGGAGACTCGTTGGCGTAGACTCCATGCTCCAGCAACTAACATGGAAAGGCATTGAACTGGCATACGAAGAGCACAGCCAGTACGATGAACATGTTGAACTAGACAGACCAATTCAGCTCTGAAAATTCGCGTTGTTCCCGGTGAGTCCAGGCTTCCAGGCTCCCAACGCTGGCAAGGCCATCTTCTCCATCGGCAGCCCAGTGTCATCAGGTGCGGTTCGTGTGATCTTGCTTCTATTCTTCTGGTTGTTCACCTGCCAGTTTCTTGGTGGCTTATCATAAGCGAAAAATGAACTTATTATTCTTGATTACACTCAGATTCCACCCAAGCAGCATGGGTCCTTCCAATCTCCTTTTCTTCTTCGTACTTACAACCGCGACTCCGTTTCTTTCCACGGCGCAGACCTTCGGCTATTATTCCATGCCCAATCGGTCGACAGTGTGGATCAACAAAGCCCAAGCCTGCTTAAAAAATGTGTGGAAAGTGCAACCCATTCTCGAAGGTTTACAACAGGACTTTCGCTTTTCCGTTGAACCACACTCCTTTGGCTTTTCCTTTGCAGCAGGGTTCGTATGTGCATCCACACCTGCATGTGATGTGTCCCTCTTTGCGGTCTTCATTTTGGGTGAACACGATTTTTATGCAGACTATACTTATACAGTACAGGTGGTCTGGTCTGCCAATCGGGCTAGCCCTGTTGGGGAGAATGCCACCCTCGAGCTTACCACAGATGGAAACCTGGTCCTCCGTGATGCTGATGGTAGCCACGTCTGGTCAAGTAACACCTCTGGCCGATCTGTGGCTGGCATGCTGATCACGAAGATCGGCAATTTGGTATTGTTTGATCACAAGAATGCAACTGTGTGGCAGTCATTTGATCATCCCACAGACACATTGGTCCTTGGTCAGTCACTTCAGGAAGGTACGAGACTCACAACAAGTACTTCTGCAACAAATACAACTGAGAAACAGTTTGATATCAATGTGTTCCCGGATGGATTAAATGCTTTTTATGCTGAATCCACACCACCACAAGTCTACTTTTGGTACGAGACAAAAACAAGCAAGATAGGAAATGATCCAACAAAGGCTACACTAATGAATGGAAGCCTTAGATTCACTTTATGGCAAGGTATGAATGATGATATCATATTACCAATAACTAATTTCATTCAGTACATGAGATTAGATTCAGATGGACATCTGCGGCTATATGAATTGTCGCGTACAGGTTGGAATGTGGTGTCTGATGTACTGGGGTCCATGGGAATGGATTATTGTGCGTACCCAACAGCCTGTGGGGAGTACGGCTTATGCAGCAAGGGGCAATGCAGTTGTCCACTCCAGAACAATTTTAGTTCCAGCTACTTCAAACCGGTGAATGAGCAGGAGCCGAATCTTGGCTGCATACCAGTAACTCCAATCTCTTGTTATGAAATGCAACGCCACAAGCTCTTGACCCTCATTGACATTAGTTATTATTATGAAAACCACATGGTTGTGAATGCAATAATAAATGAAGATGATTGTAAGCAAGCTTGCTTGAAAGATTGCTCTTTCAAGGGAGTTTTGTTCAATGATGGGGAATGTGTGTTGGTGACTAAGGTCTTTTCCTTGCACACAAGACAACCTGAAGATGTTGGTTACAACTCCTCTGCTTATCTGAAGGTGCAACTTAGCCCATCTGTTTCTGCACCTAATGCCAATAAAAAAGTGATATTAGCGGGTACACTTGGAGGTCTTACTACTCTTATATTGTTTGTTATCGCTTCCGTTCTATATCTACAAAGGAGGAGGAAGTATGAAGACAGAGACGAGGAATTTTATTTTGATCAATTTCCTGGAACGCCAACAAGGTTTTCTCTTTCGAAGTTGAGCGAATGCACTGACGGGTTCAATAAGAAGCTCGGAGAAGGTGGGTTTGGCTCAGTTTTTGAAGGGAGATTAGGTGAAGAAAGAGTTGCAGTGAAACGTTTGGAAGGTGCTAGACAAGGAAAGAAAGAATTCTTGGCAGAGGTCGAGACTATTGGCAGCATTGAACACATCAATCTTGTCAGCCTAATTGGATTTTGTGCAGAGAAGTTCGAGAGGCTTCTAGTATATGAATATATGTCAAGAGGGTCGCTTGATAGGTGGATTTATTACCGCCATAACAATTCCCCTCTTGATTGGAGCACCCGGTGTAGGATAATTCTGGATATTGCCAAGGGTCTGTGCTATCTTCATGAGGAGTGCAAGCGAAAAATTGTTCATTTGGACATCAAGCCACAAAATATTCTCTTGGATGACAGCTTCAACGCCAAAGTGGCTGATTTTGGACTATGCAAGTTAATAAACAGGGACCAAAGTAAGGTAGTGACAGTGATGAGAGGAACGCCTGGATATCTGGCACCTGAATGGTTGACATCGCATATTACTGAAAAGGTTGATGTCTACAGCTTTGGAGTTGTTGTGATGGAAATAGTAAGTGGAAGAAAAAATATTGACAACTCTGAGCCAGAGGAGAATGTCCAGCTCATAAATCTGTTACGAGAAAAGGCTCAAAACAACCAATTAGTTGATCTTATTGACAAGCATAGTGATGATATGTTCTCACACCGGGAGGAAGTGGTTCAAATGACGAAGCTCGCAATATGGTGCCTGCAACATGACTACATTCAAAGACCTTCAATGTCAACCGTGATCAAGGTATTGGAAGGTGCGATTAGCATTGAAACTTTCAATGCAAATTCACTCATGTTTGTTCAAGATAATCCATCAACATATTCAGTTCCATCTCAAGCATCCATCCTATCTGGCCCAAGGTGAAATGAGTGACTAATGAACAGAAGAAATTCAACTTTTGCACTTCAGCTCTTGTATCTTACCCTATTTTCACTTTGGAAGTATGTTTGAAATGGAACAAGAAAAACTTTCCAGCCAATATCTATATTTGTTCAGTGAAATTGTAAATTCATAGTCATGTAACTTTAAAGCTGAGTAAACCGGTTCTCCTCCCGAAAGATGTCCATGTAGATGGCAGTTCATTCTCTAATTGGGCTTCATTAATAGTAGTGATAAGAATGAGTAACTCTCACTTACAACAAAACATGGCTGTTCTTGCATGAAAAACATACGATCAGTTTTGTCAGTTATCTTTGGTGTAAGCATGGTGGTGAATAACTACTTAAAACATGAAAAGGCATGGTTTGTCCTACAAAAATCCAAAGCTCAAATTAGACAAATGCACACCCAAATCGACCAACCAAGTAAACAAGGAATACCAGCAAGGGCAGTGCAGATAACTAACTAGAATTGAAGAGTAACTTGATATCTATGACTAACTAGAATTGAATAATAACTTGATATCCATGACAGAAATGGTTGGCCTCGTTTACTGAAAGACATGTTAATATACATCACCAGTCCATATGGGATTGGCTTGTCCGTAACTGAGAAATGGTTTTCATTCCCTGAAAACTTAGCTTGCATTTCATAAGGCCAGCGGAAGAACTGTCAGTAGTGTTAGATAATAACGAGAAATAAACGAGACAAGGAGACACGAATTTTTACGTGAAAACCCTTGCAGGAGAAAACCACGGACGCACGAAGGCGCAATCATTATGAGGAGGAGTATTACAAGCACGAGACGACATGCCGTCTGAGGTGCGACTACATGGGGTATATAAAAGGTGCAACACATGGGAGTCCTTGTAGGACAAGTAAACGAGTTGTACTCGTACGCGTCGGTACCAACGCAAAAGTCCCACACCGTATGTACTACGTCTAGTCCAATGCGGTACTAGAATTTGGATCACAATTTAACAATCTCCACCTTGAGCCAAATTTTCTCCTGTAGTCGAAGAAAGTGAATAACTCCATCCAAATCAGCTTAAACACCTTGTGCGCCAAAGTTCATAGGACTAGTGGGAAATACCAACTAAGTCTGAGCAAAGCTCAAACTTATTGGCCGGAACTGGCTTTGTCATCATATCAGCAGGATTATCATGAGTACTTATCTTGCATACCTTCAAATTGCCTTCAGCAACAACATCTCGAATATAATGAAATCTGACATCAATGTGCTTTGTCCTCTCATGATACATTGGATTCTTTGTAAGATATATAGCACTTTGACTGTCACTAAATACGGTAGGGCAAGATGAGTCTCCACAAAGCTCTGTGTACAAACCTCTCAACCAGATAGCTTCTTTGCATGCCTCAGAAATAGCCATATACTCGGCATCAGTAGTGGAAGAAGCCATAATTGACTGCAAAGTTGCTCTCCAACTCACAGCACAACCACCAATGGTGAAAACATAACCTGTGAGTGATCTTCTCTTATCCAAATCACCAGCAAAATCAGAATCAACAAAACCAACAAGTCCATCTCTAGTTTTCCCAAACTGTAAATAAGCATTAGAAGTACCACGCAGGTATCTGAAAATCCACTGAACTGCTCTCCAATGCTCTTTTTCAGGATTAGCCATGTATCTACTGACAACACTCAATGCATATGATAAATCAGGACGAGAACAAACCATGGCATACATAAGTGAACCAACTGCACTTGAATAGGGGACTCTAGACATGTACTCAATATCGGCATCTGACTTAGGACATAAAGCTGATGATAATTTAAAGTGTGTAGCTAACAGAGTACTTACTGGCTTGCATTATGCATATTAAAACGACGAAGAAATTTATCAATATATCCCTTCTGACTTAGATATACTTTTCCAGACGGTCCATCTCTGGATATTTCCATGCCAAGTATTTTCTTTGCTGCACCCAAATCCTTCATCTCAAATTCATTACTCAATTGCTTCTTTAGTTCATTAATCTCTGACATACTCTTTGCAGCAATAAGCATATCATCAACATAAAGGAGCAAATAAATAGTTGAACCTTTGACAGTTTTCAAATAAACACAACTATCATAATTAGATCTTTTGAAACCTTGAGAGAGCATAAATGTGTCAAATCTCTTGCACCATTGTCTAGGTGATTGCTTCAATCCATAAAGAGATTTCTTTAACTTACAAACAAGCTTTTCTTTTCCAGGAATAACAAAACCTTCAGGTTGTTCCATATAAATATCCTCTTCTAATTCTCCATGTAAGAATGCAGTTTTAACATCCAATTGTTCAAGCTCAAGATCATGCATGGCAACAATACTGAGTAAAGTGTGAATAGAGTTATGCTTCACAACAGGAGAAAAGACTTCGTTATAGTCAATACCTGGAATCTGACTGTAACCTTTAGCAACTAACCTTGCTTTATATCTTGTCGCATCATTAGGAGAAACACCTTCTTTCCTCTTGAAAACCCACTTGCAACGAATAGGTTTCTTCTCTCTAGGTAATCTTACTAAATCCCAAGTGTCATTCTTTTCGAGTGATTCCATCTCATCATGCATAGCGGTCATCCACTTATTACTATCACTAGAAATAATAGCCTCGGAATATGAAGAAGGCTCAGCATTACCTTCAATTTCTTCTGCAACAGATAAAGCAAAAGAAACAATATTGCACTCTTCAATTAACCTGTCAGGTTTGTTAGTACCCCGCCTAACTCTGTCACGTGCAAGATTCCAACTGGGTGGAACAATAGGCTGATTTGCAGTGGGTGTAACATTATCATCATTAACGACGGGTTCATCATGTGCATCAACAATTTCATTACCAGATGTATCACCTGAATCAATAACATGCTCCACCTGAACAGTAGGCTCCTGAACAATAGGCTGTTGTTCACTCTCAACGGAAACATTAGTAGATGAAACATCATGTAACATAGCGGATTCATTAAAGATAACATTTCTGCTAATAACAACCTTCTGGGTTTCAGGATTCCATAATTTAAAACCTTTAACACCAGACTTATAACCAAGAAAGATGCACTTAACAGCCCTAGGCTCCAACTTTCCATTATCAACATGAGCATAAGCAGTGCAACCAAAAACTCTCAACTGTGAATAATTAGCAGGTGAACCAGACCATACCTCAATTGGAGTTTTCTTATTAAGAGCAATAGATGGTGAACGATTAATGAGATAACAAGCAGTGGAAGCGGCCTCAGCCCAAAAACGCCTATGCAAACCTGCATTGGACAACATGCAACGGGCTCTGGAAATAATGGTCCTGTTCATACGCTCAGCAACACCGTTTTGTTGAGGAGTATAAGGAACGGTGTAATGTCTGACAATGCTTTCAGACTTGCAATAATTATTAAATTGTTTAGAACAGAATTCCATACCCTATCAGTGCGAAGTATCTTTACCTTCTTTTCAGTTTGTCTCTCATTCATAATCTTCCACTCCTTAAATGCTGAGAATGCTTCATATTTATGCTTCAAGAAATAAGGCCAAACTTTTCTCGAATAATCATCAATAATTGTCAACATGTAACTAGCACCACCTAGTGACTTCTTGCGAGATGGTCCCCATAAATCAGAATGCACATAATCAAGAATACCTTCAGTTGTATGAGTCGAAGTGTTGAACTTCACCCTCTTGTGCTTGCCAAAGATACAATGCTCACAAAATTTCAATTTACCGGGTTCATATCCATCAAGAAGACCTCTCTTATTTAACTCTGCTAAACCAAGTTCACTCATATGTCCAAGACACATATGCCAAAGGTTAGCAGCATCATAATCAGAATTCTTTGAAATAGCTGGAGTAGCGTTACCTGAAACTGTAGAACCTCGAAGGTAATAAAGACCATTGGTCGAACTTAAGTCACCTTTCATCACAACAAGGGAGCCTTTGGTGACCTTCAAAACACTATCTCCACCTGAATACTTGTATCCCTTTGCATCAAGGGCACTCATAGAAATAAGATTTCTCTTCATCTTCGGAATATACCGAACATCTGTCAAAGTTTTGATTATGCCATCAAACATCTTGATTCGAATAGAACCTATGCCTTCAATCTTGCATGGTGAATTATCAAAACCCAAAACGGAACCAGCAGAAGTAGTGGAATCAAAAGTATTAAACCAATCTCTATGCGGGCACATATGAAAAGTACATGCAGTATCAAGTAACCACTCATCATTGGTCTCAGCACATCCAGCAATAACGACAAGAGCATCATCGGAACTATCATCACGAGCAATATAGCAGAATTTTCACCTTGTTTGTTACCTTTCCTCTTTTTTTTTATTCTGCAACTTGAAACACTCTGAGATGTCATGCCCGTCTCTCTTGCAATACCTGCAATATTTCTTGTCTCTGGATTGCGACCGGCCCCTGTGGCCGTTTTTACTTTTGCCTCTGATTCCATTATTGGAGTTCTTCTCCTTTGTCCTGCCACGAACAGATAATCCCTCTGCTTGGGATGAACTTGAATCATCATGAGGCACCATTAATTTCATCTTCTCCTTAGAGTTCAAAACTTCATAAACTTCATTAAGCGTGAGAGTATCACGACTGTATAATATGGTGTCTCTAAAATTGGTATAAGAACTTGGCAGTGAACAAAGTAACATTAAAGAAGTATCTTCCTCTTCATACTTAACCTCCATTGCAGCTAGATCAGATATGATCTCTTTAAATTCCGAAATATGATTCAAAACATTACCTCCCTCGGGTAACCTGTGCAGGAATAATTTTTGCTTCAGATGCATCTTGCTGGTGAGATCTTTAGTCATGCAAATCCCTTCCAGTTTTAACCATAGAGCGGCGGCAGTTTTCTCGCTCAAAACTTCCTGCAAAACATTAATATGCAAATGGAGTTGAATTTGTGACAAAGCCTTACAATCAATTCTTCTCTCCTCAGCAGTCCAGTCCTCAATTCGCTTCTTCCCAAAACTATTCAGTGCTACATCATAGTCAGCCTGTGCCAACAACTCCCGCATCTTGACTTGCCATAGAGTAAACCTTGTGTCATGATCCAGCAGCGGAAGATCATACTTCATGGAAGCCATGAATAGATAAATCTGTGTACACAAAGTAGTACAAGCCTATAGAAAATTTTTTGATTGAATTAATATACAGACAAAGAACTAAAACAAATAGCACCTGGTAGCTTTTGAACTGGCCGTAGCAATTGGAGACCAAAACAGTAGCTTCACGTAATGACTACTAGTAGTCAAATCACCTAGTGGATCAGATGTGAATTAAACTACTGCTTTGCTTCTGGCCGGCGAGCAGTAGTACTACTAGCTTTTGCTTCGGTTGATGACGTGCGAAGTCGATCGAATCTGGAGCAGCGTCAACTCGCCGGATGACTCGGTACTTGTAGCCTGTACGAAGATCAGCAGCCTCGGGTGCTAGCGACGACCAGGCAAATCGACTTCGTGTCAATCTCAGTTACGACCGCGCGCATGAAGAAAATCCTGTCGGTCTCGGTCGTGGAAATCGATCCGACGGATCGACGAATCGTCGGAGACGTGTGCGGCGGCGCAAACGATGTAACCCTAATGTCTGGTCTCAAATCTCGTATCTGAAACATCAACTCTGTATACCACTTGTTAGATAATAACGAAAAATAAACGAGACAAGAAGACACGGATTTTTACGTGGAAACCCTTGCGGGAGAAAACCACGGACGCACGAAGGCGCAATCACTATGAGAAGGAGTATTACAAGCATGAGACGACATGCCGTCTGAGGTGCGACTACATGGGGTATATAAGAGAGGCAACACATAGGAGTCCTTGTAAGACAAGTAAACGAGTTGTACTCGTACGCGTCGGTACCAACGCAAAAGGCCCACACCGTATGTACTACGTCTAGTCCAATACGGTACTAGAATTTGGATCACAATTTAACAAGTAGCTAATCATGTCATTGTGTAAAACTATTAATTAGTTACCATGTTCATGTGTTGATGCATGGTTGTATTGTGCTGTCTCATCCTGGTGTAAATGCGCATTATGGAGCAAGTGTGAAGATGCTGCAACTTGCTGTAGCCGTCATTGCTTTTGCTAGGATTCAGTGAATTTGTATGTCAGTCATCGTGTAGTTGGCAGCTAAGTTTCAGTGAATTTTGTATGTCAGTTCACTGTGTAAGACAGCTAGAATTGAGTCGGTTTTGACCATGTAATAAGAGGGTTGTGCGTGAGTAGCTAGCACCAAGTTGAAAGAAAAGAAAAAGAAGGCATTGGTTGCCTGCAACTAGACTGTGTGTGCTCCACTACTCCTCTGCTTCCTGAACCGCTGCTCTGTTTTCTCCCCTGACCAAGCAGTTCGTGTGTGTGTGTGTCACCACCAGCAAGGGAGCGATTGAGGGACAAAGGCAACAAGAACCTCATTACTCGTAAGATGCCTTGAGGGAGGCACTCTCAATGGCTTGTATCAAAGAAATATAAGAGCGTTAGAT
Organism: Aegilops umbellulata; assembly: GCA_032464435.1. Taxonomy (NCBI): domain Eukaryota; kingdom Viridiplantae; phylum Streptophyta; class Magnoliopsida; order Poales; family Poaceae; genus Aegilops; species Aegilops umbellulata. The sequence continues at coordinate 10,289,817 of CP136057.1, forward strand.
CACTACTAAGTAGTGATCTAGACACTCTTATATTTCTTTACAGAGGGAGTGTCTAGCATTGTATCTAGGTGTCGGGATATGACCCTTTTGATGCCTTTTATCGTTGCACGCAAGCGATAAAAACTCATTTTAATCAGGTGTCCTGTCCTGCTTGTGGCAATGTAAAGTAGAATAACTCATGACCGGCTGATCAGTATGTGGCAATGTAAAGTATGTCCTGCTTGTGGCACATTATTCAATGAGTTCTTAAATGGTCGGATGGTGACTGTACAAAACATTTCAGCAATTGATGTAGTGCAAACATGACATCTGAACTGAGATGTAAACTACATACAGTATAATAACTTGGCATCTGGACTGGGACGCAGAGCCGTACATGACTGAACTGAAATCATTGGAAGCGTTCTGTGTTACGATCCCTCTTAACTGAGTGTATTTAGTTCATCTCGAACAGACAAGGATGAAAAAACACTCAAATATACTACTCCCCTGACCTGACCCATGTACTCTTAGATGTAAACAAGCAACTGTTTTCCCCTTGCATAATTAATTAAGCATCTGATCGACAAAACAAAAGAAGTAAAAAATCATGCGACGGAGCTCACTAGTATCCATCCAGGGACGGAAGTAACAGCTTCCATTTGACTCTTCACTTTGCAAGATCCACCAACCCTTATTTCAGAAATTAGAGAAGAGCAGACTGAGCTCAGAGGTATCATTCATGTTTTTTTTCGAAAAGGGGACTTCCCGGTCTCTGCATCAGAACGATGCATACGGCCAACTTATTAAATAAACAAATAGGTTCAGCAAGTTCTTAAAGTCTCAAAGCGAAAATAAAGGAGAGCTCACAAAGAGCTAAAAGGGCCAAAAACAAACTAGCCACAAAAAGCCACAACCGTCTGGCATAAGAGAGGTAAACTAATTGCCTATCCTATTACATGACCGCCATCTAAACCGGTTGAAGATATCCCGTGCTACCATCTCCTGATTTTTTATTAATAATAAATTTTAATTCTATAATTCAAAAACTAGTAATGATAAGTTGGAATTTCGAAAAATAGGAAGGACGCAATGATTAGTAGCGTCCAGGCCTGGTCGCTGTTGCGAACCACGTCCACACCTGGACGCTATTGTTAGCAGCGTCCTGTGTGTTGAACTTGGCCTTCGTGTAACCGACGCGAATTTTCTCTGTTCTTTGTTCAGTTGGGTTAGTCAGGTGGACGCCAGTGTTTGTTTTTGTCTGCCGGTTCGTAGATGCGTCCAACACGGTCAGAAGCATTTCACATTTGCGCTAGCTTTTTGAAATTTTAAAAAATAAAACAGCCAACAGAAGTCCTATTTATATTAATTAAATCTAAAAAACAGTCAGCGGCGGGCAGTAGATCTAGGTAGCATCATCGTTGTCCTCCTCCTCCTTGGTCAGGTCGACGTAGAATGGCGCCACCATCCACGGGAACGCCTGCTGGAAGGCTGACAGCTGCTGCTTCGCCTGCCACAACCGGCAGTGGTGGTGGAGCGGCGAGTGCTCATGGTGCACCGAACTCAATCGGGGACGGGAAGGCGCGCCAGGGAGCGCGCGGTCAGAGCGGGCGGCGCCGGGGCGACGAAGGGGCGACGCAGGCGGAGCCGGGGCTTCGGGGCAAGGCACGCCGTGGCCGGAGACGTGCTTTGCCGGGACGGGAGGAAAAGGAAAAAAAGAGCTGCAGTGGGATACGGTTTTATTTACGGGGTCTGCTCTGTCCTGGACAATTTCGCACCGTAAAAATGATTGACAGTGCCCCTTATATGTGTTTTTAAGAGTCAATTTTTAAGGCGTCTGTTAGAGATGCTCTAAGTCATGAAACCTCTATATTTATAAGTGGAAAACGACTTGATTAAGCCTAATCAGAGCACCAATGGAACGACATGACTGGACGCCATCCATACTAGCGTCCAGACATTGACGCTATTAGCAACAGAGTCCACCCTGGACGCTGTTATTTATGGCGCCCTTCCTATTTTTACAATTTCCATGGGGTGTTTATCAGTTTCGAAATTACAGAATTATCATTTACTATTAATAAAAAAATCGGTACCATCTCCCAGCGGATAGATCCAGTAACCAAACGCTCCCTGGCCTCCATCGAGTGAGTAGCGACCACATACGGATCAACGTAGTGGCTCGAAAAATAACCTGCAAAAAATGAATATTTGTTGTTCTGTTAAAAACCAAATCATTTCTGCAGTTCCAGACTGCCCACAATAAAGCACAAACTCTTACGCGAATGTGTCTCGCTGTTTCGGGCTCTATCCCGATAAGCCATGTTCCAAATAACGTGTTGGCAGAACTCGGTGTAGTAATATTAAATGCAATATGGACCGTCCACCATAGAACTTTGGCTAACAGGCAATCAAGAAAAAGGTGTTTGATAGTTTCATCCCAATCATAGAAACTACACCTAGTAGGTCCTGTCCAATTACACTTTGCCAAATTGTCCTTGGTTAATATTACTTGTTTTTAGACAAACCACATAAACACTTTGATTTTCAAAGAAACTTTGACAGCCCAAACATGTTTGGAACTAGGAATCGAGCTTGACTTGATAACGTCAAGATACATTGATTTAACTGTAAACTCTCTAGACCTAGTAAACTTCCAGCGTAATTTATCGGGCTGTTGAGATAGCTGAACCTCCATCAGTCTACTTACCAGATGAAGCCATTCTTCCCAACGATTGCCAACTAGCGTCCTTCTGAACTGAATATTAAGGGGAGTGGATTGAAGTACCGTTGCAACGAACGCATCACGTCGTTGAACAATATGATACAGAGACGGGTATTGAATGGCAAGGGGGGTCTCTCCGAGCCAAGTATCCTCCCAGAATCGCGTAGGACAAAGTTTGTCCTATTAAACAAGGTTAATTTGACTTTCATAAGCCCTTTACAAAAAGGTGAGTCAGTCGGCCTTGCTGTCACCTGAGACAAAGTTTTGGAGTGAAGATACTTGCTACGGAGGATCTGCGCCCAAGTGGCATCAGTCTATGCCGATAACTTACACAGGCACTTGCTGAGAAGACACATGTTCTTAACCTCAAGATTCTCAATACCAAGACCTCCTTAGTCTTTCGGTCGACAGATGATATCCCATTTTGCGAGTCTGTATTTTCTTTTTAGTTCATCGCTCTACCAGAAGAATCGTGATCGATAGAAGTCCAGTCTTTTCCTAACTCCAACTGGGACTTCGAAGAACGACAAAACAAACATAGGCATACTCGTGAGAACCGAGTTTATCAGAATTAATCGGCCTCCGTATGCAATGAGCTTGCCCTTCCAGCAACTCAGTTTCTTTTCAAAGCGGTCCTCGATACACTTTCATTCTCTGTTTGTCAGCTTACGATGGTGAATAGGTATACCTAAGTACGTAAAAGGTAAAGTCCCCAATTCGCACCCAAACAATTTCCTATATGCCTCTTGTTCGTCATTGGCTCTACCAAAGCAGAACAATTTGCTTTTGTGAAAGTTAATCTTTAACCCGATCAATTGTTCAAATAAGCATAACACCAGCTTCATATTTCTCGCTTTTGCCAAGTCATGCTCCATAAAGATGATCATATCATCGGCGTACTATAGGATGGACACACCCCCATCAACTAGATGAGGTACCAAGCCACCCACCTGATCAACCTCCTTAGCCCTTCCTATCAGAATTGCCAACATATCAACTACAATGTTGAGCAGGATAGGAGACATCGGATACCCTTGTCTCAGGCCCTTATGTGTCTGGAAATAATAACCTATGTCATCATTCACTTTAATTCCAACACTCCCTTTTTGCATGAATGATTCTACCTGGCGTCGTCAGACTTCATCAAAACCTTTCATACGCAAGGCCTGTTGAAGGAATGGCCATTTGACTTTATCGTGCGCTTTCTCGAAATCCACCTTAAAAACAACTCCATCTAATTTTTCCGTGTGAATTTCGTGGAGCGTTTCATGAAGGACCACCACCCCTTATAGGATGTTTCTGTCCAGCATGAAAGCAGTTTGGGAATGCTGCACCACGGAATGCGCAATCTGTGTAAGCCTATTAGTCCCAACCTTGGTAAATTTTTTGAAACTAACATTGAGGAGGCAGATCGGCCTGAACTGCTCAATTCTCACAGCCTTCGTTTTCTTAGGAAGCAGTGTTATTGTTCCAAAATTTAAGTGAAATAAATGAAGCTGTCCAGAGAATAGATCATGAAACATTGGTAACAAATCCCCCTTAATAATATGCCAACACTTTTTATAGAACTCCGCCGGAAATCCATCCGGCTCTGGAGCCTTATTGTTTTTCATCTGCGCAATAGCTTCAAACACCTCTTTCTCTGAGAACGGGGCAACAAAAATATCATTATCATCAGCAGTGAGTTGAGGCACATCCTCAATCCTGGACTCATCCAGGGACACACAACTATCCTCCGGAGGCCCAAGCAACTGCTTATAGTACTCAGTTATGTATATTTTAGGTTATCGTGTCCTAGAATGGTTCCTTCATCGTGTTCAAGCTGAAAGATTCTCTTCTTTCTGTGCTTGCCATTAGCGATCGAGTGAAAGAATTGAGTGTTCGCGTCCCCCTGGACAACTTTGCGGACCTTAGCCCGCAACGCCCACTTTAATTCCTCTTCACGGAGAAGCTCTTTCAACCTCATCTCCGGTTCTAGTTTAGCATGAAGCTCCGTGGCTTGCAAAATTGTGGACTCGGCTTTTAAATCTAGGGACTGAATAAGTGTAAGGAGCCTTTCCTTTTCACTTTATAAATCCCACTAAGGTGTTTAGCCCACCCACGTAAGAAACTTCTCAAATGCCTGATCTTATTCTGCCAGCGCTCAACAAAAGTCCTCTCCTGCATCCTTAGCCCATTCCCTGGCTATCAGATCCAAGAAGCCTTCACGTTCAAACCATGCCGGCTCGAATGAAAATGAGTTTTTGTTTCCCATGTGGTTTGGCTCACCCGAGTCCATGAATAAAGGCGTGTGATCAGAAATTCCGCGCGAGAGAGCTTGGACCGTTACTAAAGGAAATTCCTGTTCCCACTCGACGCTCGCTAGGACTCGATCCAGCTTCTCAAACGTCTGGTTTGGCAAAGCATTAGCCCAAGTAAATTTTCTACCGGAAAGCTCTATCTCTCTCAGATCCAAGCTTTCAATAATGGTATTAAACATAAACGACCATCTGCCGTCAAAATTATCATTATATATTCTTTTCCTCTCTCCTCCTAATGATATTGAAGTCACCCCCAACTAAAATTGGGAGCTGCTCAGAGCCGCAAATACGAATAAGATCCGCCAAAAACTCCGGTTTAAGCTCGGGCTGCGCGGCACCATAAACCGCCACCAGAGCCCAGTTAAACCCATCAGCTTTGGACCTAACCCAAAAATTAACCGCGAAGTATCCCATCACTACACTTCGGACTTCCAGCGAATCACATCTCACTCCAAGTAAGATTCCACCCGATCTTCCTCGCGGAGGCAGGCAGTGCCAATCGAAATCGACACCTCCCGATAAAGTATTGAGAAACTGGGGCGCAAAATTAACTCTACTAGTTTCGGAGAGAGCAATAAAATCCAATTTATACTCGATAGACGCATCTGCAAGAAACCTTCTTTTAGCCAAGTCTTTCAGACCTCTGCTATTCCAAAAGATTCCTTTCATATTTCATCATGAAATTTTTTAATAGTACGGATCCTAGCACTCCTACGTACCGCTCAAGCAGGGTAGATCTTCGGCTTCCACTTGTGTTTGGGTTTGTTTTGATCCTCCATCCGGTCCTCACAACCGGGCTCAGTGGATCGAACTACTGCATCCTCTAAAGTGGCATTCTCTTACTCAGACTCAGGAATGGATGGTGCAAGATCCGCACAAAAATTATCGAGCACCCTGACCCCCAACGCATCAATATCTACATCATTCATGGGTTTTACCGCTGCTAAGTTTCGAATCGTTTCTAAAGCGCATATGTGGAGTCAGATTGGAATGGGAGGGGTCGGCCGCGACCGGCGAGCAACTCCGCCCATCATCCTAAAGAGGTATCATTTATGTGGAGTCAGATTGGAACGGGAGGGGTCGGCCGCGACGGCCGAGCAGCTCCGCCCGTCATCCTACCCTCTTCTCCCAGTCCACTAAGAGTTGCGGCAGCGGCAGCCGAGCAGCTCCGCCTGTCATCTCCCCTCCGAGCACGGCGGCCGGATTTGCAGCGGAAGAGTGAAGGGGACGGGATAGGGGCAAGACGGCAGCAAGAATGGGGATTTCGGTTCACAGGTGCAACCGTAGAAATTGGGACTCTTGACGTGGCCACAAAAGAATTCAGTTATGCATTTGTTTGGTCTTAAAAGAAATGTTGTACCCTTTTTTTTAAGAAATATGCTATCTTCTTCAAAAAAAATACAATAAAGATACACCACAAGTACAAAAGCACCTTTTTTTAGTACAGTACAAAAGCACCTAAACATAGTAAAAATTACTTCGAGGTCTGTAGAGCACCGAACGACCATCACCACCACCCGAACGGGCTGCCAACGCGCCGCTATCACTTTCCATAAATAATTTGGCATCACTTTGTCAATGACAACCGGGAATTCTTCGTGCACGTGCCCCTCAGGACCAACACTCCAGAGTTGCGGTCATTGTTTTTGAACCCTTGAATATATCCGAAGAGGTTAACACTAAATCTCGCCGTCGCATACGCATGACAAGAAATCAGAACTTCGTTGCACAGGACTACGTTGGAGCTCCGTTGAATCTATCCTGGCGGAAGAACTCAAGGAGGACCGGAGCTTGGAAGACAAACCCAAAGATGAAGAGTTGCTACCCGCCCGAGCAACGCCCGTGCGATGACTTAAACTCTAGCCTATTACATAGGGTTCCCTCTTTTCTTTGGTTGTTGGTTGCCCCTTGCCATAAAGTTAGGGCAAATGTTGGCAGCTACCTCTGGTTTATGTCCTGATCTTGCACTTGTCTGCCAATGTATGTTCCATGTCTAAATTTAGCAATCAATTAACACACTAAATTTAAACTAGTTTTACATGACATCCTTTCAAAATGTATTTTTGTTCTCCAGACTCATTTAGGTTCAAAGTTGGACTTTGCACAAGAGATGGAAAAACTTATGGTTACCGATTTCTCACGGTTAGTGCTACATCTGGCACCATTGGAGCATCCTTTTGGAGAAATTGTGTTGAGTATCCTTGAGATGGATCGAATTCAAACTGCTACACAAAGGCTTAGAGTAATCCTCTTAGACTTGTACAAGGTATTTCGTTATGTTGCGCATGTATATCTTACAGCCATAGTATAGTTTGTTAAACACATATTTTAATGTTGTGAAGCATAAAAAATGTGTTAACACTTTGATTTGCTTCAGGAGAGAAAAGCATGCCAAAATTGTCCATGTGGCGAATCGAGGAGCTGGAGAAGCCAGAATATTTCGCTGCCTCGCCTCGAATATGTGGAAATCTCTGGCTTCAAAGGGGAGCATGACCAACTTGATTTCTTGAAACTGATGTACAGATGCACGCAATAATGACCGTGAAGCTGTCATGTGAGAGTAAAGCAAAAACCTTACGAGGTTGCATCAAGAAAATCCACAATATTTTCTTGGTGCATCCTTCCCTGAAATGCTCAATTTATCTCAGCTCTTGTTCAGCTTGATCTCTTTGAATCATGCTTCTAGATGCAAAAAGATTTTTTTAGGCGAGTGGGGCGCAGCTATATTAATTTCCGTCTTATACTTCTCATCAGATTGTAAACTCACGTCCAAATGTTCCTATATGCCGGTGCCTTTCATATTATTCATCAATTTGCCCTGTTAATTTGTTTGCTGAATAATAGCCACTGTCATCTGTGGTAAATTGCGATTCTTTTGTTGAATTAATGCATTTCTTTGGTTAGTTCTCCATAGAAGCAGTTTAACTCAAGAAACTTGCATTGCGATTCTTTTGTTGAATCTACTTTACTAGTATATTTATTTAGTTACTCTTTTTTTATTTCCCCTTAAAATAAATGCTACTGTGTTGTACTCCCTTCGTTTCTTTTAGTCTGCATATAAGATTTGGTCAAAGTCAAGCTTTGTTAACTTTGACTAAGTTTATAGAAAAAAATATCAAGAATCACAATCTGAAATCAATATTTTTAGATGCATTATGAAACTACTTTGCATACCAGATAGCTTTAGTATTGTAGATGTTGATATTTTCTTCTACAAAGTTGGTCAAACTTTACAAAATTTGCCTTTGACCAAATCTTATATGCAGACTAAAAAACGGAGGGAGTACTCAAGTGCAAACATGACATATGGACTTCTGGACAGAGGGGCAGAAGAAATTCAACACTGAAACCGTACATGACAGAACGAAAAACAGCTATGATCTGACCACAATGTAGAGAAACCAGTTGGAGGTCCATGCATTAAGATACCCTGGCCTGAACCATGTGCACACTGCAACTGCAACAACCATCACTTGCATACATACCACAAGGTTGCAAAAATCAGGAGATTATTACTTACATTCAACAACTTTAAGACTTGGACTTTCCAACTCTTAGCTCACTAAGTTTGGAGCTTTAAGAACGATGGTCGCTGGCGTAAAGCTCCAAATTTAGTGGAGCTAGGAATCGAACAATCCAATAATGACTCAGCCGTGGTTCTCGAGCTGCCCGAGGCGGAGGAGATCATGGTTGGTCACTCACTCCATCCGGCCGGCGCTCTCAATCGCTCACAGCTCGTCGTACCTAGTTGTGGTGTGGGTGTGGATTTCTTTGGGGCGGGTGGGAACGGATATATAGGCGCCAAGCGTCTTCCTGCTGTGCATGCGATAGGAGTGGAACTCGACAGGTAGGTGCCGGAGCTGTGCGTGAACTGAAGCCTCAATCGATGGCAGAAAGAACATAGCAGCAGTGAGATTCGGCCGACGATGACGGTTGTGGAGAGCAGCGATTTCGTAAATTCTCCCTCCCAGCCGGGTGATAGGATGCAAGTACGTACGAGAAGATGAGAATGAGATTCTGGCTGGCTGGGTGGATGCATGGTTGCCGTTGGTTCTTACTCTAGAGAGATATATAGATGCCCTCCCCTCCCCCTTTATGCGATAGATAGATAGATAGATAGATCCTCCACCGAGAGACGGCATTGCATTTGTCCATGGTTGGTTCGTTGATGATCAATCGAAAAGGTGAGCTTGACAGCGGTACGCACGGCATCGATTCCTGCTCCCTGGTGAAACCGTGCAGGCAAATCCAATGAGCCTCCAGCTGCGAGCAACCCTACCCCCTACTAAATGTATAAAAGGCATTATGGACCTTTGTCAAAGTAAGTGCGCGAGGTAGGATTCAAACTCCCGACCTCTTGGTTTACTTCCACCAACTGTAATCAACTCAGATAGCTCACGTGCTGCACTTAGTTACTTCTTTTATTCTTTTTGTTGTCATCTTCTCAGTCTGTTTATTTTTGTTTGGCCTTTTTTTTTCTTCCGGTTGCGCATTTGGACTTTTTGTTGGCAAATTGGACAAATTTGACCTATAGACGGAATCAAATCATAGAATGAACTATCCGTGAAACTATTTTACGCGGCTGACCTTTTTGTGTGACGCCCGACACGAAGGCGCCACACTACACTGTGCAACGCCTCACAGATATGCGCTACACGGTCAGCGTCGCATCCGTGTGATCAGAAAATTACTAAGTCAGTGTGCAGCGCCTGAGAGCTAGGCGCCACACTATACATTGCAGCGCCTAGCTCTCAGGCGTTGCACTAGTGCAGCGCCTAGCTCCCAGGCGTTGCACTAGTGCAGCGCCTGAGAGCTAGGCGCCACGGGTCAGCCACGTAAAATAGTTTCATGGACAATTCATTCTGTGATTTAATTTCTTTATAGATCAAATTTGTCAAATTTACCCTTTTTGTTTGGCCTTTCTGTACCTCAGCTGGTGCGCGCGGGTGGTGGTGGGCGGCCGGCCGGCCGCCTGTCTGGGGATGTGGGTGGTGTGCGTGGTGACCACGGATTTGGGAGGACGTGCGGGTAACGGTGAGGGCGTGATGAGAGGGAAGGCCTGGACGTGGTGTGAGGCCGGTACGAGTGTTCGACAGAGGACGGCCGGGGGATGCCGTGGATAAGACGAGAATAGCTAGCGATTGAATAAAATGATAACAGCTGGCCATGTTCATTAGTATTCATAGGCAAGTGAGTCCCATATGCTCACTCAAAGTAGGTACTACTACAAGGACAGGCCACTGATGCAGATGCCTTCTGAAACATTCTGTGTCCTTGAGTCTGGAGCAATGATTGCCGAGAGGGTTCACGGCATCTCCAATGCGGGTCTCAAACCGTCTGCATATGTTCGGACTGTGTGGTCTGGATGTGTTGTGCCATTCCAACACGGATCCGCATTGGACCGCCGGATGGTCCGGACGCATTTTTTCTCGCAAACCGAAGACAAAGTCTGGAATATGGCATCCGAAGCGCTGCCACGTCCGTGTATAACCGCCCTGGCCCACCCGAAACATCCACCCGCCTCTCCCGCACTTTTCATCCAACGCCCGCGCCACTTGCCGTGCCGCATTTTTGTCGGCCCAGAGCATACAACGGAGCGACGCGATCGGACGTGAATACGGTGTTGACGGACCCGACCTCTCGGGCGTCGTCGCTTCAATGCGGACGCCGCGTCCCAAGAAAGCACTTCTGGCCGCTACGCCACATTAAAGCGGGCCGACCGCCCGCTCGCCTGACCTGGGCGCGGCTATATATGACCTACTCCGGCAATGCACATTCACACCTCCTCTCCAATCCCCTCCTCCTCTCAGACGCTGTCCTCTGCCTCCCCAAGCCCCTCCTCCTACAGCGGTGATGCGGAAGTTGTGCTGGTCCGTGCCGACAGACGGAGACGGACAAAAATCATCCTCCGGTGGATCTTAATGCCGCCGCCCTCTCTGGGCCCCTCGGCGTCCATGGCAGCCGGTTCGTACGGCAAGGACGAGATTGTCATCTCCCCCGACGGCTAGGAGGACCAGAAGCCGCATCAGTAGCCGTGGCAATGGCCGTGCCTCCTCATGGAGGTGACTCTGACCGATAAAGAATTTGTCCGTCCGATAAAGATAATGATGGAGCACTCGCTCCGTCAGATGGGCCCGACGCCACCATCGCAGGCGCGCTTGAAGGATGAGCCATCGTCCTTGCCGTGCTACCCCGTCAAGCCGTAGCCGGTGTCCCCAGAGTGGAGAATGTCCATGTGTTTCATAACTGAGGTGTTGGGCTTACAATTCATTGGGCATAATCGTATCAGTTGTCGATCTGCCAAGAACGGAAGCCGCCAATGGGTTGTATTCAATGTCCAGCCCACGCCAATAGGTAAGAAATTGTTGGAACTTCAACGCCTCATCACAGAGATGAGCACTTGGACATGATGACGCTGGCACGACGATGACCGACCGACTGACCGAGACGTGTTAACTCACACGACTCCTTGACTCATCAAACTCCCGCGGACGATGATCTTGACAACTTTCCGGCATCGCACCACGGCACCATCGCTCCTGTTAACAATCTCTTCCTAATCTTGACACTTTGTCTTCTGTGCTTCTCTAGTCTTGGCTCGTTGTAGATCACCCCTTGTCGCTCATCCGCTCGCACCACGGTAAGTCAAATTGCCGGCTAGATTGTTGCCAACATTTTCTCCCCAATTGGTTTCAGAGCTAGGTCGATTTGAAGCCGCGCTTGCCCCGGGGTCGCGACCCGACTAGTGCCTCGGGGCGGGGCGATGTTGTTGATGGGTGGTGCAGCGACGAGGAGGATCATGCGATCATCGTTTGGCGGAGCGACATGGAGGGAGACGGCAGGCTGTCGTCGGGAAGGCGGTGGAAGAAGATCGTTGACAGGAGCGATGGTGCCGTAGTGCGGTGCCGGAAAGTCGTCAAGATCGTCGTCCGCGGGAGTTTGATGAGTCAAGGAGTCGTGTGAGTCAACACGTCTCGGTCGGTCGGTCATCGTCGTCATGTCCAAGTGCTCGTCTCTGTGATGAGGCGTTGAAGATCAAGTTCAAGTATGTGGGGGCGGTAAATCAGTGAAGGTGAGTCTCTTCAATGAGGTCATGTCTCTACATGAGGCTGGAGTGGGCGGTATAGCCCACAGGGTGGTGTGATCCACAAGGAGTCGCCATGTATCTTGCTAGGGTGGATGATGAAGTCCATCGGGTGGTGTTTTTCACAGGTTACTAGCGAGGCTGGGTAGTTCAAGACATATTTGAGGTGGTCCATAAATTCGCCAAGTCAAAATTGAGAAGAAAATGTTGGCAACAATCTAGCCAGCAATTTGACTTGTCGTGGTGCGAGCGGATGAGCGACAAGGGGTGATCTACAATGAGCCAAGACTAGAGAAGCATAGAAGACAAAATGTCAAGATTAGAAAGAGATTGTTAGCAGTAATCTTGTGTTTGTTAGGTTATGAGTCAGAGTCTTGTACGTAGTAGTTGTGTACGTACTAGTAGTTAATCTGAGTTCGTTTAGGAGTCTGGTCGTGTCCTAGTTTAGGCCAGCTAAGTCCTAGCAGTAATCAGCTATTGGAGTCAAATTGAAGTTTTGGACGTGGTTTGTACGCCCGTGTAGGTTTAGGATATGTAATGGTCGGTGGCTGCTTAATGCATATTATACATAAGCAGGGCTACAGATTTGTAAAGTCGTGGAGAAAAAGCAGAAAAGAAATAAGAGAAACGTTTACGTGCGGCACACCGGCCGAATGCTCGGCCGGTCTCTCAGCCACGCACGCGCCACGCGGTCATGAGGGCCCACACACACATGTCCTTTTCTTATCCCCTCCTCCACCACACGCATCTTATCCTCCCCTCACACAGCTCCTGTCTAAATTTCTTGCACATCTCCATCTCCGCTCGCCTTTTCTCTCTGTATCCAGCCTCCAGTGAGCACCACGGCTTCTCCGGCGAGCCCATCACCTGCAGGACCCCCATCTGCTCCTCCATCTCCACCTCCACCACCCACCGCGCTGCTCGATGAGCACAAGCCCATCCCTTGCCCCACGCTGCTCCGACGAGCGGCCGCCTCCAACTCTCCTTGTGCTGCTCCGATGAGCGTAAGGCCCTCACTTGCCCCGCTCTATTCTAGCGAGCAGCCGCCTCCACCTGCCCCCGCGCTGCTCCGGCGTGCGCCGTCCTCCACCGGGTGATGGGCCGGCGGTTAAGTCTTGCATGAGCAAACGAGATGCTGGAATCGGCCTCGGCGGGTGCTGCAATCGACAATTTTTTTGCTACAACCGGTTTTTGTTTTTGCTGGAAACAACAACATTTTTTGCTAGGATCCACATTTTTTGGAAGTGCTTTTTTGCTACAACCATTTCAAATTTTTGCTACCATCGTTTTGTTTTTTGCTACCACCGTCCTTTTTGATTTCTGGCACCCATCTTTGATTTTTTTTGCTGGATCCATCTTTGTACTAGAACCACTCCATTTTTTTTGTTAGCAGAGTCTTTGATTTGTGCTACCACCGTCTCCGTTTTTGCTACTACCCTATTTTTTGACTTTTTTTACCGGATGCATCTCTTTTACCTTTGAACCACTCCAAATTTGCCACCAGTGTCTTTGGTTTTTGCTACCAGTGTATTTGAGTTTTGCTACCATCCCTTTTTTTGTTTTTTTCTGCTGGATACATTTTTTGCTGGAACCAGCAATTTTTTTGTTGGAACTGGTGTTTTTGTTAGCAACTACCCCATCTACAAACGGCGACAGTGATGAACTTTCACTGAAAGACTGCAACTAGAGGCCAATTTTGCTGGAACCGACATCACAATTTTGCTGCATCGGTGTTATTTTTTGCGGCAACCGGTTAATTGTTTTGCTACATGGCGACAGCTCGGTGCAGCGATGGTGTCCTACCAGATCCAGCAAGGACCAGTGCTGCGGGGACGGCGAGCCGATGGTGCTTTGAATCAGCGGCATGCGCGGCCATGGCAGGCTGCGTGAGCGGGGCGGGTGCGCCGGAGATTCCTTATTTTTTTGTTCTGGCATGATGTGCGAGACGAGGAAGAAAAAAAAGGCCCAGATCCAACGGTAGATGGAACTGCAATCGTACGGTTGCGCGCTGACCGACCGAAATTCGGCCGGCGCACCGGCGCCTAGTAGTGCCCAAATAATAAAGAGAAAGAGAGGCACGACACGTGCCTTTGGCAAAAAAAAATTTGGGTCTACGTGGTCATTGTGATTTGATGTGATCGATCCCGTGGGCGAAGTTCCAACAGAAATCAGATTGTCATCATAAAGTCTTTCTGCTGCTGAAGATGCATGTCATCCACAAGGGCCTTCATCTTGGAGAAACAATCTGCAGCAGACATATTCTCCTTGTTCATGTTGGACATGGCCATCCTGATATTGAGGGTGTGAGCACGAGACTGAGAAGAAAACATCTGCTAGAGGGGTGCCCAAAGGGTTTCCCTCGGCCAAGAGGCGACCTGAGTCAACACTTCCTTGGAGAGGGAATTAAATACGTACCCCAGAACTTGATCTTGAGAGCAAGCCATTGGGCATGGGCTGGAGTGACAGCTTCCTGACTTCCCCCATGCATGGTAGTGGTGATGGTTTTCTCCGTCCCCTGAAGCGAGCCATCTAGATAACAAGCAAGCATGGCACCATGAATTGGGGCATGACTTGCGCTTTCTGCATGACACAATTCTCTCTTGTGAGCTTTTTAGAGACTTGCTGATTGAGGATGCGGAAACAGAGGAGGAAGAAGCAGCCATAAAGGCTAACATGCTCTGTTACCATTTAAGCGCTCGTAGGAGCGATGGGTGGAAACGTATGCTACTAGGCAGGGACGCATTCGTGTTTATAAGGAGCAGCAATTACATCGGTTACAAGAATATAGAAAACGAATAGACTCAAGTGAATCTCTAGAGTCCACTAGACACAAACCACCACCGAACCTTCATATCATCAGGTCGGTTTACATCCATGACTGATTTGTATTCTATCAGCTACAACTCAGTATTTATTCATGAGTGCGCGAACAGACCTTATTTATGCAGCCTTTTGATAGAATGTACATGGTTACACAAAAGTATACCAGATACAACCACCACCCGTATGAATGGAGATGCATAGTTACATACACACTCGAAGTACTGAAGTACGCGGATAGGTTCCCCAGCTGCATAGGAGAACATCGTTGTATCTGCCCTTCACCGTATCTAAAAATAATCATCCCTTTTTCACAAGGAGGTTCCAGGCAACAATCATATGCACGCACATCATGTGGTACATGTTGTCAGTGAAACGGAAATAGGCGTATCTCCATCTCTTCTTGAACATCATGACACAAAAGACCACCCAGAGGCCGAAGACAAAGCCAACGACCATGCTCAGGTAGATGGACGTCTCCATTCCATCGTGATGATCCCCATCATTTGTAGCTGGGGTAATTATTGTTGCATTTGGAGAGCAACTCTTCAAGAGTGGAGGCCCACATAAACCAATGTTACCAATATAACTGGATGCTGGGTCATCGAGCACCTGCAGCTGATTCCCTGCTGGTATCTGTCCGGAGAGATTGTTATATGACAAGTTGAAGCGGCTCAAAGAAGTAATAGCTGATATGCTTGAAGGGATTTCTCCAGACAGGTCGTTATGGGATAGGTCAAGGGACTCGAGTGCTTTGAGGTTACCAATATTCTTTGGCATCCTCCCAGTCAGATGATTCCAAGAAAAGTTCAAGCTTTTCAAAGCAATCAGAGCACTAAATCCTTCAGGGATTCCTCCCGTCAAACTGTTGCAGGACAGATCAATATTGACCATGTACGGCAACTCTTTGGAAAACTCTAGTTGTTGTCCCTTAGTAAGCACGGACAAAGTTGTTGTGTAGGAAAGTTTGACCCTAGCAGTACTGGCTGCCTCAAGAAAGCTTAAAGAATAATCTGATAGTTCATCCAGTGAATGACTATATCCATTAATCCGAGCGATTGCCTTCAGCTTTGCTAAGGATTCAGGTATACCTCCAGAAAAATTGTTGCATGCGAGGTCCAAATATTGAAGCCCTTCAATCTTTGCAAGTTCAACAGGAATATGCCCCGAAAACATATTCGACCGCAGTCGTAGCAATGCAAGGGATGTCATGTTTTCTACTAACCATGCTGGCAAATTTCCAGAGAACTGATTGTATGCAAGATCAAGAAAGATCATATCTTTTGACCTTTGAAGAACTGATGGGAAGTTTCCTGAAAGATTATTGCTATTTAAATTTAATGACCTCAGTGGTGTGAAGCCCCCAAGATCTCCCTGCTGGCAAGTGGGTACCTCTCCTGTCAGCATATTTCCTGATAGGTCTAATATTTCCAATGAATAATTGCACAATGAAGATGGTATGTTGCCAGATATTGAATTGTTGTAAAGAGCAAGCACAGATAACTCCGGGGCTTCCAGATCTGAGGGCAGTGTCCCTGATAATTTGTTTCTGGATAAGTCAAAAAAGGTTACGCCCCTAGGAAACTTTGGGACTGCACCAGTAAATCTATTAAAACTTAGGTCCATTCTCCCTGCTTCCATCGTTTCAAAGGATGCTGGGAGTGTGCCGTTTATTTGATTATTTGACATATCCAAGAGAGTAGCATTTGAAGCTAGGGTCCAAAACCAATCGGGTACATTATCAGTTATGGACGCATTAGAGATGTCAATGACTTGAATGTCAGATTGCCACCTGAGCCATGCTGGGAATGCGGGTCCAATCCGGCATGACTTCAGGTCGGCCACTTGTAGCCTGAATGAAGGAACCCAGTCTGACCTGACCACCATGGAAAAAGAGTTATCTGACATTCGTAGTTCTTGTAAACATCTCAGCCCTTCTAAGTGATCTTCATTTATTTCACCAACTAGTTGATTAGACTGAATATGTAGTATAGCCAGTTTCGAAAGTGCTCCCATCCACAGTGGCACAGGTCCTGTTATATAATTATAGGACAAATCTAAAATGGTCAAATTAGTTAGAGGTCTAAACCAATTTGGCAAGCTCCCACTGATGTTGTTGTCCGAGAAATCCAACACGTATAGCTTGTCCCATGAGCATTTTGGCAACCGTTCCATCAGTTCTCCTATATCCCCCGTGGTGTTGCTATCATGTAGATCCACAATCTTCAAATTGCATAGATTCTTCAAATTTGGTGGTATTATACCGGCAAGGTTGGCTTCGGCTATGTGAACTTCTTCAAGAGAGGTCATACTTCCCATTTCATCAGGAATTGAGCCATGGAAATCACATTGGGAGAGATCAAGATAAGTCAATGTAGTTATATGCCAAACCCAGCTGGGAGAAAATGCAGCCTGAAAGCTATTACCGCTGATATCCAACACCCGGAGGGCTGTTAGATTATAATGAGAGAGAGTAGCAGGGCTTTTTCTGAGATCACTGTCTTCCAAACAAAGAACTTTCAATGAAGGAAGCTTGTTGATTGCATGCACCCAATCCACTACTGTGCTAAGATTAACTGAGCTCATATCGAGGTACTGTAGTGAGGTGAGATGTGATAACCATGCAAGATCATCTGAGTACAAAAAATTGTCCGAGACACTGAGAAATACAAGATTGGAGAGATTACCAAGCTGTGGAGGTACTCTTCCCACAAAGTTTGCAAAATGAAGATTAAGATGCTGAAGACTTTTAAGAGAGCCAACAAATTTTGGAATCTGCACCCCACTGAAGTTGCTGCAGCTCAAGTCTAAATACCTCAAGTGATGCAAGGCAGTCAAAGAGGGGCTGATCTCACCTCCCACTCCCACTCCGAATTCTTGGTTGCAGCCACTGAGGTTGAGCTTGACAACATGGCCGGTTCTGTTGCTGCACCCAACTCCTTCCCAGGTGCAGCAATCTTCACCATGCCATGATGAAAGTTGCTTCGCGGGGTCTGACAAGCTTCCTTGGAAGGAGAGGAGTGCAGACCTCTCATCCGCGACGGAGCTCCCATCCGATCCCCGAGCATCAAGGGAGGAAATGGATGGAGTCTGCAGGAGCAGCAGTAACGAGACTAAGGCTAGCAACCAGTGCCGAGCCATTTTCAGTAGGGATTTCAGTATGCCTTGTTTTCCTTTTTCTTCACTCTCTCGTCTCCTTGTTGTGTATAAACATGCAGAACAGCAGATGCATATATAGCAAATCTCAGCAACTCAGCTTATCTATCAGGTTGTGACACGTTTGGTATGACTCATGTGCTGTGCTGTACAGCCAGTACTGATGTCTTAATCACTTGGGGAAAAAATTGACCTAGCCCCGATGATCCTATCCACAATTATTCTGATTTTTTTTGGAGGGTACTGTCTGATTGGACGAATTAACGATGAACTTGCATATATAGATGCACCAATTGACGGATTGGACAGAAAACTGCAACTGAAAGAGACCGACGGACTGACCTGCATCACACAGCTGAACACCTGTACAGGAATATGGAAAATTGGAAATGGTTGGACAAGATTCCTTTGGAAACTTCAAAAACCCAAGATGGGGAAGAAGAGAACACTACTCCCGTGGCCGCTTCCGTGCCCTGCTCTGCACGCCAGGAGCAACATCACGTCGCTGGCGTTCTTGCTCAGCTGGTACGCGCGTGTGGTGGTGAGCGGCCGGCCGGCCGGCTGGGGATGGGGGTGGTGTTTTTTTAGAAAAAGAGGACTACCCCCTGCCTCTCTGCATCTGGACGATGGATACGGCCACTTTATTAATTATTGACACAAGACCGTACAGAGTCATACAACAATAAGTCTAAAGCCACCAAGCTAAGCAACAACTGTTGCTATCCCTATCCAGTTGATGAAGGGGCGCTAAAAGTTTGGGCCTAATACCAAACAGACCACGCAGCCAAACCTAAACATCTAAAAACTTGAGGTCCCACCCAGGACGCCTGCCGGGTACGGGCATCCACCAGTCTGGCGTGCTTCTCAACCGGGACCCCTGCCGGGTATGAGGCCGCCGCAGCCACCTGCCACGAATCCATCTTCAGAGTTGTACTGCTGCATCAACCTTGGTCGGTCCAACTGCCGCCGACGCCACCATGACGTCAGGCAGCGTCACCCTCCTGCGCGAGTCCATCTCCGCTCATCAGGCGCCGAGTCTCCACTGCGCCACGCCGCCGAGATCCGCCGTCATCAATGGAGCAGATGAAACACCGCTCCTCCTCTTGTCCCCTCCAACCAGCACTCGCTCCAAAACGATGCCCCCATGAGGGAGAATGCTACCTCTTGAGCTTGCGTTGGTTTTCCCCGAAGAGGAAAGGATGATGCAGCAGAGTAGCGTAAGTATTTCCCTTAGTTTTTGAGAACCAAGGTATCAATCCAGTAGGAGGCCACGCGCAAGTCCCTCGTACCTACACAACACAAAGAGCTCAACGCAACCAACGCGATTAGGGGTTGTCAATCCCTTCACGGTCACTTACGAAAGTCAGATCCGATAGATAATATTTTTGGTATTTTTGGTATAGAGATGCAAAGTAAAAAAAGTAAAAGGCAAAGTAAAAAAGCAAAGCAAGATTAAAGTGATGGAGATTGATATGATGAGAATAGACCCGGGGGTCATAGGTTTCACTAGTGGCTTCTCTCAAGAGCATAAGTATTCTACGGTGGGTGAACAAATTACTGTTGAGCAATTGACAGAATTGAGTACAGTTATGAGAATATCTAGGCATGATCATGTATATAAGCATCACGTCCGTGACAAGTAGATCGAAATGATTCTGCATCTACTACTATTACTCCACTCATCGACCGTTATCCAGCATGCATCTAGAGTATTAAGTTAAAAACAGAGTAACACTTTAAGCAAGATGACATGATGTAGAGAGATAAATTCATGCAATATGAAATAAACCCCATCTTGTTATCCTCGATGGCAACGATACAATACGTGTCTTGCTGCCCCTTCTGTCACTGGGAAAGAACACCGCAAGATCGAACCCAAAGCTAAGCACTTCTCCCATGGCAAGAACTACCAATCTAGTTGGCCAAACCAAACGGATAATTAGAAGAGACTTGCAAAGATAACCAATCATACATAAAAGAATTCAAAAAAGATTCAAATATTCTTCATAGATAGAGTTGATCATAAACCCACAATTCATCGATCTCAACAAACACACCGCAAAAAGAAGAAGATTACTTCGAATAGATCTCCACAAGTGAGGGTGAGAACATTGTATTGAGATCCAAAAAGAGAGAAGAAGCCATCTAGCTAATAACTATGGACCCGAAGGTCTGAGGTAAACTACTCACACTTCATCGGAGAGGCTATGATGATGTAGAAGCCCTCCGTGATGACGACCCTCTCCGGCGGAGCTCCGGAACAGGCCCCAAGATGGGATCTCGTGGATACAGAAAGTTGCGGCGGTGGAATTAGGTTTTTGGCTCCTGTTCTGTTCGTTTGGGGGTACGTGGGTATATATAGGAGGAAGAAGTACGTCGGTGGAGCTTCGAGGGGCCCATGAGGTAGGGGGCGCGCCCTAGGGGGGGCGCCCCCACCCTCGTGACCGCCTCTTCGATGCCTTGGCGTAGGGTCCAAGTGTCCTGGGTCTTATCCGGTGAGAAAATCACGTTCCAAAAAGGATTTTTTCTGTTTGGACTCCGTTTGATATTCTGTTTCTTCGAAACACTGAAATAGGCAAAAAACAACAATTCTGGGCTGGGCCTCCGGTTAATAGGTTAGTCCCAAAAGTAATATAAAAGTGGAAAATAAAGCCCAATATAGTCCAAAACAGTAGATAATATAGCATGGAGCAATCAAAAATTATAGATACGTTGGAGACGTATCAGAGAACGATACTGATAGCACCGTCATCGTCCGATCCGGTATACCCAGATCTAGGTTTTATCCCGGAACTTCCCGATCAGGTTGATGAGACCTGCAACGATGATGCCTCCAGAAGGAAACGACGTCTGAGACGCTGCCATCGTCCGCCAAGACCGCAGTCTGGCGCGATTTTCACCGGAAGCCACGTCTTCCCGATCTCGTGGCTGGCTGGAACCGAGCGGAACCTCGCCACGAAGACGTATGTTGCCTTCGGTACTCCGGCGGAGATCCGACATGTCCTCACCGGTCCCTCCACACGCCGTCGGTCGGCGAAAGGCCTCCCCGCGACGGATCCAAACGGGGCGTTGGGTCTGCAGTAGCCGTCGTCACCATCACGAGCAGGACAGCCCACCTCGCCGGATGGGGCGCTGCCACCGCCGCCGTCCATGCAGGGCCGCCGCTCCGCCGGCGATGGTGCTCGGGCCCCCGCCGCACAGCCCGAATATTCCGTCCTAGCCGCCGCCGTTGGATCGCATGAGAATGAAGGAAATATGCCCTAGAGGCAATAATAAAGTTATTATTTATTTCCTTATTTCATGATAAATGTTTATTATTCATGCTAGAATTGTATTAACCGGAAACATAATACATGTGTGAATACATAGACAAACAGAGTGTCACTAGTATGCCCCTACTTGACTAGCTCGTTAATCAAAGATGGTTATGTTTCCTAACCATGAACAAAGAGTTGTTATTTGATTAACGGGATCACATCATTAGTTGAATGATCTGATTGACATGACCCATTCTATTAGCTTAGCACCCGATCGTTTAGTATGTTGCTATTGCTTTCTTCATGACTTATACATGTTCCTTTGACTATGAGATTATGCAACTCCCGTTTGCCGGAGGAACACTTTGGGTACTACCAAACATCACAACGTAACTGGGTGATTATAAAGGAGTACTACAGGTGTCTCCAATGGTAAATGTTGGGTTGGCGTATTTCGAGATTAGGATTTGTCACTCCGATCGTCGGAGAGGTATCTCTGGGCCCTCTCGGTAATGCACATCACTTAAGCCTTGCAAGCATTGCAACTAATGAGTTAGTTGCGGGATGATGTATTACGGAACGAGTAAAGAGACTTGCCAGTAACGAGATTGAACTAAGTATTGGATACTGACGATCGAATCTCGGACAAGTAACATACCGATGACAAAGGGAACAACGTATGTTGTTATGCGGTCTTACCGGTAAAGATCTTCGTAGAATAAGTAGGAGCCAATATGGGCATCCAGGTCCCGCTATTGGTTATTGACCGGAGACGTGTCTCGGTCATGTCTACATTGTTCTCGAACCGTAGGGTCCGCACGCTTAACGTTACGATGACAGTTATTATGAGTTTATGCATTTTGATGTACCGAAGGTTGTTCGGAGTCCCGGATGTGATCACGGACATGACGAGGAGTCTCGAAATGGTCGAGACATAATGATTGATATATTGGAAGCCTATGTTTGGACATCGGAAGTGTTCCAGGTGAAATCAGGATTTTACCGGAATACCGGGTGGGTTACCGGAAGCCCCCGGGAGCTAAATGGGCCATAGTGGGCTTTAGTGGAAAGGAGAAAGGGGCTGCCCTAGGTGGCCGCGCGCCTCCCCCCTTCCCTAGTCCTATTAGGACTAGGAGAAGGTGGCCGGTGTCGTGGTTCTAAGTCTGACAGTGAGAATAGGGGGTAAGTATGGAGAGGCAAGATCCTAGCTATGGAGTAGTTGTATGCGCAAGGAGTTTTACGAGTTCGGGCCCTTCTCTGAGGAAGTAACAGCCCTACGTCTCGGAGCCCGGAGGCGGTCGACTGGATTAAGTGTGTATGTGTTACAAAGTTCCGAACCCTTGTCCTAGTGGAGGGGGGTGGCTTATATAGAGTTCGCCAGGACCCCAGCCAGCCCACGTTACAAGGAGTTTAATGTACATATAGAGAGGGGGTTACTGGTAACGCCTGTAATAAAGGACCATGAAGGCCATAAAAGCTACTTATGAGGTGACCGTTTATAGGCAGTGCCTTTAGGTCTTCTTATGGTCGAGTGGTTGTCTTCATGGTCGACTGCTTGTACTTCTGGTCGAGTACGCTTGTGTCCGTCGACTGGGCTGACCAGGTCGACTGACTGGTCGATACTTCTCAGAATGTCTTTCATTGTAGGAGTCATGTCCTTGATTGGGTACCTCAGGTATGATAAGTTACCCTACCCTAGGTACGTATCCTCGTCATTAGCCCCCGAATGGGTCAGGGGTTAAGTGAGAATGGGGTCGAGCCTACGCTTCCGACTCAACCTCCATGCTTCGGTTGCATCTGTCTTCGGATAAATGGAAGTTACGGTGGGACCTCATTCTTCAATTGCCTTGATCCATTCAGATGCCTGTCGAGTGGTTTCGGATTTCCGTCGAGTGCGTTTACGTGACGAGCCCCTTGGGAGACTTAAGGAAACGGATCTTTTTGTATGACAACCCGTCCTGTCGATCGCGGATCTTGCGGGATTTGAAAATTGAGAAGCGCACCGGGCGGAGAAAATCGCGCGAATCGGCTGGATAAGGCAAGGGCGCCTCGATCTCCGCGCCACCTTTTTCGCCACGTACTGCGCGCGCGCCTGTTGCGGGATCTGACTGGGAGGCGCAGGCCCACTGATCAGCCACTCGGGCGTGGCCTTATATAAAGCGATGATTCCGATTTTTTACTGTGCGCCCTCGTTCTTCCTCCCCCTTCCTCCGTAAGCTTCCGCCTCGCTCTCCGCCGCAACCTCGACACCGCCGCTCGGCCGAGACCTCGTTCAAGACGATGGGGACGGACAAGACGGCGGCGGCGGAACGGGCGAAGAAGGCCGCGGCGAAGGGCAAAGGGAAGAGATCCGACCGAGGCGGGTCGTCCTCGCGGGCCGCTCTGCCGTCCCGCTGGCTGCAGGGGGATTGGATGCCCTCCATCCTTACTCAGGCGGATATCGACGACATGGTGGAGGGGGGACTCATTCCCCACAAGGCCGCTCGCCTTCCTGGGAAGGAGACGGAGCCGAGACCTCGCGAGGGTGAGCGCGTCCTGATAGCCACTCATGTCGACCGGGGGTTTTCCCTGCCCCCGAGTCCTTTCTTTAGGGCTTTCCTGAACTTCTTCGGAGCGCAGCTCCACCATTTCACGCCCAACTCCATAGTCTATCTTGCTGCGTTCGTGTCTCTGTGTGAGTGTTTCTTAGGTTGTCGACCCCACTGGGGCCTCTTCAAGCATATCTTCACTTGTCGATCCCAGTCGGTTAAAAAGCTTAACCCGGACGGGGAGAGGACGCAGGTGATCCAGATGTGCGGGGGCCTCGGGATCCAGACGAGGGGTAAGAGTTGTTTTCCTCCCATGACACTTCCCGATTCTATGCGTGGGTGGCAGTCGACTTGGTTCTACTGCAAGGACCAGCCGACTCCTGGACACTCGACCGGCCTTCCTCCTTTTACCTTGGACCGAGTGCGGAAACCCGCTTCTTTGAAAGTGGTTCCGGAGGAGAAGGCTCAGGTGAAGGTACTTGTCAGTCGAGTGGTTGAGTTGGTTCGGGAAGGCGTGACCGGCATGGACTTGCTCGAAGTCTTTCTCCAGCGACGAATCCAACCTCTCCAGGCTCGGGATCACTCGATGTGGTTGTATTCCGGGTCTGACGACTCCACTCGGATCCACCCGGAGGGGGTCGAGGCTTCTGTGCTGGAGAGCTGGCTGACCAGCATAACCGGGAATAAGGACAACCCCAGGGGTTCCAGGAGGATTGCTCCGCTTGATGGGATGATGGAGACAGACAAGGTACATTTTGCTTCTTCCGACTGAAATTTCCACTCCGTCTAGTAACTGGCTCGCGATGAGTCGACTGATCCTCGTTCTGCCTGTTGTTTCGCAGGAGATCAGCGACATGTACTCGATGCCGAATGGGAACCAAGAGCAAGTATCTGAAGGAGGAGGGAGTGGAGGCGAAGGGAGTGAGAATGAAGTTGAAGTCGAGGGTGAAGTCGAGGAGTGGGAATCTGACGACGACGTAGAGGGGGAGGCCGGCGACGACTCGGGCGACGAAGATGAAGAGGTGGAGGTCGACCTCCCTCGACGCGAGAGACGCTCCAAGAACGCTCAGGATCCCGCCGTGGAGCGCGGTCAGTCGAGTGCTCCGGCGGGCCAGTCATCCAAGCGCCCTCGGACCGCGTCGCCGGCCCCAACTGAGAAGGCGCCCAAGCAGCCTAGAGCCATCCCGACCAAGCCACCCAAGGCCTTGCCCAAGATCAGGGTCGCTATCCCGGTCTTCTCTGGGTAAGTGACTGTTTTCACCTTTTTTGAGTCGACTAGAACGGATTCTTAGTCGATTCACTTTCAAATTGTTTGCTCGGAATCGTGCAACGCC
Source organism: Aegilops umbellulata (assembly GCA_032464435.1). Lineage (NCBI taxonomy): Eukaryota > Viridiplantae > Streptophyta > Magnoliopsida > Poales > Poaceae > Aegilops > Aegilops umbellulata. Next base: position 10,315,000 of record CP136057.1, read on the forward strand.
GCTACTTCCGACACTTCCATCCAGAATGCTGATGAGACGATGGAGGACACCGTCACTTCCAACTTAGGTATAATCTTTGACATGATCCGACTGTTTAACTGCTGAGTCGATTGGATATTCATTTCTGAACTTTTGTAGCTCCGACCAACATCATTGACCTTCCGGATGACGAGGAGGAGGCGGAAGTGCCGCTCAGGCCCTTTGGGAGGAGAGGCCGGAGGGCTCCGGTCGACAAGGCTCCTCAGACCGCGTCGACTGCCGAGGCGGTGGTCCAAGGGGGTGACAATACCGCCCGGACTACTGTGACCTTTGCTGAGCCACTGACGACTGCCCGGCCTTCATCGTCGACTGCCCCTCCACAGGTCGACCCGCCCTCGTTCTTCGCCGCCTACCAGACCCCGGAGGATCAAGTGAGTGCCACTAAGGAGGCTATACGTCAGGCGGGGCTCGTGATGGAGCAGACCAAAGCGGCTAGGGATGCCAGTCAAGCGGCCTATGACATCAGCTCGGCGTTGCAGCAGAACGTCCAGGTTAGTTGATCTCCACTTGCGTTGTACACCCACTGGGTGCCGTTGGTCCAGAATTTCTCATTGGTGGGGGCACGCTGAGTGCACCCACTGGGTGTAGTCCCCGAGGCCACGGTCGACTGCTGGCAGTCGACTGTGGTCTTTATACTGCCTTTTTGTAGTTGTACTTCTCCACTCGGTAGGGTTTTCTGAGAACGTTTTGGTCAGGCCATGTCAGATGATACTGTATCCGGTCGACTGCTGGCAGTCGCCCCTTTTTTTTTTTTTTTTTTTTTGAAAACCAGTGGGGGCACGCTGAGTGCACCCACTGGGTGTAGTCCCCGAGGCTACTGTCGAATGTTTTGATTCGGCTGTAGTCTTAGAAGTGTTGTGTTCTTTCTTTCAGTCACTCGGGAGTAACTTATCTTTGATACCCTTTGTCGATTGACTCTTTGCAGAAGTCCTGTGAGCTTGTTGCTCAGCTCGCCGATCTGAAGAATAAGCAAATCCAGCTTAATCTTGATTTACAGTTTGCTCAGGAAAACGTGCAGAAGGCGAAGGATGAGGCAAAAGTTATGGCTGGTGAGGACTCGACGGCTGTCTCTGTCCTCCTGCCTGTTCTCAACCCTGTGCTCATTGTTGTTTCGCAGACGAACTGGAAAAGGCCCTGAAGAAGAAAGATCTTGACCTTGCGGAGGCACAAAAAGCGGCTGCGGAGAGGCTGAAGCTTGCTGAAGAGAAACTTGCTTCAGTCGACCAACTTGAGAGCGAGAACGCTAGGCTGAAGTCTGCTCTTGACTCGGCCAACAAGGAAGCTAGTCGACTGAAGACTGACAAGAGCACTCTGAACGACAAGCTCGGCCAGCTGGCGGGGAAGCACAAGGACTTGGGGGATTATCTTGGGGGTCTTGCCAAGAAGCTATACCTCATGCTTGAAGGTAACCCTCTTTGTGCGATTAATCTTGTTGTTGTCGACTCACCATTTGGTTACAGTTTTGACCTGTCGAAACTTCTTTCAGAATTCTGCCGGAACTTTGAGGAAGAGATCAGTCGAGTGGAGACCCGCTTGGACCCTATCAATTCTCCTGTGAAGGACGAAGTGGCCATGAATGTCTTCCGGTTGGAATCCCGTGTCGCTGGTGTGGTGGACTACCTGGCTCGACTGAAAGCTGCAGTGTCACGGATCGACTCCGCACTCTGGCCCAAGGAGACGCTTCAGAACGACCTTGAATCCCTGGTCACTCGACTAAGTGAGGTTCCAGGTCGAGTGCAAGAATGGAAGAAGTCTTCTGCCAGGTGCGGTGCTGACGTGGCTCTGTCACTGGTTCGCGTCCACTGCAAGGAGGCGCGCGAGGAGAAGCTGGCCGCTCTCCAGGTTGCTAACACCAGGAAGCATAACTTTCAGGACTTCATGGAGACCTTCATCGCTGCTGCCACTCGGATCTCTGAGGGGATCAACTTGGACGAATTTGTTGCGCCATCCAGTCCTCCGCCGGAGGAGTAAAAAACTGATGTTCTTTGCCTTAAATTTGCCTCGGAATGCCGAGTGGTTGGTGTAACCGGTAAACTCCGTCGAGCTTGTAGCTCGAGTACTTTTATTTGCGATCTAGGATCTTTTGGTTTTGTCCGAACTTGGCTCGACGTTGAATGTCTTCGTGACTTGATCCGCCGATCTACTATTCGTTGTTCCCTCAGAGGTTGTCTGGTTCGCACGATGCTTATCGCCGCGATGGTATCTGTCATCCTGGCTTAGGCGAGCATTGGGCTGCAGCTAAGCCTCCGAGTGGGAGGTTTGCTCTTCACTTGGTAGGAGTCCAATTACTTAGTCGAGTGCTTGGACTGCAGCTAAGCCCCCGAGTGGGAGGTTCGCTCCCCACTCGGTAGAATTTCAATTACTTAGGCGAGTACTTGGACTGCAGCTAAGCCCCCGAGTGGGAGGTTTGCTCTCCACTCGGTAGGATCTCAATTACTTAGGCGAGTACTTGGACTGCAGCTAAGCCCCCGAGTGGGAGGTTTGCTCTCCACTCGGTAGGATTTCACTTACTTAGGCGAGTCCTCGGACTGCAGCTAAGCCCCCGAGTGGGAGGCTGGCTCTCCACTCGGTAGGATTTTTCAAACTTAGGCGAGTACATGGACTGCAGCTAAGCCCCCGGGTGGGAGGTTTGCTCCCACTCGGTAGGATTTTTTCAAACCTTAGGCGAGTACTTGGACTGCAGCTAAGCCCCCGAGTGGGAGGCTGGCTCTCCACTCGGTAGGATTTTTTCAAACTTAGGCGAGTACATGGACTGCAGCTAAGCCCCCGGGTGGGAGGTTTGCTCCCACTCGGTAGGATTTTTTCAAACTTAGGCGAGTACAAGGACTGCAGCTAAGCCCCCGGGTGGGAGGTTTGCTCCCACTCGGTAGGATTTTTTCAAACTTAGGCGAGTACATGGACTGCAGCTAAGCCCCCGGGTGGGAGGTTTGCTCCCACTCGGTAGGATTTTTTCAAACTTAGGCGAGTACAAGGACTGCAGCTAAGCCCCCGGGTGGGAGGTTTGCTCCCACTCGGTAGGATTTTTTCAAACTTAGGCGAGTACATGGACTGCAGCTAAGCCCCCGGGTGGGAGGTTTGCTCCCACTCGGTAGGATTTTTTCAAACTTAGGCGAGTACAAGGACTGCAGCTAAGCCCCCGGGTGGGAGGTTTGCTCCCACTCGGTAGGATTTTTTCAAACTTAGGCGAGTACATGGACTGCAGCTAAGCCCCCGGGTGGGAGGTTTGCTCCCACTCGGTAGGATTTTTTCAAACTTAGGCGAAACGGATTCGCAGCTAAGCCCCCGAGTGGGAGGCTGGCTCTCCACTCGGTAGGATTTTCTGAAAACTTAGGCGAAGCGGATTCGCAACTAAGTCACCCACTGGGGGAAATTTAGACAAACAGAAAAAGAAATAGCAGTCTTTTGCTTGAAACAAAAGAATTACAAAGGTACTTTTATTACATCTCAGTCGAGTGAGTTTTTAAGTGTAAAAAGGACGGAGCAGGTCCGCGTTCCATGCTCGAGGCTCGTCGATCCGTCGATCGATGTTGTAGAGGTGATACGCTCCGTTGTGCAAGACTTTGGTGATGATGAAGGGGCCTTCCCAGGTCGGGGCAAGTTTGTGAGGTTTTTGTTGATCCACGCGGAGGACCAAATCTCCTTCCTGAAAGGCTCGACCCTTCACATTTCTGGCGTAAAACCGACGCAACTCTTGCTGGTAGATGGTCGAGCGGATTAAAGCCATCTCTCTTTCCTCCTCTAAGAGGTCGACTGCATCTTGCCGGGCCTGTTCTGCTTCTGCTTCGGAATATAACTCGACTCGAGGCGCGTTGTGGAGCAAGTCGCTTGGCAAAACCGCTTCGGCTCCATAGACCAGAAAGAATGGCGTTCTTCCAGTCGACCAGTTAGGGGTGGTCCTCAACCCCCATAGAACTGACGGAAGTTCTTCGACCCAGGCGCCTGCTGCGTGTTTGAGATCACGCATCAGTCGGGGTTTTAGTCCTTTGAGGATGAGGCCATTCGCGCGTTCGGCCTGTCCATTCGACTGAGGATGAGCAACTGAAGCGTAGTCGACTCGAGTGCCCTGAGAGGCGCAGAAGGCTTTGAATCTGTCATTATCAAAGTTTGATCCGTTATCTGTGATGATGCTGTGCGGAACTCCATATCTGAATATCAATCCTCTGATGAAACTGATGGCAGTGCTTGCGTCGAGGTCCTTTATGGGTTTGGCTTCTATCCACTTCGTGAACTTGTCGACTGCGACCAACAAGTGGGTGAAGCCGCTCCTTCCAGTTCTCAGTGGTCCGATCATATCTAGACCCCAGACAGCGAAAGGCCAGACGAGTGGAATGGTCTTCAAGGCGGAGGCGGGCTTGTGAGACATGTTGGAATAAAATTGGCACCCCTCGCACTTGTCGACTATATCCTTTGCCATTTCATTCGCCTTTGGCCAGTAGAAACCCGCTCGGTATGCTTTAGCCACGATGGTCCGAGAGGACGCGTGATGGCCGCAGGTCCCCGAGTGGATGTCCTCGAGAATTATCTGTCCTTCTTCAGGCGTGATGCACTTCTGACCAACTCCAGTCACGCTTTCTCTGTATAGCTGCCCTTTGATTACTGTAAAGGCTTTGGATCGACGGACGATCTGCCGAGCCTCTTCTTCATCTTCTGGGAGCTCTTTTCTTACGATATACGCAATGTACGGCACTGTCCAATCGGGAGTGGTGGTCATAACTTCCATAATCAGGTCGACCACGGCTGGTATCTCCACTTCGGTCGAGTCAGAGGCGCTTTTTGGTTGTGGAGGCTCTTCTGTGAAAGGATCTTCTTGCACTGATGGTGTGTGAATGTGCTCTAAACACACATCTTTAGGGATGGCCTCCCTTTTGGACCCTATCTTCGCCAAATCATCTGCAGCTTGATTTTTCAGTCGGGGTATATGATGGAGCTCCAACCCCTCGAATCGTTTCTCCAGCTTCCTCACTGCGCTGCAATATCCCGTCATGGATGGGCTTCGGACGTCCCACTCCTTCATCACTTGATTAACAACCAGGTCTGAGTCGCCGTAGACCATGAGGCGACGGACGCCTAGCGAAATGGCCATACGTAATCCGTATAGAAGCGCTTCATACTCTGCCTCGTTGTTGGAGGAATCAAAGTGGATCTGGAGGACATACTTGAGCTTATCTCCTCGAGGGGAAACCAGTACAACCCCCGCACCGGATCCGTTCAGCATCTTGGAGCCATCGAAAAACATAGTCCAGTGCTTCGAGTGAACTTGAGTCGGAAGCTCCTGCTCGGTCCACTCGGCGAGGAAATCAGCTATTGCCTGGGACTTAATAGCTTTCTTTGCTTCGAACTTGATATCAAGAGGAAGAAGTTCAATTGCCCATTTCGCCACTCGACCGGTTGCATCTCTGTTATGAAGAATCTCTGATAATGGAGCGTCGCTGACGACTGTGATAGAGTGATCGGAGAAATAATGAGCAACCTTCTTCGTGGTCATGTAAATCCCGTAAACGAGCTTCTGATAGTGGGGATATCTTTGCTTCGACGGGGTCAGAACTTCAGAGAGATAATACACTGGGCGTTGAACTTTGAAGGTCTTTCCTTCCTCTTCCCGCTCGACCGTAAGAACGGTACTAACGACTTGTCCCGTGGCTGCTATGTAAAGCAACAATGGCTCTTTGCTGACAGGAGCAGCAAGCACCGGCTGGGTGGAGAGCAGAGCTTTTAGCTCTGCGAATGCTGCATCAGCTTCTGGAGTCCATTCGAACGTGTCTGACTTCTTCATCAGTCGGTAAAGAGGCAGCGCCTTTTCACCGAGCCTGGAGATGAATCGACTTAGGGCGGCCAAGCATCCAGTAAGTTTCTGGACGTCGTGCACATGCACGGGGCGTTTCATCCGGAGTATGGTGCCAACTTTTTCAGGGTTAGCGTCGATTCCTCGTTCGGAGACAAGGAAACCGAGTAACTTTCCTCCAGGGACTCCAAATGTGCACTTCGACGGATTGAGCTTGATATCATAACTCCTGAGATTGGCAAAAGTTTCAACTAGGTCAGTCAGCAGGTCGGAACCTTTCCGTGACTTGACCACTATGTCATCCATGTATGCTTCTACATTCCGACTCATTTGAGTGATTAAGCACTTCTGAATCATTCTCATGAATGTAGCTCCGGCGTTCTTGAGACCGAAAGGCATGGTAACATAGCAGAAACACCCAAAAGGGGTGATGAAGGCTGTTTTTATTTCATCGGGTCCATACAGACGGATCTGATGGTATCCAGAGTAAGCATCTAAAAAAGATAACCTCTCGCATCCTGCAGTCGAGTCGACTATTTGGTCGATGCGAGGAAGAGGAAAATGATCTTTCGGGCAGGCCCGATTGATATGCTTGAAATCGATGCACATGCACAACGACCTGTCCTTCTTAGGGACCATCACAACATTAGCGAGCCACTCGGAGTGGTAGATCTCGCGAATGAATTCTGCTGCTAGGAGTCGGGCCACTTCTTCGCCAATGGCCTTTCTCTTCTGAACGGCGGACCGTCGGAGATGCTCCTTGACTGGTTTGGCCTTTGGGTCGACTCGGAGGCGGTGCTCGGCTAGTCCCCTGGGCACACCTGGCATGTCAGCAGGCTTCCATGCAAAGATGTCCCAGTTCTCACGGAGGAACTGGACGAGCGCTTCTTCCTATTTGGAGTCGAGTGTAGTGGACATGTTGGTTGGAGCCGCATTTGGATCGGTCGGGTGGATGTGGACTTGCTTGGTCTCACCGGTCGACTGAAATGCTGACTCCGTGGCAGGCTTCTTGGCTTGTAACAACTCACTCGGATCCGCAGTCTTTTGGTACTCTTGTATCTCTATCTTGGCCATCTGAGCGTCAGCAATTTTGGCGCCTTTCTGGAAGCACTCTTCTGCCTTCTTCCGATTGCCAACGATGGTGATTACACCTTTGGGGCCAGGCATCTTCATCTTGAGGTATACGTAGCATGGTCGAGCCATGAAGCGAGCATAGGCTGGCCTCCCAAGAATGGCGTGGTACGCACTCTGAAAATCTACGACCTCAAAGTTTAATTTTTCTTTCCGGAAATTCTTCGAGTCACCAAAGACGACGTCGAGAGTGATTTGACCGAGTGACTCAGCTTTCTTCCCAGGAATGACTCCGTGGAAGCTCATGTTGCTGGGGCTTATCCGGGACATCGGAATGCCCATCCCCTTCAACGTCTCTGCATACAACAAGTTTATCCCACTGCCGCCGTCCATCAGAACCTTGGTCAGTCGAGTGCCTTCAACAATTGGGTCGACCACCAACGCTTGCCTCCCTGGGGTGGCAATATGAGTCAGATGATCGGACTGGTCGAAGGTGATGGCGGTTTGGGACCACTTCAGGTAATGGGGTGTCACCGGAGCGACCATGTTTACTTCGCGATTGATGACCTTCAGTCGACTCTTACTTTCGACATCAGCGAAAATCATCAGAGTGGAATTGATTTGGGGGTATTCTTCACCACTGTCTTCTCTGTCTTCAACTTTGTCTAACTCTTTCCCTTTGTCCTTGGCTTGCTTCCCTTGGAACTGCTGCATCAGGAGTCGACATTGTCGAGTGGTATGCTTAGGGTAAATGAGATTTCCCTCTTCATCTTTCTTCGTGTGAATGTGGCATGGTAAGTCCATCACATCGTTCCCGTCCTGGTCTTTCACTTTCTTGGGGTTCCAAGGACCCTTGGGTTTCCCCTTAAACTTCCCTGGGGTCACAGCTAAGGCTTCCCCGAGGGCGACTGGCTCGGCCTTGCGCTTCTGTTTCTGACTGGAGTGTCCTCCGCCGGCCTCATTAGCGGCTGCCTTATACTTGCCACTCCGGAGTCTATCTTCTTCTTCTCCGTTCGCGTACTTGGTGGCGATTTCCATCATTCAACTCAGGGTCATATCTCCGGTTCGACCAAACTTCAAAGTTAACTCCCTGTTTCTGACACCTTCCTTGAAGGCGCAAACTGCCTGATGATCGGATACATTCTCGACCGTGTGATTCAGAGTGATCCACCTCTGGATATAATCCCTCAGGGTTTCACTCGACTTCTGAACACATGACTGCGATTCTGTCAACCCCGCCGGTCGCTTGCAAGTCCCTTCGAATGTCCTGACAAACACCTGGGCTAGATCTTCCCAAGTATAAATACTGCTGGGAGCCAACTGATTCAACCACGCTCTGGCTGATCCTTCCAACATGAGGGGCAAATGCTTCATGGCCACCTCGTCATTGCCGCCTCCGATCTGAACAGCCACTCGGTAATCCTCGAGCCATGTGTCCGGCTTGGACTCTCCGGTGAACTTGCAGACTCCAGCCGCCAACCTCAAGTTGGGAGGAATCACTGCAGCTCTGATTGCTCTGCTGAAACACTCGGGACCTGAGATGCGAACTCCGCTACTGGACGGGGCGCCTCTGTCACGGTCTTCTCGGTGAGCCCTATTTCGGTCGACCAGACCTTGAACGATGATGGATCTCGCATCAAAGCCTGGTCGCCTGGGGTCGACTGGGACCTTTCGCCCAGTACTGAACTGGCGTCTATCTTCTTGCCGTCGAGGGATGTACGACCCGGCCCTTGGGGGAGGAGAAGGCACTCGACGTTGATTGTTGCGATTGAATTGGTGCTCATATCGCTCGTGCCCTTGGTACTGATCCTCGTGCCGGCCTCTGTGTCCTTCGCGCCTCGGGGGCGACCTCGGACTATGAGCCGACTGAATGGAATTCGCAGTGACGGATCGACTGTGAATCCTGTTGCGCGACTGAGACACGGCTGAATTCTGGTCACCCGCTGCACGAAGCAAATCTCTGATCTGCAACAGACCTCTCCCTGCCTCTGACTGTGAAGGCTGGATCGACTCCGCTATGCGAGCCGCAGCTGCCAAATTCTGAATTGGGGTACGGTATACCTGGGTCGGCGGCTGGAAGACGCGACGACGACTGGACTCGGGAGCGGGCGGTCGTGCGCGCTCGTTGAGTGCTCTCTGGAGATTCTCCAATCGAGTACGTTCAGCCAAATTGGCCAAGCGCGCCTCCTCCAGGGCTCGCGCCTCAGGGGTTTCTCCAACGATAGGAGTGTGAAGGGCGTCCATGTTCCGGCGACGGAGTTCCTCCCTCTGCACTGAGGTAAGGGGCTCGGGCCTGTACTCTTCGTGACCCCGCGCCGGAATCCCCCCTGCGGCAACCTCTTCGGTATGGGGGAATCTGGGGGGGCTACGTGGTCCGTCGACCATTAGCACTTCTGCCGCTGGGTCGCTGCTGTCGCACTCGGACGCAGCCTCTACGGAGCCAGTCGACAGGTCGAACAGGCCGTAGAGTGACTCATCGGGCTCGATTGCCGCGACTTGGGGGATGGCTGACTGGCGGGCCAGTGCGTGCTTCACCCACCGCTGGAGCCTCGACCGACCGGTGCGCTTGCGCCGGTGGGAAGCCGATGACGATGATGACGATGACGGCGCAACGAATGCCGACCCGTACTGGGTCGACGGTTGCCGCAGGAGGACGCCGCGGACGCGTGCGCGAAAATGCGTGGCTCCGCGGGCGGGAAGCGCGTCCACGTCGAGTGGAGCCTCCTGCAGCCAAGCAGAGTTGTCAACGACGAAGGAGAGAGCGCAGAGACGGATCTCGCGGCTCTCGACCATGACTCCGCTCGAAAACATGATGTGGGTTGAAAGAATCCCAACTCCTCCAACAAATCGCTAGAACACCTGCCCCACGGTGGGCGCCAACTGTCGTGGTTCTAAGTCTGACAGTGAGAATAGGGGGTAAGTATGGAGAGGCAAGATCCTAGCTATGGAGTAGTTGTATGCGCAAGGAGTTTTACGAGTTCGGGCCCTTCTCTGAGGAAGTAACAGCCCTACGTCTCGGAGCCCGGAGGCGGTCGACTGGATTAAGTGTGTATGTGTTACAAAGTTCCGAACCCTTGTCCTAGTGGAGGGGGGTGGCTTATATAGAGTTCGCCAGGACCCCAGCCAGCCCACGTTACAAGGAGTTTAATGTACATAAAGAGAGGGGGTTACTGGTAACGCCTGTAATAAAGGACCATGAAGGCCATAAAAGCTACTTATGAGGTGACCGTTTGTAGGCAGTGCCTTTAGGTCTTCTTATGGTCGAGTGGTTGTCTTCATGGTCGACTGCTTGTACTTCTGGTCGAGTACGCTTGTGTCCGTCGACTGGGCTGACCAGGTCGACTGACTGGTCGATACTTCTCAGAATGTCTTTCATTGTAGGAGTCATGTCCTTGATTGGGTACCTCAGGTATGATAAGTTACCCTACCCTAGGTACGTATCCTCGTCAGCCGGCCCCCTCTCTCTCTTTCCCCCCCTTGAGGAATCCTATTCCAACTAGGATTGGGGGGGGGGGGAATCCTACTCCCGGAGGGAGTAGGACTCTCCTGGCGCGCCAGGCTTGGCCGGCCAGCCCCTCCCCCTTGGCTCCTTTATATACGGGGGCAGGGGAGCACCCTAGAACACACAAGTTGATCTACGGATCGTTCCTTAGCCGTGTGCGGTGCCCCCTTCCACCAAATTCCACCTCGGTCATATCGTTGCAGTGCTTAGGCGAAGCCCTGCGCCGGCAACACATCAAGATCGTCACCACGCCGTCGTGCTGACGGAACTCTTCCCCGACGCTTTGCTGGATCAGAGCCCGGGGATCGTCATCGAGCTGAACGTGTGCTAAGAACTCGGAGGTGCCGGAGTAACGGTGCTGTGATCGGTCGGATCGTGAGGAGAACGTACGACTACTTCCTCTATGTTGCGTCAACGCTTCCGCTTCGGTCTACGAGGGTACGTAGACAACACTCTCCCTCTCGTTGCTGTGCATCACCATGATCTTGCGTGTGCGTAGGAATTTTTTTTTGAAATTATTACGTTACCCAACAGAGAAGGGCCGCCCCTGCCGCCTCAGATGGGATCCGCCGCCTCCCCCCACCCAGAACCTTTGGCACCGGGCCCGCCGCCACCGCGGCCCACGCCGGCGGTAGCGGCGGCAGGAGGGGGTGGAGGAGGAGGTGCTGGCGGCGCTAGGGTTGGGTCCCCTGGCGTCGCCCGGGGGGAGGCGACACGAGGGGTGCGAGCCTTGCTGGGCGATTTGTGTTTTAGCTCTTCCTAAAATGGGGGAGAATTTCACATCCACGGCCTTTGCACCAACTAGGGATGCATACGACCATTTTAGTATGAGTACCAAGATAAATATGGTCCTCAGAATTTTTTTAAATGAGTATCAATATATTTTTTATGAGTGGTTCGACCACACACCAAACTTGATCCTCAATAAATTGGGGAAAACCCCTGTGCATCACCTGTCAATTCTAGGAATTGAACTCGGGTCGTTAGGCTGCACAACCGCATGCCCAACCACTGAGCCAAAGCTCTCTTTGCATGGGGGTGGTGTGCACTACAAGAAAGTCGTTAATCTGTGATAGTCAGTGTCTGTCACAGACATGGCAAAAACTGTCAAGGATGGCCGGGCGTGGCGGTCCTAAAATCCGTCATGTATATCGTGTCATAATTTGCCCACCCGCCCATCCTTGACGGATTTTTGTTTCCGTCATGAATTATGACGGTCTATCACCGTCACCGATCTGACCCCCGGCCCGCCCAAGGCCCGGTCCTCTGTGACGGACTCTTCCGTCACAGATTTACATGACGTGTAGAAAGACAAGTCCCATGTGGCATCTCTCGCGATCTGATGTGGCGCCAGCGTGGAGCTGATGTGGCGCCAGCGTGGAGCTGACGTGTCATAGTGTAAGCCGATGGCACTCGGCCCAGTGTGGTCTGGCCCATTTATTTTAGTACAGCCAGGCCTATGGGTCCATTTTACCGCAGCTGGTTGGCCCGTTCATTTTGGTCCATAATCATTTACACTCTCGTTGGCCCATTTCCACGTGTTCAATATGCACATCAGCCCATTAAAATTATGCGGCACTTGTGTTTTTTTAGCCAGAGTGTGTTTCGAGGCTCACTTTATTCAGCCCATTAGTGTTTACTGTACCCAACCTAGCCCTTCTTTGTTTCTACACAAAATGGGTTTCCAAGCTTAAGAGCTTACATCTCCAGATCCATCACAAATACATAAAAGAAGAACAACATCACAAAGCACAGTACCATTGAGCTTACATCTCCAAATCCACCAACAATGGAGCAGCAAAATGCAACCAGTTTGCATCCAACAGTGTGCAGTTTGCACAACAGAATCATTACAAAATAAGAAGGTAGGTTCTAGCAGTATATCACATTCAGATAGCTTCCATGCATCAAGTAGAGATGATGGCTGATCTTGGACAAACAACTTACCCTTGAGCTGATCTTGCTTGCAACTGACTTAGCAAAAAGTCCAGTTTTGCATCCATCTCAGCTTGCTTCTTCCTGTTCTCCTCATCTCTCTCTTCCTGTGCTCCTCATCTTGCCTGGTCCTTGCTTCTTCGGACTCCTTCAACTGCTTGGTCAAGGTGTCAACAAGTGCCCGAAGCTCGACATTGCCCATCTTTGCCAACTCTGCTTGACAGTTGCTATCGCTAGATCTCGGATGGACATGCTGGATCCCCACATGTTGAAGAAACCTTGGCTTCTTAGTGTGCTTAGCAAGCACTTCAGCTACAACCTCGGTCGCGGAGTTCGATTCCTGTCCATCTTATGTAGGCTGAGAGGCCTTGTTTTCCATCTCGGTCTAGCAATGCAAGCAACAAACATGGTTGTAAGACGGCTTAAGCCCAAGTAGAGAAAACAACATCAGCAAGCTTACGTACATTGTCTTTGTAAGGAAAGCTATCATGCATCCTTTACAACTAGACACTTGTGATAACAGTCAGATTAATCTTTCTTCTGTGCGGAGGTGATTCAAATTATTCATATATACTATCATCTACAACAAAGTGGACTATTTCCTGATTTAACTAGAAGTGAGTAATGTTTAAATCAAATTATTTCTGGAGGTCAGTCTTACACACACACTAAAAATATAAGACACTGAGGATGGCCAAAACTACAATATATAAAGCCAAATAATAGATTAATAAAAAAATTCTGTAATTTTAGGTGGCTGATTGGTCACATGTCAAAGTGATTATGCGCATTTATTAAAGACATTTCATCTAGCCATATACTAAATCAAAACTGATGTTTTTCAATCGCTTCAAAACTTATCAGTTGTATGAAAATAAAAAAGGGTACAATCATACAGGACAGGCTATTACAAGATAGTTAAGTGAACATGTTAACATTTTCAATTAAGATACACTGACATTTGATTATCAGTTTCAATCTGGTGGAGTAACTCAAACAATATTAGTTCTAGTAAGCAAAAAGGTAAAATGATGGTTGGTAGTCTTTTGAAGCTGACTTACAATTGCAGCTTGGACAACACCGGTGTAGCTTTTCTTCTTGCTGTAGTGGCACTCCTTGAACAAATCCAATGCAGTGGGTTCTTTATCTTTGTATTTGTCTCCCTGGAAACAACCAATATGAAGGCAAGGGAGCATCATACACAGTTACTACATGGACGCAACAGTTTACATGAACCTATGGTCAAGAATATTTCTCATGACAATGCACATCTAGAGCCACATGTTTGACTTACCAGATTATCACAGTGCACAGGGTAGCTGCGCGAGCCAGTGGTTTCGTGAAACTTAACTTGAGCTCGATTATTTTTGTTAGTTTCACATATCTCCTACATCAAGAGACCAAATACATGTAAGGCACAATTTCTTGATTAGCATGTAGAAGGCGAGAGATTGGTCTCAAGGAAGAAACATACCATCTTTTTGGGATCCTTCCAGCTTTCCACTAGCTCATTCCACTGCTCATCAGTCATCGAGGGGACAGGAGACGTTCTCGTCACCAAATGGAGTGGGTGAGGGTCAAAATACTCTTTCTTGAGCCTGTATCGTTGTTGGCGAGTCGCACGTTTCAGCATTTCAGTACAAGCCTTCCTAACTGGAACAACATCAACGTCCATCTGAAACTTGTTCTAGCCCAATGAAAAAACATGTGTAAGTATCATGATTGCACATAATTGACACAATAGGAAAAATTGACAGGTTGATAGCAATTTGAGGGAGAAAGGCTTGGACTTTGTACTTACACCAACTTTTCCTACAAAGTTCCTGAAGATCCCATCTCGGACATGTCCATCTGGGTCCTTGTAATCCTTCCAGCGCTTAAGCACGGGCATATGGTGTCTAATTGTGACGTTGCATTCAGTTGCGAACTTTGCAACAAGAAGAGGTGCCTCCGGCCTTAACTTCCCTTCTGGAATGACAAGCGGCAGTTTGCCCTGCCGGCGTCGAGTGATCCTTTCCAGACCTTTTCCCAAATTGGGGCCCCTTTCCCTTGGCTCCTCATAGGATTGTGGACCTGAAAAGAAGGTAAAATCAACAATGGATACAATTAAACCGCAATTACACGTATAGAAGTGTACTAATAAATGGAGAACGTCGTTTCAAAATGAGTAACTATAACAAGAGGAATTAAGCTCACAAAAAAAGTCAAGACAATATACTAGTAACCATATGGAAACAACAACTAAATGGAATATTGCAGTATCTGTCATGTTGGTGTGTTTCTGATTGTTACAAATGCACAGGTTAACTGGAACAGAAGACACGGTTCGAGCAGATTTCAATAAGGCAATATTTTCAACAAAGACAAAAGAAGATAAAACTAAAATCATGATACAATGCATTGCAAGAAACACAATTTTAAATTCAGTACTATGTAAATTGTCCTTATTTAAATACTGTGATATTAAGAAATGAGCAAAATGGAGTTGTCCTTGAGAATATCATCATCCCGCAGCACTGGAATGACTCATAAAAAATCATGCACACATATGGTATAAATTAAGACAGGAAGATGCATAGAACAATAGATTGAACAAGAAGTTTAACTCTAATAGATGCTAGGAAGATTCAGGTTATAACATGCCTTCGGAGTTATTGTTAGGTTGGGTTTGCTGATTTGGTTGGGCACTACCACCAGCTTCATTCGCCATCTCATTTTCGTCATCACGATGGGCAATGAGATCAGCTCCATTGGCAATCCAGTTGTCATCATCACAATGTCCAGGATCATCACCTTTTTAGAAAAAAGCATCCAGTGAGAGTATGTTCATCATGCAATCAGAGCTAATAGCCTAGGCTAGCAATTCAAAACAAAAAAACATGATATGATAATAATATTAAGAACTTGCCTTCAACACCATGGTCATCAAAGTTGGGAATAATTTCTTCAGCTGGGCGGACACAAGCCATAGAAGCAGTTGGCTTATGGATGACACTTGGAGTCTGATGTTTAGGATCAGACATTTCCTCACTTTGAGTACCTGCGTTAGCATCTTGTAATACAGCTTTCTTCGACCTTGTGACTCGTGGATTAGTTGGGAGGTCCGCATGAACTCTCTTAGGAAGCCGAGGCTTGACTCCACCAGGGGGCATGGCAGCAGATCTTTTCTTACTAGTTTTCTGACTAGTCTTCTTACAACCCTGATAGATATGAAAAAATGGTTTAATCAACAAACAGTAACAAAATTCTGCTGCAACGGCAAACAAGCAACATATCTAAGCAATGAATGACTAGATGGAGGAAATTAGCACCTTAGAGTTTGAGCTAGCAGCAAGTGTGGACTGCAGTGCTTCTGTTTCATCTACTAAACTATCATCGGATGACTCTCCTTCACTGGTATTGTCCTCGTTAGGATGGTACTCAGCTTCAGAATCATCACTACTATGCTTGGGTTTATTCTTTTCAGGTGAAATGACAGTTTTGGCTGCAAACAATGTCGATAGTGCAGGAATTCCGAGTGCTTGCAGCCTTGAATTGTTCCTTATGCATGTTCTGATGCGCGACTCCTCCAAAGGATGTAGTGGTGCTTCTAAGATGAGTGAACACATGAGCACGAATTACTATGGGTATAATCTGTAGTTAATAACAAAGTACTATTTTTTTGATTAAGTTTGTAACAATATGTGACCCAAATCTACACTTGGCAGGACAAGACCCTTTTTTCATAGGTATGACCAGAACTCTAATGGACAAGAAACACTAGCAACTTAAATAAAACACAAGAAAAACGTTTTTACCACACACCCATTAGACATACATATGCATGAACAGAAAATAGGCAGACGTGGGGTGGGTTAAGAAGATTATACCTGCTATCTTGTGTCCTCGGGGTTTCTTCGCTGCAGTCTTCTTCCCCATCAGTGTGGCGCAGAGGTCCTTGAAGCGGCGCAGTATGGTCGCGGTGACGGTTTGTTCTAGGGTTTGGTGGAGTGGAGAGGAGGGGGAGGGGGTTCTTGACCGGCAGTTGAGGTGGGTAGTGACCGGCGGTGGAGGCGAAAGAAGAAGGGGAGTCGTGCTCAGTAGTGGCGCAGTGTGGTGGCGTTGGCGGTGGCGGCGACAGCTTAATCTAGGGTTTGGTGGAGGCTGATGGTGGGGGAAAGGGGGTCTTGACCTGCAGTGGAAGAGCAAGGGAAAGGGGAGGGAGGGGATTCGTGCTCTGCGGTGGAGGTGGACAAGGAAGGGAAGGGAAGTTGGGCTCGGCGGTGGAGGAGGTGAAGTTGTGGCCGGCGGCGGAGTAGGAAGGGGAATGGGAGGGAGGGGATTTGGCGATACGCGGGGAAGGGAGGGGATTTGGCTGGTGGTGCGGTGGGTGTAGATTGTGTGTGTGTGTAAAATTACTAATAGGCCCTTCATCTGGTGCTGGTGGGTGAATGCATATGTGTAATTTTGGGGAACATTGCTAGGCAATAGCGTCAATTCGCGTTGTGTTGTTTTTTTCCTTGCGCAGCCACGCGGCTGGAGCGAAAACTGTAACGTGCGTGCGCGCGCTTTTTGCCGCCGAGCCAAATTTAGAACATTCTAGAGCATATAACACAAGTTTATTATTTGTTGCTGTAATTAATAAGACATATATTTAATTATGCACTATTATTAGGAAATAATTACTAGAATGAGCAACACACATGCGCCAACTTTTTTACAAACCATAGGGGAAACGATGACATAGTTTAAAAAACCGAACCGGATCGGCGGCCTCACCGGTTCGATTATCGGTTTGGATTATCGGTTTGGTTTTTTAAATTATGAGCAAGTGAACTACCAACTCCAATAAACTTGGTTACAGACGCACCTCGACGTGAAAAAGCCTTTGTATCGTCGAAACGAACAACTTGCTGATTCAACCATCTCCATCTGAGTTGATCACATGGAGGTGCATGACGTCGATACGCGTCGACCGATGGGTGGCATGAGCTCCAGGGTGGACGGACGGAGAACTCGCGAACGGAGTGCGTGCTCTCGGAAGCTTTCAGGGGAGTCGCGTTCCCTTGAGCCTCGCTAGCGCCAGGGAGTCGATTGGAGGAATCAGACGACCATGTGACTCTGCAGGATCCGTGGACGTCCTATGAAATTGGAAGCTTGAGCATGGATGCCTGATCAATCAATTTCTGATACGACTTCAGGCCACATTTAGCCATGAGAACAGCTCACGCATGCTCATCAGGGTTTCAACCAAACAACCCCTATGTACCGATTGCTACTATTTGGTTTAGGAAAGAGGGTTTCCCCCCGCTTTATATTATAAAGCACCAACACAACATCGAAGCATCTGAAACAAACGCACGCCACACCGACCCAAGGTAAGATACATGAATGCCGGGCACCGATACACAACCTCAACAACACCCGCAACCTCAACAACCTCAACAACACCACCACAATGCCGCCCGATTGCTACTATTTGGCGCAACCTTATCAGTAGATCCTATTTGTATCTTGTGCTATCAGACAGGGAAGGAAGCCTGTGACATATGCTATCGAGGAATGTGCTATTTGGCACATATTATGCTGAATACAATTCAAATGGTAAGGGGAGTCCACGACAACCAAGTGTCTGGTTATAATAGGTCGGGCCATCTAGCTCCACCTATCTTCGGTTTTGTGAAGCTTCCGTGGATTTTGGTTGGTTCTTTGTTTTATTTCCTTTTTTCCTTTACGTTTTCTCATTTTTTTTAAAATTCATGAACATTTTCAAATTTGTGAACGTTTTTAATTCATGATGATTTTTAAAATTCGTGATATTTTTTTAAATCCATGAACTTTTGAACGTTATGTTTTTTTTGAATCATCAAACATTTTTCCAATTCATGTACTTTTTTTAAATTTGAGAACATTTTTAAATTTCTTAACAAATTTTTTAATCGGTGCGTTCTAACAATTTGCGAACTTTTTACTTCAACATTTTTTGTGTACAGGCAGATGCAATAGAGGAATATCTATTGGCCCGTGGCCCATAGGGAAGCAATATGGTGGGTTAGTGTCTCCCAACAGAAAAACACATACGCGATGGAACAGACGCCTGCGCTAACCTGTCTGGTGGAGCGCGTCGAAGCAGGGAGTGGTCGCGCGATGGATCAGACACAGCGTCTGGTGAGCTGCGCGCGATCTCCTCCTCCTCTCTCTCTTTTCCTTCCCTTTCTTTCTTTCTTTCCTCTCCCAGGTCCTCACGATCTGGTGCTCTGCCCTCTCTCTGTTTCCTTCGATCCCTCTTTCCCCACGATCTGGTGCCTCTTTCCCCACGATCTGGTGCCTCTTTTCTTCTTTCCTTCTCACGTGTTGGAGGGGCAGGTGGGATGAGACCTCGGCGCCAGGAGGGTTTGGACAGTGCCGGACCCTGGGGCCGTCGGCGTCGCACCGGCCGGCACGGCAGAGCAGCTCCCATCGACTCCGGCACTGCACGGCAGAGCAGCTTCATTAACACACTGACAAACTATAACTCTGATACGGATCACAACAAGGATCAGCGGTCATTGGCCTATCAAGGCAAACAAAATATAACTCCAAATACAAGTCTGATACGGATCACAACAAGGATCAGTGGTCACTGGCCTATCAAGGCAAACAAAATATAGATCCAGATACAACTCTGTTACAGATCACAAGAATCACCGGTCATTGCCGTATCAAGGCAAACAAAATAAAACTACAGATAGTACCATTGTAGATGGCAGTATTACAGAGCCAAAAGCACTGTACAGACCAACTTAAGCTTGCAGCACAACCTTTTTTCAGCATCTCCTCCTCAGACTTGTCAGCAACGCCTGTCGAATATTTCAAAATTAGAAGTGCATTCAAATTGTACATATGCAACAAGAGACGATGTACTGAACTGAACAAACTTGTAGTGGATAAACACCTCAGTCTCCCATGTACTGTACTGAACAAGCATGTAGTGTGTAAACAGCAACAGGATGTTGCAATAGCAAAGGAAAACATTATGCAACATGAAATAAGATAGTACCTTCTACATTAAAACATCTACTCGGCATCGCTGTCGACATCCATTGTGGCACCTCCTTCGTCTTCATTGCAATACTCCAAACCTGTGTCATCTTCTTCATCTTCATCGCCACCTTCATACACTTTTGTGGTTTTTTCTTTCATCAAACGGGCAACGACATCAGCTTCAAAAGTAATGCCTTGCTCATCATCTCTATGTAAAGGCTTCTCAGATGTAAGGTCAGAAACTGATGTTCTCCTACCCTCCTCTTCACAACACTCCTCCTCTTGATATGCAGGACCACTAAAAGGTACACCCTCAGTTTCACTAATATTGAACAGATGCCTTTGGTCGAATGTTTGCACAACTTGACAATTTTTCCCATACTTCGTGTCTGGCAAATAAAAGACCTTACTAGCTGAGTAGCCAGAATCAAAGAATCATCCTTGTACCACAAACTTCCAACATGTATGCTTTTGAAAAAACCATCATTTTTAAGTTCAGTCTTCTTTCCATCAAGTTTAAACCAGTCACATTTAAACAAAACAACTGACCTATCTTCCAAGTTATAATCTAACTGAATGATCTCTTTCAAGGTTCCATAAAAATCTATGACCTTACGGTCATGTTCACCTTCGGTCATGACTCCACTGTTCTGCGTCCTCTTGTTGCTATCACGAGCAACAGTGCTAAATCTAATCCCATTCACTATGCACGATGAGAATTTCCGGACTCTCCGATCAGGACCACATGCCAAGGCAAAGAGATCTTCATCTACCTCTTCGCCAACCTCATCTCGCAACCTCATCATCTGCAACAGCATACAAACACATACATTAGACTCTGCAGTGAAATTTGACAACCAAAAATTATAACTAGATGTGAATGAAAACTAAAATAGTTCCTGAACCATGTCTGAAATTTTTGTTGAAGCTCTTTATCACTGTCCGGCAACCGTTTTCTCTTTAACTCATCTCTGAACATACTGCAAAATAAAACAAATTAGTCTCGAGATCACATATGTACAACACAATGCAACAAGCGCAAGTTTCAGAAGTGACAACGTACTCGATATATTTCTTAGCTTGATCACAATTGTTCAACACATACCACACCATCTGGGCAAACTCTTTTTGCTCATGCACATATTCATATTCATATCCAGAAGTAAAATTAACTCCATGCCTAAAAACATCAACACCATAGGCTTCTTCATCTGAAAAACCTATATTTCTTGGTTTCCGATTAAATATTGTTTCAACATCATCCATGTACCTGGAGCAAAATGTCAGGCATTCATCTGCAATATATGCCTCAGCAATCGAACCTTCTGGTCGCGCCCTATTCCTCACATAGCGCTTTAAAGTATATAGCCTTCTTTCAACTGGGTACATCCACCCATATTGTACGGGACCTCGAAGCAATGCCTCTTTAGGTAAATGTACGACAAGGTGCACCATCACATCAAAAAATGCAGGTGGGAAAATTTTCTCAAGCTTGCACAAAATTACAGGGATTTCCTTCTTCATTTCGGCCAAGACATCCCTATTAAGAGTTTTGCTGCACAGTTCTCTGAATAACTTGCCTAACTCAGCTATTGCTTGATATATATCACTGTCCAAAAATCCTCTCATGCCGGCAGGTAAGATTCTCTGCAGAAGAATGTGACAATCATGTGCTTTCAGGCCTTGTACCTTGGTTCTATCAGCACTTGTGCATCTTGAGATGTTGGAAGCAAACCCATCTGGAAACTTTAACTCTCATAAAAATTGACAAAATGCAACCACTTGTTCTTTGGACAAGGTATATCAGGCCCGAGGCATCACATATGAGTCTCCCTCCTTCCTCAATTGCAACTCCTCTTTAATATTCAAATCTTTGAGATCAATCCTAGCATTAAGTGTGTCCTTTGTCTTACCCTCCAGATTCAGAATTGTCCCAATGAGGTTTTCACAAATGTTTTTCTCAATATGCATGACATCAAGATTGTGTCTCAGCTTCAACTTTGCCCAATACTTCAAATCCCACAAACAAACCCTCCGGCCCCAAATTGGCACATGACCCTTCTTGCTGCCCAAGTCAGAACGCTTCCTTTTCCTACTTTCTTGTTGTATCCCAGGTCTAACCTTCTCCAATTCTGCCTGCAACTCTTTCTCAGAGAATTTACCTGGCTCATCATTGCTTTCATGAAGACCAACAAATTCATTGTTTCTCCGCAAACGATGACCCCTCGGGAGGAAACGATAGTGACCAATATATCCAATTTTACTCCTTAGGCTGTAAGAAAGAGGGTGTTTGTCACAATGAATACATGCAAAATAGCCTCTTGTGGTATGCCCTGAAAGAGTGCTCAGAGCTGGGTAATCGTGAATGCACCATAGAACTGCATCATGAAGATTAAACATTTTTCCACTAAGAGCATCATATGTACGCACACCCTCCCAGAGCTCAAGTAATTCTTCTACAAGTGGTTGTGGAAATACATCGAAGTGCTTGCCAGGTGATTTGGGACCTGGAATCAGCAGAGCCATCATAAAATTTGACTGATCCATGCATGCCCAAGGTGGAAGGTTGTATGGTATAACAAATACAGGCCACATACTATAGGTTGTGTTAAAATTTCCAAAAGGATTGAACCCATCAGTGGAAATGCCAAGCCTAAAGTTTCTGGCATCTTTTGCAAATTCTGGAAATTTTTCATCAAAATCTTTCCACGCATCACCGTCTTTTGGATGACTTAGTTCCTTCTCATTGGGCTGCCTTTTTAGCTCATGCCATTGTGCTTCTTCTGCACCTTTTTTGGAAAGAAACATCCTATTTAGCCTAGGCACCAATGGAAAATGCCTCAACACTTTCTGTGGAATCTTCTTTCTAGCAGGGTCTTTCCACCTTGACAATCCACAAACTAGGCAGTTGTCATGATTGGCATATTGCTTTCTGAACAGAATGCAATTATTGAAGCACACATGTATAGATTTATACCCAAGGCCTAATTCCTTTAGAAGATTCTTTGCTTCCTTATACAATTTTGGGAGTGTATTGGGTTCAGGGAATGCTTCAGCTAATAGCTTCAAAAATTTAGTAAATGCACTATTCGGGATCCTATGGTATGACTTCAAGTGAAGAAGCTTTACCACAAAGGAGAACTTTGAAAACTTGGTACAACCATGATAAAGCTGCCGTTTTGCCTCCTTCATCACATTCTTCAAAAAAGACTCATTCTCAGAAGGGTTTCCACCATTGTTAGCATCTTGATTTTCAGTTTCACTCTGAGCTTGTTCTACTGCTATGCGTAGGTCTTCAAACATCTCTTCAAACCGGTCAGCGCCATTGTCTCCATCCTCGGTATCATGCACATCAGCAGGATGTTCAATAACATCTACATCAAAGTCTTCTCCATGATATATCCAGCGAGTATATGTACTTTCCATGCCATACGTCAGTATGTGCGTGTTCGCAACGGTCTGATGCTGGTAGTGATGATTAAGGCATTTTCTACATGGGCAGAGTATTTTATCATCCTCGCTGAATTTCTCTTGAATGAAGTTCATAAATTCTTTGACACCTTCGATGTACTCACGGGAAAACAATGTACCATGAATCCAACGTCTATCCATCTACATTCCAGAAAAAGAACCAACTCAATCAAAGGTTTACCCCGGCCATCAAATTAACATGTACAGTATAGCAAACTAGAATATGTTTAGATTTAAAATTATACTGTTTCGCACTATAGTGAACACAGTTCATCAAAAGATTTTTTTTCTTTTGCTGTGACAAAGGAACATACACCACTTGACAATATTTCACTGATTATAGTGAGCATCTAACTTCAGCATATAAACTTGCCAATGAAGTGTATTGAACAAATGAGCATGATTAGCATATAAACTTGCCACTGAAGTGTATTGAACAAAAGTGCATCCCAAATTCTGAAGGGGGGAATTGCAAATCACAATATTTAGTCAACAAATTCTGAAGGAGAGAGATGATTTCTGCCGGAGACATACCACTCGCTCCTGGCTGGCGTTGATGTGGGGAAAGAACGGGAAGTGTCCGGTGCAGCAAGTGCGGGCAGCGACTGGCTCGTCCGTGCGGCAATGGCGGGCGGCGGATGGATCGTCCTTGCGGCAATGGCGGGCGGAGGCTGGCTCATCGACGCAGCAAGGGCGCTCGGCGGCGAGGAGAGAGACTGAAGGGATCCTGAAGATGGCCCCAAGATGGACCACCCCGCCGGATCTGACCACCCTCGCCCGGGCAGTCGTCGGTGGCACCGATGGCGGCGGCGGCGGCGGTCGATGGGATCTGGAGAATGTGAGAATCGGGGAAAAGGAAGTATCCATTGTTTTTTTTACGGGAAGCAACATAATGCAAAATACACTGTCATGTGGGGCATACAATGGCACCCACGTATCCTCACAGTTTTATTTTTTTAAGCAAAACATATGGTCTGACCGACATGTGGGCCAACGAATGGGCATATACGCCACATCAGCAGGAGCACAATCCATGACGGTCTGGATGGTGTATATTAAAAAAATGCTAGGGCTGTCTAAGCCCAGTTGGTCGATTCATGACAGTTTCTGTGACGGTAGCATGTGGTCCATCATCCAGGACCTGCTGTTTTATGGCCCAACCACGACTTACAAATCGGTGACGGTACTGGTGACGGGCCGAGGTAAACCGTCATAATCTGTGACGGATTGTAGGAACGTCAGCAATAATCTGTCATGGATTAACAAGTTTCTTGTAGTGGTGCCTGGTGATTGGGGATGTGGGTGGACGTATGGGTGACGATAAGGAGAGGGAAGTCCTGGACGTGGTGTGTGGGTCACGGTGTCGAGGCCCAAAAATGCTTCACACACGGAATAAAAATCCACAGGCCTTTACGGATAAGCTGATTTGTCCTTTTTAATTGGGCTAATTAACCTGCCCTCTTAATTAACCGGGCCCCCCTGATTCTAACTGGTGGGGGTGGGCGCCAAACCACGTAAAACCCCATATTAGTCTTTTTTGTTCCGTAACTCCGCCGACGAGTCTAGTCCAAGGTTGCGGAGCGAGAGCGAGCGTCGTAGACGAAGTAGTCGAACACGCGAAATTAGATGGACACGGGGAGATATGGAGAAGACTACCTTTATTAACCAATGATTAGATGTTACAATGATAGCTCCTCGTTGCTTTATATACGGGGTAGGGGGTCAAGGGATAAGTACCCACGTAACCTAAAGTGGAGGAAACGGGAGGGGCCAGCCCGTGCGATACGCACGAGGCCGCCGCCACCTCTCGGTTGGCCCGGTTGCCCAACACTCCCCCTTGGGTAATTATCCGTATATCCATGCCTCAAAACTCTGAAAAACCCAGTGGGAAAAATATGGAGAAAGAGCAGAGAGTATACGTTGTTGTAGTGAACGAATTGCCTCGTCAAAAACCTCGTGTGAGAAACATCCAAAAAACTCACTCAAGGGGAAAAGAGTACAATCCACTCAACCATCAAGTTGAGTACTCGATCATCAGGATCGAGATTTTAGCGACGAGTTTGTGAAGTTTCTCCCCCTGAACCTTGCATCTCTCTAAGTCTCATCATACCGATTCCATGCACACACCTCTCTAAGGTTGATGCCGGTAATGATTTAGTGAACATATCAGCAAGATTGTCACAGGACTTAGTATGCAAAACTCTCACCTCGTTCAACTGTTGTAGCTCATGTGCATAGAAGAGCTTGGGACTAATATGTTTTGTGAGGTTATTCTTCACATAACCCATCTGGACTTGTGCAACACAAGCAGCATTATCTTCATAGATAATGGCAGGGGTTTGTACGGTGTTCATCCCACTTGTCTACTGAATGTGGTCGATCATCCGCCGAAGCGATACACATTCTTTCGACGCTTTGGATAGTGCCATGATTTCCGAGTGGTTCGTGGAAATCGACACAAGAGTTTGCTTGGATGATTTCCAGGAAAATGCAATTCCACCACGAAGGAAAACATATCCAGTCTATGATTTGCCATCATGCGGGTCCGATAGGTACCCAGCATCGGCATAGCCTATAATAGATAGGTCTTGATTCCTTTTATAAAACAGGCCAATATCTTTGGTCCCTTGCAGGTAACGGAAGACGTCCTTGACACCTTTCCAATGTCTTTTGTGAAGGAAATATGCCCTAGAGGCAATAATAAAGTTATTATTTATTTCCTTATATCATGATAAATGTTTATTATTCATGCTATAATTTTATTATCCGGAAACATAATACTTGTGTGAATACATAGACAAACTAAACGTCACTAGTGTGCCTCTACTTGACTAGCTCGTTAATCGAAGATGGTTATGTTTCCTAACCATAGACATGTGTTGTCATTTGACTAACGGGATCACATCATTAGGAGAATGATGTGATTGACATGACCCATTCCATTAGCTTAGCACCCGATCATTTAGTATGTTGATATTGCTTTCTTCATGACTTATACATGTTCCTATGACTATGAGATTATGCAACTCCTGTTTGCCGGAGGAACACTTTGTGTGCTACCAAACGTCACAACGTAACTGGGTGATTATAAAGGAGCTCTACAGGTGTCTCCAAAGGTACAAGTTGGGTTGGCGTATTTTGAGATTAGGATTTGTCATTCCAATTGTCGGAGAGGTATCTCTGGGCCCTCTCGGTAATGCACATCAAATAAGCCTTTCAAGCATTGCAACTAATGAGTTAGTTGCGAGATGATGTATTAGGAAATGAGTAAAGAGACTTGCCGGTAACGAGATTGAACTAGGTATTGAGATACCGACGATAGAATCTCGGGCAAGTAACATACCGATGACAAAGGGAACAAAGTATGTTGTTATGCAGTCTGACCGATAAAGATCTTCGTAGAATATGTGGGAGCCCATATGAGCATCCAGGTTCCGCTATTGGTTATTGACTGGAGACATGTCTCGGTCATGTCTACATTGTTCTCGAACCCGTAGGGTCCGCATGCTTAACGTTACGATGACAGTTTCATTATGAGTTTATATATTTTGATGTACCGAAGTTTGTTCAGAGTCCCGGATGTGATCACGGACATGACGAGGAGTTTTGAAATGGTCGAGACATAAAGATTTATATATTGGACGGCTATATTCGGACACCAGAAGTGTTTCGGGTGATTTCGGAGAAAACCGGAGTGCCGGAGGGTTACCGGAACCCCCCGGAGAAGTAATGGGCCTTATGGGCCCTAGTGGAGAGAGAGAGGGGCGGCCAGGGTGGGCCGCGCCCCCCTCCCCCTCTGGTTCAAATTGGACTAGGAGAGGGGGGCGGCGCCCCCCTTTCCTTCTCCCTCTTCCCCTTCCTTTCCCCCTCCTAGTAAAAGTAGCAAAGAGGGGAGTCCTACTCCTACTAGGAGGAGGACTCCTCCTCCTTGGCGCGCCCACAAGGGCCGGTCGGCCTCCCCCTTGCTCCTTTATATACGGGGGCAGGGGGCACCTCTAGACACACAAGTTGATCTTCGTGATCATTCTCTTAGCCGTGTGCAGTGCCCCCCTCCACCATAATCCTCGATAATATTGTAGCGGTGCTTAGGCGAAGCCATGCGACGGTAGAACATCAAGATCATCACCACGCCGTCGTGCTGACGGAACTCTTCCCCGACACTTTGCTGGATCGGAGTCCGGGGATCGTCGTCGAGCTGAACGTGTGCTAAAACTCGGAGGTGCCGTAGTTTCGGTGCTTGATCGGCCGGGCCGTGAAGACGTACAACTACATCAACCGAGTTGTCATAACGCTTCCGCTGTCGGTCTACGAGGGTACGTAGACAACACTCTCCCCTCTCGTTGCTATGCATCACCATGATCTTGCGTGTGCGTAGGAATTTTTTTGAAATTACTACGTTCCCCAACAGTGGTATCAGAGCCAGGTTTTATGTGTTGATGTTATAACGAGTAGAACACAAGTGAGTTGTGGGCGATATAAGTCATACTGCTTACCAGCATGTCATACGTTGATTCGGCGGTATTGTTGGATGAAGCGGCCCGGACCAACATTACGCGTACGCTTACGCGAGACTGGTTCTACCGACGTGTTTTGCACACAGGTGGCTGGCGGGTGTCAGTTTCTCCAACTTTAGTTGAACCGAGTGTGGCTACGCCCGGTCCTTACGAAGGTTAAAACAACACCAACTTGACAAACTACCATTGTGGTTTTGATGCGTAGGTAAGATTGGTTCTTGGTTAAGCCCGTAGCAGCCACGTAAAACTTGCAACAAACAATGTAGAGGATGTCTAACTTGTTTTTGCAGGGCATGTTGTGATGTGATATGCTCAAGGGATGATGCTAAATTTAATTGTATGGGATGATCATGTTTTGTAACCGAGTTATCGGCAACTGGCAGGAGCCATATGGTTGTCGCTTTATTGTATGCAATGCAATCGCCCTGTAATGCTTTACTTTATCACTAAGCGGTAGCGATAGTCGTAGAAGCATAAGATTGGCGAGACGACAACGATGCTACGATGGAGATCAAGGTGTCGCGCCGGTGACGATGGTGATCATGACGATGCTTCGGAGATGGAGATCACAAGCACAAGATGATGATGGCCATATCATATCACTTATATTGATTGCATGTGATGTTGATCTTTTATGCATCTTATCTTGCTTTGATTGACGGAAGTATTTTAAGATGATCTCTCACTAATTATCAAGAAGTGTTCTCCCTGAGTATGCACCGTTGCGAAAGTTCTTCGTGCTGAGACACCACGTGATGATCGGGTGTGATAGGCTCTACGTTCAAGTACAACGGGTGCAAAATAGTTGCACACGCGGAATACTCAGGTTATACTTGACGAGCCAAGCATATATAGATATGGCCTCGAAACACGGAGACCGAAAGGTCGAGCGTGAATCATATAGTAGATATGATCAACATAGTGATGTTCACAAATGAAACTACTCCATCTCACGTGATGATCGGACATGGTTTAGTTGATTTGGATCACGTGATCACTTAGAGGATTAGAGAGATGTCGATCTAAGTGGGAGTTCTTTAGTAATATGATTAATTGAACTTAAATTTATCATGAACTTAGTACCTGATAGTATCTTGCTTATTTATGTTTGATTGTAGATAGATGGCCCGTGTTGTTGTTCCGTTGAATTTTAATGCGTTCCTTGAGAAAGCAAAGTTGAAAGATGATGGTAGCAATTACACGGACTGGGTCCGTAACTTGAGGATTATCCTCATTGCTGCATAGAAAAGTTACGTCCTGGAAGCACCGCTAGGTGCCAGGCCTGCTGCTGATGCAACTGACAACGTTAAGAACGTCTGGCATAGCAAAGCTGATGACTACTTGATAGTTCAATGTGCCATGCTTTACGGCTTAGAATCGGGTCTTCAACAACGTTTTGAACGTCATGGAGCATATGAGATGTTCCAAGAGTTGAAGTTAATATTTCAAGCAAATGCCCGGATTGAGAGATATGAAGTCTCCAATAAGTTCTATAGCTGCAAGATGGAGGAGAACAGTTCTGTTAGTGAGCATATACTCAAAATGTCTGGGTATAATAATCACTTGATTCAATTGGGAGTTAATCTTCCAGATGATTGTGTCATTGACAGAATTCTCCAATCACTTCACCTAGCTACAAGAGCTTCGTGATGAACTATAATATGCAAGGGATGGATAAGACAATTCCCGAGCTCTTCGCAATGCTGAAAGCTGCGGAGGTAGAAATCAAGAAGGAGCATC
This sequence comes from Aegilops umbellulata, assembly GCA_032464435.1. NCBI lineage: Eukaryota > Viridiplantae > Streptophyta > Magnoliopsida > Poales > Poaceae > Aegilops > Aegilops umbellulata. Next base: position 10,344,056 of record CP136057.1, read on the forward strand.
AAGTTTGATGGTCAACAAGACCACTAGTTTCAAGAAAAAGGGCAAAGGGAATAAGAAGGGGAACTTCAAGAAGAACAGCAAGCAAGTTGCTGCTCAGGAGAAGAAACCCAAATCTGGACCTAAGCCTGAAACTGAGTGCTTCTACTGCAAGCAGACTAGTCACTGGAAGCGGAACTGCCCCAAATATTTGGCGGATAAGAAGGATGGCAAGGTGAACAAAGGTATGTGTGATATACATGTTATTGATGTGTACCTTATTAATGCTCGCAGTAGCACCTGGGTATTTGAAACTGGTTCTGTTGCTAATATTTGCAACTTGAAACAGGGACTACGGATTAAGCGAAGATTGGCTAAGGACGAGGTGACGATGCGCGTGGGAAATGGTTCCAAAGTCGATGTGATCGCAGTCGGCACGCTACCTCTACATCTACCTTCGGGATTAGTATTAGACCTAAATAATTGTTATTTGGTGTCAGCGTTGAGCATGAACATTATATCTGGATCTTGTTTGATGCGAGACGGTTATTCATTTAAATGAGAGAATAATGGTTGTTCTATTTATATGAGTAATATCTTTTATGGTCGTGCACCCTTGAAGAGTGGTCTATTTTTATTAAATCTCGATAGTAGTGACACACATATTTATAATGTTGAAACCAAAAGATGCAAAGTTGATAATGGTAGTGCAACTTATTTGTGGCACTGCCGTTTGGGTCATATCGGTGTAAAGCGCATGAAGAAACTCCATACTGATGGGCTTTTGGAACCACTTGATTATGAATCACTTGGTACTTGCGAACCGTGCCTTATGGGCAAGATGACAAAAACACCGTTCTCCGGTACTATGGAGAGAGCAACAGATTTGTTGGAAACCATACATACTGATGTATGTGGTCCGATGAATGTTGAGGCTCGTGGCGGATATCGTTATTTTCTCACCTTCATAGATGACTTAAGCAGATATGGGTATATCTACTTAATGAAACATAAGTCTGAAACATTTGAAAAGTTCAAAGAATTTCAAAGTGAAGTTGAAAATCATCGTAACAAGAAAATAAAGTTTCTACGATCTGATCGTGGAGGACAATATTTGAGTTACGAGTTTGGTGTACATTTGAAACAATGCGGAATAGTTTCGCAACTCACGCCACCCGGAACACCACAGCGTAATGGTGTGTCCGAACATCGTAATCGTACTTTACTAGATATGGTGCGATCTATGATGTCTCTTACTGATTTACCGCTATCATTTTGGGGTTATGCTTTAGAGACAGCCACATTCACGTTAAATAGGGCACCATCGAAATCCGTTGAGACGACGCCTTATGAACTATGGTTAGGCAAGAAACCAAAGTTGTCGTTTCTTAAAGTTTGGGGCTGCGATGCTTATGTGAAAAAGCTTCAACCTGATAAGCTCGAACCCAAATCGGAGAAATGTGTCTTCATAGGACATCCAAAGGAAACTATTGGATACACCTTCTATCACAGATCCGAAGGCAAGACTTTTGTTGCTAAATTCGGAAACTTTCTAGAGAAGGAGTTTCTCTCGAAAGAAGTGAGTGGGAGGAAAGTAGAACTTGAGGAGGTAACTGTACCTGCTCCCTTATTGGAAAGTAGTACATCACAGAAACCGGTTTCTGTGACACCTACACCAATTAGTGAGGAAGCTAATGATGATGATCATGAAACTTCAGAACAAGTTACTACTGAACCTCGTAGATCAACCAGAGTAAGATCCGCACCAGAGTGGTACGGTAATCCTATCATGATGAACCTACGAACTATGAAGTAGCGATGGTGAGCCCAGATTCCGCAAAATGGCTTGAAGCCATGAAATCTGAGATGGGATCCATGTATGAGAACAAAGTATGGACTTTGGTTGACTTGCCCAATGATCGACAAGCAATTGAGAATAAATGGATCTTCAAGAAGAAGACTGACGCTGACGGTAATATTACTTTCTACAAAGCTCGACTTGTCGCAAAAGGTTTTCAACAAGTTTAAGGGATTGACTACGATGAGACCTTCTCACCCATAGCGATGCTTAAGTCTGTCCGAATCATGTTAGCAATTGCCGCATTTTATGATTATGAAATTTGGGAGATGGATGTCAAAACTGCATTCCTGAATGGATTTCTGGAAAAAGAGTTGTATATGATGTAGCCGGAAGGTTTTGTCGATCCAAAAGGAGCTAACAAAGTGTGCAAGCTCCAGCGATCCATCTATGGACTGGTGCAAGCCTCTCAGAGTTGGAATAAACGCTTTGATAGTGTAATCAAAGCATTTGGGTTTGTACAGACTTTTGGAGAATCCTGTATTTACAAGAAAGTGAGTGGGAGCTCTGTAGCATTTCTGATATTATATGTGGATGACATATTACTAATCGGAAATGATATAGAATTTCTGGATAGCATAAAGGGATACTTGAATCAGAGTTTTTCAATGAAAGACCTCGGTGAAGCTGCTTACATATTGGGCATTAAGATCTATAGAGATAGATCAATACGCTTAATTGCACTTTCACAAAGCACATACCTTGACAAAGTTTTGAAGAAGTTCAAAATGGATCAAGCAAAGAAAGGATTCTTGCCGGTGTGAAATTGAGTAAGACTCAATGCCCGACCACTGCAGAAGATAGAGAGAAAATGAAAGATGTTCCCTATGCTTCAGCCATAGGCTCTATCATGTATGCAATGCTGTGTACCAGACCTGATGTGTGTCTTGCTATAAGTCTAGCAGGGAGGTACCAAAGTAATCCAGGAATGGATCACTAGACAGCGGTCAAGAACATCCTGAAATACCTGAAAAGGACTAAGGATATGTTTCTCGTATATGGAGGTGACAAAGAGCTCATCGTAAATGGTTACGTTGATGCAAGCTTTGACACTGATCCAGACGATTCTAAATCGCAAACCGGATACGTGTTTACATTAAACGGTGGAGCTGTCAGTTGGTGCAGTTCTAAACAAAGCGTTGTGGCGGGATCTACATGTGAAGCGGAGTACATAGCTGCTTCGGAAGCATCAAACGAAGGAGTCTGGATGAAGGAGTTCATATCCGATCTAGGTGTCATACCTAGTGCATCGGGTCCAATGAAAATCTTTTGTGACAATACTGGTGCAATTGCCTTGGCAAAGGAATCCAGATTTCAGAAGAGAACCAAGCATATCAAGAGACGCTTAAATTCCATCCGGGATCTAGTCCAGGTGGGAGACATAGAGATTTGCAAGATACATACGGATCTGAATGTAGCAGACCCGTTGACTAAGCCTCTTCCACGAGCAAAACATAATCAGCACCAAAGCTCCATGGGTGTTAGAATCATTACTGTGTAATCTAGATTATTGACTCTAGTGCAAGTGGGAGACTGAAGGAAATATGCCCTAGAGGCAATAATAAAGTTATTATTTATTTCCTTATATCATGATAAATGTTTATTATTCATGCTAGAATTGTATTATCCGGAAACATAATACTTGTGTGAATACATAGACAAACTAAACGTCACTAGTGTGCCTCTACTTGACTAGCTCGTTAATCGAAGATGGTTATGTTTCCTAACCATAGACATGTGCTGTCATTTGATTAACGGGATCACATCATTAGGAGAATGATGTGATTGACATGACCCATTCCATTAGCTTAGCACCCGATCGTTTAGTATGTTGCTATTGCTTTCTTCATGACTTATACATGTTCCTATGACTATGAGATTATGCAACTCCCGTTTGCCGGAGGAACACTTTGTGTGCTACCAAACGTCACAACGTAACTGGGTGATTATAAAGGAGCTCTACAGGTGTCTCCAAAGGTACATGTTGGGTTAGCGTATTTCGAGATTAGGATTTGTCACTCCGATTGTCGGAGAGGTATTTCTGGGCCCTCTCGGTAATGCACATCACATAAGCCTTGCATGCATTGCAACTAATGAGTTAGTGGCGAGATGATGTATTACGAAATGAGTAAAGAGACTTGCCGGTAACGAGATTGAACTAGGTATTGAGATACCGACGATAGAATCTCGGGCAAGTAACATACCGATGACAAAGGGAACAAAGTATGTTGTTATGCGGTCTGATCGATAAAGATCTTCGTAGAATATGTGGGAGCCAATACGAGCATACAGGTTCCGCTATTAGTTATTGACTGGAGACATGTCTCGGTCATGTCTACATTGTTCTCGAACCGGTAGGGTCCGCACGCTTAACATTACGATGACAGTTTCATTATGAGTTTATATATTTTGATGTTCCGAAGTTTGTTCGGAGTCCCGGATGTGATCACGTACATGACGAGGAGTCTCAAAATGGTCGAGACATAAAGATTGATATATTGGACGGCTATATCCAGACACCGGAATTGTTTCGGGTGATTTCGGAGAAAACCGGAGTGCCAGACGGTTACCGGACCCCCCCCCCCCCGGAGAAGTAATGGGCCTTATGGGCCCTAGTGGAGAGAGAGAGGGGCGGCTAGGGTGGGCGGCGTGCCCCCTCCCCCTCTAGTCCGAATTGGACTAGGAGAGGTGGGGGCGGCGCCCGCCTTTCCTTCTCCCTCTTCCCCTTCCTTTCCCCTCCTACTCCTACTAGGAGGAGGACTCCTCCTCCTTGGCGAGCCCACAAGGGCCGGCCGGCCTCCCCCTTGCTCGTTTATATACGGGGGCAGGGGGCACCTCTAGACACACAAGTTGATCTTCGTGATCGTTCTCTTAGTCGTGTGCGGTGCCCCCCTCCACCATAGTCCTCGATAATATTGTAGCGGTGCTTAGGCGAAGCCCTACGACGGTAGAACATCAAGATCGTCACCACGCCGTCGTGCTGACGGAACTCTTCCCCGACACTTTGCTGGATCAGAGTTCGGGGATCGTCATCAAGCTGACCGTGTGCTAGAACTCGGAGGTGTCGTAGTTTCGGTGCTTGATCGGTCGGACCGTGAAGACGTACGACTACATCAACCGTGTTGTCATAACGCTTCCGCTCTCGGTCTACGAGGGTACATAGACAACACTCTCCCCTCTCGTTGCTTTGCATCACCATGATCTTGCGTGTGCGTAGGAATTTTTTTGAAATTACTACGTTCCCCAACATTTTGGTAGGTTCAGAACTGTACCTCGCAAGCAAATTGACGGCGAACGCAATGTCTCGGCGTGTACAGTTTGTGAGATACATGAGTGCTCCAACTGCACTCAGATAAGGAACCTCTGGTCCCAGAGTTTCCTCCCCCTCTTCCTTTGGCCCGAACGTGTTCTTGTCTGGCTGTAAAGATCTCCCGACCATCGGGATCTTAGAAGGATATGCCTTATCAAATCCAAATCTTTCCAACACCTTCTAGGTGTAGGCCGACTGGTGCACTAGAATCCCATCAGGGGAATGTTCAAGTTGCAGACCTAGATAGAACTTGGTTTTACCAAAATCCTTCATCTCGAATTCCGACATCAGGTAGGAACTCGCTTCCTCAATATCCTCAGGTGTACTGATTATGTTTAAATCGTCCACGTACACCGAGATTATACAGAATCCATCTTGGGATCGCCGTATGAAAACACATGGGCAATCTTTATTGCTCGTGTAGCCCTTCTGATGAAGGAAATCGCTTAAGCGATTGTACCACATTCTACCAGACTGTCTGAGTCCGTACAGTGCCTTTTGAAGTTGAACACTGTATAGACCCCTGTCTTCTCTATCATGGTTCGGAACAGAGATACCTTCTGGAACCTTCATGTATATGTTCGAATCCAAGTTACCATACAGGTAAGCAGTGACAACATCCATTAGTTTCATTTTCAAGCCCATGTTTACTGCCATCGAGATCAAGTATCTAAAGGTAACCCCATCCATGACCGGGGAATAAGTCTCCTCAAAATCGACACCTGGTCATTGACTGAACCCTTGAGCGACGAGCCTTGCTTTGTACCGTACTATCTTATTATTTTCATCTCTCTTCTGAACAAAAGCCCACCTATGGCCAACAGGGCGATTGTGGGGAGGAGTTCGACAAACTGGTCCGAACACCTTCCTTCTGTTGAGAGATAATAATTCGGCAGTAATGGCCTGCTGCCAATCTTTCCAGTCCGACCATTTCTTACAATCAGCGAGTGTGTTAGGCTCAGGGTCAAGATCTATGATTGAGGCAATTTTCGTAGCAAAGTTAATGTCGACAATTACCGTTGCTCGGTTCAGGGACTACCCCGTATAAATATAATTTATGGCCATTTCGTCATGGAGCGCATCCGACGCAAACACTTGCTCTACCAAATTTCCCATTATGGGAGCAAGGTCCTTTAGATTTCCCGCGCCGATGTGTGCACTCACATCTCCGCTGGGTGTTTCCCCTATGGGAAAGTTTAAGTCCGGAATTTCGTGCACTGAATGTTCCGTACTTGTGTCAGGTCTCGACTGGCTCCCCGTTTCAGTTTGGGGTACTTTGGCAACAGGCTGTAATAAATCGCTCTTATCCATTTTCGTCAGGCGTCCCCGAGTACTTGGGATTTGAGAAGCCAGATTTCTCGTCCTTTTAGGCCTTTGGACGGGAGCGGGTATACCATCATCTTTCTTCGGTATTTCAATCCTTTCCGGTGCATTGCGCGCGTGCACATGCGACTTTGCCACAGTCTTTAAGTCACTAAAGTGGTCAGGCAGTTGATTTGCTAAAGATTGCAAATCTATTATCTTTTGGACTCCTCTCTCAGTCTCAGCAGTGCGCGGGTCATGAGCGTGGATCCCCGCGGCTTGCCACGTGATTTCTCGACTTTTAGCATCAAAGGGTTGATTATCTCCCCCTAAAGTCGGGAAAATAATCCTCGTCAAAAATGCAACCAGCAAAACGAGCCATGTGACAGTCACCTGTCATGGGGTCCGGATACCTGATTATGGACACAGTCTCATAACCAACGTATATCCCCGACTTACGGAGCGGGCCCATCGCCGATCGCTGAGGGGGTGGTATTGGTACATATACCTGGCAACCGAACCTGCGAATTTGGGAAATTTTCGGTGCCGACCCTTGCGCAAGGTGAACAGCAGAGTGGATGTTGTAGGACGACGGTCGAAAGTTGATGAAATTGGCCACGTGTAACACCGCGTGGCCCCAACATGTAGTTGGTAAATTACAACCCTGAAGGAGCGGTCGGGCAATAAATTTAATTCTTTTAATCAATGCCTCGGCAAGTCCATTTTGTGTATGAACATGTGGTACCGAGTGCTCAACTTTGATTCCCATTGCCATGCAATAATCATCGAACGCCTTTGAAGTAAATTCTCCGGCGTTGTCCATTCGAATAGACTTTATACGATAATCAGGGAAATTATTCCTCATTCGTATGATCTGAGAGATCAACTTTGCAAAGGCATGGTTACGTGTTGACAGCAGGCAAACATTGGACCATTTAGAGAAAGCATCAATGAGCACCATGAAGTACCGAAACGGCCCGTGAGGGGCTGAATTGGACCGCATATGTCCCCTTGGATACGTTCCAAGAACGCGGGGATTTCATCCCTCACCTTGAGGGGCGATGGCCTAATGACTAACTTCCCCTTAGCGCATGCGGAGCACACGAAATCGTCGGGATTCGAGAAGTTCTTCACGTTAACGTTATGGCCATGCGAGTTGTTAATTATATGTCTCATCATCCTAAGTCCGGGGTGGCCTAACCTATCGTGCCAGAGGCAGAAGAGTTCAGAGCTTCTAAAGACAATCTTGAGGGTAGTGTACACGGGCGGTGCTACTATCTTAGTGTAGTATAGCCATGTGTCAAACGAAGGAAGCCTTTGGATAACATGTTTACCACATGCATCCTGCTTTGTGATGAGTACACACTCCTTGCCGTTTTCATCATTTGTCTCAATATGGAAACCATTAGCGCGGATTTCTCTGAAAATGTTTGTGAATTTAAAAAATAATCATGAATGCGAGACAATGTTCATTAAACTGAAAATAGTTCATGAATAGATAAGTTTTCATGAATATTAGGAAAATCACTAATTGAAAAAAGTTCATGAATTGAAAAAATTAACACATTTGAAAGTTTTAAAGAACTAAAAACTGATAAATAAAGAAAAATAAAAAACAAGAAGAAAAAAATAAAAATAACCCAAAAAATGTTAAAAATACACAATAAAAGGATAAAACCATCACGGAACCTTCTCGAACCTTCCCAAAAGCAGGTGTGAAGTTAGCGGGAGGGAGTGTGTTTTGTACGAAAAGGCTAGTATTTAACAAAAAAATGCTAGCGGGGTATGAGGTGGCTCCACCCGTATCCAAACCCTGCGGGTGCCATCCTTAAGTCTGCTCGTGTTGATCAAGGGGTTGATCACAATCAAAAGACATGCGTTACATTTGAGAGATGCGTGTTGCACGTGCACGCTTACTAGTTTGATGTGAAAGTAAACTTCTCTTCATTTTACTAATTCGGGTAATAGTCTAACCATGCAAGCGTTTGTCTCACAATTGTGCATGTCTTGCCCCCTAGGGCTTATTCAGAAACGCAGATGTTTTTTTTTACTGATATTGCTATATTATGATAGGCATGAATTAAGGTGGAAAGAGACTATCGCCTTCATCACTAGGAATAGTAAAAAATTGCTTCTAATGTTCTTCAGGAATTTGTACTGGAGCCTTCTTCCAAATTATCATATGAGTGTAATGTACTGGAATTTGTACTGGAGCCTTCTTCCAAAAGAGGCTATGTTCTTCAGGAATTTGTTGCTTCTAATGTTTCATCAGATAACACATATAATAGTTACCATATGAGTCTAATGTACTGGGGCACACAAGAAATCATCAAATTGATCATGTTCCATGACTCTCTTTTGAAAGATTCAGCATGCTACTGGCTTTTCATTGATTGAGCAGGAGAGAGAGGGAAACCATGTTTGATCAAGTCATCAGATGAGCGAAAAACATATGCCCAAAAAAAAACCAAGCCCGTAGGCACAAACATATGTCTAAATTCTCTCAATACCTGAAGCTGGAATTGGGACTGGACTAGGTGACTAGGGTTTCCCCTCCCCACCTCCCGCCGCCGACGGCCCTCCCGCCGCCGCCGGCCGCCGGCCCCGCGCTCCACCTCCGCCCCCTTCCTCCCTCCCCTCTCCCCCGTTCTCCGCGGGCCTCCCGGGGCGGAGCGCGGGCCTCCCGGGTCACCCCCGGCGCTGGCCCGGGTGGCTCCGGCGGCGGCGGGCCTTCCCTTCCCCGTGCGCGCATGCTCCCTTCCCGGGGCAGGGAGGCGGCGGCGGTGCTGCTCGGCGTGGCTGCGGCCCGGCTGTCCTGCGGCGGCAGCCGGCGGCAGGCGTGGTGTCGGCGCCGCTCCTTGGCGGCGGGGCGGCGTGGTGGTGCTGGGTGGCCGTCGTCGTGACCCCGACCCAGATCTGGGCCCGGCGGGCCCCGTCTGGGTCCTAGCGGGCCGGCTCCCCGGTGTGGCTTCGTCGTCGTCTGTGTGGTGAGGAGGAGGAGCGGCTCGGATGGGGGGCGGCGATGCCGTTGGCGTGCCGGCTGCAGCACGATGGCGGGAGCAGTCCGGGAATGGAGTTCCCGGCCGGGCCTATGGGCACACGGGCCTGGTAGGCTCCTGCTTGTGTGTCCGGTCGGCTACCATCGTTGACGGTGGAGGTTGTGCCCTCCCGCGTGCCGACGGTGCCGCGGCCCCTAGTCCCGGCTCCTATCCCTTGTCGTGCAGACCTCACCTCGTGGTGCCGTGGTGAGACGGCGTGGCGGCTTCTTGACCATGGTGGCGCAAGATGGTGGTCGGTTTGGTGGCAGGCTCTGGAGCACCCGAGGTGAAGGTTGGGATCGGGGGAAACCCCTGTCGGCCTGTCCAACACCGACGCGGCGACGCTGGTGGGTGTCGCCGGACCTTCCTGGAGGGCGTCGGGGGTGACCCTTCCTCTCGCCTCGTCGGGTACCGGGGGAAACCCTTGGCAGTAGCGTCGTCTTCGTCGCGGTCATTCTTGGAGGTGCTGATTGGTACCGGTGCTTCGGAGCCTTGGAGCTTGGTGGGAGATCCTTGGTGGGCGCAGTGGTCGTGAAGCTTCTTCGTTTCCGTCGATCCGCCGTTGTCGGCATTCTTTTCTTTTGTTGTTTCTCTTTCGTTTCTTTTGGGTGTGATTGTGCTGCTTCCGCCCCAGCACCTATCCTTGGAAGTGTCGGATGGTTGCTTTGGAATACAAAGCGGGGGAAACCCTTTTTCGTAAATTCTCTCAACTATATCCCCTAAGGGGTGCTCAAGAAACTTTGCACAAGCCAGTTTCCATAGCTCCAAGTTTTGCTTTGATTTCCTCGATCACTTCGTAAGCCAATGCAATCTTCCCACGGAATGTGCATCGATTCATTTCCTGCCAGAGTTTCCATGAGATTAGGATGATCATCGATTTCATGGATTTTCTTTCAATCCCTGGGGCAGCCTGCTGGATTATCATGCATCCAGCCTGGCTGTTCGGTTTTAAATTTGAATTGTGTTCGCACACGAACACGTCACCGTGTACCCTCGACGCCGGGGATGATGCACCGCAGCTCACGTCGAAGGAGACCCGCCGGAAGCGCGGTACGCAAGACAATCCGGCGGGCGCTTTTGAGGACCCGAAACCCCACACGCCCGGGAGGGACCCTGTCAGGGCGCGCGGCGACTATGGGCTGCCCTAGGTCGACCTGATCGCCCCTAGGACCTCGAGGTTCGCCGCCCTGCAAACGAAGAACGAACGAAGAACGAGAAGAAAGATACGAGGGAGAGGGATAATGAACACGAAAAAGTAGTAGATTGATTTGATCGATTGTGTGTTGTTCAATCGGCCGTCACCCCGTACATATATATGAGGCGGCTGGACTTCCCGTACAAGAAAAGGACTAAAAATTCCATCCAAAACATCAAAAACCCTAACTTAACTCGGGCAGTAATCTTTGGTAATTTCCCGGACCAACTCGGTCTCACCGATTGGTTAATTTCGGTCCCACCGAGTGAACGCTGCCAACTCTCTATATCCTCCTGTAATTTCTCGGATCAACTCGGTCTCACCGATTGGTTTGCTTCAGTCCTACCGAGTCAACATTGACAACTCTCTGGTAAATTTTCGGACCAACTCGGTCTCACCAATCAAAACAACTCGGTCTGTCCGAAATGGCTCTGCAGCTTCTGTTTCTGACCTTGTTTTGCCTCCACAGATTGCATACGACCTCGGATTAAGACGATTTTTATATCAAAATCCACCGTTTCGACGAGACGCACAACTTTCGTGTTGAAATGTTTTTCATATGAGGCCACCTTGATTGAGTTTTATGCCTTTGTTTACTCTGGTGTCAACATGAGCATCTCTGAACTTGTCATAACTTTTGAGTCCGAGCTCCGTTTTGGACCATCTTCATATCCATCTTGATCTTCTCGAAGAGAGACATTCCAAGGTGACTTCCAATCATAAGTTTGAATTGGTCTTGATATAACCTATGCTAATTTTATGGATGTGCCAATTTTGAGCGTCAACACACGCCCCCCTGTTTTTCGGTATAGCTAGCGTGCCGAAAAATAACTTGTACCATGTTGGTTCTAAGGATGATGTCAACACTCCATCGGCCATTTATATTTCTCCGGGCGATAATTATGTATCGGCCATTTATTTTCTTAGGGCCATAATTATGTATCGGCCATTGCCTACTTAGGCTTCTTGCCACACACTCGGGTGGTATTTCTTCAAGTACTTGCCATTGAGAGCTTGAGGTAACAATGCCCCTTGTATGGATTCCGCCAAATATGAATTTCCGGGAACTACTCTTGCGATCCTAAAAGGACCTTCCCAACATGGAGATCACTTCCCAAATTTTCTATCTTTTGAACCAATCGGTAGAATCACTTTCCAGACGAGATCACCAACTTGAAAATTCTTCAACTTGACTTTCTTATTGTAAGCTCTCGCCACCCTCAACTTGTCTCTCTCTATGGCCTTCAAAGCAGCCAAACGATTATCAACAACTTCGTCAATGTTATCCATCATTATTAAGTTATAAAAGTCTACTGCCGATAAATCATTTTGCTTGGCTATTGTCAAAGCATTCAAATTTACCTCCACCGGTAAAACAGCCTCTTGACCATATACTAGCTCATATGGAGTCACTTTCGTAGCACCATGCCTTGAGATCCTATGTGCCCACAAAGCTTCAGACAACAACCCATGCCATCTCCTTGGATTATCCTCAATCTTCTTCTTGATGAGCTTGATTAAAATTTTATTGCTAGACTCAGCTTGTCCATTGGCTTGGGCATAATATGGAGATGAATTGAGCAATTTTATGTTATAAGATTCGGCAAATTCTCTAACTTGGTGTGACATGAAAGAGGAGCCTTGATCTGTAGTCAATGTTTGAGGAATGCCGAATCTATGAATAATGTGCTCGGTTATGAATTTAATCACCTCCATATGTGTCATGTTCTTGAGAGGTACTGCTTCAGACCATTTAGTGAAATAATCGGTTGCCACCAATAAGAACCGATGCCTCTTTGAGGAAGACGGATGAATTTGTCCAATAAAGTCTAAACCCCATCCTCTGAAAGGCCACGGCTTGATAATGGGATGTAACATAGCAGCAGGAGCCAACTGAATATCACCAAATTTTTGACAAGCTTCACACCCTTTATAATACCTGAAGCAATCATTAATCATAGTCGGCCAATAAAACCTAGCACGTCGTAGTAACCATTTCATCTTGGGAGCCGACTGATGAGTGCCACAAATACCTTCATGGACCTCTCCCATAGCAATTCTCGCTTGGTCCTCGTCCAAGCACTTTACAAGAACATCATCAACCGTTCGGCGATAGAGACCATCATCTCTCATTGTGTATTTGAAAGCCATACGCCGAACAGTCCTATCCACCCTTTTACTCGGATCACGCAAGTAATCCATAATGGGCTTCCTCCAGTCATGATTCTCACCTGCACTAGATTTTTTGTTAGTGGCCGAATTAGTGGGATCTGGTTCGGCCTCTCCCATATTAGCAAGACAAGACATCGGCTTATGAGAAATATGAAACATGCCATGATCAACATGATAGCCGGATGCTTGTTGTGCCAACTCATTTGCTCTCCAATTGTCATGTCTAGATATATGAGCAATGCTGAAACAATCCAAAGTAGAAATTGTATCTAGAAACTTATCAAGATACACATTAAGTGATTCGTCTAAACATTGAAAAACCTTAGACACTTGCTGCACTACTAACAACGAATCACCAAAAGCCTCAACATGTGTAGCACCTATAGCAAGCAACATCTCCAGGCCGAATAACAATGCCTCATATTCGGCTTGATTGTTTGTGCAAAAATATTCTAAGCGGCATGAGGCTTCAAAAACAGCACCATGAGGAGATATATAAACAATACCAACACCTTGGCCACTGCTACAAATTGAACCATCAAAATATAATCTCCGTAGCACTAGAAAGACAAGGCTAATATCAATATTATGCATGCCATAAACCTGATGGTCGATAGTAAAACAACAATGATTTGGCCTTCATAGACTTGAATATTCGTAGGCCTAATCATATATATTAAATCAAAGCATAAACCCACTCAATTTCTATGAATTGGTCTATGCAACATATTTTGCGTGGCATCGGTCATAATATTTCATCTCCACGCAAGCATAATATAACTGTATGTATAGATTTCCATGAACATGTACCTTGTCTTGCTCTCCAATAAAACTAAGGACGATGTTAGAATGCTACACCGGCCATGCTTTGTCATATTCTTAGGGCGATAAATAAATATCGGCCACCTCCATAAGGTTCATGTAGAATTCATCCACCAAAGCATGTATAGCCGAAATAAACAAATGAAATGACAAATCAAGTATTTCGGCTCTTTGGACCAGCAACAAACTTGTAGCTAATCAAATTTATAGTGATTTGGTAATACCCTCTCATGATATAGAAGAATATGTTGCATCCATGGATGAAAATAAGTCCATGGAGGGTAATTGATCATACCTAGGGATGAATTCCATGGCAAAGGCATCAATGGCATGGTTGAAGAAAATGGATGATGTGCTAACCGAAGATTTTGATGTTGTGATGCACTCCTTCGGCTTAATTGTTTGTTGCTTCCATCCTTCTCTCTATTCACTTTTATTGTACTTCTTTTAATGGAAGCTTGCACATACTTCTTATTTTGGGTACTTCCTTTCGGAACCCATGCCATATTCCTTTCCTCAAGTTCTTGTGCACTAAGTTTTTGCAATTTCTTCTTTTGCCAATATGATAAGCCGAGTGGGCACCCCGGCTGTGATTTTGTTTGAAGCAATGGCAACTCTTGTTTTACCTTGTGCACTCTCAACTTCCTCCCTTCAGATTTGGCGCTTGATTGACTTGCCTCATTGCCTTTTGTAGCCAACGTCAAAACTTTAATTGGCTCTTTTTCATTTGAGATCATATCTGAAGTGGCACTCTTACGACCATCTCTTTTGACGCGGTAGACTTGCTCAACCACCTCCTTACTCTTCCTTGTGCTCCGGACCGATTCTTTTTTATTGAAACGGTCTTGAACATATGATTGCTCACTGAACGTTGGTCTTCTTGGAGCGGCATAATATTGGTGAGATGGTTTATAATAATATGGACAATGTGCGCTTGCATCATACCTGTCCCATGATGGATATGGATTTACTTGAGCATTGGGAGGCATCCACGACATTGGCATTGGCGGCCCAAAATAAGGATATGAGTATGCACCATTGAGATTCTCACTTTGCCAATACCGATCCTTGGATTTGCGCCTAGGGGGTGATCTTGATGCTTTTGCATTAGTTGGCCGATAAGCACTTTTCTCTTCACTCTTCTTTTGATATTTATCTAATAATTGTGCAAAAGTGACCTTGGATTTCTTGCACTTGTGCTTATTGCGACCTTTGTTTCCTTTGGTTGTGCTTGCACCGATCTCTGAATTTGCTTGCTGCCACCCAGTCCTTGGCGTCTCCATTGTAGCTTCGATGGAATTTTCGCCCTCAAGATTATGTTCATTATGTTGTTCAACAACTTCTTTACTTGAAAGCTTGATCCCATCGCCTGCAGTTTTTGCCTTCTCTTTAAATGGATCGGCTTGAAGCAGCCGATGCAAAAACTTTCTGCCATCGGGACCAATTAGAATAAACTGGTCATCTCTTTGTGTCTCAACAAACTTCAATCATCCTTTTTCAATGGCCGATTTAACTATTTGATGGAACATGTTGCAATCCTCAAAATTATGCTTGAACGAATCATGCAACTTACAATACACTCGTCCTTGGATAGATGGCTTGACATGGTGATCAAGAATTCTAATGTAATTATTTTTCAACAACAAATCAAAGATTTGATCGCACATGTTTGAATCGAAAGTATACCTATTGTTTTCTAGCCGATCTTGTTGTGAGAACGGCTTTGGAGTTAAGCAAACGAATGCTTCAGATTTAGCATCACCCCAGTCGGCTATGCATTGCGTTTTGCACTCTATCTCCGATGTCTTTGGATAAGAAACTATACTAGCATCGGTTTTCCCAAAAGATTTTAACCTTGGCTTTAAATTTCTGAAACGAAGATATTTTGAACATACGTGTCTCAGTTGAGACCAAGTGCAAGCCAAGTACAAAATAAGCAAAGCTACCCAACTAGATATGAACTTTAGACAAAGAAACACGGAAAGCTTTGGCTGTAACAATAAGTCATTATCGGTCTTTATAAATGGCGCAATGAGTTGACCGATATGTTCCGTAACAATTTTATTGCTAACAAGTAAATTACCCTTCTTCATTGGTCTTTCAAAATTACTGATGAGGATTTTTCTAATAGATGCATCAACAATAAAGTTCTGACCAAATCGGAAAATAGGTAAATTACTCGCTATGCATACCTCTTCAAATATGTTGGAAGAGCATGATGGTGGTGCCACTTGAAGAACATCTTGCTCCATCTTTGGATGGCTCCCCAACACCTTGTCATCATCTTTTTCTTGATTCCGTGCATCATTGCTTTGAAGATCCATGTCAGCCGAACTTTGTTCGGCTACTTGTTCTTGTCCTTCAGGCTTGTCAATTTCTACGGCACGGAACTCACAGGGCAGGAAGTAGGTTCCATTAACTTCAGAAAAATCAAGCACGGTTGTTTTGCTATGCTCACCATGCCCTTTCTCAATAATGCTTGCCTCTTTGGATTTGATGGATTCGGAATATATACTACTTGATTCGGCTTTTTCAACCGAAGCACTTTCAAGTTCCGAATCATCCTTCTTTTCATTGATACTACCAATTGGCAAACCTTATTTTATCTGAGCCAATTCTTTTTCTATTTGTTTCTGACGGCGAGCGGCAAAGTTGGCTTTAAGCTTTTTCTCAATTTCAGCCCACTCCGGATACGATTGCCCCCCAATGCTTTTAGATTCTTTCGGCAATGACACACGGTTGTTGCCGAAATTTTGCAATAGTGGGGGTGCATAATATGATGTAGTACTAGATGAAGGCATATGCATTGTTGTAAAACCATATTTTTGCTCGCCAACTTTATCAATTGGCAAAGATTCATCTTCTTGCAAAACTCTAGTTTTTATTACGGCATAATCAGGAAATAGCCCCTTTTCATGTTGTTCAAGGCAAAGAGCACTAATCCTCTTATTTTGGGCTAAACTCTTCAATGCAGCCACCACTACCTCATCTTCTACAATATTTGGCACAACCGCTCCTGTAAAATTTACATTTATTCGGCTATGACCAGAAAGTTGTGAAGCCGAATTATGAGCATCTACAGTTGTGTATGGTGCCGAAAAATTACTAACATGAGGTGTAGCATATGATGGTTGAGAGTAACTGGCCGAATAGCTAGTAGTAGCATGGCCAATTCTCCCATCCATCGGCAAGGTTGGATTCACATATTGCAAATTAGTTGCCGATGAATAAAAAGGTGAAACACTTTCTTGTATGCTATTGGAAATTTAACATGAGGTGTTTCAAATTGATTAACCAAACCCATCTTGTTGTTCATCGGCATATGGATTTGTGGGGTTGCCGATGCATGAGAGTTTGGATACATATGTTGTATGTTGCTAAAATCATAAGAATTTGTAGCATGAAGATTGCTTTGCATCGGCCCTTGCCCATAATTACATGCATGATTGATAAAATTAGGGCTAGCCGATACATTATGCTCATTAGGTGATCTAGCAACAACATACGCATTATTTGCATCTACATATGTGAATTGGGTATTCATATTACCTTTGTAGATTGCAAACCCTAGATGACGACCTCTTCGTAGCAAGAACGGGCTGGAGACCGTTCAAAGCTTCGTCCCCAATGGAGTCGCCAAAAAGTGTGTTCGCACACGAACACGTCACCGTGTACCCTCGATGCCGGGGGTGATGCACCGCAGCTCACGTCGAAGGAGACCCGCCGGAAGCGCGGTACGCAAGACAATCCGGCGGGCGCTTTTGAGGACCCGAAACCCCACACGCCCGGGAGGGACCCCGTCAGGGCGCGCGGCGGCTATGGGCTGCCCTAGGTCGACCTGATCGCCCCTAGGGCCTCGAGGTTCGCCGCCCTGCGAACGAAGAACGAGAAGAAAGATACGAGGGAGAGGGATAATGAACACGAAAAAGTAGTAGATTGATTTGATCGATTGTGTGTTGTTCAATCGGCCGTCACCCCGTACATATATATGAGGCGGCTGGACTTCCCGTACAAGAAAAGGACTAAAAATTCCGTCCAAAACATAAAAAACCCTAACTTAACTCGGACAGGAATCTTTGGTAATTTCCCGGACCAACTCGGTCTCACCGATTGGTTAATTTCGGTCCCACCGAGTGAACGCTGCCAACTCTCTGTATCCTCCTGTAATTTCTCGGATCAACTCGGTCTCACCGATTGGTTTGCTTCGGTCCTACCGAGTCAACATTGCCAACTCTCTGATAAATTTTCGGACCAACTCGGTCTCACCGATCAAAACAACTCGGTCTGTCCGAAATGGCTCTGCAGCTTCTGTTTCTGACCTTGTTTTGCCTCCACAAATTGCATACGACCTCGGATTAAGACGATTTTTATATCAAAATCCACCGTTTCGACGAGACGCACAACTTTCGTGTTGAAATGTTTTCCATATGAGGCCATCTTGATTAAGTTTTATGCCTTTATTTACTCTGGTGTCAACATGAGCATCTCTGAACTTGTCATAACTTTTGAGTTCGAGCTCCGTTTTGGACCATCTTCATATCCATCTTGATCTTCTCGAAGAGAGACATTCCAAGATGACTTCCAATCATAAGTTTGAATTGGTCTTGATATAACCTATGCTAATTTTATGGATGTGCCAATTTTGAGCGTCAACAAATTGATACTGGGTAGAACCAGAAAAGATGCACTGAAGATTCAAGCTGTCTGAGGTACAATTGACAGAAACAGGCGTTTTCCCAGCTGCGGCGTTGGAGCCGGTCATTGCACCAAAGCCGATCTTTGTATAACACCAAGGAGAAGATATTCATCCTCGCCGGCATCCAAGGTTTCCAGATGATTGACTTGGAAAGAATTGTTGGTTGCCGTCAGGAATCGGAGCAGATATACTGACCACCGGCCACATGCGCCCCCAAAAGTTCAACGGCCGCGTTCTTGTCCTCCACCGTCTGCGCTGCCAGCGCTTGTGCGGTTGCATCCACTTCCGGCTGGGCTAGCACTGTGTTTGTGACCGGCGCATTGAGCACACACGACCTCGTATAGTGCCTGTTGCTCTGCAACGAAGTTCGAGTTTGCGGCAGCCATGGCGGCAACGGCTTCCTCGTGTGCGCGCTCGCCGTAGATTTGGCTCTCCGCTAGCCAGTGTTGCTCGAGAAGGAGCAGCTTGTAGCTCTGCTCCTTCTACGCCTGCCGGAACGCTAACATAGGAGCCGGTGCTAGCTGCTCCTCGTATGCCATGGAGGAGTAGTGCGCATGTGCCTGCTCCATGGTCAAGCCGGCACGGGGGCGCGGTGTCATCATTGGAGCCCGTCTCCATCGTAGGATCATTGTCGGAGTCCTCGGGCGAGCTAGCCGGCATGCCCTGCTCGATCCGCCTGGCGCGGCGGCTGCAAGGGTGGCCAGATTGTGCTTCTGCGCAGACGACTGGCTCTCCCACATAACTTTAGAGCTTGCGGTGCAAGGAAGGAGGATGTGAAGTGGATGTGTTGTGCTGTGGAGTTTAGCCGGCTGTAGCCGCCTTTAAATAGCGGATTCTGGTGATGACAAGCATCCGGTGGTGTCAATGCGTGGCATTGTAGTTGGTTCCTCGGCCAGTGAACCTTCTTAACGGCGGCATACGAACGAACGAACATTGAACGAGCGTGATAGATATCCATCTCATCCCATACGGTAAACGTTTCTCCGACATTGAATAGGCGTGACCCCAGGGATGCGGCACAGCCCGCGTGCCGCTTCAATGCCGGCGCCTTTGAGAGGTCGCGTCGTTGTAGGCCGGTGTGAATGCAGAGCGGACGTTCTATGGCGGCATGAATGCAGGCAACTGGCACGGGGGGGGGGGGGTACGCGGGCAAGGGAGGAGTGTTTTTGGTGGACCAGTGCGGTCAGGAGTGGGTGTGGCAACGGTCCAGACGCCCGCAAAGCCCCCCCCCCCCCCCACCCACCACTTTGCCTCTGGTTTACGAGAAAAAAGGGCGTCCGGGTCACCAAGTGGACCGATACAGAAACGCGTTGGGTTACTGGACCGCGTGGTCCGGACGGTTGAAGGGGGTTTGAGGGTCAGCATTAGAAACGCCCTAATAAAATAGGAATCACACGGTGCAGCAGCACAGTATGGAGTGACAGCAGTCAGTTCCATGCCGAGCCACGGGTGTCCATTTGACTATGGCAGAGGCGACTACCGACCGATCCATCTTTAAGATGTTGATTGGAACACCTTGTCATATTCAGGGTGAAAACTCTTGTTCTGACCTTATTGGCCAGGCTCAGCAGCGACGAACTTGCGTCATTGCCTTGTTGAAGACATTGTCTACTAGCTGTTGCGCTCGCCGTCACTGAATAGTCTCGATAACCATGATGAAAATTCTTGTCTGGACCGTCACCAATCTTTCTTTTTTTCGATAAATCTAACTACCAGTCGTGGTTAGCGATAGGCACGTATGATCCCTCTCGTCTGTTTTTTTCCTTCGATCGGTATTTACGATCGCACCCGCTCCCGCCCGCTCCCGATCCAGAATTCCCGCACGTCTTATTTTTAATTTCGGTAAAAAAAATAGGAGGGCAAGGGGAGTCGAACCTGGGGTCTACCAGATCCAGCAGTATTAGAAATCTACCAGTAACCACCTAAACAAACTATATGTGGTGATTTGATTCATGTTAGATATTTTTCATACCTTCATGTTGAGGCAGACTCTTCTACTACAGATCTGTTCGAGTGTTATTCTGCTGTCGTTTCTTTTTTCTTACAAACATTTTACCAAAAAATATACAAAACATACATTTTTATCAAAAATATATTAGAGATGTGAGTTGAGCTCATGATTTAATATAGAAGACTAGACTCTTGTACTCTTTTGTACATAGATGTGAGCTGAGTTCATGGTCTTAACATGATAATTTATTCACCACAACTTTGATAACTTATGTACAAATATTGTGGAAACCTCGATCAGGTGAAAAACAATTTTTGAAACACACCCTAGCAACTCGTGTGAAAATAGCATGATAATATAAGTATAGTATACATGATAAGTTTGTTCCAGTGAGGGAGTGTTGTTTGACGATAATTTATGTTTAATTAGCATGGTAACTCACGCATAACAAACTTGATCACTTATATACAAACACCGTGATAACTTTTGTATAAACATTGTTATAGCGTGCTAGTGGTCCGACCCACGAAAACGACTTGTTTTTGGCGAGATATAGATCTCATAACTTGATGAACAAATATTATGTTAACTTTGACCCAGAAAAAAGTTGCTTAAATATACTCCGGCATCTTCAGTGGTACGTAATACTCACGGTATTTTTGACCCGACAGAAAATATTGGTTAAATACACAACTTGATGACTTCAATATAAATAGCATGGAAATATGCGCACCATAGACCAGATAACTTAGGCGAAGACAATGTGATAAATTTGACCTGGGATTTTTCATTCTTAAAATCATATCTTCAATTACTTATGTGTAAAATAATATGATAATATACGTACTGCTTACCTGATAACTTAGGTCCATACACCACGGTAATTTTTATCTGGGGAAAAAAATGTTGAAGACACATCCGTTCACTAGTAGAAAAAGGGCCTTTAGTCCCGGTTCATAAGGGCCTTTAGTCCCGGTTTTTTGAACCGGGACTAAAGGGTCGTTATTAATGCCTCACCCTTTAGTCCCGGTTCAAACCAGAACCGGGACTAAAGGCCCTCCACGTGGCCGCTGCCTGGAGGCCCACCTTTAGTCCCAGTTGGTAAGACCAACCGGTACTAAAGGAAATTTTCTGATTTTTTTTTTTGAAATTTTTTTATTTTCAAATTTTAACCTCTAATATCTAATCACCATCCCCTCATCACTACTCAATTTATCCTCTAATCACCCCTCATCATTCGAAATCATCTAACTTCCCGACCGGTCACCCATCCCTCTCACTACTCTAGCCCGAGCACGCTTAACTTTCGGGTTCTATTCTCCTTCGCTTCCGAGTCTGCACTTGTTGTTTTCCTGACAATAGTAAGATGTCAATCCTATTAACCCTCAGGATTTTTGCTTGAGCATGAAGTGACACATTTCACTGTTTGAGTTTGAAACTATTGTTTTAAAAAACAATAATTATTTAGTAACACTAATATTTTTTGAATAATTAGTTTGACCACAGTTTGACCATAGTTTGACCATAGTTTGACCAAAATTCAAAATGACTAAAATAATTATTTAGTAACACTAATATTGTAGAATAATTAGTTTGACCACAGTTTGACCATTGTTTGAAATTTTTTGATTTTTTTGCCTCTCCAGATCTTAAAAGCCCCGTAACTTTTTTTCTGTTAGGTTTTTGAGGATTTTGAAAAAGTCGAAAATTCATGTTTGTAAATTTTCCCAACAACTAGACCACATATCACATGGGAAACTTTTTTTTTTTGACATTTCCATCATTTTTTTATTTTTTTTAAAGCTGAAAAGGCGATCCGGGGGGGGATAGAGTTTGCAAATGGGACCTTTAGTACCGGTTCGTGGCACGAACCGGGACTAAAGGTCTCAACCCCATTAGTCCCGTTTCGTGCCTCAAACCGGGACTAAAGGTCTAATCTTCAGTCCCGGTTTGAGGCACGAACCGGGACTAAAGGTCATCGCACCCTTTAGTCCCAGTTTGTAACACGAACCGGGACTAAAGGGCCCAGGTGAACCGGGACTAATGCCTTAGCCGCACGAACCGGGATAAATGCTCACATTAGTCCTGGTTCTAGACTGAACCAGGACTAATGCTCAATCCGGCCTGGACCATTGCCCCCTTTTCTACTAGTGGTTCTAAATTCTGTATAAATAGCATGGTAATATACGCCAACAAACCTGATAACTTAGGTACAAACACCCTGATAACTTTAATTTGTGGAAAAAAGGTTGTTTAAAATGCAACTCCGGTAACTTTTGTGTGCCCACAACGCTGATAACTTATGTACAAACACCACAGCAACTTTTTACTTGGGCGAAAATATTTGTTGTGCGTGTGTTATCACGGTGTTTGTGCGTGAGTTATCAGGTTCGTGCGTATAAATTATCATGTTCTTTACAGCGGTGCGTGAGTTATCAGATCTGTGGTGCATGATCCTTGGGCGAAAAAGTTCTAGAAATATGCCCTGATAACCTAGCGCAAATAGCATGGTAATTTACGCACCAGACAACTGATAACTTACATACAACACATTTGATAACTCTTTACCCATGTGAAAAACGTTACTGAAACATGTCCCGGTAACTTTTTGTTGTCGAAACATACCCCAGTGTGAAGTTACCACTACCCCATGCTAAAGTTATCATGCTTCTCATCGTATAGTCATTAACCTTCTCATATTATAGTTATCAGGCTTATTATAGTATAGTTATCATGTTGCTCAAGTCATAGTTATCACACTGGTCATGCCAAAGTTACCAAGCAAAAACAATTATTATCGCTGATATGACAGAAAAAAGAAAGGTTAAAATAACCTTGTTTATATTTGATAGACAACAACTAAGGGTGGCTGAGTTCGTTATTGGGTTCAAACTCTAATGAATAGACCTGGGTTCAAGTCCCCTTTCCAGCACTTTTATTTTCTTTTCATATTGACAACAACTAAGGGTGGCTGAGTTGGTTATTGGGTTCAAACTCTAATGAATAGACCTGGGTTCAAGTCCCCTTTCTAGCACTTTTATTTTCTTTTCATATTATGTATGTAGCCAAAAAAACCAGAAAAACCGCTGGCGATTTACTATTGGCGTATATGGTTTTCGAGAGAAGAAGAAAAATCGGTGGAATCGAGCGTGCGGGTCGCGAGAGGAAGCTGGGTTACGGTCGTGCGGATCTGTTGCTAACGACCAGTCCTTGAACAGACAGTCACCAGTCATGCATGACAACGATAGCAGCAGGACATTTATGTCTTCTTGTAGGCGCTGTTGTGAAAGAAGAAGACTTTGCCGTAGGTACCAATTTCATATCTTGTAATGGTTTAACCGTAGTTATAAAGATGATTGTGTGCATCATAATGATGGTTTCAATCTTCTTTTCGAGAATTTGAACAAGCTACATCATGACGTATTGACGTCAAAATCTTCAAACAAAGATTTTGGAACAGCTACAACATCACATCGAAGTCATCAAACCAACATGTTTCCGGCAACGTATTGCTATTCGGCTTAATCAGGATGCAACAACGGAGCAGGACAGAGCAAACGATCAGCTAATGCAGTGGGTTACGATATGTTAGAAATTCAACTTTGCTGACTGTATATGAACTATTTTGAGAATGACCCGCAAAATCTAACTGACACGTTATAATGCAGAATTGAGACAGAAACAGCATAGTTCAGAGCTGAATTGACACACTAGAATACAGAATTGGCACCACTGACTAACGCACTCTACCACAGAGTACTTACTTCATGAGATGCCCCCTCGGTCGTCACTGAGGGAGGGAGTATTACATAGTTCACACTGCCACTACATGAGTAAAGCAGAACCTAACACATGTATATGATACAGCATTTGTACTACTAAGAATCTGAGATTTTAGTCCCTCAGGCTCTTAGCACATCCTGCAACTAAATGCCATCAACCACCAAAATAACCAAAAATCTTGCAGAAAAGCACGTGCACCGTGGACATTGTCATCGAGACGTGGCGCCAAGCATCAGTTACCATTCTGATTGTCCTCCCGGTCATCCTTGCCGCCGTCCTTCACTTTCTCA
This sequence comes from Aegilops umbellulata, assembly GCA_032464435.1. Taxonomy (NCBI): domain Eukaryota; kingdom Viridiplantae; phylum Streptophyta; class Magnoliopsida; order Poales; family Poaceae; genus Aegilops; species Aegilops umbellulata. Next base: position 10,368,449 of record CP136057.1, read on the forward strand.
CTTGCGATTGTCACGCCACGCCTCGATGTACCAATTATCGCCATATCATCATCCTCCTCCTCATCGTTATCATCCCCATCCTCCTCGTCGCTGTCATTGTCATCCTCCTTCACCCCCAGGTTTGTGATCGCCATCCTCCACTTCGTTGTCATATCCTCATCCTCCCCCTCCACGTAGCTATTGTCTTCATCGTCCTCCTCCACCTTAGGAACACCGTCGTCATCATAGAGCAAATCGATCGTGATCCGGAGCATGACATCAGTTTGTCCGCCTGAAACCTTGGGCACAACACAGAAGTCTTGCGTTGTCAACCCATCAGACAGTGAGGAGCTGTTGATTTCCAACAATGAAACCTGGTAATGGCCTTCGAAGCAAGAGAAACCCACCGAGCACCTGATCGTGCCAATCCAATCCTTATGCCCAGCACAAACTAGTGAGACTGAATGGCCCAGGGACTCGAGCGATGCCACTTCGAGCAGGAAAACACGACCATATCCACCGCGGAGAACAATAGAGCATGGTTGGGCAGGGAGTTCAAATGGCACAAAGTATGTGAATGCCTTCTTTGGCAACATGTGCAGGGTGGTGAGATGGTCTAGGAGCGGCACGGTTGTCCCGGCGAAGCCGCAGCCGGAGACCGGACAGAAACATGGCCCGAGTGGGCATCTACTCTCGTATTCTTCTATGTGCTAATAGGTGATCTTCGCCAAGCATCCATGCTTGCAGGGAACAAAAGTGTTCTGGATGATGCGCTCCACACCATAGCAGCGCCGAGAAGCACGGCGCTCGCTTTCTGGGAGCTTGTCATGGCAGGGCGAGCAGATGAGATCCCCCTTAGGACACTGAAATAAGCAAGAAATACCCAGTGGAACTTAAATTGTGATTTTCGTAATGGTAGTGATATGTAGAACCGCGAAACACATTTACCTGGAAAACCGGGGGCCTGAGGGGCTGGGAGCAGATAGGGCAGTCGAGGGTATCCAACCCCATGGTGACTTTCTGCATCTTGGTGCTTGTTGCGCATGGGATTCACCACCGTCCACCGCCATGTTGACACTCTGCGTCTTGGCGCTGCTCTGTACCTCCCGCCGGACTTCTGCTTGTCCCCCGTTTGATTTACAAATATGTCTTTTCTTAAAAAACAAAAGGCAAACAAATGTGCCAACGCCAATGCGCAATAGTGATGGTTGAATTGATAAAAGAGCCCCGCTATGGTACCCTCTACTAAATGTATAAAAGGCATTATGGACCTTTGTCAAAGTAAGTGCGCGAGGTAGGATTCAAACTCCCGACTTCTTGGTTTACTTCCACCCACTGTAACCAACACAGATAGCTCACTTGCTGTGCCTAGATACTTCTTTTATTCTTTTTGATGGCATCTTCTCAGTCTGTCTCTTTTTGTTTGGCCCTTTTTTTTCGGTTTTCTTTCTTTTATTTTTCTTATTTCTTATTTTTTTATTTGCTTCAATTTATTAATATTTTCTTCAATTTTTTATTTTTTCAAATCTGATAAGTTGCTTTTTTGAATATGTGAACCTTTTTTTCAAATGAATGAATGTTTTTCAATTTCATAAACTATTATCAAATTTGTGAACTTTTTTAGTTAAATTCATGAAACTTTTCGACAATTTCGTGAAATTTGTTGTCAAATTTGTTAACATCTTTTCAAATAGATAAAAAAAATTCAATTTTACGAACTTTTTTGTCACACTCGTGTACTTTTCAAATCGATCCGTTATTTTGAAACTTGTGGACTTGTCTTTAATCTATGAACATTATTTTTTTGAAATTTAAAAACCGGGAACCGTGTAATCAGACCGCCCTATGATAGAGCCAAGCTTTCTGACTCCTTTCGTGTAATCGGACTAGGTGGGGCTCATACCATGGACGACAAAGTGTGCTGCCTATAGGTCCGTACACACTAGTAGGGAAAAGCCTAGCAGTAGCGCGGGTCAAAGGGCTATCAGTAGTGCGGTGAGGCGCTACAGCTAAACGTTAGTTGTAGTGCGCTTTGACACGCACTACTGCTGTACGTACTTAGCGGTAGCGCTTTCCATACCAGCGCTACTGCTAAGTGCCTTATGAGTAGTGTTTTCATGTCCAGCAAGAGCGCTACTACTATATTTTCACATATCTTTTTTTGCTACGTATTTGCTACATTTTTGTACAGGTTTTATACAGTATTCTAATCATATCATAAACATGCAATATGCTCATCATATCATGCACATAATAGTCTCATGATATCATCAAACACAAATCATGTCGTCCCAATGCTGACCTGTAAACCATGTAAAGTAGTTTGGAAAGCGTAGAGCCCTTTGTCTCGGGCCGCGTTGTATATATTGAGGCAAAACCTTGGTTGACAAGTTACAGAGAAGATCAATCGAGAGAGGAGGAGGAGATCGACCAGAACGAGGAGATCGACCAGGAGAGGTCGTTACACGGGATAGAGAGAAGAAGAGATAAATACAAGTTTAAACACCTCTCCTATCCCTATACAATAATTCTAACACTCCCCCTCAATCTAAACCTCAAGCCTTGCTAAGGTTGAGATTGTATTTGAACTCATCCAATCTTCTCTCGGTCAAGGGTTTAGTAAACCCATCTGCAAGTTGATCCCCTGTAGGAATGAACCGTATCTCAAGTAGCTTCCGAGCTACTCTCTCTCTAACAAAATGAAAATCCACCTCAATATGTTACCTTTCGTGCATGGAAGATAAGATTTGCTGAAAGATAAGTTGCACCAATATTGTCACACCATAACCGTGCAGCCTTTGGAGCTTTAATTCCAAGCTCATAGAGTAATGTTTGTATCCACATTACTTCAGTTGTGGCATTTGCTAATGACTTATATTCAGCCTCTGTACTTGACCTTGAGACAGTAGCTTGCTTCCTTGCAATCCACAAAGACAGCAAAACCACCAGTGGATCTTCTATCATCAGCACACCCTGCCCAGTCTGCATCAGAATATGCAGTAACAAGCAAGGAAGAGGACTTGACAATCTGAAGTCCAAGCCCTTGAGAATACTGGAGATACCTTAGGATTCTCTTAACTGTTGTCCAATGAGTAGTTCTAGGAGCATGCAAATATTGACATACCTTGTTTACTGAGTAAGAAATATCTGGACGTGTAAGTGTTAAATATTGCAAAGCACCAACAACACTTCTATAATTTGTTGCATCTTCCGGACGAAGAGCTTCTCCACTATCAACTATAAGTTTTTCTGAGGTGGAAATTGGTGTGCTGACTGGTTTGCAATTCTCCAATCCCACCCTCTTTAGAACATCAGCTGTATATTTTTCTTGTGAGAGAAGTATGCCATCTCTGACTTGCTTTACTTCTATGCCATGAAAATAGTGAAGGTCACCTAGATCCTTGAGAGCAAATTCAAGTTTTAAATCCTTAAGCAAACAAGTTGTGGCCTCTTGACTTGAACTAGCAACAATTATATCATCAACATAAACAAGCACAAAAACAGTGATATTGCCTTTGCTATAGAAGAACAAGGATGTATCTACTTTGGATGGTGTGAACCCAAGATGTTGTAACTGCATGCTCAACCTAGAATATCATGCTCTTGGAGCCTGCTTAAGTCCATATAATGCTTTATCCAACTTACATATATAATGTGGTGTTCTATGATTTTCATAACCTGGTGGTTGCCGCATGAACACTTCTTCCTCAAGAACACCATGAAGAAACGCGTTCTGAACATCTAGCTGTCGTAAGCTCCATCCTCTGGAAATAGCAAGGGATTAAACAAGGCGAATGGTAGTTGCTTTAGCCACGGGACTAAAGGTATCATCATAATCAATTCCAAACCTTTTGCAACCAACCTTACCTTGTACCTGTCTATACTACCATCAGATTTCCTTTTGATCTTGTATACCCACTTACAATCAATTATGTTAGCACCACGTTGCGGTGGTACTAGATGCCAGGTCTGATTATTTATGAGTGCATTATACTCATTATCCATGGCTTCCTTCCAATCCTTACTAGCAAGTGCATCATGCAAATTAATAGGTTCACCAGTAGTGGCAAGAAAAGCACGCTTAGTCGGATTATACTTTATTGTAGCATCACTGTATTGTTTTTCTTTGACGATACCTGACCAAGACCTGGTGTGTCGACGGGGAGGTGAAGGAGCCACAGAAGCAGCTGCTGTCGATTGTGGCACAGGAGATCCAGCGGCTTCGGCGTCATCCACAGAAGATCCAGGTTGGTGGGGCTCCTGATCCGAGAAAGATGCGCGCAGCTCCTCGTCCTGGCGGCGCATCGGATCGGCCAGCGGGTCCCCAGACGACGTGGTAGTCAGGGAGTCGCTCCCCCCCCCCCGCGCCGCACTCGACAGCCGTGTCGGATCGCGCAGGCAAGGATTGGCGTGACGCGCCGGGTTTCGCGCCAGGGCCCGCGCACGCACCTGGTCCGCGGTGGCCCGCCCGGTCGGCTTGGCATGACGTGCCTGGACCCACGCCAGGGCCCGTGCCTGGACCCGCATGGCCCACCTGGTCAGCTTGGGCGCGCCCTGGCCCGCGCCTGGACCCACGTCTGGGCCGCTATCGCTGTTGACTGCCAGGGGCGAATCTGTACGGGATCGTGTGTCGCCCTGCGCTGCATGCTGCCGCGGATCTGCCTGGGATCGCGCGCTGACAGCCGGATCATCCTCAGATACCGCGCCTGGTTTGTCCTGTGTACACATAAAATGACGAGTAGAATATGTACAAGAGCCATTAGATACGCGGTTTTCTGTGGATTTTTGCACATGATCATGATCATTTAATTCACCCCCGTGATCAGGATGTACTGAATAGTCTGGTAGGAGTGCAATTTCTGCACGAAGGAAGGCGCAGGCATTGGGATGAAGTAGTGAAAAGGGGAATAATGTTTCATCAAAGATAACATCACGGGAGATATATATGCGTCCAGTAGATGGTTCAAGGCATTTATATCCTTTATGAAGGTTACTGTACCCAATAAACACACATTGTGTGGAGCGAAACTCTAGTTTATGACGATTGTATGGACGTAGGTTGGGGTAAGACGCACACCCGAAAATTTAGAGAGAGTTGTAGTCTGGCTTTTGATGATACAATCGTTCTAAAGGAGTGGAATTGGCAACGGCCTTACTGGGAAGACGGTTGATAAGATATGTAGCTGTGATAAAGGCCTCATCCCAATACTTGAGAGGCATAGATGCATGAGCTAAAAGGGATAGACCAACTTCAACGATATGACGGTGTTTGCGTTCATCAGAACCGTTTTGCTGATGAGCATGAGGGCAAGACACATAATGAGTAATCCCAATGCTACGGAAGAAGGAGTTGAGTTTTTCATACTCCCCTTCCCAGTCACTTTGGACTGAAATAATTTTCGGATCAAAGTGGCGCTCAACTAGCTTCTGAAACTCATGGAAGATGGAAAAGACTTCATATTTATACTTAAGCAAATAAATCCATGTGAACTTGTTGTAATCATCAATGAAGCTAACATAATATTTTTTTCGACCAAAAGAATCTCGAGCATGACCCCATACATCACTAAATATCAATTGTAATGGGGCATGAGACACACTAGTAGACTTAGGATAGGGAAGCTGATGGCTCTTGGCACATTGACATGCTTCGCAAACAGACTCATTATTTGAACTATGTGACAAAGGAAGTTTGTCTTTATTGACTACTTGCCTAACTATGACTGATGAGGGATGTCCTAATCTTTGATGCCACCGCTCGAAAGAGGGCTTGATGACGGAGTAGACTCGACGATGCTTGTTGCTAAGAGCTCCGGAGGAGATGGGGTAGAGGCCGCCAACGCATCTACCGTGATAGAGGGGTGCCCTCGTTACCCGATCCTTAATGAAAAAATAGCGAGGGTGAGTTTCAAAGAAAACATCATTATCGGTGGCTAAACGAGACACAGAGGCAAGGTTTTTGTTAGCTTGAAGAACATGGAGAACATCCTTAAGAACAAGATCACGTTGAAGAGTAGGGGAATTAAGCGAAACTTGACCAATGTGACAAATATCCATACCTTTGCCGCTGGCTGTGTGGATCTGGTCGTTGCCGTGATACGTCTCGCGTAGGGCAAGTTGCTCTAGCTCATTGGTGACATGATCGGTAGCACCGGAGTCAACGTACCAGACGATGTCCCCGCCTTGCTTGCGCATAGCAGCTGCAACCAGTTTGGAATCAGGGACGAAGTTTTCATCGTACCGATGCCAGCAGTCGATGACCTCATGACCGGCTTTCTTGCAGAGTTGACACCGGGGGTGAGGACGCGAAGAGGAGGTGCGGCGGCCAGTGTTGGAGTTGAAGCCGCCACCCCCCTGGTTGTTGCCGTAGTCACCGTCGTAGTTGTGGCCGTAGCCGCCACCAGAGCGGGCACCATCGCTCGAGGAGGCACCACGGCAGCGTCCGCCACCGCGGTTGGTGCCCTGGTGACCACGGCCATGGCCGTGACCCCGGGAAGCGGAGTATGCAGAAGATTGCCGAAGATCGCCGCCGTGGAGGAGGGTGAGGCGGGCGTCGAAGCTGAGCAGCTGGCTGTGTAGCTCCGGAACCGTGATAGGTTCCACTCGTGCCGCCAGTGCAGAGACGACTGGATTATATTCCATGTCGAGGCTGGCAAGAATTTTGGAGACGATCTCCGGGTCGGAGAGCGCCGAGGCGATGCAAGCAACTTCATCGGTGAGGGTTTTGATCTTGCCGAGATACTCTCCCATGGACATGTTATGTTTTTTAAGGTTGATGAGCTTGATGCGGGTGTTGATCGCCTGCGCCTGGCTCTGGGCAATTAACATGCCGTTGATGGCGCGCCACACCTCGGCCGGCGTTTGGAGCATGGCCACCTGGGACAGAATCTCGCGGAAAAAGGAACCCATCAAGAACCCTTGAAGTTGTTGTTGTTGGGCATACCAGAGGGTGCGGGCAAAGTTGACGACTTGCTCTTCTTTGCCCTCCTTGGTGATGGTGAGGGTGGCCGGTGGTGGCGGGCTCGTGGTGTCAAGGTGATGCTCCATCTGGGCACCCTTGATCTGGGGAAGCACGATGGCTTTCCAGAGGAGGAAGTTCCCCCTCGTCAGCTTCTCTTGTGGTGGCGATCCGAGGAAGGTGTTGGTGGTTGTGGATGAGGAGGCAAAGGTGGAGGCAGAGGAGGTGGTGGTGATCGCGCCCATGGTGTTGGGTGACATGGAGGCGGAGGTGGTGGACATGGCTCGGTCGCGAAGGTAGCTAGATGCGATCTCTCTTGATCTGATGAGGAAGAGGCTCTGTTACCATGTAAAGTAGTTTGGGAAGCGTAGAACCCTTTGTCTCGGGCCGCGTTGTATATATTGAGGCAAAGCCTTGGTTGACAAGTTACAGAGAAGATCAATTGAGAGAGGAGGAGGAGATCGACCAGAACGAGGAGATCGACCAGGAGAGGTCGTTACACGGGATAGAGAGAAGAAGAGATAAATACAAGTTTAAACACCTGTCCTATCCCTATACAATAATTCTAACAAACCAGACATGCATCCATCCGTGGTCAGGGGACCAGTCTGCAGACACGGATTCGAGAGGCGGCCATCCAATGCTATTCACATACATTTCAAAGCAAGTTTAAACAAACCGAATGATTTTCATAAAAATCTGACAAAACATTTATATTTCGGGTATATTTTAACTAAACTATACCGGTCTTGGGTAAAACTAGTCTACAGCCGGACGCGGCAGATCTCCACTCCCACGACATCTTCCATATGTCTAGCAGCCCGCTCAATGTGAAGGAAATATGCCCTAGAGGCAACAATAAAGTTATTATTTATTTTCTTATTTCATGATAAATGTTTATTATTCATGCTAAAATTGTATTAACCGGAAACATAATACATGTGTGAATACATAAACAAACAGAGTGTCACTAGTGTGCCTCTACTTGACTAGCTCATTAATCAAAGATGGTTATGTTTCCTAACCATAGACAAAGAGTTGTTATTTGATTAATGGAATCACATCATTAGGTGAATGATCTTATTAGCTTGACCCATTCCGTTAGCTTAGCACTTGATCGTTTAGTTTGTTGCTATTGCTTTCTTCATGACTTATACATGTTCCTATGACTATGAGATTATGCAACTACCGTTTGCCGGAGGAACACTTTGTGTGCTACCAAACATCACAACGTAACTGGGTGATTATAAAGGTGCTCTACAGGTGTCTCCAAAGGTACATGTTGGGTTGGCGTATTTTGAGATTAGGATTTGTCACTCCGATTGTCGGAGAGGTATCTCTGGGCCCTCTCGGTAATGCACATCACTTAAGCCTTGCAAGCATTGCAACTAATGAGTTAGTTGCGAGATGATGTATTACAGAACGAGTAAAGAGACTTGCTGGTAACGAGATTGAACTAGGTATTGAGATACCGACGATCGAATCTCGGGCAAGTAACATACCGATGACAAAGGGAACAACGTATGTTGTTATGCGGTCTGACCGATAAAGATCTTCGTAGAATATGTAGGAGCCAATATGAGCATCCAGGTTCCGCTATTGGTTATTGACCGGAGACATGTCTCGGTCATGTCTACATTGTTCTCGAATCGTAGGGTCCGCACGCTTAACGTTACGATGACAGTTATGTTATGAGTTTATGAGTTTTGATGTACCGAAGGAGTTCGGAGTCCCGGATGAGATCGGGGACATGACGAGGAGTCTCTAAATAGTCGAGACATAAAAATCGATATATTGGACGACTATATTCGGACATCGAAAAGGTTCTGAGTGGTTCGGGTATTTTTCGGAGTACCGGGGAGTTACGGGAATATGGGGGAGAAGTATTGGGCCTTATTGGGCCATACGGGAAAGAGAGAGGGGCTGCCTAGGGCAGGCCGCGCGCCCCCCAAGGCCTAGTCCGAATTGGACTAGGGGGAGGGGCTGCACCCCCTCCTTCCTTCCCTTCTCCTTTCCCCTTCCTTGTCTCCTACTCCTACTACATGGAAGGACTCCTAGTTGGACTAGGAAAGGGGGAATCCTACTCCCGATGGGAGTAGGACTCCCTAGGGCGCGCCATAGAGAGGGCCGGCCCTCCCCTCCTCCACTCCTTTATATACGGGGGAAGGGGGCACCCCATAGACACACAAGTTGATCTTCGTGATCGTTCCTTAGCCGTGTGCGGTGCCCCCCTCCACGATATTACACCTCGATCATATTGTAGCGGTGCTTAGGCGAAGCCCTGCGACGGTTGAACATCAAGATCGTCACCACGCCGTCGTGCTGACGGAACTCCTCCCCGAAGCTTTGCTGGATCGGAGCCCGGGAGCGTCATCGAGCTGAACGTGTGCCAAGAACTCGGAGGTGCCGGAGTAACGGTGCTTGGATTGGTTGGACCGGGAAGACGTACGACTACTTCCTCTATGTTGCGTCAATGCTTCCGCTTCGGTCTACGAGGGTACGTAGACAACATTCTCCCCTCTTGTTGCTATGCATCACCATGATCTTGCGTGCGCGTAGGAATTTTTTTGAAATTACTACATTCCCCAACAGTGGCAGCCGAGCCTAGGTTTTATGGTTTGATGTTATTTGCACGAGTAGAACACAAGTGAGTTGTGGGCGATATAAGTCATACTTCTTACCAGCATGTCATACTTTGGTTCGGCGGTATTGTTGGATGAAGCGGGCCGAACCGACATTACGCGTATGCTTACGCGAGACTGGTTCTACCGACGTGCTTTGCACAAAGGTGCCTGGCGGGTGTCAGTTTCTCCAACTTTCGTTGAACCGAGTGTGGCTACACCCGGTCCTTGCGAAGGTTAAAACAGCACCAACTTGACAAACTATCGTTGTGGTTTTGATGCGTAGGTAAGAACGGTTCTTGCTAAGCCCGTAGCAGCCACGTAAAACTTGCAACAACAAAGTAGAGGACGTCTAACTTGTTTTTGCAGGGCATGTTGTGATGTGATATGGTCAGGACGTGATGAGATATAAGTTGTTATATGAGATGATCATGTTTTGTTGAAGTTATCGGCAACTGGCTAAAGCCTTATGGTTGTCTCTCTATTGCATAAGATGCAAGCGCCAAATAATTGCTTTACTTTATCGCTATGCGATAGCAATAGTTGCAAGATCAATAGTTGGTGAGACAACCTTGTGACGACACATTGATATAGATCAAGATGATGGAGATCATGGTGTCGTGCCGGTGACGATAGAGATCGTGAAAGTACTTTGGAGATGGAGATCAAAGGCGCAAGATAATGATGGCCATATCATGTCACATATATTGATTACATGTGATGTTTATCTTTTATGCATCTTATCTTGGTTTGATTGACGGTAGCATTATAAGATGATCCCTTACTAAATTATCATAGTAAAGTGTTCTCCCTGAGTATGCATCGTTGCGAAAGTTCTTCGTGCTGAGACACCACGTGATGACCGGTTGTGATAGGCTCTACGATCAAATACAACGGGTGCAAAACAGTTGCACACGCGGAATACTCAGGTTTAACTTGACGAGCCTAGCATATAACAGATATGGCCTCGGAACACGGAGACCGAAAGGTCGAGCATGAATCATATAGTAGATATGATCAACATAATGATGTTCACCATTGAAACTACTCCATCTCACGTGATGATCGGACATGGTTTAGTTGATATGGATCACGTGATCACTTAGAGGATTAGAGGGATGTCTTTCTAAGTGGGAGTTCTTAAGTAATATGATTAATTGAACTTTAATTTATCATGAACTTAGTCTTGGTAGTATTAGCATATCTACGTTGTAGATCAATAGCTCGCATTGTTGCTCTCATATGTTTATTTTGATATGTTCCTAGAGAAAATTGTGTTGAAAGATGTTAGTAGCAATGATGCGGATTGGATCCGTGATCTGAGGTTTATCCTCATTGCTGCACAGAAGAACTATGTCCTTGATGCACCGCTAGGTGACAGACCTATTGCAGGAGCAGATGAAGACGTTATGAATGTTTGGCTAGCTCAATATGATGACTACTTGATAGTTTAAGTGCACCATGCTTAACAGCTTAGAATCGGGACTTCAAAGACGTTTTGAACGTCATGGAGCATATGAGATGTTCCAGGAGTTGAAGTTAATATTTCAAGCAAATACCCGAGTTGAGAGATATGAAGACTCCAACAAGTTCTATAGCTAAATGATGGAGGAGAATCGCTCAACTAGTGAGCATGTGCTCAGATTGTCTGGCTACTACAATCGCTTGAATCAAGTGGGAGTTAATCTTCCAGATAAGATAGTGATTGACAGTATTCTCTAGTCACCATCACCAAGTTAGTAGAACTTCGTGATGAACTATGATATGCAAGGGATAACTGAAACGATTCCCAAACTCTTCGTAATGCAGAAATTGACGAAGGTAGAAATCGAGAAAAACATCAAGTGTTGATGGTTGACAAGATCACTAGTTTCAAGAAAACGGCAAAGGAAAGAAGGGGAACTTCAAGAAGAACGGCAAGCAAGTTGTTGCTCAAGTGAAGAAACCCAAGTCTGGTCCTAAGCCTGAGACTTAGTGCTTCTACTGCAAAGGGATTGATCACTGGAACCGGAACTACCCCAAGTATTTGGTGGATAAGAAAGGATGGCAAAGTAAACAAAGGTATATTTGATTTACATGTTATTGATGTGTACTTTACTAGTGTTTATAGCAACCCCTTGGTATTTGGTACTGGTTCAGTTGATAAGAGTAGTAACTCGAAACAGGAGCTGCAGAATAAACAGAGACTAGTTGAGGGTGAAGTGACAATGTGTGTTGGAAGTGGTTCCAAGATTGATATGATCATCATCGTACACTCCCTATACTTTCGGGATTAGTGTTGAACCTAAGTAAGTGTTATTTGGTGTTTACGTTGAGCATAAATATGATTTGATCATGTTTATTGCAATACGATTATTCATTTAAGTTAGAGAACAATTGTTGTTCTGTTTACATGAATAGAACCTTTTATGGTCATACACACCAACGAAAATGGTTTGTTGGATCTTGATCGTAGTGATACACATATTCATAATATTGAAGCCAAAAAGATGCAAAGTTAATAATGATAGTGCAACTAATTTGTGGCACTGCAGTTTAGGTCATATTGGTGTAAAGCGCATGAAGAAACTCCATGCTGATGGGATTTTGGAATCACTTGATTATGAATCACTTGATGCTTGCGAACCATGCCTTATGGGCAAGATGACTAAAGACTCCGTTCTCCGGAACAATAGAGCGAGCAAGTGACTTATTGGAAATAATACATACTGATGTATGCGATCCGATGAGTGTTAAGGCTCGCGGAAAGTATCATTATTTTCTGACCTTCACAGATGATTTGAGAAGATATGGGTATATCTACTTGATGAAACATAAGTCTGAAACGTTTGAAAAGTTCAAAGAATTTCAGAGTGAAGTGGAGAATCATCGTAACAAGAAAATAAAAGTTTCTACGATATGATCGCAGAGGTAAAATATTTGAGTTACGAGTTTTGCCTTCAGTTAAAACAATGTGAAATAGTTTCACTACTCACGCCACCCAGAACACCACAGTGTAATGGTGTGTCCGAACGTCATAACCGTACTTTATTAGATATAGTGCGATCTATGATGTCTCTTACCGATCTACCACTATCGTTTTGGGGTTATGCATTAAAGACAGCTGCATTCACGTTAAAAAAGGGAACCATCTAAGTTCGTTGAGATGACACAATCTGAACTGTGGTTTGGCAAGAAACCAAAGTTGTCGTTTCTTAAAGTTTCGGGTAGTGATGCTTATATGAAAAAGTTTCATCCTGATAAGCTCGAACCCAAATCGGAGAAATGCATCTTCATAGGATACCCAAAGGAGACTGTTGGGTACACCTTCTATCACAGATCCGAAGGCAAGACATTCGTTGCTAGGAATGGATCCTTTCTAGAGAAGGAGTTTCTCTCGAAATAAGTGAGTGAGAGGAAAGTAGAACTTGATGAGGTAATTGTACCTTCTCCCTTATTGGAAAGTAGTTCATCACAGAAATCTGTTCCTGTGACTACTACACCAATTAGTGAGGAAGCTAAAGATGATGATCATGAAACTTCAGATCAAGTTACTACCGAATCTCGTAGGTAAACCAGAGTGAGATCCGCACCAGAGTGGTACGGTAATCCTGTTCTGGAAGTCATGTTACTAGACCATGACGAACTTGCGAACTATGAGGAAGCGATGATGAGCCCAGATTCCGCGAAATGGTTTGAGGCCATGAAATCTGAGATATGATCCATGTATGAGAACAAAGTTTGGACTTTGGTTGACTTGCCCGATGATCGGCAAGCAATTAAGAATAAATGGATCGTCAAGAGGTTGACTTGCCCGATGATCTACAAAGGTTTTCGACAAGTTCAAGGTGTTGAATGTGATGAGAGTTTCTCACTCGTATCTACGCTTAAGCCTGTCCGAATCATGTTAGCAATTGCCGCATTTTATGAAATCCGGCAAATGGATAAACAAAACAGCACTCCTTAATGGATTTATTAAAGAAGAGTTGTATACGATGCAACTAGAAGGTTTTGTCGATCCTAAAGGTGTTAACAAAATATGCAAGCTCCAGCGATCCATCTATGGACTGGTGCAAGCATCTCGGAGTTGGAATATACGCTTTGATAAGTTGATCAAAGCATATAGTTTTATACAGACTTGCGGTGAAGCCTGTATTTACAAGAAAGTGAGTGGGAGCACTACAGCATTTCTGATAAATATATGTAAATGACATATTGTTGATCGAAAATAATGTAGAATTATTCTGCAAAGCATAAAGGAGTATTTGAAAGGATTTTTTCGAAGAAGAACCTCGGTGAAGCTGCTTACATATTAAGCATCAAGATCTATAGAGATAGATCAAGACGCTTGATAAGTTTTCAATGAGTACATACCTTGACAAGACTTTGAAGTAGTTCAAAATGGAACAGTCAAAGAAAGAGTTCTTGCCTGTGTTACAAGGTGTGAAATTGAGTAAGACTCAAAACCCGACCACGGCAGAAGAAAGAAAGAGAATGAAAGTCATTCCTTATGCCTTGGCCATAGGTTCTATAAAGTATGTCATGCTGTGTACCAGATCTGTTGTATACCCTACACTGTGTTTAACAAGGGAGTACAATAGTGATCTAGGAGTAGATCACTGGACAACGGTCAAAATTATCCTTAGTGGAATAAGGATATGTTTCTCGATTATGGAGGTGACAAAAGGTTCGTCGTAAAGGGTTACGTCGATGCAAGTTTTGACACTAATCTAGATGACTCTAAGTCTCGGTCTAGATACATATTGAAAGTGGGAGCAATTAGCTAGAGTAGCTCCGTGCAGAGCATTGTTGACATAGAAATTTGCAAAATACATACGGATCTGAATGTGGCAGACCCGTTGACAAAACTTCTCTCACAAACAAAACATGATCACACCTTAGTACTCTTTGGGTGTTAATCACGTAGCGATGTGAACTAGATTATTGACTCTAGTAAACCCTTTGGGTGTTGGTCACATGATGATGTGAACTATGGGTGTTAATCACATGGTGATGTGAACTATTGGTGTTAAATCACATGGCGATGTGAACTAGATTATTGACTCTAATGCAAGTGGGAGACTGAAGGAAATATGCCCTAGAGGCAACAATAAAGTTATTATTTATTTTCTTATTTCATGATAAATGTTTATTATTCATGCTAGAATTGTATTAACCGGAAACATAATACATGTGTGAATACATAAACAAACAGAGTGTCACTAGTGTGCCTCTACTTGACTAGCTCATTAATCAAAGATGGTTATGTTTTCTAACCATAGACAAAGAGTTGTTATTTGATTAATGGGATCACATCATTAGGTGAATGATCTTATTAACTTGACCCATTCCGTTAGCTTAGCACTTGATCGTTTAGTTTGTTGCTATTGCTTTCTTCTTGACTTATACATGTTCCTATGACTATGAGATTATGCAACTACCGTTTGCCGGAGGAACACTTTGTGTGCTACCAAACGTCACAACATAACTGGGTGATTATAAAGGTGCTCTACAGGTGTCTCCAAAGGTACATGTTGGGTTGGCGTATTTCGAGATTAGGATTTGTCACTCCGATTGTCGGAGAGGTATCTCTGGGCCCTCTCGGTAATGCACATCACTTAAGCCTTGCAAGCATTGCAACTAATGAGTTAGTTGCGAGATGATGTATTACAGAACGAGTAAAGAGACTTGCTGGTAACGAGATTGAACTAGGTATTGAGATACCGATGATCGAATCTCGGGCAAGTAACATACCGATGACAAAGGGAACAACGTATGTTGTTATGCGGTCTGACCGATAAAGATCTTCATAGAATATGTAGGAGCCAATATGAGCATCCAGGTTCCGCTATTGGTTATTGACCGGAGACATGTCTCGGTCATGTCTACATTGTTCTCGAACCGTAGGGTCCGCACGCTTAACGTTACGATGACAGTTATGTTATGAGTTTATGAGTTTTGATGTACCGAAGGAGTTCGGAGTCCCGGATGAGATCGGGGACATGACGAGGAGTCTCTAAATAGTCGAGACATAAAGATCGATATATTGGACGACTATATTCGGACATCGAAAAGGTTCTGAGTGGTTCGGGTATTTTTCGGAGTACCGGGGAGTTACGGGAATACGGGGGAGAAGTATTGGGCCTTATTGGGCCATACGGGAAAGAGAGAGGGGCTGCCTAGGGCAGGCCGCGCCCCCCCCCAAGGCCTAGTCCGAATTGGACTAGGGGGAGGGGTTGCGCTCCCTCCTTCCTTCCCTTCTCCTTTCCCCTTCCTTGTCTCCTACTCCTACTATATGGAAGGACTCCTAGTTGGACTAGGAAAGGGGGAATCCTACTCCCGATGGGAGTAGGACTCCCTAGGGCGCGCCATAGAGAGGGCCGGCCCTCCCCTCCTCCACTCCTTTATATACGGGGGCAGGGGGCACCCCATAGACACACAAGTTGATCTTCATGATCGTTCCTTAGCCGTGTGCGGTGCCCCCCTCCATGATATTACACCTCGATCATATTGTAGCGGTGCTTAGGCAAAGCCCTGCGACGGTTGAACATCAAGATCGTCACCACGCCATCGTGCTGACGGAACTCCTCCCCGAAGCTTTGCTGGATCGGAGCCCGGGGAGCGTCATCGAGCTGAACGTGTGCCAAGAACTCGGTGGTGCCGGAGTAACGGTGCTTGGATTGGTTGGACCGGGAAGACGTACGACTACTTCCTCTACGTTGCGTCAATGCTTCCGCTTCGGTCTACGAGGGTACGTAGACAACATTCTCCCCTCTTGTTGCTATGCATCACCATGATCTTGCGTGTGCGTAGGAAATTTTTTGAAATTACTACATTCCCCAACAGTGGCATCCGAGCCTAGGTTTTATGGTTTGATGTTATTTGCACGAGTAGAACACAAGTGAGTTGTGGGCGATATAAGTCATACTGCTTACCAGCATGTCATGCTTTGGTTTGGCGGTATTGTTGGATGAAGCGGCCCGGACTGACATTACGCGTATGCTTACGCGAGACTGGTTCTACCGACGTGCTTTGCACACAGGTGCCTGGCGGGTGTCAGTTTCTCCAACTTTAGTTGAGCCGAGTGTGGCTACACCCGGTCCTTGCGAAGGTTAAAACAGCACCAACTTGACAAACTATCGTTGTGGTTTTGATGCGTAGGTAAGAACGGTTCTTGCTAAGCCCGTAGCAGCCACGTAAAACTTGCAACAACAAAGTAGAGGACCTCTAACTTGTTTTTGCAGGGCATGTTGTGATGTGATATGGTCAGGACGTGATGAGATATAAGTTGTTATATGAGATGATCATGTTTTGTTGAAGTTATCGGCAACTGGCTAAAGCCTTATGGTTGTCTCTCTATTGCATAAGATGCAAGCGCCAAATAATTGCTTTACTTTATCGCTATGCGATAGCAATAGTTGCAAGAGCAATAGTTGGTGAGACAACCTTGTGACGACACATTGATATAGATCAAGATGATGGAGATCATGGTGTCGTGCCGGTGACGATAGAGATCGTGAAAGTACTTTGGAGATGGAGATCAAAGGCGCAAGATAATGATGGCCATATCATGTCACATATATTGATTACATGTGATGTTTATCTTTTATGCATCTTATCTTGGTTTGATTGACGGTAGCATTATAAGATGATCCCTTACTAAATTATCATAGTAAAGTGTTCTCCCTGAGTATGCATCGTTGCGAAAGTTCTTCGTGCTGAGACACCACGTGATGACCGGTTGTGATAGGCTCTACGATCAAATACAACGGGTGCAAAACAGTTGCACACGCGGAATACTCAGGTTTAACTTGACGAGCCTAGCATATAACAGATATGGCCTCGGAACACGGAGACCGAAAGGTCGAGCATGAATCATATAGTAGATATGATCAACATAATGATGTTCACCATTGAAACTACTCCATCTCACGTGATGATCGGACATGGTTTAGTTGATATGGATCACGTGATCACTTAGAGGATTAGAGGGATGTCTTTCTAAGTGGGAGTTCTTAAGTAATATGATTAATTGAACTTTAATTTATCATGAACTTAGTCTTGGTAGTATTAGCATATCTACGTTGTAGATCAATAGCTCGCATTGTTGCTCTCATATGTTTATTTTGATATGTTCCTAGAGAAAATTGTGTTGAAAGATGTTAGTAGCAATGATGCGGATTGGATCCGTGATCTGAGGTTTATCCTCATTGCTGCACAGAAGAATTATGTCCTTGATGCACCGCTAGGTGACAGACCTATTGCAGGAGCAGATGAAGACGTTATGAATGTTTGGCTAGCTCAATATGATGACTACTTGATAGTTTAAGTGCACCATGCTTAACAGCTTAGAATCGGGACTTCAAAGACGTTTTGAACGTCATGGAGCATATGAGATGTTCCAGGAGTTGAAGTTAATATTTCAAGCAAATACCCGAGTTGAGAGATATGAAGACTCCAACAAGTTCTATAGCTAAAAGATGGAGGAGAATCGCTCAACTAGTGAGCATGTGCTCAGATTGTCTGGCTACTACAATCGCTTGAATCAAGTGGGAGTTAATCTTCCAGATAAGATAGTGATTGACAGTATTCTCTAGTCACCATCACCAAGTTAGTAGAACTTCGTGATGAACTATGATATGCAAGGGATAACTGAAACGATTCCCAAACTCTTCGTAATGCAGAAATTGACGAAGGTAGAAATCGAGAAAAACATCAAGTGTTGATGGTTGACAAGATCACTAGTTTCAAGAAAACGGCAAAGGAAAGAAGGGGAACTTCAAGAAGAACGGCAAGCAAGTTGTTGCTCAAGTGAAGAAACCCAAGTCTGGTCCTAAGCCTGAGACTTAGTGCTTCTACTGCAAAGGGATTGATCACTGGAACCGGAACTACCCCAAGTATTTGGTGGATAAGAAAGGATGGCAAAGTAAACAAAGGTATATTTGATTTACATGTTATTGATGTGTACTTTACTAGTGTTTATAGCAACCCCTTGGTATTTGGTACTGGTTCAGTTGATAAGAGTAGTAACTCGAAACAGAAGCTGCAGAATAAACAGAGACTAGTTGAGGGTGAAGTGACAATGTGTGTTGGAAGTGGTTCCAAGATTGATATGATCATCATCGTACACTCCCTATACTTTCGGGATTAGTGTTGAACCTAAGTAAGTGTTATTTGGTGTTTACGTTGAGCATAAATATGATTTGATCATGTTTATTGCAATACGATTATTCATTTAAGTTAGAGAACAATTGTTGTTCTGTTTACATGAATAGAACCTTTTATGGTCATACACACCAACGAAAATGGTTTGTTGGATCTTGATCGTAGTGATACACATATTCATAATATTGAAGCCAAAAAGATGCAAAGTTAATAATGATAGTGCAACTAATTTGTGGCACTGCAGTTTAGGTCATATTGGTGTAAAGCGCATGAAGAAACTCCATGCTGATGGGATTTTGGAATCACTTGATTATGAATCACTTGATGCTTGCGAACCATGCCTTATGGGCAAGATGACTAAAGACTCCGTTCTCCGGAACAATAGAGCGAGCAAGTGACTTATTGGAAATAATACATACTGATGTATGCGATCCGATGAGTGTTAAGGCTCGCGGAAAGTATCATTATTTTCTGACCTTCACAGATGATTTGAGCAGATATGGGTATATCTACTTGATGAAACATAAGTCTGAAACGTTTGAAAAGTTCAAAGAATTTCAGAGTGAAGTGGAGAATCATCGTAACAAGAAAATAAAAGTTTCTACGATATGATCGCAGAGGTAAAATATTTGAGTTACGAGTTTTGCCTTCAGTTAAAACAATGTGAAATAGTTTCACTACTCACGCCACCCAGAACACCACAGTGTAATGGTGTGTCCGAACGTCATAACCGTACTTTATTAGATATAGTGCGATCTATGATGTCTCTTACCGATCTACCACTATCGTTTTGGGGTTATGCATTAAAGACAGCTGCATTCACGTTAAAAAAGGGAACCATCTAAGTTCGTTGAGATGACACAATCTGAACTGTGGTTTGGCAAGAAATCAAAGTTGTCGTTTCTTAAAGTTTCGGGTAGTGATGCTTATATGAAAAAGTTTCATCCTGATAAGATCGAACCCAAATCGGAGAAATGCATCTTCATAGGATACCCAAAGGAGACTGTTGGGTACACCTTCTATCACAGATCCGAAGGCAAGACATTCGTTGCTAGGAATGGATCCTTTCTAGAGAAGGAGTTTCTCTCGAAATAAGTGAGTGAGAGGAAAGTAGAACTTGATGAGGTAACTGTACCTTCTCCCTTATTGGAAAGTAGTTCATCACATAAATCTGTTCCTGTGACTACTACACCAATTAGTGAGGAAGCTAAAGATGATGATCATGAAACTTCAGATCAAGTTACTACCGAATCTCGTAGGTAAACCAGAGTGAGATCCGCACCAGAGCGGTACGGTAATCCTGTACTGGAAGTCATGTTACTAGACCATGACGAACTTGCGAACTATGAGGAAGCGATGATGAGCCCAGATTCCGCGAAATGGTTTGAGGCCATGAAATCTTAGATATGATCCATGTATGAGAACAAAGTTTGGACTTTGATTGACTTGCCCGATGATCGGCAAGCAATTAAGAATAAATGGATCGTCAAGAGGTTGACTTGCCCGATGATCTACAAAGGTTTTCGACAAGTTCAAGGTGTTGAATGTGATGAGAGTTTCTCACTCGTATCTATGCTTAAGCCTGTCCGAATCATGTTAGCAATTGCCGCATTTTATGAAATCCGGCAAATGGATAAGCAAAACAGCATTCCTTAATGGATTTATTAAAGAAGAGTTGTATACGATGCAACTAGAAGGTTTTGTCGATCCTAAAGGTGTTAACAAAATATGCAAGCTCCAGCGATCCATCTATGGACTGGTGCAAGCATCTCGGAGTTGGAATATACGCTTTGATAAGTTGATCAAAGCATGTAGTTTTATACAGACTTGCGGTGAAGCCTGTATTTACAAGAAAGTGAGTGGGAGCACTACAGCATTTCTGATAAATATATGTAAATGACATATTGTTGATCGGAAATAATGTAGAATTATTCTGCGAAGCATAAAGGAGTATTTGAAAGGATTTTTTCGAAGAAGAACCTCGGTGAAGCTGCTTACATATTAAGCATCAAGATCTATAGAGATAGATCAAGACGCTTGATAAGTTTTCAATGAGTACATACCTTGACAAGACTTTGAAGTAGTTCAAAATGGAACAGTCAAAGAAAGAGTTCTTGCCTGTGTTACAAGGTGTGAAATTGAGTAAGACTCAAAACCCAACCACGGCAGAAGAAAGAAAGAGAATGAAAGTCATTCCTTATGCCTTGGCCATAGGTTCTATAAAGTATGCCATGCTGTGTACCAGATCTATTGTATACCCTACACTGTGTTTAGCAAGGGAGTACAATAGTGATCTAGGAGTAGATCACTGGACAACGGTCAAAATTATCCTTAGTGGAATAAGGATATGTTTCTTGATTATGGAGGTGACAAAAGGTTCGTCGTAAAAGGTTACCTCGATGCAAGTTTTGACACTAATCTAGATGACTCTAGGTCTTGGTCTAGATACATATTGAAAGTGGGAGCAATTAGCTAGAGTAGCTCCGTGCAGAGCATTGTTGACATAGAAATTTGCAAAATACATACGGATCTGAATGTGGCAGACCCTTTGACTAAACTTCTCTCACAAACAAAACATGATCACACCTTAGTACTCTTTGGGTGTTAATCACGTAGCGATGTGAACTAGATTATTGACTCTAGTAAACCCTTTGGGTGTTGGTCACATGATGATGTGAACTATGGGTGTTAATCACATGGTGATGTGAACTATGGGTGTTAAATCACATGGCGATGTGAACTAGATTATTGACTCTAATGCAAGTGGGAGACTGAAGGAAATATGCCCTAGAGGCAATAATAAAGTTATTATTTATTTCCTTATTTCATGATAAATGTTTATTATTCATGCTAGAATTATATTAACCGGAAACATAATACATGTGTGAATACATAAACAAACAGAGTGTCACTAGTGTGCCTCTACTTGACTAGCTAATTAATCAAAGATGGTTATGTTTTCTAACCATAGACAAAGAGTTGTTATTTGATTAATGGGATCACATCATTAGGTGAATGATCTGATTGACTTGACCCATTCCGTTAGCTTAGCACTTGATCGTTTAGTTTGTTGCTATTGCTTTCTTCTTGACTTATACATGTTCCTATGAGTATGAGATTATGCAACTACCGTTTGCCGGAGGAACACTTTGTGTGCTACCAAACGTCACAACGTAACTGGGTGGTTATAAAGGTGCTCTACAGGTGTCTCCAAAGGTACATGTTGGGTTGGCGTATTTCGAGATTAGGATTTGTCACTCCGATTGTCGGAGAGGTATCTCTGGGCCCTCTCGGTAATGCACATCACTTAAGCCTTGCAAGCATTGCAACTAATGAGTTAGTTGCGAGATGATGTATTACAGAACGAGTAAAGAGACTTGCCGGTAACGAGATTGAACTAGGTATTGAGATACCGACGATCGAATCTCGGGCAAGTAACATACCGATAACAAAGGGAACAACGTATGTTGTTATGCGGTCTGACCGATAAAGATCTTCGTAGAATATGTAGGATCCAATATGAGCATCCAGGTTCCGCTATTGGTTATTGACCGGAGACATGTCTCGGTCATGTCTACATTGTTCTCGAATCGTAGGGTCCGCACGCTTAACGTTACGATGACAGTTATGTTATGAGTTTATGAGTTTTGATGTACCGAAGGAGTTCGGAGTCCCGGATGAGATCGGGGACATGACGAGGAGTCTCGAAATAGTCGAGACGTAAAGATCGATATATTGGACGACTATATTCGGACATCGGAAAGGTTCTGTGTGGTTCGGGTATTTTTCGGAGTACCGGGGAGTTACGGGAATACGGGGGAGAAGTATTGGGCCTTATTGGGCCATACGGGAAAGAGAGAGGGGCTGCCTAGGGCAGGCTGCGCGCACCCCAAGGCCTAGTCCGAATTGGACTAGGGGGAGGGGCTGCGCCCCCTACTTCCTTCCCTTCTCCTTTCCCCTTCCTTGTCTCCTACTCCTACTACATGGAAGGACTCCTAGTTGGACTAGGAAAGGGGGAATCCTACTCCCGGTGGGAGTAGGACTCCCTAGGGCGCGCCATAGAGAGGGTCGGCCCTCCCCTCCTCCACTCCTTTATATACGGGGGCAGGGGGCACGCCATAGACACACAAGTTGATCTTCGTGATCGTTCCTTAGCCGTGTGCGGTGCCCCCCTCCACGATATTACACCTCGATCATATTGTAGCGGTGCTTAGGCGAAGCCCTGCGACGGTTGAACATCAAGATCGTCACCACGCCGTCGTGCTGACGGAACTCCTCCCCGAAGCTTTGCTGGATCGGAGCCCGGGGAGCGTCATCGAGCTGAACGTGTGCCAAGAACTCGGAGGTGCCGGAGTAACGGTGCTTGGATCGGCTGGACCGGGAAGACGTACGAATACTTCCTCTACGTTCCGTCAACGCTTCCGCTTCGGTCTACGAGGGTACGTAGACAACACTCTCCCCTCTCGTTGCTATGCATCACCATGATCTTGCATGTGCGTAGGAAATTTTTTGAAATTACTACGTTCCCCAACACATTGGACTGCCCGGAACCCTGGAGGGATATGCTTTAGCGAGATAGGAATAATAGCTTCCTTCCGCTTCCGTGAAGCACGAATGAGGGTTGGTTTTGGGCTGGGGAAGATGGTCGCCGTGGTCTATGCCCCACTCATCGGACAACACACCGGCTGTGTAGCCCAGCAAAGTGGTGGCAGCGGCCTTCGTGGGACCCAAGGGCGGCGGCCTACCATGATCTACTTTTCCTTGCAATTCGCGGTGGCCGCAGCCCGGCCTCCGCCGACATGGCTTCTTTCCCCACATGCTTGACGCGTTTCCGCCATTGCTCATCGGATTTGCCGGGAGATGACGTTGTCCAGCCTGGAAGAGCGAGGAGGGGGTGGCGATGGCGATGGTGGTGGCGCTGGATCCGGAGGGTTTGCTGGCAAGCCAACCTGTATCAGCCTGGGACGCCAGGCAACCCAGGCAGCTGCAAAGCCGGCCAAAGTTTCCTCTGGTCCCCAACCTATACCACCAAACCTCTGACTGTTTCGGATCCGACACCGAGACGAACAGAGATCAGCAGAGATGCAAGTGCCATGGGGCTCAACCCACCAGGAAGGAGGATCAAGAAGGACAGCCACCGTAGATCTCCAAGCGCCGGATCCAACGATCCAACGAGGCCAGCGGCGTAGACCACCACCCAGCGCCGGCCGACAACATCCAAGCGCCAGATCTAGATGGATCCGTCCTGAACATGGCGGCGCCCGCGACCACCCGATCTGAAGACCACGCAGCCACCACCTCGCCGTGGAGTCGCATCCAAGCCGCAGCTGCCGCGCCGCGTCACCAGCGCCGCAACGCGCCGCCGCCAAGATGCCCGCCTGCCGCGCCGCCAGACCCCACGCTCGTCCCGCGCCACCCAAGACGCTCCAAGGGGGAGAGATGCCCCGCCGTCGCCCAGCCAGCCAAGCATTGCCCGGCGACGATGCGGACGACGGCGAGGAGAGGTGGAGGCGGAGGAGGGACGAGGGGGACGGCGGCTAGGGTTCCCCCTGGGTCGCCGGCGGGGGCGACACGAGGGGGACGAGGGTAAAGTTTCCGGCAAATATATACATGTGATTATTTGGTAAAGTTGAACACTCATAGTCAAGCTAAAAATATCGGCTACCCTCCCGATGCAGCAAATTGTTATAGCACTCTTGATTTTGTTAGTTGCATTACTTTTTTGGCTAGCATTTAATCAGACAAAATCAGTGGCTATTGTAAACAAAAGGGTTGCCCATTTTGGATTATCTTCTTTACACAATAGAAAATAACAGCAAACATTGCACCATGCGGCGGCATGTTGCAAAGCATTTCTGCCAAGTTAGTTATCTTGCGCCAAGATGCTCAAAATCAGATTGTTTATCTATTACGTAACAATTTCAGATGGGAAATTCATCTAGCACCGGAGCGACCCCCTGATGTTGTGGCCACTTGGTGCTCTTTTTTCTGCCTTTTTTTATATTTTATTTGAGCTTTGCTTGTGTTGATGCCTCAGCAGATTTACTATTTTGGTGCTTTGCTACTCGATTGTACGAACTTGTTGGTTGCTTTATTTATAATAAAGCAGAGTGAAAGCCTATTTCAAAAGAAATCCATCTAGCACCGGGCCAACCAACCAAACCAGAAGAGATATGTGGTGAGGGTAAAATGACTTTAATACAGTAGTTTGGTGTGAAAGAGGTTGCAGGAAGAATCATGAAGAGTGGTCCATGAAATGTGCTTGCACCGAAGTTCGTCGTTGAAAGGACGCAGCACTTGAGGCTTCCGTGTCTAACAGGGAAGAAGGGTAAGCCACATGACCACCCCACTGAGACTCGACTCGTTGACGTAGACTCAACAGTCCAGCAAATAGCATGGAAATGAATTGAGCCGGCACAAGAGCACAGCCAGTACAAGTGTACAACGACCGCATTGAACACGTCAGACCAATTTCATCCTCTGCATGGAAATGAACGAGCGCATGCTGATCACGAAGATCGGAAATTTGGTACTTTTGATTACAAGAATGCAACTGTGTGGCAATCATTTGATCATCCCACTGACACATTGGTCCTCGGTCAATCACTTCAGGAAGGTACGAGACTCATAGCAAGTACTTGTGCAACAAATATGACCCAGAGTCTGTTGTATATCACTGTACTCCCATATGGGTTATGTGCTTATGCTGAATCCGCACCACCACAACCCTACTACTGTTCGCCCTCGGTTCCCAACAACAAGAAAGGAAATGTTACATTTGTGAATGGAAGCCTTGTCCGGTCAGATTTTTCTGATATCTCACAGCTGCCACCTGCTAAATCCACCCAATACATGAGATTAGATTCAGATGGACACATGAGGTTGTATGAGTATGACTGGTCTATGGGAAAATGGACTGTGGAGTATGATATACTGCAAATAGATGACTGTGCTTACCCAACAGTCTGCGGAGAGTACGGTATATGCACCCAGGGACAATGTGCTTGTCCACTTCAGAACTATTCTAGTTCAAGCTACTTCAAGCCGGTGGACGAGCGGAAGCCAAATCTTGGTTGCACGCCAATAAATCCAATCTCTTGTCAAGAAATTCAACACCATTCGCTCTTGACACTCACTGATATTTCTTACTTTGATAAAAGCCATGACATTGTAAATTTGAGAGAAGATGACTGCAAGCAAGCTTGCTTGAAGAACTGCTCCTGCAGGGCCGTTATGTACAGCTATGACCGGTTGGGTCCTGGTAGATGTACCTAGATGACAAAGGTCTTCTCCTTGCAAGCAATACAACCTGTAGGAAACTTAAGTTCCTCTACTTACCTCAAGGTGCAACTTAACCCCTCCATTTCTGCATCTTCTTCAAACAAAATAAGATATATTTCAAACAGAAAAAAAGTGATGGTAGGTGCTACACTTGGAGGTATTACTGCTCTTGCATTACTTGTCATTGTTGTCATACTTTATCTACGAAGGAGGAACAAGTATGAAGACAAAAATGAGGAATTTGATTTCAATCGATTGCCTGGAAAGCTGACGAGATTTTCTCTAGAGACATTGAAGGAATGCACAGAAGGGTTCAA
Organism: Aegilops umbellulata; assembly: GCA_032464435.1. Classification (NCBI taxonomy): domain Eukaryota; kingdom Viridiplantae; phylum Streptophyta; class Magnoliopsida; order Poales; family Poaceae; genus Aegilops; species Aegilops umbellulata. The sequence continues at coordinate 10,394,749 of CP136057.1, forward strand.
TAAGAAGCTCGGGGAAGGTGGGTTTAGGTCAGTTTTTGAAGGGAAATTAGGTGAACAAAGAGTTGCAGTGAAACGTTTGGAAGGCGCTAGACAAGGAAAGAAAGAATTCCTAGCAGAGGTCGAGACTATAGGCAGCATTGAACACATCAATCTTGTTAGCCTGGTTGGGTTTTGTGCAGAGAAGTTAGAGAGGCTTCTAGTATATGAATATATGTCAAGAGGGTCACTTGGTAGGTGGATCTATTACCGCCATAACAATCCATCTCTTGATTGGTGCACCCGGTGAAGGATAATTCTGGATATTGCCAAGGGTCTGTGCTATCTTCATGAGGAATGCAAGCGAAAGATTGTTCATTTGGACATCAAGCCACAAAATATTCTTTTGGATGACAATTTCAATGCCAAAGTGGCTGATTTTGGCCTATGTAAGTTAATAAATAGGGATCAAAGCAAGGTAGTTACTGTGATGAGAGGAACACCTGGATATCTTGCCCCTGAATGGTTGACATCACGGATCACTGAAAAAGTTGACGTCTACAGCTTTGGAGTTGTTGTCATGGAAATAGTAAGTGGAAGAAAAAATATTGACCATTCTCGGCCCGAGGAGGAAGTTCAACTTATAAATGTACTGCGGGAAAAAGCTCAAAACGACCAATTGGTTGATCTCATTGACAAGCATAGTGATGATATGGTTTCACGTCAGGAAGAAGTGATTCAAATGATGAAGTTCGCAATATGGTGCCTGCAAAATGACAGCATTCGAAGGCCTTCAATGTCAATAGTGATCAAGGTATTGGAAGGTTCTATGAGTGTAGAAACTACTGATGCAAACTCGGTCATGCTTGTTTAACATAACGCATCAACATATTCAGTTCCACCACAAGCATCAGTTTTATCTGGCCCAAGGTGAAATGTATGGGTGGCTATGAGTAGAAGTTATTCCCCTTATGCACTCTAGCTTTTGTATCCTATTATATTTATATTTTGGAATTACATTTGAAATGGCACAAGATTAAACGTTTCAAGCCAATGTAATGTTTGATTGTTCAATGAAGTTGTACCTCATAGTCTTATAGCTTTAAAGCTGGAAATTGGTTCTCCATGAAGAACTCCACGACAACTTGTTCCTCACTTGGCCAGCCTAGGGGGTGCAGGCGCAAGTTATGCTCTACTAATTCAAACAGAAAAAAATACAACGGATTAGGATTCAAGACAAATGCATCTATAAACTACTTAGGTGGCAGGAAAGAAAATCGAACGTTATTCACGCTAGCAATCCCCATATGATGTGATGTGATAGTATCGTGATGTATTGCACTTCCTCCTTTATTTTTCCTTATCAATTTTGTCAAATTTCACTAGATGCATTTTTTCATCTATGCTGTCAGGCGCAACAACATTATTTGTCTTGCATCAGAATTCACTTTCCCTTCATTCATAAGAATGGCTACAGAACATGAAAAGGGATCGTATATCCTACAAAATACAATCTGAATTACACAAATGCACCCAAGATCGAGAGCACCAACCAGCCAAGTAATGAAGGAAGTAAAACAAGGATAATAACTAATTACAGTAGAAGAATAAATTGATAAGTAGGTCAGAAGACGGTTGGTTTCATACTTAAAGTCGTGTTAATGTCCATCACAGTTAAGAAAATGGTTGGTTTTTATCCCCGGGGACTAACCTGCTGTTCATAAGGCCAAGACAAGAACCTCATTACCCGTAAAATTTCCTGGAGGCCTTCAGATGATGGGTGCAAACTTGACATCTGAAGTGAGAAGCAGGTGAAATTCGACACTGAAACCGTACATGGCCGATAGAACAAATCATACGCTTGGAGTTCACTGCCACGAACAGAGGAATTAATCAAAGCCATCGGAGTTTCAAACGTACAATACATCCGCCTGCGTCCATCCATCAAATTATGCGGAATCTACTTTCGGAAATTAAAAAACGGCAGATCAAATTCGGAGGCACTAGAGGGGTTGGCCGCCACTAAAGCACCGGCGAACCCGGCTGGCGGAGTAGCAGAGGCGTGGCCACCGAATAGTTCCTTCTGAGCTCTTCATCCCTTCTCCCAGCGAGCCATGCATCCTCACGTGAGCCATAGCAGGCCAACCCTACGTGGTGGGCGTGTCCGAACCTCCCCTCACCCGCCCCAGATATGGACCAGATATGGGGAGTGCCGGTCGATCCGAGTGTTTGGTTTGGTTTTGGGTACCCGGGTTGGGTGCCTTTTTTCGACCAGATTGCGGGCCCGGGCATTTGGGTTGTGTATAGGGCACCTTGTTGTAGGTGCTCTTAGGGACATGGGGGCATGGTGGGTCTCGGCTCTGGCCGACAGAACTGCTCCGTTTTTAGAAGTTTGTTTGAGTTTTTTTTAGGGTTGTGTCTTGTTTATTAAGGCGAGACTGCGGCGGCTTTGTGAAGATGCAATAAGGTTCTTCCCGCCTAGCAACCATCCTGGTGGTGTGTCTAGCATGCTTGGAGGGCGTGTTGATGTTTTTTTGTGGAGAATCTTGCATGATTTTGGTCGGCGTGTGAATCTTCTCGAATCTGATCTTTTGCTCATCTACGGTTCTGTGCCTTCAGGTCGGATCCTTCCAATTTATGTTTTTCTTCATCGGCGACGGTTAATTATTGTTCTGGTGTGCTGGTCCTATGGGGCCGTAGCACGATGACTTTCAAGACTGTCTACAACAACAAATTTTGTCCGGTTTTAATAAGGAAGGAGCGATGACAATTGCGCCTTTGTCTCACTTCACTGGTTGTAGTCGTCCCTAGGTGGTCTGTAATTTTTATTTTTTTGGTGTTTGTTGTACGACCATGATTAAAGATGAATAGATCGAAACTTTTCCATACAAAATAATATTTTTGCTGACTGGAACATATTGTTTGCAAGGAAGATCTGACCATATGACGAGCCCGCACAGACATGTTCCGAGTCCTGTAATATTTGGTTTGGTTTCGACGCAAAAACAAGTAGATGCCTGAGAAAACAAATGAGATGCACTGGGCACTGAACTATCAAAGGATCACCGATTAAGTGGTGATGCATATAGGACACCATCATCCATGTGACATGTTGCTCCTAGTCCCACATCCCATCCCCGCAGGAGACACGACACAGTTCATACATATGGAAGCTTCATCAGACGTACTATATTTTTGGAAAAATCAAAGGTTCCATTATCCACTCCAAAATCAGGTCACAGAACCAGGCACGCGCATAATTTTGGTTTGGCTTCGACGCAGTCAAAAAGTTCGGAGTGAATTGCCCAATTTTGCGGAAAGAAGCTCAAGATCTGAACAAGCTGCATCTAGCAGACTTGCTTTCTTGTGGGTACCGGTGCAGGCTCAGACTTGTCAAGCATGACGGAGATACCCACAGGAGCATTACTGGTTTAAATGATTTGGTCGATAGGAGTACATAATTTCTTGGCTAACAGGGATAGGGGGTGAGCCACATGACAAGGACACTCAGCAATTAGCAGCCAGTGACGCTTTGGAACGAGTCAGACACTCTTTGAGCCTTCTTGATGACTTCCCATATATAGGCCAATAATTAACTGATTACAGTTTCTGTTACAGCTTTCCACGGGTCCTTTTTCTGCTGGTACTTGCAGCTGCATAACCGGTAATCTGGGTGGCGCAGTCCTGGGGCTATTCCACCGCCAAACCCTCGAGACCAATGGCATTTTCTTCGGCTTCGCCGGCAGGAAAGATGGTTTCGCCGGTGTTGATGTAGATGCAAGTACTAGCTCACTCTGGCCTTGAACTTAGAGCATCTCCAGCCGTTGGGCCCCCAGGAGGCATAAAAATCACCTCGGGATGAGCCGGCGGTACAATCGGTGCTGGAGGCGGTAGGGCATCCAGCCGTCACCCCCAGGCATCGATATTGGCCCAATTTTCGTCCCACTTTCCGCGAATAAAGGGCCCATATGGGCGAGAATAGGCCCATATTCGGCGTGGTTGGTCATGGCTCGGCGTTCAATTATCAACATTAATGTTTTTTATCACATAGTTCATCACAGAAAATCAAATAGTTCAACAAAATAGTGCAACAACAAATAGTTCAATACAAATTATATAGTTCAACAAATAAAAAGTCATATTTCATCACACGCCACGCTCGGCGTCGCCCTTGAGCCTCCATAGGTGCTCCACCAGATCCTGCTGCAGTTGATGATGCACATGTGGGTCTCGGATCTCCTGACGCATATTGAGGTAGGCAGTCCAGGTTGCCGGTAGCTGGTGATCAACTTTGGCTAGGGAACCCTGCCTATAGTATGGTTCAGTGTCAAACACTGACTCTTCTTGCTCGCTCTCGTGATCATGTTGTGCAAGATGACGCAGCAAGTCGTGATCTCTCATAATTGATCTTTCGACTGGGTCTGAGCAGGGTACCGGACAATAGCAAATCGAGATTGGAGCACACCAAATGCCCGCTCGACATCCTTCCGGCAAGCCTCCTGCACCTTGGCAAAGTGGGACTTCTTGCCTCCTGGCACAGCGTTTGAGATAGTCTTCACAAATATAGACCATCTCGGATAGATGCCATCAGCTAGGTAGTACCCCTTGTTGTAGTATCGTCCATTGACCTCAAAGTTCACCGGAGGAGAATGACCTTCAACAAGCTTGGCAAAGACAGGGGAGCACTGCAGCACGTTGATGTCATTGTGAGTTCCTGCCATACCAAAGAAGGAGTGCCAAATCCAGAGGTCCTGTGTGTCCACCGCCTCAAGTACCACACTGCAACTGCCTTGGGCGCCTTCGTACATCCCCTGCCAAAAAAATGGGCAGTTCTTCCATTTCCAATGCATGCAGTCGATGCTTCCAAGCATCCCAGGAAATTCTCTTGCTGCATTCTGTACTAGGATCCGAGCAGTGTCTTCCGCATTTGGTGTTCTCAAGTATTGCTCTCCAAACACTGCCACCACTGCCCGATAGAACTTGTAGAAACACTCAATGCTGGTGGACTCGGCCATGCGCCCATAATCATCGAGTGAATCACCGGGAGCTCTGTATACAAGCATCCTCATCGCTGTTGTGCACTTCTGGATCGAGGTGAATCCAAGTTTGCCGGTGCAACCCATCTTGCCCTTGAAGTAGCCGTCGAACTCCCGGATGGAATTCACAATCCTGAGGAAGAGCTTTCGGCTCATTCGATAATGGCGCCGAAATGTTTTGTCGTCGTGAAGTGAAGCATCGGCGAAGTAGTCAGAGTAGAGCATGCAGTAGCCTTCAGGACGATGCCGGTTCTTTACTTTCATCCGCCCTGGCGCCGAGCCACCTCGCCGCGGAATTTCATTGCTCGCCAGCAGCTGGGCGAGGGCGGCGAGCACCATGAGATGCTCATCTTCCTGGACGTCGGCCTCGGCTTCCTCCTCCATCAGCGCGGCGAGCGCTTCCTTGTCGTCCGAGTCCATCACCGAGGCAGGCAAATCACCGAACACCTTGAGCCCGGTGGGCGCGTACCCACCGCTAAACTGGCCCTCCGCGGCCGAAAACGGCGGCAAAAACGCCCAGCTGCTGGTGGAGGGGCTGCCTCGGCGAACCTCTTCTCTTTTTCCGGCCGGGATTGGCTATCTAGTGGTGAAGGGCGGTGGGCGGCGCCGGGATACAGTTAGTGGCGGCCGAGGTAGCGAGGGGTGGGAGGCGAGTCGGGGAAGAAAAACTGGACTTTTCGCCTGACAGTGTGGGCCAGCCGCGCTTTTCCTTTACGCCGGAGCCCCCGAGCGCCCCCAGTGCGCCGGGTTCGGCCTGCGATCGCCGGGCCCACAAACGGGCTGAACCGGCCGATTTCGGCGTCCTGGGGACACGACTGGGGTGTTTTTTCGGCGCCGGCACCGAAAAGTGGCCTGGGGGGCTGTTGGGGGCGCGGCTGGAGATACTCTTAGCACTGCCGCAGGGTTCATATGTTCTTGTAAATATACCAATATTACTACGCTTGAAAAACAAACGGTGATCAAATAATTTCATCTAACAATGGACCACTCACTCAATGTTTTTTGTTGACTGGATCAGCACACATCCTCGTTTTCCTGTGTTAACTGTGTGTAACAGGGATAAGCCGTGAGCGGTAGACCACACGATGAGCCTACCAAGAATTATTGTGATGCACACTCAGCAACTACCATTGAAATCTTGGTGTGGTCAGCAGAGCACAGCTAGCCAGTCATTAGCATATATACATTACTGGTATATATACATTAGCATAGAAATTACTATCTGGACGCGGTGTTTTGGCTCCCCAATTTTAGCTGCGGGGTCATGCCAAACTAATAACTTGGACCCGTGCATGCAACAGGAGTGCTTGTTTCCCTTTGTTAGAGTTTATATGTAATACGTTTGTAATCTCAACTAAACCCCTCTTTCTCTCTCTTATCCCGTAGCTCATCCAACCACCGAATCCTAGAGATCGGTAGGTTCAACTTGTACTCCAAGCATTGGCCTTGCGCCCATATCAATATAAGACCAACGCGGCTCCCTTACGAGGTAGTAGAAACGCTTCCTGACAAGATGATAGCTCTAGCCATGGGTACAGCTAACGCTGGTCCTCCATCCATCACTACTGCGCCACCGAAGACAGTGCAGCAGCAGCAGGCGGACAAGACCATGGCAGAGGTGCCAAACCCTCTCTATGTGCAATGGATCTCGAAGGACCAGCAGGTCCTGAGTCATCTCCTGAATTCTCCGTCGAAAGAGATTCTCGCCCAAGTCACGAGTAAGGAGACAACCTTTGATCTTTGGACTGCTATCACCACTATTTTTGCCTCGCAGTCCCAATCTCGCATCACAAACTTGCGGATTGCCATCACCAATACCAAGAAGGGATCCATGTCGAGCACCTCCTACGTCGCCAAGATGAAGAACCTGGCTGATGAACTTGCCGTAGCGGGTCGCCCTGTCTCTGATCCAGAGATGGTCGACTGCGTGCTGGCAGGTCTCGACAAAGACTACGACACTGTCGTGGCAGCTATTGGCGCAGTCAAGTCGACGATCTCAGTCGACGATCTCTTCGCCCAGATCGCGGCGTTCGATCAACGGGTGGAGATGCTAGGCGATGGCGTCGATGCTGGCTTCAACTCCTCAGCGAACATGGCGTACAGGGGACGCGGGCGCGGCTACGGCAGGGGGCGCGGTCGCGGCTACAGCAGAGGTCATGGCCGAGGCAGGCGCTCCTCCCCGAGTCCATCTGGCAGCAACGGCGGTGGCGGCGGTTGCGGCCGCCCACAGCAGCAACGGCAGCAACAGGTTCGTGATTTTCCGGAGTGTCAGATCTGTCACAAGCACCATCCAGGGGGCGCCCGTGATTGCTGGCACAGGTATGACGAAGATGAGCCTGAGGACAAGGGGGCCAACATGGTCACCGATTCTTACGGCGTGGACACGAACTGGTACACGGACACCGGCGCCACCCACCATATCACCGGAGAGCTGGACAAGCTGACAGTCCGGGACAAGTATCACGGACATGATCAAGTGCACACCGCGAGTGGTTCTGGTATGCAAGTTTATCATATTGGTCATTCCATTGTTAGAACCCCTAATAAAAACCTACATCTAAACAAAATCCTTCATGTTCCTGAAACTTTAAAAAGTCTTCTATCTGTTCATCGATTTACTCGTGATAACCATGTCCTCATTGAGTTTTACCCTTATTTCTTTCTTGTCAAGGACTTGGCCACGAGGAGAATACTTGTTAGGGGCAGATGTGTGGGAGGACTTTACCCACTCATATCTTCTTCATCACCGTCATCGAATAAACAAGCTTTTGCGGCTATCAAGCCTTCATCATCAAAGTGCATAGTAGATTAGGTCATCCTTCGTCAATTATAGTTAACCGTGTTCTTAGTGAAAATAAACTTCCTCACTCCCATGAAGTTAGTACTGAGTCAGTTTGTGATCCGTGTCAACAAGCTAAAAGTCATCAGTTACCATATCCTGTGTCTACTAGCATCTCCACTGCACCCCTACAACTTGTATTCTCAGATGTATGGGGACCAGCTCCCACTTCAGTTGGTAGATACTCATATTATGTAAGCTTTATTGATGATTTTAGCAAGTTTACTTGGATCTATCTTCTTAAGAAAAGATCTGAAGTGTTTCAAGTCTTCTCCAATTTTAGAAATCTTGTTGAGAGAAAACTAAACACTAATATCATTGCCATGCAAACCGATTGGGGGGGTGAATACAGGAAGTTGAATTCCTTTTTTCAGCAACTTGGCATTTCTCATCACGTTGCATGTCCACATGCACACCAACAGAACGGTTCTGCAGAGAGAAAACATCGCCATGTTGTAGAAGTAGGCATTGCCCTACTTGCAAATGCATCTATGCCACTCAAATTTTGGGATGAAGCATTCCTCACTGCTACATATCTCATTAATTTACTACCTAGCAAAGTCATTAATTTTGAAACACCCATCACACGTATCTTTGCCACCACTCCAGATTACAAATCTCTTCGACTGTTTGGTTGTGCATGTTGGCCCAACCTGCGACCATACAACACACGCAAGCTTGCTTTTCGTTCCAAAAAATGTGTTTTTCTGGGGTATAGTCCTCTCCACAAAGGAGTCAAGTGTTTAGATGTCACCTCTGGCAGGGTCTATATATCACGAGACGTTGTTTTTGATGAATCTGTCTTCCCATTTGGTCTCTTCATCCAAACGCCGGAGCTCGTTTAAAACAAGAAATCCTTCTTCTTCCTCCTAATCTCCGGTCCTTTGATCAAGGGGGCGACAATTGTACTGACCATTATGACTGTTCAACCAGTTCTGGTGTTGCATCTACTCATGTGCAGGCCCATGGTGAAAATACAGAAGAAAACGGAGTTGAAAATGATCAAAATCCGGCTCAAAAGGGAGGTATATTGCATGCGGAGGAAGAAGACGGAGCTGGCGCTGATTACGAGGAAGATCCGCTCCAACCTGCGACGCCAGTGCGACAAGATCCCTCTGGATCAGTGCAGGGATCCGCCTTGGATCGCGCGCGCACGGCGGGCCAGCAGCGAACTGCCGCGTCAGATAGCGCGTCGGCCCCGCATCCCATGCATGGGCGGGCGACAGCGACCGCGCAGCAACCATCGGTCGGCTCGGGATCCAGCTCGCGTGTGCGCATGCAGCTGCATGCAGGATCGTCTGCGGCAAGTGACTCTGCGGCAACCGGCTCCAGCAGTACAAGTGCAGCCACACAGCAGGTTACAGAGTCTGGGATCGGATCTCCTGTGCAAAGCAACGAATCTGGTGCAACTTCAGGATCTTCAGCGATAGAAACTTTCACGTCCCCTCATGTGCCGCAGCCTGCTCAATCGCAACCAGTGGTGACATCCCGTGTTACAACTCGCCTGCGGAAAGGTATAAAAAATCCAAAGGTTCGAACTGATGGTACAATACGGTATGGTATGATGTGTATTGCAGGAGAGCCAACAAAAGTAGAAGATGCACTTGAAGTTGTGAGGTGGAAGCAGGCAATGGATGAGGAATACTTAGCACTTATGAGGAATAAAACTTGGCACCTTGTACCTGCACAGAGAGGTAAAAATATTATTGATTGTAAGTGGGTGTACAGAATCAAAAAGAAGGCAGATGGCTCAATTGACAGGTACAAGGCACGGTTCGTTGCAAAAGGCTTCAAACAACGGTATGGGTTAGATTATGAGGATACATTTAGTCCTGTTGTAAAGGCCGCAACCATTAGGCTTGTGCTATCTATTGCTGTGTCCAGGGGATGGAGCTTGAGATAGCTAGACGTTCAGAACGCGTTTTTGCATGGTGTTCTGGAAAAGGAGGTTTATATGAAGCAACCACCTGGGTATGCAGATAAGAAAACACCTCATTATGTGTGCAAACTTGACAAGGCACTTTATGGCCTAAAACAGGCTCCAAGAGCATGGTACTCAAGGTTAAGCTCTCAGCTGAGGTGTTGGTTTTGTTTAATCCAAGGCTGACACGTCACTCTTTATTTATAACAAAGCAAACACAGTCATATTTGTGTTGATATATGTTGATGATATTATAGTTGCAAGTTCCTCACAAGATGCCACTAATGCTCTTTTGCATGATTTGAGATCAAAGTTTGCTTTGAAGGATCTTGGTGATTTGCACTTCTTCTTAGGCATTGAAGTTAAGAAGATTCCAGATGGTATAGTCTTGAACCAAGAAAAATATGCTACTGGACTTTTAGCTCGTATGGGAATGAAGGACTGCAAGCCTTCACCCACTCCATTGTCCTCTTCAGAAAAACTTTCAGCCTTTGAAGGTGAGCCACTCAAAGAAGAAGAAAGCACAAGATACAGGAGTGTTGTAGAAGCTTTGCAATATCTGACACTTACAAGACCAGACATATCATTTGCAGTCAATAAGGTTTGTCAGTATTTGCATGCACCTACTTATGCACATTGGACAGCTGTAAAAAGGATTGTCAGGTATATCAAACATACTGTGAGCCTTGGGTTACAATTTAGACGCTCTGGCTCTACTCTTGTGAGTGCTTTCTCTGATGCTGATTGGGCAGGATGTAGTGATGACAGAAGGTCAACTGGAGGCTTTGCTATATTCTTTGGTTCTAATCTTATCTCTTGGAGTGCTAGAAAGCAAGCTAGAGTGTCAAGGTCAAGTACAGAAGCTGAGTACAAGTCACTGGCAAATGCAACTGCTGAGATTATCTGGGTTGAATCCTTGCTTAATAAGTTAGGTGTTAAACGACACCGTGTCTGATGTCTTTGGTGTGATAACTTGGGAGCCACCTATCTCTCTGCTAACCCAGTCTTCCATGGTCGAACAAAGCACATTGAAATCGACTTTCACTTTGTAAGAGAAAGAGTTGCAGAGAAGAAGCTGGACATCAGATTCATTCCATCAAAAGATCAAGTGGCAGACGGGTTCACCAAGGCATTGCCAGCTCGGCCATTTGAAGAGTTCAAGAGGAATATCAACCTAGGATAGTTGAGATTAAGGGAGGGTGTTAGAGTTTATATGTAATACGTTTGTAATCTCAACTAAACTCCTCTTTCTCTCTCTCTTATCCCGTAGCTCATCCAATCACCGAATCTTAGAGATCGGTAGGTTCAACTTGTACTCCAAGCATTGGCCTTGCGCCCATATCAATATAAGACCAACGCGGCTCCCTTACGAGGGAGTAGAAACGCTTCCTGACACCCCTTTGTTGTGTATATGTCGATTACATATATAGCCAGGGCAGACGTGAGATGCGATGATCTGACTACCGATCGATCGACCAATAATAATGGAGGACAAGAGTTAGCTGAATCATCATTTACCTACCCACGCATGGCTAGAGCTATCAGCGTGATTGCGGTGGCCATATTTAGTATGAAACTGCCCTATCGTTGACGACAGAGTTCGGGCAGCTGGGTGTGATTGATGCGCCCTCTGGGCTGTTTTAATTAACTCCAGTCGCTGTCCAGTGCTAAATTATTGTGTGTGTGCGTGCGGGTGTGGTCCAGGTGTAGCACGTGGCATTTTTTATATTGCGGGGTATTAATGCCGTCCCTGCTTGATGGTGTATTTACATTTGTTTTATATGGTATTTCGTGATTAGGGCTCACCTAATTATGTAAAACTTGATGCACACAATCGTTGGAGATGCATTATTAATAGGCGAGCCTGCTGCGTACGCAGCATGGATTGATAGATACACGAGTGCAGAAAGAAAGCGGGGGAAATCACATATGGAAACTAAAGTAATCCGAACACATATGAGGGGAGCTTCGGAGTTTTTTCATGAAGATCATGGCCATGACCAGCAGGTTTGTGATGCCAAAGATGAAAATGTTCTTTAGCCATGCTTGATTCTGTTCATATACATGGCGACCAACCGATGCATGTAAGTGAGATGTCCCCACCTAGCGTTGAAGTACTGTAGGTACTTGGTCTCCCACTTCCAGAAACTGCATCCCCCGTACTGAAGAACACACAACAAATGTTTAGCAAGGCGTGGAGAAGATGGACGGGAAGGATCTTGAAAACCTTACTACATGTTTTTCGCACTTGTAGAAATGTCTCCTTGGGTTTTCTTCCATTCCTGATACAAATTAGATCACGTAGCCCGCGTTGCATTCCGGGCAACAAATGAGAGGGAGCGGTGGCACCTGGTTGTCGGTGTGGTGTGATGCAGGAGGTGTGAAGCTACGCTGGGACTTGGATGTAACATGGTGGTGAAATGGAGAAGGAGCAGTGAGAAGAAGGCTGGGCGGCAGCAAGAAGCAAGCATGAAGTTTTTTTTTAACGGAACCTCGTCAGAGGGCCAGGAGCTCTGGCAATGCATTATAGAAGAATAGAGTTGATCCATTTTATAAGGAAAACCGGATCGAAAACCTCACAAACTGGCCAGTTTATAAGGAAAACCAAGCCGAAAACCGCACAAGCAACGAAGCCTTGTCAACCACACGACACAAGGCCGCAATTGCAACAAACACACACCCCCGGCTCCGGAGCCGCCGCTCCGACATCCCCCACACGCTCACGAGCCATAGCGCCGCACGGTTCGGGCGCCCCTGTAGCCCTTGCTACACGAGACAACCATCCGCAGACCACGAACGATGTGCCAAAACATCCGGGGCGGCCGCCCCGACTTCCCGCCAGACCAACCCCTCAAGTCGCGTTCGACCGGGCTGACGACCTCGCTACCCTTGCAGCACCAAGTCGCCACCCAAACCATGCAGGGCCGCGAACCTACCCCATAGAGCCGCCGTTACATAGCCATCCGAGGCCGCTGCCTCGCCGTACTTCCATCGTCCGAAGCCGCCGCCCCGGCATCCACTGCCCTGACCATGACGCAAACTTGCACAATTGTCATGAACCCACCACCCCACAAAGGTCAAGGATTCCAAGGCGGTGCCTTCAAGAAGGTAACGGCATAAACGTCGCCACCGCCCGCATCGATGGAGCTTGGGTTTTCACCCGGAATCACATAACAATTGTGAATGCAGATGGATGAATCTCCACGATGAGGCCTTCAGGAAGGAATGCAAATCTCAAGAACGCCGCCATCATCGGCACCGACCGGAGAAGGTGCAAGACTTTCGCCCGGAGAACAACACTTTGTGCAAGAAGCATTGCAGTCAACCACCAAACCCACCTGCACGACGCAAAGGAGTACTGCGCCGTGCATCACACCTCCGCCCACAACCACAACCACCTCAATCCCAACCCTCTGCTACGCAACAGGAAGAAGCTGAGCACTCCAATACAGGGCCGGAGACCACCGTCGCGGCGCCGCCGCGCCGCCGTCCAAAAACTGCAGCTCACCGCCGTCACCACAACTCCCCCAGCCAAGGGAGGGGACTCCAGCACCCAGTGAGCCCAGCAGCCGTTGCACGCCGCAGCTCCGCCACTGCAGCACACCAGAGTGCCACCACCGCCAGATCCGGACGCCGGGCGTCAGATCCACGGTGGTCGGCTTTAGCACCGCCCCGAACACCATCAGCAGAGAGAGTAGGAGGGAGCAGCACCGCCACCTTGCCCGGGGCCGCCGCCCCGACTTGCCTGCGCCGACAAGAGGGCCCATCGTCGCCCAGCCGCAACCAGGAGTGGAGCTCCGTCCAGGGCCGAAGCTGCACGCCACGCGACGACGAAGCCCCGCCGCCGCCGTCCGCTGAGCAGGCTTTGCCTATCGGCATCCCCCGCCGGCGGCAGGGGAGCGAGGAGGGAGTGGGGAGTGGGGGCGGCGGCGGCTAGGTTTTCGCCCGTGCCCCCCCCCCCCCCCCCCCCCCGAGCGACGCGAGCGACTTCTCACTGAAAATGAAGTTGTGCAAGCACGAAGTTTAAAAAGAACATGTAAAGCGTTCGGGTGGTGCAGCTACCGTTGGGACTGGATGCAATTGACATGCGCCTCACTTGCGGGCCATTTCCTGCCCGATGTCAGTTGCAAATATGAGAGCCATACTAAAAGATGGAAACTTTATACCGGCCACAAGTATTGTAGATACATGAATCGCCTGGTAACATGCGGTGTGGATACTGACCATGCATGGCTGCATGTCCATTCACGATTTATCGCTAAATTTATATACTATATAATTGAAGTATGTAGTGGTTATATGAACCATCGCCTATGCATGCCTAGAAGAAATGCTCAACAATGATCGTATGATCAGGCCAGGCGAATCTGCGTAGTTTTCCCATGTGTTGGCTTACCTGCGGCTGGGGTCATGCCAAACTAATAACTTGGACCCATGCATGCCAAACTAATACAGCCTCATCCATATGTCGATTACTCCATCCATTTCTAAATATGAGTCTTTTTAAGGATCTTAATAAAAACTACATGTTGATGTATATAGACGTGTTTTAAAATGTATATTTACTCATTTTACTTTATAGTCTGTATAGAAATCTCTAAGAAATATATTTAGAAACCAAGAGAATACATATATAGCAGACTTGAGATCCGCTGACCTGTCGACCGGTACTGATGGATGGAGGACCAGCGTTAGCTGTACCCATGGCTAGAGATATCAGCGTGATTGCCGTGGCCATATTTTAAAGTTTAAACTGCCCTACAAGTTTCAGAGGACGTACACGTATGTGTTGCTGCCCATCGACACTAGTACTCTATAAAAAAAGATGAAGAAGCGCAGCGCAGCCACTCACTGAAGGTAGTTAGCTTCGGCATCTTGAGGTTGGGCATGAAGGACTGGGTGTACTACTCCCTCTCCATCACCTTGTGCCTCACCCTGTCCCTTGTGTTCTCATCCCTGCGCAAATGCAAGGCGGCGGGCTCCTCGTTCCTCCCGCCGGGGCCGACCTCGCTGACGGCTTTCGGCCCGCTTCTTTTGCTCGCCTGGACAAGCGTCAACATCGAGTCGGTAGTCCGCGTGGCACGCTCATGGTACGGCCCCGTGTTCACCCTCTACCTCCTTCCATCCTTCCCCGTCGTGTTCGTCGCCGACCGGGCCGTGGCGCACCGCGTCCTCGTGCAGCTCGGCTCCGCGTTCGCCAACAGGCCTCCGGCCAACCTCGCCACCCGCATCTTCTCCAGCGACCAGCACAACATCACCTCCGCCGCGTACGGCCCGCTGTGGCGCACGCTCCGGCAAAACCTCACCGGCCGGGCGCTCCACCCGTCGAGCATCCCGCGGTACGCCGCCGCCCGGCGCCGTGCCGCCTCGGGCCTCGTGGACGGCATCACGCGCCAGATGCGAAGCGACCAAGGGGTCGTCGTCATCGAGGGGCTCCTGCACGACGCTGTCTTCCACGTGATTGCATGCATGTGCTTCGGCCAGGCGCTCTACGACGCCTCCATCGCGGCGGTCACGTCGCTGCAGAGGCAGTTTCTCAAGGAGGTGGTGGGGTTCCAGGTGTTCGGGTCGAGCCCCAAGGTCAGCAGGCTCCTCTTCTGGCGACGGTACCAGAGGATGCTGTCCATGCGCAGGCGGCAGGAGGAGGTGTTCATCCCGCTCATACGAGCGTGCCGTGCGCGGCGCAACGCCGCCGGCAAGAGCTTTGAAATGCATTGCTACGTCGACTCGCTCATCAGCCTCCGCATCCCGGAGCAAGATGGCAGCAGCAGGTACCTGACGGACGGCGAGATTGTTGCCTTGTGCACCGAACTCTTGTCCGGGCCCGTCGACTCTACCGTAAACATGTTGCAGTGGGCCATGGCGAACCTCGTCACACGGCCGGACATCCAGGCCAAGCTCCGGGCCGAAATAAACAACGTCGCCGACGGCCAGGTCCAGCTCAGGCAAAATTTGATTTGTGTGAATTCAAAAAACACGGTTGAAATTCTTTTATTTTCTCTTAAAAAAACATAAAACTTTTACAGGCCCGGGAGGAGGAGCACCTGCCGTACCTCCGGCCGGTGGTCCTGGAATCACTGAGGCGGCACCCACCGGCGCGCTTCATCCTGCCGCACGCGGCGGCCGGGGAGAACGGCACAGTGCTGGATGGCTTCACTGTGCCGAAAGAGGTGTCGGTGAACTTCACGCTGGGCGACATGGCCATGGACAGGAAGGTGTGGCCGGACCCCACGCAGTTCCGCCCGGATCGGTTCCTACCCGGCGGCGAGGGGGAGGACCTGGACCTCACGGGGAGCAAGGAGATCAAAATGATGCCGTTCGGTGCCGGCCGCCGGATGTGCCCTGGCATCGACGTTTCGCTGCTGCACGTCAACCTCCTTGTGGCCACCATGGTGAGGGCGTTCCAGTGGAGCGAGGTGCCCGGCGAGCCGGTGGACTTCACCGAGACGCTGGAGCTCACCATAGTCATGAAGCGCCCACTCCGTGCCAAGGTCGTGCCATGCCATGCTACATGCTAGCAGCTCTCAATCGTTGTCCATCATTGTGCCATCGGAGTAACTACATACAATATACAACACATGCATTATGCTGCTAGCTTGCTTGATCTATCAGCTCTCTAGAGTTTAATAAGTTCAAGATATAAATAGTTGTATTCAAATAAAAAGTTACGCGGAATTGTGTATACCATACTTTTGTTTAGTTCATCCTTCGCACCACCTGTGTTTCCAATAAAGTCATATGTACCGTAAAAGCAAGAGCAAGCTCAAGGTGCAAGAAACCATTATGTTCCCTTGCAGGACGCAGATTTTTTGAACACCTGCACCGAGGCCCATCTATCTTAGCTCTTCATTATTGCTTTGAGATCTGTGCAACACAATTAACATTTTACATATAAATTTCTCTTTTTTGTTTCCCTCATATAGAATATGTCTTGAATCTAAAACTTTGCAGCACAACAAAGCTTCCTAACTAGAACGTGAGATAAAACTTTCATATTTTTTGGTCTGACATAAATTTTAAAAATAAGATTTTTTAACAAAAAAAACTTAATTCGTATATTTATATTGGACGAAAAAATCAGAAAGTTTTATCCCAGATTCTAGATAGAAATCTTTGCTGTGTTGTGGAAGTTTGAAGTTCAAAACATGTTCTATGAGAGAGAAACAAAAAAGAGAAATGTGTTTGCACGAATCGCGATGCAAAAAATGGATGACTAGGATAGACGGGTCTGGGTGCAGGTGTGCTAAAACATAATTTCGTTCCCTTGCACCTTGAGCTTTATGCATGTGTGTTGGAGCAAATTAAAGCTAAGCTTAACGGGAAGGGGAACATGAACAACATGCAGACCCTGCTTTGCTAGCAAATAATAATACAATTATCAGTTTTAGTGTTCACCGTATACGTTACTAGCTGTTTGTGTTAATCTATATACTACCGCCGTCCTGGTTTATTTGTCCCCTTCGTATTTAAATTCAAAATACAAATCCAACGATATAACTTTTGATGACATGCACTAAGATTTTGTTAGTTAGATCTACGGTTAAAATTTGACACAAAATACGAAGTGAACCAATAAACCAGGATGAAGGTAGTATATAGAAGATGCAACCCACTAATTGCTATTTTTCTTAGATGAACATTGGATGTTAGGGATTACCATCATTTGTAAGCATTGCTAGCAATTAGATCATCAACCAGAATATGAGGGCCACATGATCAACTTGACTGCTCTAGCTGCTACAACCGAACTTCTCATAGAATACCCGCTGACGGCCCGATGCCGACGGCAGCCGTCGGCATAGGGTGTTATCCCGGTTGTGATGGGTTCGTTCACAGCCTGAGTCGTGCATGCATGTGAGCAATGAGCAAACCTGGCATATGTGAAGGCTTATTAGCAAAATTGGTGTTGCATGTGCTTGTAGCAGAGATAAACTCCTAGGATTTTTCCTCTCATTCGATCGGATCGAGAAGGTGCCGATGGAGAGCAAGGAAGAGGATAGGTGGCGATCGATGGAGGCGAGTTGTATAATAAATAAATAGTTTTGCCAGATCGTGTCCGTTTTTTTAGGGTCAACGTTGCCGCTTTATTTAATCAAATGCGTTCGGAATCTCATCCGAGATTACATCAAGCACACAATCTGGGGTAGTCCCCAGCCAAACCTTACAGAGTTCATCACCCACACCAACTCTAACTAATTTATGCACGGCAACATTAGCGGAATGGCGAACCCAAGAGACTCTAAATTCAGAAAAAGATGCAAGTATCGTTTTGATTTCCTGTATCCATGGCCGTGCACTGGACATCTCCTTGTGTTGATTCTGCAACATGTTTACGACACTTTGAGAGTCAAGCTCAACATGGACCTTATCAGCGTTGATTTCTTGCGCCACTTGAAGACCCCGTTTGCAGGCCAAGATTTCCATCGATTGTGGATCCACAATTCCACGGAACACGTGGCAGAGGAAAGCTCTAAATGCCCCAACATGGTCTCGAATAACTGCTCCAGCTCCTCCCTTGTCCCTATCTCTTGACACAGCCCCATCTGAGTTAATTTTTAGCCAGCCCTCCTCAGGAGGCCGCCACTTTTCCTTGACTGTCGGGACTGCCGGATGCACATTGCGTGTGTGGACAGCCTTCCACTCATTCATATGCGACACTAACGTGCCTGTTATTTCATGTGGAGGCGCTATCTTCTTCCCAGCCCTCGCTTCATATCTCGCCAACCAAAGACCATATGTTGCTTGAACCATGGCCGCCCTCTCATCTTCCAAAGCCTCGGCAAACCACTCTAGTAACCAGCGAGCTAGAGCGCTCTGGGAGTCAATCAAACTTGGTGGGATCGCCACCCCAACTCCCTTCTCCGAGCGAAGAAGCTGCCAGAAAAGTGCTGATTGTTGGCATGTCCAGAACCGGTGGAGCACCGTCTCTTCTCGCCCACACGCAACACAAAAAACACCGGGTTTGATCCGACGCCGATGTAGCTCAGCCCCAACTGCTAGCCCATTGCGGACCATCCTCCACATATGGATCTTGGCTTTGGCTGGCGTATTCGTATCCCACAACGCTAAGTATCCCTTATGCGTCGCCACCGAGCTCGAGGACTCCGGCTGTCCGGTCCTCGCTATATTCATCTTCATCCTTAGGTGATACACAGATCTGACGGTGAAGTCACCATTTTTGGTGTAGTTCCAGGCCGGGTAGTCTTCTGTACCGGGACCCCCAACGGCTATTTGCCTAATAGCTTCAGCGTCACCATCAGAGAATATAGAACACACCTTGCCCATATCCCAGCTCCTTCCATCATGCGCTAATAGGTCTGCTACCTTGGACATGCCTGTGGCAAAAATCTGGCCAAGAGGCCGCATGCTCCCAGCTCGTGGAATCCAGTTTGCATGATGGATGTTCACACTGCTTCCATCCCCAATGCGCCATATGATCCCCTCGCGCAGCAGGTCCCGTCCATAAAGAATGCTGCGGAATGTGTACGAGGCGGATGAGGGTGCTGTTGCTGTTAGGATGGAGTTGTCGCTGAAATAACGAGCCTTCAGCACACGCGCGCACAAAGACGTTGGTGCCTGCAGGATCCTCTACGCCTGCTTCGCCAGTAACGCTTGGTTAAATGCCTCGTGGTCTCGAAAATCCATTCCACCATCTTGTTTTGCCACGCACATCTTCTGCCAGATCGTGTCCGTTGGTAGTTGAGTCTAGGTTGAATTGTGTAGTGCGTGGATCCAATCTCTGCACGTACGTAGAGTACGTCTCTTGGAAGATATTGAAGTTGAAGCGATCCCGACTCATATACGGTGCTGGGAGGGCGTGAAAGAAGAGGAGAGCGCCTGTGCCTTTCATCGCCAGAGACAAGACAAGACACGCCTAACCCTAACCCTAGCCTCGCCCTCGAACCCCCAGCCGGGCCGGCAATCCATCCATGGCGCTGCGCAAGCTGGCCGCCAAGTTGCGGATCCCCACCTCTGCTGCTGCCCGGCTCCCGTTGGCCCCCGACCCTGCTACTTTCCGGCTCCCAGTTTCGCGGGCGTCCATTAACCGGACCCAGGTATACGTATACCGGCCCCTTCTCCTTCCTGCACACCGCTCTCTCTCTCTCTCTCAAGTAAACCACGTACTGGCTAGTTGGAGTCTCTGAGACCTCAAGTTTCGCCCTTCCTTGCCTGCTTTGACGTTGTTGGCCCGCTGTTACAGATAATTCCAATTAACTTGACAACCAGTTGCATGCATTGTCTGAAAACTTTTCTCGTCTTGCCTTTGCATGAGGCTGGCAGTCAGAATTTTGTAAACTACCTATACCAGCACAACTTTTCCATAATTGAATGAGAGACACATAGGTTTTGATTTATCATTAGTGTTATCAACTGGATGATTGACAACTTGATTTTGGGATGATAGTAAATCCTATGTCTTGTATATATAGCGTATGTTTTGTAAGATCTGATGTTAACAAGGCTAACAAGGCTTACATGAGGATAACAAGGCTAAATCTTGCACTCGTTACTACCTTCTCAGCTTCTTTTACCTTGTTGAATTGTAGGCCGCTAGAGACTGGTATGAGTTTCAGCGAACACGTTATGACGATGTGACAAGAGAGTTCAAAAACTACAGGTAAAAGCTACAACAACAAACATTTTAGTACCGTTCATTACTACTACTACTCAAATGATTGATTATCATTATGACGTAATAATGCCTACTCTTTTTTGGCAGGCGTGAGGTTGTGTGGTCCGAAAGGGCGGCTATCTTTTTTGATTTGGTTTATAAGGTGGGTTGTCCTTTGGTCGTTGGTACTGTGGTCCTAAAAGGGATTGCTTATCAGACCATGCGATCGTGTAATGTCCAACCGCCGCAGACATGAAGGTTCATTTGCACAGATGCATGTGCGCTCGCTGTAAGCACTCTCGTTGTGGCAAAGTGGCAAGAGCAGATAACCATGCATGTACAGATAATGGATTGTTGCATATACATGTGTCTTGATCCGTTGTGTGTCATGGACCAGTGGTTATTGTTAGAATTATGTCGAATATTATTGTACAAGATAGGTTACAGTTGGACTTGGTTTTGGACTGTGTGTAGACAGGGTAGGAGTTGTGTCCTAATAGGACACTTGTATCCTATACCTCTCATATATATCGGGGGTAGACACACGATGTAACCTATGCCAACATAATAGCACGGGCACGCGGGGGGAGCCGGCGGCGTGTGCCGGCACCCGGGCGGCCGGGGTGCGGTATTGTAGCAGTGTCATGGGGAGGAGCGCCCATAGTCATGCCCCGGGGATGTAGCCATATCGGTGAACCTCGTTAACAAATTTCGGTGTCGTGCTTGTGTGATTGCTTGATCCTCGTTAGATCGACGGAGCGCCTCGGATTTATTATAACAGTTATGACTTCATGTGATTGTGTCTAAGCATACTTGTTCCTCGTCATGTTTGTTGCACTTGTTGGTTTGGTGAAGAATGTTGTTTGCTTTCAACTTTTGTTTGTGCTTGTGAAAGTGCCGAGTGGTGTCCTGTTGCACTTTATTCAGGGGCCTGGTTTATGTACACTGAACTTGTCCAATTTGCCCTGTTTAGCAAAATTATACAGTTAATTTTGTAAGCTTTTGACAATGAAGCGAAAAGCTTGAACCGCTGTGCATCCATCTTATCCATAGGATTTTGAGGATGTTTATATATCAGAATAAAATACTAATGGATGTTACAAATAATCACATTCAAAGATTTCTTTGCAAGTAGCATATGTTACTTTGCTGGAAACTTGAGAGATCATCTTTGGAATGTTTTCTGAACAATTATATACAAAACAACTAAGCAAGATGCTTGGGGCCGAATTATCTTGCATGGGCCAAAGTATTTTTCAAATGCTAATCATATGCTCCTATAACAAGCTACTAGGCTGGTAGTTCACGCCGTCTTTTCTTTGAGACAGAGTAGCAGCCTTGCAAGGTTCTCAGTCCTTTCGCAAAAAAGGGGGGTTCTCAGTCGATGAACCTGCGATCCCGGCGACGTCGTAGTGGTCCAGACCTCCTCGCCGCCCTCCCCAACGACCTGATTCTCATGGTCCTCGTGCGCCATGCACTGCATCCGCACCACCGTCAGGACCGGCCTCCTCTCGCGTAGGTGGCGTGACATCTGGACCAGCCTCCTCCTTCCTGTCAGCCGCAATGTCCCGCCCGCCATTATCAGAGTGGCTCTCGGCCGCTTTGTCGCTTCAGAACCACCGTCAGTGTCCACGTTCCACGCCTGCTTTCTGATGAGACAATATATGGCTTGAACTTGAGCCACGCTAACTCGACTAACTAGAGCTAGATAAACAGGATTAGATCAAAGCTTGGCTTGGCTCGCGTAGTTAATATAATGAGTTTAGATTGAAGCTTGCCTCTAATCGTGTAACTCGTGAGCTAGTTAATTTTGGTTTGGCTTCAACGCATCAGTCAAAAAGTCCAGAGTCAGTTACAAATTTTTAGGAAAAGGGGTTTCCCCCGCTTTAGATTATAAAGCAACCGCCCCAACAACATCCGACAACAATAGCCACCTCAAGGTTCCAGCCAAAAGAAAAAGAAAAACACGGCGACACACACACAACCAAGTCTGAGAGTACGAAAAGTAACCGCTGGGGGCACCGCAAAACAAACCCCTAAAGGAGAAGATCAATCTAGCTAATCCGGCTCTGGTGGTGGAGGGGGGAGCGGCGGCGCCAAAGACCCGGCAGTGGTACGAAGAGTAGAAGTGATCCTGTTAGTTACAATTTTTTGCCGAAAGAAGTTCAGAGTTGAGAAAAAGGGTTTCCCCCCGTTTTATATTATAAAGCAACGAACCAAGCATCCAACACAATAGTACAGAGTACAATCAAGTCATAAAGTCACGCTGGGGGCACAGCAGGACAAGCCCCAAACAAATCTGAAAAAGCTAATCCGGCTCGGGAGGTGGTGGTGTCGGCGGCGGAGGTGGAGCAAAAGCCGATGCCGAGGAACGAAGACCCGCAATGATGTTGTCGACGACGTCTCGGTCGCGCCGCTTGCTAAGCGGTCTGCAGAGCTGTAAGAAGCCACATATTTTATAAATTGCATCAGTCACACGGCACGAAATCACGCGTTCGATGACTAGTTTATTGGGGGCACACCAGAGGGTCCAACCCAAAGCCACCCAAGTAGGGGCTCGACTAGGACCGGGGAGCCTAAAGGCCTCCCCAAACAAGTCCGGGAGGTTGTCGTAGCACCAATTGCCGCCAACCACCTCCCGGAAGCAACTCCATAGGAACTGCGCCGCCGGCCACTGGAAGAAGATGTGGGTCAGAGTTACCCGTGCCCGACACTGTCTGAAGATCTGAGCAAGATGCATCTAGCATAAAGAAGTACATAGATACCCACAGCACGGCCGACGCAATCTGAAGTTTTGATGAAGCTGCATCCTAACAGACTAGTTAATCTGAAGTTTTAGAGCTAATTACCCAATTTAACTAAATAAACCAATTTTGCAGTGCTAATGAGACCATGGGTCAAGCTGTTCCTTTTAGTGTCTTTGGCTTGATTCGTTTGGCGTACTCGTTCAGTGTGCTTCTCGTTTTCGGACGCGGTGGATGTGCAACATCCGCTGGGCCTACAACAATCTGCTTCCTAGTATATTTTCTTAACCGACACTTCGGTTTTACGATTATGAAAGCTCGAGGGTGATCTGTCTTTCTCTCTCTCCAACAGCAAATTATATTGTCCAGTGCAACATTGACATATGCGCCGAGGAGCGAAAGGAATTGGCACTGAAACATACATGGCAGCGCAAGTTCCTGTTAGAGCTCGCGGTTCCATCCTTCCAGGTCCTGAAGACAGGTACATGCAAAATTTTGATTTGGTTTGTACACACTCAAGTTCAGAGTTACCCACTACCGCGGAAGAAGTTCAGAGATATATAGCTGCAAAAACAAGTAGATCTGTAGATGCACTGCAGAACGCAACCAAAAGAACACCAATTAAGTGGTAATGAATATAGGACACCATTGTCCATGTGACATGTTGCTCCTGGTCCCACATCCCATCCCCACATGACACAGTCCATACATATGAAAGCCTCATCAAACGTATTTTTGAAAACAAAAGATTAAATTTTCGATTCCAAAACCAAATCACAAACCAAGTACACGCAAAAATTTGCCGTTGGGTTCAACGCAGTCAAGAATTTCAGAGTTAATTACCCTTTTCGAAGAAAAAGTTCAGAGATACCAACGGCACATCACATGCAATCTGAAGTTCTGAAGAAGCTACATCTAACAGACTACTTCCTCCATCCAGGTAGCCAACGCCACCAAGGCCATCTTTTTTCCGGCGATCACATCCTCCGTCGGTGGATTAGTATCATCAGGTGCGACCTTGTGATTTTGTTTGCACTATCCTAGCTCATCCCCAGTTTCTTGGTGGCTTCGCATAAGCCAAGAATCAACTAATTATTCTTGATTATAGACTCTAGTTCCGTCCGACCAGAGCATGAGTCCTGCCAAACTCCTCTCCTTCCTGTTCCTGGTACTTACAACTGTGGCAGCATTTCTATCCATGGCGCGGCGGCCCTTGAACTATCCCACCATCCAACATGGTCAACGATGCTAAAGTGTACTTCGGTGATACTTCAATCCTGTACCCCATTCTCCTTGGTTTCAGGTGGGTAGCGAATCATATTTGAGGGATTTTAAACTTTTTAATAGATCTGCTAGCTGGTGGTTATTTCCACAAAACAAAGACTTTGCCCAGGCAAGGACAACTTGCTGCAGAAGCATTTTTTTGGTTGCTGCATTAACAGCTAGCGACTTCTCGGAGAAAAAATTGAGAGCTACGATGCGTTTCAAATTAACCAACATATATTTGCCTTCAAACTTTACTCTACGTGACTGATGCGGTGATGCCATATAACAGGCATGCTCCTCTCAACCCCTCTGAATAATTTTGCAAGTGGGCACCCATCATGCGTCCAAACCTAACAAGAATGAGTGGTAGACCAAATGACTAACCCACTGCGTTTCAAAAATAAAAATGATGACCAACCAACTGAGACTTGTTGACAACGTACACTCCATGCTCCAGAGCAAATACGTTGATGCTTTGGGACTAGTCACCCAGACCATCCTATCTCTGAAAATCTAATCCCAAGTCCCTCGGTGAGGCCAGCCATCTCTCTGGCGAGATCACATCTTCTTTGTTGATGGGTGGCTCAATATCATCAGGTATGGCAACGGTGTAATCTTTGTTATTACTTGCTGGGTTCTTCCTTGTGCTAAGTGAATTTTCTTAATTAATTACAGTTTCCACCATGGGTCCTGCAATTCTCTTCTTCCTCGGGCTTGCAGCTATAGCACCATCGTTACTCTTGGCGGCACAAACCTTGGGGGGCTATTCCATGGCCAAACCCTCAACAATTTGGATCAATAACGATGTTTTCTTTGAAAGTCGCAACCGCTACAGCCGTGACATCGTCGCCATAGCACAATCACAAGCTCACTCTGGCATTGCATCTTATATTGCCGCAGGGTTCTTTTGTGTCTCCTCTTCCATGTTCCCATGCAAGGAGTTCCTCTTTGCGGTATCCATTGCAGCGCCCATCGACACCGTCAGCAGCATTCATAATTCGCAAATAGTTTGGTCAGCAAATCAGGCTTGCCCTGTCGGGGAGAATGCCACCCTTGAGTTTACCTCGGGTGGAAATTTGGTCCTATGTGATGCTGACGGTAGGTACGTCTGGTCAAGCAATAGCTCCGACCGATCTGTAGCTCGCATGGTGTTAACCAAGTTTGGCAATCTGGTGTTGCTTAATCACATGAATGCGATTGTGTGGCAATCATTTGATCATCCTACAGATACATTGGTCCTCGGACAGTCGCTTGCCAAAGGTATGAGGCTCACAGCAAACACTTCTGCAACAAATACTATCGAGAGAGAGAATCAGTTATATATCACTGTACTCCCGGATGGATTATATGCTTATGTTGGATCCACGCCACCACAACTCTACTTTTCATATATTTATTCGTCTCTGGTTGACCACATGGAAGAAAATGATCTACAGAAGGTTACGTTCATGAATGGAAACCTCAGCATGTCAAATATGAATGATAGCATCTCATTGCCAGCAGCAAAATCCACCCAGTATTTGAGATTAGATTCAGATGGACACATGAGGTTGTATGAGTATGAATTATATGATGAAAAATGGACTGTCGTGCATGATGTAATGAGAATCAATGATTGTGCTTACCCAACAGTTTGCGGGGAATATGGTATATGTACTAGGGGGCAATGTGGTTGTCCCGTTGATAATAATTCAAGTTCAAGGTACTTTAAGCTGCTGGATGAATGGAAGCCAAACCTTGGTTGTGCACCGATAACTCCAATATCTTGTCAAGAAATAGAACACCATCAATTATTGACCATTCCGAACATTTCTTACTTCGATCAAAACCCCACAGTTGTGAATGCAACAAGCGTCGATGACTGTAAGCAAGCCTGCTTGAAGAACTGCTCATGCATGGCCGTTCTGTTCAGAGAAGGAGAATGCGTGTGGGTAACGAAGGTCTTCTCCTTGCAATCAATACAACCTACAAATTTTCTTTACAACTCCTCAGCTTACCTCAAGGTGCAGCTTAGCCCCTCCAGGGAAAACAAAATGAAGGCGTTGTTAAGTGCTACACTTGGTGCTATTACTGCTCTAATATTAATTTTCATTATTGTCACTCTTTACCTACAAAGGAGGAAGCATGAAGACAAAGACGAGGAATTTGATTTCAGTCAATTGCCTGGAATGCCAACGAGGTTTTCTCTTGAGACACTGAGTGAATGCACAGAAGGATTCAATAAGAAACTTGGAGAAGGTGGGTTTGGGTCGGTTTTTGAAGGGAAATTAGGTGAAATAAGAGTTGCAGTGAAACGCTTGGAAGGTGCTAGACAAGGAAAGAAAGAATTCTTGGCAGAGGTCGAGACTATTGGCAACATCGAACACATCAATCTTGTCAACTTGATTGGGTTTTGTGTTGAGAAGTCAGAGAGGCTTCTGGTTTATGAATATATGTCAAGAGGCTCGCTTGATAGGTGGATTTTTTATTCCCATAACAATGCCCCTCTTGATTGGTCGACTCGGTGTAGGATAATTATGGATATTGCCAAAGGCCTATGCTATCTTCATGAGCAGTGCAGGCGAAAAATTGCTCATTTGGACATCAAGCCACAAAATATTCTCTTGGATGAAAACTTCAATGCCAAAGTCGCTGATTTTGGACTATGTAAGTTAATAAATAGGGACCAAAGCAAGGTAGTGACTGTGATGAGAGGAACACCTGGATATCTGGCACCCGAATGGTTGACGTCGCGGATCACTGAAAAAGTTGATGTCTACAGCTTTGGAGTTGTCATCATGGAAATAGTAAGTGGAAGAAAAAATATTGACAACTCTCAACCCGAGGAGGATGTTCAGCTTATAAATCTATTGCGAGAAAAGGCTCAAAATGAGCAATTAATTGATTTGATTGATAAGCATAGTGGTGATATGGTTTCATACCAGGAGGAAGTGGTTCAAATGATGAAGCTCGCAATATGGTGCCTGCAACATGATAGCATTCAAAGGCCATCAATGTCACTCGTAATTAAGGTATTGGAAGGTACTATTAGCATTGAAACTTTCGATGCAGATTCACTCTTGTTTGTTCAAGATAATCCATCAACATACTCAATTCCATCTCAAGCATCGATATTATCTGGCCCAAGGTGAAATAAGTGGATAATGAGGAGAAGAAATTCAAAGTATATATATGCAGTTTTGCTTTTGTATCCTATCCTATTTGTACTATGGAATTACATTTGAAATGGCACCAAAAGGACTTTTGAGGCAATATATATCATTGATTGTTTGGTGAGCTTGTACCTCATGGTCTTGTACCTTCAAAAATGAAAAATTGGCTATCCTTCATGAAAAATTATATGGCGGTTCATTCTTGACCAGGCTTGTTCGATGTACGAGAACATCGATCCTTACTCAGGCAACCCCTCCTACAGCTACCATATGATATTGTGGGGGTGGTATAACATCTAGTAGACTAGTACATGAACGAAGCAGCACAACAACTAATTATAATATAATAATAAATGAACAGTAATCAAGTAAATGGTTGGTTTCGTTTACTGAAAGTCGTGTCAAAAAAAAATTTCGAAAAGGGGGGGCTCCCCGGCCTCTGCATCAGAAAGATGCATAATGTTCATCACAATTACAAATAGCAAAGAGATAGTTTTAATTCATCAACCACTAAATTGCATTTGACAAGGCCAAGGGAAGAACCTCATTACTCATCAGTATTATTTATAGGAAATATGAAGCCTTTATTGATTCTTTGCAAAAGTATCAAGTTGATATTCCACAAAAGAGTTCATTACTTATAAGATGGCTTCAGGCATTCCTAGTGGCTTGTATCTGTAGTTGTATCTAGGTGTGTGTATACGGCTCTTTCGACGGCTTTTATTGTTGATCACGTGTCCTACTTATGGCAATGTAAACTAGAATAACTCGTGAACTGCTGACCAATTTGTATCATACACAAGCACATTACAGAACGAATTCCTAGATGGTTGGATTGTAATTGCATATGAGATTTCAGTAAACGATGTGTATAAACTGTGGAGGAGAAGAAACTAGACACTTCACTTAGTTCACTGGACATGTACATGACCGTACTGAAAAAAAACTGAGATTATGACCCCTTCACGATGTAAATCAATGATTTGAAGCTCGCTGTGCTAAGATACTTCTTAACTGAACAGACATGAGATAAACAAACACTCCATGTACACTCAAATGTGCATGTAAAACAACAGAACAAGGTTGTAACTCCTCTTACCTGAACCATGTATCTTATTAGATGTAACCAAGCATTTCATTTCCCCTGCGTTATTGGCAGCTCTCTACTAATCCATCCATGAACCGAAGTAAGAAAAATCCATTATACCCTTCATATTGCAGTATTTAATCTATCCACCTGCATATACATGCAGGTTTACAAACATCAGGAGATGACATCAATCAATTGATGCAAAAGCGAGTTGCAGAAATCACCGAACACCAGACTGAACTCAGTGGCACCATTTACGGTGGAGTCGGATTAGCGTGGCAGGGTCGGCATCTCAGGAACCACCAGCAGGCGCGGCAGCCTAGCAAGCAGAGCACCCGGGGCACCCGCAGTCTCGGTGACAGCTTGGATTTACGCGCGGGCAATCAAGCAGTTCCTCCCTTTTTCCCATGCTCTTGCCCGGCCCCTTTCTGCCGGTGAGGGATCGCCAGAGCATTCCATTAATGTGACGACGGCCGCTATCGCTCGATTTGTAACGAACAATAACACATGGGGTCTTAGATTTGTGTTTGGGTCAATGCTACCGAACAAATCTAAGGGCTCAAAGTACATCACAGAAATTTTATAGAATTTCGGACAGACTTCAGAATTTAGTTATCCGTGAAGCAAATTATCATGTGTGAACTGTAGATACCACTAATGCTCTTTTGCATGATTTGAGATCAAAGTTTGCTTTGAAGGATCTTGGTGATTTGCACTTCTTCTTAGGCATTGAAGTTAAGAAGATTCCAGATGGTATAGTCTTGAACCAAGAAAAATATGCTACTGGACTTTTAGCTCGTA
Organism: Aegilops umbellulata; assembly: GCA_032464435.1. Taxonomy (NCBI): domain Eukaryota; kingdom Viridiplantae; phylum Streptophyta; class Magnoliopsida; order Poales; family Poaceae; genus Aegilops; species Aegilops umbellulata. The sequence goes on from CP136057.1 coordinate 10,424,186, forward strand.
TGGGAATGAAGGACTGCAAGCCTTCACCCACTCCATTGTCCTCTTCAGAAAAACTTTCAGCCTTTGAAGGTGAGCCACTCAAAGAAGAAGAAAGCACAAGATACAGGAGTGTTGTAGAAGCTTTGCAATATCTGACACTTACAAGACCAGACATATCATTTGCAGTCAATAAGGTTTGTCCGTATTTGCATGCACCTACTTATGCACATTGGACAGCTGTAAAAAGGATTGTCAGGTATATCAAACATACTGTGAGCCTTGGGTTACAATTTAGACGCTCTGGCTCTACTCTTGTGAGTGCTTTCTCTGATGCTGATTGGGCAGGATGTAGTGATGACAGAAGGTCAACTGGAGGCTTTGCTATATTCTTTGGTTCTAATCTTATCTCTTGGAGTGCTAGAAAGCAAGCTAGAGTGTCAAGGTCAAGTACAGAAGCTGAGTACAAGTCACTGGCAAATGCAACTGCTGAGATTATCTGGGTTGAATCCTTGCTTAATAAGTTAGGTGTTAAACGACACCGTGTCTGATGTCTTTGGTGTGATAACTTGGGAGCCACCTATCTCTCTGCTAACCCAGTCTTCCATGGTCGAACAAAGCACATTGAAATCGACTTTCACTTTGTAAGAGAAAGAGTTGCAGAGAAGAAGCTGGACATCAGATTCATTCCATCAAAAGATCAAGTGGCAGACGGGTTCACCAAGGCATTGCCAGCTCGGCCATTTGAAGAGTTCAAGAGGAATATCAACCTAGGATAGTTGAGATTAAGGGAGGGTGTTAGAGTTTATATGTAATACGTTTGTAATCTCAACTAAACTCCTCCTTCTCTCTCTCTTATCCCGTAGCTCATCCAATCACCGAATCTTAGAGATCGGTAGGTTCAACTTGTACTCCAAGCATTGGCCTTGCGCCCATATCAATATAAGACCAACGCGGCTCCCTTACGAGGGAGTAGAAACGCTTCCTGACACCCCTTTGTTGTGTATATGTCGATTACATATATAGCCAGGGCAGACGTGAGATGCGATGATCTGACTACCGATCGATCGACCAATAATAATGGAGGACCAGAGTTAGCTGAATCATCATTTACCTACCCACGCATGGCTAGAGCTATCAGCGTGATTGCGGTGGCCATATTTAGTATGAAACTGCCCTATCGTTGACGACAGAGTTCGGGCAGCTGGGTGTGATTGATGCGCCCTCTGGGCTGTTTTAATTAACTCCAGTCGCTGTCCAGTGCTAAATTATTGTGTGTGTGCGTGCGGGTGTGGTCCAGGTGTAGCACGTGGCATTTTTTATATTGCGGGGTATTAATGCCGTCCCTGCTTGATGGTGTATTTACATTTGTTTTATATGGTATTTCGTGATTAGGGCTCACCTAATTATGTAAAACTTGATGCACACAATCGTTGGAGATGCATTATTAATAGGCGAGCCTGCTGCGTACGCAGCATGGATTGATAGATACACGAGTGCAGAAAGAAAGCGGGGGAAATCACATATGGAAACTAAAGTAATCCGAACACATATGAGGGGAGCTTCGGAGTTTTTTCATGAAGATCATGGCCATGACCAGCAGGTTTGTGACGCCAAAGATGAAAATGTTCTTTAGCCATGCTTGATTCTGTTCATATACATGGCGACCAACCGATGCATGTAAGTGAGATGTCCCCACCTAGCGTTGAAGTACTGTAGGTACTTGGTCTCCCACTTCCAGAAACTGCATCCCCCGTACTGAAGAACACACAACAAATGTTTAGCAAGGCGTGGAGAAGATGGACGGGAAGGATCTTGAAAACCTTACTACATGTTTTTCGCACTTGTAGAAATGTCTCCTTGGGTTTTCTTCCATTCCTGATACAAATTAGATCACGTAGCCCGCGTTGCATTCCGGGCAACAAATGAGAGGGAGCGGTGGCACCTGGTTGTCGGTGTGGTGTGATGCAGGAGGTGTGAAGCTACGCTGGGACTTGGATGTAACATGGTGGTGAAATGGAGAAGGAGCAGTGAGAAGAAGGCTGGGCGGCAGCAAGAAGCAAGCATGAAGTTTTTTTTTAACGGAACCTCGTCAGAGGGCCAGGAGCTCTGGCAATGCATTATAGAAGAATAGAGTTGATCCATTTTATAAGGAAAACCGGATCGAAAACCTCACAAACTGGCCAGTTTATAAGGAAAACCAAGCCGAAAACCGCACAAGCAACGAAGCCTTGTCAACCACACGACACAAGGCCGCAATTGCAACAAACACACACCCCCGGCTCCGGAGCCGCCGCTCCGACATCCCCCACACGCTCACGAGCCATAGCGCCGCACGGTTCGGGCGCCCCTGTAGCCCTTGCTACACGAGACAACCATCCGCAGACCACGAACGATGTGCCAAAACATCCGGGGCGGCCGCCCCGACTTCCCGCCAGACCAACCCCTCAAGTCGCGTTCGACCGGGCTGACGACCTCGCTACCCTTGCAGCACCAAGTCGCCACCCAAACCATGCAGGGCCGCGAACCTACCCCATAGAGCCGCCGTTACATAGCCATCCGAGGCCGCTGCCTCGCCGTACTTCCATCGTCCGAAGCCGCCGCCCCGGCATCCACTGCCCTGACCATGACGCAAACTTGCACAATTGTCATGAACCCACCACCCCACAAAGGTCAAGGATTCCAAGGCGGTGCCTTCAAGAAGGTAACGGCATAAACGTCGCCACCGCCCGCACCGATGGAGCTTGGGTTTTCACCCGGAATCACATAACAATTGTGAATGCAGATGGATGAATCTCCACGATGAGGCCTTCAGGAAGGAATGCAAATCTCAAGAACGCCGCCATCATCGGCACCGACCGGAGAAGGTGCAAGACTTTCGCCCGGAGAACAACACTTTGTGCAAGAAGCATTGCAGTCAACCACCAAACCCACCTGCACGACGCAAAGGAGTACTGCGCCGTGCATCACACCTCCGCCCACAACCACAACCACCTCAATCCCAACCCTCTGCTACGCAACAGGAAGAAGCTGAGCACTCCAATACAGGGCCGGAGACCACCGTCGCGGCGCCGCCGCGCCGCCGTCCAAAAACTGCAGCTCACCGCCGTCACCACAACTCCCCCAGCCAAGGGAGGGGACTCCAGCACCCAGTGAGCCCAGCAGCCGTTGCACGCCGCAGCTCCGCCACTGCAGCACACCAGAGTGCCACCACCGCCAGATCCGGACGCCGGGCGTCAGATCCACGGTGGTCGGCTTTAGCACCGCCCCGAACACCATCAGCAGAGAGAGTAGGAGGGAGCAGCACCGCCACCTTGCCCGGGGCCGCCGCCCCGACTTGCCTGCGCCGACAAGAGGGCCCATCGTCGCCCAGCCGCAACCAGGAGTGGAGCTCCGTCCAGGGCCGAAGCTGCACGCCACGCGACGACGAAGCCCCGCCGCCGCCGTCCGCTGAGCAGGCTTTGCCTATCGGCATCCCCCGCCGGCGGCAGGGGAGCGAGGAGGGAGTGGGGAGTGGGGGCGGCGGCGGCTAGGTTTTCGCCCGTGCCCCCCCCCCCCCCCCCCCGAGCGACGCGAGCGACTTCTCACTGAAAATGAAGTTGTGCAAGCACGAAGTTTAAAAAGAACATGTAAAGCGTTCCGGTGGTGCAGCTACCGTTGGGACTGGATGCAATTGACATGCGCCTCACTTGCGGGCCATTTCCTGCCCGATGTCAGTTGCAAATATGAGAGCCATACTAAAAGATGGAAACTTTATACCGGCCACAAGTATTGTAGATACATGAATCGCCTGGTAACATGCGGTGTGGATACTGACCATGCATGGCTGCATGTCCATTCACGATTTATCGCTAAATTTATATACTATATAATTGAAGTATGTAGTGGTTATATGAACCATCGCCTATGCATGCCTAGAAGAAATGCTCAACAATGATCGTATGATCAGGCCAGGCGAATCTGCGTAGTTTTCCCATGTGTTGGCTTACCTGCGGCTGGGGTCATGCCAAACTAATAACTTGGACCCATGCATGCCAAACTAATACAGCCTCATCCATATGTCGATTACTCCATCCATTTCTAAATATGAGTCTTTTTAAGGATCTTAATAAAAACTACATGTTGATGTATATAGACGTGTTTTAAAATGTATATTTACTCATTTTACTTTATAGTCTGTATAGAAATCTCTAAGAAATATATTTAGAAACCAAGAGAATACATATATAGCAGACTTGAGATCCGCTGACCTGTCGACCGGTACTGATGGATGGAGGACCAGCGTTAGCTGTACCCATGGCTAGAGATATCAGCGTGATTGCCGTGGCCATATTTTAAAGTTTAAACTGCCCTACAAGTTTCAGAGGACGTACACGTATGTGTTGCTGCCCATCGACACTAGTACTCTATAAAAAAAGATGAAGAAGCGCAGCGCAGCCACTCACTGAAGGTAGCTAGCTTCGGCATCTTGAGGTTGGGCATGAAGGACTGGGTGTACTACTCCCTCTCCATCACCTTGTGCCTCACCCTGTCCCTTGTGTTCTCATCCCTGCGCAAATGCAAGGCGGCGGGCTCCTCGTTCCTCCCGCCGGGGCCGACCTCGCTGACGGCTTTCGGCCCGCTTCTTTTGCTCGCCTGGACAAGCGTCAACATCGAGTCGGTAGTCCGCGTGGCACGCTCATGGTACGGCCCCGTGTTCACCCTCTACCTCCTTCCATCCTTCCCCGTCGTGTTCGTCGCCGACCGGGCCGTGGCGCACCGCGTCCTCGTGCAGCTCGGCTCCGCGTTCGCCAACAGGCCTCCGGCCAACCTCGCCACCCGCATCTTCTCCAGCGACCAGCACAACATCACCTCCGCCGCGTACGGCCCGCTGTGGCGCACGCTCCGGCAAAACCTCACCGGCCGGGCGCTCCACCCGTCGAGCATCCCGCGGTACGCCGCCGCCCGGCGCCGTGCCGCCTCGGGCCTCGTGGACGGCATCACGCGCCAGATGCGAAGCGACCAAGGGGTCGTCGTCATCGAGGGGCTCCTGCACGACGCTGTCTTCCACGTGATTGCATGCATGTGCTTCGGCCAGGCGCTCTACAACGCCTCCATCGCGGCGGTCACGTCGCTGCAGAGGCAGTTTCTCAAGGAGGTGGTGGGGTTCCAGGTGTTCGGGTCGAGCCCCAAGGTCAGCAGGCTCCTCTTCTGGCGACGGTACCAGAGGATGCTGTCCATGCGCAGGCGGCAGGAGGAGGTGTTCATCCCGCTCATACGAGCGTGCCGTGCGCGGCGCAACGCCGCCGGCAAGAGCTTTGAAATGCATTGCTACGTCGACTCGCTCATCAGCCTCCGCATCCCGGAGCAAGATGGCAGCAGCAGGTACCTGACGGACGGCGAGATTGTTGCCTTGTGCACCGAACTCTTGTCCGGGCCCGTCGACTCTACCGTAAACATGTTGCAGTGGGCCATGGCGAACCTCGTCACACGGCCGGACATCCAGGCCAAGCTCCGGGCCGAAATAAACAACGTCGCCGACGGCCAGGTCCAGCTCAGGCAAAATTTGATTTGTGTGAATTCAAAAAACACGGTTGAAATTCTTTTATTTTCTCTTAAAAAAACATAAAACTTTTACAGGCCCGGGAGGAGGAGCACCTGCCGTACCTCCGGCCGGTGGTCCTGGAATCACTGAGGCGGCACCCACCGGCGCGCTTCATCCTGCCGCACGCGGCGGCCGGGGAGAACGGCACAGTGCTGGATGGCTTCACTGTGCCGAAAGAGGTGTCGGTGAACTTCACGCTGGGCGACATGGCCATGGACAGGAAGGTGTGGCCGGACCCCACGCAGTTCCGCCCGGATCGGTTCCTACCCGGCGGCGAGGGGGAGGACCTGGACCTCACGGGGAGCAAGGAGATCAAAATGATGCCGTTCGGTGCCGGCCGCCGGATGTGCCCTGGCATCGACGTTTCGCTGCTGCACGTCAACCTCCTTGTGGCCACCATGGTGAGGGCGTTCCAGTGGAGCGAGGTGCCCGGCGAGCCGGTGGACTTCACCGAGACGCTGGAGCTCACCATAGTCATGAAGCGCCCACTCCGTGCCAAGGTCGTGCCATGCCATGCTACATGCTAGCAGCTCTCAATCGTTGTCCATCATTGTGCCATCGGAGTAACTACATACAATATACAACACATGCATTATGCTGCTAGCTTGCTTGATCTATCAGCTCTCTAGAGTTTAATAAGTTCAAGATATAAATAGTTGTATTCAAATAAAAAGTTACGCGGAATTGTGTATACCATACTTTTGTTTAGTTCATCCTTCGCACCACCTGTGTTTCCAATAAAGTCATATGTACCGTAAAAGCAAGAGCAAGCTCAAGGTGCAAGAAACCATTATGTTCCCTTGCAGGACGCAGATTTTTTGAACACCTGCACCGAGGCCCATCTATCTTAGCTCTTCATTATTGCTTTGAGATCTGTGCAACACAATTAACATTTTACATATAAATTTCTCTTTTTTGTTTCCCTCATATAGAATATGTCTTGAATCTAAAACTTTGCAGCACAACAAAGCTTCCTAACTAGAACGTGAGATAAAACTTTCATATTTTTTGGTCTGACATAAATTTTAAAAATAAGATTTTTTAACAAAAAAAACTTAATTCGTATATTTATATTGGACGAAAAAATCAGAAAGTTTTATCCCAGATTCTAGATAGAAATCTTTGCTGTGTTGTGGAAGTTTGAAGTTCAAAACATGTTCTATGAGAGAGAAACAAAAAAGAGAAATGTGTTTGCACGAATCGCGATGCAAAAAATGGATGACTAGGATAGACGGGTCTGGGTGCAGGTGTGCTAAAACATAATTTCGTTCCCTTGCACCTTGAGCTTTATGCATGTGTGTTGGAGCAAATTAAAGCTAAGCTTAACGGGAAGGGGAACATGAACAACATGCAGACCCTGCTTTGCTAGCAAATAATAATACAATTATCAGTTTTAGTGTTCACCGTATACGTTACTAGCTGTTTGTGTTAATCTATATACTACCGCCGTCCTGGTTTATTTGTCCCCTTCGTATTTAAATTCAAAATACAAATCCAACGATATAACTTTTGATGACATGCACTAAGATTTTGTTAGTTAGATCTACGGTTAAAATTTGACACAAAATACGAAGTGAACCAATAAACCAGGATGAAGGTAGTATATAGAAGATGCAACCCACTAATTGCTATTTTTCTTAGATGAACATTGGATGTTAGGGATTACCATCATTTGTAAGCATTGCTAGCAATTAGATCATCAACCAGAATATGAGGGCCACATGATCAACTTGACTGCTCTAGCTGCTACAACCGAACTTCTCATAGAATACCCGCTGACGGCCCGATGCCGACGGCAGCCGTCGGCATAGGGTGTTATCCCGGTTGTGATGGGTTCGTTCACAGCCTGAGTCGTGCATGCATGTGAGCAATGAGCAAACCTGGCATATGTGAAGGCTTATTAGCAAAATTGGTGTTGCATGTGCTTGTAGCAGAGATAAACTCCTAGGATTTTTCCTCTCATTCGATCGGATCGAGAAGGTGCCGATGGAGAGCAACGAAGAGGATAGGTGGCGATCGATGGAGGCGAGTTGTATAATAAATAAATAGTTTTGCCAGATCGTGTCCGTTTTTTTAGGGTCAACGTTGCCGCTTTATTTAATCAAATGCGTTTGGAATCTCATCCGAGATTACATCAAGCACACAATCTGGGGTAGTCCCCAGCCAAACCTTACAGAGTTCATCACCCACACCAACTCTAACTAATTTATGCACGGCAACATTAGCGGAACGGCGAACCCAAGAGACTCTAAATTCAGAAAAAGATGCAAGTATCGTTTTGATTTCCTGTATCCATGGCCCTGCACTGGACATCTCCTTGTGTTGATTCTGCAACATGTTTACGACACTTTGAGAGTCAAGCTCAACATGGACCTTATCAGCGTTGATTTCTTGCGCCACTTGAAGACCCCGTTTGCAGGCCAAGATTTCCATCGATTGTGGATCCACAATTCCACGGAACACGTGGCAGAGGAAAGCTCTAAATGCCCCAACATGGTCTCGAATAACTGCTCCAGCTCCTCCCTTGTCCCTATCTCTTGACACAGCCCCATCTGAGTTAATTTTTAGCCAGCCCTCCTCAGGAGGCCGCCACTTTTCCTTGACTGTCGGGACTGCCGGATGCACATTGCGTGTGTGGACAGCCTTCCACTCATTCATATGCGACACTAACGTGCCTGTTATTTCATGTGGAGGCGCTATCTTCTTCCCAGCCCTCGCTTCATATCTCGCCAACCAAAGACCATATGTTGCTTGAACCATGGCCGCCCTCTCATCTTCCAAAGCCTCGGCAAACCACTCTAGTAACCAGCGAGCTAGAGCGCTCTGGGAGTCAATCAAACTTGGTGGGATCGCCACCCCAACTCCCTTCTCCGAGCGAAGAAGCTGCCAGAAAAGTGCTGATTGTTGGCATGTCCAGAACCGGTGGAGCACCGTCTCTTCTCGCCCACACGCAACACAAAAAACACCGGGTTTGATCCGACGCCGATGTAGCTCAGCCCCAACTGCTAGCCCATTGCGGACCATCCTCCACATATGGATCTTGGCTTTGGCTGGCGTATTCGTATCCCACAACGCTAAGTATCCCTTATGCGTCGCCACCGAGCTCGAGGACTCCGGCTGTCCGGTCCTCGCTATATTCATCTTCATCCTTAGGTGATACACAGATCTGACGGTGAAGTCACCATTTTTGGTGTAGTTCCAGGCCGGGTAGTCTTCTGTACCGGGACCCCCAACGGCTATTTGCCTAATAGCTTCAGCGTCACCATCAGAGAATATAGAACACACCTAGCCCATATCCCAGCTCCTTCCATCATGCGCTAATAGGTCTGCTACCTTGGACATGCCTGTGGCAAAAATCTGGCCAAGAGGCCGCATGCTCCCAGCTCGTGGAATCCAGTTTGCATGATGGATGTTCACACTGCTTCCATCCCCAATGCGCCATATGATCCCCTCGCGCAGCAGGTCCCGTCCATAAAGAATGCTGCGGAATGTGTACGAGGCGGATGAGGGTGTTGTTGCTGTTAGGATGGAGTTGTCGCTGAAATAACGAGCCTTCAGCACACGCGCGCACAAAGACGTTGGTGCCTGCAGGATCCTCTACGCCTGCTTCGCCAGTAACGCTTGGTTAAATGCCTCGTGGTCTCGAAAATCCATTCCACCATCTTGTTTTGCCACGCACATCTTCTGCCAGATCGTGTCCGTTGGTAGTTGAGTCTAGGTTGAATTGTGTAGTGCGTGGATCCAATCTCTGCACGTACGTAGAGTACGTCTCTTGGAAGATATTGAAGTTGAAGCGATCCCGACTCATATACGGTGCTGGGAGGGCGTGAAAGAAGAGGAGAGCGCCTGTGCCTTTCATCGCCAGAGACAAGACAAGACACGCCTAACCCTAACCCTAGCCTCGCCCTCGAACCCCCAGCCGGGCCGGCAATCCATCCATGGCGCTGCGCAAGCTGGCCGCCAAGTTGCGGATCCCCACCTCTGCTGCTGCCCGGCTCCCGTTGGCCCCCGACCCTGCTACTTTCCGGCTCCCAGTTTCGCGGGCGTCCATTAACCGGACCCAGGTATACGTATACCGGCCCCTTCTCCTTCCTGCACACCGCTCTCTCTCTCTCTCTCAAGTAAACCACGTACTGGCTAGTTGGAGTCTCTGAGACCTCAAGTTTCGCCCTTCCTTGCCTGCTTTGACATTGTTGGCCCGCTGTTACAGATAATTCCAATTAACTTGACAACCAGTTGCATGCATTGTCTGAAAACTTTTCTCGTCTTGCCTTTGCATGAGGCTGGCAGTCAGAATTTTGTAAACTACCTATACCAGCACAACTTTTCCATAATTGAATGAGAGACACATAGGTTTTGATTTATCATTAGTGTTATCAACTGGATGATTGACAACTTGATTTTGGGATGATAGTAAATCCTATGTCTTGTATATATAGCGTATGTTTTGTAAGATCTGATGTTAACAAGGCTAACAAGGCTTACATGAGGATAACAAGGCTAAATCTTGCACTCGTTACTACCTTCTCAGCTTCTTTTACCTTGTTGAATTGTAGGCCGCTAGAGACTGGTATGAGTTTCAGCGAACACGTTATGACGATGTGACAAGAGAGTTCAAAAACTACAGGTAAAAGCTACAACAACAAACATTTTAGTACCGTTCATTACTACTACTACTCAAATGATTGATTATCATTATGACGTAATAATGCCTACTCTTTTTTGGCAGGCGTGAGGTTGTGTGGTCCGAAAGGGCGGCTATCTTTTTTGATTTGGTTTATAAGGTGGGTTGTCCTTTGGTCGTTGGTACTGTGGTCCTAAAAGGGATTGCTTATCAGACCATGCGATCGTGTAATGTCCAACCGCCGCAGACATGAAGGTTCATTTGCACAGATGCATGTGCGCTCGCTGTAAGCACTCTCGTTGTGGCAAAGTGGCAAGAGCAGATAACCATGCATGTACAGATAATGGATTGTTGCATATACATGTGTCTTGATCCGTTGTGTGTCATGGACCAGTGGTTATTGTTAGAATTATGTCGAATATTATTGTACAAGATAGGTTACAGTTGGACTTGGTTTTGGACTGTGTGTAGACAGGGTAGGAGTTGTGTCCTAATAGGACACTTGTATCCTATACCTCTCATATATATCGGGGGTAGACACACGATGTAACCTATGCCAACATAATAGCACGGGCACGCGGGGGGAGCCGGCGGCGTGTGCCGGCACCCGGGCGGCCGGGGTGCGGTATTGTAGCAGTGTCATGGGGAGGAGCGCCCATAGTCACGCCCCGGGGATGTAGCCATATCGGTGAACCTCGTTAACAAATTTCGGTGTCGTGCTTGTGTGATTGCTTGATCCTCGTTAGATCGACGGAGCGCCTCGGATTTATTATAACAGTTATGACTTCATGTGATTGTGTCTAAGCATACTTGTTCCTCGTCATGTTTGTTGCACTTGTTGGTTTGGTGAAGAATGTTGTTTGCTTTCAACTTTTGTTTGTGCTTGTGAAAGTGCCGAGTGGTGTCCTGTTGCACTTTATTCAGGGGCCTGGTTTATGTACACTGAACTTGTCCAATTTGCCCTGTTTAGCAAAATTATACAGTTAATTTTGTAAGCTTTTGACAATGAAGCGAAAAGCTTGAACCGCTGTGCATCCATCTTATCCATAGGATTTTGAGGATGTTTATATATCAGAATAAAATACTAATGGATGTTACAAATAATCACATTCAAAGATTTCTTTGCAAGTAGCATATGTTACTTTGCTGGAAACTTGAGAGATCATCTTTGGAATGTTTTCTGAACAATTATATACAAAACAACTAAGCAAGATGCTTGGGGCCGAATTATCTTGCATGGGCCAAAGTATTTTTCAAATGCTAATCATATGCTCCTATAACAAGCTACTAGGCTGGTAGTTCACGCCGTCTTTTCTTTGAGACAGAGTAGCAGCCTTGCAAGGTTCTCAGTCCTTTCGCAAAAAAGGGGGGTTCTCAGTCGATGAACCTGCGATCCCGGCGACGTCGTAGTGGTCCAGACCTCCTCGCCGCCCTCCCCAACGACCTGATTCTCATGGTCCTCGTGCGCCGTGCACTGCATCCGCACCACCGTCAGGACCGGCCTCCTCTCGCGTAGGTGGCGTGACATCTGGACCAGCCTCCTCCTTCCTGTCAGCCGCAATGTCCCGCCCGCCATTATCAGAGTGGCTCTCGGCCGCTTTGTCGCTTCAGAACCACCGTCAGTGTCCACGTTCCACGCCTGCTTTCTGATGAGACAATATATGGCTTGAACTTGAGCCACGCTAACTCGACTAACTAGAGCTAGATAAACAGGATTAGATCAAAGCTTGGCTTGGCTCGCGTAGTTAATATAATGAGTTTAGATTGAAGCTTGCCTCTAATCGTGTAACTCGTGAGCTAGTTAATTTTGGTTTGGCTTCAACGCATCAGTCAAAAAGTCCAGAGTCAGTTACAAATTTTTAGGAAAAGGGGTTTCCCCCGCTTTAGATTATAAAGCAACCGCCCCAACAACATCCGACAACAATAGCCACCTCAAGGTTCCAGCCAAAAGAAAAAGAAAAACACGGCGACACACACACAACCAAGTCTGAGAGTACGAAAAGTAACCGCTGGGGGCACCGCAAAACAAACCCCTAAAGGAGAAGATCAATCTAGCTAATCCGGCTCTGGTGGTGGAGGGGGGAGCGGCGGCGCCAAAGACCCGGCAGTGGTACGAAGAGTAGAAGTGATCCTGTTAGTTACAATTTTTTGCCGAAAGAAGTTCAGAGTTGAGAAAAAGGGTTTCCCCCCGTTTTATATTATAAAGCAACGAACCAAGCATCCAACACAATAGTACAGAGTACAATCAAGTCATAAAGTCACGCTGGGGGCACAGCAGGACAAGCCCCAAACAAATCTGAAAAAGCTAATCCGGCTCGGGAGGTGGTGGTGTCGGCGGCGGAGGTGGAGCAAAAGCCGATGCCGAGGAACGAAGACCCGCAATGATGTTGTCGACGACGTCTCGGTCGCGCCGCTTGCTAAGCGGTCTGCAGAGCTGTAAGAAGCCACATATTTTATAAATTGCATCAGTCACACGGCACGAAATCACGCGTTCGATGACTAGTTTATTGGGGGCACACCAGAGGGTCCAACCCAAAGCCACCCAAGTAGGGGCTCGACTAGGACCGGGGAGCCTAAAGGCCTCCCCAAACAAGTCCGGGAGGTTGTCGTAGCACCAATTGCCGCCAACCACCTCCCGGAAGCAACTCCATAGGAACTGCGCCGCCGGCCACTGGAAGAAGATGTGGGTCAGAGTTACCCGTGCCCGACACTGTCTGAAGATCTGAGCAAGATGCATCTAGCATAAAGAAGTACATAGATACCCACAGCACGGCCGACGCAATCTGAAGTTTTGATGAAGCTGCATCCTAACAGACTAGTTAATCTGAAGTTTTAGAGCTAATTACCCAATTTAACTAAATAAACCAATTTTGCAGTGCTAATGAGACCATGGGTCAAGCTGTTCCTTTTAGTGTCTTTGGCTTGATTCGTTTGGCGTACTCGTTCAGTGTGCTTCTCGTTTTCGGACGCGGTGGATGTGCAACATCCGCTGGGCCTACAACAATCTGCTTCCTAGTATATTTTCTTAACCGACACTTCGGTTTTACGATTATGAAAGCTCGAGGGTGATCTGTCTTTCTCTCTCTCCAACAGCAAATTATATTGTCCAGTGCAACATTGACATATGCGCCGAGGAGCGAAAGGAATTGGCACTGAAACATACATGGCAGCGCAAGTTCCTGTTAGAGCTCGCGGTTCCATCCTTCCAGGTCCTGAAGACAGGTACATGCAAAATTTTGATTTGGTTTGTACACACTCAAGTTCAGAGTTACCCTCTACCGCGGAAGAAGTTCAGAGATATATAGCTGCAAAAACAAGTAGATCTGTAGATGCACTGCAGAACGCAACCAAAAGAACACCAATTAAGTGGTAATGAATATAGGACACCATTGTCCATGTGACATGTTGCTCCTGGTCCCACATCCCATCCCCACATGACACAGTCCATACATATGAAAGCCTCATCAAACGTATTTTTGAAAACAAAAGATTAAATTTTCGATTCCAAAACCAAATCACAAACCAAGTACACGCAAAAATTTGCCGTTGGGTTCAACGCAGTCAAGAATTTCAGAGTTAATTACCCTTTTCGAAGAAAAAGTTCAGAGATACCAACGGCACATCACATGCAATCTGAAGTTCTGAAGAAGCTACATCTAACAGACTACTTCCTCCATCCAGGTAGCCAACGCCACCAAGGCCATCTTTTTTCCGGCGATCACATCCTCCGTCGGTGGATTAGTATCATCAGGTGCGACCTTGTGATTTTGTTTGCACTATCCTAGCTCATCCCCAGTTTCTTGGTGGCTTCGCATAAGCCAAGAATCAACTAATTATTCTTGATTATAGACTCTAGTTCCGTCCGACCAGAGCATGAGTCCTGCCAAACTCCTCTCCTTCCTGTTCCTGGTACTTACAACTGTGGCGGCATTTCTATCCATGGCGCGGCGGCCCTTGAACTATCCCACCATCCAACATGGTCAACGATGCTAAAGTGTACTTCGGTGATACTTCAATCCTGTACCCCATTCTCCTTGGTTTCAGGTGGGTAGCGAATCATATTTGAGGGATTTTAAACTTTTTAATAGATCTGCTAGCTGGTGGTTATTTCCACAAAACAAAGACTTTGCCCAGGCAAGGACAACTTGCTGCAGAAGCATTTTTTTGGTTGCTGCATTAACAGCTAGCGACTTCTCGGAGAAAAAATTGAGAGCTACGATGCGTTTCAAATTAACCAACATATATTTGCCTTCAAACTTTACTCTACGTGACTGATGCGGTGATGCCATATAACAGGCATGCTCCTCTCAACCCCTCTGAATAATTTTGCAAGTGGGCACCCATCATGCGTCCAAACCTAACAAGAATGAGTGGTAGACCAAATGACTAACCCACTGCGTTTCAAAAATAAAAATGATGACCAACCAACTGAGACTTGTTGACAACGTACACTCCATGCTCCAGAGCAAATACGTTGATGCTTTGGGACTAGTCACCCAGACCATCCTATCTCTGAAAATCTAATCCCAAGTCCCTCGGTGAGGCCAGCCATCTCTCTGGCGAGATCACATCTTCTTTGTTGATGGGTGGCTCAATATCATCAGGTATGGCAACGGTGTAATCTTTGTTATTACTTGCTGGGTTCTTCCTTGTGCTAAGTGAATTTTCTTAATTAATTACAGTTTCCACCATGGGTCCTGCAATTCTCTTCTTCCTCGGGCTTGCAGCTATAGCACCATCGTTACTCTTGGCGGCACAAACCTTGGGGGGCTATTCCATGGCCAAACCCTCAACAATTTGGATCAATAACGATGTTTTCTTTGAAAGTCGCAACCGCTACAGCCGTGACATCGTCGCCATAGCACAATCACAAGCTCACTCTGGCATTGCATCTTATATTGCCGCAGGGTTCTTTTGTGTCTCCTCTTCCATGTTCCCATGCAAGGAGTTCCTCTTTGCGGTATCCATTGCAGCGCCCATCGACACCGTCAGCAGCATTCATAATTCGCAAATAGTTTGGTCAGCAAATCAGGCTTGCCCTGTCGGGGAGAATGCCACCCTTGAGTTTACCTCGGGTGGAAATTTGGTCCTATGTGATGCTGACGGTAGGTACGTCTGGTCAAGCAATAGCTCCGACCGATCTGTAGCTCGCATGGTGTTAACCAAGTTTGGCAATCTGGTGTTGCTTAATCACATGAATGTGATTGTGTGGCAATCATTTGATCATCCTACAGATACATTGGTCCTCGGACAGTCGCTTGCCAAAGGTATGAGGCTCACAGCAAACACTTCTGCAACAAATACTATCGAGAGAGAGAATCAGTTATATATCACTGTACTCCCGGATGGATTATATGCTTATGTTGGATCCACGCCACCACAACTCTACTTTTCATATATTTATTCGTCTCTGGTTGACCACATGGAAGAAAATGATCTACAGAAGGTTACGTTCATGAATGGAAACCTCAGCATGTCAAATATGAATGATAGCATCTCATTGCCAGCAGCAAAATCCACCCAGTATTTGAGATTAGATTCAGATGGACACATGAGGTTGTATGAGTATGAATTATATGATGAAAAATGGACTGTCGTGCATGATGTAATGAGAATCAATGATTGTGCTTACCCAACAGTTTGCGGGGAATATGGTATATGTACTAGGGGGCAATGTGGTTGTCCCGTTGATAATAATTCAAGTTCAAGGTACTTTAAGCTGCTGGATGAATGGAAGCCAAACCTTGGTTGTGCACCGATAACTCCAATATCTTGTCAAGAAATAGAACACCATCAATTATTGACCATTCCGAACATTTCTTACTTCGATCAAAACCCCACAGTTGTGAATGCAACAAGCGTCGATGACTGTAAGCAAGCCTGCTTGAAGAACTGCTCATGCATGGCCGTTCTGTTCAGAGAAGGAGAATGCGTGTGGGTAACGAAGGTCTTCTCCTTGCAATCAATACAACCTACAAATTTTCTTTACAACTCCTCAGCTTACCTCAAGGTGCAGCTTAGCCCCTCCAGGGAAAACAAAATGAAGGCGTTGTTAAGTGCTACACTTGGTGCTATTACTGCTCTAATATTAATTTTCATTATTGTCACTCTTTACCTACAAAGGAGGAAGCATGAAGACAAAGACGAGGAATTTGATTTCAGTCAATTGCCTGGAATGCCAACGAGGTTTTCTCTTGAGACACTGAGTGAATGCACAGAAGGATTCAATAAGAAACTTGGAGAAGGTGGGTTTGGGTCGGTTTTTGAAGGGAAATTAGGTGAAATAAGAGTTGCAGTGAAACGCTTGGAAGGTGCTAGACAAGGAAAGAAAGAATTCTTGGCAGAGGTCGAGACTATTGGCAACATCGAACACATCAATCTTGTCAACTTGATTGGGTTTTGTGTTGAGAAGTCTGAGAGGCTTCTGGTTTATGAATATATGTCAAGAGGCTCGCTTGATAGGTGGATTTTTTATTCCCATAACAATGCCCCTCTTGATTGGTCGACTCGGTGTAGGATAATTATGGATATTGCCAAAGGCCTATGCTATCTTCATGAGCAGTGCAGGCGAAAAATTGCTCATTTGGACATCAAGCCACAAAATATTCTCTTGGATGAAAACTTCAATGCCAAAGTCGCTGATTTTGGACTATGTAAGTTAATAAATAGGGACCAAAGCAAGGTAGTGACTGTGATGAGAGGAACACCTGGATATCTGGCACCCGAATGGTTGACGTCGCGGATCACTGAAAAAGTTGATGTCTACAGCTTTGGAGTTGTCATCATGGAAATAGTAAGTGGAAGAAAAAATATTGACAACTCTCAACCCGAGGAGGATGTTCAGCTTATAAATCTATTGCGAGAAAAGGCTCAAAATGAGCAATTAATTGATTTGATTGATAAGCATAGTGGTGATATGGTTTCATACCAGGAGGAAGTGGTTCAAATGATGAAGCTCGCAATATGGTGCCTGCAACATGATAGCATTCAAAGGCCATCAATGTCACTCGTAATTAAGGTATTGGAAGGTACTATTAGCATTGAAACTTTCGATGCAGATTCACTCTTGTTTGTTCAAGATAATCCATCAACATACTCAATTCCATCTCAAGCATCGATATTATCTGGCCCAAGGTGAAATAAGTGGATAATGAGGAGAAGAAATTCAAAGTATATATATGCAGTTTTGCTTTTGTATCCTATCCTATTTGTACTATGGAATTACATTTGAAATGGCACCAAAAGGACTTTTGAGGCAATATATATCATTGATTGTTTGGTGAGCTTGTACCTCATGGTCTTGTACCTTCAAAAATGAAAAATTGGCTATCCTTCATGAAAAATTATATGGCGGTTCATTCTTGACCAGGCTTGTTCGATGTACGAGAACATCGATCCTTACTCAGGCAACCCCTCCTACAGCTACCATATGATATTGTGGGGGTGGTATAACATCTAGTAGACTAGTACATGAACGAAGCAGCACAACAACTAATTATAATATAATAATAAATGAACAGTAATCAAGTAAATGGTTGGTTTCGTTTACTGAAAGTCGTGTCAAAAAAAAAATTCGAAAAGGGAGGGCTCCCCGGCCTCTGCATCAGAAAGATGCATAATGTTCATCACAATTACAAATAGCAAAGAGATAGTTTTAATTCATCAACCACTAAATTGCATTTGACAAGGCCAAGGGAAGAACCTCATTACTCATCAGTATTATTTATAGGAAATATGAAGCCTTTATTGATTCTTTGCAAAAGTATCAAGTTGATATTCCACAAAAGAGTTCATTACTTATAAGATGGCTTCAGGCATTCCTAGTGGCTTGTATCTGTAGTTGTATCTAGGTGTGTGTATACGGCTCTTTCGACGGCTTTTATTGTTGATCACGTGTCCTACTTATGGCAATGTAAACTAGAATAACTCGTGAACTGCTGACCAATTTGTATCATACACAAGCACATTACAGAACGAATTCCTAGATGGTTGGATTGCAATTGCATATGAGATTTCAGTAAACGATGTGTATAAACTGTGGAGGAGAAGAAACTAGACACTTCACTTAGTTCACTGGACATGTACATGACCGTACTGAAAAAAAAACTGAGATTATGACCCCTTCACGATGTAAATCAATGATTTGAAGCTCGCTGTGCTAAGATACTTCTTAACTGAACAGACATGAGATAAACAAACACTCCATGTACACTCAAATGTGCATGTAAAACAACAGAACAAGGTTGTAACTCCTCTTACCTGAACCATGTATCTTATTAGATGTAACCAAGCATTTCATTTCCCCTGCGTTATTGGCAGCTCTCTACTAATCCATCCATGAACCGAAGTAAGAAAAATCCATTATACCCTTCATATTGCAGTATTTAATCTATCCACCTGCATATACATGCAGGTTTACAAACATCAGGAGATGACATCAATCAATTGATGCAAAAGCGAGTTGCAGAAATCACCGAACACCAGACTGAACTCAGTGGCACCATTTATGGTGGAGTCGGATTAGCGTGGCAGGGTCGGCATCTCAGGAACCACCAGCAGGCGCGGCAGCCTAGCAAGCAGAGCACCCGGGGCACCCGCAGTCTCGGTGACAGCTTGGATTTACGCGCGGGCAATCAAGCAGTTCCTCCCTTTTTCCCATGCTCTTGCCCGGCCCCTTTCTGCCGGTGAGGGATCGCCAGAGCATTCCATTAATGTGACGACGGCCGCTATCGCTGGATTTGTAACGAACAATAACACATGGGGTCTTAGATTTGTGTTTGGGTCAATGCTACCGAACAAATCTAAGGGCTCAAAGTACATCACAGAAATTTTATAGAATTTCGGACAGACTTCAGAATTTAGTTATCCGTGAAGCAAATTATCATGTGTGAACTGTAGATACCACTAATGCTCTTTTGCATGATTTGAGATCAAAGTTTGCTTTGAAGGATCTTGGTGATTTGCACTTCTTCTTAGGCATTGAAGTTAAGAAGATTCCAGATGGTATAGTCTTGAACCAAGAAAAATATGCTACTGGACTTTTAGCTCGTATGGGAATGAAGGACTGCAAGCCTTCACCCACTCCATTGTCCTCTTCAGAAAAACTTTCAGCCTTTGAAGGTGAGCCACTCAAAGAAGAAGAAAGCACAAGATACAGGAGTGTTGTAGAAGCTTTGCAATATCTGACACTTACAAGACCAGACATATCATTTGCAGTCAATAAGGTTTGTCCGTATTTGCATGCACCTACTTATGCACATTGGACAGCTGTAAAAAGGATTGTCAGGTATATCAAACATACTGTGAGCCTTGGGTTACAATTTAGACGCTCTGGCTCTACTCTTGTGAGTGCTTTCTCTGATGCTGATTGGGCAGGATGTAGTGATGACAGAAGGTCAACTGGAGGCTTTGCTATATTCTTTGGTTCTAATCTTATCTCTTGGAGTGCTAGAAAGCAAGCTAGAGTGTCAAGGTCAAGTACAGAAGCTGAGTACAAGTCACTGGCAAATGCAACTGCTGAGATTATCTGGGTTGAATCCTTGCTTAATAAGTTAGGTGTTAAACGACACCGTGTCTGATGTCTTTGGTGTGATAACTTGGGAGCCACCTATCTCTCTGCTAACCCAGTCTTCCATGGTCGAACAAAGCACATTGAAATCGACTTTCACTTTGTAAGAGAAAGAGTTGCAGAGAAGAAGCTGGACATCAGATTCATTCCATCAAAAGATCAAGTGGCAGACGGGTTCACCAAGGCATTGCCAGCTCGGCCATTTGAAGAGTTCAAGAGGAATATCAACCTAGGATAGTTGAGATTAAGGGAGGGTGTTAGAGTTTATATGTAATACGTTTGTAATCTCAACTAAACTCCTCTTTCTCTCTCTCTTATCCCGTAGCTCATCCAATCACCGAATCTTAGAGATCGGTAGGTTCAACTTGTACTCCAAGCATTGGCCTTGCGCCCATATCAATATAAGACCAACGCGGCTCCCTTACGAGGGAGTAGAAACGCTTCCTGACACCCCTTTGTTGTGTATATGTCGATTACATATATAGCCAGGGCAGACGTGAGATGCGATGATCTGACTACCGATCGATCGACCAATAATAATGGAGGACCAGAGTTAGCTGAATCATCATTTACCTACCCACGCATGGCTAGAGCTATCAGCGTGATTGCGGTGGCCATATTTAGTATGAAACTGCCCTATCGTTGACGACAGAGTTCGGGCAGCTGGGTGTGATTGATGCGCCCTCTGGGCTGTTTTAATTAACTCCAGTCGCTGTCCAGTGCTAAATTATTGTGTGTGTGCGTGCGGGTGTGGTCCAGGTGTAGCACGTGGCATTTTTTATATTGCGGGGTATTAATGCCGTCCCTGCTTGATGGTGTATTTACATTTGTTTTATATGGTATTTCGTGATTAGGGCTCACCTAATTATGTAAAACTTGATGCACACAATCGTTGGAGATGCATTATTAATAGGCGAGCCTGCTGCGTACGCAGCATGGATTGATAGATACACGAGTGCAGAAAGAAAGCGGGGGAAATCACATATGGAAACTAAAGTAATCCGAACACATATGAGGGGAGCTTCGGAGTTTTTTCATGAAGATCATGGCCATGACCAGCAGGTTTGTGACGCCAAAGATGAAAATGTTCTTTAGCCATGCTTGATTCTGTTCATATACATGGCGACCAACCGATGCATGTAAGTGAGATGTCCCCACCTAGCGTTGAAGTACTGTAGGTACTTGGTCTCCCACTTCCAGAAACTGCATCCCCCGTACTGAAGAACACACAACAAATGTTTAGCAAGGCGTGGAGAAGATGGACGGGAAGGATCTTGAAAACCTTACTACATGTTTTTCGCACTTGTAGAAATGTCTCCTTGGGTTTTCTTCCATTCCTGATACAAATTAGATCACGTAGCCCGCGTTGCATTCCGGGCAACAAATGAGAGGGAGCGGTGGCACCTGGTTGTCGGTGTGGTGTGATGCAGGAGGTGTGAAGCTACGCTGGGACTTGGATGTAACATGGTGGTGAAATGGAGAAGGAGCAGTGAGAAGAAGGCTGGGCGGCAGCAAGAAGCAAGCATGAAGTTTTTTTTTAACGGAACCTCGTCAGAGGGCCAGGAGCTCTGGCAATGCATTATAGAAGAATAGAGTTGATCCATTTTATAAGGAAAATCGGATCGAAAACCTCACAAACTGGCCAGTTTATAAGGAAAACCAAGCCGAAAACCGCACAAGCAACGAAGCCTTGTCAACCACACGACACAAGGCCGCAATTGCAACAAACACACACCCCCGGCTCCGGAGCCGCCGCTCCGACATCCCCCACACGCTCACGAGCCATAGCGCCGCACGGTTCGGGCGCCCCTGTAGCCCTTGCTACACGAGACAACCATCCGCAGACCACGAACGATGTGCCAAAACATCCGGGGCGGCCGCCCCGACTTCCCGCCAGACCAACCCCTCAGGTCGCGTTCGACCGGGCTGACGACCTCGCTACCCTTGCAGCACCAAGTCGCCACCCAAACCATGCAGGGCCGCGAACCTACCCCATAGAGCCGCCGTTACATAGCCATCCGAGGCCGCTGCCTCGCCGTACTTCCATCGTCCGAAGCCGCCGCCCCGGCATCCACTGCCCTGACCATGACGCAAACTTGCACAATTGTCATGAACCCACCACCCCACAAAGGTCAAGGATTCCAAGGCGGTGCCTTCAAGAAGGTAACGGCATAAACGTCGCCACCGCCCGCACCGATGGAGCTTGGGTTTTCACCCGGAATCACATAACAATTGTGAATGCAGATGGATGAATCTCCACGATGAGGCCTTCAGGAAGGAATGCAAATCTCAAGAACGCCGCCATCATCGGCACCGACCGGAGAAGGTGCAAGACTTTCGCCCGGAGAACAACACTTTGTGCAAGAAGCATTGCAGTCAACCACCAAACCCACCTGCACGACGCAAAGGAGTACTGCGCCGTGCATCACACCTCCGCCCACAACCACAACCACCTCAATCCCAACCCTCTGCTACGCAACAGGAAGAAGCTGAGCACTCCAATACAGGGTCGGAGACCACCGTCGCGGCGCCGCCGCGCCGCCGTCCAAAAACTGCAGCTCACCGCCGTCACCACAACTCCCCCAGCCAAGGGAGGGGACTCCAGCACCAAGTGAGCCCAGCAGCCGTTGCACGCCGCAGCTCCGCCACTGCAGCACACCAGAGTGCCACCACCGCCAGATCCGGACGCCGGGCGTCAGATCCACGGTGGTCGGCTTTAGCACCGCCCCGAACACCATCAGCAGAGAGAGTAGGAGGGAGCAGCACCGCCACCTTGCCCGGGGCCGCCGCCCCGACTTGCCTGCGCCGACAAGAGGGCCCATCGTCGCCCAGCCGCAACCAGGAGTGGAGCTCCGTCCAGGGCCGAAGCTGCACGCCACGCGACGACGAAGCCCCGCCGCCGCCGTCCGCTGAGCAGGCTTTGCCTATCGGCATCCCCCGCCGGCGGCAGGGGAGCGAGGAGGGAGTGGGGAGTGGGGGCGGCGGCGGCTAGGTTTTCGCCCGTGCCCCCCCCCCCCCCCCCGAGCGACGCGAGCGACTTCTCACTGAAAATGAAGTTGTGCAAGCACGAAGTTTAAAAAGAACATGTAAAGCGTTCGGGTGGTGCAGCTACCGTTGGGACTGGATGCAATTGACATGCGCCTCACTTGCGGGCCATTTCCTGCCCGATGTCAGTTGCAAATATGAGAGCCATACTAAAAGATGGAAACTTTATACCGGCCACAAGTATTGTAGATACATGAATCGCCTGGTAACATGCGGTGTGGATACTGACCATGCATGGCTGCATGTCCATTCACGATTTATCGCTAAATTTATATACTATATAATTGAAGTATGTAGTGGTTATATGAACCATCGCCTATGCATGCCTAGAAGAAATGCTCAACAATGATCGTATGATCAGGCCAGGCGAATCTGCGTAGTTTTCCCATGTGTTGGCTTACCTGCGGCTGGGGTCATGCCAAACTAATAACTTGGACCCATGCATGCCAAACTAATACAGCCTCATCCATATGTCGATTACTCCATCCATTTCTAAATATGAGTCTTTTTAAGGATCTTAATAAAAACTACATGTTGATGTATATAGACGTGTTTTAAAATGTATATTTACTCATTTTACTTTATAGTCTGTATAGAAATCTCTAAGAAATATATTTAGAAACCAAGAGAATACATATATAGCAGACTTGAGATCCGCTGACCTGTCGACCGGTACTGATGGATGGAGGACCAGCGTTAGCTGTACCCATGGCTAGAGATATCAGCGTGATTGCCGTGGCCATATTTTAAAGTTTAAACTGCCCTACAAGTTTCAGAGGACGTACACGTATGTGTTGCTGCCCATCGACACTAGTACTCTATAAAAAAAGATGAAGAAGCGCAGCGCAGCCACTCACTGAAGGTAGCTAGCTTCGGCATCTTGAGGTTGGGCATGAAGGACTGGGTGTACTACTCCCTCTCCATCACCTTGTGCCTCACCCTGTCCCTTGTGTTCTCATCCCTGCGCAAATGCAAGGCTGCGGGCTCCTCGTTCCTCCCGCCGGGGCCGACCTCGCTGACGGCTTTCGGCCCGCTTCTTTTGCTCGCCTGGACAAGCGTCAACATCGAGTCGGTAGTCCGCGTGGCACGCTCATGGTACGGCCCCGTGTTCACCCTCTACCTCCTTCCATCCTTCCCCGTCGTGTTCGTCGCCGACCGGGCCGTGGCGCACCGCGTCCTCGTGCAGCTCGGCTCCGCGTTCGCCAACAGGCCTCCGGCCAACCTCGCCACCCGCATCTTCTCCAGCGACCAGCACAACATCACCTCCGCCGCGTACGGCCCGCTGTGGCGCACGCTCCGGCAAAACCTCACCGGCCGGGCGCTCCACCCGTCGAGCATCCCGCGGTACGCCGCCGCCCGGCGCCGTGTCGCCTCAGGCCTCGTGGACGGCATCACGCGCCAGATGCGAAGCGACCAAGGGGTCGTCGTCATCGAGGGGCTCCTGCACGACGCTGTCTTCCACGTGATTGCATGCATGTGCTTCGGCCAGGCGCTCTACGACGCCTCCATCGCGGCGGTCACGTCGCTGCAGAGGCAGTTTCTCAAGGAGGTGGTGGGGTTCCAGGTGTTCGGGTCGAGCCCCAAGGTCAGCAGGCTCCTCTTCTGGCGACGGTACCAGAGGATGCTGTCCATGCGCAGGCGGCAGGAGGAGGTGTTCATCCCGCTCATACGAGCGTGCCGTGCGCGGCGCAACGCCGCCGGCAAGAGCTTTGAAATGCATTGCTACGTCGACTCGCTCATCAGCCTCCGCATCCCGGAGCAAGATGGCAGCAGCAGGTACCTGACGGACGGTGAGATTGTTGCCTTGTGCACCGAACTCTTGTCCGGGCCCGTCGACTCTACCGTAAACATGTTGCAGTGGGCCATGGCGAACCTCGTCACACGGCCGGACATCCAGGCCAAGCTCCGGGCCGAAATAAACAACGTCGCCGACGGCCAGGTCCAGCTCAGGCAAAATTTGATTTGTGTGAATTCAAAAAACACGGTTGAAATTCTTTTATTTTCTCTTAAAAAAACATAAAACTTTTACAGGCCCGAGAGGAGGAGCACCTGCCGTACCTCCGGGCGGTGGTCCTGGAATCACTGAGGCGGCACCCACCGGCGCGCTTCATCCTGCCGCACGCGGCGGCCGGGGAGAACGGCACAGTGCTGGATGGCTTCACTGTGCCGAAAGAGGTGTCGGTGAACTTCACGCTGGGCGACATGGCCATGGACAGGAAGGTGTGGCCGGACCCCACGCAGTTCCGCCCGGATCGGTTCCTACCCGGCGGCGAGGGGGAGGACCTGGACCTCACGGGGAGCAAGGAGATCAAAATGATGCCGTTCGGTGCCGGCCGCCGGATGTGCCCTGGCATCGACGTTTCGCTGCTGCACGTCAACCTCCTTGTGGCCACCATGGTGAGGGCGTTCCAGTGGAGCGAGGTGCCCGGCGAGCCGGTGGACTTCACCGAGACGCTGGAGCTCACCATAGTCATGAAGCGCCCACTCCGTGCCAAGGTCGTGCCATGCCATGCTACATGCTAGCAGCTCTCAATCGTTGTCCATCATTGTGCCATCGGAGTAACTACATACAATATACAACACATGCATTATGCTGCTAGCTTGCTTGATCTATCAGCTCTCTAGAGTTTAATAAGTTCAAGATATAAATAGTTGTATTCAAATAAAAAGTTACGCGGAATTGTGTATACCATACTTTTGTTTAGTTCATCCTTCGCACCACCTGTGTTTCCAATAAAGTCATATGTACCGTAAAAGCAAGAGCAAGCTCAAGGTGCAAGAAACCATTATGTTCCCTTGCAGGACGCAGATTTTTTGAACACCTGCACCGAGGCCCATCTATCTTAGCTCTTCATTATTGCTTTGAGATCTGTGCAACACAATTAACATTTTACATATAAATTTCTCTTTTTTGTTTCCCTCATATAGAATATGTCTTGAATCTAAAACTTTGCAGCACAACAAAGCTTCCTAACTAGAACGTGAGATAAAACTTTCATATTTTTTGGTCTGACATAAATTTTAAAAATAAGATTTTTTAACAAAAAAAACTTAATTCGTATATTTATATTGGACGAAAAAATCAGAAAGTTTTATCCCAGATTCTAGATAGAAATCTTTGCTGTGTTGTGGAAGTTTGAAGTTCAAAACATGTTCTATGAGAGAGAAACAAAAAAGAGAAATGTGTTTGCACGAATCGCGATGCAAAAAATGGATGACTAGGATAGACGGGTCTGGGTGCAGGTGTGCTAAAACATAATTTCGTTCCCTTGCACCTTGAGCTTTATGCATGTGTGTTGGAGCAAATTAAAGCTAAGCTTAACGGGAAGGGGAACATGAACAACATGCAGACCCTGCTTTGCTAGCAAATAATAATACAATTATCAGTTTTAGTGTTCACGGTATACGTTACTAGCTGTTTGTGTTAATCTATATACTACCGCCGTCCTGGTTTATTTGTCCCCTTCGTATTTAAATTCAAAATACAAATCCAACGATATAACTTTTGATGACATGCACTAAGATTTTGTTAGTTAGATCTACGGTTAAAATTTGACACAAAATACGAAGTGAACCAATAAACCAGGATGAAGGTAGTATATAGAAGATGCAACCCACTAATTGCTATTTTTCTTAGATGAACATTGGATGTTAGGGATTACCATCATTTGTAAGCATTGCTAGCAATTAGATCATCAACCAGAATATGAGGGCCACATGATCAACTTGACTGCTCTAGCTGCTACAACCGAACTTCTCATAGAATACCCGCTGACGGCCCGATGCCGACGGCAGCCGTCGGCATAGGGTGTTATCCCGGTTGTGATGGGTTCGTTCACAGCCTGAGTCGTGCATGCATGTGAGCAATGAGCAAACCTGGCATATGTGAAGGCTTATTAGCAAAATTGGTGTTGCATGTGCTTGTAGCAGAGATAAACTCCTAGGATTTTTCCTCTCATTCGATCGGATCGAGAAGGTGCCGATGGAGAGCAACGAAGAGGATAGGTGGCGATCGATGGAGGCGAGTTGTATAATAAATAAATAGTTTTGCCAGATCGTGTCCGTTTTTTTAGGGTCAACGTTGCCGCTTTATTTAATCAAATGCGTTCGGAATCTCATCCGAGATTACATCAAGCACACAATCTGGGGTAGTCCCCAGCCAAACCTTACAGAGTTCATCACCCACACCAACTCTAACTAATTTATGCACGGCAACATTAGCGGAACGGCGAACCCAAGAGACTCTAAATTCAGAAAAAGATGCAAGTATCGTTTTGATTTCCTGTATCCATGGCCCTGCACTGGACATCTCCTTGTGTTGATTCTGCAACATGTTTACGACACTTTGAGAGTCAAGCTCAACATGGACCTTATCAGCGTTGATTTCTTGCGCCACTTGAAGACCCCGTTTGCAGGCCAAGATTTCCATCGATTGTGGATCCACAATTCCACGGAACACGTGGCAGAGGAAAGCTCTAAATGCCCCAACATGGTCTCGAATAACTGCTCCAGCTCCTCCCTTGTCCCTATCTCTTGACACAGCCCCATCTGAGTTAATTTTTAGCCAGCCCTCCTCAGGAGGCCGCCACTTTTCCTTGACTGTCGGGACTGCCGGATGCACATTGCGTGTGTGGACAGCCTTCCACTCATTCATATGCGACACTAACGTGCCTGTTATTTCATGTGGAGGCGCTATCTTCTTCCCAGCCCTCGCTTCATATCTCGCCAACCAAAGACCATATGTTGCTTGAACCATGGCCGCCCTCTCATCTTCCAAAGCCTCGGCAAACCACTCTAGTAACCAGCGAGCTAGAGCGCTCTGGGAGTCAATCAAACTTGGTGGGATCGCCACCCCAACTCCCTTCTCCGAGCGAAGAAGCTGCCAGAAAAGTGCTGATTGTTGGCATGTCCAGAACCGGTGGAGCACCGTCTCTTCTCGCCCACACGCAACACAAAAAACACCGGGTTTGATCCGACGCCGATGTAGCTCAGCCCCAACTGCTAGCCCATTGCGGACCATCCTCCACATATGGATCTTGGCTTTGGCTGGCGTATTCGTATCCCACAACGCTAAGTATCCCTTATGCGTCGCCACCGAGCTCGAGGACTCCGGCTGTCCGGTCCTCGCTATATTCATCTTCATCCTTAGGTGATACACAGATCTGACGGTGAAGTCACCATTTTTGGTGTAGTTCCAGGCCGGGTAGTCTTCTGTACCGGGACCCCCAACGGCTATTTGCCCAATAGCTTCAGCGTCACCATCAGAGAATATAGAACACACCTTGCCCATATCCCAGCTCCTTCCATCATGCGCTAATAGGTCTGCTACCTTGGACATGCCTGTGGCAAAAATCTGGCCAAGAGGCCGCATGCTCCCAGCTCGTGGAATCCAGTTTGCATGATGGATGTTCACACTGCTTCCATCCCCAATGCGCCATATGATCCCCTCGCGCAGCAGGTCCCGTCCATAAAGAATGCTGCGGAATGTGTACGAGGCGGATGAGGGTGCTGTTGCTGTTAGGATGGAGTTGTCGCTGAAATAACGAGCCTTCAGCACACGCGCGCACAAAGACGTTGGTGCCTGCAGGATCCTCTACGCCTGCTTCGCCAGTAACGCTTGGTTAAATGCCTCGTGGTCTCGAAAATCCATTCCACCATCTTGTTTTGCCACGCACATCTTCTGCCAGATCGTGTCCGTTGGTAGTTGAGTCTAGGTTGAATTGTGTAGTGCGTGGATCCAATCTCTGCACGTACGTAGAGTACGTCTCTTGGAAGATATTGAAGTTGAAGCGATCCCGACTCATATACGGTGCTGGGAGGGCGTGAAAGAAGAGGAGAGCGCCTGTGCCTTTCATCGCCAGAGACAAGACAAGACACGCCTAACCCTAACCCTAGCCTCGCCCTCGAACCCCCAGCCGGGCCGGCAATCCATCCATGGCGCTGCGCAAGCTGGCCGCCAAGTTGCGGATCCCCACCTCTGCTGCTGCCCGGCTCCCGTTGGCCCCCGACCCTGCTACTTTCCGGCTCCCAGTTTCGCGGGCGTCCATTAACCGGACCCAGGTATACGTATACCGGCCCCTTCTCCTTCCTGCACACCGCTCTCTCTCTCTCTCTCAAGTAAACCACGTACTGGCTAGTTGGAGTCTCTGAGACCTCAAGTTTCGCCCTTCCTTGCCTGCTTTGACGTTGTTGGCCCGCTGTTACAGATAATTCCAATTAACTTGACAACCAGTTGCATGCATTGTCTGAAAACTTTTCTCGTCTTGCCTTTGCATGAGGCTGGCAGTCAGAATTTTGTAAACTACCTATACCAGCACAACTTTTCCATAATTGAATGAGAGACACATAGGTTTTGATTTATCATTAGTGTTATCAACTGGATGATTGACAACTTGATTTTGGGATGATAGTAAATCCTATGTCTTGTATATATAGCGTATGTTTTGTAAGATCTGATGTTAACAAGGCTAACAAGGCTTACATGAGGATAACAAGGCTAAATCTTGCACTCGTTACTACCTTCTCAGCTTCTTTTACCTTGTTGAATTGTAGGCCGCTAGAGACTGGTATGAGTTTCAGCGAACACGTTATGACGATGTGACAAGAGAGTTCAAAAACTACAGGTAAAAGCTACAACAACAAACATTTTAGTACCGTTCATTACTACTACTACTCAAATGATTGATTATCATTATGACGTAATAATGCCTACTCTTTTTTGGCAGGCGTGAGGTTGTGTGGTCCGAAAGGGCGGCTATCTTTTTTGATTTGGTTTATAAGGTGGGTTGTCCTTTGGTCGTTGGTACTGTGGTCCTAAAAGGGATTGCTTATCAGACCATGCGATCGTGTAATGTCCAACCGCCGCAGACATGAAGGTTCATTTGCACAGATGCATGTGCGCTCGCTGTAAGCACTCTCGTTGTGGCAAAGTGGCAAGAGCAGATAACCATGCATGTACAGATAATGGATTGTTGCATATACATGTGTCTTGATCCGTTGTGTGTCATGGACCAGTGGTTATTGTTAGAATTATGTCGAATATTATTGTACAAGATAGGTTACAGTTGGACTTGGTTTTGGACTGTGTGTAGACAGGGTAGGAGTTGTGTCCTAATAGGACACTTGTATCCTATACCTCTCATATATATCGGGGGTAGACACACGATGTAACCTATGCCAACATAATAGCACGGGCACGCGGGGGGAGCCGGCGGCGTGTGCCGGCACCCGGGCGGCCGGGGTGCGGTATTGTAGCAGTGTCATGGGGAGGAGCGCCCATAGTCATGCCCCGGGGATGTAGCCATATCGGTGAACCTCGTTAACAAATTTCGGTGTCGTGCTTGTGTGATTGCTTGATCCTCGTTAGATCGACGGAGCGCCTCGGATTTATTATAACAGTTATGACTTCATGTGATTGTGTCTAAGCATACTTGTTCCTCGTCATGTTTGTTGCACTTGTTGGTTTGGTGAAGAATGTTGTTTGCTTTCAACTTTTGTTTGTGCTTGTGAAAGTGCCGAGTGGTGTCCTGTTGCACTTTATTCAGGGGCCTGGTTTATGTACACTGAACTTGTCCAATTTGCCCTGTTTAGCAAAATTATACAGTTAATTTTGTAAGCTTTTGACAATGAAGCGAAAAGCTTGAACCGCTGTGCATCCATCTTATCCATAGGATTTTGAGGATGTTTATATATCAGAATAAAATACTAATGGATGTTACAAATAATCACATTCAAAGATTTCTTTGCAAGTAGCATATGTTACTTTGCTGGAAACTTGAGAGATCATCTTTGGAATGTTTTCTGAACAATTATATACAAAACAACTAAGCAAGATGCTTGGGGCCGAATTATCTTGCATGGGCCAAAGTATTTTTCAAATGCTAATCATATGCTCCTATAACAAGCTACTAGGCTGGTAGTTCACGCCGTCTTTTCTTTGAGACAGAGTAGCAGCCTTGCAAGGTTCTCAGTCCTTTCGCAAAAAAGGGGGGTTCTCAGTCGATGAACCTGCGATCCCGGCGACGTCGTAGTGGTCCAGACCTCCTCGCCGCCCTCCCCAACGACCTGATTCTCATGGTCCTCGTGCGCCGTGCACTGCATCCGCACCACCGTCAGGACCGGCCTCCTCTCGCGTAGGTGGCGTGACATCTGGACCAGCCTCCTCCTTCCTGTCAGCCGCAATGTCCCGCCCGCCATTATCAGAGTGGCTCTCGGCCGCTTTGTCGCTTCAGAACCACCGTCAGTGTCCACGTTCCACGCCTGCTTTCTGATGAGACAATATATGGCTTGAACTTGAGCCACGCTAACTCGACTAACTAGAGCTAGATAAACAGGATTAGATCAAAGCTTGGCTTGGCTCGCGTAGTTAATATAATGAGTTTAGATTGAAGCTTGCCTCTAATCGTGTAACTCGTGAGCTAGTTAATTTTGGTTTGGCTTCAACGCATCAGTCAAAAAGTCCAGAGTCAGTTACAAATTTTTAGGAAAAGGGGTTTCCCCCGCTTTAGATTATAAAGCAACCGCCCCAACAACATCCGACAACAATAGCCACCTCAAGGTTCCAGCCAAAAGAAAAAGAAAAACACGGCGACACACACACAACCAAGTCTGAGAGTACGAAAAGTAACCGCTGGGGGCACCGCAAAACAAACCCCTAAAGGAGAAGATCAATCTAGCTAATCCGGCTCTGGTGGTGGAGGGGGGAGCGGCGGCGCCAAAGACCCGGCAGTGGTACGAAGAGTAGAAGTGATCCTGTTAGTTACAATTTTTTGCCGAAAGAAGTTCAGAGTTGAGAAAAAGGGTTTCCCCCCGTTTTATATTATAAAGCAACGAACCAAGCATCCAACACAATAGTACAGAGTACAATCAAGTCATAAAGTCACGCTGGGGGCACAGCAGGACAAGCCCCAAACAAATCTGAAAAAGCTAATCCGGCTCGGGAGGTGGTGGTGTCGGCGGCGGAGGTGGAGCAAAAGCCGATGCCGAGGAACGAAGACCCGCAATGATGTTGTCGACGACGTCTCGGTCGCGCCGCTTGCTAAGCGGTCTGCAGAGCTGTAAGAAGCCACATATTTTATAAATTGCATCAGTCACACGGCACGAAATCACGCGTTCGATGACTAGTTTATTGGGGGCACACCAGAGGGTCCAACCCAAAGCCACCCAAGTAGGGGCTCGACTAGGACCGGGGAGCCTAAAGGCCTCCCCAAACAAGTCCGGGAGGTTGTCGTAGCACCAATTGCCGCCAACCACCTCCCGGAAGCAACTCCATAGGAACTGCGCCGCCGGCCACTGGAAGAAGATGTGGGTCAGAGTTACCCGTGCCCGACACTGTCTGAAGATCTGAGCAAGATGCATCTAGCATAAAGAAGTACATAGATACCCACAGCACGGCCGACGCAATCTGAAGTTTTGATGAAGCTGCATCCTAACAGACTAGTTAATCTGAAGTTTTAGAGCTAATTACCCAATTTAACTAAATAAACCAATTTTGCAGTGCTAATGAGACCATGGGTCAAGCTGTTCCTTTTAGTGTCTTTGGCTTGATTCGTTTGGCGTACTCGTTCAGTGTGCTTCTCGTTTTCGGACGCGGTGGATGTGCAACATCCGCTGGGCCTACAACAATCTGCTTCCTAGTATATTTTCTTAACCGACACTTCGGTTTTACGATTATGAAAGCTCGAGGGTGATCTGTCTTTCTCTCTCTCCAACAGCAAATTATATTGTCCAGTGCAACATTGACATATGCGCCGAGGAGCGAAAGGAATTGGCACTGAAACATACATGGCAGCGCAAGTTCCTGTTAGAGCTCGCGGTTCCATCCTTCCAGGTCCTGAAGACAGGTACATGCAAAATTTTGATTTGGTTTGTACACACTCAAGTTCAGAGTTACCCTCTACCGCGGAAGAAGTTCAGAGATATATAGCTGCAAAAACAAGTAGATCTGTAGATGCACTGCAGAACGCAACCAAAAGAACACCAATTAAGTGGTAATGAATATAGGACACCATTGTCCATGTGACATGTTGCTCCTGGTCCCACATCCCATCCCCACATGACACAGTCCATACATATGAAAGCCTCATCAAACGTATTTTTGAAAACAAAAGATTAAATTTTCGATTCCAAAACCAAATCACAAACCAAGTACACGCAAAAATTTGCCGTTGGGTTCAACGCAGTCAAGAATTTCAGAGTTAATTACCCTTTTCGAAGAAAAAGTTCAGAGATACCAACGGCACATCACATGCAATCTGAAGTTCTGAAGAAGCTACATCTAACAGACTACTTCCTCCATCCAGGTAGCCAACGCCACCAAGGCCATCTTTTTTCCGGCGATCACATCCTCCGTCGGTGGATTAGTATCATCAGGTGCGACCTTGTGATTTTGTTTGCACTATCCTAGCTCATCCCCAGTTTCTTGGTGGCTTCGCATAAGCCAAGAATCAACTAATTATTCTTGATTATAGACTCTAGTTCCGTCCGACCAGAGCATGAGTCCTGCCAAACTCCTCTCCTTCCTGTTCCTGGTACTTACAACTGTGGCGGCATTTCTATCCATGGCGCGGCGGCCCTTGAACTATCCCACCATCCAACATGGTCAACGATGCTAAAGTGTACTTCGGTGATACTTCAATCCTGTACCCCATTCTCCTTGGTTTCAGGTGGGTAGCGAATCATATTTGAGGGATTTTAAACTTTTTAATAGATCTGCTAGCTGGTGGTTATTTCCACAAAACAAAGACTTTGCCCAGGCAAGGACAACTTGCTGCAGAAGCATTTTTTTGGTTGCTGCATTAACAGCTAGCGACTTCTCGGAGAAAAAATTGAGAGCTACGATGCGTTTCAAATTAACCAACATATATTTGCCTTCAAACTTTACTCTACGTGACTGATGCGGTGATGCCATATAACAGGCATGCTCCTCTCAACCCCTCTGAATAATTTTGCAAGTGGGCACCCATCATGCGGCCAAACCTAACAAGAATGAGTGGTAGACCAAATGACTAACCCACTGCGTTTCAAAAATAAAAATGATGACCAACCAACTGAGACTTGTTGACAACGTACACTCCATGCTCCAGAGCAAATACGTTGATGCTTTGGGACTAGTCACCCAGACCATCCTATCTCTGAAAATCTAATCCCAAGTCCCTCGGTGAGGCCAGCCATCTCTCTGGCGAGATCACATCTTCTTTGTTGATGGGTGGCTCAATATCATCAGGTATGGCAACGGTGTAATCTTTGTTATTACTTGCTGGGTTCTTCCTTGTGCTAAGTGAATTTTCTTAATTAATTACAGTTTCCACCATGGGTCCTGCAATTCTCTTCTTCCTCGGGCTTGCAGCTATAGCACCATCGTTACTCTTGGCGGCACAAACCTTGGGGGGCTATTCCATGGCCAAACCCTCAACAATTTGGATCAATAACGATGTTTTCTTTGAAAGTCGCAACCGCTACAGCCGTGACATCGTCGCCATAGCACAATCACAAGCTCACTCTGGCATTGCATCTTATATTGCCGCAGGGTTCTTTTGTGTCTCCTCTTCCATGTTCCCATGCAAGGAGTTCCTCTTTGCGGTATCCATTGCAGCGCCCATCGACACCGTCAGCAGCATTCATAATTCGCAAATAGTTTGGTCAGCAAATCAGGCTTGCCCTGTCGGGGAGAATGCCACCCTTGAGTTTACCTCGGGTGGAAATTTGGTCCTATGTGATGCTGACGGTAGGTACGTCTGGTCAAGCAATAGCTCCGACCGATCTGTAGCTCGCATGGTGTTAACCAAGTTTGGCAATCTGGTGTTGCTTAATCACATGAATGCGATTGTGTGGCAATCATTTGATCATCCTACAGATACATTGGTCCTCGGACAGTCGCTTGCCAAAGGTATGAGGCTCACAGCAAACACTTCTGCAACAAATACTATCGAGAGAGAGAATCAGTTATATATCACTGTACTCCCGGATGGATTATATGCTTATGTTGGATCCACGCCACCACAACTCTACTTTTCATATATTTATTCGTCTCTGGTTGACCACATGGAAGAAAATGATCTACAGAAGGTTACGTTCATGAATGGAAACCTCAGCATGTCAAATATGAATGATAGCATCTCATTGCCAGCAGCAAAATCCACCCAGTATTTGAGATTAGATTCAGATGGACACATGAGGTTGTATGAGTATGAATTATATGATGAAAAATGGACTGTCGTGCATGATGTAATGAGAATCAATGATTGTGCTTACCCAACAGTTTGCGGGGAATATGGTATATGTACTAGGGGGCAATGTGGTTGTCCCGTTGATAATAATTCAAGTTCAAGGTACTTTAAGCTGCTGGATGAATGGAAGCCAAACCTTGGTTGTGCACCGATAACTCCAATATCTTGTCAAGAAATAGAACACCATCAATTATTGACCATTCCGAACATTTCTTACTTCGATCAAAACCCCACAGTTGTGAATGCAACAAGCGTCGATGACTGTAAGCAAGCCTGCTTGAAGAACTGCTCATGCATGGCCGTTCTGTTCAGAGAAGGAGAATGCGTGTGGGTAACGAAGGTCTTCTCCTTGCAATCAATACAACCTACAAATTTTCTTTACAACTCCTCAGCTTACCTCAAGGTGCAGCTTAGCCCCTCCAGGGAAAACAAAATGAAGGCGTTGTTAAGTGCTACACTTGGTGCTATTACTGCTCTAATATTAATTTTCATTATTGTCACTCTTTACCTACAAAGGAGGAAGCATGAAGACAAAGACGAGGAATTTGATTTCAGTCAATTGCCTGGAATGCCAACGAGGTTTTCTCTTGAGACACTGAGTGAATGCACAGAAGGATTCAATAAGAAACTTGGAGAAGGTGGGTTTGGGTCGGTTTTTGAAGGGAAATTAGGTGAAATAAGAGTTGCAGTGAAACGCTTGGAAGGTGCTAGACAAGGAAAGAAAGAATTCTTGGCAGAGGTCGAGACTATTGGCAACATCGAACACATCAATCTTGTCAACTTGATTGGGTTTTGTGTTGAGAAGTCTGAGAGGCTTCTGGTTTATGAATATATGTCAAGAGGCTCGCTTGATAGGTGGATTTTTTATTCCCATAACAATGCCCCTCTTGATTGGTCGACTCGGTGTAGGATAATTATGGATATTGCCAAAGGCCTATGCTATCTTCATGAGCAGTGCAGGCGAAAAATTGCTCATTTGGACATCAAGCCACAAAATATTCTCTTGGATGAAAACTTCAATGCCAAAGTCGCTGATTTTGGACTATGTAAGTTAATAAATAGGGACCAAAGCAAGGTAGTGACTGTGATGAGAGGAACACCTGGATATCTGGCACCCGAATGGTTGACGTCGCGGATCACTGAAAAAGTTGATGTCTACAGCTTTGGAGTTGTCATCATGGAAATAGTAAGTGGAAGAAAAAATATTGACAACTCTCAACCCGAGGAGGATGTTCAGCTTATAAATCTATTGCGAGAAAAGGCTCAAAATGAGCAATTAATTGATTTGATTGATAAGCATAGTGGTGATATGGTTTCATACCAGGAGGAAGTGGTTCAAATGATGAAGCTCGCAATATGGTGCCTGCAACATGATAGCATTCAAAGGCCATCAATGTCACTCGTAATTAAGGTATTGGAAGGTACTATTAGCATTGAAACTTTCGATGCAGATTCACTCTTGTTTGTTCAAGATAATCCATCAACATACTCAATTCCATCTCAAGCATCGATATTATCTGGCCCAAGGTGAAATA
Organism: Aegilops umbellulata; assembly: GCA_032464435.1. Classification (NCBI taxonomy): domain Eukaryota; kingdom Viridiplantae; phylum Streptophyta; class Magnoliopsida; order Poales; family Poaceae; genus Aegilops; species Aegilops umbellulata. The sequence continues at coordinate 10,460,745 of CP136057.1, forward strand.
AGTGGATAATGAGGAGAAGAAATTCAAAGTATATATATGCAGTTTTGCTTTTGTATCCTATCCTATTTGTACTATGGAATTACATTTGAAATGGCACCAAAAGGACTTTTGAGGCAATATATATCATTGATTGTTTGGTGAGCTTGTACCTCATGGTCTTGTACCTTCAAAAATGAAAAATTGGCTATCCTTCATGAAAAATTATATGGCGGTTCATTCTTGACCAGGCTTGTTCGATGTACGAGAACATCGATCCTTACTCAGGCAACCCCTCCTACAGCTACCATATGATATTGTGGGGGTGGTATAACATCTAGTAGACTAGTACATGAACGAAGCAGCACAACAACTAATTATAATATAATAATAAATGAACAGTAATCAAGTAAATGGTTGGTTTCGTTTACTGAAAGTCGTGTCAAAAAAAATTTTCGAAAAGGGGGGGCTCCCCGGCCTCTGCATCAGAAAGATGCATAATGTTCATCACAATTACAAATAGCAAAGAGATAGTTTTAATTCATCAACCACTAAATTGCATTTGACAAGGCCAAGGGAAGAACCTCATTACTCATCAGTATTATTTATAGGAAATATGAAGCCTTTATTGATTCTTTGCAAAAGTATCAAGTTGATATTCCACAAAAGAGTTCATTACTTATAAGATGGCTTCAGGCATTCCTAGTGGCTTGTATCTGTAGTTGTAGCTAGGTGTGTGTATACGGCTCTTTCGACGGCTTTTATTGTTGATCACGTGTCCTACTTATGGCAATGTAAACTAGAATAACTCGTGAACTGCTGACCAATTTGTATCATACACAAGCACATTACAGAACGAATTCCTAGATGGTTGGATTGTAATTGCATATGAGATTTCAGTAAACGATGTGTATAAACTGTGGAGGAGAAGAAACTAGACACTTCACTTAGTTCACTGGACATGTACATGACCGTACTGAAAAAAAAAACTGAGATTATGACCCCTTCACGATGTAAATCAATGATTTGAAGCTCGCTGTGCTAAGATACTTCTTAACTGAACAGACATGAGATAAACAAACACTCCATGTACACTCAAATGTGCATGTAAAACAACAGAACAAGGTTGTAACTCCTCTTACCTGAACCATGTATCTTATTAGATGTAACCAAGCATTTCATTTCCCCTGCGTTATTGGCAGCTCTCTACTAATCCATCCATGAACCGAAGTAAGAAAAATCCATTATACCCTTCATATTGCAGTATTTAATCTATCCACCTGCATATACATGCAGGTTTACAAACATCAGGAGATGACATCAATCAATTGATGCAAAAGCGAGTTGCAGAAATCACCGAACACCAGACTGAACTCAGTGGCACCATTTATGGTGGAGTCGGATTAGCGTGGCAGGGTCGGCATCTCAGGAACCACCAGCAGGCGCGGCAGCCTAGCAAGCAGAGCACCCGGGGCACCCGCAGTCTCGGTGACAGCTTGGATTTACGCGCGGGCAATCAAGCAGTTCCTCCCTTTTTCCCATGCTCTTGCCCGGCCCCTTTCTGCCGGTGAGGGATCGCCAGAGCATTCCATTAATGTGACGACGGCCGCTATCGCTGGATTTGTAACGAACAATAACACATGGGGTCTTAGATTTGTGTTTGGGTCAATGCTACCGAACAAATCTAAGGGCTCAAAGTACATCACAGAAATTTTATAGAATTTCGGACAGACTTCAGAATTTAGTTATCCGTGAAGCAAATTATCATGTGTGAACTGTAGATACCACTAATGCTCTTTTGCATGATTTGAGATCAAAGTTTGCTTTGAAGGATCTTGGTGATTTGCACTTCTTCTTAGGCATTGAAGTTAAGAAGATTCCAGATGGTATAGTCTTGAACCAAGAAAAATATGCTACTGGACTTTTAGCTCGTATGGGAATGAAGGACTGCAAGCCTTCACCCACTCCATTGTCCTCTTCAGAAAAACTTTCAGCCTTTGAAGGTGAGCCACTCAAAGAAGAAGAAAGCACAAGATACAGGAGTGTTGTAGAAGCTTTGCAATATCTGACACTTACAAGACCAGACATATCATTTGCAGTCAATAAGGTTTGTCCGTATTTGCATGCACCTACTTATGCACATTGGACAGCTGTAAAAAGGATTGTCAGGTATATCAAACATACTGTGAGCCTTGGGTTACAATTTAGACGCTCTGGCTCTACTCTTGTGAGTGCTTTCTCTGATGCTGATTGGGCAGGATGTAGTGATGACAGAAGGTCAACTGGAGGCTTTGCTATATTCTTTGGTTCTAATCTTATCTCTTGGAGTGCTAGAAAGCAAGCTAGAGTGTCAAGGTCAAGTACAGAAGCTGAGTACAAGTCACTGGCAAATGCAACTGCTGAGATTATCTGGGTTGAATCCTTGCTTAATAAGTTAGGTGTTAAACGACACCGTGTCTGATGTCTTTGGTGTGATAACTTGGGAGCCACCTATCTCTCTGCTAACCCAGTCTTCCATGGTCGAACAAAGCACATTGAAATCGACTTTCACTTTGTAAGAGAAAGAGTTGCAGAGAAGAAGCTGGACATCAGATTCATTCCATCAAAAGATCAAGTGGCAGACGGGTTCACCAAGGCATTGCCAGCTCGGCCATTTGAAGAGTTCAATAGGAATATCAACCTAGGATAGTTGAGATTAAGGGAGGGTGTTAGAGTTTATATGTAATACGTTTGTAATCTCAACTAAACTCCTCTTTCTCTCTCTCTTATCCCGTAGCTCATCCAATCACCGAATCTTAGAGATCGGTAGGTTCAACTTGTACTCCAAGCATTGGCCTTGCGCCCATATCAATATAAGACCAACGCGGCTCCCTTACGAGGGAGTAGAAACGCTTCCTGACACCCCTTTGTTGTGTATATGTCGATTACATATATAGCCAGGGCAGACGTGAGATGCGATGATCTGACTACCGATCGATCGACCAATAATAATGGAGGACCAGAGTTAGCTGAATCATCATTTACCTACCCACGCATGGCTAGAGCTATCAGCGTGATTGCGGTGGCCATATTTAGTATGAAACTGCCCTATCGTTGACGACAGAGTTCGGGCAGCTGGGTGTGATTGATGCGCCCTCTGGGCTGTTTTAATTAACTCCAGTCGCTGTCCAGTGCTAAATTATTGTGTGTGTGCGTGCGGGTGTGGTCCAGGTGTAGCACGTGGCATTTTTTATATTGCGGGGTATTAATGCCGTCCCTGCTTGATGGTGTATTTACATTTGTTTTATATGGTATTTCGTGATTAGGGCTCACCTAATTATGTAAAACTTGATGCACACAATCGTTGGAGATGCATTATTAATAGGCGAGCCTGCTGCGTACGCAGCATGGATTGATAGATACACGAGTGCAGAAAGAAAGCGGGGGAAATCACATATGGAAACTAAAGTAATCCGAACACATATGAGGGGAGCTTCGGAGTTTTTTCATGAAGATCATGGCCATGACCAGCAGGTTTGTGACGCCAAAGATGAAAATGTTCTTTAGCCATGCTTGATTCTGTTCATATACATGGCGACCAACCGATGCATGTAAGTGAGATGTCCCCACCTAGCGTTGAAGTACTGTAGGTACTTGGTCTCCCACTTCCAGAAACTGCATCCCCCGTACTGAAGAACACACAACAAATGTTTAGCAAGGCGTGGAGAAGATGGACGGGAAGGATCTTGAAAACCTTACTACATGTTTTTCGCACTTGTAGAAATGTCTCCTTGGGTTTTCTTCCATTCCTGATACAAATTAGATCACGTAGCCCGCGTTGCATTCCGGGCAACAAATGAGAGGGAGCGGTGGCACCTGGTTGTCGGTGTGGTGTGATGCAGGAGGTGTGAAGCTACGCTGGGACTTGGATGTAACATGGTGGTGAAATGGAGAAGGAGCAGTGAGAAGAAGGCTGGGCGGCAGCAAGAAGCAAGCATGAAGTTTTTTTTTAACGGAACCTCGTCAGAGGGCCAGGAGCTCTGGCAATGCATTATAGAAGAATAGAGTTGATCCATTTTATAAGGAAAACCGGATCGAAAACCTCACAAACTGGCCAGTTTATAAGGAAAACCAAGCCGAAAACCGCACAAGCAACGAAGCCTTGTCAACCACACGACACAAGGCCGCAATTGCAACAAACACACACCCCCGGCTCCGGAGCCGCCGCTCCGACATCCCCCACATGCTCACGAGCCATAGCGCCGCACGGTTCGGGCGCCCCTGTAGCCCTTGCTACACGAGACAACCATCCGCAGACCACGAACGATGTGCCAAAACATCCGGGGCGGCCGCCCCGACTTCCCGCCAGACCAACCCCTCAAGTCGCGTTCGACCGGGCTGACGACCTCGCTACCCTTGCAGCACCAAGTCGACACCCAAACCATGCAGGGCCGCGAACCTACCCCATAGAGCCGCCGTTACATAGCCATCCGAGGCCGCTGCCTCGCCGTACTTCCATCGTCCGAAGCCGCCGCCCCGGCATCCACTGCCCTGACCATGACGCAAACTTGCACAATTGTCATGAACCCACCACCCCACAAAGGTCAAGGATTCCAAGGCGGTGCCTTCAAGAAGGTAACGGCATAAACGTCGCCACCGCCCGCACCGATGGAGCTTGGGTTTTCACCCGGAATCACATAACAATTGTGAATGCAGATGGATGAATCTCCACGATGAGGCCTTCAGGAAGGAATGCAAATCTCAAGAACGCCGCCATCATCGGCACCGACCGGAGAAGGTGCAAGACTTTCGCCCGGAGAACAACACTTTGTGCAAGAAGCATTGCAGTCAACCACCAAACCCACCTGCACGACGCAAAGGAGTACTGCGCCGTGCATCACACCTCCGCCCACAACCACAACCACCTCAATCCCAACCCTCTACTACGCAACAGGAAGAAGCTGAGCACTCCAATACAGGGCCGGAGACCACCGTCGCGGCGCCGCCGCGCCGCCGTCCAAAAACTGCAGCTCACCGCCGTCACCACAACTCCCCCAGCCAAGGGAGGGGACTCCAGCACCCAGTGAGCCCAGCAGCCGTTGCACGCCGCAGCTCCGCCACTGCAGCACACCAGAGTGCCACCACCGCCAGATCCGGACGCCGGGCGTCAGATCCACGGTGGTCGGCTTTAGCACCGCCCCGAACACCATCAGCAGAGAGAGTAGGAGGGAGCAGCACCGCCACCTTGCCCGGGGCCGCCGCCCCGACTTGCCTGCGCCGACAAGAGGGCCCATCGTCGCCCAGCCGCAACCAGGAGTGGAGCTCCGTCCAGGGCCGAAGCTGCACGCCACGCGACGACGAAGCCCCGCCGCCGCCGTCCGCTGAGCAGGCTTTGCCTATCGGCATCCCCCGCCGGCGGCAGGGGAGCGAGGAGGGAGTGGGGAGTGGGGGCGGCGGCGGCTAGGTTTTCGCCCGTGCCCCCCCCCCCCCCCCCCGAGCGACGCGAGCGACTTCTCACTGAAAATGAAGTTGTGCAAGCACGAAGTTTAAAAAGAACATGTAAAGCGTTCGGGTGGTGCAGCTACCGTTGGGACTGGATGCAATTGACATGCGCCTCACTTGCGGGCCATTTCCTGCCCGATGTCAGTTGCAAATATGAGAGGCATACTAAAAGATGGAAACTTTATACCGGCCACAAGTATTGTAGATACATGAATCGCCTGGTAACATGCGGTGTGGATACTGACCATGCATGGCTGCATGTCCATTCACGATTTATCGCTAAATTTATATACTATATAATTGAAGTATGTAGTGGTTATATGAACCATCGCCTATGCATGCCTAGAAGAAATGCTCAACAATGATCGTATGATCAGGCCAGGCGAATCTGCGTAGTTTTCCCATGTGTTGGCTTACCTGCGGCTGGGGTCATGCCAAACTAATAACTTGGACCCATGCATGCCAAACTAATACAGCCTCATCCATATGTCGATTACTCCATCCATTTCTAAATATGAGTCTTTTTAAGGATCTTAATAAAAACTACATGTTGATGTATATAGACGTGTTTTAAAATGTATATTTACTCATTTTACTTTATAGTCTGTATAGAAATCTCTAAGAAATATATTTAGAAACCAAGAGAATACATATATAGCAGACTTGAGATCCGCTGACCTGTCGACCGGTACTGATGGATGGAGGACCAGCGTTAGCTGTACCCATGGCTAGAGATATCAGCGTGATTGCCGTGGCCATATTTTAAAGTTTAAACTGCCCTACAAGTTTCAGAGGACGTACACGTATGTGTTGCTGCCCATCGACACTAGTACTCTATAAAAAAAGATGAAGAAGCGCAGCGCAGCCACTCACTGAAGGTAGCTAGCTTCGGCATCTTGAGGTTGGGCATGAAGGACTGGGTGTACTACTCCCTCTCCATCACCTTGTGCCTCACCCTGTCCCTTGTGTTCTCATCCCTGCGCAAATGCAAGGCGGCGGGCTCCTCGTTCCTCCCGCCGGGGCCGACCTCGCTGACGGCTTTCGGCCCGCTTCTTTTGCTCGCCTGGACAAGCGTCAACATCGAGTCGGTAGTCCGCGTGGCACGCTCATGGTACGGCCCCGTGTTCACCCTCTACCTCCTTCCATCCTTCCCCGTCGTGTTCGTCGCCGACCGGGCCGTGGCGCACCGCGTCCTCGTGCAGCTCGGCTCCGCGTTCGCCAACAGGCCTCCGGCCAACCTCGCCACCCGCATCTTCTCCAGCGACCAGCACAACATCACCTCCGCCGCGTACGGCCCGCTGTGGCGCACGCTCCGGCAAAACCTCACCGGCCGGGCGCTCCACCCGTCGAGCATCCCGCGGTACGCCGCCGCCCGGCGCCGTGTCGCCTCGGGCCTCGTGGACGGCATCACGCGCCAGATGCGAAGCGACCAAGGGGTCGTCGTCATCGAGGGGCTCCTGCACGACGCTGTCTTCCACGTGATTGCATGCATGTGCTTCGGCCAGGCGCTCTACGACGCCTCCATCGCGGCGGTCACGTCGCTGCAGAGGCAGTTTCTCAAGGAGGTGGTGGGGTTCCAGGTGTTCGGGTCGAGCCCCAAGGTCAGCAGGCTCCTCTTCTGGCGACGGTACCAGAGGATGCTGTCCATGCGCAGGCGGCAGGAGGAGGTGTTCATCCCGCTCATACGAGCGTGCCGTGCGCGGCGCAACGCCGCCGGCAAGAGCTTTGAAATGCATTGCTACGTCGACTCGCTCATCAGCCTCCGCATCCCGGAGCAAGATGGCAGCAGCAGGTACCTGACGGACGGCGAGATTGTTGCCTTGTGCACCGAACTCTTGTCCGGGCCCGTCGACTCTACCGTAAACATGTTGCAGTGGGCCATGGCGAACCTCGTCACACGGCCGGACATCCAGGCCAAGCTCCGGGCCGAAATAAACAACGTCGCCGACGGCCAGGTCCAGCTCAGGCAAAATTTGATTTGTGTGAATTCAAAAAACACGGTTGAAATTCTTTTATTTTCTCTTAAAAAAACATAAAACTTTTACAGGCCCGAGGAGGAGCACCTGCCGTACCTCCGGGCGGTGGTCCTGGAATCACTGAGGCGGCACCCACCGGCGCGCTTCATCCTGCCGCACGCGGCGGCCGGGGAGAACGGCACAGTGCTGGATGGCTTCACTGTGCCGAAAGAGGTGTCGGTGAACTTCACGCTGGGCGACATGGCCATGGACAGGAAGGTGTGGCCGGACCCCACGCAGTTCCGCCCGGATCGGTTCCTACCCGGCGGCGAGGGGGAGGACCTGGACCTCACGGGGAGCAAGGAGATCAAAATGATGCCGTTCGGTGCCGGCCGCCGGATGTGCCCTGGCATCGACGTTTCGCTGCTGCACGTCAACCTCCTTGTGGCCACCATGGTGAGGGCGTTCCAGTGGAGCGAGGTGCCCGGCGAGCCGGTGGACTTCACCGAGACGCTGGAGCTCACCATAGTCATGAAGCGCCCACTCCGTGCCAAGGTCGTGCCATGCCATGCTACATGCTAGCAGCTCTCAATCGTTGTCCATCATTGTGCCATCGGAGTAACTACATACAATATACAACACATGCATTATGCTGCTAGCTTGCTTGATCTATCAGCTCTCTAGAGTTTAATAAGTTCAAGATATAAATAGTTGTATTCAAATAAAAAGTTACGCGGAATTGTGTATACCATACTTTTGTTTAGTTCATCCTTCGCACCACCTGTGTTTCCAATAAAGTCATATGTACCGTAAAAGCAAGAGCAAGCTCAAGGTGCAAGAAACCATTATGTTCCCTTGCAGGACGCAGATTTTTTGAACACCTGCACCGAGGCCCATCTATCTTAGCTCTTCATTATTGCTTTGAGATCTGTGCAACACAATTAACATTTTACATATAAATTTCTCTTTTTTGTTTCCCTCATATAGAATATGTCTTGAATCTAAAACTTTGCAGCACAACAAAGCTTCCTAACTAGAACGTGAGATAAAACTTTCATATTTTTTGGTCTGACATAAATTTTAAAAATAAGATTTTTTAACAAAAAAAACTTAATTCGTATATTTATATTGGACGAAAAAATCAGAAAGTTTTATCCCAGATTCTAGATAGAAATCTTTGCTGTGTTGTGGAAGTTTGAAGTTCAAAACATGTTCTATGAGAGAGAAACAAAAAAGAGAAATGTGTTTGCACGAATCGCGATGCAAAAAATGGATGACTAGGATAGACGGGTCTGGGTGCAGGTGTGCTAAAACATAATTTCGTTCCCTTGCACCTTGAGCTTTATGCATGTGTGTTGGAGCAAATTAAAGCTAAGCTTAACGGGAAGGGGAACATGAACAACATGCAGACCCTGCTTTGCTAGCAAATAATAATACAATTATCAGTTTTAGTGTTCACGGTATACGTTACTAGCTGTTTGTGTTAATCTATATACTACCGCCGTCCTGGTTTATTTGTCCCCTTCGTATTTAAATTCAAAATACAAATCCAACGATATAACTTTTGATGACATGCACTAAGATTTTGTTAGTTAGATCTACGGTTAAAATTTGACACAAAATACGAAGTGAACCAATAAACCAGGATGAAGGTAGTATATAGAAGATGCAACCCACTAATTGCTATTTTTCTTAGATGAACATTGGATGTTAGGGATTACCATCATTTGTAAGCATTGCTAGCAATTAGATCATCAACCAGAATATGAGGGCCACATGATCAACTTGACTGCTCTAGCTGCTACAACCGAACTTCTCATAGAATACCCGCTGACGGCCCGATGCCGACGGCAGCCGTCGGCATAGGGTGTTATCCCGGTTGTGATGGGTTCGTTCACAGCCTGAGTCGTGCATGCATGTGAGCAATGAGCAAACCTGGCATATGTGAAGGCTTATTAGCAAAATTGGTGTTGCATGTGCTTGTAGCAGAGATAAACTCCTAGGATTTTTCCTCTCATTCGATCGGATCGAGAAGGTGCCGATGGAGAGCAACGAAGAGGATAGGTGGCGATCGATGGAGGCGAGTTGTATAATAAATAAATAGTTTTGCCAGATCGTGTCCGTTTTTTTAGGGTCAACGTTGCCGCTTTATTTAATCAAATGCGTTCGGAATCTCATCCGAGATTACATCAAGCACACAATCTGGGGTAGTCCCCAGCCAAACCTTACAGAGTTCATCACCCACACCAACTCTAACTAATTTATGCACGGCAACATTAGCGGAACGGCGAACCCAAGAGACTCTAAATTCAGAAAAAGATGCAAGTATCGTTTTGATTTCCTGTATCCATGGCCCTGCACTGGACATCTCCTTGTGTTGATTCTGCAACATGTTTACGACACTTTGAGAGTCAAGCTCAACATGGACCTTATCAGCGTTGATTTCTTGCGCCACTTGAAGACCCCGTTTGCAGGCCAAGATTTCCATCGATTGTGGATCCACAATTCCACGGAACACGTGGCAGAGGAAAGCTCTAAATGCCCCAACATGGTCTCGAATAACTGCTCCAGCTCCTCCCTTGTCCCTATCTCTTGACACAGCCCCATCTGAGTTAATTTTTAGCCAGCCCTCCTCAGGAGGCCGCCACTTTTCCTTGACTGTCGGGACTGCCGGATGCACATTGCGTGTGTGGACAGCCTTCCACTCATTCATATGCGACACTAACGTGCCTGTTATTTCATGTGGAGGCGCTATCTTCTTCCCAGCCCTCGCTTCATATCTCGCCAACCAAAGACCATATGTTGCTTGAACCATGGCCGCCCTCTCATCTTCCAAAGCCTCGGCAAACCACTCTAGTAACCAGCGAGCTAGAGCGCTCTGGGAGTCAATCAAACTTGGTGGGATCGCCACCCCAACTCCCTTCTCCGAGCGAAGAAGCTGCCAGAAAAGTGCTGATTGTTGGCATGTCCAGAACCGGTGGAGCACCGTCTCTTCTCGCCCACACGCAACACAAAAAACACCGGGTTTGATCCGACGCCGATGTAGCTCAGCCCCAACTGCTAGCCCATTGCGGACCATCCTCCACATATGGATCTTGGCTTTGGCTGGCGTATTCGTATCCCACAACGCTAAGTATCCCTTATGCGTCGCCACCGAGCTCGAGGACTCCGGCTGTCCGGTCCTCGCTATATTCATCTTCATCCTTAGGTGATACACAGATCTGACGGTGAAGTCACCATTTTTGGTGTAGTTCCAGGCCGGGTAGTCTTCTGTACCGGGACCCCCAACGGCTATTTGCCCAATAGCTTCAGCGTCACCATCAGAGAATATAGAACACACCTTGCCCATATCCCAGCTCCTTCCATCATGCGCTAATAGGTCTGCTACCTTGGACATGCCTGTGGCAAAAATCTGGCCAAGAGGCCGCATGCTCCCAGCTCGTGGAATCCAGTTTGCATGATGGATGTTCACACTGCTTCCATCCCCAATGCGCCATATGATCCCCTCGCGCAGCAGGTCCCGTCCATAAAGAATGCTGCGGAATGTGTACGAGGCGGATGAGGGTGCTGTTGCTGTTAGGATGGAGTTGTCGCTGAAATAACGAGCCTTCAGCACACGCGCGCACAAAGACGTTGGTGCCTGCAGGATCCTCTACGCCTGCTTCGCCAGTAACGCTTGGTTAAATGCCTCGTGGTCTCGAAAATCCATTCCACCATCTTGTTTTGCCACGCACATCTTCTGCCAGATCGTGTCCGTTGGTAGTTGAGTCTAGGTTGAATTGTGTAGTGCGTGGATCCAATCTCTGCACGTACGTAGAGTACGTCTCTTGGAAGATATTGAAGTTGAAGCGATCCCGACTCATATACGGTGCTGGGAGGGCGTGAAAGAAGAGGAGAGCGCCTGTGCCTTTCATCGCCAGAGACAAGACAAGACACGCCTAACCCTAACCCTAGCCTCGCCCTCGAACCCCCAGCCGGGCCGGCAATCCATCCATGGCGCTGCGCAAGCTGGCCGCCAAGTTGCGGATCCCCACCTCTGCTGCTGCCCGGCTCCCGTTGGCCCCCGACCCTGCTACTTTCCGGCTCCCAGTTTCGCGGGCGTCCATTAACCGGACCCAGGTATACGTATACCGGCCCCTTCTCCTTCCTGCACACCGCTCTCTCTCTCTCTCTCAAGTAAACCACGTACTGGCTAGTTGGAGTCTCTGAGACCTCAAGTTTCGCCCTTCCTTGCCTGCTTTGACGTTGTTGGCCCGCTGTTACAGATAATTCCAATTAACTTGACAACCAGTTGCATGCATTGTCTGAAAACTTTTCTCGTCTTGCCTTTGCATGAGGCTGGCAGTCAGAATTTTGTAAACTACCTATACCAGCACAACTTTTCCATAATTGAATGAGAGACACATAGGTTTTGATTTATCATTAGTGTTATCAACTGGATGATTGACAACTTGATTTTGGGATGATAGTAAATCCTATGTCTTGTATATATAGCGTATGTTTTGTAAGATCTGATGTTAACAAGGCTAACAAGGCTTACATGAGGATAACAAGGCTAAATCTTGCACTCGTTACTACCTTCTCAGCTTCTTTTACCTTGTTGAATTGTAGGCCGCTAGAGACTGGTATGAGTTTCAGCGAACACGTTATGACGATGTGACAAGAGAGTTCAAAAACTACAGGTAAAAGCTACAACAACAAACATTTTAGTACCGTTCATTACTACTACTACTCAAATGATTGATTATCATTATGACGTAATAATGCCTACTCTTTTTTGGCAGGCGTGAGGTTGTGTGGTCCGAAAGGGCGGCTATCTTTTTTGATTTGGTTTATAAGGTGGGTTGTCCTTTGGTCGTTGGTACTGTGGTCCTAAAAGGGATTGCTTATCAGACCATGCGATCGTGTAATGTCCAACCGCCGCAGACATGAAGGTTCATTTGCACAGATGCATGTGCGCTCGCTGTAAGCACTCTCGTTGTGGCAAAGTGGCAAGAGCAGATAACCATGCATGTACAGATAATGGATTGTTGCATATACATGTGTCTTGATCCGTTGTGTGTCATGGACCAGTGGTTATTGTTAGAATTATGTCGAATATTATTGTACAAGATAGGTTACAGTTGGACTTGGTTTTGGACTGTGTGTAGACAGGGTAGGAGTTGTGTCCTAATAGGACACTTGTATCCTATACCTCTCATATATATCGGGGGTAGACACACGATGTAACCTATGCCAACATAATAGCACGGGCACGCGGGGGGAGCCGGCGGCGTGTGCCGGCACCCGGGCGGCCGGGGTGCGGTATTGTAGCAGTGTCATGGGGAGGAGCGCCCATAGTCATGCCCCGGGGATGTAGCCATATCGGTGAACCTCGTTAACAAATTTCGGTGTCGTGCTTGTGTGATTGCTTGATCCTCGTTAGATCGACGGAGCGCCTCGGATTTATTATAACAGTTATGACTTCATGTGATTGTGTCTAAGCATACTTGTTCCTCGTCATGTTTGTTGCACTTGTTGGTTTGGTGAAGAATGTTGTTTGCTTTCAACTTTTGTTTGTGCTTGTGAAAGTGCCGAGTGGTGTCCTGTTGCACTTTATTCAGGGGCCTGGTTTATGTACACTGAACTTGTCCAATTTGCCCTGTTTAGCAAAATTATACAGTTAATTTTGTAAGCTTTTGACAATGAAGCGAAAAGCTTGAACCGCTGTGCATCCATCTTATCCATAGGATTTTGAGGATGTTTATATATCAGAATAAAATACTAATGGATGTTACAAATAATCACATTCAAAGATTTCTTTGCAAGTAGCATATGTTACTTTGCTGGAAACTTGAGAGATCATCTTTGGAATGTTTTCTGAACAATTATATACAAAACAACTAAGCAAGATGCTTGGGGCCGAATTATCTTGCATGGGCCAAAGTATTTTTCAAATGCTAATCATATGCTCCTATAACAAGCTACTAGGCTGGTAGTTCACGCCGTCTTTTCTTTGAGACAGAGTAGCAGCCTTGCAAGGTTCTCAGTCCTTTCGCAAAAAAGGGGGGTTCTCAGTCGATGAACCTGCGATCCCGGCGACGTCGTAGTGGTCCAGACCTCCTCGCCGCCCTCCCCAACGACCTGATTCTCATGGTCCTCGTGCGCCGTGCACTGCATCCGCACCACCGTCAGGACCGGCCTCCTCTCGCGTAGGTGGCGTGACATCTGGACCAGCCTCCTCCTTCCTGTCAGCCGCAATGTCCCGCCCGCCATTATCAGAGTGGCTCTCGGCCGCTTTGTCGCTTCAGAACCACCGTCAGTGTCCACGTTCCACGCCTGCTTTCTGATGAGACAATATATGGCTTGAACTTGAGCCACGCTAACTCGACTAACTAGAGCTAGATAAACAGGATTAGATCAAAGCTTGGCTTGGCTCGCGTAGTTAATATAATGAGTTTAGATTGAAGCTTGCCTCTAATCGTGTAACTCGTGAGCTAGTTAATTTTGGTTTGGCTTCAACGCATCAGTCAAAAAGTCCAGAGTCAGTTACAAATTTTTAGGAAAAGGGGTTTCCCCCGCTTTAGATTATAAAGCAACCGCCCCAACAACATCCGACAACAATAGCCACCTCAAGGTTCCAGCCAAAAGAAAAAGAAAAACACGGCGACACACACACAACCAAGTCTGAGAGTACGAAAAGTAACCGCTGGGGGCACCGCAAAACAAACCCCTAAAGGAGAAGATCAATCTAGCTAATCCGGCTCTGGTGGTGGAGGGGGGAGCGGCGGCGCCAAAGACCCGGCAGTGGTACGAAGAGTAGAAGTGATCCTGTTAGTTACAATTTTTTGCCGAAAGAAGTTCAGAGTTGAGAAAAAGGGTTTCCCCCCGTTTTATATTATAAAGCAACGAACCAAGCATCCAACACAATAGTACAGAGTACAATCAAGTCATAAAGTCACGCTGGGGGCACAGCAGGACAAGCCCCAAACAAATCTGAAAAAGCTAATCCGGCTCGGGAGGTGGTGGTGTCGGCGGCGGAGGTGGAGCAAAAGCCGATGCCGAGGAACGAAGACCCGCAATGATGTTGTCGACGACGTCTCGGTCGCGCCGCTTGCTAAGCGGTCTGCAGAGCTGTAAGAAGCCACATATTTTATAAATTGCATCAGTCACACGGCACGAAATCACGCGTTCGATGACTAGTTTATTGGGGGCACACCAGAGGGTCCAACCCAAAGCCACCCAAGTAGGGGCTCGACTAGGACCGGGGAGCCTAAAGGCCTCCCCAAACAAGTCCGGGAGGTTGTCGTAGCACCAATTGCCGCCAACCACCTCCCGGAAGCAACTCCATAGGAACTGCGCCGCCGGCCACTGGAAGAAGATGTGGGTCAGAGTTACCCGTGCCCGACACTGTCTGAAGATCTGAGCAAGATGCATCTAGCATAAAGAAGTACATAGATACCCACAGCACGGCCGACGCAATCTGAAGTTTTGATGAAGCTGCATCCTAACAGACTAGTTAATCTGAAGTTTTAGAGCTAATTACCCAATTTAACTAAATAAACCAATTTTGCAGTGCTAATGAGACCATGGGTCAAGCTGTTCCTTTTAGTGTCTTTGGCTTGATTCGTTTGGCGTACTCGTTCAGTGTGCTTCTCGTTTTCGGACGCGGTGGATGTGCAACATCCGCTGGGCCTACAACAATCTGCTTCCTAGTATATTTTCTTAACCGACACTTCGGTTTTACGATTATGAAAGCTCGAGGGTGATCTGTCTTTCTCTCTCTCCAACAGCAAATTATATTGTCCAGTGCAACATTGACATATGCGCCGAGGAGCGAAAGGAATTGGCACTGAAACATACATGGCAGCGCAAGTTCCTGTTAGAGCTCGCGGTTCCATCCTTCCAGGTCCTGAAGACAGGTACATGCAAAATTTTGATTTGGTTTGTACACACTCAAGTTCAGAGTTACCCTCTACCGCGGAAGAAGTTCAGAGATATATAGCTGCAAAAACAAGTAGATCTGTAGATGCACTGCAGAACGCAACCAAAAGAACACCAATTAAGTGGTAATGAATATAGGACACCATTGTCCATGTGACATGTTGCTCCTGGTCCCACATCCCATCCCCACATGACACAGTCCATACATATGAAAGCCTCATCAAACGTATTTTTGAAAACAAAAGATTAAATTTTCGATTCCAAAACCAAATCACAAACCAAGTACACGCAAAAATTTGCCGTTGGGTTCAACGCAGTCAAGAATTTCAGAGTTAATTACCCTTTTCGAAGAAAAAGTTCAGAGATACCAACGGCACATCACATGCAATCTGAAGTTCTGAAGAAGCTACATCTAACAGACTACTTCCTCCATCCAGGTAGCCAACGCCACCAAGGCCATCTTTTTTCCGGCGATCACATCCTCCGTCGGTGGATTAGTATCATCAGGTGCGACCTTGTGATTTTGTTTGCACTATCCTAGCTCATCCCCAGTTTCTTGGTGGCTTCGCATAAGCCAAGAATCAACTAATTATTCTTGATTATAGACTCTAGTTCCGTCCGACCAGAGCATGAGTCCTGCCAAACTCCTCTCCTTCCTGTTCCTGGTACTTACAACTGTGGCGGCATTTCTATCCATGGCGCGGCGGCCCTTGAACTATCCCACCATCCAACATGGTCAACGATGCTAAAGTGTACTTCGGTGATACTTCAATCCTGTACCCCATTCTCCTTGGTTTCAGGTGGGTAGCGAATCATATTTGAGGGATTTTAAACTTTTTAATAGATCTGCTAGCTGGTGGTTATTTCCACAAAACAAAGACTTTGCCCAGGCAAGGACAACTTGCTGCAGAAGCATTTTTTTGGTTGCTGCATTAACAGCTAGCGACTTCTCGGAGAAAAAATTGAGAGCTACGATGCGTTTCAAATTAACCAACATATATTTGCCTTCAAACTTTACTCTACGTGACTGATGCGGTGATGCCATATAACAGGCATGCTCCTCTCAACCCCTCTGAATAATTTTGCAAGTGGGCACCCATCATGCGGCCAAACCTAACAAGAATGAGTGGTAGACCAAATGACTAACCCACTGCGTTTCAAAAATAAAAATGATGACCAACCAACTGAGACTTGTTGACAACGTACACTCCATGCTCCAGAGAAAATACGTTGATGCTTTGGGACTAGTCACCCAGACCATCCTATCTCTGAAAATCTAATCCCAAGTCCCTCGGTGAGGCCAGCCATCTCTCTGGCGAGATCACATCTTCTTTGTTGATGGGTGGCTCAATATCATCAGGTATGGCAACGGTGTAATCTTTGTTATTACTTGCTGGGTTCTTCCTTGTGCTAAGTGAATTTTCTTAATTAATTACAGTTTCCACCATGGGTCCTGCAATTCTCTTCTTCCTCGGGCTTGCAGCTATAGCACCATCGTTACTCTTGGCGGCACAAACCTTGGGGGGCTATTCCATGGCCAAACCCTCAACAATTTGGATCAATAACGATGTTTTCTTTGAAAGTCGCAACCGCTACAGCCGTGACATCGTCGCCATAGCACAATCACAAGCTCACTCTGGCATTGCATCTTATATTGCCGCAGGGTTCTTTTGTGTCTCCTCTTCCATGTTCCCATGCAAGGAGTTCCTCTTTGCGGTATCCATTGCAGCGCCCATCGACACCGTCAGCAGCATTCATAATTCGCAAATAGTTTGGTCAGCAAATCAGGCTTGCCCTGTCGGGGAGAATGCCACCCTTGAGTTTACCTCGGGTGGAAATTTGGTCCTATGTGATGCTGACGGTAGGTACGTCTGGTCAAGCAATAGCTCCGACCGATCTGTAGCTCGCATGGTGTTAACCAAGTTTGGCAATCTGGTGTTGCTTAATCACATGAATGCGATTGTGTGGCAATCATTTGATCATCCTACAGATACATTGGTCCTCGGACAGTCGCTTGCCAAAGGTATGAGGCTCACAGCAAACACTTCTGCAACAAATACTATCGAGAGAGAGAATCAGTTATATATCACTGTACTCCCGGATGGATTATATGCTTATGTTGGATCCACGCCACCACAACTCTACTTTTCATATATTTATTCGTCTCTGGTTGACCACATGGAAGAAAATGATCTACAGAAGGTTACGTTCATGAATGGAAACCTCAGCATGTCAAATATGAATGATAGCATCTCATTGCCAGCAGCAAAATCCACCCAGTATTTGAGATTAGATTCAGATGGACACATGAGGTTGTATGAGTATGAATTATATGATGAAAAATGGACTGTCGTGCATGATGTAATGAGAATCAATGATTGTGCTTACCCAACAGTTTGCGGGGAATATGGTATATGTACTAGGGGGCAATGTGGTTGTCCCGTTGATAATAATTCAAGTTCAAGGTACTTTAAGCTGCTGGATGAATGGAAGCCAAACCTTGGTTGTGCACCGATAACTCCAATATCTTGTCAAGAAATAGAACACCATCAATTATTGACCATTCCGAACATTTCTTACTTCGATCAAAACCCCACAGTTGTGAATGCAACAAGCGTCGATGACTGTAAGCAAGCCTGCTTGAAGAACTGCTCATGCATGGCCGTTCTATTCAGAGAAGGAGAATGCGTGTGGGTAACGAAGGTCTTCTCCTTGCAATCAATACAACCTACAAATTTTCTTTACAACTCCTCATCTTACCTCAAGGTGCAGCTTAGCCCCTCCAGGGAAAACAAAATGAAGGCGTTGTTAAGTGCTACACTTGGTGCTATTACTGCTCTAATATTAATTTTCATTATTGTCACTCTTTACCTACAAAGGAGGAAGCATGAAGACAAAGACGAGGAATTTGATTTCAGTCAATTGCCTGGAATGCCAACGAGGTTTTCTCTTGAGACACTGAGTGAATGCACAGAAGGATTCAATAAGAAACTTGGAGAAGGTGGGTTTGGGTCGGTTTTTGAAGGGAAATTAGGTGAAATAAGAGTTGCAGTGAAACGCTTGGAAGGTGCTAGACAAGGAAAGAAAGAATTCTTGGCAGAGGTCGAGACTATTGGCAACATCGAACACATCAATCTTGTCAACTTGATTGGGTTTTGTGTTGAGAAGTCTGAGAGGCTTCTGGTTTATGAATATATGTCAAGAGGCTCGCTTGATAGGTGGATTTTTTATTCCCATAACAATGCCCCTCTTGATTGGTCGACTCGGTGTAGGATAATTATGGATATTGCCAAAGGCCTATGCTATCTTCATGAGCAGTGCAGGCGAAAAATTGCTCATTTGGACATCAAGCCACAAAATATTCTCTTGGATGAAAACTTCAATGCCAAAGTCGCTGATTTTGGACTATGTAAGTTAATAAATAGGGACCAAAGCAAGGTAGTGACTGTGATGAGAGGAACACCTGGATATCTGGCACCCGAATGGTTGACGTCGCGGATCACTGAAAAAGTTGATGTCTACAGCTTTGGAGTTGTCATCATGGAAATAGTAAGTGGAAGAAAAAATATTGACAACTCTCAACCCGAGGAGGATGTTCAGCTTATAAATCTATTGCGAGAAAAGGCTCAAAATGAGCAATTAATTGATTTGATTGATAAGCATAGTGGTGATATGGTTTCATACCAGGAGGAAGTGGTTCAAATGATGAAGCTCGCAATATGGTGCCTGCAACATGATAGCATTCAAAGGCCATCAATGTCACTCGTAATTAAGGTATTGGAAGGTACTATTAGCATTGAAACTTTCGATGCAGATTCACTCTTGTTTGTTCAAGATAATCCATCAACATACTCAATTCCATCTCAAGCATCGATATTATCTGGCCCAAGGTGAAATAAGTGGATAATGAGGAGAAGAAATTCAAAGTATATATATGCAGTTTTGCTTTTGTATCCTATCCTATTTGTACTATGGAATTACATTTGAAATGGCACCAAAAGGACTTTTGAGGCAATATATATCATTGATTGTTTGGTGAGCTTGTACCTCATGGTCTTGTACCTTCAAAAATGAAAAATTGGCTATCCTTCATGAAAAATTATATGGCGGTTCATTCTTGACCAGGCTTGTTCGATGTACGAGAACATCGATCCTTACTCAGGCAACCCCTCCTACAGCTACCATATGATATTGTGGGGGTGGTATAACATCTAGTAGACTAGTACATGAACGAAGCAGCACAACAACTAATTATAATATAATAATAAATGAACAGTAATCAAGTAAATGGTTGGTTTCGTTTACTGAAAGTCGTGTCAAAAAAAAATTTCGAAAAGGGGGGGCTCCCCGGCCTCTGCATCAGAAAGATGCATAATGTTCATCACAATTACAAATAGCAAAGAGATAGTTTTAATTCATCAACCACTAAATTGCATTTGACAAGGCCAAGGGAAGAACCTCATTACTCATCAGTATTATTTATAGGAAATATGAAGCCTTTATTGATTCTTTGCAAAAGTATCAAGTTGATATTCCACAAAAGAGTTCATTACTTATAAGATGGCTTCAGGCATTCCTAGTGGCTTGTATCTGTAGTTGTAGCTAGGTGTGTGTATACGGCTCTTTCGACGGCTTTTATTGTTGATCACGTGTCCTACTTATGGCAATGTAAACTAGAATAACTCGTGAACTGCTGACCAATTTGTATCATACACAAGCACATTACAGAACGAATTCCTAGATGGTTGGATTGTAATTGCATATGAGATTTCAGTAAACGATGTGTATAAACTGTGGAGGAGAAGAAACTAGACACTTCACTTAGTTCACTGGACATGTACATGACCGTACTGGAAAAAAAACTGAGATTATGACCCCTTCACGATGTAAATCAATGATTTGAAGCTCGCTGTGCTAAGATACTTCTTAACTGAACAGACATGAGATAAACAAACACTCCATGTACACTCAAATGTGCATGTAAAACAACAGAACAAGGTTGTAACTCCTCTTACCTGAACCATGTATCTTATTAGATGTAACCAAGCATTTCATTTCCCCTGCGTTATTGGCAGCTCTCTACTAATCCATCCATGAACCGAAGTAAGAAAAATCCATTATACCCTTCATATTGCAGTATTTAATCTATCCACCTGCATATACATGCAGGTTTACAAACATCAGGAGATGACATCAATCAATTGATGCAAAAGCGAGTTGCAGAAATCACCGAACACCAGACTGAACTCAGTGGCACCATTTATGGTGGAGTCGGATTAGCGTGGCAGGGTCGGCATCTCAGGAACCACCAGCAGGCGCGGCAGCCTAGCAAGCAGAGCACCCGGGGCACCCGCAGTCTCGGTGACAGCTTGGATTTACGCGCGGGCAATCAAGCAGTTCCTCCCTTTTTCCCATGCTCTTGCCCGGCCCCTTTCTGCCGGTGAGGGATCGCCAGAGCATTCCATTAATGTGACGACGGCCGCTATCGCTGGATTTGTAACGAACAATAACACATGGGGTCTTAGATTTGTGTTTGGGTCAATGCTACCGAACAAATCTAAGGGCTCAAAGTACATCACAGAAATTTTATAGAATTTCGGACAGACTTCAGAATTTAGTTATCCGTGAAGCAAATTATCATGTGTGAACTGTAGATACCACTAATGCTCTTTTGCATGATTTGAGATCAAAGTTTGCTTTGAAGGATCTTGGTGATTTGCACTTCTTCTTAGGCATTGAAGTTAAGAAGATTCCAGATGGTATAGTCTTGAACCAAGAAAAATATGCTACTGGACTTTTAGCTCGTATGGGAATGAAGGACTGCAAGCCTTCACCCACTCCATTGTCCTCTTCAGAAAAACTTTCAGCCTTTGAAGGTGAGCCACTCAAAGAAGAAGAAAGCACAAGATACAGGAGTGTTGTAGAAGCTTTGCAATATCTGACACTTACAAGACCAGACATATCATTTGCAGTCAATAAGGTTTGTCCGTATTTGCATGCACCTACTTATGCACATTGGACAGCTGTAAAAAGGATTGTCAGGTATATCAAACATACTGTGAGCCTTGGGTTACAATTTAGACGCTCTGGCTCTACTCTTGTGAGTGCTTTCTCTGATGCTGATTGGGCAGGATGTAGTGATGACAGAAGGTCAACTGGAGGCTTTGCTATATTCTTTGGTTCTAATCTTATCTCTTGGAGTGCTAGAAAGCAAGCTAGAGTGTCAAGGTCAAGTACAGAAGCTGAGTACAAGTCACTGGCAAATGCAACTGCTGAGATTATCTGGGTTGAATCCTTGCTTAATAAGTTAGGTGTTAAACGACACCGTGTCTGATGTCTTTGGTGTGATAACTTGGGAGCCACCTATCTCTCTGCTAACCCAGTCTTCCATGGTCGAACAAAGCACATTGAAATCGACTTTCACTTTGTAAGAGAAAGAGTTGCAGAGAAGAAGCTGGACATCAGATTCATTCCATCAAAAGATCAAGTGGCAGACGGGTTCACCAAGGCATTGCCAGCTCGGCCATTTGAAGAGTTCAAGAGGAATATCAACCTAGGATAGTTGAGATTAAGGGAGGGTGTTAGAGTTTATATGTAATACGTTTGTAATCTCAACTAAACTCCTCTTTCTCTCTCTCTTATCCCGTAGCTCATCCAATCACCGAATCTTAGAGATCGGTAGGTTCAACTTGTACTCCAAGCATTGGCCTTGCGCCCATATCAATATAAGACCAACGCGGCTCCCTTACGAGGGAGTAGAAACGCTTCCTGACACCCCTTTGTTGTGTATATGTCGATTACATATATAGCCAGGGCAGACGTGAGATGCGATGATCTGACTACCGATCGATCGACCAATAATAATGGAGGACCAGAGTTAGCTGAATCATCATTTACCTACCCACGCATGGCTAGAGCTATCAGCGTGATTGCGGTGGCCATATTTAGTATGAAACTGCCCTATCGTTGACGACAGAGTTCGGGCAGCTGGGTGTGATTGATGCGCCCTCTGGGCTGTTTTAATTAACTCCAGTCGCTGTCCAGTGCTAAATTATTGTGTGTGTGCGTGCGGGTGTGGTCCAGGTGTAGCACGTGGCATTTTTTATATTGCGGGGTATTAATGCCGTCCCTGCTTGATGGTGTATTTACATTTGTTTTATATGGTATTTCGTGATTAGGGCTCACCTAATTATGTAAAACTTGATGCACACAATCGTTGGAGATGCATTATTAATAGGCGAGCCTGCTGCGTACGCAGCATGGATTGATAGATACACGAGTGCAGAAAGAAAGCGGGGGAAATCACATATGGAAACTAAAGTAATCCGAACACATATGAGGGGAGCTTCGGAGTTTTTTCATGAAGATCATGGCCATGACCAGCAGGTTTGTGACGCCAAAGATGAAAATGTTCTTTAGCCATGCTTGATTCTGTTCATATACATGGCGACCAACCGATGCATGTAAGTGAGATGTCCCCACCTAGCGTTGAAGTACTGTAGGTACTTGGTCTCCCACTTCCAGAAACTGCATCCCCCGTACTGAAGAACACACAACAAATGTTTAGCAAGGCGTGGAGAAGATGGACGGGAAGGATCTTGAAAACCTTACTACATGTTTTTCGCACTTGTAGAAATGTCTCCTTGGGTTTTCTTCCATTCCTGATACAAATTAGATCACGTAGCCCGCGTTGCATTCCGGGCAACAAATGAGAGGGAGCGGTGGCACCTGGTTGTCGGTGTGGTGTGATGCAGGAGGTGTGAAGCTACGCTGGGACTTGGATGTAACATGGTGGTGAAATGGAGAAGGAGCAGTGAGAAGAAGGCTGGGCGGCAGCAAGAAGCAAGCATGAAGTTTTTTTTTAACGGAACCTCGTCAGAGGGCCAGGAGCTCTGGCAATGCATTATAGAAGAATAGAGTTGATCCATTTTATAAGGAAAACCGGATCGAAAACCTCACAAACTGGCCAGTTTATAAGGAAAACCAAGCCGAAAACCGCACAAGCAACGAAGCCTTGTCAACCACACGACACAAGGCCGCAATTGCAACAAACACACACCCCCGGCTCCGGAGCCGCCGCTCCGACATCCCCCACACGCTCACGAGCCATAGCGCCGCACGGTTCGGGCGCCCCTGTAGCCCTTGCTACACGAGACAACCATCCGCAGACCACGAACGATGTGCCAAAACATCCGGGGCGGCCGCCCCGACTTCCCGCCAGACCAACCCCTCAAGTCGCGTTCGACCGGGCTGACGACCTCGCTACCCTTGCAGCACCAAGTCGACACCCAAACCATGCAGGGCCGCGAACCTACCCCATAGAGCCGCCGTTACATAGCCATCCGAGGCCGCTGCCTCGCCGTACTTCCATCGTCCGAAGCCGCCGCCCCGGCATCCACTGCCCTGACCATGACGCAAACTTGCACAATTGTCATGAACCCACCACCCCACAAAGGTCAAGGATTCCAAGGCGGTGCCTTCAAGAAGGTAACGGCATAAACGTCGCCACCGCCCGCACCGATGGAGCTTGGGTTTTCACCCGGAATCACATAACAATTGTGAATGCAGATGGATGAATCTCCACGATGAGGCCTTCAGGAAGGAATGCAAATCTCAAGAACGCCGCCATCATCGGCACCGACCGGAGAAGGTGCAAGACTTTCGCCCGGAGAACAACACTTTGTGCAAGAAGAATTGCAGTCAACCACCAAACCCACCTGCACGACGCAAAGGAGTACTGCGCCGTGCATCACACCTCCGCCCACAACCACAACCACCTCAATCCCAACCCTCTACTACGCAACAGGAAGAAGCTGAGCACTCCAATACAGGGCCGGAGACCACCGTCGCGGCGCCGCCGCGCCGCCGTCCAAAAACTGCAGCTCACCGCCGTCACCACAACTCCCCCAGCCAAGGGAGGGGACTCCAGCACCCAGTGAGCCCAGCAGCCGTTGCACGCCGCAGCTCCGCCACTGCAGCACACCAGAGTGCCACCACCGCCAGATCCGGACGCCGGGCGTCAGATCCACGGTGGTCGGCTTTAGCACCGCCCCGAACACCATCAGCAGAGAGAGTAGGAGGGAGCAGCACCGCCACCTTGCCCGGGGCCGCCGCCCCGACTTGCCTGCGCCGACAAGAGGGCCCATCGTCGCCCAGCCGCAACCAGGAGTGGAGCTCCGTCCAGGGCCGAAGCTGCACGCCACGCGACGACGAAGCCCCGCCGCCGCCGTCCGCTGAGCAGGCTTTGCCTATCGGCATCCCCCGCCGGCGGCAGGGGAGCGAGGAGGGAGTGGGGAGTGGGGGCGGCGGCGGCTAGGTTTTCGCCCGTGCCCCCCCCCCCCCCCCGAGCGACGCGAGCGACTTCTCACTGAAAATGAAGTTGTGCAAGCACGAAGTTTAAAAAGAACATGTAAAGCGTTCGGGTGGTGCAGCTACCGTTGGGACTGGATGCAATTGACATGCGCCTCACTTGCGGGCCATTTCCTGCCCGATGTCAGTTGCAAATATGAGAGGCATACTAAAAGATGGAAACTTTATACCGGCCACAAGTATTGTAGATACATGAATCGCCTGGTAACATGCGGTGTGGATACTGACCATGCATGGCTGCATGTCCATTCACGATTTATCGCTAAATTTATATACTATATAATTGAAGTATGTAGTGGTTATATGAACCATCGCCTATGCATGCCTAGAAGAAATGCTCAACAATGATCGTATGATCAGGCCAGGCGAATCTGCGTAGTTTTCCCATGTGTTGGCTTACCTGCGGCTGGGGTCATGCCAAACTAATAACTTGGACCCATGCATGCCAAACTAATACAGCCTCATCCATATGTCGATTACTCCATCCATTTCTAAATATGAGTCTTTTTAAGGATCTTAATAAAAACTACATGTTGATGTATATAGACGTGTTTTAAAATGTATATTTACTCATTTTACTTTATAGTCTGTATAGAAATCTCTAAGAAATATATTTAGAAACCAAGAGAATACATATATAGCAGACTTGAGATCCGCTGACCTGTCGACCGGTACTGATGGATGGAGGACCAGCGTTAGCTGTACCCATGGCTAGAGATATCAGCGTGATTGCCGTGGCCATATTTTAAAGTTTAAACTGCCCTACAAGTTTCAGAGGACGTACACGTATGTGTTGCTGCCCATCGACACTAGTACTCTATAAAAAAAGATGAAGAAGCGCAGCGCAGCCACTCACTGAAGGTAGCTAGCTTCGGCATCTTGAGGTTGGGCATGAAGGACTGGGTGTACTACTCCCTCTCCATCACCTTGTGCCTCACCCTGTCCCTTGTGTTCTCATCCCTGCGCAAATGCAAGGCGGCGGGCTCCTCGTTCCTCCCGCCGGGGCCGACCTCGCTGACGGCTTTCGGCCCGCTTCTTTTGCTCGCCTGGACAAGCGTCAACATCGAGTCGGTAGTCCGCGTGGCACGCTCATGGTACGGCCCCGTGTTCACCCTCTACCTCCTTCCATCCTTCCCCGTCGTGTTCGTCGCCGACCGGGCCGTGGCGCACCGCGTCCTCGTGCAGCTCGGCTCCGCGTTCGCCAACAGGCCTCCGGCCAACCTCGCCACCCGCATCTTCTCCAGCGACCAGCACAACATCACCTCCGCCGCGTACGGCCCGCTGTGGCGCACGCTCCGGCAAAACCTCACCGGCCGGGCGCTCCACCCGTCGAGCATCCCGCGGTACGCCGCCGCCCGGCGCCGTGCCGCCTCGGGCCTCGTGGACGGCATCACGCGCCAGATGCGAAGCGACCAAGGGGTCGTCGTCATCGAGGGGCTCCTGCACGACGCTGTCTTCCACGTGATTGCATGCATGTGCTTCGGCCAGGCGCTCTACGACGCCTCCATCGCGGCGGTCACGTCGCTGCAGAGGCAGTTTCTCAAGGAGGTGGTGGGGTTCCAGGTGTTCGGGTCGAGCCCCAAGGTCAGCAGGCTCCTCTTCTGGCGACGGTACCAGAGGATGCTGTCCATGCGCAGGCGGCAGGAGGAGGTGTTCATCCCGCTCATACGAGCGTGCCGTGCGCGGCGCAACGCCGCCGGCAAGAGCTTTGAAATGCATTGCTACGTCGACTCGCTCATCAGCCTCCGCATCCCGGAGCAAGATGGCAGCAGCAGGTACCTGACGGACGGCGAGATTGTTGCCTTGTGCACCGAACTCTTGTCCGGGCCCGTCGACTCTACCGTAAACATGTTGCAGTGGGCCATGGCGAACCTCGTCACACGGCCGGACATCCAGGCCAAGCTCCGGGCCGAAATAAACAACGTCGCCGACGGCCAGGTCCAGCTCAGGCAAAATTTGATTTGTGTGAATTCAAAAAACACGGTTGAAATTCTTTTATTTTCTCTTAAAAAAACATAAAACTTTTACAGGCCCGAGAGGAGGAGCACCTGCCGTACCTCCGGGCGGTGGTCCTGGAATCACTGAGGCGGCACCCACCGGCGCGCTTCATCCTGCCGCACGCGGCGGCCGGGGAGAACGGCACAGTGCTGGATGGCTTCACTGTGCCGAAAGAGGTGTCGGTGAACTTCACGCTGGGTGACATGGCCATGGACAGGAAGGTGTGGCCGGACCCCACGCAGTTCCGCCCGGATCGGTTCCTACCCGGCGGCGAGGGGGAGGACCTGGACCTCACGGGGAGCAAGGAGATCAAAATGATGCCGTTCGGTGCCGGCCGCCGGATGTGCCCTGGCATCGACGTTTCGCTGCTGCACGTCAACCTCCTTGTGGCCACCATGGTGAGGGCGTTCCAGTGGAGCGAGGTGCCCGGCGAGCCGGTGGACTTCACCGAGACGCTGGAGCTCACCATAGTCATGAAGCGCCCACTCCGTGCCAAGGTCGTGCCATGCCATGCTACATGCTAGCAGCTCTCAATCGTTGTCCATCATTGTGCCATCGGAGTAACTACATACAATATACAACACATGCATTATGCTGCTAGCTTGCTTGATCTATCAGCTCTCTAGAGTTTAATAAGTTCAAGATATAAATAGTTGTATTCAAATAAAAAGTTACGCGGAATTGTGTATACCATACTTTTGTTTAGTTCATCCTTCGCACCACCTGTGTTTCCAATAAAGTCATATGTACCGTAAAAGCAAGAGCAAGCTCAAGGTGCAAGAAACCATTATGTTCCCTTGCAGGACGCAGATTTTTTGAACACCTGCACCGAGGCCCATCTATCTTAGCTCTTCATTATTGCTTTGAGATCTGTGCAACACAATTAACATTTTACATATAAATTTCTCTTTTTTGTTTCCCTCATATAGAATATGTCTTGAATCTAAAACTTTGCAGCACAACAAAGCTTCCTAACTAGAACGTGAGATAAAACTTTCATATTTTTTGGTCTGACATAAATTTTAAAAATAAGATTTTTTAACAAAAAAAACTTAATTCGTATATTTATATTGGACGAAAAAATCAGAAAGTTTTATCCCAGATTCTAGATAGAAATCTTTGCTGTGTTGTGGAAGTTTGAAGTTCAAAACATGTTCTATGAGAGAGAAACAAAAAAGAGAAATGTGTTTGCACGAATCGCGATGCAAAAAATGGATGACTAGGATAGACGGGTCTGGGTGCAGGTGTGCTAAAACATAATTTCGTTCCCTTGCACCTTGAGCTTTATGCATGTGTGTTGGAGCAAATTAAAGCTAAGCTTAACGGGAAGGGGAACATGAACAACATGCAGACCCTGCTTTGCTAGCAAATAATAATACAATTATCAGTTTTAGTGTTCACCGTATACGTTACTAGCTGTTTGTGTTAATCTATATACTACCGCCGTCCTGGTTTATTTGTCCCCTTCGTATTTAAATTCAAAATACAAATCCAACGATATAACTTTTGATGACATGCACTAAGATTTTGTTAGTTAGATCTACGGTTAAAATTTGACACAAAATACGAAGTGAACCAATAAACCAGGATGAAGGTAGTATATAGAAGATGCAACCCACTAATTGCTATTTTTCTTAGATGAACATTGGATGTTAGGGATTACCATCATTTGTAAGCATTGCTAGCAATTAGATCATCAACCAGAATATGAGGGCCACATGATCAACTTGACTGCTCTAGCTGCTACAACCGAACTTCTCATAGAATACCCGCTGACGGCCCGATGCCGACGGCAGCCGTCGGCATAGGGTGTTATCCCGGTTGTGATGGGTTCGTTCACAGCCTGAGTCGTGCATGCATGTGAGCAATGAGCAAACCTGGCATATGTGAAGGCTTATTAGCAAAATTGGTGTTGCATGTGCTTGTAGCAGAGATAAACTCCTAGGATTTTTCCTCTCATTCGATCGGATCGAGAAGGTGCCGATGGAGAGCAACGAAGAGGATAGGTGGCGATCGATGGAGGCGAGTTGTATAATAAATAAATAGTTTTGCCAGATCGTGTCCGTTTTTTTAGGGTCAACGTTGCCGCTTTATTTAATCAAATGCGTTCGGAATCTCATCCGAGATTACATCAAGCACACAATCTGGGGTAGTCCCCAGCCAAACCTTACAGAGTTCATCACCCACACCAACTCTAACTAATTTATGCACGGCAACATTAGCGGAACGGCGAACCCAAGAGACTCTAAATTCAGAAAAAGATGCAAGTATCGTTTTGATTTCCTGTATCCATGGCCCTGCACTGGACATCTCCTTGTGTTGATTCTGCAACATGTTTACGACACTTTGAGAGTCAAGCTCAACATGGACCTTATCAGCGTTGATTTCTTGCGCCACTTGAAGACCCCGTTTGCAGGCCAAGATTTCCATCGATTGTGGATCCACAATTCCACGGAACACGTGGCAGAGGAAAGCTCTAAATGCCCCAACATGGTCTCGAATAACTGCTCCAGCTCCTCCCTTGTCCCTATCTCTTGACACAGCCCCATCTGAGTTAATTTTTAGCCAGCCCTCCTCAGGAGGCCGCCACTTTTCCTTGACTGTCGGGACTGCCGGATGCACATTGCGTGTGTGGACAGCCTTCCACTCATTCATATGCGACACTAACGTGCCTGTTATTTCATGTGGAGGCGCTATCTTCTTCCCAGCCCTCGCTTCATATCTCGCCAACCAAAGACCATATGTTGCTTGAACCATGGCCGCCCTCTCATCTTCCAAAGCCTCGGCAAACCACTCTAGTAACCAGCGAGCTAGAGCGCTCTGGGAGTCAATCAAACTTGGTGGGATCGCCACCCCAACTCCCTTCTCCGAGCGAAGAAGCTGCCAGAAAAGTGCTGATTGTTGGCATGTCCAGAACCGGTGGAGCACCGTCTCTTCTCGCCCACACGCAACACAAAAAACACCGGGTTTGATCCGACGCCGATGTAGCTCAGCCCCAACTGCTAGCCCATTGCGGACCATCCTCCACATATGGATCTTGGCTTTGGCTGGCGTATTCGTATCCCACAACGCTAAGTATCCCTTATGCGTCGCCACCGAGCTCGAGGACTCCGGCTGTCCGGTCCTCGCTATATTCATCTTCATCCTTAGGTGATACACAGATCTGACGGTGAAGTCACCATTTTTGGTGTAGTTCCAGGCCGGGTAGTCTTCTGTACCGGGACCCCCAACGGCTATTTGCCTAATAGCTTCAGCGTCACCATCAGAGAATATAGAACACACCTTGCCCATATCCCAGCTCCTTCCATCATGCGCTAATAGGTCTGCTACCTTGGACATGCCTGTGGCAAAAATCTGGCCAAGAGGCCGCATGCTCCCAGCTCGTGGAATCCAGTTTGCATGATGGATGTTCACACTGCTTCCATCCCCAATGCGCCATATGATCCCCTCGCGCAGCAGGTCCCGTCCATAAAGAATGCTGCGGAATGTGTACGAGGCGGATGAGGGTGCTGTTGCTGTTAGGATGGAGTTGTCGCTGAAATAACGAGCCTTCAGCACACGCGCGCACAAAGACGTTGGTGCCTGCAGGATCCTCTACGCCTGCTTCGCCAGTAACGCTTGGTTAAATGCCTCGTGGTCTCGAAAATCCATTCCACCATCTTGTTTTGCCACGCACATCTTCTGCCAGATCGTGTCCGTTGGTAGTTGAGTCTAGGTTGAATTGTGTAGTGCGTGGATCCAATCTCTGCACGTACGTAGAGTACGTCTCTTGGAAGATATTGAAGTTGAAGCGATCCCGACTCATATACGGTGCTGGGAGGGCGTGAAAGAAGAGGAGAGCGCCTGTGCCTTTCATCGCCAGAGACAAGACAAGACACGCCTAACCCTAACCCTAGCCTCGCCCTCGAACCCCCAGCCGGGCCGGCAATCCATCCATGGCGCTGCGCAAGCTGGCCGCCAAGTTGCGGATCCCCACCTCTGCTGCTGCCCGGCTCCCGTTGGCCCCCGACCCTGCTACTTTCCGGCTCCCAGTTTCGCGGGCGTCCATTAACCGGACCCAGGTATACGTATACCGGCCCCTTCTCCTTCCTGCACACCGCTCTCTCTCTCTCTCTCAAGTAAACCACGTACTGGCTAGTTGGAGTCTCTGAGACCTCAAGTTTCGCCCTTCCTTGCCTGCTTTGACGTTGTTGGCCCGCTGTTACAGATAATTCCAATTAACTTGACAACCAGTTGCATGCATTGTCTGAAAACTTTTCTCGTCTTGCCTTTGCATGAGGCTGGCAGTCAGAATTTTGTAAACTACCTATACCAGCACAACTTTTCCATAATTGAATGAGAGACACATAGGTTTTGATTTATCATTAGTGTTATCAACTGGATGATTGACAACTTGATTTTGGGATGATAGTAAATCCTATGTCTTGTATATATAGCGTATGTTTTGTAAGATCTGATGTTAACAAGGCTAACAAGGCTTACATGAGGATAACAAGGCTAAATCTTGCACTCGTTACTACCTTCTCAGCTTCTTTTACCTTGTTGAATTGTAGGCCGCTAGAGACTGGTATGAGTTTCAGCGAACACGTTATGACGATGTGACAAGAGAGTTCAAAAACTACAGGTAAAAGCTACAACAACAAACATTTTAGTACCGTTCATTACTACTACTACTCAAATGATTGATTATCATTATGACGTAATAATGCCTACTCTTTTTTGGCAGGCGTGAGGTTGTGTGGTCCGAAAGGGCGGCTATCTTTTTTGATTTGGTTTATAAGGTGGGTTGTCCTTTGGTCGTTGGTACTGTGGTCCTAAAAGGGATTGCTTATCAGACCATGCGATCGTGTAATGTCCAACCGCCGCAGACATGAAGGTTCATTTGCACAGATGCATGTGCGCTCGCTGTAAGCACTCTCGTTGTGGCAAAGTGGCAAGAGCAGATAACCATGCATGTACAGATAATGGATTGTTGCATATACATGTGTCTTGATCCGTTGTGTGTCATGGACCAGTGGTTATTGTTAGAATTATGTCGAATATTATTGTACAAGATAGGTTACAGTTGGACTTGGTTTTGGACTGTGTGTAGACAGGGTAGGAGTTGTGTCCTAATAGGACACTTGTATCCTATACCTCTCATATATATCGGGGGTAGACACACGATGTAACCTATGCCAACATAATAGCACGGGCACGCGGGGGGAGCCGGCGGCGTGTGCCGGCACCCGGGCGGCCGGGGTGCGGTATTGTAGCAGTGTCATGGGGAGGAGCGCCCATAGTCATGCCCCGGGGATGTAGCCATATCGGTGAACCTCGTTAACAAATTTCGGTGTCGTGCTTGTGTGATTGCTTGATCCTCGTTAGATCGACGGAGCGCCTCGGATTTATTATAACAGTTATGACTTCATGTGATTGTGTCTAAGCATACTTGTTCCTCGTCATGTTTGTTGCACTTGTTGGTTTGGTGAAGAATGTTGTTTGCTTTCAACTTTTGTTTGTGCTTGTGAAAGTGCCGAGTGGTGTCCTGTTGCACTTTATTCAGGGGCCTGGTTTATGTACACTGAACTTGTCCAATTTGCCCTGTTTAGCAAAATTATACAGTTAATTTTGTAAGCTTTTGACAATGAAGCGAAAAGCTTGAACCGCTGTGCATCCATCTTATCCATAGGATTTTGAGGATGTTTATATATCAGAATAAAATACTAATGGATGTTACAAATAATCACATTCAAAGATTTCTTTGCAAGTAGCATATGTTACTTTGCTGGAAACTTGAGAGATCATCTTTGGAATGTTTTCTGAACAATTATATACAAAACAACTAAGCAAGATGCTTGGGGCCGAATTATCTTGCATGGGCCAAAGTATTTTTCAAATGCTAATCATATGCTCCTATAACAAGCTACTAGGCTGGTAGTTCACGCCGTCTTTTCTTTGAGACAGAGTAGCAGCCTTGCAAGGTTCTCAGTCCTTTCGCAAAAAAGGGGGGTTCTCAGTCGATGAACCTGCGATCCCGGCGACGTCGTAGTGGTCCAGACCTCCTCGCCGCCCTCCCCAACGACCTGATTCTCATGGTCCTCGTGCGCCGTGCACTGCATCCGCACCACCGTCAGGACCGGCCTCCTCTCGCGTAGGTGGCGTGACATCTGGACCAGCCTCCTCCTTCCTGTCAGCCGCAATGTCCCGCCCGCCATTATCAGAGTGGCTCTCGGCCGCTTTGTCGCTTCAGAACCACCGTCAGTGTCCACGTTCCACGCCTGCTTTCTGATGAGACAATATATGGCTTGAACTTGAGCCACGCTAACTCGACTAACTAGAGCTAGATAAACAGGATTAGATCAAAGCTTGGCTTGGCTCGCGTAGTTAATATAATGAGTTTAGATTGAAGCTTGCCTCTAATCGTGTAACTCGTGAGCTAGTTAATTTTGGTTTGGCTTCAACGCATCAGTCAAAAAGTCCAGAGTCAGTTACAAATTTTTAGGAAAAGGGGTTTCCCCCGCTTTAGATTATAAAGCAACCGCCCCAACAACATCCGACAACAATAGCCACCTCAAGGTTCCAGCCAAAAGAAAAAGAAAAACACGGCGACACACACACAACCAAGTCTGAGAGTACGAAAAGTAACCGCTGGGGGCACCGCAAAACAAACCCCTAAAGGAGAAGATCAATCTAGCTAATCCGGCTCTGGTGGTGGAGGGGGGAGCGGCGGCGCCAAAGACCCGGCAGTGGTACGAAGAGTAGAAGTGATCCTGTTAGTTACAATTTTTTGCCGAAAGAAGTTCAGAGTTGAGAAAAAGGGTTTCCCCCCGTTTTATATTATAAAGCAACGAACCAAGCATCCAACACAATAGTACAGAGTACAATCAAGTCATAAAGTCACGCTGGGGGCACAGCAGGACAAGCCCCAAACAAATCTGAAAAAGCTAATCCGGCTCGGGAGGTGGTGGTGTCGGCGGCGGAGGTGGAGCAAAAGCCGATGCCGAGGAACGAAGACCCGCAATGATGTTGTCGACGACGTCTCGGTCGCGCCGCTTGCTAAGCGGTCTGCAGAGCTGTAAGAAGCCACATATTTTATAAATTGCATCAGTCACACGGCACGAAATCACGCGTTCGATGACTAGTTTATTGGGGGCACACCAGAGGGTCCAACCCAAAGCCACCCAAGTAGGGGCTCGACTAGGACCGGGGAGCCTAAAGGCCTCCCCAAACAAGTCCGGGAGGTTGTCGTAGCACCAATTGCCGCCAACCACCTCCCGGAAGCAACTCCATAGGAACTGCGCCGCCGGCCACTGGAAGAAGATGTGGGTCAGAGTTACCCGTGCCCGACACTGTCTGAAGATCTGAGCAAGATGCATCTAGCATAAAGAAGTACATAGATACCCACAGCACGGCCGACGCAATCTGAAGTTTTGATGAAGCTGCATCCTAACAGACTAGTTAATCTGAAGTTTTAGAGCTAATTACCCAATTTAACTAAATAAACCAATTTTGCAGTGCTAATGAGACCATAGGTCAAGCTGTTCCTTTTAGTGTCTTTGGCTTGATTCGTTTGGCGTACTCGTTCAGTGTGCTTCTCGTTTTCGGACGCGGTGGATGTGCAACATCCGCTGGGCCTACAACAATCTGCTTCCTAGTATATTTTCTTAACCGACACTTCGGTTTTACGATTATGAAAGCTCGAGGGTGATCTGTCTTTCTCTCTCTCCAACAGCAAATTATATTGTCCAGTGCAACATTGACATATGCGCCGAGGAGCGAAAGGAATTGGCACTGAAACATACATGGCAGCGCAAGTTCCTGTTAGAGCTCGCGGTTCCATCCTTCCAGGTCCTGAAGACAGGTACATGCAAAATTTTGATTTGGTTTGTACACACTCAAGTTCAGAGTTACCCTCTACCGCGGAAGAAGTTCAGAGATATATAGCTGCAAAAACAAGTAGATCTGTAGATGCACTGCAGAACGCAACCAAAAGAACACCAATTAAGTGGTAATGAATATAGGACACCATTGTCCATGTGACATGTTGCTCCTGGTCCCACATCCCATCCCCACATGACACAGTCCATACATATGAAAGCCTCATCAAACGTATTTTTGAAAACAAAAGATTAAATTTTCGATTCCAAAACCAAATCACAAACCAAGTACACGCAAAAATTTGCCGTTGGGTTCAACGCAGTCAAGAATTTCAGAGTTAATTACCCTTTTCGAAGAAAAAGTTCAGAGATACCAACGGCACATCACATGCAATCTGAAGTTCTGAAGAAGCTACATCTAACAGACTACTTCCTCCATCCAGGTAGCCAACGCCACCAAGGCCATCTTTTTTCCGGCGATCACATCCTCCGTCGGTGGATTAGTATCATCAGGTGCGACCTTGTGATTTTGTTTGCACTATCCTAGCTCATCCCCAGTTTCTTGGTGGCTTCGCATAAGCCAAGAATCAACTAATTATTCTTGATTATAGACTCTAGTTCCGTCCGACCAGAGCATGAGTCCTGCCAAACTCCTCTCCTTCCTGTTCCTGGTACTTACAACTGTGGCGGCATTTCTATCCATGGCGCGGCGGCCCTTGAACTATCCCACCATCCAACATGGTCAACGATGCTAAAGTGTACTTCGGTGATACTTCAATCCTGTACCCCATTCTCCTTGGTTTCAGGTGGGTAGCGAATCATATTTGAGGGATTTTAAACTTTTTAATAGATCTGCTAGCTGGTGGTTATTTCCACAAAACAAAGACTTTGCCC
Organism: Aegilops umbellulata; assembly: GCA_032464435.1. NCBI lineage: Eukaryota > Viridiplantae > Streptophyta > Magnoliopsida > Poales > Poaceae > Aegilops > Aegilops umbellulata. The sequence goes on from CP136057.1 coordinate 10,496,200, forward strand.
AGGCAAGGACAACTTGCTGCAGAAGCATTTTTTTGGTTGCTGCATTAACAGCTAGCGACTTCTCGGAGAAAAAATTGAGAGCTACGATGCGTTTCAAATTAACCAACATATATTTGCCTTCAAACTTTACTCTACGTGACTGATGCGGTGATGCCATATAACAGGCATGCTCCTCTCAACCCCTCTGAATAATTTTGCAAGTGGGCACCCATCATGCGTCCAAACCTAACAAGAATGAGTGGTAGACCAAATGACTAACCCACTGCGTTTCAAAAATAAAAATGATGACCAACCAACTGAGACTTGTTGACAACGTACACTCCATGCTCCAGAGCAAATACGTTGATGCTTTGGGACTAGTCACCCAGACCATCCTATCTCTGAAAATCTAATCCCAAGTCCCTCGGTGAGGCCAGCCATCTCTCTGGCGAGATCACATCTTCTTTGTTGATGGGTGGCTCAATATCATCAGGTATGGCAACGGTGTAATCTTTGTTATTACTTGCTGGGTTCTTCCTTGTGCTAAGTGAATTTTCTTAATTAATTACAGTTTCCACCATGGGTCCTGCAATTCTCTTCTTCCTCGGGCTTGCAGCTATAGCACCATCGTTACTCTTGGCGGCACAAACCTTGGGGGGCTATTCCATGGCCAAACCCTCAACAATTTGGATCAATAACGATGTTTTCTTTGAAAGTCGCAACCGCTACAGCCGTGACATCGTCGCCATAGCACAATCACAAGCTCACTCTGGCATTGCATCTTATATTGCCGCAGGGTTCTTTTGTGTCTCCTCTTCCATGTTCCCATGCAAGGAGTTCCTCTTTGCGGTATCCATTGCAGCGCCCATCGACACCGTCAGCAGCATTCATAATTCGCAAATAGTTTGGTCAGCAAATCAGGCTTGCCCTGTCGGGGAGAATGCCACCCTTGAGTTTACCTCGGGTGGAAATTTGGTCCTATGTGATGCTGACGGTAGGTACGTCTGGTCAAGCAATAGCTCCGACCGATCTGTAGCTCGCATGGTGTTAACCAAGTTTGGCAATCTGGTGTTGCTTAATCACATGAATGCGATTGTGTGGCAATCATTTGATCATCCTACAGATACATTGGTCCTCGGACAGTCGCTTGCCAAAGGTATGAGGCTCACAGCAAACACTTCTGCAACAAATACTATCGAGAGAGAGAATCAGTTATATATCACTGTACTCCCGGATGGATTATATGCTTATGTTGGATCCACGCCACCACAACTCTACTTTTCATATATTTATTCGTCTCTGGTTGACCACATGGAAGAAAATGATCTACAGAAGGTTACGTTCATGAATGGAAACCTCAGCATGTCAAATATGAATGATAGCATCTCATTGCCAGCAGCAAAATCCACCCAGTATTTGAGATTAGATTCAGATGGACACATGAGGTTGTATGAGTATGAATTATATGATGAAAAATGGACTGTCGTGCATGATGTAATGAGAATCAATGATTGTGCTTACCCAACAGTTTGCGGGGAATATGGTATATGTACTAGGGGGCAATGTGGTTGTCCCGTTGATAATAATTCAAGTTCAAGGTACTTTAAGCTGCTGGATGAATGGAAGCCAAACCTTGGTTGTGCACCGATAACTCCAATATCTTGTCAAGAAATAGAACACCATCAATTATTGACCATTCCGAACATTTCTTACTTCGATCAAAACCCCACAGTTGTGAATGCAACAAGCGTCGATGACTGTAAGCAAGCCTGCTTGAAGAACTGCTCATGCATGGCCGTTCTGTTCAGAGAAGGAGAATGTGTGTGGGTAACGAAGGTCTTCTCCTTGCAATCAATACAACCTACAAATTTTCTTTACAACTCCTCAGCTTACCTCAAGGTGCAGCTTAGCCCCTCCAGGGAAAACAAAATGAAGGCGTTGTTAAGTGCTACACTTGGTGCTATTACTGCTCTAGTATTAATTTTCATTATTGTCACTCTTTACCTACAAAGGAGGAAGCATGAAGACAAAGACGAGGAATTTGATTTCAGTCAATTGCCTGGAATGCCAACGAGGTTTTCTCTTGAGACACTGAGTGAATGCACAGAAGGATTCAATAAGAAACTTGGAGAAGGTGGGTTTGGGTCGGTTTTTGAAGGGAAATTAGGTGAAATAAGAGTTGCAGTGAAACGCTTGGAAGGTGCTAGACAAGGAAAGAAAGAATTCTTGGCAGAGGTCGAGACTATTGGCAACATCGAACACATCAATCTTGTCAACTTGATTGGGTTTTGTGTTGAGAAGTCTGAGAGGCTTCTGGTTTATGAATATATGTCAAGAGGCTCGCTTGATAGGTGGATTTTTTATTCCCATAACAATGCCCCTCTTGATTGGTCGACTCGGTGTAGGATAATTATGGATATTGCCAAAGGCCTATGCTATCTTCATGAGCAGTGCAGGCGAAAAATTGCTCATTTGGACATCAAGCCATAAAATATTCTCTTGGATGAAAACTTCAATGCCAAAGTCGCTGATTTTGGACTATGTAAGTTAATAAATAGGGACCAAAGCAAGGTAGTGACTGTGATGAGAGGAACACCTGGATATCTGGCACCCGAATGGTTGACGTCGCGGATCACTGAAAAAGTTGATGTCTACAGCTTTGGAGTTGTCATCATGGAAATAGTAAGTGGAAGAAAAAATATTGACAACTCTCAACCCGAGGAGGATGTTCAGCTTATAAATCTATTGCGAGAAAAGGCTCAAAATGAGCAATTAATTGATTTGATTGATAAGCATAGTGGTGATATGGTTTCATACCAGGAGGAAGTGGTTCAAATGATGAAGCTCGCAATATGGTGCCTGCAACATGATAGCATTCAAAGGCCATCAATGTCACTCGTAATTAAGGTATTGGAAGGTACTATTAGCATTGAAACTTTCGATGCAGATTCACTCTTGTTTGTTCAAGATAATCCATCAACATACTCAATTCCATCTCAAGCATCGATATTATCTGGCCCAAGGTGAAATAAGTGGATAATGAGGAGAAGAAATTCAAAGTATATATATGCAGTTTTGCTTTTGTATCCTATCCTATTTGTACTATGGAATTACATTTGAAATGGCACCAAAAGGACTTTTGAGGCAATATATATCATTGATTGTTTGGTGAGCTTGTACCTCATGGTCTTGTACCTTCAAAAATGAAAAATTGGCTATCCTTCATGAAAAATTATATGGCGGTTCATTCTTGACCAGGCTTGTTCGATGTACGAGAACATCGATCCTTACTCAGGCAACCCCTCCTACAGCTACCATATGATATTGTGGGGGTGGTATAACATCTAGTAGACTAGTACATGAACGAAGCAGCACAACAACTAATTATAATATAATAATAAATGAACAGTAATCAAGTAAATGGTTGGTTTCGTTTACTGAAAGTCGTGTCAAAAAAAAATTTCGAAAAGGGGGGGCTCCCCGGCCTCTGCATCAGAAAGATGCATAATGTTCATCACAATTACAAATAGCAAAGAGATAGTTTTAATTCATCAACCACTAAATTGCATTTGACAAGGCCAAGGGAAGAACCTCATTACTCATCAGTATTATTTATAGGAAATATGAAGCCTTTATTGATTCTTTGCAAAAGTATCAAGTTGATATTCCACAAAAGAGTTCATTACTTATAAGATGGCTTCAGGCATTCCTAGTGGCTTGTATCTGTAGTTGTATCTAGGTGTGTGTATACGGCTCTTTCGACGGCTTTTATTGTTGATCACGTGTCCTACTTATGGCAATGTAAACTAGAATAACTCGTGAACTGCTGACCAATTTGTATCATACACAAGCACATTACAGAACGAATTCCTAGATGGTTGGATTGTAATTGCATATGAGATTTCAGTAAACGATGTGTATAAACTGTGGAGGAGAAGAAACTAGACACTTCACTTAGTTCACTGGACATGTACATGACCGTACTGAAAAAAAAAACTGAGATTATGACCCCTTCACGATGTAAATCAATGATTTGAAGCTCGCTGTGCTAAGATACTTCTTAACTGAACAGACATGAGATAAACAAACACTCCATGTACACTCAAATGTGCATGTAAAACAACAGAACAAGGTTGTAACTCCTCTTACCTGAACCATGTATCTTATTAGATGTAACCAAGCATTTCATTTCCCCTGCGTTATTGGCAGCTCTCTACTAATCCATCCATGAACCGAAGTAAGAAAAATCCATTATACCCTTCATATTGCAGTATTTAATCTATCCACCTGCATATACATGCAGGTTTACAAACATCAGGAGATGACATCAATCAATTGATGCAAAAGCGAGTTGCAGAAATCACCGAACACCAGACTGAACTCAGTGGCACCATTTATGGTGGAGTCGGATTAGCGTGGCAGGGTCGGCATCTCAGGAACCACCAGCAGGCGCGGCAGCCTAGCAAGCAGAGCACCCGGGGCACCCGCAGTCTCGGTGACAGCTTGGATTTACGCGCGGGCAATCAAGCAGTTCCTCCCTTTTTCCCATGCTCTTGCCCGGCCCCTTTCTGCCGGTGAGGGATCGCCAGAGCATTCCATTAATGTGACGACGGCCGCTATCGCTGGATTTGTAACGAACAATAACACATGGGGTCTTAGATTTGTGTTTGGGTCAATGCTACCGAACAAATCTAAGGGCTCAAAGTACATCACAGAAATTTTATAGAATTTCGGACAGACTTCAGAATTTAGTTATCCGTGAAGCAAATTATCATGTGTGAACTGTAGATACCACTAATGCTCTTTTGCATGATTTGAGATCAAAGTTTGCTTTGAAGGATCTTGGTGATTTGCACTTCTTCTTAGGCATTGAAGTTAAGAAGATTCCAGATGGTATAGTCTTGAACCAAGAAAAATATGCTACTGGACTTTTAGCTCGTATGGGAATGAAGGACTGCAAGCCTTCACCCACTCCATTGTCCTCTTCAGAAAAACTTTCAGCCTTTGAAGGTGAGCCACTCAAAGAAGAAGAAAGCACAAGATACAGGAGTGTTGTAGAAGCTTTGCAATATCTGACACTTACAAGACCAGACATATCATTTGCAGTCAATAAGGTTTGTCCGTATTTGCATGCACCTACTTATGCACATTGGACAGCTGTAAAAAGGATTGTCAGGTATATCAAACATACTGTGAGCCTTGGGTTACAATTTAGACGCTCTGGCTCTACTCTTGTGAGTGCTTTCTCTGATGCTGATTGGGCAGGATGTAGTGATGACAGAAGGTCAACTGGAGGCTTTGCTATATTCTTTGGTTCTAATCTTATCTCTTGGAGTGCTAGAAAGCAAGCTAGAGTGTCAAGGTCAAGTACAGAAGCTGAGTACAAGTCACTGGCAAATGCAACTGCTGAGATTATCTGGGTTGAATCCTTGCTTAATAAGTTAGGTGTTAAACGACACCGTGTCTGATGTCTTTGGTGTGATAACTTGGGAGCCACCTATCTCTCTGCTAACCCAGTCTTCCATGGTCGAACAAAGCACATTGAAATCGACTTTCACTTTGTAAGAGAAAGAGTTGCAGAGAAGAAGCTGGACATCAGATTCATTCCATCAAAAGATCAAGTGGCAGACGGGTTCACCAAGGCATTGCCAGCTCGGCCATTTGAAGAGTTCAAGAGGAATATCAACCTAGGATAGTTGAGATTAAGGGAGGGTGTTAGAGTTTATATGTAATACGTTTGTAATCTCAACTAAACTCCTCTTTCTCTCTCTCTTATCCCGTAGCTCATCCAATCACCGAATCTTAGAGATCGGTAGGTTCAACTTGTACTCCAAGCATTGGCCTTGCGCCCATATCAATATAAGACCAACGCGGCTCCCTTACGAGGGAGTAGAAACGCTTCCTGACACCCCTTTGTTGTGTATATGTCGATTACATATATAGCCAGGGCAGACGTGAGATGCGATGATCTGACTACCGATCGATCGACCAATAATAATGGAGGACCAGAGTTAGCTGAATCATCATTTACCTACCCACGCATGGCTAGAGCTATCAGCGTGATTGCGGTGGCCATATTTAGTATGAAACTGCCCTATCGTTGACGACAGAGTTCGGGCAGCTGGGTGTGATTGATGCGCCCTCTGGGCTGTTTTAATTAACTCCAGTCGCTGTCCAGTGCTAAATTATTGTGTGTGTGCGTGCGGGTGTGGTCCAGGTGTAGCACGTGGCATTTTTTATATTGCGGGGTATTAATGCCGTCCCTGCTTGATGGTGTATTTACATTTGTTTTATATGGTATTTCGTGATTAGGGCTCACCTAATTATGTAAAACTTGATGCACACAATCGTTGGAGATGCATTATTAATAGGCGAGCCTGCTGCGTACGCAGCATGGATTGATAGATACACGAGTGCAGAAAGAAAGCGGGGGAAATCACATATGGAAACTAAAGTAATCCGAACACATATGAGGGGAGCTTCGGAGTTTTTTCATGAAGATCATGGCCATGACCAGCAGGTTTGTGACGCCAAAGATGAAAATGTTCTTTAGCCATGCTTGATTCTGTTCATATACATGGCGACCAACCGATGCATGTAAGTGAGATGTCCCCACCTAGCGTTGAAGTACTGTAGGTACTTGGTCTCCCACTTCCAGAAACTGCATCCCCCGTACTGAAGAACACACAACAAATGTTTAGCAAGGCGTGGAGAAGATGGACGGGAAGGATCTTGAAAACCTTACTACATGTTTTTCGCACTTGTAGAAATGTCTCCTTGGGTTTTCTTCCATTCCTGATACAAATTAGATCACGTAGCCCGCGTTGCATTCCGGGCAACAAATGAGAGGGAGCGGTGGCACCTGGTTGTCGGTGTGGTGTGATGCAGGAGGTGTGAAGCTACGCTGGGACTTGGATGTAACATGGTGGTGAAATGGAGAAGGAGCAGTGAGAAGAAGGCTGGGCGGCAGCAAGAAGCAAGCATGAAGTTTTTTTTTAACGGAACCTCGTCAGAGGGCCAGGAGCTCTGGCAATGCATTATAGAAGAATAGAGTTGATCCATTTTATAAGGAAAACCGGATCGAAAACCTCACAAACTGGCCAGTTTATAAGGAAAACCAAGCCGAAAACCGCACAAGCAACGAAGCCTTGTCAACCACACGACACAAGGCCGCAATTGCAACAAACACACACCCCCGGCTCCGGAGCCGCCGCTCCGACATCCCCCACACGCTCACGAGCCATAGCGCCGCACGGTTCGGGCGCCCCTGTAGCCCTTGCTACACGAGACAACCATCCGCAGACCACGAACGATGTGCCAAAACATCCGGGGCGGCCGCCCCGACTTCCCGCCAGACCAACCCCTCAGGTCGCGTTCGACCGGGCTGACGACCTCGCTACCCTTGCAGCACCAAGTCGCCACCCAAACCATGCAGGGCCGCGAACCTACCCCATAGAGCCGCCGTTACATAGCCATCCGAGGCCGCTGCCTCGCCGTACTTCCATCGTCCGAAGCCGCCGCCCCGGCATCCACTGCCCTGACCATGACGCAAACTTGCACAATTGTCATGAACCCACCACCCCACAAAGGTCAAGGATTCCAAGGCGGTGCCTTCAAGAAGGTAACGGCATAAACGTCGCCACCGCCCGCACCGATGGAGCTTGGGTTTTCACCCGGAATCACATAACAATTGTGAATGCAGATGGATGAATCTCCACGATGAGGCCTTCAGGAAGGAATGCAAATCTCAAGAACGCCGCCATCATCGGCACCGACCGGAGAAGGTGCAAGACTTTCGCCCGGAGAACAACACTTTGTGCAAGAAGCATTGCAGTCAACCACCAAACCCACCTGCACGACGCAAAGGAGTACTGCGCCGTGCATCACACCTCCGCCCACAACCACAACCACCTCAATCCCAACCCTCTGCTACGCAACAGGAAGAAGCTGAGCACTCCAATACAGGGCCGGAGACCACCGTCGCGGCGCCGCCGCGCCGCCGTCCAAAAACTGCAGCTCACCGCCGTCACCACAACTCCCCCAGCCAAGGGAGGGGACTCCAGCACCCAGTGAGCCCAGCAGCCGTTGCACGCCGCAGCTCCGCCACTGCAGCACACCAGAGTGCCACCACCGCCAGATCCGGACGCCGGGCGTCAGATCCACGGTGGTCGGCTTTAGCACCGCCCCGAACACCATCAGCAGAGAGAGTAGGAGGGAGCAGCACCGCCACCTTGCCCGGGGCCGCCGCCCCGACTTGCCTGCGCCGACAAGAGGGCCCATCGTCGCCCAGCCGCAACCAGGAGTGGAGCTCCGTCCAGGGCCGAAGCTGCACGCCACGCGACGACGAAGCCCCGCCGCCGCCGTCCGCTGAGCAGGCTTTGCCTATCGGCATCCCCCGCCGGCGGCAGGGGAGCGAGGAGGGAGTGGGGAGTGGGGGCGGCGGCGGCTAGGTTTTCGCCCGTGCCCCCCCCCCCCCCCCCCCCGAGCGATGCGAGCGACTTCTCACTGAAAATGAAGTTGTGCAAGCACGAAGTTTAAAAAGAACATGTAAAGCGTTCGGGTGGTGCAGCTACCGTTGGGACTGGATGCAATTGACATGCGCCTCACTTGCGGGCCATTTCCTGCCCGATGTCAGTTGCAAATATGAGAGCCATACTAAAAGATGGAAACTTTATACCGGCCACAAGTATTGTAGATACATGAATCGCCTGGTAACATGCGGTGTGGATACTGACCATGCATGGCTGCATGTCCATTCACGATTTATCGCTAAATTTATATACTATATAATTGAAGTATGTAGTGGTTATATGAACCATCGCCTATGCATGCCTAGAAGAAATGCTCAACAATGATCGTATGATCAGGCCAGGCGAATCTGCGTAGTTTTCCCATGTGTTGGCTTACCTGCGGCTGGGGTCATGCCAAACTAATAACTTGGACCCATGCATGCCAAACTAATACAGCCTCATCCATATGTCGATTACTCCATCCATTTCTAAATATGAGTCTTTTTAAGGATCTTAATAAAAACTACATGTTGATGTATATAGACGTGTTTTAAAATGTATATTTACTCATTTTACTTTATAGTCTGTATAGAAATCTCTAAGAAATATATTTAGAAACCAAGAGAATACATATATAGCAGACTTGAGATCCGCTGACCTGTCGACCGGTACTGATGGATGGAGGACCAGCGTTAGCTGTACCCATGGCTAGAGATATCAGCGTGATTGCCGTGGCCATATTTTAAAGTTTAAACTGCCCTACAAGTTTCAGAGGACGTACACGTATGTGTTGCTGCCCATCGACACTAGTACTCTATAAAAAAAGATGAAGAAGCGCAGCGCAGCCACTCACTGAAGGTAGCTAGCTTCGGCATCTTGAGGTTGGGCATGAAGGACTGGGTGTACTACTCCCTCTCCATCACCTTGTGCCTCACCCTGTCCCTTGTGTTCTCATCCCTGCGCAAATGCAAGGCGGCGGGCTCCTCGTTCCTCCCGCCGGGGCCGACCTCGCTGACGGCTTTCGGCCCGCTTCTTTTGCTCGCCTGGACAAGCGTCAACATCGAGTCGGTAGTCCGCGTGGCACGCTCATGGTACGGCCCCGTGTTCACCCTCTACCTCCTTCCATCCTTCCCCGTCGTGTTCGTCGCCGACCGGGCCGTGGCGCACCGCGTCCTCGTGCAGCTCGGCTCCGCGTTCGCCAACAGGCCTCCGGCCAACCTCGCCACCCGCATCTTCTCCAGCGACCAGCACAACATCACCTCCGCCGCGTACGGCCCGCTGTGGCGCACGCTCCGGCAAAACCTCACCGGCCGGGCGCTCCACCCGTCGAGCATCCCGCGGTACGCCGCCGCCCGGCGCCGTGCCGCCTCGGGCCTCGTGGACGGCATCACGCGCCAGATGCGAAGCGACCAAGGGGTCGTCGTCATCGAGGGGCTCCTGCACGACGCTGTCTTCCACGTGATTGCATGCATGTGCTTCTGCCAGGCGCTCTACGACGCCTCCATCGCGGCGGTCACGTCGCTGCAGAGGCAGTTTCTCAAGGAGGTGGTGGGGTTCCAGGTGTTCGGGTCGAGCCCCAAGGTCAGCAGGCTCCTCTTCTGGCGACGGTACCAGAGGATGCTGTCCATGCGCAGGCGGCAGGAGGAGGTGTTCATCCCGCTCATACGAGCGTGCCGTGCGCGGCGCAACGCCGCCGGCAAGAGCTTTGAAATGCATTGCTACGTCGACTCGCTCATCAGCCTCCGCATCCCGGAGCAAGATGGCAGCAGCAGGTACCTGACGGACGGCGAGATTGTTGCCTTGTGCACCGAACTCTTGTCCGGGCCCGTCGACTCTACCGTAAACATGTTGCAGTGGGCCATGGCGAACCTCGTCACACGGCCGGACATCCAGGCCAAGCTCCGGGCCGAAATAAACAACGTCGCCGACGGCCAGGTCCAGCTCAGGCAAAATTTGATTTGTGTGAATTCAAAAAACACGGTTGAAATTCTTTTATTTTCTCTTAAAAAAACATAAAACTTTTACAGGCCCGGGAGGAGGAGCACCTGCCGTACCTCCGGGCGGTGGTCCTGGAATCACTGAGGCGGCACCCACCGGCGCGCTTCATCCTGCCGCACGCGGCGGCCGGGGAGAACGGCACAGTGCTGGATGGCTTCACTGTGCCGAAAGAGGTGTCGGTGAACTTCACGCTGGGCGACATGGCCATGGACAGGAAGGTGTGGCCGGACCCCACGCAGTTCCGCCCGGATCGGTTCCTACCCGGCGGCGAGGGGGAGGACCTGGACCTCACGGGGAGCAAGGAGATCAAAATGATGCCGTTCGGTGCCGGCCGCCGGATGTGCCCTGGCATCGACGTTTCGCTGCTGCACGTCAACCTCCTTGTGGCCACCATGGTGAGGGCGTTCCAGTGGAGCGAGGTGCCCGGCGAGCCGGTGGACTTCACCGAGACGCTGGAGCTCACCATAGTCATGAAGCGCCCACTCCGTGCCAAGGTCGTGCCATGCCATGCTACATGCTAGCAGCTCTCAATCGTTGTCCATCATTGTGCCATCGGAGTAACTACATACAATATACAACACATGCATTATGCTGCTAGCTTGCTTGATCTATCAGCTCTCTAGAGTTTAATAAGTTCAAGATATAAATAGTTGTATTCAAATAAAAAGTTACGCGGAATTGTGTATACCATACTTTTGTTTAGTTCATCCTTCGCACCACCTGTGTTTCCAATAAAGTCATATGTACCGTAAAAGCAAGAGCAAGCTCAAGGTGCAAGAAACCATTATGTTCCCTTGCAGGACGCAGATTTTTTGAACACCTGCACCGAGGCCCATCTATCTTAGCTCTTCATTATTGCTTTGAGATCTGTGCAACACAATTAACATTTTACATATAAATTTCTCTTTTTTGTTTCCCTCATATAGAATATGTCTTGAATCTAAAACTTTGCAGCACAACAAAGCTTCCTAACTAGAACGTGAGATAAAACTTTCATATTTTTTGGTCTGACATAAATTTTAAAAATAAGATTTTTTAACAAAAAAAACTTAATTCGTATATTTATATTGGACGAAAAAATCAGAAAGTTTTATCCCAGATTCTAGATAGAAATCTTTGCTGTGTTGTGGAAGTTTGAAGTTCAAAACATGTTCTATGAGAGAGAAACAAAAAAGAGAAATGTGTTTGCACGAATCGCGATGCAAAAAATGGATGACTAGGATAGACGGGTCTGGGTGCAGGTGTGCTAAAACATAATTTCGTTCCCTTGCACCTTGAGCTTTATGCATGTGTGTTGGAGCAAATTAAAGCTAAGCTTAACGGGAAGGGGAACATGAACAACATGCAGACCCTGCTTTGCTAGCAAATAATAATACAATTATCAGTTTTAGTGTTCACCGTATACGTTACTAGCTGTTTGTGTTAATCTATATACTACCGCCGTCCTGGTTTATTTGTCCCCTTCGTATTTAAATTCAAAATACAAATCCAACGATATAACTTTTGATGACATGCACTAAGATTTTGTTAGTTAGATCTACGGTTAAAATTTGACACAAAATACGAAGTGAACCAATAAACCAGGATGAAGGTAGTATATAGAAGATGCAACCCACTAATTGCTATTTTTCTTAGATGAACATTGGATGTTAGGGATTACCATCATTTGTAAGCATTGCTAGCAATTAGATCATCAACCAGAATATGAGGGCCACATGATCAACTTGACTGCTCTAGCTGCTACAACCGAACTTCTCATAGAATACCCGCTGACGGCCCGATGCCGACGGCAGCCGTCGGCATAGGGTGTTATCCCGGTTGTGATGGGTTCGTTCACAGCCTGAGTCGTGCATGCATGTGAGCAATGAGCAAACCTGGCATATGTGAAGGCTTATTAGCAAAATTGGTGTTGCATGTGCTTGTAGCAGAGATAAACTCCTAGGATTTTTCCTCTCATTCGATCGGATCGAGAAGGTGCCGATGGAGAGCAACGAAGAGGATAGGTGGCGATCGATGGAGGCGAGTTGTATAATAAATAAATAGTTTTGCCAGATCGTGTCCGTTTTTTTAGGGTCAACGTTGCCGCTTTATTTAATCAAATGCGTTCGGAATCTCATCCGAGATTACATCAAGCACACAATCTGGGGTAGTCCCCAGCCAAACCTTACAGAGTTCATCACCCACACCAACTCTAACTAATTTATGCACGGCAACATTAGCGGAACGGCGAACCCAAGAGACTCTAAATTCAGAAAAAGATGCAAGTATCGTTTTGATTTCCTGTATCCATGGCCCTGCACTGGACATCTCCTTGTGTTGATTCTGCAACATGTTTACGACACTTTGAGAGTCAAGCTCAACATGGACCTTATCAGCGTTGATTTCTTGCGCCACTTGAAGACCCCGTTTGCAGGCCAAGATTTCCATCGATTGTGGATCCACAATTCCACGGAACACGTGGCAGAGGAAAGCTCTAAATGCCCCAACATGGTCTCGAATAACTGCTCCAGCTCCTCCCTTGTCCCTATCTCTTGACACAGCCCCATCTGAGTTAATTTTTAGCCAGCCCTCCTCAGGAGGCCGCCACTTTTCCTTGACTGTCGGGACTGCCGGATGCACATTGCGTGTGTGGACAGCCTTCCACTCATTCATATGCGACACTAACGTGCCTGTTATTTCATGTGGAGGCGCTATCTTCTTCCCAGCCCTCGCTTCATATCTCGCCAACCAAAGACCATATGTTGCTTGAACCATGGCCGCCCTCTCATCTTCCAAAGCCTCGGCAAACCACTCTAGCAACCAGCGAGCTAGAGCGCTCTGGGAGTCAATCAAACTTGGTGGGATCGCCACCCCAACTCCCTTCTCCGAGCGAAGAAGCTGCCAGAAAAGTGCTGATTGTTGGCATGTCCAGAACCGGTGGAGCACCGTCTCTTCTCGCCCACACGCAACACAAAAAACACCGGGTTTGATCCGACGCCGATGTAGCTCAGCCCCAACTGCTAGCCCATTGCGGACCATCCTCCACATATGGATCTTGGCTTTGGCTGGCGTATTCGTATCCCACAACGCTAAGTATCCCTTATGCGTCGCCACCGAGCTCGAGGACTCCGGCTGTCCGGTCCTCGCTATATTCATCTTCATCCTTAGGTGATACACAGATCTGACGGTGAAGTCACCATTTTTGGTGTAGTTCCAGGCCGGGTAGTCTTCTGTACCGGGACCCCCAACGGCTATTTGCCTAATAGCTTCAGCGTCACCATCAGAGAATATAGAACACACCTTGCCCATATCCCAGCTCCTTCCATCATGCGCTAATAGGTCTGCTACCTTGGACATGCCTGTGGCAAAAATCTGGCCAAGAGGCCGCATGCTCCCAGCTCGTGGAATCCAGTTTGCATGATGGATGTTCACACTGCTTCCATCCCCAATGCGCCATATGATCCCCTCGCGCAGCAGGTCCCGTCCATAAAGAATGCTGCGGAATGTGTACGAGGCGGATGAGGGTGTTGTTGCTGTTAGGATGGAGTTGTCGCTGAAATAACGAGCCTTCAGCACACGCGCGCACAAAGACGTTGGTGCCTGCAGGATCCTCTACGCCTGCTTCGCCAGTAACGCTTGGTTAAATGCCTCGTGGTCTCGAAAATCCATTCCACCATCTTGTTTTGCCACGCACATCTTCTGCCAGATCGTGTCCGTTGGTAGTTGAGTCTAGGTTGAATTGTGTAGTGCGTGGATCCAATCTCTGCACGTACGTAGAGTACGTCTCTTGGAAGATATTGAAGTTGAAGCGATCCCGACTCATATACGGTGCTGGGAGGGCGTGAAAGAAGAGGAGAGCGCCTGTGCCTTTCATCGCCAGAGACAAGACAAGACACGCCTAACCCTAACCCTAGCCTCGCCCTCGAACCCCCAGCCGGGCCGGCAATCCATCCATGGCGCTGCGCAAGCTGGCCGCCAAGTTGCGGATCCCCACCTCTGCTGCTGCCCGGCTCCCGTTGGCCCCCGACCCTGCTACTTTCCGGCTCCCAGTTTCGCGGGCGTCCATTAACCGGACCCAGGTATACGTATACCGGCCCCTTCTCCTTCCTGCACACCGCTCTCTCTCTCTCTCTCAAGTAAACCACGTACTGGCTAGTTGGAGTCTCTGAGACCTCAAGTTTCGCCCTTCCTTGCCTGCTTTGACGTTGTTGGCCCGCTGTTACAGATAATTCCAATTAACTTGACAACCAGTTGCATGCATTGTCTGAAAACTTTTCTCGTCTTGCCTTTGCATGAGGCTGGCAGTCAGAATTTTGTAAACTACCTATACCAGCACAACTTTTCCATAATTGAATGAGAGACACATAGGTTTTGATTTATCATTAGTGTTATCAACTGGATGATTGACAACTTGATTTTGGGATGATAGTAAATCCTATGTCTTGTATATATAGCGTATGTTTTGTAAGATCTGATGTTAACAAGGCTAACAAGGCTTACATGAGGATAACAAGGCTAAATCTTGCACTCGTTACTACCTTCTCAGCTTCTTTTACCTTGTTGAATTGTAGGCCGCTAGAGACTGGTATGAGTTTCAGCGAACACGTTATGACGATGTGACAAGAGAGTTCAAAAACTACAGGTAAAAGCTACAACAACAAACATTTTAGTACCGTTCATTACTACTACTACTCAAATGATTGATTATCATTATGACGTAATAATGCCTACTCTTTTTGGGCAGGCGTGAGGTTGTGTGGTCCGAAAGGGCGGCTATCTTTTTTGATTTGGTTTATAAGGTGGGTTGTCCTTTGGTCGTTGGTACTGTGGTCCTAAAAGGGATTGCTTATCAGACCATGCGATCGTGTAATGTCCAACCGCCGCAGACATGAAGGTTCATTTGCACAGATGCATGTGCGCTCGCTGTAAGCACTCTCGTTGTGGCAAAGTGGCAAGAGCAGATAACCATGCATGTACAGATAATGGATTGTTGCATATACATGTGTCTTGATCCGTTGTGTGTCATGGACCAGTGGTTATTGTTAGAATTATGTCGAATATTATTGTACAAGATAGGTTACAGTTGGACTTGGTTTTGGACTGTGTGTAGACAGGGTAGGAGTTGTGTCCTAATAGGACACTTGTATCCTATACCTCTCATATATATCGGGGGTAGACACACGATGTAACCTATGCCAACATAATAGCACGGGCACGCGGGGGGAGCCGGCGGCGTGTGCCGGCACCCGGGCGGCCGGGGTGCGGTATTGTAGCAGTGTCATGGGGAGGAGCGCCCATAGTCATGCCCCGGGGATGTAGCCATATCGGTGAACCTCGTTAACAAATTTCGGTGTCGTGCTTGTGTGATTGCTTGATCCTCGTTAGATCGACGGAGCGCCTCGGATTTATTATAACAGTTATGACTTCATGTGATTGTGTCTAAGCATACTTGTTCCTCGTCATGTTTGTTGCACTTGTTGGTTTGGTGAAGAATGTTGTTTGCTTTCAACTTTTGTTTGTGCTTGTGAAAGTGCCGAGTGGTGTCCTGTTGCACTTTATTCAGGGGCCTGGTTTATGTACACTGAACTTGTCCAATTTGCCCTGTTTAGCAAAATTATACAGTTAATTTTGTAAGCTTTTGACAATGAAGCGAAAAGCTTGAACCGCTGTGCATCCATCTTATCCATAGGATTTTGAGGATGTTTATATATCAGAATAAAATACTAATGGATGTTACAAATAATCACATTCAAAGATTTCTTTGCAAGTAGCATATGTTACTTTGCTGGAAACTTGAGAGATCATCTTTGGAATGTTTTCTGAACAATTATATACAAAACAACTAAGCAAGATGCTTGGGGCCGAATTATCTTGCATGGGCCAAAGTATTTTTCAAATGCTAATCATATGCTCCTATAACAAGCTACTAGGCTGGTAGTTCACGCCGTCTTTTCTTTGAGACAGAGTAGCAGCCTTGCAAGGTTCTCAGTCCTTTCGCAAAAAAGGGGGGTTCTCAGTCGATGAACCTGCGATCCCGGCGACGTCGTAGTGGTCCAGACCTCCTCGCCGCCCTCCCCAACGACCTGATTCTCATGGTCCTCGTGCGCCGTGCACTGCATCCGCACCACCGTCAGGACCGGCCTCCTCTCGCGTAGGTGGCGTGACATCTGGACCAGCCTCCTCCTTCCTGTCAGCCGCAATGTCCCGCCCGCCATTATCAGAGTGGCTCTCGGCCGCTTTGTCGCTTCAGAACCACCGTCAGTGTCCACGTTCCACGCCTGCTTTCTGATGAGACAATATATGGCTTGAACTTGAGCCACGCTAACTCGACTAACTAGAGCTAGATAAACAGGATTAGATCAAAGCTTGGCTTGGCTCGCGTAGTTAATATAATGAGTTTAGATTGAAGCTTGCCTCTAATCGTGTAACTCGTGAGCTAGTTAATTTTGGTTTGGCTTCAACGCATCAGTCAAAAAGTCCAGAGTCAGTTACAAATTTTTAGGAAAAGGGGTTTCCCCCGCTTTAGATTATAAAGCAACCGCCCCAACAACATCCGACAACAATAGCCACCTCAAGGTTCCAGCCAAAAGAAAAAGAAAAACACGGCGACACACAC
Organism: Aegilops umbellulata; assembly: GCA_032464435.1. NCBI lineage: Eukaryota > Viridiplantae > Streptophyta > Magnoliopsida > Poales > Poaceae > Aegilops > Aegilops umbellulata. The sequence continues at coordinate 10,513,282 of CP136057.1, forward strand.
ACAACCAAGTCTGAGAGTACGAAAAGTAACCGCTGGGGGCACCGCAAAACAAACCCCTAAAGGAGAAGATCAATCTAGCTAATCCGGCTCTGGTGGTGGAGGGGGGAGCGGCGGCGCCAAAGACCCGGCAGTGGTACGAAGAGTAGAAGTGATCCTGTTAGTTACAATTTTTTGCCGAAAGAAGTTCAGAGTTGAGAAAAAGGGTTTCCCCCCGTTTTATATTATAAAGCAACGAACCAAGCATCCAACACAATAGTACAGAGTACAATCAAGTCATAAAGTCACGCTGGGGGCACAGCAGGACAAGCCCCAAACAAATCTGAAAAAGCTAATCCGGCTCGGGAGGTGGTGGTGTCGGCGGCGGAGGTGGAGCAAAAGCCGATGCCGAGGAACGAAGACCCGCAATGATGTTGTCGACGACGTCTCGGTCGCGCCGCTTGCTAAGCGGTCTGCAGAGCTGTAAGAAGCCACATATTTTATAAATTGCATCAGTCACACGGCACGAAATCACGCGTTCGATGACTAGTTTATTGGGGGCACACCAGAGGGTCCAACCCAAAGCCACCCAAGTAGGGGCTCGACTAGGACCGGGGAGCCTAAAGGCCTCCCCAAACAAGTCCGGGAGGTTGTCGTAGCACCAATTGCCGCCAACCACCTCCCGGAAGCAACTCCATAGGAACTGCGCCGCCGGCCACTGGAAGAAGATGTGGGTCAGAGTTACCCGTGCCCGACACTGTCTGAAGATCTGAGCAAGATGCATCTAGCATAAAGAAGTACATAGATACCCACAGCACGGCCGACGCAATCTGAAGTTTTGATGAAGCTGCATCCTAACAGACTAGTTAATCTGAAGTTTTAGAGCTAATTACCCAATTTAACTAAATAAACCAATTTTGCAGTGCTAATGAGACCATGGGTCAAGCTGTTCCTTTTAGTGTCTTTGGCTTGATTCGTTTGGCGTACTCGTTCAGTGTGCTTCTCGTTTTCGGACGCGGTGGATGTGCAACATCCGCTGGGCCTACAACAATCTGCTTCCTAGTATATTTTCTTAACCGACACTTCGGTTTTACGATTATGAAAGCTCGAGGGTGATCTGTCTTTCTCTCTCTCCAACAGCAAATTATATTGTCCAGTGCAACATTGACATATGCGCCGAGGAGCGAAAGGAATTGGCACTGAAACATACATGGCAGCGCAAGTTCCTGTTAGAGCTCGCGGTTCCATCCTTCCAGGTCCTGAAGACAGGTACATGCAAAATTTTGATTTGGTTTGTACACACTCAAGTTCAGAGTTACCCTCTACCGCGGAAGAAGTTCAGAGATATATAGCTGCAAAAACAAGTAGATCTGTAGATGCACTGCAGAACGCAACCAAAAGAACACCAATTAAGTGGTAATGAATATAGGACACCATTGTCCATGTGACATGTTGCTCCTGGTCCCACATCCCATCCCCACATGACACAGTCCATACATATGAAAGCCTCATCAAACGTATTTTTGAAAACAAAAGATTAAATTTTCGATTCCAAAACCAAATCACAAACCAAGTACACGCAAAAATTTGCCGTTGGGTTCAACGCAGTCAAGAATTTCAGAGTTAATTACCCTTTTCGAAGAAAAAGTTCAGAGATACCAACGGCACATCACATGCAATCTGAAGTTCTGAAGAAGCTACATCTAACAGACTACTTCCTCCATCCAGGTAGCCAACGCCACCAAGGCCATCTTTTTTCCGGCGATCACATCCTCCGTCGGTGGATTAGTATCATCAGGTGCGACCTTGTGATTTTGTTTGCACTATCCTAGCTCATCCCCAGTTTCTTGGTGGCTTCGCATAAGCCAAGAATCAACTAATTATTCTTGATTATAGACTCTAGTTCCGTCCGACCAGAGCATGAGTCCTGCCAAACTCCTCTCCTTCCTGTTCCTGGTACTTACAACTGTGGCGGCATTTCTATCCATGGCGCGGCGGCCCTTGAACTATCCCACCATCCAACATGGTCAACGATGCTAAAGTGTACTTCGGTGATACTTCAATCATGTACCCCATTCTCCTTGGTTTCAGGTGGGTAGCGAATCATATTTGAGGGATTTTAAACTTTTTAATAGATCTGCTAGCTGGTGGTTATTTCCACAAAACAAAGACTTTGCCCAGGCAAGGACAACTTGCTGCAGAAGCATTTTTTTGGTTGCTGCATTAACAGCTAGCGACTTCTCGGAGAAAAAATTGAGAGCTACGATGCGTTTCAAATTAACCAACATATATTTGCCTTCAAACTTTACTCTACGTGACTGATGCGGTGATGCCATATAACAGGCATGCTCCTCTCAACCCCTCTGAATAATTTTGCAAGTGGGCACCCATCATGCGTCCAAACCTAACAAGAATGAGTGGTAGACCAAATGACTAACCCACTGCGTTTCAAAAATAAAAATGATGACCAACCAACTGAGACTTGTTGACAACGTACACTCCATGCTCCAGAGCAAATACGTTGATGCTTTGGGACTAGTCACCCAGACCATCCTATCTCTGAAAATCTAATCCCAAGTCCCTCGGTGAGGCCAGCCATCTCTCTGGCGAGATCACATCTTCTTTGTTGATGGGTGGCTCAATATCATCAGGTATGGCAACGGTGTAATCTTTGTTATTACTTGCTGGGTTCTTCCTTGTGCTAAGTGAATTTTCTTAATTAATTACAGTTTCCACCATGGGTCCTGCAATTCTCTTCTTCCTCGGGCTTGCAGCTATAGCACCATCGTTACTCTTGGCGGCACAAACCTTGGGGGGCTATTCCATGGCCAAACCCTCAACAATTTGGATCAATAACGATGTTTTCTTTGAAAGTCGCAACCGCTACAGCCGTGACATCGTCGCCATAGCACAATCACAAGCTCACTCTGGCATTGCATCTTATATTGCCGCAGGGTTCTTTTGTGTCTCCTCTTCCATGTTCCCATGCAAGGAGTTCCTCTTTGCGGTATCCATTGCAGCGCCCATCGACACCGTCAGCAGCATTCATAATTCGCAAATAGTTTGGTCAGCAAATCAGGCTTGCCCTGTCGGGGAGAATGCCACCCTTGAGTTTACCTCGGGTGGAAATTTGGTCCTATGTGATGCTGACGGTAGGTACGTCTGGTCAAGCAATAGCTCCGACCGATCTGTAGCTCGCATGGTGTTAACCAAGTTTGGCAATCTGGTGTTGCTTAATCACATGAATGCGATTGTGTGGCAATCATTTGATCATCCTACAGATACATTGGTCCTCGGACAGTCGCTTGCCAAAGGTATGAGGCTCACAGCAAACACTTCTGCAACAAATACTATCGAGAGAGAGAATCAGTTATATATCACTGTACTCCCGGATGGATTATATGCTTATGTTGGATCCACGCCACCACAACTCTACTTTTCATATATTTATTCGTCTCTGGTTGACCACATGGAAGAAAATGATCTACAGAAGGTTACGTTCATGAATGGAAACCTCAGCATGTCAAATATGAATGATAGCATCTCATTGCCAGCAGCAAAATCCACCCAGTATTTGAGATTAGATTCAGATGGACACATGAGGTTGTATGAGTATGAATTATATGATGAAAAATGGACTGTCGTGCATGATGTAATGAGAATCAATGATTGTGCTTACCCAACAGTTTGCGGGGAATATGGTATATGTACTAGGGGGCAATGTGGTTGTCCCGTTGATAATAATTCAAGTTCAAGGTACTTTAAGCTGCTGGATGAATGGAAGCCAAACCTTGGTTGTGCACCGATAACTCCAATATCTTGTCAAGAAATAGAACACCATCAATTATTGACCATTCCGAACATTTCTTACTTCGATCAAAACCCCACAGTTGTGAATGCAACAAGCGTCGATGACTGTAAGCAAGCCTGCTTGAAGAACTGCTCATGCATGGCCGTTCTGTTCAGAGAAGGAGAATGCGTGTGGGTAACGAAGGTCTTCTCCTTGCAATCAATACAACCTACAAATTTTCTTTACAACTCCTCAGCTTACCTCAAGGTGCAGCTTAGCCCCTCCAGGGAAAACAAAATGAAGGCGTTGTTAAGTGCTACACTTGGTGCTATTACTGCTCTAATATTAATTTTCATTATTGTCACTCTTTACCTACAAAGGAGGAAGCATGAAGACAAAGATGAGGAATTTGATTTCAGTCAATTGCCTGGAATGCCAACGAGGTTTTCTCTTGAGACACTGAGTGAATGCACAGAAGGATTCAATAAGAAACTTGGAGAAGGTGGGTTTGGGTCGGTTTTTGAAGGGAAATTAGGTGAAATAAGAGTTGCAGTGAAACGCTTGGAAGGTGCTAGACAAGGAAAGAAAGAATTCTTGGCAGAGGTCGAGACTATTGGCAACATCGAACACATCAATCTTGTCAACTTGATTGGGTTTTGTGTTGAGAAGTCTGAGAGGCTTCTGGTTTATGAATATATGTCAAGAGGCTCGCTTGATAGGTGGATTTTTTATTCCCATAACAATGCCCCTCTTGATTGGTCGACTCGGTGTAGGATAATTATGGATATTGCCAAAGGCCTATGCTATCTTCATGAGCAGTGCAGGCGAAAAATTGCTCATTTGGACATCAAGCCACAAAATATTCTCTTGGATGAAAACTTCAATGCCAAAGTCGCTGATTTTGGACTATGTAAGTTAATAAATAGGGACCAAAGCAAGGTAGTGACTGTGATGAGAGGAACACCTGGATATCTGGCACCCGAATGGTTGACGTCGCGGATCACTGAAAAAGTTGATGTCTACAGCTTTGGAGTTGTCATCATGGAAATAGTAAGTGGAAGAAAAAATATTGACAACTCTCAACCCGAGGAGGATGTTCAGCTTATAAATCTGTTGCGAGAAAAGGCTCAAAATGAGCAATTAATTGATTTGATTGATAAGCATAGTGGTGATATGGTTTCATACCAGGAGGAAGTGGTTCAAATGATGAAGCTCGCAATATGGTGCCTGCAACATGATAGCATTCAAAGGCCATCAATGTCACTCGTAATTAAGGTATTGGAAGGTACTATTAGCATTGAAACTTTCGATGCAGATTCACTCTTGTTTGTTCAAGATAATCCATCAACATACTCAATTCCATCTCAAGCATCGATATTATCTGGCCCAAGGTGAAATAAGTGGATAATGAGGAGAAGAAATTCAAAGTATATATATGCAGTTTTGCTTTTGTATCCTATCCTATTTGTACTATGGAATTACATTTGAAATGGCACCAAAAGGACTTTTGAGGCAATATATATCATTGATTGTTTGGTGAGCTTGTACCTCATGGTCTTGTACCTTCAAAAATGAAAAATTGGCTATCCTTCATGAAAAATTATATGGCGGTTCATTCTTGACCAGGCTTGTTCGATGTACGAGAACATCGATCCTTACTCAGGCAACCCCTCCTACAGCTACCATATGATATTGTGGGGGTGGTATAACATCTAGTAGACTAGTACATGAACGAAGCAGCACAACAACTAATTATAATATAATAATAAATGAACAGTAATCAAGTAAATGGTTGGTTTCGTTTACTGAAAGTCGTGTCAAAAAAAAATTTCGAAAAGGGGGGGCTCCCCGGCCTCTGCATCAGAAAGATGCATAATGTTCATCACAATTACAAATAGCAAAGAGATAGTTTTAATTCATCAACCACTAAATTGCATTTGACAAGGCCAAGGGAAGAACCTCATTACTCATCAGTATTATTTATAGGAAGTATGAAGCCTTTATTGATTCTTTGCAAAAGTATCAAGTTGATATTCCACAAAAGAGTTCATTACTTATAAGATGGCTTCAGGCATTCCTAGTGGCTTGTATCTGTAGTTGTATCTAGGTGTGTGTATACGGCTCTTTCGACGGCTTTTATTGTTGATCACGTGTCCTACTTATGGCAATGTAAACTAGAATAACTCGTGAACTGCTGACCAATTTGTATCATACACAAGCACATTACAGAACGAATTCCTAGATGGTTGGATTGTAATTGCATATGAGATTTCAGTAAACGATGTGTATAAACTGTGGAGGAGAAGAAACTAGACACTTCACTTAGTTCACTGGACATGTACATGACCGTACTGAAAAAAAAACTGAGATTATGACCCCTTCACGATGTAAATCAATGATTTGAAGCTCGCTGTGCTAAGATACTTCTTAACTGAACAGACATGAGATAAACAAACACTCCATGTACACTCAAATGTGCATGTAAAACAACAGAACAAGGTTGTAACTCCTCTTACCTGAACCATGTATCTTATTAGATGTAACCAAGCATTTCATTTCCCCTGCGTTATTGGCAGCTCTCTACTAATCCATCCATGAACCGAAGTAAGAAAAATCCATTATACCCTTCATATTGCAGTATTTAATCTATCCACCTGCATATACATGCAGGTTTACAAACATCAGGAGATGACATCAATCAATTGATGCAAAAGCGAGTTGCAGAAATCACCGAACACCAGACTGAACTCAGTGGCACCATTTATGGTGGAGTCGGATTAGCGTGGCAGGGTCGGCATCTCAGGAACCACCAGCAGGCGCGGCAGCCTAGCAAGCAGAGCACCCGGGGCACCCGCAGTCTCGGTGACAGCTTGGATTTACGCGCGGGCAATCAAGCAGTTCCTCCCTTTTTCCCATGCTCTTGCCCGGCCCCTTTCTGCCGGTGAGGGATCGCCAGAGCATTCCATTAATGTGACGACGGCCGCTATCGCTGGATTTGTAACGAACAATAACACATGGGGTCTTAGATTTGTGTTTGGGTCAATGCTACCGAACAAATCTAAGGGCTCAAAGTACATCACAGAAATTTTATAGAATTTCGGACAGACTTCAGAATTTAGTTATCCGTGAAGCAAATTATCATGTGTGAACTGTAGATACCACTAATGCTCTTTTGCATGATTTGAGATCAAAGTTTGCTTTGAAGGATCTTGGTGATTTGCACTTCTTCTTAGGCATTGAAGTTAAGAAGATTCCAGATGGTATAGTCTTGAACCAAGAAAAATATGCTACTGGACTTTTAGCTCGTATGGGAATGAAGGACTGCAAGCCTTCACCCACTCCATTGTCCTCTTCAGAAAAACTTTCAGCCTTTGAAGGTGAGCCACTCAAAGAAGAAGAAAGCACAAGATACAGGAGTGTTGTAGAAGCTTTGCAATATCTGACACTTACAAGACCAGACATATCATTTGCAGTCAATAAGGTTTGTCCGTATTTGCATGCACCTACTTATGCACATTGGACAGCTGTAAAAAGGATTGTCAGGTATATCAAACATACTGTGAGCCTTGGGTTACAATTTAGACGCTCTGGCTCTACTCTTGTGAGTGCTTTCTCTGATGCTGATTGGGCAGGATGTAGTGATGACAGAAGGTCAACTGGAGGCTTTGCTATATTCTTTGGTTCTAATCTTATCTCTTGGAGTGCTAGAAAGCAAGCTAGAGTGTCAAGGTCAAGTACAGAAGCTGAGTACAAGTCACTGGCAAATGCAACTGCTGAGATTATCTGGGTTGAATCCTTGCTTAATAAGTTAGGTGTTAAACGACACCGTGTCTGATGTCTTTGGTGTGATAACTTGGGAGCCACCTATCTCTCTGCTAACCCAGTCTTCCATGGTCGAACAAAGCACATTGAAATCGACTTTCACTTTGTAAGAGAAAGAGTTGCAGAGAAGAAGCTGGACATCAGATTCATTCCATCAAAAGATCAAGTGGCAGACGGGTTCACCAAGGCATTGCCAGCTCGGCCATTTGAAGAGTTCAAGAGGAATATCAACCTAGGATAGTTGAGATTAAGGGAGGGTGTTAGAGTTTATATGTAATACGTTTGTAATCTCAACTAAACTCCTCTTTCTCTCTCTCTTATCCCGTAGCTCATCCAATCACCGAATCTTAGAGATCGGTAGGTTCAACTTGTACTCCAAGCATTGGCCTTGCGCCCATATCAATATAAGACCAACGCGGCTCCCTTACGAGGGAGTAGAAACGCTTCCTGACACCCCTTTGTTGTGTATATGTCGATTACATATATAGCCAGGGCAGACGTGAGATGCGATGATCTGACTACCGATCGATCGACCAATAATAATGGAGGACCAGAGTTAGCTGAATCATCATTTACCTACCCACGCATGGCTAGAGCTATCAGCGTGATTGCGGTGGCCATATTTAGTATGAAACTGCCCTATCGTTGACGACAGAGTTCGGGCAGCTGGGTGTGATTGATGCGCCCTCTGGGCTGTTTTAATTAACTCCAGTCGCTGTCCAGTGCTAAATTATTGTGTGTGTGCGTGCGGGTGTGGTCCAGGTGTAGCACGTGGCATTTTTTATATTGCGGGGTATTAATGCCGTCCCTGCTTGATGGTGTATTTACATTTGTTTTATATGGTATTTCGTGATTAGGGCTCACCTAATTATGTAAAACTTGATGCACACAATCGTTGGAGATGCATTATTAATAGGCGAGCCTGCTGCGTACGCAGCATGGATTGATAGATACACGAGTGCAGAAAGAAAGCGGGGGAAATCACATATGGAAACTAAAGTAATCCGAACACATATGAGGGGAGCTTCGGAGTTTTTTCATGAAGATCATGGCCATGACCAGCAGGTTTGTGACGCCAAAGATGAAAATGTTCTTTAGCCATGCTTGATTCTGTTCATATACATGGCGACCAACCGATGCATGTAAGTGAGATGTCCCCACCTAGCGTTGAAGTACTGTAGGTACTTGGTCTCCCACTTCCAGAAACTGCATCCCCCGTACTGAAGAACACACAACAAATGTTTAGCAAGGCGTGGAGAAGATGGACGGGAAGGATCTTGAAAACCTTACTACATGTTTTTCGCACTTGTAGAAATGTCTCCTTGGGTTTTCTTCCATTCCTGATACAAATTAGATCACGTAGCCCGCGTTGCATTCCGGGCAACAAATGAGAGGGAGCGGTGGCACCTGGTTGTCGGTGTGGTGTGATGCAGGAGGTGTGAAGCTACGCTGGGACTTGGATGTAACATGGTGGTGAAATGGAGAAGGAGCAGTGAGAAGAAGGCTGGGCGGCAGCAAGAAGCAAGCATGAAGTTTTTTTTTAACGGAACCTCGTCAGAGGGCCAGGAGCTCTGGCAATGCATTATAGAAGAATAGAGTTGATCCATTTTATAAGGAAAACCGGATCGAAAACCTCACAAACTGGCCAGTTTATAAGGAAAACCAAGCCGAAAACCGCACAAGCAACGAAGCCTTGTCAACCACACGACACAAGGCCGCAATTGCAACAAACACACACCCCCGGCTCCGGAGCCGCCGCTCCGACATCCCCCACACGCTCACGAGCCATAGCGCCGCACGGTTCGGGCGCCCCTGTAGCCCTTGCTACACGAGACAACCATCCGCAGACCACGAACGATGTGCCAAAACATCCGGGGCGGCCGCCCCGACTTCCCGCCAGACCAACCCCTCAGGTCGCGTTCGACCGGGCTGACGACCTCGCTACCCTTGCAGCACCAAGTCGCCACCCAAACCATGCAGGGCCGCGAACCTACCCCATAGAGCCGCCGTTACATAGCCATCCGAGGCCGCTGCCTCGCCGTACTTCCATCGTCCGAAGCCGCCGCCCCGGCATCCACTGCCCTGACCATGACGCAAACTTGCACAATTGTCATGAACCCACCACCCCACAAAGGTCAAGGATTCCAAGGCGGTGCCTTCAAGAAGGTAACGGCATAAACGTCGCCACCGCCCGCACCGATGGAGCTTGGGTTTTCACCCGGAATCACATAACAATTGTGAATGCAGATGGATGAATCTCCACGATGAGGCCTTCAGGAAGGAATGCAAATCTCAAGAACGCCGCCATCATCGGCACCGACCGGAGAAGGTGCAAGACTTTCGCCCGGAGAACAACACTTTGTGCAAGAAGCATTGCAGTCAACCACCAAACCCACCTGCACGACGCAAAGGAGTACTGCGCCGTGCATCACACCTCCGCCCACAACCACAACCACCTCAATCCCAACCCTCTGCTACGCAACAGGAAGAAGCTGAGCACTCCAATACAGGGCCGGAGACCACCGTCGCGGCGCCGCCGCGCCGCCGTCCAAAAACTGCAGCTCACCGCCGTCACCACAACTCCCCCAGCCAAGGGAGGGGACTCCAGCACCCAGTGAGCCCAGCAGCCGTTGCACGCCGCAGCTCCGCCACTGCAGCACACCAGAGTGCCACCACCGCCAGATCCGGACGCCGGGCGTCAGATCCACGGTGGTCGGCTTTAGCACCGCCCCGAACACCATCAGCAGAGAGAGTAGGAGGGAGCAGCACCGCCACCTTGCCCGGGGCCGCCGCCCCGACTTGCCTGCGCCGACAAGAGGGCCCATCGTCGCCCAGCCGCAACCAGGAGTGGAGCTCCGTCCAGGGCCGAAGCTGCACGCCACGCGACGACGAAGCCCCGCCGCCGCCGTCCGCTGAGCAGGCTTTGCCTATCGGCATCCCCCGCCGGCGGCAGGGGAGCGAGGAGGGAGTGGGGAGTGGGGGCGGCGGCGGCTAGGTTTTCGCCCGTGCCCCCCCCCCCCCCCCCCCCCGAGCGATGCGAGCGACTTCTCACTGAAAATGAAGTTGTGCAAGCACGAAGTTTAAAAAGAACATGTAAAGCGTTCGGGTGGTGCAGCTACCGTTGGGACTGGATGCAATTGACATGCGCCTCACTTGCGGGCCATTTCCTGCCCGATGTCAGTTGCAAATATGAGAGCCATACTAAAAGATGGAAACTTTATACCGGCCACAAGTATTGTAGATACATGAATCGCCTGGTAACATGCGGTGTGGATACTGACCATGCATGGCTGCATGTCCATTCACGATTTATCGCTAAATTTATATACTATATAATTGAAGTATGTAGTGGTTATATGAACCATCGCCTATGCATGCCTAGAAGAAATGCTCAACAATGATCGTATGATCAGGCCAGGCGAATCTGCGTAGTTTTCCCATGTGTTGGCTTACCTGCGGCTGGGGTCATGCCAAACTAATAACTTGGACCCATGCATGCCAAACTAATACAGCCTCATCCATATGTCGATTACTCCATCCATTTCTAAATATGAGTCTTTTTAAGGATCTTAATAAAAACTACATGTTGATGTATATAGACGTGTTTTAAAATGTATATTTACTCATTTTACTTTATAGTCTGTATAGAAATCTCTAAGAAATATATTTAGAAACCAAGAGAATACATATATAGCAGACTTGAGATCCGCTGACCTGTCGACCGGTACTGATGGATGGAGGACCAGCGTTAGCTGTACCCATGGCTAGAGATATCAGCGTGATTGCCGTGGCCATATTTTAAAGTTTAAACTGCCCTACAAGTTTCAGAGGACGTACACGTATGTGTTGCTGCCCATCGACACTAGTACTCTATAAAAAAAGATGAAGAAGCGCAGCGCAGCCACTCACTGAAGGTAGCTAGCTTCGGCATCTTGAGGTTGGGCATGAAGGACTGGGTGTACTACTCCCTCTCCATCACCTTGTGCCTCACCCTGTCCCTTGTGTTCTCATCCCTGCGCAAATGCAAGGCGGCGGGCTCCTCGTTCCTCCCGCCGGGGCCGACCTCGCTGACGGCTTTCGGCCCGCTTCTTTTGCTCGCCTGGACAAGCGTCAACATCGAGTCGGTAGTCCGCGTGGCACGCTCATGGTACGGCCCCGTGTTCACCCTCTACCTCCTTCCATCCTTCCCCGTCGTGTTCGTCGCCGACCGGGCCGTGGCGCACCGCGTCCTCGTGCAGCTCGGCTCCGCGTTCGCCAACAGGCCTCCGGCCAACCTCGCCACCCGCATCTTCTCCAGCGACCAGCACAACATCACCTCCGCCGCGTACGGCCCGCTGTGGCGCACGCTCCGGCAAAACCTCACCGGCCGGGCGCTCCACCCGTCGAGCATCCCGCGGTACGCCGCCGCCCGGCGCCGTGCCGCCTCGGGCCTCGTGGACGGCATCACGCGCCAGATGCGAAGCGACCAAGGGGTCGTCGTCATCGAGGGGCTCCTGCACGACGCTGTCTTCCACGTGATTGCATGCATGTGCTTCGGCCAGGCGCTCTACGACGCCTCCATCGCGGCGGTCACGTCGCTGCAGAGGCAGTTTCTCAAGGAGGTGGTGGGGTTCCAGGTGTTCGGGTCGAGCCCCAAGGTCAGCAGGCTCCTCTTCTGGCGACGGTACCAGAGGATGCTGTCCATGCGCAGGCGGCAGGAGGAGGTGTTCATCCCGCTCATACGAGCGTGCCGTGCGCGGCGCAACGCCGCCGGCAAGAGCTTTGAAATGCATTGCTACGTCGACTCGCTCATCAGCCTCCGCATCCCGGAGCAAGATGGCAGCAGCAGGTACCTGACGGACGGCGAGATTGTTGCCTTGTGCACCGAACTCTTGTCCGGGCCCGTCGACTCTACCGTAAACATGTTGCAGTGGGCCATGGCGAACCTCGTCACACGGCCGGACATCCAGGCCAAGCTCCGGGCCGAAATAAACAACGTCGCCGACGGCCAGGTCCAGCTCAGGCAAAATTTGATTTGTGTGAATTCAAAAAACACGGTTGAAATTCTTTTATTTTCTCTTAAAAAAACATAAAACTTTTACAGGCCCGGGAGGAGGAGCACCTGCCGTACCTCCGGGCGGTGGTCCTGGAATCACTGAGGCGGCACCCACCGGCGCGCTTCATCCTGCCGCACGCGGCGGCCGGGGAGAACGGCACAGTGCTGGATGGCTTCACTGTGCCGAAAGAGGTGTCGGTGAACTTCACGCTGGGCGACATGGCCATGGACAGGAAGGTGTGGCCGGACCCCACGCAGTTCCGCCCGGATCGGTTCCTACCCGGCGGCGAGGGGGAGGACCTGGACCTCACGGGGAGCAAGGAGATCAAAATGATGCCGTTCGGTGCCGGCCGCCGGATGTGCCCTGGCATCGACGTTTCGCTGCTGCACGTCAACCTCCTTGTGGCCACCATGGTGAGGGCGTTCCAGTGGAGCGAGGTGCCCGGCGAGCCGGTGGACTTCACCGAGACGCTGGAGCTCACCATAGTCATGAAGCGCCCACTCCGTGCCAAGGTCGTGCCATGCCATGCTACATGCTAGCAGCTCTCAATCGTTGTCCATCATTGTGCCATCGGAGTAACTACATACAATATACAACACATGCATTATGCTGCTAGCTTGCTTGATCTATCAGCTCTCTAGAGTTTAATAAGTTCAAGATATAAATAGTTGTATTCAAATAAAAAGTTACGCGGAATTGTGTATACCATACTTTTGTTTAGTTCATCCTTCGCACCACCTGTGTTTCCAATAAAGTCATATGTACCGTAAAAGCAAGAGCAAGCTCAAGGTGCAAGAAACCATTATGTTCCCTTGCAGGACGCAGATTTTTTGAACACCTGCACCGAGGCCCATCTATCTTAGCTCTTCATTATTGCTTTGAGATCTGTGCAACACAATTAACATTTTACATATAAATTTCTCTTTTTTGTTTCCCTCATATAGAATATGTCTTGAATCTAAAACTTTGCAGCACAACAAAGCTTCCTAACTAGAACGTGAGATAAAACTTTCATATTTTTTGGTCTGACATAAATTTTAAAAATAAGATTTTTTAACAAAAAAAACTTAATTCGTATATTTATATTGGACGAAAAAATCAGAAAGTTTTATCCCAGATTCTAGATAGAAATCTTTGCTGTGTTGTGGAAGTTTGAAGTTCAAAACATGTTCTATGAGAGAGAAACAAAAAAGAGAAATGTGTTTGCACGAATCGCGATGCAAAAAATGGATGACTAGGATAGACGGGTCTGGGTGCAGGTGTGCTAAAACATAATTTCGTTCCCTTGCACCTTGAGCTTTATGCATGTGTGTTGGAGCAAATTAAAGCTAAGCTTAACGGGAAGGGGAACATGAACAACATGCAGACCCTGCTTTGCTAGCAAATAATAATACAATTATCAGTTTTAGTGTTCACCGTATACGTTACTAGCTGTTTGTGTTAATCTATATACTACCGCCGTCCTGGTTTATTTGTCCCCTTCGTATTTAAATTCAAAATACAAATCCAACGATATAACTTTTGATGACATGCACTAAGATTTTGTTAGTTAGATCTACGGTTAAAATTTGACACAAAATACGAAGTGAACCAATAAACCAGGATGAAGGTAGTATATAGAAGATGCAACCCACTAATTGCTATTTTTCTTAGATGAACATTGGATGTTAGGGATTACCATCATTTGTAAGCATTGCTAGCAATTAGATCATCAACCAGAATATGAGGGCCACATGATCAACTTGACTGCTCTAGCTGCTACAACCGAACTTCTCATAGAATACCCGCTGACGGCCCGATGCCGACGGCAGCCGTCGGCATAGGGTGTTATCCCGGTTGTGATGGGTTCGTTCACAGCCTGAGTCGTGCATGCATGTGAGCAATGAGCAAACCTGGCATATGTGAAGGCTTATTAGCAAAATTGGTGTTGCATGTGCTTGTAGCAGAGATAAACTCCTAGGATTTTTCCTCTCATTCGATCGGATCGAGAAGGTGCCGATGGAGAGCAACGAAGAGGATAGGTGGCGATCGATGGAGGCGAGTTGTATAATAAATAAATAGTTTTGCCAGATCGTGTCCGTTTTTTTAGGGTCAACGTTGCCGCTTTATTTAATCAAATGCGTTCGGAATCTCATCCGAGATTACATCAAGCACACAATCTGGGGTAGTCCCCAGCCAAACCTTACAGAGTTCATCACCCACACCAACTCTAACTAATTTATGCACGGCAACATTAGCGGAACGGCGAACCCAAGAGACTCTAAATTCAGAAAAAGATGCAAGTATCGTTTTGATTTCCTGTATCCATGGCCCTGCACTGGACATCTCCTTGTGTTGATTCTGCAACATGTTTACGACACTTTGAGAGTCAAGCTCAACATGGACCTTATCAGCGTTGATTTCTTGCGCCACTTGAAGACCCCGTTTGCAGGCCAAGATTTCCATCGATTGTGGATCCACAATTCCACGGAACACGTGGCAGAGGAAAGCTCTAAATGCCCCAACATGGTCTCGAATAACTGCTCCAGCTCCTCCCTTGTCCCTATCTCTTGACACAGCCCCATCTGAGTTAATTTTTAGCCAGCCCTCCTCAGGAGGCCGCCACTTTTCCTTGACTGTCGGGACTGCCGGATGCACATTGCGTGTGTGGACAGCCTTCCACTCATTCATATGCGACACTAACGTGCCTGTTATTTCATGTGGAGGCGCTATCTTCTTCCCAGCCCTCGCTTCATATCTCGCCAACCAAAGACCATATGTTGCTTGAACCATGGCCGCCCTCTCATCTTCCAAAGCCTCGGCAAACCACTCTAGTAACCAGCGAGCTAGAGCGCTCTGGGAGTCAATCAAACTTGGTGGGATCGCCACCCCAACTCCCTTCTCCGAGCGAAGAAGCTGCCAGAAAAGTGCTGATTGTTGGCATGTCCAGAACCGGTGGAGCACCGTCTCTTCTCGCCCACACGCAACACAAAAAACACCGGGTTTGATCCGACACCGATGTAGCTCAGCCCCAACTGCTAGCCCATTGCGGACCATCCTCCACATATGGATCTTGGCTTTGGCTGGCGTATTCGTATCCCACAACGCTAAGTATCCCTTATGCGTCGCCACCGAGCTCGAGGACTCCGGCTGTCCGGTCCTCGCTATATTCATCTTCATCCTTAGGTGATACACAGATCTGACGGTGAAGTCACCATTTTTGGTGTAGTTCCAGGCCGGGTAGTCTTCTGTACCGGGACCCCCAACGGCTATTTGCCTAATAGCTTCAGCGTCACCATCAGAGAATATAGAACACACCTTGCCCATATCCCAGCTCCTTCCATCATGCGCTAATAGGTCTGCTACCTTGGACATGCCTGTGGCAAAAATCTGGCCAAGAGGCCGCATGCTCCCAGCTCGTGGAATCCAGTTTGCATGATGGATGTTCACACTGCTTCCATCCCCAATGCGCCATATGATCCCCTCGCGCAGCAGGTCCCGTCCATAAAGAATGCTGCGGAATGTGTACGAGGCGGATGAGGGTGCTGTTGCTGTTAGGATGGAGTTGTCGCTGAAATAACGAGCCTTCAGCACACGCGCGCACAAAGACGTTGGTGCCTGCAGGATCCTCTACGCCTGCTTCGCCAGTAACGCTTGGTTAAATGCCTCGTGGTCTCGAAAATCCATTCCACCATCTTGTTTTGCCACGCACATCTTCTGCCAGATCGTGTCCGTTGGTAGTTGAGTCTAGGTTGAATTGTGTAGTGCGTGGATCCAATCTCTGCACGTACGTAGAGTACGTCTCTTGGAAGATATTGAAGTTGAAGCGATCCCGACTCATATACGGTGCTGGGAGGGCGTGAAAGAAGAGGAGAGCGCCTGTGCCTTTCATCGCCAGAGACAAGACAAGACACGCCTAACCCTAACCCTAGCCTCGCCCTCGAACCCCCAGCCGGGCCGGCAATCCATCCATGGCGCTGCGCAAGCTGGCCGCCAAGTTGCGGATCCCCACCTCTGCTGCTGCCCGGCTCCCGTTGGCCCCCGACCCTGCTACTTTCCGGCTCCCAGTTTCGCGGGCGTCCATTAACCGGACCCAGGTATACGTATACCGGCCCCTTCTCCTTCCTGCACACCGCTCTCTCTCTCTCTCTCAAGTAAACCACGTACTGGCTAGTTGGAGTCTCTGAGACCTCAAGTTTCGCCCTTCCTTGCCTGCTTTGACGTTGTTGGCCCGCTGTTACAGATAATTCCAATTAACTTGACAACCAGTTGCATGCATTGTCTGAAAACTTTTCTCGTCTTGCCTTTGCATGAGGCTGGCAGTCAGAATTTTGTAAACTACCTATACCAGCACAACTTTTCCATAATTGAATGAGAGACACATAGGTTTTGATTTATCATTAGTGTTATCAACTGGATGATTGACAACTTGATTTTGGGATGATAGTAAATCCTATGTCTTGTATATATAGCGTATGTTTTGTAAGATCTGATGTTAACAAGGCTAACAAGGCTTACATGAGGATAACAAGGCTAAATCTTGCACTCGTTACTACCTTCTCAGCTTCTTTTACCTTGTTGAATTGTAGGCCGCTAGAGACTGGTATGAGTTTCAGCGAACACGTTATGACGATGTGACAAGAGAGTTCAAAAACTACAGGTAAAAGCTACAACAACAAACATTTTAGTACCGTTCATTACTACTACTACTCAAATGATTGATTATCATTATGACGTAATAATGCCTACTCTTTTTTGGCAGGCGTGAGGTTGTGTGGTCCGAAAGGGCGGCTATCTTTTTTGATTTGGTTTATAAGGTGGGTTGTCCTTTGGTCGTTGGTACTGTGGTCCTAAAAGGGATTGCTTATCAGACCATGCGATCGTGTAATGTCCAACCGCCGCAGACATGAAGGTTCATTTGCACAGATGCATGTGCGCTCGCTGTAAGCACTCTCGTTGTGGCAAAGTGGCAAGAGCAGATAACCATGCATGTACAGATAATGGATTGTTGCATATACATGTGTCTTGATCCGTTGTGTGTCATGGACCAGTGGTTATTGTTAGAATTATGTCGAATATTATTGTACAAGATAGGTTACAGTTGGACTTGGTTTTGGACTGTGTGTAGACAGGGTAGGAGTTGTGTCCTAATAGGACACTTGTATCCTATACCTCTCATATATATCGGGGGTAGACACACGATGTAACCTATGCCAACATAATAGCACGGGCACGCGGGGGGAGCCGGCGGCGTGTGCCGGCACCCGGGCGGCCGGGGTGCGGTATTGTAGCAGTGTCATGGGGAGGAGCGCCCATAATCATGCCCCGGGGATGTAGCCATATCGGTGAACCTCGTTAACAAATTTCGGTGTCGTGCTTGTGTGATTGCTTGATCCTCGTTAGATCGACGGAGCGCCTCGGATTTATTATAACAGTTATGACTTCATGTGATTGTGTCTAAGCATACTTGTTCCTCGTCATGTTTGTTGCACTTGTTGGTTTGGTGAAGAATGTTGTTTGCTTTCAACTTTTGTTTGTGCTTGTGAAAGTGCCGAGTGGTGTCCTGTTGCACTTTATTCAGGGGCCTGGTTTATGTACACTGAACTTGTCCAATTTGCCCTGTTTAGCAAAATTATACAGTTAATTTTGTAAGCTTTTGACAATGAAGCGAAAAGCTTGAACCGCTGTGCATCCATCTTATCCATAGGATTTTGAGGATGTTTATATATCAGAATAAAATACTAATGGATGTTACAAATAATCACATTCAAAGATTTCTTTGCAAGTAGCATATGTTACTTTGCTGGAAACTTGAGAGATCATCTTTGGAATGTTTTCTGAACAATTATATACAAAACAACTAAGCAAGATGCTTGGGGCCGAATTATCTTGCATGGGCCAAAGTATTTTTCAAATGCTAATCATATGCTCCTATAACAAGCTACTAGGCTGGTAGTTCACGCCGTCTTTTCTTTGAGACAGAGTAGCAGCCTTGCAAGGTTCTCAGTCCTTTCGCAAAAAAGGGGGGTTCTCAGTCGATGAACCTGCGATCCCGGCGACGTCGTAGTGGTCCAGACCTCCTCGCCGCCCTCCCCAACGACCTGATTCTCATGGTCCTCGTGCGCCGTGCACTGCATCCGCACCACCGTCAGGACCGGCCTCCTCTCGCGTAGGTGGCGTGACATCTGGACCAGCCTCCTCCTTCCTGTCAGCCGCAATGTCCCGCCCGCCATTATCAGAGTGGCTCTCGGCCGCTTTGTCGCTTCAGAACCACCGTCAGTGTCCACGTTCCACGCCTGCTTTCTGATGAGACAATATATGGCTTGAACTTGAGCCACGCTAACTCGACTAACTAGAGCTAGATAAACAGGATTAGATCAAAGCTTGGCTTGGCTCGCGTAGTTAATATAATGAGTTTAGATTGAAGCTTGCCTCTAATCGTGTAACTCGTGAGCTAGTTAATTTTGGTTTGGCTTCAACGCATCAGTCAAAAAGTCCAGAGTCAGTTACAAATTTTTAGGAAAAGGGGTTTCCCCCGCTTTAGATTATAAAGCAACCGCCCCAACAACATCCGACAACAATAGCCACCTCAAGGTTCCAGCCAAAAGAAAAAGAAAAACACGGCGACACACACACAACCAAGTCTGAGAGTACGAAAAGTAACCGCTGGGGGCACCGCAAAACAAACCCCTAAAGGAGAAGATCAATCTAGCTAATCCGGCTCTGGTGGTGGAGGGGGGAGCGGCGGCGCCAAAGACCCGGCAGTGGTACGAAGAGTAGAAGTGATCCTGTTAGTTACAATTTTTTGCCGAAAGAAGTTCAGAGTTGAGAAAAAGGGTTTCCCCCCGTTTTATATTATAAAGCAACGAACCAAGCATCCAACACAATAGTACAGAGTACAATCAAGTCATAAAGTCACGCTGGGGGCACAGTAGGACAAGCCCCAAACAAATCTGAAAAAGCTAATCCGGCTCGGGAGGTGGTGGTGTCGGCGGCGGAGGTGGAGCAAAAGCCGATGCCGAGGAACGAAGACCCGCAATGATGTTGTCGACGACGTCTCGGTCGCGCCGCTTGCTAAGCGGTCTGCAGAGCTGTAAGAAGCCACATATTTTATAAATTGCATCAGTCACACGGCACGAAATCACGCGTTCGATGACTAGTTTATTGGGGGCACACCAGAGGGTCCAACCCAAAGCCACCCAAGTAGGGGCTCGACTAGGACCGGGGAGCCTAAAGGCCTCCCCAAACAAGTCCGGGAGGTTGTCGTAGCACCAATTGCCGCCAACCACCTCCCGGAAGCAACTCCATAGGAACTGCGCCGCCGGCCACTGGAAGAAGATGTGGGTCAGAGTTACCCGTGCCCGACACTGTCTGAAGATCTGAGCAAGATGCATCTAGCATAAAGAAGTACATAGATACCCACAGCACGGCCGACGCAATCTGAAGTTTTGATGAAGCTGCATCCTAACAGACTAGTTAATCTGAAGTTTTAGAGCTAATTACCCAATTTAACTAAATAAACCAATTTTGCAGTGCTAATGAGACCATGGGTCAAGCTGTTCCTTTTAGTGTCTTTGGCTTGATTCGTTTGGCGTACTCGTTCAGTGTGCTTCTCGTTTTCGGACGCGGTGGATGTGCAACATCCGCTGGGCCTACAACAATCTGCTTCCTAGTATATTTTCTTAACCGACACTTCGGTTTTACGATTATGAAAGCTCGAGGGTGATCTGTCTTTCTCTCTCTCCAACAGCAAATTATATTGTCCAGTGCAACATTGACATATGCGCCGAGGAGCGAAAGTAATTGGCACTGAAACATACATGGCAGCGCAAGTTCCTGTTAGAGCTCGCGGTTCCATCCTTCCAGGTCCTGAAGACAGGTACATGCAAAATTTTGATTTGGTTTGTACACACTCAAGTTCAGAGTTACCCTCTACCGCGGAAGAAGTTCAGAGATATATAGCTGCAAAAACAAGTAGATCTGTAGATGCACTGCAGAACGCAACCAAAAGAACACCAATTAAGTGGTAATGAATATAGGACACCATTGTCCATGTGACATGTTGCTCCTGGTCCCACATCCCATCCCCACATGACACAGTCCATACATATGAAAGCCTCATCAAACGTATTTTTGAAAACAAAAGATTAAATTTTCGATTCCAAAACCAAATCACAAACCAAGTACACGCAAAAATTTGCCGTTGGGTTCAACGCAGTCAAGAATTTCAGAGTTAATTACCCTTTTCGAAGAAAAAGTTCAGAGATACCAACGGCACATCACATGCAATCTGAAGTTCTGAAGAAGCTACATCTAACAGACTACTTCCTCCATCCAGGTAGCCAACGCCACCAAGGCCATCTTTTTTCCGGCGATCACATCCTCCGTCGGTGGATTAGTATCATCAGGTGCGACCTTGTGATTTTGTTTGCACTATCCTAGCTCATCCCCAGTTTCTTGGTGGCTTCGCATAAGCCAAGAATCAACTAATTATTCTTGATTATAGACTCTAGTTCCGTCCGACCAGAGCATGAGTCCTGCCAAACTCCTCTCCTTCCTGTTCCTGGTACTTACAACTGTGGCGGCATTTCTATCCATGGCGCGGCGGCCCTTGAACTATCCCACCATCCAACATGGTCAACGATGCTAAAGTGTACTTCGGTGATACTTCAATCCTGTACCCCATTCTCCTTGGTTTCAGGTGGGTAGCGAATCATATTTGAGGGATTTTAAACTTTTTAATAGATCTGCTAGCTGGTGGTTATTTCCACAAAACAAAGACTTTGCCCAGGCAAGGACAACTTGCTGCAGAAGCATTTTTTTGGTTGCTGCATTAACAGCTAGCGACTTCTCGGAGAAAAAATTGAGAGCTACGATGCGTTTCAAATTAACCAACATATATTTGCCTTCAAACTTTACTCTACGTGACTGATGCGGTGATGCCATATAACAGGCATGCTCCTCTCAACCCCTCTGAATAATTTTGCAAGTGGGCACCCATCATGCGTCCAAACCTAACAAGAATGAGTGGTAGACCAAATGACTAACCCACTGCGTTTCAAAAATAAAAATGATGACCAACCAACTGAGACTTGTTGACAACGTACACTCCATGCTCCAGAGCAAATACGTTGATGCTTTGGGACTAGTCACCCAGACCATCCTATCTCTGAAAATCTAATCCCAAGTCCCTCGGTGAGGCCAGCCATCTCTCTGGCGAGATCACATCTTCTTTGTTGATGGGTGGCTCAATATCATCAGGTATGGCAACGGTGTAATCTTTGTTATTACTTGCTGGGTTCTTCCTTGTGCTAAGTGAATTTTCTTAATTAATTACAGTTTCCACCATGGGTCCTGCAATTCTCTTCTTCCTCGGGCTTGCAGCTATAGCACCATCGTTACTCTTGGCGGCACAAACCTTGGGGGGCTATTCCATGGCCAAACCCTCAACAATTTGGATCAATAACGATGTTTTCTTTGAAAGTCGCAACCGCTACAGCCGTGACATCGTCGCCATAGCACAATCACAAGCTCACTCTGGCATTGCATCTTATATTGCCGCAGGGTTCTTTTGTGTCTCCTCTTCCATGTTCCCATGCAAGGAGTTCCTCTTTGCGGTATCCATTGCAGCGCCCATCGACACCGTCAGCAGCATTCATAATTCGCAAATAGTTTGGTCAGCAAATCAGGCTTGCCCTGTCGGGGAGAATGCCACCCTTGAGTTTACCTCGGGTGGAAATTTGGTCCTATGTGATGCTGACGGTAGGTACGTCTGGTCAAGCAATAGCTCCGACCGATCTGTAGCTCGCATGGTGTTAACCAAGTTTGGCAATCTGGTGTTGCTTAATCACATGAATGCGATTGTGTGGCAATCATTTGATCATCCTACAGATACATTGGTCCTCGGACAGTCGCTTGCCAAAGGTATGAGGCTCACAGCAAACACTTCTGCAACAAATACTATCGAGAGAGAGAATCAGTTATATATCACTGTACTCCCGGATGGATTATATGCTTATGTTGGATCCACGCCACCACAACTCTACTTTTCATATATTTATTCGTCTCTGGTTGACCACATGGAAGAAAATGATCTACAGAAGGTTACGTTCATGAATGGAAACCTCAGCATGTCAAATATGAATGATAGCATCTCATTGCCAGCAGCAAAATCCACCCAGTATTTGAGATTAGATTCAGATGGACACATGAGGTTGTATGAGTATGAATTATATGATGAAAAATGGACTGTCGTGCATGATGTAATGAGAATCAATGATTGTGCTTACCCAACAGTTTGCGGGGAATATGGTATATGTACTAGGGGGCAATGTGGTTGTCCCGTTGATAATAATTCAAGTTCAAGGTACTTTAAGCTGCTGGATGAATGGAAGCCAAACCTTGGTTGTGCACCGATAACTCCAATATCTTGTCAAGAAATAGAACACCATCAATTATTGACCATTCCGAACATTTCTTACTTCGATCAAAACCCCACAGTTGTGAATGCAACAAGCGTCGATGACTGTAAGCAAGCCTGCTTGAAGAACTGCTCATGCATGGCCGTTCTGTTCAGAGAAGGAGAATGCGTGTGGGTAACGAAGGTCTTCTCCTTGCAATCAATACAACCTACAAATTTTCTTTACAACTCCTCAGCTTACCTCAAGGTGCAGCTTAGCCCCTCCAGGGAAAACAAAATGAAGGCGTTGTTAAGTGCTACACTTGGTGCTATTACTGCTCTAATATTAATTTTCATTATTGTCACTCTTTACCTACAAAGGAGGAAGCATGAAGACAAAGACGAGGAATTTGATTTCAGTCAATTGCCTGGAATGCCAACGAGGTTTTCTCTTGAGACACTGAGTGAATGCACAGAAGGATTCAATAAGAAACTTGGAGAAGGTGGGTTTGGGTCGGTTTTTGAAGGGAAATTAGGTGAAATAAGAGTTGCAGTGAAACGCTTGGAAGGTGCTAGACAAGGAAAGAAAGAATTCTTGGCAGAGGTCGAGACTATTGGCAACATCGAACACATCAATCTTGTCAACTTGATTGGGTTTTGTGTTGAGAAGTCTGAGAGGCTTCTGGTTTATGAATATATGTCAAGAGGCTCGCTTGATAGGTGGATTTTTTATTCCCATAACAATGCCCCTCTTGATTGGTCGACTCGGTGTAGGATAATTATGGATATTGCCAAAGGCCTATGCTATCTTCATGAGCAGTGCAGGCGAAAAATTGCTCATTTGGACATCAAGCCACAAAATATTCTCTTGGATGAAAACTTCAATGCCAAAGTCGCTGATTTTGGACTATGTAAGTTAATAAATAGGGACCAAAGCAAGGTAGTGACTGTGATGAGAGGAACACCTGGATATCTGGCACCCGAATGGTTGACGTCGCGGATCACTGAAAAAGTTGATGTCTACAGCTTTGGAGTTGTCATCATGGAAATAGTAAGTGGAAGAAAAAATATTGACAACTCTCAACCCGAGGAGGATGTTCAGCTTATAAATCTGTTGCGAGAAAAGGCTCAAAATGAGCAATTAATTGATTTGATTGATAAGCATAGTGGTGATATGGTTTCATACCAGGAGGAAGTGGTTCAAATGATGAAGCTCGCAATATGGTGCCTGCAACATGATAGCATTCAAAGGCCATCAATGTCACTCGTAATTAAGGTATTGGAAGGTACTATTAGCATTGAAACTTTCGATGCAGATTCACTCTTGTTTGTTCAAGATAATCCATCAACATACTCAATTCCATCTCAAGCATCGATATTATCTGGCCCAAGGTGAAATAAGTGGATAATGAGGAGAAGAAATTCAAAGTATATATATGCAGTTTTGCTTTTGTATCCTATCCTATTTGTACTATGGAATTACATTTGAAATGGCACCAAAAGGACTTTTGAGGCAATATATATCATTGATTGTTTGGTGAGCTTGTACCTCATGGTCTTGTACCTTCAAAAATGAAAAATTGGCTATCCTTCATGAAAAATTATATGGCGGTTCATTCTTGACCAGGCTTGTTCGATGTACGAGAACATCGATCCTTACTCAGGCAACCCCTCCTACAGCTACCATATGATATTGTGGGGGTGGTATAACATCTAGTAGACTAGTACATGAACGAAGCAGCACAACAACTAATTATAATATAATAATAAATGAACAGTAATCAAGTAAATGGTTGGTTTCGTTTACTGAAAGTCGTGTCAAAAAAATTTTTCGAAAAGGGGGGGCTCCCCGGCCTCTGCATCAGAAAGATGCATAATGTTCATCACAATTACAAATAGCAAAGAGATAGTTTTAATTCATCAACCACTAAATTGCATTTGACAAGGCCAAGGGAAGAACCTCATTACTCATCAGTATTATTTATAGGAAATATGAAGCCTTTATTGATTCTTTGCAAAAGTATCAAGTTGATATTCCACAAAAGAGTTCATTACTTATAAGATGGCTTCAGGCATTCCTAGTGGCTTGTATCTGTAGTTGTATCTAGGTGTGTGTATACGGCTCTTTCGACGGCTTTTATTGTTGATCACGTGTCCTACTTATGGCAATGTAAACTAGAATAACTCGTGAACTGCTGACCAATTTGTATCATACACAAGCACATTACAGAACGAATTCCTAGATGGTTGGATTGTAATTGCATATGAGATTTCAGTAAACGATGTGTATAAACTGTGGAGGAGAAGAAACTAGACACTTCACTTAGTTCACTGGACATGTACATGACCGTACTGAAAAAAAAAACTGAGATTATGACCCCTTCACGATGTAAATCAATGATTTGAAGCTCGCTGTGCTAAGATACTTCTTAACTGAACAGACATGAGATAAACAAACACTCCATGTACACTCAAATGTGCATGTAAAACAACAGAACAAGGTTGTAACTCCTCTTACCTGAACCATGTATCTTATTAGATGTAACCAAGCATTTCATTTCCCCTGCGTTATTGGCAGCTCTCTACTAATCCATCCATGAACCGAAGTAAGAAAAATCCATTATACCCTTCATATTGCAGTATTTAATCTATCCACCTGCATATACATGCAGGTTTACAAACATCAGGAGATGACATCAATCAATTGATGCAAAAGCGAGTTGCAGAAATCACCGAACACCAGACTGAACTCAGTGGCACCATTTATGGTGGAGTCGGATTAGCGTGGCAGGGTCGGCATCTCAGGAACCACCAGCAGGCGCGGCAGCCTAGCAAGCAGAGCACCCGGGGCACCCGCAGTCTCGGTGACAGCTTGGATTTACGCGCGGGCAATCAAGCAGTTCCTCCCTTTTTCCCATGCTCTTGCCCGGCCCCTTTCTGCCGGTGAGGGATCGCCAGAGCATTCCATTAATGTGACGACGGCCGCTATCGCTGGATTTGTAACGAACAATAACACATGGGGTCTTAGATTTGTGTTTGGGTCAATGCTACCGAACAAATCTAAGGGCTCAAAGTACATCACAGAAATTTTATAGAATTTCGGACAGACTTCAGAATTTAGTTATCCGTGAAGCAAATTATCATGTGTGAACTGTAGATACTGTGTTTGGAAGTGTACCATGTGTGGGCTATATATGTGTGATGTAAATGTTCAAACAAAGAATGTTCAGTTTTTATGATTTCAGAATGTATTCTTCGGACACGGTCCAGAGAGCCATCAATTCCGCCAATTAAATTGAACATTTCAGGATCTACATTGATTCGGTCGATCCTGTAAGTGGGCCATGTTTCATAATGCATGACAATGCACTCCACCTTCTGAGTGGCAACAAGCAAAGGTTGATGCACTCAACATGTGGGATGTATTTAATCATGAAAATACCCATAACTAATTTGGCCAATTGGCCAACAGAAAAAAACAAAGCAATCCTAAAGCGGATTCTCTCAGCGTCAATCAAACTATCGTCACACATGAATTCCCTAGCCATCCTGTACCCATGTGGTTGCCAACGTCAGGTCCAAAATTGCTAAACAAAAAGTCAGGTCCAAAACAAGCACTTTCCAAATAAACGCATCTGACAATTTTTTTCACTGCTAAAAAAACCGCACAGGTTCTTAGGCGGCTTTATCAAATCCGTCTTTGACGAAAATATCTAAGAGATACCATATTATGGAGACAAGTCCACGGTAACCATCAGGACAAGTAAGGACAACTTGCTACTACAAGCATATGCACTTTGTTGTTTTGCTGCATTGAGAGCTAGCGATGCCTCTCTAATTAACCAAAAAAAATATGTCTTTAAACTTTACGCATTTGTGACTGATGCCATATAACAGGCATGTTCCACTCAACCCCTATGAGTACTTTTGGGAAATGCAGCACCCACCATGCTTCCAAGCCTAACAACAATAAACATAAACCAAATGACCAACCCACTGAGCTTAAAAAACAAAAACAAGAATGACCAACCCACTGAGACTTGCTGACGATGTACACTCCATGGTCCTAGCATGGAGATTGGACGGGCACAAGCACACATCCACTCACTGAGTGGCGTTTTGGGACTTGCTAGCCAGACTACCCTACCACTGAAAATCCCATCCCAAAACAACTCCAAGTCCCTCGGTGAGGCCAGCCGGTCATCTCGTTGGTGATCACATCTTCTCCATCGATTGCGACTCGATATCATCAGGTGTGACGAACGTGCCATCTTGCTTCTACTCTACAAGCTCATCTCAAGATTATTGCTACCTTTCCCCTTGTGCTAACTGATTCTTCTTCTTTTTTCTTCTTCTTAATTGATCTTATTGTTGCCTTGCTCCTCATTCTAACTGATTCTTCTTAATTAATTACAGTTTACGTGAAGCAGCATGGGTCCTGTCATTCTCTTCTTACTGTTGGCGGCAGCTGCAACACCTTTGCTCTTGGTAGCGCCGACCTTTAGTGATGATTTCCCAGCCAAACCGTCAACAGTTTGGATCAACAACAATGTTTACTTTCAAAACGTCGACCCCCGTATCGTCACTGGTTTAATACCTATCCCAGGCCACAACCCTGAAGCTTACATTGGTGCAGGGTTTTTATGTGTCTCCTCAAGATCCATGTGCGATTAGTTTCTTTTTGCGGTATTCATTTACCCCTTCCACGTTGACAATCCGCAGGTAGTTTGGTCTGCCAACCGGGCTCGCCCTGTCAGGGAGAACGCCACCCTTACGTTTACAAGAGATGGAAACTTGGTCCTTCATGATGCTGATGGTAGCCGTGTTTGGTCCAGCAACAGCTCGGGCCGATCAGTAGTTGGCATAATGCTCACTGAGATCGGCAATCTGGTGTTCTTTGATCATAGGAATGCAACCGTGTGGCAGTCATTTGATCATCCTACAAACACATTGATCGTTGGGCAATCACTCAAGGAAGGTATGAGGCTCACAGCAAATACCTCTCCAACAAATTGGACTGAAAATCAGTTCTATATCACCGTATGCGCGGATGGATTATATGCTTTTGTTGAATCCACACCACCACAGTGCTACTTTTCGCATCCCATGGGACAAAACAAGACAGGAAATGATCCAACAAGGGTTACATTCATGACTGGCATGCCGGATATTGACAGTAATATGCCATTATTGCCAGCAAGTGACTCCATCAACAGTACATGAGATTAGAGTCCAATGGACACTTGAGGCTGTATACTTGGTCTGGTACAGAATGGAATGTGTTTGATGCACTAGGTTCCCTTTGGATGGATGATTGTGATTACCCAACAGTCTGTGGGGAGTACGGCATATGCACAGAGGGGCAATGCGTTTGTCCACTTGAGAATAATTCTAGTACAAGCTACTTCAAGCTGGTGGATGAACGTAAGCCAAACCTTGGCTGCAGACCAATAACTCCAATATCTTGTCAACAAAGACAACAACATCAGCTATTGACCCTCCCTAATGTTTCTTACTTTGATAAGAACTACATGGTTGTGAATGCGACAAGCATCGAGGACTGTAAGCAAGCATGCTTGGAGAACTGCTCCTGCATGGCCGTTTTCTTCACAGCTAGAGAATGTGTGTGGGTGACCAAGGTCTTCTCCTTGCGATCAATACAGTCTGAAGTTGTTGGTTACAACTCTTCTGCTTACCTCAAGGTGCAGCTTAGCCCCTCTAACGAAAACAAAAAGATGGTGCATCTTAACCCCTCTAGTGAAAACAAAAAGGTGATATTAGGTGCTACAGTTGGAGCCGTTACTACACTCGTGTTGCTTGTCATTGTTTTCACTCTTTTCCTACGACGGAGGAAGTATGAAGAGAAAGATGAATTTGATTTTGATCAATTGCCTGGAATGATGATGAGGTTTTCTTTTGAAAAGTTGAGCGAATGCACCGAAGGATTCAGTAAGAAGCTCGGAGAAGGCGGGTTTGGGTCAGTTTTTCAAGGGGAATTAGGTGAAGACAAAGTTGCAGTGAAACGTTTGGAAGGTGCTAGACAAGGGAAGAAAGAATTCTTGGCAGAGGTCGAGACAATTGGCAGCATAGAACACATCAATCTTGTCAGGTTGATTGGGTTTTGCGCTGAGAAGTCTGAGAGGCTTCTGGTGTATGAATATATGTCAAGAGGCTCACTTGATAGGTGGATCTATTCCGAAAAAGGGTTTCCCCCGCTTTGTATACAAAGCAACCAACCGAACATCCAACGATAGGTGCTGGGGCGGAAACAGCACAGTCACGCCCAAAAGAAAAGAAGAGAACAATACAAGAGAAACTAATGCCAACAACGGCAGATCGACAAAAATGAAGAAGCCTCGTGGCCGCTGCACCCACAGGAGATCGCCCACCAAGCTCCGAGCTCCCGAAGCGCCGGTACCCATCAGCACCTCCAAGAAGGGACGCGACGATGACGACGCTGCTACCAAGGGTTTCCCCCGGTAGGCTGTGAGGAGAGAGGAAGGGTAGCCCCGACGCCCTTCAGGAAGGTCCGGCGGTACCCACAAGCGCCACCGCGTCAGTGTCGGCCAAGCCAACAGAGATTTCTCCCGATCCCAACCACCACCTCAGGCACTCCAGAGCTCGCCACCAGACAGACCCTCACCCTGCGCCAACCCGGTCACGAAGCTTCTCACGCCGTCTCACCACGGCACCGTGAAGCATGGTCCGCACAAAGGAGAGGAGCCGGGACTAGGGCAGCAGCACCGTCGGCACGCGGGAGGGCCCCACCTCCACCGTCTCGACGGTAGCTGACCGGACGCAATAGCAGGAACATACCAGGCCCGTGGCCGCACAGGCCCGGCCGGGATCTTCGAGGCCCGTAAAGTTCCCGCCTTCCCGCTGCAGCCGGCACGCCGTCGACGCCGCCGCCCCTGTCCAAGCCGCTCCCCTACCTCCCCGCACAGAGAGCCGCCAAGTGGAAGCACCACCACCACGCGCGCCGCCGGCCACCACCACCAGGTCGCCGGACCGCCACCAGCCGAGCCGCACCACCACCGCACGCCCGCGGCAGAGGGGAACCACCGCAGCCGCCGGAGGCCCGAAGCCGGACCCCAGCCGCCGCCCACGCCGCCCGCAGCCCGTGCCGCCTGCCGGACGGAACGGCCGCCACGGCGAGGCGCACCCCACCAGTGCCCCTCTTGATTGGTGCACCCGGTCGAGGATCATTCTGGATATTGCCAAAGGTCTATGCTATCTTCATGAGGAGTGCAGGCATATAATTGCTCATTTGGACATCAAACCACAAAATATTCTCTTGGATGACAACTTCAATGCTAAAGTGGCTGATTTTGGGCTTTGTAAGTTAATAAATAGGGACCAAAGCAAGGTAGTGACTATGATGAGAGGAACACCAGGATATCTCACACCTGAATGGTTAACTTCACGAATCACTGAAAAAGTTGATGTCTACAGCTTTGGAGTTGTTCTCATGGAAATAGTAAGCGGAAGAAAAAATATTGACACCTCTCAGCCCGAGGAGGATGTTCAGCTTATAAATCTATTACGAGAAAAAGCTCAAAACAACCATTTGATTGATCTGATTGACAGGCATGGTGTGGATATGGTCTCAAACCAAGAGGAAGTGATTCAAATGATGAAGCTCGCAATATGGTGTCTGCAACAAGACAGTACTCGAAGGCCTTCAATGTCAACTGTGATCAAAGCATTGGAAGGTGCGATTAGAATACAAACTTTCGATGCAAATTCAGTCATGCCTGTTCAAGATAATCCATCCACATATTCAGTTACATCTCAGACATCGATGCTATCTGGCCCAAGGTGAAACAGGTGGCTAATGAGCAGAAGAAATAACTCATGCAGTTTGTCTTTTGTAGCGTATCATATTTGTACTTTGGAAGTATGTTTGTAATGATTGTCCGTTGAAGTTGTACATGATAGTTGTGTACCTTTGAAGCACAAAATCTAGCTCTGCATGAAGAGCGCGATGACTGGGCCTCCCTTGCAAGCTCTACTGATTCTAATCAAACAAAAAAATACAATAGGTTAGGACTCAGGACTAGGTAAAACCGAGAAAAACTGCTTAGGCATTCGGGAGGGCACGTTGAACCTTACTCATGAAACCCTCTTCTGCTGCAACCCATGTTGTTTTCTTTCGATTTCAACTAATCTTGTCACACCCCTAAATTTTCTACTTCCATCACCAGTTAAGCTCTCTACATACATTACAATTCTCCTTAACTGAATCTAGTGTTATCTAAACAGAAGCTCCATGAAAATAGACGCAAAAATAACAACAGGAACAACAAATGTACAGAGCTCACACTATGGATCCATCCACGAATAGAAGTACTGAAAATCCATTTGCTAAACCTCCGTTACCGCAGAATCCATTCGCCTGCATACATTCTAACGCACATTATTTATCCTCCTTGACTGAAATAGAGAACAAAGGTAAACAGATGCTCCATCATAAATAAACACAAAAACAACAGTAGCAGCAGCGAAAGCACGGAGCTCGCATTATTAAGGTCCTGGATGCTAAGGTAGCTAAATTATCTTTGATTCTTCATGCCACCCTTCTATTATACTGTTACTGTCCCGGATGCTGCAACTCTGACGGTGCTTCCAGAACAAGTATTTGACGACAAAGCATTTGTTTCTGAAGATGGGGTTCAGTTAACTGAAGAAGGTTCAGAGAAGGAAGCTGTCATGTCCAGCCCACACATTCGGCAGAACAAGTCACTGACGATAAAGCACCTGCTGCTCTCGCCTACTCTGTATTCAGATTTACAATCCGTGTGCAAACTCTGAACCTGAGCAGATTCATGTGCTATCGTGAGCAAAAGTTACAGCTATTACAATGGATTTGATCACAAGTTCGGATATCCAAACAAAAAGTAGATGGAAATTCAGATATTACCTTCAAAAGTATGTGCTATAGATATTAGTGCCAATCTGAATGTTTCTATGCAATCTGTTCTGTTTGACATGCAAATGTTCGCAGCAATGCACGAAATATCATCTGGTTCCAGAAGGTGTTACGACGGTCACGATGAATCTCGCAAGCCGCATTCCGCTGACATTGCGTACATGGACTTGGTTTGATCATCCAACTAGACTACCTACTGGCAAGAGGGCCGCCTCGACACAAACGGTCAGGTCCATCTAGAAATACTGGTTTGCCCTACTGAGTTCATACGCGGTCAAGGTTCAGAGGTTTACACACCCACGCAAGAGAGAAAAAAGCAAAATGTATATCTAGAAACCCTTGCTTGGCCTCCTTCCATTCCACGCCTTGCCAAGCATTGCGGCGGCCTCTCACAGGCTTCCAGACATCTGGGAGTAAGTAATCAACGCCTCCTCCTCGACTTCCGTGACGCAGGCTTGGCACGGCGGCGGGACGCGGCTGCTGCTGCGGCCAATTGTTGATCCAGTCCGTCGAGGCCCCTCATGACGACCTCGTAGTACCGTTCATCCTCACAGGCGCGGCGCGCTAGGCCTAAGAACTTATCATGTAGCACCGAGTGCCTGCATTGCTGGCATGTGTCCATCTGCGGTTCTCCGCGGCAGTGCATCTGACATTGCAGCGGCTTGGCTGTCCAGCGTGGCATGACGTGTTGCCTTGGTATCTCACGCACCCCCAGGTGAATCATCACCTGAAAAAAAAATCAAAGTCTGAATGTCTTGAAGGGTGTCTGTACATATGGCAGCTAAAGGCAGGAGCAAGATCAGAACTCTGCAGTAGCAATGGATGGAAGATAGTCCTGACAGAGAACTGTTACCTTGACGGCATGGCAGCAGAGCATCCCCGTGTGCTCAAATTGCTTGCACACGCACATGAACGCTTCGCCGTCTTCTCTAACATTGACCTCATATTCCACCCTAGACCACTTCTCCCTGGTTTCACTGCTGGGATGCCGTGCTGTGTACTTCAGGTTGGGGATGACTGCCTCCACCACGAAAGGTTCGGATTCGTGTATGGTTTGCACAAACAGTTCGTACACCGGTCTTGTGTACACCTCGCTTGCGTGCTTCTCGATTGGCAGATTTGTTCTCAGAACAATCTCATCCTGCAGGAGAATAACAATTCGTCCTAGCTTAGTCTCAGCTCATCATGAACACGGCACAGCAAACAAGTCAAATTTTCTGATGAAGTTAACTTACCGTGGTAGTCCTGTTCTCCTGAAAACCATAGTCTGGTTCTTGATCGGACCGCAGTTCCACATACTGTTTGACGAAAAGCTCCATTGAGCAATCCCGTGGAACGTGTTCTTTCAGCAAGTGTTTCGCGCTCTCGCTCTTTTGTGTGCTAGTCAGTGTAGCACAGAATGTGTCACTGAAGTATGCCTTAACCCACTTGTGCCGAACCTCATAGATCTCCTGCAGAAATGGGTGGTTCTCCAATCCATGCTTCTCTAGCAGCATCTCCCATGCTCTCTCAAACTCATCAGTCGTCAGCGTGTCGGTCAGAATTCTGTGGAGCTCCACCCGGAAGCTACTAGTTTTGGTGTAATGAAAACCGAGGTACTCCTTTGCCCTTCCAAGGACATGCCACTTGAACCATCTGTGTGTGGTGGATGGCAGTACCTCCAACACAGCTTCCTCAATTGCCTCGCAGCGATCTACAGAATTTTAAGCAAAACAAGTTAGATGGCTGCGCTGCAGAAAAATACTATTGGGTAGGGAAAAGTTTGTACAGAAGTAATCTTACCGGTCAGTATAGTTTGGGGGTGTTTCCCACCCATTAATTGGAAGAACTGACTCAACACCCATTTGAAGCTCTCCGTTTTCTCGTTTATCATCAGCACCCCACCAAGCACTATGGTCTCGAAGTTGTTGTTGACTCCAACAAAAAGGCCGAATGGCATTCCATACACGTCCGATCTGTAGGTTGTGTCAAAGATAATCACATCACCAAAGTATTGGTACTGAACGCTCTGGCCACTGGTCCAGAGTAGTGGCCTTACTCTACAGTTACTATCAACCTGCAAGCCAGAATACTCAAATGTTGGATCCTTTGCTTTGATCCTAGCAAAGGTTTCCACGGTCTTTCTGAGATCCTCAGACAGCAGATCCTTTGCTTCACTATCAGCAATGTGTGGCACATTGTTTTCCCTTAGTTGGTGAATCAAGTCTCTTGTGTTCTTGTCGATACTACTGTGAGACTGCCAAGATGACCTCCGCGCGCACGTCTTAGAAAGTGGATGGTTATGCCCCACTTGATGTTCGCACACACACCATCCGCCCTCTCTGGATCTCAACAAAAGAATCGATGCCGTGCATTCACATCGACGAAATGAGTTGCTGTCCTTGCTTGGTTTCCCCTGTAGAACATAACATTTTCCAAGCATTGGTACTGGGTTGAGATCAACAACACAAAAAACATAAGTACTACCTTAACTATACAAGGGGAGGATGAGTGCCATACCTCACACGCGCAAACAAATTGTTGTATGCATTTAGTTCCATGAGAATCCACACTACTCGGTCCATAGCTGACTCCGAATCCAGATTCCCAGGAATAAATGTTGTAGAATTCATATGCCTCATCAAGAGAAACAAAGACAGTCCCCACGGCTGGATTGACCACGGCCTCAGTTTCCCTCTGCTGGAACCCTGCAATCGCCTTCTCCAGCGCGCTGACACGATACACAGAAGCAGATCCATGTTCATCTCCCAGCCGTGCCCTACAAATTTTGTGCAAAGATCGGCAGTAAGTTGATGAATGGGAGTACAATTTCCTTAATTTACACGAGCCAGCACACAACAGAGCATCATCTAAAGATAACATTCAAAGAGTAGTGAAGCATCCATATATTTCACGTATCTCAACCTCAATCTCGGGACTACAATTAGCAAATGTAAAACTGTAGTATAGCAACACAACCAGGCTCTGAATGCTAAACGTAGAAGGTTCGCAAAGGCTTGTTAAGCCAGAGACGTCAAATGAGTGTAAATGACAGAATGTTGTGAATGTTTTTGCCTATCTAATCTAAAGATAGAAGTTTCACAAAGTATGAGACATCAAATGAGCTTAAATGACAAAACTGGAATATGTAGGAGTAGAGTAGAGTAGTGAGTACATGCTCTGGATTGGGATTGTAGCATCTCCGCAGATCGATCGATGCATTTAGCTGTCACAGGAAAAGGAAATGCAACTGTTCATAACGATTTACCACGGACTTGGAACAGACAAAAGCAGAGAGCCTGACTGAATTTGTTTGCACGAAAATCACAGGCAGCTAACTAGTCGCAACAACAACAACTTAAAACCCTGGTGGGTTAACTAATAACGGAGTCCTACATCCAGGGATTAATTAATGAATCCGCACGCCCTGTTCCATGGACTTAGGTCGCAATCATCATGACCAGATCCAGCCAACCTCCGCCGTCCCCGACAGAGACGGAGGCACACCCAGAAGAAAACTGAACAGCAGACAGCGCCTAGCGCCACGGCGAGGTTGAGTACGTACCTAGGATGAGTGGCGGCGGCGGCGCCATGGGCGTGCGGGTGCGGCACCTCCTTCTCCTTCTCCTTCATCCCGACCCTGTGCCAACGAAACAAACGCCAGTGGTTAAGTACTTGGAGGACCGGAGCGGCAAAGTTGAACAAGGAAGTGGTAGGAGAATGGATGGATACCGGCTGGGCTGACTTCGGCTGCTCCTTCCCCGGCCGGCGGCGTCAACTCCGCGGCCGTCTCTGTCGCCCGCGGCGGTTGGGATTTACGGCGCAGGAAGTTTTTTTTTTCTTTTGAGGGAAGTACCTTTTCTCGAGTGAATTACACTTTTTTCTTTTTGGGGTTGAGTGAATCACACTTTGGAACACATAGACTGTCAATTTTCTTTGACAGTCAATTTCTATTTTTATTTTTATTTTTATTTTCGAATACTCAAGGATAGAAATTACATCTCGTCCCACAAGTGCCAAAACAGCTTCCGGACCAGAACCTAGCCAAACCATAGTTCGGCGTTGCAACCTACCAAATTTTGCAAGGCATGATTAACCTTATTACAGCTCAGGCGAGTATGAGCAAATGGGGGAGCGAGTCCCTTCCAGAGAGCCCCTTGAGAGTCGCATGTAGCTTCCCTGATCCTGCCCGATCCCCAATCTCCGACGACGGCAATGCCGGCCGGACGAGAGACGGGAGAGGTGTGTGGAGCTATGTAAATAGCAGGTCTAGGATTAGATCGAGTCTTGCCCAAGTGGCGTCTGGCGCTATGCCGTGGTGGAGCGCGCCGTCGGCGCACGCGAGCTGCGTCTGGTGGCTAGCGTCGGCGTTTCTGATGGTCGTGGTGGCGAGGTGCTGCGTGCAACCGGAGGAAATGACGGCGACGACCCCTTCAATAAGCTCGTTGTGTTTCCTGTTAAGGTGGAGGCCCGGCTGCTCTTCCCTTTCTTTTCAGGCCATCGTGGTGGTGGATGGAGGAAGAAGGAGAGGCGGCGAGCTGGACTTTGCAGTTTGGGAAGGAGCTCATCCTCAATGGTGTTTGAGACGAGGCAACGGCGCCCGCTTCGGCTGTCGGCAGCCGGTCCTCGCCGTCTCGCCATTGAATATGCTGGCTGAAGGGCGGCCCTTTCTCTTCCTCCCGGCCTGGTGCCTAGATGGGAGGCCGTTCATCTCCGAATCGGAGTCTAAGGCTTCTTCTTCTGCGGTGTTGTGCTATGGGAGAAGCAGCTGCGGAGGTCCCGGCGTACCAAGTGGTAACGTCCCCGGCGACGACGGGATTGGATCCGGTTGGGAGATGATTTGGACCCGATTGCATTTCTTGTTTCCTGTTCGGGGTCCTCCATGCAAAAAACAGGGACTGGTCTGTAATTTTTTTTCCTTTGTCTGTCCTGTTGTAAACTGCGGTGTGCTTTTTTATATAGTAAACTGCGGTGTGCTAGTGCTACCGATCTATGGTTAATGCCGTTTCTGGGTCGCGTGACCCATCTTTTGTTCAAAAAAAAAAGTATGAGCAATGCAAGAATTCCTCTCCCTCATACTACTAATGATCTCTCTAATAATAAAAACATATTTAGATTTGTTGCTGACACCTCCCTTAATCATATTGACCACCTCTAAACAATCAGACTCCACATCTGTTGGTAAATTACTCCATGGTAGTGCCAAAGAAATTCCTTCTCTTATTGCAAGTAGCCCCACCTCCAAAACATCATCACAAGCATATAGAAATCTGCAAGCACTGAAAACTATTCCTCCCTCTTGGTCCCTTAGGGTCATTCCGGCTCCTGCAATAGAACCCAGTACCGAAGCATCCGAGTTGAGTTTGACTCTGCCCTCAGCTGGAACAGATCCAAGAGCAGGCCTCTTCTTCAATTCTGCATGTGGCCTGAACCGGTCTCTGAAAACTTGCACCTGCTATTTTTCCTTTCACTATAACATCATTTGAGCATACGTGAATGGAGATTAAGGAGGACAAATAGCTGGCCAGGAAGCGCACAGAAGCATTTACGAACTGTGGCTGTTTTGCATGCACTATTTCGTTACGCTCATTTATACCAGATTCACCAGAAGAGCATCATGATCCTAACTCGCTCCTCTTCATGCATCTTTGACGGGAGATGAAGGAACCAATCTCGACCAACATGTGCAATGCTTGATCGGTTAGGCAATGCCCACTCCTTCGCCATAGCCTTCCATAAGATGACGACATGATTACATGTGCAAAAAACATGAAACGAGTCCTCCTCCTCCATCCCACACACAGGGCATGTTCCTAAAACTTTCAAGTTCCTTTTCACTTTGTTTGTCCAATTTGCTAGTGAATCAGTAGCTAATCTCCCACGCAAAAGACTGAACATTTTGTGGTGCTGCACTACACCATATGAAGTTCCATGCTTCTCTTGTTCCATCAGGTCGAGAACAAGTAGAAGCCTTTCTAAAATTAGAGCATTCATCACTAATCAATTTGTACGCACCACGGCTAGTAAAAACTCCACTTTTATCATGTGCCCAAGCAACGAAATCATCATCTAGACGAGTAGATGGTTTGATTTTCTGGATTTCAACGATATCATCCGGGAGAAAATACCGATTTATTTTGTCAAGGTCCCAATTAACATGGATATTCAATAGCTCCGAGACCCACTTCAGGTGGCACCTCCCATGGGGTGTAATTAGACCTCTAGTTGGCCCGCTCGTGTGTGATCCATCGGTCTCTCCATATACGTACATCCTGGCCATTTCCGACTCTCCAAACAATGCCTTTTTTTTTCAGAAGCTCGAGGCCATGGACAATGGCCTGCCATGCAGGCGACTGGTTGCTTGTGAAAATTGTATCAGTAAACGCCCATTTAGGAAATACTTAGCTTTAAACAGCCTTGCACATAAGCTATTAGGGAACTCAAGTACTCCCTTCGTCCAAAAAATCTTGTCCCAGACTTGTTTCTCAAATGGATATATCTAACGCTAACTTGATGGTAGATACATTTAATTG
Source organism: Aegilops umbellulata (assembly GCA_032464435.1). Classification (NCBI taxonomy): domain Eukaryota; kingdom Viridiplantae; phylum Streptophyta; class Magnoliopsida; order Poales; family Poaceae; genus Aegilops; species Aegilops umbellulata. The sequence goes on from CP136057.1 coordinate 10,551,725, forward strand.
AGGGACAAGTTTTTTCGGACAGAAGAAGTATTATACTTTTGACAGTCACTTATTACTTCCTCCGTTTCAAAATATAAAATGTCGTATTATACTTTTGATGAAAAAAGGCCAAACGTTTCTATGCTTGACCAAGTTTATAGCAGAATATATCAACATCTAGTATTGTAAAAACGATGCCGGCACCGGTACGGTATAAAAGGCAATAGAGGAAAGGCGATTGAGAAAAATATCGATCTGGATCCAATCTGGAAGATCTGATCGAAACGAAGGCAACGGTGAAAACACATTGGTTTGGATGCTCCATTTGAGCGTCGCGTGCCTTTCTGAAGTTTCATAATTTGGCTTTCTCAACTTTATCTCTCAAATGTACGTACTAATGTAGCACCAAGGACGAAATGGCACATATCTTCTTATCGTTGGTATCTGGATTATTTTATCATCGTTTGTGCCTTGGTCCCGCAGGTCAGGTTTTCCAGCACCATCTTGGGCTCTCCCGGTCGGTTTGCCTGGCTCGACCCGACCCGACCCGACCCGACCCACCCATCCACCCCCTTCTTCAAGCCTCCCCCGCCTCTCCCTCTGCTAGCTAGGTCTCGTCAGCACGCCCGCGCCGCCGCCCCCTCCCGTCGCCACCGCCGGAGAGCGACGGAACTCCTCCCTCGCCCTCTCCACAGCCCCCGGCGCGCGCGGAGGCCCGTCTCCCCCAGGTACGGCACCCCTGACCTAGCCCGCTCGGACCGGCAGAGCGGTCGAATCTGAGCCCCCGTCTCCTCTCGCCGAGGACGCCGCGGCCGAGGGCTCGATTCGGTTGCTCCAGCACCGGATTGTATGTAGCTCGCCCTCCCCGAGGTTTCGGGGGGCGCTTCGTCGGTGTCGTCTGACGCGCCGTATTGTGTCGTCTGAGTAGCGGGTACTGACAGTGCTGCTTGTGTTGCTAGGCAGGCTCGCCTCTCTCGCTCGCTCGCTGCTGCGCCGTCGGAGGATCCCGCGAGGATGTCGTGGTGCACCATCGAGTCCGACCCCGGTAAGCGAGCAATCTCTCACCGGTTACCCTGCTTTTCTTACCTAGATTGGCTGTTGTGCTTGGATTACATGCTTCACCCATCAGTGCTCTGTTTACTTGTTTGGGTTGGATGGCCTGCTTTTGGGATTTGATCGATTGAGCCGTGCAGGCAACACGCTTTTAGTGTCTGCTGCACTTGTGAGAATCAGAGTAGTGGACTAGCAAGTTTGTGTGTTGGACGGCTGATGCTATCTGTTGGATTGGCATTGATCCATAGAGTTTGTATTTTATTTTCATCATAAGTTCATAACTTCACCTGAACTTGATGCGGCTAGGGATCCTTGGTTCGATACCTCCCACTGTACATAACTACTCCCTCGGTCCCAAAATATAAGAACGTTTTTGACATTAGTGTAGTCTAAAAAAGTTCTTATATTTTGGGACAGAGGGAGTAGTTGTAAAGAAAGCCCCGAGTCAGTTGTGCTGCTCAGCAACAGCAAATTGTATGTATTTCTTGCGGGGAATAATCAAGTGCTGAAGTGTAAATAAAACATCCACCATGCTAGTTTGAGTGAACCACTGGTTATTCCAGTGCTTAAGTTGTCATCCTTTATGGATAAAAAATCATAGGGAGCTCTGTATCTTGTTAGTATGCTGTCTTTGTTCTTTGTTCAGACTAACAGTTGGATGCAATCTTCTTGTCACTGTTTTGAACATCGCATATGCATATCTTTGACCAGAGCCTATGCCTTGTAGGTGTTTTCACCGAGTTGATTCAGGAGATGCAAGTAAAAGGTGTACAGGTTAGCTTCCAGGGGTCATTGTTTTCCTTGTCTGAACATAGTTTACATATGAAACCTGTTATCAGTTAGTTTTCATATGTAGTCATGGAATGGTGTAAAATACTTGGTCGAAATTGCTTGTGGAGATTTGCAGTTTAAGAGTCTTCTGAGTGGGTTTTGTCTCTCTGTTTTAAAGAATTTTATGATAACCTTATTGAATCTGCAACGAGGAACTACCTCTACAGCTCTGTACCATGTCTCTATGATAAGCAGAGTATACATTAGTCAAGGCTTATAGTGAACTCATACTGCTATACTAGTTGTGATGACATGGATATGAATGTAAAGAACAAAACCCTTTATGAATAGATGCACTTGAGTTTAATAACAATAACTTTCTAGGATAAGAGAACCTTTTGAAGAAAATGTTGTGGGCCAGTCAAATGGCTTTGGATATAATGTGAAGACATAGTAATCCTGACAGTGGTTGGGTTGTTTATATGCCCGTATGCCAATGTTAAACCAATGCGAAATTAAGGCGTCTTCATTTAAGCTTTTTCTCTACACCTGCTAATCTATTTCCGTACATTCATGTTATGATATGGATGGAGATACCAGAATAATGTTCATATGAGGCTATGATTCTATTTTTTAGTTTGATTATGCAAGTTTTTATTACCATAATATATGTAGCATCGGGGGATTATATATTTTTTATGGATAGAATTGTATCTGAGGTTTCCAGTTATATTTGAAAAAGGCTCCTACAAGCTATGCCATTTTTGGGATGTACTGTAGCTGTTAGCCGTCTCTTACGTTCTGATGTTATTATTAAACAGGTGGAGGAGCTTTACTCTCTCGATGTGGACTCTCTTAGTCAACTACAGTGAGGATCTTTGTTGTTAGTGTCACTAATGTCTTCTCTCTGGATGTCCTTAACATATTTTTTACTTCTACTTCTCATAGGCCAGTATATGGGTTAATTTTTCTCTTCAAGTGGATGCCCGGTGGAAATGATGAACGGCCTGTTGTCAGCGACCCAAACCCAAACCTGTTCTTTGCTCGCCAGGTTAATTCTGTTTTGTCCATAAAGCTGCCTATGTTAATTACTTAGCATTCAGTACTTGGTCTAATTCATCAATGTTCAGGTGATCACGAATGCATGTGCCACTCAAGCTATCCTCTCAATCCTCATGAACCGCCCAGAAATCGACATAGGTCCAGAGCTATCAAACCTGAAGGAATTCACAGGAGCTTTTGCGCCTGACATGAAGGGCCTGGCCATCAACAACAGCGACTCCATCCGGGCTGCCCACAACAGCTTTGCAAGGCCAGAGCCATTCGTCTCCGATGAGCAGAAAGCCGCCACCAAGGACGACGAGGTCTACCACTTCATAAGCTACATACCATTCGAGGGCGTCCTGTACGAGCTGGACGGGCTAAAGGAAGGGCCGATCAGCCTGGGGCAGTACCCGGGCGGGCCAGAGGACCTCGGGTGGCTGCAGATGGTGCAGCCGGTGATCCAGGAGAGGATCGAGCGCTACTCGCAGAGCGAGATCAGGTTCAACCTCATGGCCATCATCAAGAACAGGAAGGACGTGTACACCGCCGAGCTGAAGGAGCTGGAGAAGAAGAGGGAGCAGATCCTGCAGGAGCTGAGCAGCGAGGCCACAGCCGCCGCAGAAAAGGAGCCCCTGAACGGGGCGCTGGCGGAGGTGGCGTTGGCGGTGGAGGCCGTGGGCGAGAAGATCGTGATGGAGGAGGAGAAGTTCAGGAAGTGGAAGACGGAGAACGTCCGGAGGAAGCACAACTACATCCCGTTCCTGTTCAACCTCCTCAAGGCGCTGGCGGAGAAGAAGCAGCTGACACCGCTCGTCGAGAAGGCCCGGCAGCAGAAGGCCCCCGCCGCCGCCGCCGGTGCCAGCGCCAGCACGAGCTGACCGTGGGTAGTTGTACCTCCTCGTCATCTTTTGAGAATGCATCATGTCATCAGACACTCCTACATACAGTACCTAGTTGGCGGCTTAGAGATGTTGCTGCTGCTGAGGCTATAAACCATTTTCTGCTGAATTCTTCGTTTGCGGTGTGCTGGGTTATTGTTTTTTAATGCTGGTTAGAGCTGTAGAAGCGGTTTATTTATTTTAATCTTATTAAGGGAGGGTGGTAGGTGCTTTGTCTGAAGAATAGAATGGTGTTGCCTGGTATGGATGCTATGGATGACAGAGTATGATATTCTCCAACTCTTGCATCTTTGCTGTAACAATGACATGTGGGACCACGTGCCATGGTGATGTTAGATATGTGCCGGGAAGCTCGTAGTGTTAGACCTTCCCCGTTCCTGGGGTTGCGACTTGTGGTGTTATCTAACGCGGCTTGCTGAGACCCGCTATCAATGGAAGCAGTGCAATGCTAGGGTGTTCCGTAATGCGGAGCGGCAACGTTCAGTTCTGTAAACCGTAATATAGCTTTGTGAGAGTAATCTGTTTTTGTATGGTGTGCTATTGACCTGTTGCATTGTTTTGTTTGCAATGCTGACAGGTTCTCTTGTAAATTTTCTGTTGCGTTTCATAAAATGTGTGCTGGTCTATTTTCTTGTGTAGTTACTTTGGTTCTTCAAGTATCGCGTGGCTATGAAAAACGCATAGATAAGCTTCCGCGGCGTATTCGGTGACCGCTACTCATACTTTGCCTGAATACAGGGAACAATGTGTGCGAGGTCGACGGAGGTAGCAGCATATTTTAACATGAATATTTAAATTAATAATACTTCATTCGTTCCTAAATACAAGTCTTTTTAGAGATTGCAATAAAGGACCACAATAGAATCTCTAAATATAGCAGTCCTTTATTGGAATTTCTAAAAGGACTTATAATTAGGAACGGAGGGAGTATGAGAATTAAAACTTAAAGTAATATCATTTATTGCACTTGATTATACATAGTTCTAAAATATACAACATAAGCAGTGTCAATTAAAAATGGTATCCAAGCAGTATAATAAATTCTAAAGAACAATAGCACAATAGAATGGAAGCAAATATGTCTGCATGTTGAGGTGACATGTTTGCATGTTGAAAAAATAGTTTTAGTGTGAATCATTTATTTAGATCTTTAGTTATATAGAATTAAACAGTCAAATGTCGGCACCAGATAAATATAAACTTTTGGCCCACCGGTATTTACATTTGTATACATGTAGGAAAAATAATACACTACAGGAATCCAGTATTTTGCCGTCTGCCACGGCGGACGGCAAAGGCACGGACGGCGGACGACAAAGAGCTTTGCCGTCAGCGGCGGACAGCAAACAGGGACGGCAAAGACAGGGTCGGCAAATAGGTCCTTTGTCGTCTGCTTTTTATGGCGGACGGCAAACAGGGACGGCAAAGACAGGATCGGCAAATAGGTCCTTTGTCGTCTGCTTTTTATGGCGGACGGCAAAGAGTCCTTTGCCTACAGCGGCGGACGGCAAAGAGGTGGGACGGCAAAATACTGGACGTCCGCCAGCGTTAGTCCGTTAGGCGGCTAACGGCGGCCTTTGCCGTCCGCCAGCGGACGGCAAATTTGAGCGCCTCTTTGCCGTCCGCCAGTTGACGTCAGCAATGCGTCAGCACCCGCTGTGTTTTGCCGTCTGCCACGGCGGACGGCAAAGGCAAAGTCTTTGCCATCAGCTTAGCTTTGCCGTCCGCCACGGTAGGCAAATTTGCCAAATGGCCCATCTCTCAGGAAGCACAGGTGGGCGCCATGTGCCCCCTTTGCCGTCTGCCACCGACGGCAAAGGGGTCTGCCGCGGACGGCAAAGAGCCTGCACTGCCTCTTTTTTATTCTGTTTTTCTTATATCCAACAATTATCACAGCAAATATATCACAGGACTCTTTCACAATAAATATCCAGCACATATATATCCAACATAATAAATATCCAGCACATATATATCCATCCATACATACATAGTAGGTTGCACATAGTTCCATCGATCCATACGTATTATAATATGCAAAGTTTCATCATAGCAATCTAGTTTCATCATAGCAAGTTAATTCCATCATAGCAAGCGAGCAGAATACAAGAAGTGCATCAAAGGAAAAAATAAGCAATCCATCATAGGCCCATCTAGCTTTCGTGAAGTGAATGAAACCTGCAAAATGACAAATAAGAAAGTTAGAAAAAGAAGACTAAAAGAAGAATTAGACTAGAAGAAAAAGAATAGAAGAAGAAGACTAGAAGAAGAAGTATATGCCATTTATTAGCTAACTTAGGTGAACTGGATCATTTATGAGCTAAATTAGTTGAAATTGATCGTTTATGAGCTAAATTAGTTGAAATTGATCGTTTATGAGCTAAATTAGTTGAAATTGATCGTTTATGAGCTAACTTAGGTGAAATGGATCGTTTATTAGCTAACCCAGGTGAAATGGATCGTTTATGAGCTATCTTAGGTGAAATGGATCGTTTATGAGCTAAGTTAGGTGAAATGGATCGTTTATGAGCTAACCTAGGTGAAATGGATCGTTTATAAGCTAACCTAGGTGAAATGGGTCGTTTATGAGCTAACCTAGGTGAAATAGGTCGTTTATGAGCTAACCTAGGTGAAATGGGTCGTTTATGAGCTAACCTAGGTGAAATGGATCATTTTGGAGCTAACTTAGTTGAAATGGGTCGTTTATGAGCTAACTAAGGTGAAATGCCACGTTTTTAGCTAACTAAGGTGAAATGGATTGTTTTTGAGCTAACTTAGGTGAAATGGGTCATTTTGGAGCTAACCTAGGTGAAATGGGTCATTTTGGAGCTAACCTAGATGAAATGGGTCATTTTAAAGCTAACGTAGGTAAAATGGATCATTTAGGAGCTAATCTACGTAAAATGGGTCATTTTAGAGCTAACTTGGATAAATTGGATCACTTGTAAGCTAACTAAGGTAAAATGAGTCATTTTAGAGCTAACTTAGGTAAAATGGATCGTTTATGAGCTAACTAAGCTAATTATGCAATTTTTGACATAAGTAAGCTAAGTACATATCGTTTTAGATCTAACTTAGGTAAAATGGATGGTTTATGAGGTCAGTAAGCTTATTAAGTCATTTTGGAGGAAAAGAAGCTAACGCTAGGTCATTATGGTAAGCATATTGGAGGAAATAAAGCTAAGTCTAGGTCTTTATGCATTTGTTAAGCAAAACACTAGAGAAACTTATCGTGATCAGGGAGGTGTAGGAGCGGGCTGGCTCGTGCCGGTAGCTGCAGAAGGATCGTGCGATGCGTTTCTGGAGTTAAGCTGCACCAAAGATCATTTCCAATGTCTCGTTAGCATTATGACACTCAAATGTTAAGACTGGCAAGTAATGTCAATTCAAATTAAACTCACCGTGCTCCCAGGAGCAATCACTGGCATCGGCGGAGCGGTCTGACCGGACTTCTCGCACACAGACTGCACATTTGGTTTTCACAACAGAGTCATACTAGTTAGTAATGAGACTCAAATGTCAAGAATAGCAAGTAATCTGCAGAAGAAACTTACCACAAGGAGCTCGTACATGGCCCTTGCCTGCATGTCATTCCGTGCCCTCTCCTTCTCCAACATCTTTGTCGTCCTCTCCTCCAACTCCCGCTGCCTCTCCGCCGCCTCCGCCAGAAGTTTCTCCGTTCTATCTCTCTCACTCTGTATAGCAGCCTGCAACACCACTCACATGACCATTTGTAATCATTGATGGAAGCGCACACAATGTAATGGAGAAAGATAGCTGAGTACGTATAACTAACCTTGAAGGCGAGTTGGACTGGCCGTTCACGAGGCCTTATCTCAGGAGCGGAGCTCGACTGGCGCGCCTTGATCTCCGGGAGAGTGCTAGGACAACGGATAAGTCCATCTCCCATGGCTATGGAGCCATGGGACCTTCCGCCACCAGATATCATCAGCAGCTCTGTATCAATGGGACCCTGGCTCGGGTTAAAGTCCTCCCCTTTCCTCGCCTTCCCCTGATCTCTATATTGCACGAGCTTGTCGTGGGCGGAGATGTTGGTGAAGTTCTTTGGATCATCGAGGTGAGACGCAGAGAATGCCTTGACTTTCTTGTAAGGGCCAGTGTGGGCCATGGTATACAGGTCGTACACCTCTGGCACCTTATCCGCCTTATTGTAGCGTGCCTGAAAGAGAGAAACAAAGTAAATTAGTAATTAAAGGGCTAAAGCTAGCATGATGAATGAATTGCATGAATCATGAAGCAAACCACATACCCAGTTCCGCCCGTACTGAAATAAGTTGGAGCTACCTTGGTGGTGTGGCACACCTTCCATTTGGGCACGTTTGTCCTTGGCCTCGTTGTGGGCGGCCCGACATTCTTTTGAGCACCACGCATTGACCAACACCTCCCAACAATCCATCCGATCCGCACACCATCTCGGAGGGGCCTAAGTTAGCAAATAGAAACTTGAGCGCTACGGCTATGAATTACTAAATGAAGGAAGTAAGTACAAGGCCTTAAGAATTACCTTCATGTACTGCTCCTTACTCAAGAACTTATCGCGGCACTCCTGCTTGGGCTTCTTGACACCACGCCCTACGTAGTAGTCTCGAACAGCCTGCACCCGAACCTCATGTCGTAAGTTCTGAAGTAGGCGCTTGCACTCGTTGTCGATAACATCTGCCGCCTCCTCCTCATATCCCTCCTCACACCTGTAGAATGTCTGCAACGAAATGAGACAATATTGATTAGTACAATTAATAACTAGCTAGTTGAAAATTTTTAATTGTGTAAAGGAAAAATTACCCAGAACTTTCTGATCACCACGTTTGCCCTCGCCTTGCACAAGACACCGTCGATAATCTCACCCGGCAGGGCCGGGGCAGCCGAGGCATGTATCTTCTCATAGGGCATCTTCAGTGCACGGAGGATTTTGTCCGACTGGTACAGGTTTGCAGGCATTACATGGCCTTTGGATAGAAAGCGTCCAAATACTGTCATAATTGTGTCATAGCATTCTCTGCCCAAGTTGAACTGAGCCTTCAGAGCCATTACTTGTGAGATGGAATCAAACTGACAAAGCTCAATGTGCTCGTGGATCGGGCGTTTTGAAGATTCCAACATTTCATTGAAGGCCTTTGCAGATTCCTCCATCTCCTCGTCCAAATCCCGAGCATCATCATAGTCTTGCACCATGTTTTCCATCCCGGTACCATGCTCGTGAAGGAAATATGCCCTAGAGGCAATAATAAAGTTATTATTTATTTCCTTATTTCATGATAAATGTTTATTATTCATGCTAGAATTGTATTAACCGGAAACATAATACATGTGTGAATACATAGACAAACAGAGTGTCACTAGTATGCCTCTAACTTGACTAGCTCGTTGATCAAAGATGGTTAAGTTTCCTAGCCATAGACATGAGTTGTCATTTGATTAACGGGATCACATCATTAGTTGAATGATCTGATTGACATGACCCATTCCATTAGCTTAGCACCCGATCATTTAGTATGTTGCTATTGCTTTCTTCATGACTTATACATGTTCCTATGACTATGAGATTATGCAACTCCCGTTTACCAGAGGAACACTTTGTGTGCTACCAAACGTCACAACGTAACTGGGTGATTATAAAGGTGCTCTACAGGTGTCTCCGAAGGTACTTGTTGGGTTGGCGTATTTCGAGATTAGGATTTGTCACTCCGAGTGTCGGAGAGGTATCTCTGGGCCCTCTCGGTAATGCACATCACTTAAGCCTTGCAAGCATTGCAACTAATGAGTTAGTTGCGGGATGATGTATTACGGAACGAGTAAAGAGACTTGCCGGTAACGAGATTGAACTAGGTATTGGATACCGACGATCGAATCTCGGGCAAGTAACATACCGATGACAAAGGGAACAACGTATGTTGTTATGCGGTCTGATCGATAAAGATCTTCATAGAATATGTAGGAGCCAATATGGGCATCCAGGTCCCGCTATTGGTTATTGACCGGAGACGTGTCTCGGTCATGTCTACATTGTTCTCGAACCGTAGGGTCCGCACGCTTAAGGTTTCGATGACAGTTATATTATGAGTTTATGAGTTTTGATGTACCGAAGGAGTTCGAGTCCCGGATGAGATCGGGGACATGACGAGGAGTCTCGAAATGGTCGAGACGTAAAGATCGATATATTGGACGACTATATTCGGACATCGGAAAGGTTCTGAGTGGTTCGGGTATTTTTCGGAGTACTGGAGAGTTACGGGAATACGAGGGAAAAGTATTGGGCCTTATTGGGCCATACGAGAAAGAGAGAGGGGCTGCCTAGGGCAGGCCGTGCGCCCCCCAAGGCCTAGTCCGAATTGGACTAGGGGGAGGGGCTGCGCCCCCTCCTTCCTTCCCTTCTCTTTTCCCCTTCCTTGTCTCCTACTCCTACTACATGGAAGGACTCCTAGTTGGACTAGGAAAGGGGAATCCTACCACTACAAGAAATATGTCAACTTGTGACCACCACTATTGGTCACTGAAAGGTCACAAATTTCCATTTACGACCTTTTTGTGACCAAAAACAGAAGGTCAAAAGCTGGCGGTCGTAAACTGACTATAGCGACCTTTCTTCTGGAATGGTCAAAGACGTTTACGACCAAAATATTCCTACTGTGGCGTTTTGGTCACTAGCAACCTACCCCAGGCCACGTAGGCATCCAGCGTGGCAAGCTGATGTGGCACAAGATTCAGCCCGGCCCGATTCGGCATTTTACATGGGCCGAGCCCATTAATTTAACCTATTTGTGTTTTTTTCCATCAAATTTTGATTGGGTTCATGGGCCAAGCCCATTATTGTAGCCTTTTTTATTGTTGGGCCGTGGCCTTCTTACCATCAATTGATTTTCTATGTTTCAATCATTTATTTTAGAGCTGGTCCCACTAGTCAGATGGTGGTCCCACATGTCAAAAATTTCAGAATTTCTCAGATTATATTCATCAATTGGCACAAAGAAAACACACGAAATACTTCAAATACTATCAAGCATCAAAGTGCTACATCATATAACACACATACAAATGTGATCAGCATCAAGTTTACAATCAGATAACAAGCTCCACAAGTGTACAATCACATGAGCCAGGTTCTGCTACATCATACACACATACAAATAGGAGCAGCATAAAGGGCTTCATTAATGCAAAACTTGACACTTGACAGCAATGTTAGAACTATGCTTCCTCCGACCTCTTTGTCCTGATGCTCACGAAGAAACATGAAAGCCCAGCATCTGCATGTTACAGAACAAAATGTTTAGGAACAAAATAGAAGTAAATCTAACAGCATATTTAACAATAAATAACAGAATAATGAAGTTAACGAGACATTTTAAAATCAACTTGACAGTTGACAGCAATGTTTGCATTGGACACATCCAAAACTAAAATTATACATAAATGCCTAAATTCCAATGCCCAATGCCTCAGTTTAGTAAACACTAAGCATGGTACATAGGAAAGATTGGACACAACCAAAACTGAAATCATTTACTCTATCAAGCAACAATGATGCAACACACAAGAAAAGAGAGATGCACAACGGAGCAGCATCATATATCACACAATATGGACACTGCCAGCTCACCGAAGAACTTGTGGTCGCCGCCGTACACAGCCACCATAACGCCGGTCACCTTGTTGATCTTGTCCTTGAAGTTCTCTAACTCCAGGTTGTTCCACTGCAGCTCGGTATTTTCTCAACCGTATGTGTACATGCATCATGTCATACATAAAATATTCTAGTCAATATTCTCAGCTAACTTTGATGTAATGAAAATAATTACTTAAGGACTTGGGGTAAAAATTGATATTAGACATCAAAATTAGCAGCGCTCATTTCAACCATGTTCAGATTAACTTGAGGTAAATTAGCAGTAATGATATTAGTTACAAGCTAGGTGCGTAACTGCTGTCAACACCACCACCACCAGAGACACGCAAGATAAGCATCAACACCACCATGATTTTGATATCAGCCACTCCATATCACCAGAGCATCACAGGGGCACATATGTAAAGCAAGTACACGTGGGCAGCTACTGACAGACCCTAGAACCACATGAATTTATCACCAGAGAGCTCCAGTAGGAGTTGATGCTTGGTTACAGCATCTAGCAGCAACTAGTACAGCCCCACGTCCAACCCAAATCATGGCCAAGGCCATGCAGGAGCTACATCAGATAAGAAGGAATGGGGAGGAGCTCACCAGAGGGACATTGTAGCCGTAGCAGAGGCTCAGCAACACCACGGCCGTGGTGTGACCATCACCACATCCAGGAGAGGGTCTGGAAGCCGCCGAAGCACCACCGCGGTGACCGGGGCAAGCGTCGGGCACAGTGGCGCCACCCCAGGGACATCACCGCATGGACATCACCGGCCTCGCCCTGTTTCAAGAAATGTTCAGAACAACTTTGTCAGACTCGATCAATTATGAAGAAACCAACTTCGTCGTCAGACACATACATACATACAGGAAGCAAAAGAAGAAGAAACAGAGCTCTACATAATGTTTATATCAAATGAGCAAGACACAGGAAGCAAGACACAGAAGAATTTTAGCTTTACATAATGTTTACAAGAACAGGACCCCAATACAGGATTTAACTTGTCCTCAACACTGTTAACAAGGTACTGAAAGTAGCTATGTGCATCAGCCTCACAAAGTCTTATCATGAATAGGTTGCTTTTACAAACTGTAATATATTTCTGGACAGCAAACTAAATACATGGCTGCTCTCAAACTGTACATCCAAACGAAGCAAACAAGTACTCTATGGAAACCTTAGAACATGCTTTACAACTCATATGTAGAGGCCAACTTGAAATTATGAGCATAACGAACTCATTTTTTAGTTAGAAGCTCGCTGCCCAAAACAGTCAGGTAGTGCAGTTTTTTAGCTGAACCAAAATCAGTTTACACAGAGGTAAGGAACAAATGGCAATAAACAAATGTTATATAGAGTGAAGATGTTGGTCCTGAGTACCCTGTATGTGGTTGGTTGAGTTAATTAGGTTTGTAGTTTAACTATCTTTATTCAAGACAACCGAATATTCAGTTAGAGTAAGGGAGATTAAAAGCAGAGGCAGCATGAGTACAATATCCATGAATCAGGCAACTAAAGGAAACTGTTTGCGGTGGCAGTCAAATATGTAGTGATGCTATGGACAAATTCAACCAGAGGATTGGCTCCCTGCTTCTAGAGTGCATCCATTTCAAATCCTATCAGGAGCATTTTTATGCGTGGCATGCCTTAGCAATAACTAGTCTGTGCGAGTGGAGCAATTACTAAATTATGTTAGAAAAAATAGGGTGGACGCGGTAGGAAGGGGCGGAGTCGATCTTTTACCATGACGTAGACGTCGTCGCCCAGCGCGTAGACCACGCCGTTGACCATGGCGGAGCGGTAGTGGACGCGCGCCTTCATGTCCTCCTCATCCTCGGGCCTGCACGAGAAACACACAAGGCTCAACAACCAACCAAAATGCAAAGCCAGGGACCCAACAGCCGGGCCTAACCCTAGATCGAGGTCCCTCCCGATTGCCGCAATCCGCATATGGAATAAAAAAAGGACGCGAATCAAGACGGGGAGCGACTAACCAGTGGGCGAAGAACTCGACGACGGCGAACTGCTCCCGCGAGGCCGTGAGGAAGGCGCCCAAGCTGGTGGGGTTGAGGTCCACGGCGTCCTCCCCCTGCGCGGCGGCCCCGGCCCCCGCCTCGTCGCCGACGCCCAGTGACCGAAGGGCATCCGTGCGCCCCGCGAGGGAGGAGGCGACAGCACGAACAGGGAGGAGGCGACAGCACGAACGAGGAGGAGGACTCGCGCCACCGCGGAGGCCATGGGATCGACGAGGAGCTGGATCTCACCGGTCCGGCGCGGCGGGGATCCGACGATCCGTCTCGCCACATCCGTACATCTCGGGAGGAAGGGAGGTCGCCGGTGGGGGTGGTAGTCACCGGTGGAGGCCAGGGCAGTCGAGGAGTGGGGGAGGAGGTCGCCGGCGGGGATGGGGATGGGTTTGCGGGAGTGGAGATCGGCGGCGGGGTTGCGGGAGAGGAGAGGATGGATCTGGGGGACCGAGGGGGGGAGGAGTGGGTGAGTGGGGGTGGCGGCGGGTGGGGATCTGGGGGATCGAGGGGAGGGTGGGTGGTGGGTTAGGGTTTTTGACTTTCGGGAGAAGCTCCACCGTTGGATAGATGCGTGATGGATGGCTCAGATTGCGTCCAATTTGGTGATCCGCGTGAAAGCTGTTCCTCGCGTCTCATTGGCCGGCTATCTCGCACTTGAATCTTAAAATTTTGGACCCAAAACTTTTTAAAAAAATTAAACATAACAACGTCATAGTTTGTCAAAATGATCTCGTTTTTTTCATAAGCGTGCATCTTAGAATGGCAAACGATGCCATAGTTCGACGGCTTTTATTTTCTTTGCACAAAAAGATGATTTTACATTTTTCGAGTGCATAAAAAGATTTTTTTTTGTGAAGAAGCTACCAAATATTTGTTCCAAAATAGCACAACTCCATTTTTCAAAAATATTAGACCACATTTTATGTAAAATTGACCAAATAGTTACATGTCAAAGGCTTTTGATCCAACTCTTATAAAAAAACAAATTCCGTCCATTCAGTAGGAAGTGGGGGAAATTTGAACGAAAATTTATTCAAATGATTTTATATTGTGCACAAGGGTGCATATTGGAATGGCAGACAATGTTGCCTAAGGAAGTTTTCATTTTCTTTGCATGGAAAATTCATTTTCCATTTTTCGAGTGCCCCAAATGAGGTTTTTTTGTGAAGGACCTACCATATAATTGTCAAAAAATTGGACAAAATAATTTTTCTAAAATACTAGGCCATATTTAATGCACAATTGTCCAAATGGTTGGGTGTAAAAAGTTTTGATCCACCTCTGGTGAAAAAGACAAATTCCCGTCGATTCAGTTGGAAGCGGGTCAAATTTGAACTGCAGCTGCCTCATAGTTTGCTATTTATTTTTTCCAAAAATCATTTCTAGGTACATAAGTATCTGTTTAATCAGAGAAACACCAAAAAAATTCCAAGATTCAACCACTAGCTAGGAACGGTCAAGCCCGCCGTTTTGACCGCATTTTGAAACGGGCATAAAAAATTCAAAAAAAATCAGAAAATTGGAAAACCTTCGCATTGTGTCATTATATGTGACCAAGTTTCCAGAAAAAATAATAAACTTGTAATACGGTAATTATTTTAAAAAAGTGTTCTCAGAAATGAGCTATCATGTGTGAAGATTCATGTATTTCAACCCAAACGATCAATCTTATGCCACATTCATGGCATAGTTTGTTCAAATGATCTCATATTGTGCACAAGGGTGCATATTGGAATGGCAAACAATGTTGCCTAAGGAAGTTTTCATTTTCGTTGGACGAAAAAACCATTTTTCCATTTTTCGAGTGCCCGAAATGAGGTTTTTTTGTGAAGGACCTACCATATATTTGTTGCAAAATTGTACCAAATCGATTTTCTAAAATACTATACCATATTTAACGCACAATTGACCAAATGGTTGGGTGTCAAAAGTTTTGATCCACCTCTGGTGAAAAAGACAAATTCCCGCCGATTCACCTGGAAGCGGGTCAAATTTGAACTGCAGCTGCCTCATAGTTTGCTATTTATTTTTTCCAAAAATCATTTATAGGTACATAAGTATCTATTTAATCAGAAAAACACCAAAAAAATTCCAAGATTCAACCACTAGCTAGGAATGGTCAAGCCCGCCGTTTTGACCGCATTTTGAAACGGGCATAAAAAATTCAAAAAAAATCAAAAAATTGGAAAACCTTCGCATTGTGTCATTATATGTGACCAAGTTTCCAGGAAAAATAATAAACTTGTAATACGGTAATTATTTTAAAAAAGTGTTCTCAGAAATGAGCTATCAAGTGTGAAGATTCATGGCTTTCAAGCCAAATGATCAATCTTATGGCCACATTCATGGCATAGTTTGTTCAAATGATCTCATATTGTGCACAAGGGTGCATATTGGAATGGCAAACAATGTTGCCTAAGGAAGTTTTCAAATTTGTTGGACGAAAAAACCATTTTCCATTTTTTGAGTGCCCGAAAGGAGGTTTTTTTGTGAAGGAACTACCAAATAATTGTTGCAAAATTGGACCTAATAAATTTTATAAAATACTAGGACATATTTAATGCACAATTTACAAAATGGTTGGGTGCAAAAAGTTTTGATCCACCTCTCGTGAAAAAGACAAATTCCCGTCGATTCAGTTGGAAGCGGGTCAAATTTGAACTGCAGCTGCCTCATAGTTTGCTCTTTATTTTTTCCAAAAATCATTTATAGTTACATAAGGACCTATTTAATCAGAAATACATGGTTTGATGGCGAGACATCGAGGTTTGGACGGTGGCCGAGGGCCCCAACTCTAGAGCGCGTAAGCTCGCATGCCCGCCGCGTGGTCACCGCGTGACCGTGGTGTTGCCATGTGTTCTGGGCCGCCTAGGCATGTCTAGTGGGTTGGGCACTCCCCAGGTAGGTGCTACGAACAAAATTACAACATAAGATTCTCACGAGGAGACCGATCGATGCTCAAACATGAATTAGCAGCCAAGTGTTTGATTAGCGGTACGGGAAATGTGCTAGGCTAATGGGCGTGAGTTTTGGTTGAGGATGATCAGTTACTAAGAAGATCGTCTTCAAAAAATTTCAGCTCAAAAGGAGGAGCATAGGTGGTACTTGCCTTGCAAACCACCACACTGGGCATAAATACGAATGTTGAAGCTCGGCTCAAAATAATGAATGGATTGAGCTGGCATTTGGTGGAGGATGGTTATTTGGGCATAGGAAAGCACTGTAGAAAATGGATGCTATTTGGACATGCCAAAGTGGTACTTCCTTCACAAACTTTTACTCTGAACAGAATAGGAAAATGAATATTTTTGAATTATTTTTGAACTAGGAAAAGAAGGTTTTTACATATTTGAGGAAGATATGACCCAAAGAATTTATGAGATTTGTTTGGGAATTTTGGCCATGACAGAAATATAGGTTGCTTCACAACCTAGGGCAAAAACCGCCACATGGACATGACACATAGGCAAAACTGATGAGATGGCGCCTAGTCATCGCAACCCACCACAATTTACAAGGCTATGACCATCTATATTGGTCGTTAACAACTAGAAATAAGGCAGCGGACTAGCGCTGTTTGCTTTATGACCATTTCATGTAAGAAAATTACGACCTTTCTGACCAAAATGGTCGCAATGGTTTAGGGTTTGGAGCCCCTCGAACAGCTTTTGACCAATTGGTCTCAAATGGTCATAAATCTATGACCAATTCTTCCAGGATCACTGACATAAGGTCATAAGTTGACATATTTCTTGTAGTGTACTCCCGGTGGGAGTAGGACTCCCTAGGGCGCGCCATAGAGAGGGTCGGCCCTCCCCTCCTCCACTCCTTTATATACGGGGGCAGGGGGCACCCCTAGAACACACAAGTTGATCTTCGTGATCGTTCCTTAGCCGTGTGCGGTGCCCTCCTCCACCATATTCCACCTCGATCATATCGTTGCAGTGTTTAGGCGAAGGCCTACGTCGGTAGAACATCATCATCGTCACCACGCCGTCGTGCTGACGGAACTCCTCCCCGAAGCTTTGCTGGATCGGAGCCCGGGGAGCGTCATCGAGCTGAACGTGTGCTAAGAACTCGGAGGTGCCGGAGTAACGGTGCTTGGATCGGTTGGACCGGGAAGACGTACGACTACTTCCTCTACGTTGCTTCAACGCTTCTGCTTCGGTCTACGAGGGTACGTAGACAACACTCTCCCCTCTCGTTGCTATGCATCACCATGATCTTGCGTGTGCGTAGGAATTTGTTTTGAAATTACTACGTTCCCCAACAGTGGCATCCGAGCCTAGGTTTTTATGGTTTGATGTTTTGCACGAGTAGAACACAAGTGAGTTGTGGGCGATATAAGTCATACTGCCTACCAGCATGTCATACTTTGGTTCGGCGGTATTGTTGGATGAAGCGGCCCGGACCGACATTACGCATACGCTTACGCGAGACTGGTTCTACCGCCGTGCTTTGCACACAGGTGGCTGGCGGGTGTCAGTTTCTCCAACTTTAGTTGAACCGAGTGTGGCTACGCCCGGTCCCTGCGAAGGTTAAAACGGCATCAACTTGACAAACTATCGTTGTGGTTTTGATGCGTAGGTGAGATTGGTTCTTGCTTAAGCCCGTAGCAGCCACGTAAAACTTGCAACAAACAAAGTAGAGGACGTCTAACTTGTTTTTGCAGGGCATGTTGTGATGTGATATGGTCAAGACATGATGCTCAATTTTATTGTATGAGATGATCATGTTTTGTAACTGAGTTATCGGCAACTGGCAGGAGCCATATGGTTGTCGCTTTATTGTATGCAATGCAATCGCCCTGTAATGCTTTACTTTATCACTAAGCGGTAGCGATAGTCGTAGAAGCATAAGATTGGCGAGACGACAACGATGCTACGATGGAGATCAAGGTGTCACGCCGGTGACGATGGTGATCATGACGGTGCTTCGGAGATGGAGATCACAAGCACAAGATGATGATGGCCATATCATATCACTTATATTGATTGCATGTGATGTTTATCTTTTTATGCATCTTATCTTGCTTTGAATGACGGTAGCATTATAAGATGATCTCTCACTAATTATCAAGAAGTGTTCTCCCTGAGTATGCACCGTTGCCAAAGTTCGTCGTGCCCAGACACCACGTGATGATCGGGTGTGATAAGCTCTACGTCCATCTACAACGGGTGCAAGGCAGTTTTGCACACGCAGAATACTCGGGTTAAACTTGACGAGCCTAGCATATGCAGATATGGCCTCGGAATACGGAGACCGAAAGGTCGAGCGTGAATCATATAGTAGATATGATCAACATAATGATGTTCACCATTGAAAGCTACTCCATTTCACGTGATGATCGGTTATGGTTTAGTTGATTTGGATCACGTGATCACTTAGAGGATTAGAGGGATGTCTATCTAAGTGGGAGTTCTTAAGTAATATGATTAATTGAACTTTAATTTATCATGGACTTAGTCCTGGTAGTATTAGCATGTCTATGTTGTAGATCAATAGCTCGCGTTGTTGCTTCCCTGTGTTTATTTTGATATGTTTCTAGAGAAAATTATGTTGAAAGATGTTAGTAGCAATGATACGGATTGGATCCGTGATCTGAGGTTTATCCTCATTGCTGCACAGAAGAATTATGTCCTTGATGCACCGCTAGGTGACAGACCTATTGCAGGAGCAGATGCAGACGTTATGAACGTTTGGCTAGCTCAATATGATGACTACTTGATAGTTTAGTGCACCATGCTTAACGTCTTAGAATCGGGACTTCAAAGACGTTTTGAACGTCATGGACCATAAGAGATGTTCCAGGAGTTGAAGTTAATATTTCAAGCAAATACCCGAGTTGAGAGATATGAAGTCTCCAACAAGTTCTATAGCTATAAGATGGAGGAGAATCGCTCAACTAGTGAGCATGTGCTCAGATTGTCTGGGTACTACAATCGCTTGAATCAAGTGGGAGTTAATCTTCCAGATAAGATAGTGATTGACAGAATTCTCTAGTCACCATCACCAAGTTAGTAGAACTTCGTGATGAACTATAGAATGCAAGGGATGACGAAAACGACTCCCGAGCTTTTCATGATGATGAAATCAATGAAGGTAGAAATCAAGAAAGAGCATCAAAGGTTGATGGTTGACAAGATCACTAGTTTCAAGAAAAGGGCAAAGGGAAAAAAGGGGAACTTCAAGAAAAACAGCAAGCAAGTTGCTGCTCAAGTGAAGAAGGCCAAGTCTGGTCATAAGTCTGAGACTAAGTGCTTCTACTGCAAAGGGACTGGTCACTGGAAGCGGAATTAACCCAAGTGATTGGCGGATAAGAAGGATGGCAAAGTGAACATAAGTATATTTGATATACATGTTATTGATGTGTACTTTACTAGTGTTTATAGCAACCCCTCAGTATTGTTAGGGAACGTAGTAATTTCAAAATATTTTCCTACGCACACACAAGATCATGGTGATGCATAGCAACGAGAGGGGAGAGTGTTGTCTACGTACCCTCGTAGACCGAAGCGGAAGCGTTGACGCAACGTAGAGGAAGTAGTCGTACGTCTTCCCGATCCGACCGATCCAAGCACCGTTACTCCGGCACCTCCGAGTTCTTAGCACACGTCCAGCTCGATGACGATCCCCGGGCTCCGATCCAGCAAAGCTTCGGGGAGGAGTTCCGTCAGCACGACGGCGTGGTGACGATGATGATGTTCTACCGACGCAGGGCTTCGCCTAAACACTGCAACGATATGACCGAGGTGGAATATGGTGGAGGGGGCCACCGCACACGGTTAAGGAACGCTCACGAAGATCAACTTGTGTGTCCTAGGGTGCCCCCCTGCCCCCGTATATAAAGGAGGGGAGGGGGAGGCGCGGCCGGCCCCCAAGGGGTGCGCCAGGAGGAGTCCTACTCCCCCCGGGAGTAGGACTCCTCTCCCTTGCCTTGTAGGAGAAGGAAGGAGGAAGGGGGAAAGGAAAAAGGGGGGCGCCGCCCCCCCTTCCTTGTCCTATTCGGACTAGGGGGGAGGGGGCGCGCGGCCTGCCCTGGCCGCCCCTCCTCTTTTACCTTAAGGCCCATATGGGCCCATTAACCCCCGGGGGGGTTCTGGTAACCCCCCGGTACTCAGGTAAAATGCCGATTTCACCCGGAACAATTCCGATGTCCAAATATAGGCTTCCAATATATCGATCTTTATGTCTCGACCATTTCGAGACTCCTCGTCATGTCCGTGATCACATCCGGGACTCCGAACAACCTTCGGTACATCAAAATGAACAAACTCATAATAACTGTCATAGTAACGTTAAGCGTGCGGACCCTACGGTTCGAGAACAATGTAGACATGACCGAGACACATCTCCGGTCAATAACCAATAGCGGGACCTGGATGCCCATATTGGCTCCTACATATTCTACGAAGATCTTTATCGGTCAGACCGCATAACAACATACGTTGTTCCCTTTGTCATCGGTATGTTACTTGCCCGAGATTCGATCGTCGGTATCCAATACCTAGTTCAATCTCGTTACCGGCAAGTCTCTTTACTCGTTCCGTAATACATCATCTCGTAACTAACTCATTAGTTACAATGCTTGCAAGGCTTATGTGATGTGCATTACCGAGAGGGCCCAGAGATACCTCTCCGACATTCGGAGTGACAAATCCTAATCTCGAAATACGCCAACCCAACAAGTACCTTTGGAGACACCTGTAGAGCACCTTTATAATCACCCAGTTACGTTGTGACGTTTGGTGGCACACAAAGTGTTCCTCCGGTAAACGGGAGTTGCATAATCTCATAGTCATAGGAACATGTATAAGTCATGAAGAAAGCAATAGCAACATACTAAACGATCGGGTGCTAAGCTAATGGAATGGGTCATGTCAATCAGATCATTCAACTAATGATGTGACCTCATTAATCAAATAACAACTCCTTGTTCATGGTTAGGAAACATAACCATCTTTGATTAATGAGCTAGTCAAGTAGAGGCATACTAGGGACACTTCTTGTTTGTCTATGTATTCACACATGTATTATGTTTCCGGTTAATACAATTCTAGCATGAATAATAAACATTTATCATGAAATAAGGAAATAAATAATAACTTTATTATTGCCTCTAGGGCATATTTCCTTCAGTCTCCCACTTGCACTAGAGTCAATAATCTAGATTACACAGTAATGATTCTAACACCCATGGAGCTTTGGTGCTGATCATGTTTTGCTCGTGGAAGAGGCTTAGTCAACGGATCTGCTACATTCAGATCCGTATGTATCTTGCAAATCTCTATGTCTCCCACCTGGACCAGATCCCGGATGGAATTGAAGCGTCTTTTGATGTGCTTGGTCCTCTTGTGAAATCTGAATTCCTTTGCCAAGGCAATTGCACCAGTATTGTCACAAAAGATTTTCATTGGACCCGATGCACTAGGTATGACACCTAGATCGGATATGAACTCCTTCATCCAGACTCCTACACTTGCTGCTTCCGAAGCAGCTATGTACTCCGCTTCACATGTAGATCCCGCCACGACGCTTTGTTTTGAACTGCACCAACTGACAGCTCCACCGTTTAATGTAAACACGTATCCGGTTTGCGATTTAGAATCATCCGGATCAGTGTCAAAGCTTGCATCAATGTAACCGTTTACGATGAGCTCTTTGTCACCTCCATATACGAGAAACATATCCTTGGTCCTTTTCAGGTACTTCAGGATGTTCTTGACCGCTGTCCAGTGATCCACTCCTGGATTACTTTGGTACCTCCCTGCTAAACTTATAGCAAGGCACACATCAGGTCTGGTACACAGCATTGCATACATGATAGAGCCTATGGCCGAAGCATAGGGAACATCTTTCATTTTCTCTCTATCTTCTGCAGTGGTCGGGCTTTGAGTCTTACTCAACTTCACACCTTGCAATACAGGCAAGAACCCTTTCTTTGCTTGATCCATTTTGAACTGCTTCAAAACTTTATCAAGGTATGTGCTTTGTGAAAGTCCAATTAAGCGTCTCGATCTATCTCTATAGATCTTGATGCCCAATATGTAAGCAGCTTCACCGAGGTCTTTCATTGAAAAACTCTTATTCAAGTATCCCTTTATGCTATCCAGAAATTATATATCATTTCCGATTAGCAATATGTCATCTACATATAATATCAGAAATGCTACAGAGCTCCCACTCACTTTCTTGTAAATACAGGCTTCTCCCAAAGTCTGTACAAACCCAAATGCTTTGATCACACTATCAAAGCGTTTATTCCAACTCCGAGAGGCTTGCACCAGTCCATAAATGGATCGCTGGAGCTTGCACACTTTGTTAGCTCCCTTTGGATCAACAAAACCTTCCGGTTGCATCATATACAACTCTTCTTCCAGAAATCCATTCAGGAATGCAGTTTTTACATCCATCTGCCAAATTTCATAATCATAAAATGCGGCAATTGCTAACATGATTCGGACAAACTTAAGCATCGCTACGGGTGAGAAGGTCTCATCGTAGTCAACCCCTTGAACTTTTCGAAAACCTTTTGCGACAAGTCGAGCTTTGTAGACAGTAACATTACTGTCAGCGTCAGTCTTCTTCTTGAAGATCCATTTATTCTCAATTGCTTGCCGACCATCGGGCAAGTCAACCAAAGTCCATACTTTGTTCTCATACATGGATCCCATCTCGGATTTCATGGCTTCAAGCCATTTTGCGGAATCTGGGCTCACCATCGCTTATTCATAGTTTGTAGGTTCATCATGATCTAGTAGCATGACTTCCAGAACAGGATTGCCGTACCACTCTGGTGCGGATCTTACTCTGGTTGATCTAGGAGGTTCTGTAGTAACTTGTTCTGAAGTTCTATGATCTTCATCATCAACTTCCTCACTAGTTGGTTTTCACGTCACAGAAACTGGTTCCTGTGATGTACTGGTTTCCAACAAGGGAATAGGTACAGTTACCTCATCAAGTTCTACTTTCCTCCCACTCACTTCTTTCGAGAGAAACTCCTTCTCTAGAAAGGATCCATTTTTAGCGACGAGTGTCTTGCCTTCGGATCTGTGATAGAAGGTGTACCCAACTGTCTCCTTTGGGTATCCTATGAAGACACATTTCTCTGATTTGGGTTCGAGCTTATCAGGTTGAAGCTTTTTCACATAAGCATCGCAGCCCCAAACTTTAAGAAACGAAAACTTTGGTTTCTTGCCAAACCACGGTTCATAAGGTGTCGTCTCAACGGATTTTGATGGTGTCCTATTTAACGTGAATGCGGCCGTCTCTAAAGCATGACCCCAAAACGATAGCGGTAAATCTGTAAGAGACATCATAGATCGCACCATATCAAGTAAAGTACGATTACGACGTTCGGACACACCATTGCGTTGTGGTGTTCCGGGTGGCGTAAGTTGTGAAACTATTCCGCATTGTTTCAAATGTAGACCAAACTCGTAACTCAAATATTCTCCTCCACGATCAGATCGTAGAAACTTTATTTTCTTGTTACGATGATTTTCAACTTCACTCTGAAATTCTTTGAACTTTTCAAATGTTTCAGACTTATGCTTCATTAAGTAGATATACCCATATCTGCTCAAATCATCTGTGAAGGTGAGAAAATAACGATATCCGCCACGAGCTTCAACATTCATCGGACCACATACATCTGTATGTATGATTTCTAACAAATCTGTTACTCTCTCCATAGTATCGGAGAACGGTGTTTTAGTCATCTTGCCTAAGAGGCACGGTTCGCAAGTACCAAGTGATTCATAATCAAGTGGTTCCAAAAGTCCATCAGTATGGAGTTTCTTCATGCGCTTTACACCGATATGACCTAAACGGCAGTGCCACAAATAAGTGCAATTGCACTATCATTATCAACTCTGCATCTTTTGGCTTCAACATTATGAATATGTGTATCACTACTATCGAGATTCATCAAAAATAGACCACTCCTCAAGGGTGCATGACCATAAAAGATATTACTCATATAAATAGAACAACCATTATTCTCTGATTTAAATGAATAACCGTCACGCATCAAACAAGATCCAGATATAATGTTCATGCTTAACGCTGGCACCAAATAACAATTATTTAGGTCTAATACTAATCCCGAAGGTAGATGTAGAGGTAGCGTGCCGACCGCGATCACATCGACTTTGGAACCATTTCCCACGCGCATCGTCACCTCGTCCTTTACCAGTGTTCGCTTAATCTGTAGTCCCTGTTTCGAGTTGCAAATATTAGCAACAGAACTAGTATCAAATACCCAGGTGCTACTGCGAGCTCTAGTAAGGTACACATCAATAACATGTATATCACATATACCTTTGTTCACCTTGCCATCCTTCTTATCCGCCAAATACTTGGGGCAGTTCCGCTTCCAGTGACCAGTCTTCTTGCAGTAGAAGCACTCAGTTTCAGGCTTAGGTCCAGACTTGGGTTTCTTCTCTTGAGAAGAACTTGCTTGCTGTTCTTCTTGAAGTTCCCCTTCTTCTTCCCTTTGCCCTTTTTCTTGAAACTAGTGGTCTTGTTGACCATCAACACTTGATGCTCCTTCTTGATTTCTACCTCCGCAGCTTTTAGCATTGCGAAGAGCTCGGGAATTGTCTTATCCATCCCTTGCATATTATAGTTCATCACGAAGCCTTTGTAGCTTGGTGGAAGTGATTGGAGAATTCTGTCAATGACGCAATCATCCGGAAGATTAACTCCCAGTTGAATCAAGTGATTATAATACCCAGACATTTTGAGTATATGCTCACTGACAGAACCATTCTCCTCCATCTTGCAGCTATAGAACTTATTGGAGACTTCATATCTCTCAATCCGGGCATTCTGTTGGAATATTAACTTCAACTCCTGGAACATCTCATATGCTCCATGACTTTCAAAACGTCGTTGAAGTCCCGGTTCTAAGCCATAAAGCATGGCACATTGAACTATTGAGTAGTCATCAGCTTTGCTCTGCCAAACGTTCTTAACGTCGTCAGTTGCATCAGCAGCAGGCCTGGCACCCCGCGGTGCTTCCAGGACGTAACTCTTCTGTGCAGCAATGAGGATAATCCTCAAGTTACGGACCCAGTCCGTGTAATTGCTACCATCATCTTTCAACTTTGTTTTCTCAAGGAACGCATTAAAATTCAACGGAACAACAACACGGGCCATCTATCTACAATCAACATAAACAAGCAAGATACTATCACGGACTAAGTTCATGATAAATTTAAGTTCAATTAATCATATTACTTAAGAACTCCCACTTAGATAGACATCCCTCTAATCTTTTAAGTGATCACGTGATCCAAATCAAACTAAACCATAACCGATCATCACGTGAAATGGATTAGTTCTCAATGGTGAACATCATTATGTTGATCATATCTACTATATGATTCACGCTCGACCTTTCGGTCTCCGTGTTCCGAGGCCATATCTGCATATGCTAGGCTCGTCAAGTATAACCCGAGTATTCTGCGTGTGCAAAAACTGGCTTGCACCCGTTGTAGATGGACGTAGAGCTTATCACACCTGATCATCACGTGGTGTCTGGGCACGACGAACTTTGGCAACGGTGCATACTCGGGGAGAACACTTCTTGATAATTTAGTGAGAGGTCATCTTATAATGCTACCGTCAATCAAAGCAAGATAAGATGCATAAAAAGATAAACATCACATGCAATCAATATAAGTGATATGATATGGCCATCATCTTCTTGTGCTTGTGATCTCCATCTCCGAAGCACCGTCATGATCACCATCGTCACCGGCGCGACACCTTGATCTCCATCGTAGCATCGTTGTCGTCTCGCCAATCTTATGCTACTACGACTATCGCTACCGCTTAGTGATAAAGTAAAGCATTACAGGGTGATTGCATTGCATACAATAAAGCGACAACCATATGGCTCCAGCCAGTTGCCGATAACTCGGTTACAAAACATGATCATCTCATACAATAAAATTTAGCATCATGTCTTGACCATATCACATCACAACATGCCCTGCAAAAACAAGTTAGAAGTCCTCTACTTTGTTGTTGCAAGTTTTACGTGGCTGCTACGGGCTTAGCAAGAATCAATCTCACCTACGCATCAAAACCACAACGATAGTTTGTCAAGTTGATGCCGTTTTAACCTTCGCAAGGACCGGGCGTAGCCACACTCGGTTCAACTAAAGTTGGAGAAACTAACACCCGTCAGCCACCTGTGTGCAAAGCACAGCGGTAGAACCAGTCTCGCGTAAGCGTACGCGTAATGTCGGTCCGGGCCGCTTCATCCAACAATACCGCTGAACCAAAGTATGACATGCTGGTAGGCAGTATGACTTATATCGCCCACAACTCACTTGTGTTCTACTCGTGCATAACATCAAACCATAAAAACCTAGGCTCGGATGCCACTGTTATGGAACGTAGTAATTTCAAAATATTTTCCTACGCACACACAAGATCATGGTGATGCATAGCAACGAGAGGGGAGAGTGTTGTCTATGTACCCTCGTAGACCGAAGCGGAAGCGTTGACGCAACGTAGAGGAAGTAGTCGTACGTCTTCCCGATCCGACCGATCCAAGCACCGTTACTCCGGCACCTCCGAGTTCTTAGCACACGTCCAGCTCGATGACGATCCCCGGGCTCCGATCTAGCAAAGCTTCGGGGAGGAGTTCTGTCAGCACGACGACGTGGTGACGATGATGATGTTCTACCGACGTAGGGGTTCGCCTAAACACTGCAACGATATGAACGAGGTGGAATATGGTGGAGGGGGGCACCGCACACGGTTAAGGAACGATCACGAAGATCAACTTGTGTGTCCTAGGGTGCCCCCTGCCCCCGTATATAAAGGAGGGGAGGGGGAGGCGCGGCCGACCCCCAAGGGGTGCGCCAGGAGGAGTCCTACTCCCCCCGGGAGTAGGACTCCTCTCCCTTGCCTTGTAGGAGAAGGAAGGAGGAAGGGGGAAAGGAAAAAGGGGGGCGCCGCCCCCCCCCTTCCTTGTCCTATTCGGACTAGGGGGGAGGGGGCGCGCGGCCTGCCCTGGCCGCCCCTCCTCTTTTACCTTAAGGCCCATATGGGCCCATTAACCCCCGGGGGGGTTCTGGTAACCCCCCGGTACTCAGGTAAAATGCCGATTTCACCCGGAACAATTCCGATGTCCAAATATAGGCTTCCAATATATCGATCTTTATGTCTCGACCATTTCGAGACTCCTCGTCATGTCCGTGATCACATCCGGGACTCCGAACAACCTTCGGTACATCAAAATGAACAAACTCATAATAACTGTCATAGTAACGTTAAGCGTGCGGACCCTACGGTTCGAGAACAATGTAGACATGACCGAGACACATCTCCGGTCAATAACCAATAGCGGGACCTGGATGCCCATATTGGCTCCTACATATTCTACGAAGATCTTTATCGGTCAGACCGCATAACAACATACGTTGTTCCCTTTGTCATCGGTATGTTACTTGCCCGAGATTCGATCGTCGGTATCCAATACCTAGTTCAATCTCGTTACCGGCAAGTCTCTTTATTCGTTCCGTAATACATCATCTCGTAACTAACTCATTAGTTACAATGCTTGCAAGGCTTATGTGATGTGCATTACCGAGAGGGCCCAGAGATACCTCTCCGACATTCGGAGTGACAAATCCTAATCTCGAAATACGCCAACCCAACAAGTACCTTTGGAGACACCTGTAGAGCACCTTTATAATCACCCAGTTACGTTGTGACGTTTGGTGGCACACAAAGTGTTCCTCCGGTAAACGGGAGTTGCATAATCTCATAGTCATAGGAACATGTATAAGTCATGAAGAAAGCAATAGCAACATACTAAACGATCGGGTGCTAAGCTAATGGA
This sequence comes from Aegilops umbellulata, assembly GCA_032464435.1. Taxonomy (NCBI): domain Eukaryota; kingdom Viridiplantae; phylum Streptophyta; class Magnoliopsida; order Poales; family Poaceae; genus Aegilops; species Aegilops umbellulata. The sequence continues at coordinate 10,579,998 of CP136057.1, forward strand.
ATGGGTCATGTCAATCAGATCATTCAACTAATGATGTGACCTCATTAATCAAATAACAACTCCTTGTTCATGGTTAGGAAACATAACCATCTTTGACTAATGAGCTAGTCAAGTAGAGGCATACTAGTGACACTTCTTGTTTGTCTATGTATTCACACATGTATTATGTTTCCGGTTAATACAATTCTAGCATGAATAATAAACATTTATCATGAAATAAGGAAATAAATAATAACTTTATTATTGCCTCTAGGGCATATTTCCTTCAAGTATTTGATACTAGTTCAGTTGCTAAGATTAGTAACTCGAAACGGGAGTTGCAGAATAAACAGAGACTAGTTAAGGGTTAAGTGACGATGTGTGTTGGAAGTAGTTCCAAGATTGATATGATCATCATCGCACACTCACTATACTTTCGGGATTAGTGTTGAACTTAAATAAGTGTTATTTGGTGTTTGTGTTGAGCATAAATATGATTTGATCATGTTTATTGCAATACGGTTATTCATTTAAGTTAGAGAACAATTGTTGTTCTGCTTACATGAATAGAACCTTCGATGGTCATACACCCAATGAAAATAGTTCGTTGGATCTCGATCGTAGTGATACACATATTCATAATATTGAAGCCAAAAGATGCAAAGTTAATAATGATAGTGCAAATTATTTGTGGCACCGCCGTTTAGGTCATATTGGTGTAAAGCGCATGAAGAAACTCCATGCTGATGGACTTTTGGAATCACTTGATTATGAATCACTTGATGCTTGCGAACCATGCCTCATGGGCAAGATGACTAAGACTCCGTTCTCCGGAACAGTGGAGCGAGCAACTGACTTATTGGAAATATTACATACTGATGTATGCGATCCGATGAGTGTTAAGGCTCGCGGCGGGTATCGTTATTTTCTGACCTTCACAGATGATTTGAGCAGATATGGGTATATCTACTTAATGAAACACTAGTCTGAAACATTTGAAAAGTTCAAAGAATTTCAGAGTGAAGTGGAGAATCATCGTAACAAAAATAAAAGTTTCTACGATATGATCGCAGAGGTAAAATATTTGAGTTACGAGTTTGGCCTTCAATTAAAACAATGTGGAATAGTTTCACAAACTCATGCCACCTGGAACACCATAGCATAATGGTGTGTCCGAACGTCATAACCGTACCTTATTGGATGTAGTGCAATCTATGATGTTTCTTACCGATTTACCACTATCATTTTGGGGTTATGCATTAGAGACAGCTTCATTCACGTTAAATAGGGCACCATCTAAATCCATTGAGACGACACTATATGAAGTGTGGTTTAGCAAGAAACCAAAGTTGTCGTTTCTTAAAGTTTGGGGTTGTGATGCTTATATGAAAAAGTTTCATCCTGATAAGCTCAAACCAAAATCGGAGAAATATGTCTTCATAGGATACCCAAAGGAGACAGTTGGGTACACCTTCTATCACAGATCCGAAGGCAAGACATTCGTTGCTGAGAATGGATACTTTCTAGAGAAGGAGTTTCTCTCGAAAGAAGTGAGTGGGAGGAAAGTAGAACTTGATAAGGTAATTGTACCTTCTCCCTTATTGGAAAGTAGTTCATCACAGAAATCTGTTCGTGTGACTACTACACCAATTAGTGAGGAAGCTAATGATGATGATCATGTAACTTCAGATCAAGTTACTACCGAATCTCGTAGGTAAACCAGAGTGAGATCCGCACTAGAGTGGTACAGTAATCATGTTCTGGAAGTTATGTTACCAGACCATGACAAACTTGCGAACTATGAGGAAGCGATGATGAGCCCAGATTCCGCGAAATGGTTTGAAGCCATGAAATCTGAGATATGATCCATGTATGAGAACAAAGTATGGACTTTGATGGATTTGCCCGATGATCGGCAAGCCATAGAAAATAAATAGATCTTCAAAAGGAAGACACACGCTGATAGTAGTGTTACTATCTACAAAGCTAGAGTTGTCGCAAAAGGTTTTCGACAAGTTCAAGGTGTTGACTACGATGAGAGTTTCTCACTCGTATCTATGCTTAAGTCTGTCCGAATCATGTTAGCAATTGCCGCATTTTATGAAATCTGGCAAATGGATAAACAAAACTGCATTCCTTAATGGATTTATTAAAAAAGAGTTGTATATGATGCAACCAGAAGGTTTTGTCAATCCTAAAGGTGCTAACAAAATATGCAAGCTCCAGCGATCCATCTATGGACTGGTGCAAGGATCTCGGAGTTGGAATATACGCTTTGATAAGATGATCAAAGCATATAGTTTTATACAGACTTGCGGTGAAGCCTGTATTTACAAGAAAGTGAGTGGGAGCACTACAACATTTCTGATAAGTATATGTGAATGACATATTGTTGATCGGAAATAATGTAGAATTATTCTACAAAGCATAAAGGAGTGTTTGAAAGGAGTTTTTCAAAGAAAGACCTCGGTGAAGCTGCTTACATATTGAGCATCAAGATCTATAGAGATAGATCAAAACGCTTGATAAGTTTTTTCAATAAGTACGTACCTTGACAAGATTTTGAAGTAGTTCAAAATGGGACAATCAAAGAAAGAGTTCTTGCCTGTGTTACAAGGTGTGAAATTGAGTAAGACTCAAAACTCGACTACGGCAGAAGATAGAAAGAGAATGAAAGTCATTCCCTATGCCTTGGCCATAGGTTCTATAAAGTATGCCATGCTGTGTACCAGATCTATTGTATACCCTACACTAATTTTGGCAAGGGAGTACAATAGTGATCTAGGAGTAGATCACTGGACAGCGGTCAAAAATTATCCTTAGTAGAATAAGGATATGTTTCTCGATTATGGAGGTGACAAAAGGTTCGTCGTAAAGGGTTACGTCGATGCAAGTTTTGACACTGATCTAGATGACTCTAAGTCTCAATCTGGATACATATTGAAAGTGGAAGCAATTAGCTAGAGTAGCTCCGTGCAGAGCATTGTTGACATAGAAATTTGCAAAATACATACGGATCTGAATGTGGCAGACCCGTTGACTAAACTTCTCTCACGAACAAAACATGATCACACCTTAGTACTCATTGGGTGTTAATCACATAGCGATGTGAACTAGATTATTGACTCTAGTAAAACCTTTGGGTGTTGGTCACATGATGATATGAACTATGGGTGTTAATCACATGGTGATGTGAACTATTGGTGTTAAATCACATGGCGATGTGAACTAGATTATTGACTCTAGTGCAAGTGCGAGACTCAAGGAAATATGCCCTAGAGGCAATAATAAAGTTATTATTTATTTCCTTATTTCATGATAAATGTTTATAATTCATGCTAGAATTGTATTAACCGGAAACATAATACATGTGTGAATACATAGACAAACAGAGTGTCACTAGTATGCGTCTAACTTGACTAGCTCGTTGATCAAAGATGGTTAAGTTTCCTAGCCATAGACATGAGTTGTCATTTGATTAACGGGATCACATCATTAGTTGAATGATCTGATTGACATGACCCATTCCATTAGCTTAGCACCCGATCGTTTAGTATGTTGCTATTGCTTTCTTCATGACTTATACATGTTCCTATGACTATGAGATTATGCAACTCCCGTTTACCAGAGGAACACTTTGTGTGCTACCAAACGTCACAACGTAACTGGGTGATTATAAAGGTGCTCTACAGGTGTCTCCGAAGGTACTTGTTGGGTTGGCATATTTCGAGATTAGGATTTGTCACTCCGAGTGTCGGAGAGGTATCTCTGGGCCCTCTCGGTAATGCACATCACTTAAGCCTTGCAAGCATTGCAACTAATGAGTTAGTTGCGGGGTGATGTATTACGGAACAAGTAAAGAGATTTGCCGGTAACGAGATTGAACTAGGTATTGGATACCGACGATCGAATCTCGGGCAAGTAACATACCGATGAAAAAGGGAACAACGTATGTTGTTATGCGGTCTGACCGATAAAGATCTCGTAGAATATGTAGGAGCCAATATGGGCATCCAGGTCCCGCTATTGGTTATTGACCGGAGACGTGTCTCGGTCATGTCTACATTGTTCTCGAACCGTAGGGTCCGCACGCTTAAGGTTTCGATGACAGTTATATTATGAGTTTATGAGTTTTGATGTACCGAAGGAGTTCGGAGTCCCGGATGAGATTGGGGACATGACGAGGAGTCTCGAAATGGTCGAGACGTAAAGATCGATATATTGGACGACTATATTCGGACATCGGAAAGGTTCTGAGTGGTTCGGGTATTTTTCGGAGTACCGGAGAGTTACGGGAATACGGGGAAAAAGTATTGGGCCTTATTGGGCCATACGAGAAAGAGAGAGGGGCTGCCTAGGGCAGGCCGCGTGCCCCCCCAAGGCCTAGTCCGAATTGGACTAGGGGGAGGGGCTGCGCCCCCTCCTTCCTTCCCTTCTCTTTTCCCCTTCCTTGTCTCCTACTCCTACTACATGGAAGGACTCCTAGTTGGACTAGGAGAGGGGGAATCCTACTCCCGGTGGGAGTAGGACTCCCTAGGGAACACCATAGAGAGGGCCGGCCCTTCCCTCCTCCACTCCTTTATATACGGGGGCAGGGGGCACCCCTAGAACACACAAGTTGATCTTCGTGATCGTTCCTTAGCCGTGTGCGGTGCCCCCCTCCACCATATTCCACCTCGATCATATCGTTGCAGTGTTTAGGCGAAGCCCTGCATCGGTAGAACATCATCATCGTCACCACGCCGTCGTGCTAACGGAACTCCTCCCCGAAGCTTTGCTGGATCGGAGCCCGGGGAGCGTCATCGACCTGAACATGTGCTAAGAACTCGGAGGTGCCGGAGTAACGGTGCTTGGATCGGTTGGACCGGGAAGACGTACGACTACTTCCTCTATGTTGCGTCAACGCTTTCGCTTCGGTCTACGAGGGTACGTAGACAACACTCTCCCCTCTCGTTGCTATGCATCACCATGATCTTGCTGTTGGGGAACGTAGTAATTTCAAAAAAATTCCTACGCACACACAAGATCATGGTGATGCATAGCAACGAGAGGGGAGAGTGTTGTCTACGTACCCTCGTAGACCGAAGCGGAAGCGTTGACGCAACGTAGAGGAAGTAGTCGTACGTCTTCCCGGTTCGACCGATCCAATCACCGTTACTCCGGCACCTCCGAGTTCTTAGCACACGTTCAGCTCGATGACGCTCCCCGGGCTCCGATCCAGCAAAGCTTCGGGGAGGAGTTCCGTCAGCACGACGGCGTGGTGACGATGATGATGTTCTACCGACGTAGGGCTTCGCCTAAACACTGCAACAATATGACCGAGGTGGAATATGGTGGAGGGGGCACCGCACACGGCTGAGGAACGATCACGAAGATCAACTTGTGTGTCCATGGGGTGCCCCCTGCCCCCGTATATAAAGGACTGGAGGAGGGGAGGGCCGGCCCTCTCTATGGCGCGCCCTAGAGAGTCCTACTCCCACCGGGAGTAGGATTCCCCTTTTCCTAGTCCAACTAGGAGTCCTTCCATGTAGTAGGAGTAGGAGACAAGGAAGGGGAAAGGAGAAGGGAAGGAAGGAGGGGGCGCAGCCCCTCCCCCTAGTCCAATTCGGACTAGACGTTGGGGGGGCGTGCGGCCTGCCCTAGGCAGCCCCTCTCTCTTTCCCGTATGGCACAATAAGGCCCAATACTTTTCCCTCGTATTCCCGTAACTCCCCGGTACTCCGAAAAATACCCGAACCACTCAGAACCTTTCCGATGTCCGAATATAGTCGTCCAATATATCGATCTTTACGTCTCGACCATTTCGAGACTCCTCGTCATGTCCCCGATCTCATCCGGGACTCCGAACACCTTCGATACATCAAAACTCATAAACTCATAATCTAACTGTCATCGAAACCTTAAGCGTGCGGACCCTACGGTTCGAGAACAATGTAGACATGACCGAGACACGTCTCCGGTCAATAACCAATAGCGGAACCTGGATGCTCATATTGGCTCCTACATATTCCACGAAGATGTTTATCGGTCAGACCGCATGACAACATACATTGGTTCCCTTTGTCATCGGTATGTTACTTGCCCGAGATTCGATCGTCGGTATCCAATACCTAGTTCAATCTCGTTACCGGCAAGTCTCTTTACTCGTTCCGTAATACATCATCTCACAACTAACACATTAGTTGTAATGCTTGCAAGGCTTATGTGATGTGCATTACCGAGAGGGCCCAGAGATACCTCTCCGACAATCGGAGTGACAAATCCTAATCTCGAAATACGCCAACCCAATAAGTACCTTCGGAGACACCTGTAGAGCACCTTTATAATCACCCAGTTATGTTGTGACGTTTGGTAGCACACAAAGTGTTCCTCCGGTAAACGGGAGTTGCATAATCTCATAGTCATAGGAACATGTATAAGTCATGAAGAAAGCAATAGCAACAAACAAAACGATCGTGTGCTAAGCTAACGGAATGGGTCAAGTCAATCAGATCATTCACCTAATGATGTGATCCCATTAATCAAATAACAACTCCTTGTCTATGGTTAGGAAACATAACCATCTTTGATTAATGAGCTAGTCAAGTAGAGGCATACTAGTGACACTCTGTTTGTCTATGTATTCACACATGTATTATGTTTCCGGTTAATACAATTCTAGCATGAATAATAAACATTTATCATGGAATAGGGAAATAAATAATAACTTTATTATTGCCTCTAGGGCATATTTCCTTCAGTCTCCCACTTGCACTAGAGTCAATAATCTAGATCACATCGCCATGTGATTAACATTAATAGTCCACATCATTATGTGATTAACACCCATAGTTCACATCGCCATGTGACCAACACCCAAAGGGTTTACTAGATTCAGTAATCTAGTTCACATCGCTATGTGACTAACACCCAAAGAGTACTAAGGTGTGATCATGTTTTGCTTGTGAGAGAATCTTAGTCAACGGGTCTGCCACATTCAGATCCGCATGTATTTTGCAAATTTATATGTCAACAATAATCTGCTCAGAGCTACTCTAGCTAATTGCTCCCACTTTCAATATGTATCCGATTGGGACTTAGAGTCATCTAGATCAGTGTCAAAACTTGCATCGACGTAACCCTTTACGACGAACCTTTTGTCACCTCCATAATCGAGAAACATATCCTTATTCCACTAAGGATAATTTTGACCGCTGTCCAGTGATCTACTCCTAGATCACTATTGTACTCCCTTGCTTAACATAGTGTAGGGTATACAATAGATCTGGTACACAACATGGCATACTTTATAGAACCTATGGCTGAGGCATAGGGAATGACTTTCATTCTCTTTCTATCTTCTGCCGTGGTCGGGCTTTGAGTCTTACTCAACTTCACACCTTGTAACACAGGCAAGAACTCTTTCTTTGACTGTTCCATTTTGAACTACTTCAAAATCTTGTCAAGGTATGTACTTATTGAAAAAAGTTATCAAGCGTTTTGATCTATCTCTATAGATCTTGATGCTCAATATGTAAGCAGCTTCACCGAGGTCTTTCTTTGAAAAACTCCTTTCAAACACTCCTTTATGTTTTGCAGAATAATTCTACATTATTTCCGATCAACAATATGTCATTCACATATACTTATCAGAAATGTTATAGTGCTCCCACTCACTTTCTTGTAAATACAGGCTTCAACGCAAGTCTGTATAAAACTATATGCTTTGATCAACTTATCAAAGTTTATATTCCAACTTCGAGATGCTTGCACCAGTCCATAGATGGATCGCTGGAGCTTGCATATTTTGTTAGCACCTTTAGGACTGACAAAACCTTCTGGTTGCATCATATACAACTCTTCTTTAATAAATCCATTAAGGAATGCAGTTTTGTTTATCCATTTGCCAGATTTCATAAAATGCGGCAATTGCTAACATGATTCGGACTGACTTAAGCATAGATACGAGTGAGAAACTCTCATCGTAGTCAACACCTTGAATTTTGTCGAAAACCTTTTGCGACAATTCTAACTTTGTAGATAGTAACACTACTATCAGCGTCCATCTTCCTCTTGAAGATCCATTTAATCTCAATGGCTCGCCGATCATTGGACAAGTCAATCAAAGTCCATACTTTGTTCTCATACATGGATCATATCTCAGATTTCATGGCCTTAAACCATTTCACGGAATCTGGGCTCATCATCGCTTCCTCATAGTTCGCAAGTTCGTCATGGTGTAGTAACATGACTTCTAGAACAGGATTACCGTACCACTCTGGTGCGGATCTCACTCTGGTTTACCTACGAGATTCGGTAGTAACTTGATCTGAAGTTTCATGATCATCATCATTAGCTTCCTCACTAATTGGTGTAGTAGTCACAGGAACAGATTTCTGTGATAAACTATTTTCCAATAAGGGAGAAGGTACAATTACCTTATCAAGTTCTACTTTCCTCCCACTCACTTTTTTCAAGAGAAACTCCTTCTCTAGAAAGGATCCATTCTTAGCAACGAATGTCTTGCCTTTGGATCTGTGATAGAAGGTGTACCCAACTGACTCTTTGGGTATCCTATGAAGACACATTTCTCCGATTTGGGTTTGAGCTTATCAGGATGAAACTTTTTCATATAAGCATTGCAACCCCAAACTTTAAGAAACAACAACTTTGGTTTCTTGCCAAACCACAGTTCAGATTGTGTCGTCTCAATGGACTTAGATGGTGCCCTTTTTTTAACGTGAATGCAGCTGTCTTTAATGCATAACCCCAAAACGATAGTGGTAAACCGGTAAGAAACATCATAGATTGCACTATATCCAATAAAGTACGGTTATGACGTTCGGATACACCATTATGCTGTGGTGTTCCAGGTGGCGTGAGTAGTGAAAGTATTTCACATTGTTTTAACTGAAGACCAAACTCGTAACTCAAATATTCGTCTCCGTGATCAGATCGTAGAAACTTTATTTTCTTGTCACGATGATTTTTCACTTCACTCTGAAATTCTTTGAACTTTTCAAACGTTTCAGACTTATGTTTCATCAAGTAGATATACCCATATCTGCTCAAATCATCTGTGAAGGTCAGAAAACAATGATACCTGCCGTGAGCCTTAACACTCATCGGATCGCATACATCAGTATGTATTATTTCCAACAAGTCAGTTTCTCGTTCCATTGTTCCGGAGAACGTAGTTTTAGTCATCTTGCCCATGAGGCATGGTACGCAAGCATCAAGTGATTCATAATCAAGTGATTCCAAAATCCCATCAGCATGGAGTTTCTTCATGCGCTTTACACCAATATGACCTAAACGGCAGTGCCACAAATAAGTTGCACTATCTTTATTAACTTTGCATCTTTTGGCTTCAATATTATGAATATGTGTATCACTACGATCAATATCCAACGAACTATTTTCATTGGGTGTATGACCATCGAAGGTTCTATTCATGTAAACAGAACAACAATTGTTCTCTAACTTAAATGAATAATCGTATTGCAATAACCATGATCAAATCATATTTATGCTCAATGCAAACACCAAATAACACTTATTTAGGTTCAACACTAATCCCGAAAGTATAGGGAGTGTACGATGATGATCATATCAATCTTCGAACCACTTCCAACACACATCGTCACTTCACCCTCAACTAGTCTCTGTTTATTCTGCAACTCCTGTTTCGAGTTACTACTCTTAGCAACTGAACCAGTACCAAATACCGAGGGGTTGCTGTTGGGGAACATTGCAGAAAACAAAAAAATTTCCTACGATTTCACCAAGATCCATCTATGAGTTCATCTAGCAACGAGTGATCGGATGCATCTACATACCTTTGTAGATCATGAGCGGAAGCGTTCAAAAGAACGGGGATGATGTAGTCGTACACGACATGATCCAAATCACCTGAGATCCTAGAACCGAACGGACGGCACCTCCGCGTTCAACACACGTACGGTCAGCGTAACATCTCCTTCTTCTTGATCCAGCAAGGCAAAGGAGAGGTTGAGGAAGATGGCTCCAGCAGCAGCACGACGGCGTGGTGGTGATGGAGCTGCAGTACTCCGGCAGGGCTTCGCCGAGCTCTATGGAGGAGGAGGAGGTGTTGGAGAGGGAGAGGGAGACGCCAAGGCCAGGGGTGCGGCTGCCCCCTCCCCCCTTTATATAGGAGGGCCATGGGGGGCGCCGGCCCTAGGAGATCCAATCTCCTTGGGGCGGCGGCCAAGGGGAGGTTTCCCTCCCCCCCAAGGCACCTAGGAGGTGCCTTCCCCTTGTGGGACTCCTTCCCTTTGAAACCCTAGGCGCATGGGCCTCTTGGGGATGGTTCCCCTTGGCCCATGTAGGCCAAGGCGCACCCCCTAGAGCCCATGTGGCCCCCCGAGGCAGGTGGCCCCACCCGGTGGACCCCCGGGACCCTTCTGGTGGTCCCGGTACAATACCGGTGACCCCGAAATTTGTCCCGATGGCCAAAACAACACTTCCTATATATAATTCTTTACCTCCGGACCATTCCAAAACTCCTCGTGACGTCCGGGATCTCATCCGGGACTCCGAACAACATTCGGGTTACTGCATATACATATCCCTACAACCCTAGCGTCACCGAACCTTAAGTGTGTAGACCCTACGGGTTCGGGAGACATGCAGACATGACCGAGACGGCTCTCAGGCAATAACCAATAGCGGGATCTGGATACCCATGTTGGCTCCCACATGCTCCACGATGATCTCATCGAATGAACCACGATGTCGAGGATTCAATTAATCCCGTATACGATTCCCTTTGTCAATCGGTATTTTACTTGCCCGAGATTCGGTCGTCGGTATCCCAATACCTCGTTCAATCTCGTTACCGGCAAGCCACTTTACTCGTACCGTAATGCATGATCCCATGATCAAACACTTTGATCATATTGAGCTCATTATGATGATGCATTACCGAGTGGGCCCGGTGATACCTCTCCGTCAAGCGGAGTGACAAATCCCAGTCTCGATCCGTGTCACCCAACAGACACTTTCGGAGATACTCGTAGTATGCCTTTATAGTCACCCAGTTACGTTGTGACGTTTGGCACACCCAAAGCACTCCTACGGTATTTGGGAGTTACACGATCTCATGGTCTAAGGAAAGGATACTTGACATTGGAAAACTCCAGCAAACGAACTATGCGATCTTATGCTATGTTTAGGATTGGGTCTCGTCCATCACATCATTCTCCTAATGATGTGATCTCGTTATCATTGACATCCAATGCCTATAGTCAGGAAACCATGACTATCTATTGATCAACGAGCTAGTCAACTAGAGGCTTACTAGGGACATGTTGTTGTCTGTTATTCACACATGTATTACGATTTCCGGATAACACAATTATAGCACGAATAAAGACAATTATCATGAACAAGGAAATATAATAATAATGCTTTTATTATTGCCTCTAGGGCATATTTCCAACAGTCTCCCACTTGCACTAGAGTCAATAATCTAGTTAAATTGTGATGAATCGAACACCCATAGAGTTCTGGTGCTGATCATGTTTTGCCTTAGGGAGAGGTTTAGTCAACGGATCTGCGACATTCAGATCCGTGTGCACTTTACAGATTTCTATGTCTCCATCTTGAACATTTTCACGAATGGAGTTGAAGCAACGCTTGATGTGCCTGGTCTTCTTGTGAAACCTGGGCTCCTTGGCAAGTGCAATAGCTCCAGTGTTGTCACATAAGAGTTTGATTGGCCCCGACGCATTGGGTATGACTCCGAGGTCGGTGATGAACTCCTTCACCCAAATTGCTTCATGTGCTGCCTCCGAGGCTGCCATGTACTCCGCTTCACATGTAGATCCCGCCATGACGCTCTGCTTGCAACTGCACCAGCTTACTGCCCCACCATTCAAAATATACACGTATCCGGTTTGTGACTTAGAGTCATCAAGATCTGTGTCGAAGCTAGCGTCGACGTAACCCTTTACGACGAGCTCTTCGTCACCTCCATAAACGAGAAACATTTCCTTAGTCCTTTTCAGGTACTTCAGGATATTCTGGACCGTTGTCCAGTGTTCCTTGCCGGGATTACTTTGGTACCGTCCTACCAAACTTACGGCAAGGTTTACATCAGGTCTGGTACACAGCATGGCATACATAATAGAACCTATGGCTGAGGCATAGGGGATGACACTCATCTCTTCTATATCTTCTGCCGTGGTCGGACATTGAGCTGAGCTCAATTTCACACCTTGTAACACAGGTAAGAACCCCTTCTTAGATTGATCCATATTGAACTTCTTCAATATCTTATCAAGGTATGTGCTTTGTGAAAGACCTATGAGGCGTCTCGATCTATCTCTATAGATCTTGATGCCTAATATATAAGCAGCTTCTCCAAGGTCCTTCATTGAAAAACTCTTATTCAAGTAGGCCTTAATGCTGTCCAAGAGTTCTATATCATTTCCCATCAAAAGTAGGTCATCTACATATTGTTGGGGAACGTAGTAATTTCAAAAAATTTCCTACGCGCACGCAAGATCATGGTGATGCATAGCAACGAGAGGGGAGAGTGTTGTCTGCGTACCCTCGTAGACCGAAAGCGAAAGCGTTATATCAACGCGGTTGATGTAGTCGTACGTCTTCACGATCCGACCGATCCAAGCACCGTTACTCCGGCACCTCCGAGTTCTTGGCACCCGTTCAGCTCGATGACGTTCCCCGGGCTCCGATCCAGCAAAGCTTCGGGGAAGAGTTCCGTCAGCACGACGGCGTGGTGACGATCTTGATGTACTACCGACGCGGGGCTTCGCCTAAGCACCGCGACAATATAACCGAGGTGGAATATGGTGGAGGGGGGCACCGCACACGACTAAGGAAGGATCACGTTGATCAATTGTGTGTCCTGGGGTGCCCCCCTGCCCCCGTATATAAAGGAGCAAGGGGGAGGGCCGGCCGGCCCTAGGGGCGTGCCAAGGGAGGGGGAGTCCTCCTCCTAGTGGGAGTAGGACTCCCCTTTCCTAGTCCAACTAGGAGGGGGAAGGGGGAAAGGAAGGAGAGGGAGAGGGAGAGGGAAAGGGGGCTGCGCTCCCCCTCCTTGTCCAATTCGGACTCCTCATGGGGGGGGCGCGCCACCTCCTGGTGCGGCCCTCTCTCTCCCCTCGCGGCCCAATAAGGCCCATACTTCCCCCGGGGGGGTTCCGGTAACCCCTCCGGCACTCCGGTAATATCCGAAACTTCTCGGAACCATTCCGATGTCCGAACATAGCCGTCCAATATATCAATCTTTATGTCTCGACCATTCTGAGACTCCTCGTCATGTCCGTGATCACATCCGGGACTCCGAACTCCTTCGGTGCATAAACTCATAATAACTGTCATCGTAACCTTAAGCGTGCGGACCCTACGGTTCGAGAACAATGTAGACATGACCGAGACACGTCTCCGGTCAATAACCAATAGCGGGACCTGGATGCCCATATTGGCTCCTACATATTCTACGAAGATCTTTATCGGTCAGACCGCATAACAACATACGTTGTTCCCTTTGTCCATCGGTATGTTACTTGCCCGAGATTCGATCGTCGGTATCCAATACCTAGTTCAATCTCGTTACCGGCAAGTCTCTTTACTCGTTCCGTAATACATCATCCCACAACCAACTCATTGGTTGCAATGCTTGCAAGGCTTATGTGATGTGCATTACCGAGAAGGCCCTGAGATACCTCTCCGACATTCGGAGTGACAAATCCTAATCTCGAAATACGCCAACCCAACAAATACTTTCGGAGACACCTGTAGAGCACCTTTATAATCACCCAGCTATGTTGTGACGTTTGGTAGCACACAAAGTGTTCCTACGGTAAACGGGAGTTGCATAATCTCATAGTCAAAGGAACATGTATAAGTCATGAACAAAAGCAATAGCAACATACTAACCGATCGGGTGCTAGGCTATTGGAATGGGTCATGTCAATCAGATCATTCAACTAATGATGTGACCTTGTTAATCAAATGACAACTCCTTTGTCTATGGTTAGGAAACTTAACCATCTTTGATTAACAAGCTAGTCAAGTAGAGGCATACTAGTGACACTCTGTTTGTCTATATATCCACACATGTATTATGTTTCCGGTTAATACAATTCTAGCATGAATAATAAACATTTATCATGATATGTAAGGAAATAAATAATAACTTTATTATTGCCTCTAGGGCATATTTCCTTCAGTCTCCCACTTGCACTAGAGTCAATAATCTAGATTACACAGTAATGATTCTAACACCCATGGAGTCTTGGTGCTGATCATGTTTTGCCCGTGGAAGAGGTTTAGTCAACGGGTCTGCCACATTCAGATCCGTATGTATCTTGCAAATCTCTATGTCTCCCACCTGGACCAAGTCCCGGATGGAATTGAAGCGTCTCTTGATGTGCTTTGTTCTCTTGTGAAATCTGGATTCCTTCGCCAAGGCTATTGCTCCAGTATTGTCACAAAAGATTTTCATTGGACCCGATGCACTAGGTATGACACCTAGATCGGATATGAACTCCTTCATCCAGACTCCTTCATTTGCTGCTTCCGAAGCAGCTATGTACTCCGCTTCACATGTAGATCCCGCTACGACGCTTTGTTTGGAACTGCACCAACTGACAGCTCCACCATTTAATGTAAATACGTATCCGGTTTGCGATTTCGAATCGTCCGGATCAGTGTCAAAGCTTGCATCAACGTAACCCTTTACGATGAGTTCTTTGTCACCTCCATACACGAGAAACATTTCCTTAGTCCTTTTCAGGTACTTCAGGATATTCTTGACCGATGTCCAGTGATCCACTCTTGGATTACTTTGGTACCTCCCTGCTAAACTTATAGCAAGGCACACATCAGGTCTGGTACATAGCATTGCATACATGATAGAGCCTATGGCTGAAGCATAGGGAACATCTTTCATCTTCTCTCTATCTTCTGCAGTGGTCGGGCATTGAGTCTGACTCAACTTCACACCTTGCAATACAGGCAAGAACCCTTTCTTCGCTTGATCCATTTTGAACTTCTTCAAAATCTTATCAAGGTATGTGCTTTGTGAAAGTCCAATTAAGCATCTTGATCTATCTCTATAGATCTTAATGCCCAATATGTAAGCAGCTTCACCGAGGTCTTTCATTGAAAAACTCTTATTCAAATACCCCTTTATGCTATCCAGAAATTCTATATCATTTCCAATCAGTAATATATCATCTACATATAATATCAGAAATGCTACAGAGCTCCCACTCACTTTCTTGTAAATACAGGCTTCTCCAAAAGTCTGTACAAACCCAAATGCTTTGATCACACTATCAAAACGTTTATTCCAACTCCGAGATGCTTGCACCAGTCCATAAATGGATCGCTGGAGCTTGCATACTTTGTTAGCTCCCTTTGGATCAATAAAACCTTCTGGTTGCATCATATACAACTCTTCTTCCAGAAACCCATTCAGGAATGCAGTCTTTACATCCATTTGCCAAATTTCATAATCATAAAATGCGGCAATTGCTAACATGATTCGGACAGACTTAAGCATCGCTACGGGTGAGAAGGTCTCATCGTAGTCAATCCCTTGAACTTGTCGAAACCCCTTTGCGACAAGTCGAGCTTTGTAGACAGTAACATTACCGTCGGCGTCAGTCTTCTTCTTAAAGATCCACTTGTTCTCTATTGCTTGCCGACCCTCGGGCAAGTCAACCAAACTCCACACTTTGTTTTCATACATGGATCCCATCTCAGATTTCATGGCTTCCAGCCATTTTGCGGAATCTGGGCTCACCATCGCTTCTTCATAGTTCGTAGGTTTGTCATGATCTACTAGCATGATTTCCAGAATAGGATTGCCGTAACACTCTGGTGCGGATCTCACTCTGGTTGATCTACGAGGTTCAGCAGTTACTTGATCTGAAGTTTCATGATCATCATCACTAACTTCTTCTCTGATTGGTGTAGATGTCACAGAAACTGGTTCCTGTGATGAACTACTTTCCAATAAGGGAGCAGGTACAGTTACCTCATCAAGTTCTACTTTCCTCCCACTCACTTCTTTCGAGAGAAACTCCTTCTCTAGAAAGGATCCATTTTTAGCAACAATTGTCTTGCCTTCGGATCTGTGATAGAAGATATACCCAACTGTTTCCTTTGGGTATCCTATGAAGACACATTTCTCCGATTTGGGTTCGAGCTTATCAAGTTGAAGCTTTTTCACATAAGCATCGCAGCCCCAAACTTTAAGAAACGAAAACTTTGGTTTCTTGCCAAACCACGGTTCATAAGGTGTCGTCTCAACGGATTTTGATGGTGTCCTATTTAACGTGAATGCGGCCGTCTCTAAAGCATGACCCCAAAACGATAGCGGTAAATCTGTAAGAGACATCATAGATCGCACCATATCAAGTAAAGTACGATTACGACGTTCGGACACACCATTGCGTTGTGGTGTTCCGGGTGGCGTAAGTTGTGAAACTATTCCGCATTGTTTCAAATGTAGACCAAACTCGTAACTCAAATATTCTCCTCCATGATCAGATCGTAGAAACTTTATTTTCTTGTTACGATGATTTTCAACTTCACTCTGAAATTCTTTGAACTTTTCAAATGTTTCAGACTTATGCTTCATTAAGTAGATATACCCATATCTGCTCAAATCATCTGTGAAGGTGAGAAAATAACGATATCCGCCACGAGCTTCAACATTCATCGGATCACATACATCTGTATGTATGATTTCTAACAAATCTGTTACTCTCTCCATAGTATCGGAGAACGGTGTTTTAGTCATCTTGCCTAAGAGGCACGGTTCGCAAGTACCAAGTGATTCATAATCAAGTGGTTCCAAAAGTCCATCAGTATGGAGTTTCTTCATGCGCTTTACACCGATATGACCTAAACGGCAGTGCCACAAATAAGTGCAATTGCACTATCATTATCAACTCTGCATCTTTTGGCTTCAACATTATGAATATGTGTATCACTACTATCGAGATTCATCAAAAATAGACCACTCCTCAAGGGTGCATGACCATAAAAGATATTACTCATATAAATAGAACAACCATTATTCTCTGATTTAAATGAATAACCGTCACGCATCAAACAAGATCCAGATATAATGTTCATGCTTAACGCTGGCACCAAATAACAATTATTTAGGTCTAATACTAATCCCGAAGGTAGATGTAGAGGTAGCGTGCCGACCGCGATCACATCGACTTTGGAACCATTTCCCACGCGCATCGTCACCTCGTCCTTTACCAGTGTTCGCTTAATCTGTAGTCCCTGTTTCGAGTTGCAAATATTAGCAACAGAACTAGTATCAAATACCCAGGTGCTACTGCGAGCTCTAGTAAGGTACACATCAATAACATGTATATTACATATACCTTTGTTCACCTTGCCATCCTTCTTATCCGCCAAATACTTGGGGCAGTTCCGCTTCCAGTGACCAGTCTTCTTGCAGTAGAAGCACTCAGTTTCAGGCTTAGGTCCAGACTTGGGTTTCTTCTCTTGAGAAGAACTTGCTTGCTGTTCTTCTTGAAGTTCCCCTTCTTCTTCCCTTTGCCCTTTTTCTTGAAACTAGTGGTCTTGTTGACCATCAACACTTGATGCTCCTTCTTGATTTCTACCTCCGCAGCTTTTAGCATTGCGAAGAGCTCGGGAATTGTCTTATCCATCCCTTGCATATTATAGTTCATCACGAAGCCTTTGTAGCTTGGTGGAAGTGATTGGAGAATTCTGTCAATGACGCAATCATCCGGAAGATTAACTCCCAGTTGAATCAAGTGATTATAATACCCAGACATTTTGAGTATATGCTCACTGACAGAACCATTCTCCTCCATCTTGCAGCTATAGAACTTATTGGAGACTTCATATCTCTCAATCCGGGCATTCTGTTGGAATATTAACTTCAACTCCTGGAACATCTCATATGCTCCATGACTTTCAAAACGTCGTTGAAGTCCCGGTTCTAAGCCATAAAGCATGGCACATTGAACTATTGAGTAGTCATCAGCTTTGCTCTGCCAAACGTTCTTAACGTCGTCAGTTGCATCAGCAGCAGGCCTGGCACCCCGCGGTGCTTCCAGGACGTAACTCTTCTGTGCAGCAATGAGGATAATCCTCAAGTTACGGACCCAGTCCGTGTAATTGCTACCATCATCTTTCAACTTTGTTTTCTCAAGGAACGCATTAAAATTCAACGGAACAACAACACGGGCCATCTATCTACAATCAACATAAACAAGCAAGATACTATCACGGACTAAGTTCATGATAAATTTAAGTTCAATTAATCATATTACTTAAGAACTCCCACTTAGATAGACATCCCTCTAATCTTTTAAGTGATCACGTGATCCAAATCAAACTAAACCATAACCGATCATCACGTGAAATGGATTAGTTCTCAATGGTGAACATCATTATGTTGATCATATCTACTATATGATTCACGCTCGACCTTTCGGTCTCCGTGTTCCGAGGCCATATCTGCATATGCTAGGCTCGTCAAGTATAACCCGAGTATTCTGCGTGTGCAAAAACTGGCTTGCACCCGTTGTAGATGGACGTAGAGCTTATCACACCTGATCATCACGTGGTGTCTGGGCACGACGAACTTTGGCAACGGTGCATACTCGGGGAGAACACTTCTTGATAATTTAGTGAGAGGTCATCTTATAATGCTACCGTCAATCAAAGCAAGATAAGATGCATAAAAAGATAAACATCACATGCAATCAATATAAGTGATATGATATGGCCATCATCTTCTTGTGCTTGTGATCTCCATCTCCGAAGCACCGTCATGATCACCATCGTCACCGGCGCGACACCTTGATCTCCATCGTAGCATCGTTGTCGTCTCGCCAATCTTATGCTACTACGACTATCGCTACCGCTTAGTGATAAAGTAAAGCATTACAGGGTGATTGCATTGCATACAATAAAGCGACAACCATATGGCTCCAGCCAGTTGCCGATAACTCGGTTACAAAACATGATCATCTCATACAATAAAATTTAGCATCATGTCTTGACCATATCACATCACAACATGCCCTGCAAAAACAAGTTAGAAGTCCTCTACTTTGTTGTTGCAAGTTTTACGTGGCTGCTACGGGCTTAGCAAGAATCAATCTCACCTACGCATCAAAACCACAACGATAGTTTGTCAAGTTGATGCCGTTTTAACCTTCGCAAGGACCGGGCGTAGCCACACTCGGTTCAACTAAAGTTGGAGAAACTAACACCCGTCAGCCACCTGTGTGCAAAGCACAACGGTAGAACCAGTCTCGCGTAAGCGTACGCGTAATGTCGGTCCGGGCCGCTTCATCCAACAATACCGCTGAACCAAAGTATGACATGCTGGTAGGCAGTATGACTTATATCGCCCACAACTCACTTGTGTTCTACTCGTGCATAACATCAAACCATAAAAACCTAGGCTCGGATGCCACTGTTATGGAACGTAGTAATTTCAAAATATTTTCCTACGCACACACAAGATCATGGTGATGCATAGCAACGAGAGGGGAGAGTGTTGTCTATGTACCCTCGTAGACCGAAGCGGAAGCGTTGACGCAACGTAGAGGAAGTAGTCGTACGTCTTCCCGATCCGACCGATCCAAGCACCGTTACTCCGGCACCTCCGAGTTCTTAGCACACGTCCAGCTCGATGACGATCCCCGGGCTCCGATCTAGCAAAGCTTCGGGGAGGAGTTCTGTCAGCACGACGACGTGGTGACGATGATGATGTTCTACCGACGTAGGGCTTTGCCTAAACACTGCAACGATATGAACGAGGTGGAATATGGTGGAGGGGGGCACCGCACACGGTTAAGGAACGATCACGAAGATCAACTTGTGTGTCCTAGGGTGCCCCCTGCCCCCGTATATAAAGGAGGGGAGGGGGAGGCGCGGCCGACCCCCAAGGGGTGCGCCAGGAGGAGTCCTACTCCCCCCGGGAGTAGGACTCCTCTCCCTTGCCTTGTAGGAGAAGGAAGGAGGAAGGGGGAAAGGAAAAAGGGGGGCGCCGCCCCCCCCTTCCTTCTCCTATTCGGACTAGGGGGGAGGGGGCGCGCGGCCTGCCCTGGCCGCCCCTCCTCTTTTACCTTAAGGCCCATATGGGCCCATTAACCCCCGGGGGGGTTCTGGTAACCCCCCGGTACTCAGGTAAAATGCCGATTTCACCCGGAACAATTCCGATGTCCAAATATAGGCTTCCAATATATCGATCTTTATGTCTCGACCATTTCGAGACTCCTCGTCATGTCCGTGATCACATCCGGGACTCCGAACAACCTTCGGTACATCAAAATGAACAAACTCATAATAACTGTCATAGTAACGTTAAGCGTGCGGACCCTACGGTTCGAGAACAATGTAGACATGACCGAGACACATCTCCGGTCAATAACCAATAGCGGGACCTGGATGCCCATATTGGCTCCTACATATTCTACGAAGATCTTTATCGGTCAGACCGCATAACAACATACGTTGTTCCCTTTGTCATCGGTATGTTACTTGCCCGAGATTCGATCGTCGGTATCCAATACCTAGTTCAATCTCGTTACCGGCAAGTCTCTTTATTCGTTCCGTAATACATCATCTCGTAACTAACTCATTAGTTACAATGCTTGCAAGGCTTATGTGATGTGCATTACCGAGAGGGCCCAGAGATACCTCTCCGACATTCGGAGTGACAAATCCTAATCTCGAAATACGCCAACCCAACAAGTACCTTTGGAGACACCTGTAGAGCACCTTTATAATCACCCAGTTACGTTGTGACGTTTGGTGGCACACAAAGTGTTCCTCCGGTAAACGGGAGTTGCATAATCTCATAGTCATAGGAACATGTATAAGTCATGAAGAAAGCAATAGCAACATACTAAACGATCGGGTGCTAAGCTAATGGAATGGGTCATGTCAATCAGATCATTCAACTAATGATGTGACCTCATTAATCAAATAACAACTCCTTGTTCATGGTTAGGAAACATAACCATCTTTGACTAATGAGCTAGTCAAGTAGAGGCATACTAGTGACACTTCTTGTTTGTCTATGTATTCACACATGTATTATGTTTCCGGTTAATACAATTCTAGCATGAATAATAAACATTTATCATGAAATAAGGAAATAAATAATAACTTTATTATTGCCTCTAGGGCATATTTCCTTCAAGTATTTGATACTAGTTCAGTTGCTAAGATTAGTAACTCGAAACGGGAGTTGCAGAATAAACAGAGACTAGTTAAGGGTTAAGTGACGATGTGTGTTGGAAGTAGTTCCAAGATTGATATGATCATCATCGCACACTCACTATACTTTCGGGATTAGTGTTGAACTTAAATAAGTGTTATTTGGTGTTTGTGTTGAGCATAAATATGATTTGATCATGTTTATTGCAATACGGTTATTCATTTAAGTTAGAGAACAATTGTTGTTCTGCTTACATGAATAGAACCTTCGATGGTCATACACCCAATGAAAATAGTTCGTTGGATCTCGATCGTAGTGATACACATATTCATAATATTGAAGCCAAAAGATGCAAAGTTAATAATGATAGTGCAAATTATTTGTGGCACCGCCGTTTAGGTCATATTGGTGTAAAGCGCATGAAGAAACTCCATGCTGATGGACTTTTGGAATCACTTGATTATGAATCACTTGATGCTTGCGAACCATGCCTCATGGGCAAGATGACTAAGACTCCGTTCTCCGGAACAGTGGAGCGAGCAACTGACTTATTGGAAATATTACATACTGATGTATGCGATCCGATGAGTGTTAAGGCTCGCGGCGGGTATCGTTATTTTCTGACCTTCACAGATGATTTGAGCAGATATGGGTATATCTACTTAATGAAACACTAGTCTGAAACATTTGAAAAGTTCAAAGAATTTCAGAGTGAAGTGGAGAATCATCGTAACAAAAATAAAAGTTTCTACGATATGATCGCAGAGGTAAAATATTTGAGTTACGAGTTTGGCCTTCAATTAAAACAATGTGGAATAGTTTCACAAACTCATGCCACCTGGAACACCACAGCATAATGGTGTGTCCGAACGTCATAACCGTACCTTATTGGATGTAGTGCAATCTATGATGTTTCTTACCGATTTACCACTATCATTTTGGGGTTATGCATTAGAGACAGCTTCATTCACGTTAAATAGGGCACCATCTAAATCCATTGAGACGACACTATATGAAGTGTGGTTTAGCAAGAAACCAAAGTTGTCGTTTCTTAAAGTTTGGGGTTGTGATGCTTATATGAAAAAGTTTCATCCTGATAAGCTCAAACCAAAATCGGAGAAATATGTCTTCATAGGATACCCAAAGGAGACAGTTGGGTACACCTTCTATCACAGATCCGAAGGCAAGACATTCGTTGCTGAGAATGGATACTTTCTAGAGAAGGAGTTTCTCTCGAAAGAAGTGAGTGGGAGGAAAGTAGAACTTGATAAGGTAATTGTACCTTCTCCCTTATTGGAAAGTAGTTCATCACAGAAATCTGTTCGTGTGACTACTACACCAATTAGTGAGGAAGCTAATGATGATGATCATGTAACTTCAGATCAAGTTACTACCGAATCTCGTAGGTAAACCAGAGTGAGATCCGCACTAGAGTGGTACAGTAATCATGTTCTGGAAGTTATGTTACCAGACCATGACAAACTTGCGAACTATGAGGAAGCGATGATGAGCCCAGATTCCACGAAATGGTTTGAAGCCATGAAATCTGAGATATGATCCATGTATGAGAACAAAGTATGGACTTTGATGGATTTGCCCGATGATCGGCAAGCCATAGAAAATAAATAGATCTTCAAAAGGAAGACACACGCTGATAGTAGTGTTACTATCTACAAAGCTAGAGTTGTCGCAAAAGGTTTTCGACAAGTTCAAGGTGTTGACTACGATGAGAGTTTCTCACTCGTATCTATGCTTAAGTCTGTCCGAATCATGTTAGCAATTGCCGCATTTTATGAAATCTGGCAAATGGATAAACAAAACTGCATTCCTTAATGGATTTATTAAAAAAGAGTTGTATATGATGCAACCAGAAGGTTTTGTCAATCCTAAAGGTGCTAACAAAATATGCAAGCTCCAGCGATCCATCTATGGACTGGTGCAAGGATCTCGGAGTTGGAATATACGCTTTGATAAGATGATCAAAGCATATAGTTTTATACAGACTTGCGGTGAAGCCTGTATTTACAAGAAAGTGAGTGGGAGCACTACAACATTTCTGATAAGTATATGTGAATGACATATTGTTGATCGGAAATAATGTAGAATTATTCTACAAAGCATAAAGGAGTGTTTGAAAGGAGTTTTTCAAAGAAAGACCTCGGTGAAGCTGCTTACATATTGAGCATCAAGATCTATAGAGATAGATCAAAACGCTTGATAAGTTTTTTCAATAAGTACGTACCTTGACAAGATTTTGAAGTAGTTCAAAATGGGACAATCAAAGAAAGAGTTCTTGCCTGTGTTACAAGGTGTGAAATTGAGTAAGACTCAAAACTCGACTACGGCAGAAGATAGAAAGAGAATGAAAGTCATTCCCTATGCCTTGGCCATAGGTTCTATAAAGTATGCCATGCTGTGTACCAGATCTATTGTATACCCTACACTAATTTTGGCAAGGGAGTACAATAGTGATCTAGGAGTAGATCACTGGACAGCGGTCAAAAATTATCCTTAGTAGAATAAGGATATGTTTCTCGATTATGGAGGTGACAAAAGGTTCGTCGTAAAGGGTTACGTCGATGCAAGTTTTGACACTGATCTAGATGACTCTAAGTCTCAATCTGGATACATATTGAAAGTGGAAGCAATTAGCTAGAGTAGCTCCGTGCAGAGCATTGTTGACATAGAAATTTGCAAAATACATACGGATCTGAATGTGGCAGACCCGTTGACTAAACTTCTCTCACGAACAAAACATGATCACACCTTAGTACTCATTGGGTGTTAATCACATAGCGATGTGAACTAGATTATTGACTCTAGTAAACCCTTTGGGTGTTGGTCACATGATGATATGAACTATGGGTGTTAATCACATGGTGATGTGAACTATTGGTGTTAAATCACATGGCGATGTGAACTAGATTATTGACTCTAGTGCAAGTGCGAGACTCAAGGAAATATGCCCTAGAGGCAATAATAAAGTTATTATTTATTTCCTTATTTCATGATAAATGTTTATAATTCATGCTAGAATTGTATTAACCGGAAACATAATACATGTGTGAATACATAGACAAACAGAGTGTCACTAGTATGCGTCTAACTTGACTAGCTCGTTGATCAAACATGGTTAAGTTTCCTAGCCATAGACATGAGTTGTCATTTGATTAACGGGATCACATCATTAGTTGAATGATCTGATTGACATGACCCATTCCATTAGCTTAGCACCCGATCGTTTAGTATGTTGCTATTGCTTTCTTCATGACTTATACATGTTCCTATGACTATGAGATTATGCAACTCCCGTTTACCAGAGGAACACTTTGTGTGCTACCAAACGTCACAACGTAACTGGGTGATTATAAAGGTGCTCTACAGGTGTCTCCGAAGGTACTTGTTGGGTTGGCATATTTCGAGATTAGGATTTGTCACTCCGAGTGTCGGAGAGGTATCTCTGGGCCCTCTCGGTAATGCACATCACTTAAGCCTTGCAAGCATTGCAACTAATGAGTTAGTTGCGGGGTGATGTATTACGGAACAAGTAAAGAGATTTGCCGGTAACGAGATTGAACTAGGTATTGGATACCGACGATCGAATCTCGGGCAAGTAACATACCGATGAAAAAGGGAACAACGTATGTTGTTATGCGGTCTGACCGATAAAGATCTCGTAGAATATGTAGGAGCCAATATGGGCATCCAGGTCCCGCTATTGGTTATTGACCGGAGACGTGTCTCGGTCATGTCTACATTGTTCTCGAACCGTAGGGTCCGCACGCTTAAGGTTTCGATGACAGTTATATTATGAGTTTATGAGTTTTGATGTACCGAAGGAGTTCGGAGTCCCGGATGAGATTGGGGACATGACGAGGAGTCTCGAAATGGTCGAGACGTAAAGATCGATATATTGGACGACTATATTCGGACATCGGAAAGGTTCTGAGTGGTTCGGGTATTTTTCGGAGTACCGGAGAGTTACGGGAATACGGGGAAAAAGTATTGGGCCTTATTGGGCCATACGAGAAAGAGAGAGGGGCTGCCTAGGGCAGGCCGCGTGCCCCCCCAAGGCCTAGTCCGAATTGGACTAGGGGGAGGGGCTGCGCCCCCTCCTTCCTTCCCTTCTCTTTTCCCCTTCCTTGTCTCCTACTCCTACTACATGGAAGGACTCCTAGTTGGACTAGGAGAGGGGGAATCCTACTCCCGGTGGGAGTAGGACTCCCTAGGGAACACCATAGAGAGGGCCGGCCCTTCCCTCCTCCACTCCTTTATATACGGGGGCAGGGGGCACCCCTAGAACACACAAGTTGATCTTCGTGATCGTTCCTTAGCCGTGTGCGGTGCCCCCCTCCACCATATTCCACCTCGATCATATCGTTGCAGTGTTTAGGCGAAGCCCTGCATCGGTAGAACATCATCATCGTCACCACGCCGTCGTGCTAACGGAACTCCTCCCCGAAGCTTTGCTGGATCGGAGCCCGGGGAGCGTCATCGACCTGAACATGTGCTAAGAACTCGGAGGTGCCGGAGTAACGGTGCTTGGATCGGTTGGACCGGGAAGACGTACGACTACTTCCTCTATGTTGCGTCAACGCTTTCGCTTCGGTCTACGAGGGTACGTAGACAACACTCTCCCCTCTCGTTGCTATGCATCACCATGATCTTGCTGTTGGGGAACGTAGTAATTTCAAAAAAATTCCTACGCACACACAAGATCATGGTGATGCATAGCAACGAGAGGGGAGAGTGTTGTCTACGTACCCTCGTAGACCGAAGCGGAAGCGTTGACGCAACGTAGAGGAAGTAGTCGTACGTCTTCCCGGTTCGACCGATCCAATCACCGTTACTCCGGCACCTCCGAGTTCTTAGCACACGTTCAGCTCGATGACGCTCCCCGGGCTCCGATCCAGCAAAGCTTCGGGGAGGAGTTCCGTCAGCACGACGGCGTGGTGACGATGATGATGTTCTACCGACGTAGGGCTTCGCCTAAACACTGCAACAATATGACCGAGGTGGAATATGGTGGAGGGGGCACCGCACACGGCTGAGGAACGATCACGAAGATCAACTTGTGTGTCCATGGGGTGCCCCCTGCCCCCGTATATAAAGGACTGGAGGAGGGGAGGGCCGGCCCTCTCTATGGCGCGCCCTAGAGAGTCCTACTCCCACCGGGAGTAGGATTCCCCTTTTCCTAGTCCAACTAGGAGTCCTTCCATGTAGTAGGAGTAGGAGACAAGGAAGGGGAAAGGAGAAGGGAAGGAAGGAGGGGGCGCAGCCCCTCCCCCTAGTCCAATTCGGACTAGACGTTGGGGGGGCGTGCGGCCTGCCCTAGGCAGCCCCTCTCTCTTTCCCGTATGGCACAATAAGGCCCAATACTTTTCCCTCGTATTCCCGTAACTCCCCGGTACTCCGAAAAATACCCGAACCACTCAGAACCTTTCCGATGTCCGAATATAGTCGTCCAATATATCGATCTTTACGTCTCGACCATTTCGAGACTCCTCGTCATGTCCCCGATCTCATCCGGGACTCCGAACACCTTCGATACATCAAAACTCATAAACTCATAATCTAACTGTCATCGAAACCTTAAGCGTGCGGACCCTACGGTTCGAGAACAATGTAGACATGACCGAGACACGTCTCCGGTCAATAACCAATAGCGGAACCTGGATGCTCATATTGGCTCCTACATATTCCACGAAGATGTTTATCGGTCAGACCGCATGACAACATACATTGGTTCCCTTTGTCATCGGTATGTTACTTGCCCGAGATTCGATCGTCGGTATCCAATACCTAGTTCAATCTCGTTACCGGCAAGTCTCTTTACTCGTTCCGTAATACATCATCTCACAACTAACACATTAGTTGTAATGCTTGCAAGGCTTATGTGATGTGCATTACCGAGAGGGCCCAGAGATACCTCTCCGACAATCGGAGTGACAAATCCTAATCTCGAAATACGCCAACCCAATAAGTACCTTCGGAGACACCTGTAGAGCACCTTTATAATCACCCAGTTATGTTGTGACGTTTGGTAGCACACAAAGTGTTCCTCCGGTAAACGGGAGTTGCATAATCTCATAGTCATAGGAACATGTATAAGTCATGAAGAAAGCAATAGCAACAAACAAAACGATCGTGTGCTAAGCTAACGGAATGGGTCAAGTCAATCAGATCATTCACCTAATGATGTGATCCCATTAATCAAATAACAACTCCTTGTCTATGGTTAGGAAACATAACCATCTTTGATTAATGAGCTAGTCAAGTAGAGGCATACTAGTGACACTCTGTTTGTCTATGTATTCACACATGTATTATGTTTCCGGTTAATACAATTCTAGCATGAATAATAAACATTTATCATGGAATAGGGAAATAAATAATAACTTTATTATTGCCTCTAGGGCATATTTCCTTCAGTCTCCCACTTGCACTAGAGTCAATAATCTAGATCACATCGCCATGTGATTAACATTAATAGTCCACATCATTATGTGATTAACACCCATAGTTCACATCGCCATGTGACCAACACCCAAAGGGTTTACTAGATTCAGTAATCTAGTTCACATCGCTATGTGACTAACACCCAAAGAGTACTAAGGTGTGATCATGTTTTGCTTGTGAGAGAATCTTAGTCAACGGGTCTGCCACATTCAGATCCGCATGTATTTTGCAAATTTATATGTCAACAATAATCTGCTCAGAGCTACTCTAGCTAATTGCTCCCACTTTCAATATGTATCCGATTGGGACTTAGAGTCATCTAGATCAGTGTCAAAACTTGCATCGACGTAACCCTTTACGACGAACCTTTTGTCACCTCCATAATCGAGAAACATATCCTTATTCCACTAAGGATAATTTTGACCGCTGTCCAGTGATCTACTCCTAGATCACTATTGTACTCCCTTGCTTAACATAGTGTAGGGTATACAATAGATCTGGTACACAACATGGCATACTTTATAGAACCTATGGCTGAGGCATAGGGAATGACTTTCATTCTCTTTCTATCTTCTGCCGTGGTCGGGCTTTGAGTCTTACTCAACTTCACACCTTGTAACACAGGCAAGAACTCTTTCTTTGACTGTTCCATTTTGAACTACTTCAAAATCTTGTCAAGGTATGTACTTATTGAAAAAAGTTATCAAGCGTTTTGATCTATCTCTATAGATCTTGATGCTCAATATGTAAGCAGCTTCACCGAGGTCTTTCTTTGAAAAACTCCTTTCAAACACTCCTTTATGTTTTGCAGAATAATTCTACATTATTTCCGATCAACAATATGTCATTCACATATACTTATCAGAAATGTTATAGTGCTCCCACTCACTTTCTTGTAAATACAGGCTTCAACGCAAGTCTGTATAAAACTATATGCTTTGATCAACTTATCAAAGTTTATATTCCAACTTCGAGATGCTTGCACCAGTCCATAGATGGATCGCTGGAGCTTGCATATTTTGTTAGCACCTTTAGGACTGACAAAACCTTCTGGTTGCATCATATACAACTCTTCTTTAATAAATCCATTAAGGAATGCAGTTTTGTTTATCCATTTGCCAGATTTCATAAAATGCGGCAATTGCTAACATGATTCGGACTGACTTAAGCATAGATACGAGTGAGAAACTCTCATCGTAGTCAACACCTTGAATTTTGTCGAAAACCTTTTGCGACAATTCTAACTTTGTAGATAGTAACACTACTATCAGCGTCCATCTTCCTCTTGAAGATCCATTTAATCTCAATGGCTCGCCGATCATTGGACAAGTCAATCAAAGTCCATACTTTGTTCTCATACATGGATCATATCTCAGATTTCATGGCCTTAAACCATTTCACGGAATCTGGGCTCATCATCGCTTCCTCATAGTTCGCAAGTTCGTCATGGTGTAGTAACATGACTTCTAGAACAGGATTACCGTACCACTCTGGTGCGGATCTCACTCTGGTTTACCTACGAGATTCGGTAGTAACTTGATCTGAAGTTTCATGATCATCATCATTAGCTTCCTCACTAATTGGTGTAGTAGTCACAGGAACAGATTTCTGTGATAAACTATTTTCCAATAAGGGAGAAGGTACAATTACCTTATCAAGTTCTACTTTCCTCCCACTCACTTTTTTCAAGAGAAACTCCTTCTCTAGAAAGGATCCATTCTTAGCAACGAATGTCTTGCCTTTGGATCTGTGATAGAAGGTGTACCCAACTGACTCTTTGGGTATCCTATGAAGACACATTTCTCCGATTTGGGTTTGAGCTTATCAGGATGAAACTTTTTCATATAAGCATTGCAACCCCAAACTTTAAGAAACAACAACTTTGGTTTCTTGCCAAACCACAGTTCAGATTGTGTCGTCTCAATGGACTTAGATGGTGCCCTTTTTTTAACGTGAATGCAGCTGTCTTTAATGCATAACCCCAAAACGATAGTGGTAAACCGGTAAGAAACATCATAGATTGCACTATATCCAATAAAGTACGGTTATGACGTTCGGATACACCATTATGCTGTGGTGTTCCAGGTGGCGTGAGTAGTGAAAGTATTTCACATTGTTTTAACTGAAGACTAAACTCGTAACTCAAATATTCGTCTCCGTGATCAGATCGTAGAAACTTTATTTTCTTGTCACGATGATTTTTCACTTCACTCTGAAATTCTTTGAACTTTTCAAACGTTTCAGACTTATGTTTCATCAAGTAGATATACCCATATCTGCTCAAATCATCTGTGAAGGTCAGAAAACAATGATACCTGCCGTGAGCCTTAACACTCATCGGATCGCATACATCAGTATGTATTATTTCCAACAAGTCAGTTTCTCGTTCCATTGTTCCGGAGAACGTAGTTTTAGTCATCTTGCCCATGAGGCATGGTACGCAAGCATCAAGTGATTCATAATCAAGTGATTCCAAAATCCCATCAGCATGGAGTTTCTTCATGCGCTTTACACCAATATGACCTAAACGGCAGTGCCACAAATAAGTTGCACTATCTTTATTAACTTTGCATCTTTTGGCTTCAATATTATGAATATGTGTATCACTACGATCAATATCCAACGAACTATTTTCATTGGGTGTATGACCATCGAAGGTTCTATTCATGTAAACAGAACAACAATTGTTCTCTAACTTAAATGAATAATCGTATTGCAATAACCATGATCAAATCATATTTATGCTCAATGCAAACACCAAATAACACTTATTTAGGTTCAACACTAATCCCGAAAGTATAGGGAGTGTACGATGATGATCATATCAATCTTCGAACCACTTCCAACACACATCGTCACTTCACCCTCAACTAGTCTCTGTTTATTCTGCAACTCCTGTTTCGAGTTACTACTCTTAGCAACTGAACCAGTACCAAATACCGAGGGGTTGCTGTTGGGGAACGTTGCAGAAAACAAAAAAATTTCCTACGATTTCACCAAGATCCATCTATGAGTTCATCTAGCAACGAGTGATCGGATGCATCTACATACCTTTGTAGATCATGAGCGGAAGCGTTCAAAAGAACGGGGATGATGTAGTCGTACACGACATGATCCAAATCACCTGAGATCCTAGAACCGAACGGACGGCACCTCCGCGTTCAACACACGTACGGTCAGCGTAACATCTCCTTCTTCTTGATCCAGCAAGGCAAAGGAGAGGTTGAGGAAGATGGCTCCAGCAGCAGCACGACGGCGTGGTGGTGATGGAGCTGCAGTACTCCGGCAGGGCTTCGCCGAGCTCTATGGAGGAGGAGGAGGTGTTGGA
The DNA here is from genome assembly GCA_032464435.1 of Aegilops umbellulata. NCBI lineage: Eukaryota > Viridiplantae > Streptophyta > Magnoliopsida > Poales > Poaceae > Aegilops > Aegilops umbellulata. The sequence goes on from CP136057.1 coordinate 10,610,972, forward strand.
GAGGGAGAGGGAGACGCCAAGGCCAGGGGTGCGGCTGCCCCCTCCCCCCTTTATATAGGAGGGCCATGGGGGGCGCCGGCCCTAGGAGATCCAATCTCCTTGGGGCGGCGGCCAAGGGGAGGTTTCCCTCCCCCCCAAGGCACCTAGGAGGTGCCTTCCCCTTGTGGGACTCCTTCCCTTTGAAACCCTAGGCGCATGGGCCTCTTGGGGATGGTTCCCCTTGGCCCATGTAGGCCAAGGTGCACCCCCTAGAGCCCATGTGGCCCCCCGAGGCAGGTGGCCCCACCCGGTGGACCCCCGGGACCCTTCTGGTGGTCCCGGTACAATACCGGTGACCCCGAAATTTGTCCCGATGGCCAAAACAACACTTCCTATATATAATTCTTTACCTCCGGACCATTCCAAAACTCCTCGTGACGTCCGGGATCTCATCCGGGACTCCGAACAACATTCGGGTTACTGCATATACATATCCCTACAACCCTAGCGTCACCGAACCTTAAGTGTGTAGACCCTACGGGTTCGGGAGACATGCAGACATGACCGAGACGGCTCTCAGGCAATAACCAATAGCGGGATCTGGATACCCATGTTGGCTCCCACATGCTCCACGATGATCTCATCGAATGAACCACGATGTCGAGGATTCAATTAATCCCGTATACGATTCCCTTTGTCAATCGGTATTTTACTTGCCCGAGATTCGGTCGTCGGTATCCCAATACCTCGTTCAATCTCGTTACCGGCAAGCCACTTTACTCGTACCGTAATGCATGATCCCATGATCAAACACTTTGATCATATTGAGCTCATTATGATGATGCATTACCGAGTGGGCCCGGTGATACCTCTCCGTCAAGCGGAGTGACAAATCCCAGTCTCGATCCGTGTCACCCAACAGACACTTTCGGAGATACTCGTAGTATGCCTTTATAGTCACCCAGTTACGTTGTGACGTTTGGCACACCCAAAGCACTCCTACGGTATTTGGGAGTTACACGATCTCATGGTCTAAGGAAAGGATACTTGACATTGGAAAACTCCAGCAAACGAACTATGCGATCTTATGCTATGTTTAGGATTGGGTCTCGTCCATCACATCATTCTCCTAATGATGTGATCTCGTTATCATTGACATCCAATGCCTATAGTCAGGAAACCATGACTATCTATTGATCAACGAGCTAGTCAACTAGAGGCTTACTAGGGACATGTTGTTGTCTGTTATTCACACATGTATTACGATTTCCGGATAACACAATTATAGCACGAATAAAGACAATTATCATGAACAAGGAAATATAATAATAATGCTTTTATTATTGCCTCTAGGGCATATTTCCAACAGTCTCCCACTTGCACTAGAGTCAATAATCTAGTTAAATTGTGATGAATCGAACACCCATAGAGTTCTGGTGCTGATCATGTTTTGCCTTAGGGAGAGGTTTAGTCAACGGATCTGCGACATTCAGATCCGTGTGCACTTTACAGATTTCTATGTCTCCATCTTGAACATTTTCACGAATGGAGTTGAAGCGACGCTTGATGTGCCTGGTCTTCTTGTGAAACCTGGGCTCCTTGGCAAGTGCAATAGCTCCAGTGTTGTCACATAAGAGTTTGATTGGCCCCGACGCATTGGGTATGACTCCGAGGTCGGTGATGAACTCCTTCACCCAAATTGCTTCATGTGCTGCCTCCGAGGCTGCCATGTACTCCGCTTCACATGTAGATCCCGCCATGACGCTCTGCTTGCAACTGCACCAGCTTACTGCCCCACCATTCAAAATATACACGTATCCGGTTTGTGACTTAGAGTCATCAAGATCTGTGTCGAAGCTAGCGTCGACGTAACCCTTTACGACGAGCTCTTCGTCACCTCCATAAACGAGAAACATTTCCTTAGTCCTTTTCAGGTACTTCAGGATATTCTGGACCGTTGTCCAGTGTTCCTTGCCGGGATTACTTTGGTACCGTCCTACCAAACTTACGGCAAGGTTTACATCAGGTCTGGTACACAGCATGGCATACATAATAGAACCTATGGCTGAGGCATAGGGGATGACACTCATCTCTTCTATATCTTCTGCCGTGGTCGGACATTGAGCTGAGCTCAATTTCACACCTTGTAACACAGGTAAGAACCCCTTCTTAGATTGATCCATATTGAACTTCTTCAATATCTTATCAAGGTATGTGCTTTGTGAAAGACCTATGAGGCGTCTCGATCTATCTCTATAGATCTTGATGCCTAATATATAAGCAGCTTCTCCAAGGTCCTTCATTGAAAAACTCTTATTCAAGTAGGCCTTAATGCTGTCCAAGAGTTCTATATCATTTCCCATCAAAAGTAGGTCATCTACATATTGTTGGGGAACGTAGTAATTTCAAAAAATTTCCTACGCGCACGCAAGATCATGGTGATGCATAGCAACGAGAGGGGAGAGTGTTGTCTGCGTACCCTCGTAGACCGAAAGCGAAAGCGTTATATCAACGCGGTTGATGTAGTCGTACGTCTTCACGATCCGACCGATCCAAGCACCGTTACTCCGGCACCTCCGAGTTCTTGGCACCCGTTCAGCTCGATGACGTTCCCCGGGCTCCGATCCAGCAAAGCTTCGGGGAAGAGTTCCGTCAGCACGACGGCGTGGTGACGATCTTGATGTACTACCGACGCAGGGCTTCGCCTAAGCACCGCGACAATATAACCGAGGTGGAATATGGTGGAGGGGGGCACCGCACACGGCTAAGGAAGGATCACGTTGATCAATTGTGTGTCCTGGGGTGCCCCCCTGCCCCCGTATATAAAGGAGCAAGGGGGAGGGCCGGCCGGCCCTAGGGGCGTGCCAAGGGAGGGGGAGTCCTCCTCCTAGTGGGAGTAGGACTCCCCTTTCCTAGTCCAACTAGGAGGGGGAAGGGGGAAAGGAAGGAGAGGGAGAGGGAGAGGGAAAGGGGGCTGCGCTCCCCCTCCTTGTCCAATTCGGACTCCTCATGGGGGGGGGCGCGCCACCTCCTGGTGCGGCCCTCTCTCTCCCCTCGCGGCCCAATAAGGCCCATACTTCCCCCGGGGGGGTTCCGGTAACCCCTCCGGCACTCCGGTAATATCCGAAACTTCTCGGAACCATTCCGATGTCCGAACATAGCCGTCCAATATATCAATCTTTATGTCTCGACCATTCTGAGACTCCTCGTCATGTCCGTGATCACATCCGGGACTCCGAACTCCTTCGGTGCATAAACTCATAATAACTGTCATCGTAACCTTAAGCGTGCGGACCCTACGGTTCGAGAACAATGTAGACATGACCGAGACACGTCTCCGGTCAATAACCAATAGCGGGACCTGGATGCCCATATTGGCTCCTACATATTCTACGAAGATCTTTATCGGTCAGACCGCATAACAACATACGTTGTTCCCTTTGTCCATCGGTATGTTACTTGCCCGAGATTCGATCGTCGGTATCCAATACCTAGTTCAATCTCGTTACCGGCAAGTCTCTTTACTCGTTCCGTAATACATCATCCCACAACCAACTCATTGGTTGCAATGCTTGCAAGGCTTATGTGATGTGCATTACCGAGAAGGCCCTGAGATACCTCTCCGACATTCGGAGTGACAAATCCTAATCTCGAAATACGCCAACCCAACAAATACTTTCGGAGACACCTGTAGAGCACCTTTATAATCACCCAGCTATGTTGTGACGTTTGGTAGCACACAAAGTGTTCCTACGGTAAACGGGAGTTGCATAATCTCATAGTCAAAGGAACATGTATAAGTCATGAACAAAAGCAATAGCAACATACTAACCGATCGGGTGCTAAGCTATTGGAATGGGTCATGTCAATCAGATCATTCAACTAATGATGTGACCTTGTTAATCAAATGACAACTCCTTTGTCTATGGTTAGGAAACTTAACCATCTTTGATTAACAAGCTAGTCAAGTAGAGGCATACTAGTGACACTCTGTTTGTCTATATATCCACACATGTATTATGTTTCCGGTTAATACAATTCTAGCATGAATAATAAACATTTATCATGATATGTAAGGAAATAAATAATAACTTTATTATTGCCTCTAGGGCATATTTCCTTCAGTCTCCCACTTGCACTAGAGTCAATAATCTAGATTACACAGTAATGATTCTAACACCCATGGAGTCTTGGTGCTGATCATGTTTTGCCCGTGGAAGAGGTTTAGTCAACGGGTCTGCCACATTCAGATCCGTATGTATCTTGCAAATCTCTATGTCTCCCACCTGGACCAAGTCCCGGATGGAATTGAAGCGTCTCTTGATGTGCTTTGTTCTCTTGTGAAATCTGGATTCCTTCGCCAAGGCTATTGCTCCAGTATTGTCACAAAAGATTTTCATTGGACCCGATGCACTAGGTATGACACCTAGATCGGATATGAACTCCTTCATCCAGACTCCTTCATTTGCTGCTTCCGAAGCAGCTATGTACTCCGCTTCACATGTAGATCCCGCTACGACGCTTTGTTTGGAACTGCACCAACTGACAGCTCCACCATTTAATGTAAATACGTATCCGGTTTGCGATTTCGAATCGTCCGGATCAGTGTCAAAGCTTGCATCAACGTAACCCTTTACGATGAGTTCTTTGTCACCTCCATACACGAGAAACATTTCCTTAGTCCTTTTCAGGTACTTCAGGATATTCTTGACCGATGTCCAGTGATCCACTCTTGGATTACTTTGGTACCTCCCTGCTAAACTTATAGCAAGGCACACATCAGGTCTGGTACATAGCATTGCATACATGATAGAGCCTATGGCTGAAGCATAGGGAACATCTTTCATCTTCTCTCTATCTTCTGCAGTGGTCGGGCATTGAGTCTGACTCAACTTCACACCTTGCAATACAGGCAAGAACCCTTTCTTCGCTTGATCCATTTTGAACTTCTTCAAAATCTTATCAAGGTATGTGCTTTGTGAAAGTCCAATTAAGCATCTTGATCTATCTCTATAGATCTTAATGCCCAATATGTAAGCAGCTTCACCGAGGTCTTTCATTGAAAAACTCTTATTCAAATACCCCTTTATGCTATCCAGAAATTCTATATCATTTCCAATCAGTAATATATCATCTACATATAATATCAGAAATGCTACAGAGCTCCCACTCACTTTCTTGTAAATACAGGCTTCTCCAAAAGTCTGTACAAACCCAAATGCTTTGATCACACTATCAAAACGTTTATTCCAACTCCGAGATGCTTGCACCAGTCCATAAATGGATCGCTGGAGCTTGCATACTTTGTTAGCTCCCTTTGGATCAATAAAACCTTCTGGTTGCATCATATACAACTCTTCTTCCAGAAACCCATTCAGGAATGCAGTCTTTACATCCATTTGCCAAATTTCATAATCATAAAATGCGGCAATTGCTAACATGATTCGGACAGACTTAAGCATCGCTACGGGTGAGAAGGTCTCATCGTAGTCAATCCCTTGAACTTGTCGAAACCCCTTTGCGACAAGTCGAGCTTTGTAGACAGTAACATTACCGTCGGCGTCAGTCTTCTTCTTAAAGATCCACTTGTTCTCTATTGCTTGCCGACCCTCGGGCAAGTCAACCAAACTCCACACTTTGTTTTCATACATGGATCCCATCTCAGATTTCATGGCTTCCAGCCATTTTGCGGAATCTGGGCTCACCATCGCTTCTTCATAGTTCGTAGGTTTGTCATGATCTACTAGCATGATTTCCAGAATAGGATTGCCGTAACACTCTGGTGCGGATCTCACTCTGGTTGATCTACGAGGTTCAGCAGTTACTTGATCTGAAGTTTCATGATCATCATCACTAACTTCTTCTCTGATTGGTGTAGATGTCACAGAAACTGGTTCCTGTGATGAACTACTTTCCAATAAGGGAGCAGGTACAGTTACCTCATCAAGTTCTACTTTCCTCCCACTCACTTCTTTCGAGAGAAACTCCTTCTCTAGAAAGGATCCATTTTTAGCAACAATTGTCTTGCCTTCGGATCTGTGATAGAAGATATACCCAACTGTTTCCTTTGGGTATCCTATGAAGACACATTTCTCCGATTTGGGTTCGAGCTTATCAAGTTGAAGCTTTTTCACATAAGCATCGCAGCCCCAAACTTTAAGAAACGAAAACTTTGGTTTCTTGCCAAACCACGGTTCATAAGGTGTCGTCTCAACGGATTTTGATGGTGTCCTATTTAACGTGAATGCGGCCGTCTCTAAAGCATGACCCCAAAACGATAGCGGTAAATCTGTAAGAGACATCATAGATCGCACCATATCAAGTAAAGTACGATTACGACGTTCGGACACACCATTGCGTTGTGGTGTTCCGGGTGGCGTAAGTTGTGAAACTATTCCGCATTGTTTCAAATGTAGACCAAACTCGTAACTCAAATATTCTCCTCCACGATCAGATCGTAGAAACTTTATTTTCTTGTTACGATGATTTTCAACTTCACTCTGAAATTCTTTGAACTTTTCAAATGTTTCAGACTTATGCTTCATTAAGTAGATATACCCATATCTGCTCAAATCATCTGTGAAGGTGAGAAAATAACGATATCCGCCACGAGCTTCAACATTCATCGGATCACATACATCTGTATGTATGATTTCTAACAAATCTGTTACTCTCTCCATAGTATCGGAGAACGGTGTTTTAGTCATCTTGCCTAAGAGGCACGGTTCGCAAGTACCAAGTGATTCATAATCAAGTGGTTCCAAAAGTCCATCAGTATGGAGTTTCTTCATGCGCTTTACACCGATATGACCTAAACGGCAGTGCCACAAATAAGTGCAATTGCACTATCATTATCAACTCTGCATCTTTTGGCTTCAACATTATGAATATGTGTATCACTACTATCGAGATTCATCAAAAATAGACCACTCCTCAAGGGTGCATGACCATAAAAGATATTACTCATATAAATAGAACAACCATTATTCTCTGATTTAAATGAATAACCGTCACGCATCAAACAAGATCCAGATATAATGTTCATGCTTAACGCTGGCACCAAATAACAATTATTTAGGTCTAATACTAATCCCGAAGGTAGATGTAGAGGTAGCGTGCCGACCGCGATCACATCGACTTTGGAACCATTTCCCACGCGCATCGTCACCTCGTCCTTTACCAGTGTTCGCTTAATCTGTAGTCCCTGTTTCGAGTTGCAAATATTAGCAACAGAACTAGTATCAAATACCCAGGTGCTACTGCGAGCTCTAGTAAGGTACACATCAATAACATGTATATCACATATACCTTTGTTCACCTTGCCATCCTTCTTATCCGCCAAATACTTGGGGCAGTTCCGCTTCCAGTGACCAGTCTTCTTGCAGTAGAAGCACTCAGTTTCAGGCTTAGGTCCAGACTTGGGTTTCTTCTCTTGAGAAGAACTTGCTTGCTGTTCTTCTTGAAGTTCCCCTTCTTCTTCCCTTTGCCCTTTTTCTTGAAACTAGTGGTCTTGTTGACCATCAACACTTGATGCTCCTTCTTGATTTCTACCTCCGCAGCTTTTAGCATTGCGAAGAGCTCGGGAATTGTCTTATCCATCCCTTGCATATTATAGTTCATCACGAAGCCTTTGTAGCTTGGTGGAAGTGATTGGAGAATTCTGTCAATGACGCAATCATCCGGAAGATTAACTCCTAGTTGAATCAAGTGATTATAATACCCAGACATTTTGAGTATATGCTCACTGACAGAACCATTCTCCTCCATCTTGCAGCTATAGAACTTATTGGAGACTTCATATCTCTCAATCCGGGCATTCTGTTGGAATATTAACTTCAACTCCTGGAACATCTCATATGCTCCATGACTTTCAAAACGTCGTTGAAGTCCCGGTTCTAAGCCATAAAGCATGGCACATTGAACTATCGAGTAGTCATCAGCTTTGCTCTGCCAAACGTTCTTAACGTCGTCAGTTGCATCAGCAGCAGGCCTGGCACCCCGCGGTGCTTCCAGGACGTAACTCTTCTGTGCAGCAATGAGGATAATCCTCAAGTTACGGACCCAGTCCGTGTAATTGCTACCATCATCTTTCAACTTTGTTTTCTCAAGGAACGCATTAAAATTCAACGGAACAACAACACGGGCCATCTATCTACAATCAACATAAACAAGCAAGATACTATCACGGACTAAGTTCATGATAAATTTAAGTTCAATTAATCATATTACTTAAGAACTCCCACTTAGATAGACATCCCTCTAATATTTTAAGTGATCACGTGATCCAAATCAAACTAAACCATAACCGATCATCACGTGAAATGGATTAGTTCTCAATGGTGAACATCATTATGTTGATCATATCTACTATATGATTCACGCTCGACCTTTCGGTCTCCGTGTTCCGAGGCCATATCTGCATATGCTAGGCTCGTCAAGTATAACCCGAGTATTCTGCGTGTGCAAAAACTGGCTTGCACCCGTTGTAGATGGACGTAGAGCTTATCACACCTGATCATCACGTGGTGTCTGGGCACGACGAACTTTGGCAACGGTGCATACTCGGGGAGAACACTTCTTGATAATTTAGTGAGAGGTCATCTTATAATGCTACCGTCAATCAAAGCAAGATAAGATGCATAAAAAGATAAACATCACATGCAATCAATATAAGTGATATGATATGGCCATCATCTTCTTGTGCTTGTGATCTCCATCTCCGAAGCACCGTCATGATCACCATCGTCACCGGCGCGACACCTTGATCTCCATCGTAGCATCGTTGTCGTCTCGCCAATCTTATGCTACTACGACTATCGCTACCGCTTAGTGATAAAGTAAAGCATTACAGGGTGATTGCATTGCATACAATAAAGCGACAACCATATGGCTCCAGCCAGTTGCCGATAACTCGGTTACAAAACATGATCATCTCATACAATAAAATTTAGCATCATGTCTTGACCATATCACATCACAACATGCCCTGCAAAAACAAGTTAGAAGTCCTCTACTTTGTTGTTGCAAGTTTTACGTGGCTGCTACGGGCTTAGCAAGAATCAATCTCACCTACGCATCAAAACCACAATGATAGTTTGTCAAGTTGATGCCGTTTTAACCTTCGCAAGGACCGGGCGTAGCCACACTCGGTTCAACTAAAGTTGGAGAAACTAACACCCGTCAGCCACCTGTGTGCAAAGCACAGCGGTAGAACCAGTCTCGCGTAAGCGTACGCGTAATGTCGGTCCGGGCCGCTTCATCCAACAATACCGCTGAACCAAAGTATGACATGCTGGTAGGCAGTATGACTTATATCGCCCACAACTCACTTGTGTTCTACTCGTGCATAACATCAAACCATAAAAACCTAGGCTCGGATGCCACTGTTATGGAACGTAGTAATTTCAAAATATTTTCCTACGCACACACAAGATCATGGTGATGCATAGCAACGAGAGGGGAGAGTGTTGTCTATGTACCCTCGTAGACCGAAGCGGAAGCGTTGACGCAACGTAGAGGAAGTAGTCGTACGTCTTCCCGATCCGACCGATCCAAGCACCGTTACTCCGGCACCTCCGAGTTCTTAGCACACGTCCAGCTCGATGACGATCCCCGGGCTCCGATCTAGCAAAGCTTCGGGGAGGAGTTCTGTCAGCACGACGACGTGGTGACGATGATGATGTTCTACCGACGTAGGGCTTCGCCTAAACACTGCAACGATATGAACGAGGTGGAATATGGTGGAGGGGGGCACCGCACACGGTTAAGGAACGATCACGAAGATCAACTTGTGTGTCCTAGGGTGCCCCCTGCCCCCGTATATAAAGGAGGGGAGGGGGAGGTGCGGCCGACCCCCAAGGGGTGCGCCAGGAGGAGTCCTACTCCCCCCGGGAGTAGGACTCCTCTCCCTTGCCTTGTAGGAGAAGGAAGGAGGAAGGGGGAAAGGAAAAAGGGGGGCGCCGCCCCCCCCCCCTTCCTTGTCCTATTCGGACTAGGGGGGAGGGGGCGCGCGGCCTGCCCTGGCCGCCCCTCCTCTTTTCCCTTAAGGCCCATATGGGCCCATTAACCCCCGGGGGGGTTCTGGTAACCCCCCGGTACTCAGGTAAAATGCCGATTTCACCCGGAACAATTCCGATGTCCAAATATAGGCTTCCAATATATCGATCTTTATGTCTCGACCATTTCGAGACTCCTCGTCATGTCCGTGATCACATCCGGGACTCCGAACAACCTTCGGTACATCAAAATGAACAAACTCATAATAACCGTCATAGTAACGTTAAGCGTGCGGACCCTACGGTTCGAGAACAATGTAGACATGACCGAGACACATCTCCGGTCAATAACCAATAGCGGGACCTGGATGCCCATATTGGCTCCTACATATTCTACGAAGATCTTTATCGGTCAGACCGCATAACAACATACGTTGTTCCCTTTGTCATCGGTATGTTACTTGCCCGAGATTCGATCGTCGGTATCCAATACCTAGTTCAATCTCGTTACCGGCAAGTCTCTTTACTCGTTCCGTAATACATCATCTCGTAACTAACTCATTAGTTACAATGCTTGCAAGGCTTATGTGATGTGCATTACCGAGAGGGCCCAGAGATACCTCTCCGACATTCGGAGTGACAAATCCTAATCTCGAAATACGCCAACCCAACAAGTACCTTTGGAGACACCTGTAGAGCACCTTTATAATCACCCAGTTACGTTGTGACGTTTGTTGGCACACAAAGTGTTCCTCCGGTAAACGGGAGTTGCATAATCTCATAGTCATAGGAACATGTATAAGTCATGAAGAAAGCAATAGCAACATACTAAACGATCGGGTGCTAAGCTAATGGAATGGGTCATGTCAATCAGATCATTCAACTAATGATGTGACCTCATTAATCAAATAACAACTCCTTGTTCATGGTTAGGAAACATAACCATCTTTGATTAATGAGCTAGTCAAGTAGAGGCATACTAGTGACACTTCTTGTTTGTCTATGTATTCACACATGTATTATGTTTCCGGTTAATACAATTCTAGCATGAATAATAAACATTTATCATGAAATAAGGAAATAAATAATAACTTTATTATTGCCTCTAGGGCATATTTCCTTCAAGTATTTGATACTAGTTCAGTTGCTAAGATTAGTAACTCGAAACGGGAGTTGCAGAATAAACAGAGACTAGTTAAGGGTTAAGTGACGATGTGTGTTGGAAGTAGTTCCAAGATTGATATGATCATCATCGCACACTCACTATACTTTCGGGATTAGTGTTGAACTTAAATAAGTGTTATTTGGTGTTTGTGTTGAGCATAAATATGATTTGATCATGTTTATTGCAATACGGTTATTCATTTAAGTTAGAGAACAATTGTTGTTCTGCTTACATGAATAGAACCTTCGATGGTCATACACCCAATGAAAATAGTTCGTTGGATCTCGATCGTAGTGATACACATATTCATAATATTGAAGCCAAAAGATGCAAAGTTAATAATGATAGTGCAAATTATTTGTGGCACCGCCGTTTAGGTCATATTGGTGTAAAGCGCATGAAGAAACTCCATGCTGATGGACTTTTGGAATCACTTGATTATGAATCACTTGATGCTTGCGAACCATGCCTCATGGGCAAGATGACTAAGACTCCGTTCTCCGGAACAGTGGAGCGAGCAACTGACTTATTGGAAATATTACATACTGATGTATGCGATCCGATGAGTGTTAAGGCTCGCGGCGGGTATCGTTATTTTCTGACCTTCACAGATGATTTGAGCAGATATGGGTATATCTACTTAATGAAACACTAGTCTGAAACATTTGAAAAGTTCAAAGAATTTCAGAGTGAAGTGGAGAATCATCGTAACAAAAATAAAAGTTTCTACGATATGATCGCAGAGGTAAAATATTTGAGTTACGAGTTTGGCCTTCAATTAAAACAATGTGGAATAGTTTCACAAACTCATGCCACCTGGAACACCACAGCATAATGGTGTGTCCGAACGTCATAACCGTACCTTATTGGATGTAGTGCAATCTATGATGTTTCTTACCGATTTACCACTATCATTTTGGGGTTATGCATTAGAGACAGCTTCATTCACGTTAAATAGGGCACCATCTAAATCCATTGAGACGACACTATATGAAGTGTGGTTTAGCAAGAAACCAAAGTTGTCGTTTCTTAAAGTTTGGGGTTGTGATGCTTATATGAAAAAGTTTCATCCTGATAAGCTCAAACCAAAATCGGAGAAATATGTCTTCATAGGATACCCAAAGGAGACAGTTGGGTACACCTTCTATCACAAATCCGAAGGCAAGACATTCGTTGCTGAGAATGGATACTTTCTAGAGAAGGAGTTTCTCTCGAAAGAAGTGAGTGGGAGGAAAGTAGAACTTGATAAGGTAATTGTACCTTCTCCCTTATTGGAAAGTAGTTCATCACAGAAATCTGTTCGTGTGACTACTACACCAATTAGTGAGGAAGCTAATGATGATGATCATGTAACTTCAGATCAAGTTACTACCGAATCTCGTAGGTAAACCAGAGTGAGATCCGCACTAGAGTGGTACAGTAATCATGTTCTGGAAGTTATGTTACCAGACCATGACAAACTTGCGAACTATGAGGAAGCGATGATGAGCCCAGATTCCGCGAAATGGTTTGAAGCCATGAAATCTGAGATATGATCCATGTATGAGAACAAAGTATGGACTTTGATGGATTTGCCCGATGATCGGCAAGCCATAGAAAATAAATAGATCTTCAAAAGGAAGACACACGCTGATAGTAGTGTTACTATCTACAAAGCTAGAGTTGTCGCAAAAGGTTTTCGACAAGTTCAAGGTGTTGACTACGATGAGAGTTTCTCACTCGTATCTATGCTTAAGTCTGTCCGAATCATGTTAGCAATTGCCGCATTTTATGAAATCTGGCAAATGGATAAACAAAACTGCATTCCTTAATGGATTTATTAAAAAAGAGTTGTATATGATGCAACCAGAAGGTTTTGTCAATCCTAAAGGTGCTAACAAAATATGCAAGCTCCAGCGATCCATCTATGGACTGGTGCAAGGATCTCGGAGTTGGAATATACGCTTTGATAAGATGATCAAAGCATATAGTTTTATACAGACTTGCGGTGAAGCCTGTATTTACAAGAAAGTGAGTGGGAGCACTACAACATTTCTGATAAGTATATGTGAATGACATATTGTTGATCGGAAATAATGTAGAATTATTCTACAAAGCATAAAGGAGTGTTTGAAAGGAGTTTTTCAAAGAAAGACCTCGGTGAAGCTGCTTACATATTGAGCATCAAGATCTATAGAGATAGATCAAAACGCTTGATAAGTTTTTTCAATAAGTACGTACCTTGACAAGATTTTGAAGTAGTTCAAAATGGGACAATCAAAGAAAGAGTTCTTGCCTGTGTTACAAGGTGTGAAATTGAGTAAGACTCAAAACTCGACTACGGCAGAAGATAGAAAGAGAATGAAAGTCATTCCCTATGCCTTGGCCATAGGTTCTATAAAGTATGCCATGCTGTGTACCAGATCTATTGTATACCCTACACTAATTTTGGCAAGGGAGTACAATAGTGATCTAGGAGTAGATCACTGGACAGCGGTCAAAAATTATCCTTAGTAGAATAAGGATATGTTTCTCGATTATGGAGGTGACAAAAGGTTCGTCGTAAAGGGTTACGTCGATGCAAGTTTTGACACTGATCTAGATGACTCTAAGTCTCAATCTGGATACATATTGAAAGTGGAAGCAATTAGCTAGAGTAGCTCCGTGCAGAGCATTGTTGACATAGAAATTTGCAAAATACATACGGATCTGAATGTGGCAGACCCGTTGACTAAACTTCTCTCACGAACAAAACATGATCACACCTTAGTACTCATTGGGTGTTAATCACATAGCGATGTGAACTAGATTATTGACTCTAGTAAACCCTTTGGGCGTTGGTCACATGATGATATGAACTATGGGTGTTAATCACATGGTGATGTGAACTATTGGTGTTAAATCACATGGCGATGTGAACTAGATTATTGACTCTAGTGCAAGTGCGAGACTCAAGGAAATATGCCCTAGAGGCAATAATAAAGTTATTATTTATTTCCTTATTTCATGATAAATGTTTATAATTCATGCTAGAATTGTATTAACCGGAAACATAATACATGTGTGAATACATAGACAAACAGAGTGTCACTAGTATGCGTCTAACTTGACTAGCTCGTTGATCAAAGATGGTTAAGTTTCCTAGCCATAGACATGAGTTGTCATTTGATTAACGGGATCACATCATTAGTTGAATGATTTGATTGACATGACCCATTCCATTAGCTTAGCACCCGATCGTTTAGTATGTTGCTATTGCTTTCTTCATGACTTATACATGTTCCTATGACTATGAGATTATGCAACTCCCGTTTACCAGAGGAACACTTTGTGTGCTACCAAACGTCACAACGTAACTGGGTGATTATAAAGGTGCTCTACAGGTGTCTCCGAAGGTACTTGTTGGGTTGGCGTATTTCGAGATTAGGATTTGTCACTCCGAGTGTCGGAGAGGTATCTCTGGGCCCTCTCGGTAATGCACATCACTTAAGCCTTGCAAGCATTGCAACTAATGAGTTAGTTGCGGGGTGATGTATTACGGAACAAGTAAAGAGATTTGCCGGTAACGAGATTGAACTAGGTATTGGATACCGACAATCGAATCTTGGGCAAGTAACATACCGATGAAAAAGGGAACAACGTATGTTGTTATGCGGTCTGACCGATAAAGATCTCGTAGAATATGTAGGAGCCAATATGGGCATCCAGGTCCCGCTATTGGTTATTGACCGGAGACGTGTCTCGGTCATGTCTACATTGTTCTCGAACCGTAGGGTCCGCACGCTTAAGGTTTCGATGACAGTTATATTATGAGTTTATGAGTTTTGATGTACCGAAGGAGTTCGGAGTCCCGGATGAGATTGGGGACATGACGAGGAGTCTCGAAATGGTCGAGACGTAAAGATCGATATATTGGACGACTATATTCGGACATCGGAAAGGTTCTGAGTGGTTCGGGTATTTTTCGGAGTACCGGAGAGTTACGGGAATACGGGGAAAAAGTATTGGGCCTTATTGGGCCATACGAGAAAGAGAGAGGGGCTGCCTAGGGCAGGCCGCGTGCCCCCCCAAGGCCTAGTCCGAATTGGACTAGGGGGAGGGGCTGCGCCCCCTCCTTCCTTCCCTTCTCTTTTCCCCTTCCTTGTCTCCTACTCCTACTACATGGAAGGACTCCTAGTTGGACTAGGAGAGGGGGAATCCTACTCCCGGTGGGAGTAGGACTCCCTAGGGAACACCATAGAGAGGGCCGGCCCTTCCCTCCTCCACTCCTTTATATACGGGGGCAGGGGGCACCCCTAGAACACACAAGTTGATCTTCGTGATCGTTCCTTAGCCGTGTGCGGTGCCCCCCTCAACCATATTCCACCTCGATCATATCGTTGCAGTGTTTAGGCGAAGCCCTGCATCGGTAGAACATCATCATCGTCACCACGCCGTCGTGCTAACGGAACTCCTCCCCGAAGCTTTGCTGGATCGGAGCCCGGGGAGCGTCATCGACCTGAACATGTGCTAAGAACTCGGAGGTGCCGGAGTAACGGTGCTTGGATCGGTTGGACCGGGAAGACGTACGACTACTTCCTCTATGTTGCGTCAACGCTTTCGCTTCGGTCTACGAGGGTACGTAGACAACACTCTCCCCTCTCGTTGCTATGCATCACCATGATCTTGCTGTTGGGGAACGTAGTAATTTCAAAAAAATTCCTACGCACACACAAGATCATGGTGATGCATAGCAACGAGAGGGGAGAGTGTTGTCTATGTACCCTCGTAGACCGAAGCGGAAGCGTTGACGCAACGTAGAGGAAGTAGTCGTACGTCTTCCCGGTTCGACCGATCCAATCACCGTTACTCCGGCACCTCCGAGTTCTTAGCACACGTTCAGCTCGATGACGCTCCCCGGGCTTCGATCCAGCAAAGCTTCGGGAAGGAGTTCCATCAGCACGACGGCGTGGTGACGATGATGATGTTCTACCGACGTAGGGCTTCGCCTAAACACTGCAACAATATGACCGAGGTGGAATATGGTGGAGGGGGCACCGCACACGGCTGAGGAACGATCACGAAGATCAACTTGTGTGTCCATGGGGTGCCCCCTGCCCCCGTATATAAAGGACTGGAGGAGGGGAGGGCCGGCCCTCTCTATGGCGCGCCCTAGAGAGTCCTACTCCCACCGGGAGTAGGATTCCCCTTTTCCTAGTCCAACTAGGAGTCCTTCCATGTAGTAGGAGTAGGAGACAAGGAAGGGGAAAGGAGAAGGGAAGGAAGGAGGGGGCGCAGCCCCTCCCCCTAGTCCAATTCGGACTAGACGTTGGGGGGGCGTGCGGCCTGCCCTAGGCAGCCCCTCTCTCTTTCCCGTATGGCACAATAAGGCCCAATACTTTTCCCTCGTATTCCCGTAACTCCCCGGTACTCCAAAAAATACCCGAACCACTCAGAACCTTTCCGATGTCCGAATATAGTCGTCCAATATATCGATCTTTACGTCTCGACCATTTCGAGACTCCTCGTCATGTCCCCGATCTCATCCGGGACTCCGAACACCTTCGATACATCAAAACTCATAAACTCATAATCTAACTGTCATTGAAACCTTAAGCGTGCGGACCCTACGGTTCGAGAACAATGTAGACATGACCGAGACACGTCTCCGGTCAATAACCAATAGCGGAACCTGGATGCTCATATTGGCTCCTACATATTCCACGAAGATGTTTATCGGTCAGACCGCATGACAACATACATTGGTTCCCTTTGTCATCGGTATGTTACTTGCCCGAGATTCGATCGTCGGTATCCAATACCTAGTTCAATCTCGTTACCGGCAAGTCTCTTTACTCGTTCCGTAATACATCATCTCACAACTAACACATTAGTTGTAATGCTTGCAAGGCTTATGTGATGTGCATTACCGAGAGGGCCCAGAGATACCTCTCCGACAATCGGAGTGACAAATCCTAATCTCGAAATACGCCAACCCAATAAGTACCTTCGGAGACACCTGTAGAGCACCTTTATAATCACCCAGTTATGTTGTGACGTTTGGTAGCACACAAAGTGTTCCTCCGGTAAACGGGAGTTGCATAATCTCATAGTCATAGGAACATGTATAAGTCATGAAGAAAGCAATAGCAACAAACAAAACGATCGTGTGCTAAGCTAACGGAATGGGTCAAGTCAATCAGATCATTCACCTAATGATGTGATCCCATTAATCAAATAACAACTCCTTGTCTATGGTTAGGAAACATAACCATCTTTGATTAATGAGCTAGTCAAGTAGAGGCATACTAGTGACACTCTGTTTGTCTATGTATTCACACATGTATTATGTTTCCGGTTAATACAATTCTAGCATGAATAATAAACATTTATCATGGAATAAGGAAATAAATAATAACTTTATTATTGCCTCTAGGGCATATTTCCTTCAGTCTCCCACTTGCACTAGAGTCAATAATCTAGATCACATCGCCATGTGATTAACATTAATAGTCCACATCATTATGTGATTAACACCCATAGTTCACATCGCCATGTGACCAACACCCAAAGGGTTTACTAGATTCAGTAATCTAGTTCACATCGCTATGTGACTAACACCCAAAGAGTACTAAGGTGTGATCATGTTTTGCTTGTGAGAGAATCTTAGTCAACGGGTCTGCCACATTCAGATCCGCATGTATTTTGCAAATTTATATGTCAACAATAATCTGCTCAGAGCTACTCTAGCTAATTGCTCCCACTTTCAATATGTATCCGATTGGGACTTAGAGTCATCTAGATCAGTGTCAAAACTTGCATCGACGTAACCCTTTACGACGAACCTTTTGTCACCTCCATAATCGAGAAACATATCCTTATTCCACTAAGGATAATTTTGACCGCTGTCCAGTGATCTACTCCTAGATCACTATTGTACTCCCTTGCTTAACATAGTGTAGGGTATACAATAGATCTGGTACACAACATGGCATACTTTATAGAACCTATGGCTGAGGCATAGGGAATGACTTTCATTCTCTTTCTATCTTCTGCCGTGGTCGGGCTTTGAGTCTTACTCAACTTCACACCTTGTAACACAGGCAAGAACTCTTTCTTTGACTGTTCCATTTTGAACTACTTCAAAATCTTGTCAAGGTATGTACTTATTGAAAAAAGTTATCAAGCGTTTTGATCTATCTCTATAGATCTTGATGCTCAATATGTAAGCAGCTTCACCGAGGTCTTTCTTTGAAAAACTCCTTTCAAACACTCCTTTATGTTTTGCAGAATAATTCTACATTATTTCCGATCAACAATATGTCATTCACATATACTTATCAGAAATGTTATAGTGCTCCCACTCACTTTCTTGTAAATACAGGCTTCAACGCAAGTCTGTATAAAACTATATGCTTTGATCAACTTATCAAAGTTTATATTCCAACTCCGAGATGCTTGCACCAGTCCATAGATGGATCGCTGGAGCTTGCATATTTTGTTAGCACCTTTAGGACTGACAAAACCTTCTGGTTGCATCATATACAACTCTTCTTTAATAAATCCATTAAGGAATGCAGTTTTGTTTATCCATTTGCCAGATTTCATAAAATGCGGCAATTGCTAACATGATTCGGACTGACTTAAGCATAGATACGAGTGAGAAACTCTCATCGTAGTCAACACCTTGAATTTTGTCGAAAACCTTTTGCGACAATTCTAACTTTGTAGATAGTAACACTACTATCAGCGTCCATCTTCCTCTTGAAGATCCATTTAATCTCAATGGCTCGCCGATCATTGGACAAGTCAATCAAAGTCCATACTTTGTTCTCATACATGGATCATATCTCAGATTTCATGGCCTTAAACCATTTCACGGAATCTGGGCTCATCATCGCTTCCTCATAGTTCGCAAGTTCGTCATGGTGTAGTAACATGACTTCTAGAACAGGATTACCGTACCACTCTGGTGCGGATCTCACTCTGGTTTACCTACGAGATTCGGTAGTAACTTGATCTGAAGTTTCATGATCATCATCATTAGCTTCCTCACTAATTGGTGTAGTAGTCACAGGAACAGATTTCTGTGATAAACTATTTTCCAATAAGGGAGAAGGTACAATTACCTTATCAAGTTCTACTTTCCTCCCACTCACTTTTTTCAAGAGAAACTCCTTCTCTAGAAAGGATCCATTCTTAGCAACGAATGTCTTGCCTTTGGATCTGTGATAGAAGGTGTACCCAACTGACTCTTTGGGTATCCTATGAAGACACATTTCTCCGATTTGGGTTTGAGCTTATCAGGATGAAACTTTTTCATATAAGCATTGCAACCCCAAACTTTAAGAAACAACAACTTTGGTTTCTTGCCAAACCACAGTTCAGATTGTGTCGTCTCAATGGACTTAGATGGTGCCCTTTTTTTAACGTGAATGCAGCTGTCTTTAATGCATAACCCCAAAACGATAGTGGTAAACCGGTAAGAAACATCATAGATTGCACTATATCCAATAAAGTACGGTTATGACGTTCGGATACACCATTATGCTGTGGTGTTCCAGGTGGCGTGAGTAGTGAAAGTATTTCACATTGTTTTAACTGAAGACCAAACTCGTAACTCAAATATTCGTCTCCGTGATCAGATCGTAGAAACTTTATTTTCTTGTCACGATGATTTTTCACTTCACTCTGAAATTCTTTGAACTTTTCAAACGTTTCAGACTTATGTTTCATCAAGTAGATATACCCATATCTGCTCAAATCATCTGTGAAGGTCAGAAAACAATGATACCTGCCGTGAGCCTTAACACTCATCGGATCGCATACATCAGTATGTAT
Organism: Aegilops umbellulata; assembly: GCA_032464435.1. Lineage (NCBI taxonomy): Eukaryota > Viridiplantae > Streptophyta > Magnoliopsida > Poales > Poaceae > Aegilops > Aegilops umbellulata. The sequence continues at coordinate 10,630,910 of CP136057.1, forward strand.
TATTTCCAACAAGTCAGTTTCTTGTTCCATTGTTCCGGAGAACGGAGTTTTAGTCATCTTGCCCATGAGGCATGGTACGCAAGCATCAAGTGATTCATAATCAAGTGATTCCAAAATCCCATCAGCATGGAGTTTCTTCATGCGCTTTACACCAATATGACCTAAACGGCAGTGCCACAAATAAGTTGCACTATCTTTATTAACTTTGCATCTTTTGGCTTCAATATTATGAATATGTGTATCACTACGATCGATATCCAACGAACTATTTTCATTGGGTGTATGACCATCGAAGGTTCTATTCATGTAAACAGAACAACAATTGTTCTCTAACTTAAATGAATAATCGTATTGCAATAAACATGATCAAATCATATTTATGCTCAATGCAAACACCAAATAACACTTATTTAGGTTCAACACTAATCCCGAAAGTATAGGGAGTGTACGATGATGATCATATCAATCTTCGAACCACTTCCAACACACATCGTCACTTCACCCTCAACTAGTCTCTGTTTATTCTGCAACTCCTGTTTCGAGTTACTACTCTTAGCAACTGAACCAGTACCAAATACCGAGGGGTTGCTGTTGGGGAACGTTGCAGAAAACAAAAAAATTTCCTACGATTTCACCAAGATCCATCTATGAGTTCATCTAGCAACGAGTGATCGGATGCATCTACATACCTTTGTAGATCATGAGCGGAAGCGTTCAAAAGAACGGGGATGATGTAGTCGTACACGACGTGATCCAAATCACCTGAGATCCTAGCACCGAACGGACGGCACCTCCACGTTCAACACACGTACGGTCAGCGTAACATCTCCTTCTTCTTGATCCAGCAAGGCAAAGGAGAGGTTGAGGAAGATGGCTCCAGCAGCAGCACGACGGCGTGGTGGTGATGGAGCTGCAGTACTCCGGCAGGGCTTCGCCGAGCTCTATGGAGGAGGAGGAGGTGTTGGAGAGGGAGAGGGAGACGCCAAGGCCAGGGGTGCGGCTGCCCCCCTCCCCCCTTTATATAGGAGGGCCATGGGGGGCGCCGGCCCTAGGAGATCCAATCTCCTTGGGGCGGCGGCCAAGGGGAGGTTTCCCTCCCCCCCAAGGCACCTAGGAGGTGCCTTCCCCTTGTGGGACTCCTTCCCTTTGAAACCCTAGGCGCATGGGCCTCTTGGGGATGGTTCCCCTTGGCCCATGTAGGCCAAGGCGCACCCCCTAGAGCCCATGTGGCCCCCCGAGGCAGGTGGCCCCACCCGGTGGACCCCCGGGACCCTTCTGGTGGTCCCGGTACAATACCGGTGACCCCGAAATTTGTCCCGATGGCCAAAACAACACTTCCTATATATAATTCTTTACCTCCGGACCATTCCAAAACTCCTCGTGACGTCCGGGATCTCATCCGGGACTCCGAACAACATTCGGGTTACTGCATATACATATCCCTACAACCCTAGCGTCACCGAACCTTAAGTGTGTAGACCCTACGGGTTCGGGAGACATGCAGACATGACCGAGACGGCTCTCGGGCAATAACCAATAGCGGGATCTGGATACCCATGTTGGCTCCCACATGCTCCACGATGATCTCATCGGATGAACCACGATGTCGAGGATTCAATTAATCCCGTATACGATTCCCTTTGTCAATCGGTATTTTACTTGCCCGAGATTCGGTCGTCGGTATCCCAATACCTCGTTCAATCTCGTTACCGGCAAGCCACTTTACTCGTACCGTAATGCATGATCCCATGATCAAACACTTTGATCATATTGAGCTCATTATGATGATGCATTACCGAGTGGGCCCGGTGATACCTCTCCGTCAAGCGGAGTGACAAATCCCAGTCTCGATCCGTGTCACCCAACAGACACTTTCGGAGATACTCGTAGTATGCCTTTATAGTCACCCAGTTACGTTGTGACGTTTGGCACACCCAAAGCACTCCTACGGTATCTGGGAGTTACACGATCTCATGGTCTAAGGAAAGGATACTTGACATTGGAAAACTCCAGCAAACGAACTATGCGATCTTATGCTATGTTTAGGATTGGGTCTCGTCCATCACATCATTCTCCTAATGATGTGATCTCGTTATCATTGACATCCAATGCCTATAGTCAGGAAACCATGACTATCTATTGATCAACGAGCTAGTCAACTAGAGGCTTACTAGGGACATGTTGTTGTCTGTTATTCACACATGTATTACGATTTCTGGATAACACAATTATAGCACGAATAAAGACAATTATCATGAACAAGGAAATATAATAATAATGCTTTTATTATTGCCTCTAGGGCATATTTCCAACAGTCTCCCACTTGCACTAGAGTCAATAATCTAGTTAAATTGTGATGAATCGAACACCCATAGAGTTCTGGTGCTGATCATGTTTTGCCTTAGGGAGAGGTTTAGTCAACGGATCTGCGACATTCAGATCCGTGTGCACTTTACAGATTTCTATGTCTCCATCTTGAACATTTTCACGAATGGAGTTGAAGCGACGCTTGATGTGCCTGGTCTTCTTGTGAAACCTGGGCTCCTTGGCAAGTGCAATAGCTCCAGTGTTGTCACATAAGAGTTTGATTGGCCCCGACGCATTGGGTATGACTCCGAGGTCGGTGATGAACTCCTTCACCCAAATTGCTTCATGTGCTGCCTCCGAGGCTGCCATGTACTCCGCTTCACATGTAGATCCCGCCATGACGCTCTGCTTGCAACTGCACCAGCTTACTGCCCCACCATTCAAAATATACACGTATCCGGTTTGTGACTTAGAGTCATCAAGATCTGTGTCGAAGCTAGCGTCGACGTAACCCTTTACGACGAGCTCTTCGTCACCTCCATAAACGAGAAACATTTCCTTAGTCCTTTTCAGGTACTTCAGGATATTCTGGACCGTTGTCCAGTGTTCCTTGTCGGGATTACTTTGGTACCGTCCTACCAAACTTACGGCAAGGTTTACATCAGGTCTGGTACACAGCATGGCATACATAATAGAACCTATGGCTGAGGCATAGGGGATGACACTCATCTCTTCTATATCTTCTGCCGTGGTCGGACATTGAGCTGAGCTCAATTTCACACCTTGTAACACAGGTAAGAACCCCTTCTTAGATTGATCCATATTGAACTTCTTCAATATCTTATCAAGGTATGTGCTTTGTGAAAGACCTATGAGGCGTCTCGATCTATCTCTATAGATCTTGATGCCTAATATATAAGCAGCTTCTCCAAGGTCCTTCATTGAAAAACTCTTATTCAAGTAGGCCTTAATGCTGTCCAAGAGTTCTATATCATTTCCCATCAAAAGTAGGTCATCTACATATTGTTGGGGAACGTAGTAATTTCAAAAAATTTCCTACGCGCACGCAAGATCATGGTGATGCATAGCAACGAGAGGGGAGAGTGTTGTCTGCGTACCCTCGTAGACCGAAAGCGAAAGCGTTATATCAACGCGGTTGATGTAGTCGTACGTCTTCACGATCCGACCGATCCAAGCACCGTTACTCCGGCACCTCCGAGTTCTTGGCACCCGTTCAGCTCGATGACGTTCCCCGGGCTCCGATCCAGCAAAGCTTCGGGGAAGAGTTCCGTCAGCACGACGGCGTGGTGACGATCTTGATGTACTACCGACGCAGGGCTTCGCCTAAGCACCGCGACAATATAACCGAGGTGGAATATGGTGGAGGGGGGCACCGCACACGGCTAAGGAAGGATCACGTTGATCAATTGTGTGTCCTGGGGTGCCCCCCTGCCCCCGTATATAAAGGAGCAAGGGGGAGGGCCGGCCGGCCCTAGGGGCGTGCCAAGGGAGGGGGAGTCCTCCTCCTAGTGGGAGTAGGACTCCCCTTTCCTAGTCCAACTAGGAGGGGGAAGGGGGAAAGGAAGGAGAGGGAGAGGGAGAGGGAAAGGGGGCTGCGCTCCCCCTCCTTGTCCAATTCGGACTCCTCATGGGGGGGGGCGCGCCACCTCCTGGTGCGGCCCTCTCTCTCCCCTCGCGGCCCAATAAGGCCCATACTTCCCCCGGGGGGGTTCCGGTAACCCCTCCGGCACTCCGGTAATATCCAAAACTTCTCGGAACCATTCCGATGTCCGAACATAGCCGTCCAATATATCAATCTTTATGTCTCGACCATTCTGAGACTCCTCGTCATGTCCGTGATCACATCCGGGTCTCCGAACTCCTTCGGTGCATAAACTCATAATAACTGTCATCGTAACCTTAAGCGTGCGGACCCTACGGTTCGAGAACAATGTAGACATGACCGAGACACGTCTCCGGTCAATAACCAATAGCGGGACCTGGATGCCCATATTGGCTCCTACATATTCTACGAAGATCTTTATCGGTCAGACCGCATAACAACATACGTTGTTCCCTTTGTCCATCGGTATGTTACTTGCCCGAGATTCGATCGTCGGTATCCAATACCTAGTTCAATCTCGTTACCGGCAAGTCTCTTTACTCGTTCCGTAATACATCATCCCACAACCAACTCATTGGTTGCAATGCTTGCAAGGCTTATGTGATGTGCATTACCGAGAAGGCCCTGAGATACCTCTCCGACATTCGGAGTGACAAATCCTAATCTCGAAATACGCCAACCCAACAAATACTTTCGGAGACACCTGTAGAGCACCTTTATAATCACCCAGCTATGTTGTGACGTTTGGTAGCACACAAAGTGTTCCTACGGTAAACGGGAGTTGCATAATCTCATAGTCAAAGGAACATGTATAAGTCATGAACAAAAGCAATAGCAACATACTAACCGATCGGGTGCTAAGCTATTGGAATGGGTCATGTCAATCAGATCATTCAACTAATGATGTGACCTTGTTAATCAAATGACAACTCCTTTGTCTATGGTTAGGAAACTTAACCATCTTTGATTAACAAGCTAGTCAAGTAGAGGCATACTAGTGACACTCTGTTTGTCTATATATCCACACATGTATTATGTTTCCGGTTAATACAATTCTAGCATGAATAATAAACATTTATCATGATATGTAAGGAAATAAATAATAACTTTATTATTGCCTCTAGGGCATATTTCCTTCAGTCTCCCACTTGCACTAGAGTCAATAATCTAGATTACACAGTAATGATTCTAACACCCATGGAGTCTTGGTGCTGATCATGTTTTGCCCGTGGAAGAGGTTTAGTCAACGGGTCTGCCACATTCAGATCCGTATGTATCTTGCAAATCTCTATGTCTCCCACCTGGACCAAGTCCCGGATGGAATTGAAGCGTCTCTTGATGTGCTTTGTTCTCTTGTGAAATCTGGATTCCTTCGCCAAGGCTATTGCTCCAGTATTGTCACAAAAGATTTTCATTGGACCCGATGCACTAGGTATGACACCTAGATCGGATATGAACTCCTTCATCCAGACTCCTTCATTTGCTGCTTCCGAAGCAGCTATGTACTCCGCTTCACATGTAGATCCCGCTACGACGCTTTGTTTGGAACTGCACCAACTGACAGCTCCACCATTTAATGTAAATATGTATCCGGTTTGCGATTTCGAATCGTCCGGATCAGTGTCAAAGCTTGCATCAACGTAACCCTTTACGATGAGTTCTTTGTCACCTCCATACACGAGAAACATTTCCTTAGTCCTTTTCAGGTACTTCAGGATATTCTTGACCGATGTCCAGTGATCCACTCTTGGATTACTTTGGTACCTCCCTGCTAAACTTATAGCAAGGCACACATCAGGTCTGGTACATAGCATTGCATACATGATAGAGCCTATGGCTGAAGCATAGGGAACATCTTTCATCTTCTCTCTATCTTCTGCAGTGGTCGGGCATTGAGTCTGACTCAACTTCACACCTTGCAATACAGGCAAGAACCCTTTCTTCGCTTGATCCATTTTGAACTTCTTCAAAATCTTATCAAGGTATGTGCTTTGTGAAAGTCCAATTAAGCATCTTGATCTATCTCTATAGATCTTAATGCCCAATATGTAAGCAGCTTCACCGAGGTCTTTCATTGAAAAACTCTTATTCAAATACCCCTTTATGCTATCCAGAAATTCTATATCATTTCCAATCAGTAATATATCATCTACATATAATATCAGAAATGCTACAGAGCTCCCACTCACTTTCTTGTAAATACAGGCTTCTCCAAAAGTCTGTACAAACCCAAATGCTTTGATCACACTATCAAAACGTTTATTCCAACTCCGAGATGCTTGCACCAGTCCATAAATGGATCGCTGGAGCTTGCATACTTTGTTAGCTCCCTTTGGATCAATAAAACCTTCTGGTTGCATCATATACAACTCTTCTTCCAGAAACCCATTCAGGAATGCAGTCTTTACATCCATTTGCCAAATTTCATAATCATAAAATGCGGCAATTGCTAACATGATTCGGACAGACTTAAGCATCGCTATGGGTGAGAAGGTCTCATCGTAGTCAATCCCTTGAACTTGTCGAAACCCCTTTGCGACAAGTCGAGCTTTGTAGACAGTAACATTACCGTCGGCGTCAGTCTTCTTCTTAAAGATCCACTTGTTCTCTATTGCTTGCCGACCCTCGGGCAAGTCAACCAAACTCCACACTTTGTTTTCATACATGGATCCCATCTCAGATTTCATGGCTTCCAGCCATTTTGCGGAATCTGGGCTCACCATCGCTTCTTCATAGTTCGTAGGTTTGTCATGATCTACTAGCATGATTTCCAGAATAGGATTGCCGTAACACTCTGGTGCGGATCTCACTCTGGTTGATCTACGAGGTTCAGCAGTTACTTGATCTGAAGTTTCATGATCATCATCACTAACTTCTTCTCTGATTGGTGTAGATGTCACAGAAACTGGTTCCTGTGATGAACTACTTTCCAATAAGGGAGCAGGTACAGTTACCTCATCAAGTTCTACTTTCCTCCCACTCACTTCTTTCGAGAGAAACTCCTTCTCTAGAAAGGATCCATTTTTAGCAACAATTGTCTTGCCTTCGGATCTGTGATAGAAGATATACCCAACTGTTTCCTTTGGGTATCCTATGAAGACACATTTCTCCGATTTGGGTTCGAGCTTATCAAGTTGAAGCTTTTTCACATAAGCATCGCAGCCCCAAACTTTAAGAAACGAAAACTTTGGTTTCTTGCCAAACCACAGTTCATAAGGTGTCGTCTCAACGGATTTTGATGGTGTCCTATTTAACGTGAATGCGGCCGTCTCTAAAGCATGACCCCAAAACGATAGCGGTAAATCTGTAAGAGACATCATAGATCGCACCATATCAAGTAAAGTACGATTACGACGTTCGGACACACCATTGCGTTGTGGTGTTCCGGGTGGCGTAAGTTGTGAAACTATTCCGCATTGTTTCAAATGTAGACCAAACTCGTAACTCAAATATTCTCCTCCACGATCAGATCGTAGAAACTTTATTTTCTTGTTACGATGATTTTCAACTTCACTCTGAAATTCTTTGAACTTTTCAAATGTTTCAGACTTATGCTTCATTAAGTAGATATACCCATATCTGCTCAAATCATCTGTGAAGGTGAGAAAATAACGATATCCGCCACGAGCTTCAACATTCATCGGACCACATACATCTGTATGTATGATTTCTAACAAATCTGTTACTCTCTCCATAGTATCGGAGAACGGTGTTTTAGTCATCTTGCCTAAGAGGCACGGTTCGCAAGTACCAAGTGATTCATAATCAAGTGGTTCCAAAAGTCCATCAGTATGGAGTTTCTTCATGCGCTTTACACCGATATGACCTAAACGGCAGTGCCACAAATAAGTGCAATTGCACTATCATTATCAACTCTGCATCTTTTGGCTTCAACATTATGAATATGTGTATCACTACTATCGAGATTCATCAAAAATAGACCACTCCTCAAGGGTGCATGACCATAAAAGATATTACTCATATAAATAGAACAACCATTATTCTCTGATTTAAATGAATAACCGTCACGCATCAAACAAGATCCAGATATAATGTTCATGCTTAACGCTGGCACCAAATAACAATTATTTAGGTCTAATACTAATCCCGAAGGTAGATGTAGAGGTAGCGTGCCGACCGCGATCACATCGACTTTGGAACCATTTCCCACGCGCATCGTCACCTCGTCCTTTACCAGTGTTCGCTTAATCTGTAGTCCCTGTTTCGAGTTGCAAATATTAGCAACAGAACTAGTATCAAATACCCAGGTGCTACTGCGAGCTCTAGTAAGGTACACATCAATAACATGTATATCACATATACCTTTGTTCACCTTGCCATCCTTCTTATCCGCCAAATACTTGGGGCAGTTCCGCTTCCAGTGACCAGTCTTCTTGCAGTAGAAGCACTCAGTTTCAGGCTTAGGTCCAGACTTGGGTTTCTTCTCTTGAGAAGAACTTGCTTGCTGTTCTTCTTGAAGTTCCCCTTCTTCTTCCCTTTGCCCTTTTTCTTGAAACTAGTGGTCTTGTTGACCATCAACACTTGATGCTCCTTCTTGATTTCTACCTCCGCAGCTTTTAGCATTGCGAAGAGCTCGGGAATTGTCTTATCCATCCCTTGCATATTATAGTTCATCACGAAGCCTTTGTAGCTTGGTGGAAGTGATTGGAGAATTCTGTCAATGATGCAATCATCCGGAAGATTAACTCCTAGTTGAATCAAGTGATTATAATACCCAGACATTTTGAGTATATGCTCACTGACAGAACCATTCTCCTCCATCTTGCAGCTATAGAACTTATTGGAGACTTCATATCTCTCAATCCGGGCATTCTGTTGGAATATTAACTTCAACTCCTGGAACATCTCATATGCTCCATGACTTTCAAAACGTCGTTGAAGTCCCGGTTCTAAGCCATAAAGCATGGCACATTGAACTATCGAGTAGTCATCAGCTTTGCTCTGCCAAACGTTCTTAACGTTGTCAGTTGCATCAGCAGCAGGCCTGGCACCCCGCGGTGCTTCCAGGACGTAACTCTTCTGTGCAGCAATGAGGATAATCCTCAAGTTACGGACCCAGTCCGTGTAATTGCTACCATCATCTTTCAACTTTGTTTTCTCAAGGAACGCATTAAAATTCAACGGAACAACAACACGGGCCATCTATCTACAATCAACATAAACAAGCAAGATACTATCACGGACTAAGTTCATGATAAATTTAAGTTCAATTAATCATATTACTTAAGAACTCCCACTTAGATAGACATCCCTCTAATATTTTAAGTGATCACGTGATCCAAATCAAACTAAACCATAACCGATCATCACGTGAAATGGATTAGTTCTCAATGGTGAACATCATTATGTTGATCATATCTACTATATGATTCACGCTCGACCTTTCGGTCTCCGTGTTCCGAGGCCATATCTGCATATGCTAGGCTCGTCAAGTATAACCCGAGTATTCTGCGTGTGCAAAAACTGGCTTGCACCCGTTGTAGATGGACGTAGAGCTTATCACACCCGATCATCACGTGGTGTCTGGGCACGACGAACTTTGGCAACGGTGCATACTCGGGGAGAACACTTCTTGATAATTTAGTGAGAGGTCATCTTATAATGCTACCGTCAATCAAAGCAAGATAAGATGCATAAAAAGATAAACATCACATGCAATCAATATAAGTGATATGATATGGCCATCATCTTCTTGTGCTTGTGATCTCCATCTCCGAAGCACCGTCATGATCACCATCGTCACCGGCGCAACACCTTGATCTCCATCGTAGCATCGTTGTCGTCTCGCCAATCTTATGCTACTACGACTATCGCTACCGCTTAGTGATAAAGTAAAGCATTACAGGGCGATTGCATTGCATACAATAAAGCGACAACCATATGGCTCCAGCCAGTTGCCGATAACTCGGTTACAAAACATGATCATCTCATACAATAAAATTTAGCATCATGTCTTGACCATATCACATCACAACATGCCCTGCAAAAACAAGTTAGAAGTCCTCTACTTTGTTGTTGCAAGTTTTACGTGGCTGCTACGGGCTTAGCAAGAATCAATCTCACCTACGCATCAAAACCACAACGATAGTTTGTCAAGTTGATGCCGTTTTAACCTTCGCAAGGACCGGGCGTAGCCACACTCGGTTCAACTAAAGTTGGAGAAACTGACACCCGTCAGCCACCTGTGTGCAAAGCACGGCGGTAGAACCAGTCTCGCGTAAGCGTACGCGTAATGTCGGTCCGGGCCGCTTCATCCAACAATACCGCTGAACCAAAGTATGACATGCTGGTAGGCAGTATGACTTATATCGCCCACAACTCACTTGTGTTCTACTCGTGCATAACATCAAACCATAAAAACCTAGGCTCGGATGCCACTGTTATGGAACGTAGTAATTTCAAAATATTTTCCTACGCACACACAAGATCATGGTGATGCATAGCAACGAGAGGGGAGAGTGTTGTCTACGTACCCTCGTAGACCGAAGCGGAAGCGTTGACGCAACGTAGAGGAAGTAGTCGTACGTCTTCCCGATCCGACCGATCCAAGCACCGTTACTCCGGCACCTCCGAGTTCTTAGCACACGTCCAGCTCGATGACGATCCCCGGGCTCCGATCTAGCAAAGCTTCGGGGAGGAGTTCTGTCAGCACGACGGCGTGGTGACGATGATGATGTTCTACCGACGTAGGGCTTCGCCTAAACACTGCAACGATATGACCGAGGTGGAATATGGTGGAGGGGGGCACCGCACACGGTTAAGGAACGATCACGAAGATCAACTTGTGTGTCCTAGGGTGCCCCCTGCCCCCGTATATAAAGGAGGGGAGGGGGAGGCGCGGCCGGCCCCCAAGGGGTGCGCCAGGAGGAGTCCTACTCCCCCCGGGAGTAGGACTCCTCTCCCTTGCCTTGTAGGAGAAGGAAGGAGGAAGGGGGAAAGGAAAAAGGGGGGCGCCGCCCCCCCCCTTCCTTGTCCTATTCGGACTAGGGGGGAGGGGGCGCGCGGCCTGCCCTGGCCGCCCCTCCTCTTTTCCCTTAAGGCCCATATGGGCCCATTAACCCCCGGGGGGGTTCTGGTAACCCCCCGGTACTCACGTAAAATGCCGATTTCACCCGGAACAATTCCGATGTCCAAATATAGGCTTCCAATATATCGATCTTTATGTCTCGACCATTTCGAGACTCCTCGTCATGTCCGTGATCACATCCGGGACTCCGAACAACCTTCGGTACATCAAAATGAACAAACTCATAATAACTGTCATAGTAACGTTAAGCGTGCGGACCCTACGGTTCGAGAACAATGTAGACATGACCGAGACACATCTCCGGTCAATAACCAATAGCGGGACCTGGATGCCCATATTGGCTCCTACATATTCTACGAAGATCTTTATCGGTCAGACCGCATAACAACATACGTTGTTCCCTTTGTCATCGGTATGTTACTTGCCCGAGATTCGATCGTCGGTATCCAATACCTAGTTCAATCTCGTTACCGGCAAGTCTCTTTACTCGTTCCGTAATACATCATCTCGTAACTAACTCATTAGTTACAATGCTTGCAAGGCTTATGTGATGTGCATTACCGAGAGGGCCCAGAGATACCTCTCCGACATTTGGAGTGACAAATCCTAATCTCGAAATACGCCAACCCAACAAGTACCTTTGGAGACACCTGTAGAGCACCTTTATAATCACCCAGTTACGTTGTGACGTTTGGTGGCACACAAAGTGTTCCTCCGGTAAACGGGAGTTGCATAATCTCATAGTCATAGGAACATGTATAAGTCATGAAGAAAGCAATAGCAACATACTAAACGATCGGGTGCTAAGCTAATGGAATGGGTCATGTCAATCAGATCATTCAACTAATGATGTGACCTCATTAATCAAATAACAACTCCTTGTTCATGGTTAGGAAACATAACCATCTTTGATTAATGAGCTTGTCAAGTAGAGGCATACTAGTGACACTTCTTGTTTGTCTATGTATTCACACATGTATTATGTTTCCGGTTAATACAATTCTAGCATGAATAATAAACATTTATCATGAAATAAGGAAATAAATAATAACTTTATTATTGCCTCTAGGGCATATTTCCTTCAAGTATTTGATACTAGTTCAGTTGCTAAGATTAGTAACTCGAAACGGGAGTTGCAGAATAAACAGAGACTAGTTAAGGGTTAAGTGACGATGTGTGTTGGAAGTAGTTCCAAGATTGATATGATCATCATCGCACACTCACTATACTTTCGGGATTAGTGTTGAACTTAAATAAGTGTTATTTGGTGTTTGCGTTGAGCATAAATATGATTTGATCATGTTTATTGCAATACGGTTATTCATTTAAGTTAGAGAACAATTGTTGTTCTGCTTACATGAATAGAACCTTCGATGGTCATACACCCAATGAAAATAGTTCGTTGGATCTCGATCGTAGTGATACACATATTCGTAATATTGAAGCCAAAAGATGCAAAGTTAATAATGATAGTGCAAATTATTTGTGGCACCGCCGTTTAGGTCATATTGGTGTAAAGCGCATGAAGAAACTCCATGCTGATGGACTTTTGGAATCACTTGATGCTTGCGAACCATGCCTCATGGGCAAGATGACTAAGACTCCGTTCTCCGGAACAGTGGAGCGAGCAACTGACTTATTGGAAATATTACGTACTGATGTATGCGATCCGATGAGTGTTAAGGCTCGCGGCGGGTATCGTTATTTTCTGACCTTCACAGATGATTTGAGCAGATATGGGTATATCTACTTAATGAAACACTAGTCTGAAACATTTGAAAAGTTCAAAGAATATCAGAGTGAAGTGGAGAATCATCGTAACAAAAATAAAAGTTTCTACGATATGATCGCAGAGGTAAAATATTTGAGTTACGAGTTTGGCCTTCAATTAAAACAATGTGGAATAGTTTCACAAACTCATGCCACCTGGAACACCACAGCATAATGGTGTGTCCGAACGTCATAACCGTACCTTATTGGATATAGTGCAATCTATGATGTTTCTTACCGATTTACCACTATCATTTTGGGGTTATGCATTAGAGACAGCTTCATTCACGTTAAATAGGGCACCATCTAAATCCATTGAGACGACACTATATGAAGTGTGGTTTAGCAAGAAACCAAAGTTGTCGTTTCTTAAAGTTTGGGGTTGTGATGCTTATATGAAAAAGTTTCATCCTGATAAGCTCAAACCAAAATCGGAGAAATATGTCTTCATAGGATACCCAAAGGAGACAGTTGGGTACACCTTCTATCACAGATCCGAAGGCAAGACATTCGTTGCTGAGAATGGATACTTTCTAGAGAAGGAGTTTCTCTCGAAAGAAGTGAGTGGGAGGAAAGTAGAACTTGATAAGGTAATTGTACCTTCTCCCTTATTGGAAAGTAGTTCATCACAGAAATCTGTTCGTGTGACTACTACACCAATTAGTGAGGAAGCTAATGATGATGATCATGTAACTTCAGATCAAGTTACTACCGAATCTCGTAGGTAAACCAGAGTGAGATCCGCACTAGAGTGGTACAGTAATCATGTTCTGGAAGTTATGTTACCAGACCATGACAAACTTGCGAACTATGAGGAAGCGATGATGAGCCCAGATTCCGCGAAATGGTTTGAAGCCATGAAATCTGAGATATGATCCATGTATGAGAACAAAGTATGGACTTTGATGGATTTGCCCGATGATCGGCAAGCCATAGAAAATAAATAGATCTTCAAAAGGAAGACACACGCTGATAGTAGTGTTACTATCTACAAAGCTAGAGTTGTCGCAAAAGGTTTTCGACAAGTTCAAGGTGTTGACTACGATGAGAGTTTCTCACTCGTATCTATGCTTAAGTCTGTCCGAATCATGTTAGCAATTGCCGCATTTTATGAAATCTGGCAAATGGATAAACAAAACTGCATTCCTTAATGGATTTATTAAAAAAGAGTTGTATATGATGCAACCAGAAGGTTTTGTCAATCCTAAAGGTGCTAACAAAATATGCAAGCTCCAGCCATCCATCTATGGACTGGTGCAAGGATCTCGGAGTTGGAATATACGCTTTGATAAGATGATCAAAGCATATAGTTTTATACAGACTTGCGGTGAAGCCTGTATTTACAAGAAAGTGAGTGGGAGCACTACAACATTTCTGATAAGTATATGTGAATGACATATTGTTGATCGGAAATAATGTAGAATTATTCTGCAAAGCATAAAGGAGTGTTTGAAAGGAGTTTTTCAAAGAAAGACCTCGGTGAAGCTGCTTACATATTGAGCATTAAGATCTATAGAGATAGATCAAAATGCTTGATAAGTTTTTTCAATAAGTACGTACCTTGACAAGATTTTGAAGTAGTTCAAAATGGAACAGTCAAAGAAAGAGTTCTTGCCTGTGTTACAAGGTGTGAAATTGAGTAAGACTCAAAACTCGACTACGACAGAAGATAGGAAGAGAATGAAAGTCATTCCCTATGCCTTGGCCATAGGTTCTATAAAGTATGCCATGCTATGTACCAGATCTATTGTATACCCTACACTAATTTTGGCAAGGGAGTACAATAGTGATCTAGGAGTAGATCACTGGATAGCGGTCAAAAATTATCCTTAGTAGAATAAGGATATGTTTCTCGATTATGGAGGTGACAAAAGGTTCGTCGTAAAGGGTTACGTCGATGCAAGTTTTGACACTGATCTAGATGACTCTAAGTCTCAATCTGGATACATATTGAAAGTGGAAGCAATTAGCTAGAGTAGCTCCGTGCAGAGCATTGTTGACATAGAAATTTGCAAAATACATACGGATCTGAATGTGGCAGACCCGTTGACTAAACTTCTCTCACGAACAAAACATGATCACACCTTAGTACTCATTGGGTGTTAATCACATAGCGATGTGAACTAGATTATTGACTCTAGTAAACCCTTTGGGTGTTGGTCACATGATGATGTGAACTATGGGTGTTAATCACATGGTGATGTGAACTATTGGTGTTAAATCACATGGCGATGTGAACTAGATTATTGACTCTAGTGCAAGTGCGAGACTCAAGGAAATATGCCCTAGAGGCAATAATAAAGTTATTATTTATTTCCTTATTTCATGATAAATGTTTATTATTCATGCTAGAATTGTATTAACCGGAAACATAATACATGTGTGAATACATAGACAAACAGAGTGTCACTAGTATGCCTCTAACTTGACTAGCTCGTTGATCAAAGATGGTTAAGTTTCCTAGCCATAGACATGAGTTGTCATTTGATTAACGGGATCACATCATTAGTTGAATGATCTGATTGACATGACCCATTCCATTAGCTTAGCACCCGATCGTTTAGTATGTTGCTATTGCTTTCTTCATGACTTATACATGTTCCTATGACTATGAGATTATGCAACTCCCGTTTACCAGAGGAACACTTTGTGTGCTACCAAACGTCACAACGTAACTGGGTGATTATAAAGGTGCTCTACAGGTGTCTCCGAAGGTACTTGTTGGGTTGGCGTATTTCGAGATTAGGATTTGTCACTCCGAGTGTCGGAGAGGTATCTCTGGGCCCTCTCGGTAATGCACATCACTTAAGCCTTGCAAGCATTGCAACTAATGAGTTAGTTGCGGGGTGATGTATTACGGAACGAGTAAAGAGATTTGCCGGTAACGAGATTGAACTAGGTATTGGATACCGACGATCGAATCTCGGGCAAGTAACATACCGATGAAAAAGGGAACAACGTATGTTGTTATGCGGTCTGACTGATAAAGATCTCGTAGAATATGTAGGAGCCAATATGGGCATCCAGGTCCCGCTATTGGTTATTGACCGGAGACGTGTCTCGGTCATGTCTACATTGTTCTCGAACCGTAGGGTCCGCACGCTTAAGGTTTCGATGACAGTTATATTATGAGTTTATGAGTTTTGATGTACCGAAGGAGTTCGGAGTCCCGGATGAGACTGGGGACATGACGAGGAGTCTCGAAATGGTCGAGACATAAAGATCC
The DNA here is from genome assembly GCA_032464435.1 of Aegilops umbellulata. NCBI lineage: Eukaryota > Viridiplantae > Streptophyta > Magnoliopsida > Poales > Poaceae > Aegilops > Aegilops umbellulata. The sequence goes on from CP136057.1 coordinate 10,646,885, forward strand.
ATATATTGGACGACTATATTCGGACATCGGAAAGGTTCTGAGTGGTTCGGGTATTTTTCGGAGTACCGGAGAGTTACGGGAATACGGGGAAAAAGTATTGGGCCTTATTGGGCCATACGAGAAAGAGAGAGGGGCTGCCTAGGGCAGGCCGCGTGCCCCCCCAAGGCCTAGTCCGAATTGGACTAGGGGGAGGGGCTGCGCCCCCTCCTTCCTTCCCTTCTCTTTTCCCCTTCCTTGTCTCCTACTCCTACTACATGGAAGGACTCCTAGTTGGACTAGGAAAGGGGGAATCCTACTCCCGGTGGGAGTAGGACTCCCTAGGGCACACCATAGAGAGGGCCGGCCCTTCCCTCCTCCACTCCTTTATATACGGGGGCAGGGGGCACCCCTAGAACACACAAGTTGATCTTCGTGATCGTTCCTTAGCCGTGTGCGGTGCCCCCCTCCACCATATTCCACCTCGATCATATCGTTGCAGTGTTTAGGCGAAGCCCTGCGTCGGTAGAACATCATCATCGTCACCACGCCGTCGTGCTAACGGAACTCCTCCCCGAAGCTTTGCTGGATCGGAGCCCGGGGAGCGTCATCGACCTGAACATGTGCTAAGAACTCGGAGGTGCCGGAGTAACGGTGCTTGGATCGGTTGGACCGGGAAGACGTACGACTACTTCCTCTATGTTGCGTCAACGCTTTCACTTCGGTCTACGAGGGTACGTAGACAACACTCTCCCCTCTCGTTGCTATGCATCACCATGATCTTGCTGTTGGGGAACGTAGTAATTTCAAAAAAATTCCTACGCACACACAAGATCATGGTGATGCATAGCAACGAGAGGGGAGAGTGTTGTCTACGTACCCTCGTAGACCGAAGCGGAAGCGTTGACGCAACGTAGAGGAAGTAGTCGTACGTCTTCCCGGTTCGACCGATCCAATCACCGTTACTCCGGCACCTCCGAGTTCTTAGCACACGTTCAGCTCGATGACGCTCCCCGGGCTCCGATCCAGCAAAGCTTCGGGGAGGAGTTCCGTCAGCACGACGGCGTGGTGACGATGATGATGTTCTACCGACGTAGGGCTTCGCCTAAACACAGGAACGATATGACCGCGGTGGAATATGGTGGAGGGGGCACCGCACACGGCTGAGGAACGATCACGAAGATCAACTTGTGTGTCCATGGGGTGCCCCCTGCCCCCGTATATAAAGGACTGGAGGAGGGGAGGGCCGGCCCTCTCTATGGCGCGCCCTAGAGAGTCCTACTCCCACCGGGAGTAGGATTCCCCTTTTCCTAGTCCAACTAGGAGTCCTTCCATGCAGTAGGAGTAGGAGACAAGGAAGGGGAAAGGAGAAGGGAAGGAAGGAGGGCGCGCAGCCCCTCCCCCTAGTCCAATTCGGACTAGGCCTTGGGGGGCGCGCGGCCTGCCCTAGGCAGCCCCTCTCTCTTTCCCGTATGGCACAATAAGGCCCAGTACTTTTCCCTCGTATTCCCGTAACTCCCCGGTACTCCGAAAAATACCCGAACCACTCAGAACCTTTCCGATGTCCGAATATAGTCGTCCAATATATCGATCTTTACGTCTCGACCATTTCGAGACTCCTCGTCATGTCCCCGATCTCATCCGGGACTCCGAACTCCTTCGATACATAAAAACTCATAAACTCATAATCTAACTGTCATCGAAACCTTAAGCGTGCGGACCCTACGGTTCGAGAACAATGTAGACATGACCGAGACACGTCTCCGGTCAATAACCAATAGCGGAACCTGGATGCTCATATTGGCTCCTACATATTCCACGAAGATGTTTATCGGTCAGACCGCATGACAACATACATTGGTTCCCTTTGTCATCGGTATGTTACTTGCCCGAGATTCGATCGTCGGTATCCAATACCTAGTTCAATCTCGTTACCGGCAAGTCTCTTTACTCGTTCCATAATACATCATCTCACAACTAACACATTAGTTGTAATGCTTGCAAGGCTTATGTGATGTGCATTACCGAGAGGGCCCAGAGATACCTCTCCGACAATCGGAGTGACAAATCCTAATCTCGAAATACGCCAACCCAACAAGTACCTTCGGAGACACCTGTAGAGCACCTTTATAATCACCCAGTTACGTTGTGACGTTTGGTAGCACACAAAGTGTTCCTCCGGTAAACGGGAGTTGCATAATCTCATAGTCATAGGAACATGTATAAGTCATGAAGAAAGCAATAGCAACAAACAAAACGATCGTGTGCTAAGCTAACGGAATGGGTCAAGTCAATCAAATCATTCACCTAATGATGTGATCCCATTAATCAAATAACAACTCCTTGTCTATGGTTAGGAAACATAACCATCTTTGATTAATGAGCTAGTCAAGTAGAGGCATACTAGTGACACTCTGTTTGTCTATGTATTCACACATGTATTATGTTTCCGGTTAATACAATTCTAGCATGAATAATAAACATTTATCATGGAATAAGGAAATAAATAATAACTTTATTATTGCCTCTAGGGCATATTTCCTTCAGTCTCCCACTTGCACTAGAGTCAATAATCTAGATCACATCGCCATGTGATTAACATCAATAGTCCACATCATTATGTGATTAACACCCATAGTTCACATCGCCATGTGACCAACACCCAAAGGGTTTACTAGATTCAGTAATCTAGTTCACATCGCTATGTGACTAACACCCAAAGAGTACTAAGGTGTGATCATGTTTTGCTTGTGAGAGAATCTTAGTCAACGGGTCTGCCACATTCAGATCCGCATGTATTTTGCAAATTTATATGTCAACAATAATCTGCTCAGAGCTACTCTAGCTAATTGCTCCCACTTTCAATATGTATCCGATTGGGACTTAGAGTCATCTAGATCAGTGTCAAAACTTGCATCGACGTAACCCTTTACGACGAACCTTTTGTCACCTCCATAATCGAGAAACATATCCTTATTCCATTAAGGATAATTTTGACCGCTGTCCAGTGATCTACTCCTAGATCACTATTGTACTCCCTTGCTTAACATAGTGTAGGGTATACAATAGATCTGGTACACAACATGGCATACTTTATAGAACCTATGGCTGAGGCATAGGGAATGACTTTCATTCTCTTTCTATCTTCTGTCGTGGTCGGGCTTTGAGTCTTACTCAACTTCACACCTTGTAACACAGGCAAGAACTCTTTCTTTGACTGTTCCATTTTGAACTACTTCAAAATCTTGTCAAGGTATGTACTTATTGAAAAAAGTTATCAAGCGTTTTGATCTATCTCTATAGATCTTGATGCTCAATATGTAAGCAGCTTCACCGAGGTCTTTCTTTGAAAAACTCCTTTCAAACACTCCTTTATGCTTTGCAGAATAATTCTACATTATTTCCGATCAACAATATGTCATTCACATATACTTATCAGAAATGTTGTAGTGCTCCCACTCACTTTCTTGTAAATACAGGCTTCAGCGCAAGTCTGTATAAAACTATATGCTTTGATCAACTTATCAAAGCTTATATTCCAACTCCGAGATGCTTGCACCAGTCCATAGATGGATCGCTGGAGCTTGCATATTTTGTTAGCACCTTTAGGATTGACAAAACCTTCTGGTTGCATCATATACAACTCTTCTTTAATAAATCCATTAAGGAATGCAGTTTTGTTTATCCATTTGCCAGATTTCATAAAATGCGGCAATTGCTAACATGATTCGGACTGACTTAAGCATAGATACGAGTGAGAAACTCTCATCGTAGTCAACACCTTGAACTTTGTCGAAAACCTTTTGCGACAATTCTAACTTTGTAGATAGTAACACTACTATCAGCGTCCATCTTCCTCTTGAAGATCCATTTAATCTCAATGGCTCGCCGATCATTGGACAAGTCAATCAAAGTCCATACTTTGTTCTCATACATGGATCATATCTCAGATTTCATGGCCTCAAACCATTTCACGGAATCTGGGCTCATCATCGCTTCCTCATAGTTCGCAAGTTCATCATGGTGTAGTAACATGACTTCTAGAACAGGATTACCGTACCACTCTGGTGCGGATCTCACTCTGGTTTACCTACGAGATTCGGTAGTAACTTGATCTGAAGTTTCATGATCATCATCATTAGCTTCCTCACTAATTGGTGTAGTAGTCACAGGAACAGATTTCTGTGATAAAATATTTTCCAATAAGGGAGAAGGTACAATTACCTTATCAAGTTCTACTTTCCTCCCACTCACTTTTTTCAAGAGAAACTCCTTCTCTAGAAAGGATCCATTCTTAGCAACGAATGTCTTGCCTTTGGATCTGTGATAGAAGGTGTACCCAACTGACTCTTTGGGTATCCTATGAAGACACATTTCTCCGATTTGGGTTTGAGCTTATCAGGATGAAACTTTTTCATATAAGCATTGCAACCCCAAACTTTAAGAAACAACAACTTTGGTTTCTTGCCAAACCACAGTTCAGATTGTGTCGTCTCAATGGACTTAGATGGTGCCCTTTTTTTAACGTGAATGCAGCTGTCTTTAATGCATAACCCCAAAACGATAGTGGTAAACCGGTAAGAAACATCATAGATTGCACTATATCCAATAAAGTACGGTTATGACGTTCGGATACACCATTATGCTGTGGTGTTCCAGGTGGCGTGAGTAGTGAAAGTATTTCACATTGTTTTAACTGAAGACCAAACTCGTAACTCAAATATTCGTCTCCGTGATCAGATCGTAGAAACTTTATTTTCTTGTCACGATGATTTTTCACTTCACTCTGAAATTCTTTGAACTTTTCAAACGTTTCAGACTTATGTTTCATCAAGTAGATATACCCATATCTGCTCAAATCATCTGTGAAGGTCAGAAAACAATGATACCTGCCGTGAGCCTTAACACTCATCGGATCGCATACATCAGTATGTATTATTTCCAACAAGTCAGTTTCTTGTTCCATTGTTCCGGAGAACGGAGTTTTAGTCATCTTGCCCATGAGGCATGGTACGCAAGCATCAAGTGATTCATAATCAAGTGATTCCAAAATCCCATCAGCATGGAGTTTCTTCATGCGCTTTACACCAATATGACCTAAACGGCAGTGCCACAAATAAGTTGCACTATCTTTATTAACTTTGCATCTTTTGGCTTCAATATTATGAATATGTGTATCACTACGATCGATATCCAACGAACTATTTTCATTGGGTGTATGACCATCGAAGGTTCTATTCATGTAAACAGAACAACAATTGTTCTCTAACTTAAATGAATAATCGTATTGCAATAAACATGATCAAATCATATTTATGCTCAATGCAAACACCAAATAACACTTATTTAGGTTCAACACTAATCCCGAAAGTATAGGGAGTGTACGATGATGATCATATCAATCTTCGAACCACTTCCAACACACATCGTCACTTCACCCTCAACTAGTCTCTGTTTATTCTGCAACTCCTGTTTCGAGTTACTACTCTTAGCAACTGAACCAGTACCAAATACCGAGGGGTTGCTGTTGGGGAACGTTGCAGAAAACAAAAAAATTTCCTACGATTTCACCAAGATCCATCTATGAGTTCACCTAGCAACGAGTGATCGGATGCATCTACATACCTTTGTAGATCATGAGCGGAAGCGTTCAAAAGAACGGGGATGATGTAGTCGTACACGACGTGATCCAAATCACCTGAGATCCTAGCACCGAACGGACGGCACCTCCGCGTTCAACACACGTACGGTCAGCGTAACATCTCCTTCTTCTTGATCCAGCAAGGCAAAGGAGAGGTTGAGGAAGATGGCTCCAGCAGCAGCACGACGGCGTGGTGGTGATGGAGCTGCAGTACTCCGGCAGGGCTTCGCCGAGCTCTATGGAGGAGGAGGAGGTGTTGGAGAGGGAGAGGGAGACGCCAAGGCCAGGGGTGCGGCTGCCCCCCTCCCCCCTTTATATAGGAGGGCCATGGGGGGCGCCGGCCCTAGGAGATCCAATCTCCTTGGGGCGGCGGCCAAGGGGAGGTTTCCCTCCCCCCCAAGGCACCTAGGAGGTGCCTTCCCCTTGTGGGACTCCTTCCCTTTGAAACCCTAGGAGCATGGGCCTCTTGGGGCTGGTTCCCCTTGGCCCATGTAGGCCAAGGCGCACCCCCTAGAGCCCATGTGGCCCCCCGAGGCAGGTGGCCCCACCCGGTGGACCCCCGGGACCCTTCTGGTGGTCCCGGTACAATACCGGTGACCCCGAAATTTGTCCCGATGGCCAAAACAGCACTTCCTATATATAATTCTTTACCTCCGGACCATTCCGAAACTCCTCGTGACGTCCGGGATCTCATCCGGGACTCCGAACAACATTCGGGTTACTGCATATACATATCCCTACAACCCTAGCGTCACCGAACCTTAAGTGTGTAGACCCTACGGGTTCGGGAGACATGCAGACATGACCGAGACGGCTCTCGGGCAATAACCAACAGCGGGATCTGGATACCCATGTTGGCTCCCACATGCTCCACGATGATCTCATCGGATGAACCACGATGTCGAGGATTCAATTAATCCCGTATACGATTCCCTTTGTCAATTGGTATTTTACTTGCCCGAGATTCGGTCGTCGGTATCCCAATACCTCGTTCAATCTCGGTACTGGCAAGTCACTTTACTCGTACCGTAATGCATGATCCCATGATCAAACACTTTGATCATATTGAGCTCATTATGATGATGCATTATTGAGTGGGCCCGGTGATACCTCTCCGTCAAGCGGAGTGACAAATCCCAGTCTCGATCCGTGTCACCCAACAGACCCTTTCGGAGATACTCGTAGTATGCCTTTATAGTCACCCAGTTACGTTGTGACGTTTGGCACACCCAAAGCACTCCTACGGTATCTGGGAGTTACACGATCTCATGGTCTAAGGAAAGGATACTTGACATTGGAAAACTCCAGCAAACGAACTATGCGATCTTATGCTATGTTTAGGATTGGGTCTCGTCCATCACATCATTCTCCTAATGATGTGATCTCGTTATCATTGACATCCAATGCCTATAGTCAGGAAACCATGACTATCTATTGATCAACGAGCTAGTCAACTAGAGGCTTACTAGGGACATGTTGTTGTCTGTTATTCACACATGTATTACGATTTCCGGATAACACAATTATAGCACGAATAAAGACAATTATCATGAACAAGGAAATATAATAATAATGCTTTTATTATTGCCTCTAGGGCATATTTCCAACAGTCTCCCACTTGCACTAGAGTCAATAATCTAGTTAAATTGTGATGAATCGAACACCCATAGAGTTCTGGTGCTGATCATGTTTTGCCTTAGGGAGAGGTTTAGTCAACGGATCTGCGACATTCAGATCCGTGTGCACTTTACAGATTTCTATGTCTCCATCTTGAACATTTTCACGAATGGAGTTGAAGCGACGCTTGATGTGCCTGGTCTTCTTGTGAAACCTGGGCTCCTTGGCAAGTGCAATAGCTCCAGTGTTGTCACATAAGAGTTTGATTGGCCCCGACGCATTGGGTATGACTCCGAGGTCGGTGATGAACTCCTTCACCCAAATTGCTTCATGTGCTGCCTCCGAGGCTGCCATGTACTCCGCTTCACACGTAGATACCGCCATGACGCTCTGCTTGCAACTGCACCAGCTTACTGCCCCACCATTCAAAATATACACGTATCCGGTTTGTGACTTAGAGTCATCAAGATCTGTGTCGAAGCTAGCGTCGACGTAACCCTTTACGACGAGCTCTTCGTCACCTCCATAAACGAGAAACATTTCCTTAGTCCTTTTCAGGTACTTCAGGATATTCTGGACCGTTGTCCAGTGTTCCTTGTCGGGATTACTTTGGTACCGTCCTACCAAACTTACGGCAAGGTTTACATCAGGTCTGGTACACAGCATGGCATACATAATAGAACCTATGGCTGAGGCATAGGGGATGACACTCATCTCTTCTATATCTTCTGCCGTGGTCGGACATTGAGCTGAGCTCAATTTCACACCTTGTAACACAGGTAAGAACCCCTTCTTAGATTGATCCATATTGAACTTCTTCAATATCTTATCAAGGTATGTGCTTTGTGAAAGACCTATGAGGCGTCTCGATCTATCTCTATAGATCTTGATGCCTAATATATAAGCAGCTTCTCCAAGGTCCTTCATTGAAAAACTCTTATTCAAGTAGGCCTTAATGCTGTCCAAGAGTTCTATATCATTTCCCATCAAAAGTATGTCATCTACATATTGTTGGGGAACGTAGTAATTTCAAAAAATTTCCTACGCGCACGCAAGATCATGGTGATGCATAGCAACGAGAGGGGAGAGTGTTGTCTGCGTACCCTCGTAGACCGAAAGCGAAAGCGTTATATCAACGCGGTTGATGTAGTCGTACGTCTTCACGATCCGACCGATCCAAGCACCGTTACTCCGGCACCTCCGAGTTCTTGGCACCCGTTCAGCTCGATGACGTTCCCCGGGCTCCGATCCAGCAAAGCTTCGGGGAAGAGTTCCGTCAGCACGACGGCGTGGTGATGATCTTGATGTACTACCGACGCAGGGCTTCGCCTAAGCACCGCGACAATATAACCGAGGTGGAATATGGTGGAGGGGGGCACCGCACACGGCTAAGGAAGGATCACGTTGATCAATTGTGTGTCCTGGGGTGCCCCCCTGCCCCCGTATATAAAGGAGCAAGGGGGAGGGCCGGCCGGCCCTAGGGGCGCGCCAAGGGAGGGGGAGTCCTCCTCCTAGTGGGAGTAGGACTCCCCTTTCCTAGTCCAACTAGGAGGGGGAAGGGGGAAAGGAAGGAGAGGGAGAGGGAGAGGGAAAGGGGGCCGCGCTCCCCCTCCTTGTCCAATTCGGACTCCTCATGGGGGGGGGCGCCACCTCCTGGTGCGGCCCTCTCTCTCCCCTCGCGGCCCAATAAGGCCCACCCCCGGGGGGGTTCCGGTAACCCCTCCGGCACTCCGGTAATATCCGAAACTTCTCGGAACCATTCCGATGTCCGAACATAGCCATCCAATATATCAATCTTTATGTCTCGACCATTCTGAGACTCCTCGTCATGTCCGTGATCACATCCGGGACTCCGAACTCCTTCGGTGCATAAACTCATAATAACTGTCATCGTAACCTTAAGCGTGCGGACCCTACGGTTCGAGAACAATGTAGACATGACCGAGACACGTCTCCGGTCAATAACCAATAAAGGGACCTGGATGCCCATATTGGCTCCTACATATTCTACGAAGATCTTTATCGGTCAGACCGCATAACAACATACGTTGTTCCCTTTGTCCATCGGTATGTTACTTGCCCGAGATTCGATCGTCGGTATCCAATACCTAGTTCAATCTCATTACCGGCAAGTCTCTTTACTCGTTCCGTAATACATCATCCCACAACCAACTCATTGGTTGCAATGCTTGCAAGGCTTATGTGATGTGCATTACCGAGAAGGCCCTGAGATACCTCTCCGACATTCGGAGTGACAAATCCTAATCTCGAAATACACCAACCCAACAAATACTTTCGGAGACACCTGTAGAGCACCTTTATAATCACCCAGCTATGTTGTGACGTTTGGTAGCACACAAAGTGTTCCTACGGTAAACGGGAGTTGCATAATATCATAGTCAAAGGAACATGTATAAGTCATGAACAAAAGCAATAGCAACATACTAAACGATCGGGTGCTAAGCTATTGGAATGGGTCATGTCAATCAGATCATTCAACTAATGATGTGACCTTGTTAATCAAATGACAACTCCTTTGTCTATGGTTAGGAAACTTAACCATCTTTGATTAACAAGCTAGTCAAGTAGAGGCATACTAGTGACACTCTGTTTGTCTATATATCCACACATGTATTATGTTTCCGGTTAATACAATTCTAGCATGAATAATAAACATTTATCATGATATGTAAGGAAATAAATAATAACTTTATTATTGCCTCTAGGGCATATTTCCTTCAGTCTCCCACTTGCACTAGAGTCAATAATCTAGATTACACAGTAATGATTCTAACACCCATGGAGTCTTGGTGCTGATCATGTTTTGCCCGTGGAAGAGGTTTAGTCAACGGGTCTGCCACATTCAGATCCGTATGTATCTTGCAAATCTCTATGTCTCCCACCTGGACCAAGTCCCGGATGGAATTGAAGCGTCTCTTGATGTGCTTTGTTCTCTTGTGAAATCTGGATTCCTTCGCCAAGGCTATTGCTCCAGTATTGTCACAAAAGATTTTCATTGGACCCGATGCACTAGGTATGACACCTAGATCGGATATGAACTCCTTCATCCAGACTCCTTCATTTGCTGCTTCCGAAGCAGCTATGTACTCCGCTTCACATGTAGATCCCGCTGCGACGCTTTGTTTGGAACTGCACCAACTGACAGCTCCACCATTTAATGTAAATACGTATCCGGTTTGCGATTTCGAATCGTCCGGATCAGTGTCAAAGCTTGCAGCAACGTAACCCTTTACGATGAGTTCTTTGTCACCTCCATACACGAGAAACATTTCCTTAGTCCTTTTCAGGTACTTCAGGATATTCTTGACCGATGTCCAGTGATCCACTCTTGGATTACTTTGGTACCTCCCTGCTAAACTTATAGCAAGGCACACATCAGGTCTGGTACACAGCATTGCATACATGATAGAGCCTATGGCTGAAGCATAGGGAACATCTTTCATCTTCTCTCTATCTTCTGCAATGGTCGGGCATTGAGTCTGACTCAACTTCACACCTTGCAATACAGGCAAGAACCCTTTCTTCGCTTGATCCATTTTGAACTTCTTCAAAATCTTGTCAAGGTATGTGCTTTGTGAAAGTCCAATTAAGCATCTTGATCTATCTCTATAGATCTTAATGCCCAATATGTAAGCAGCTTCACCGAGGTCTTTCATTGAAAAACTCTTATTCAAATACCCCTTTATGCTATCCAGAAATTCTATATCATTTCCAATCAGTAATATGTCATCTACATATAATATCAGAAATGCTACAGAGCTCCCACTCACTTTCTTGTAAATACAGGCTTCTCCAAAAGTCTGTACAAACCCAAATGCTTTGATCACACTATCAAAACGTTTATTCCAACTCCGAGATGCTTGCACCAGTCCATAAATGGATCGCTGGAGCTTGCATACTTTGTTAGCTCCCTTTGGATCAATAAAACCTTCTGGTTGCATCATATACAACTCTTCTTCCAAAAACCCATTCAGGAATGCAGTCTTTACATCCATTTGCCAAATTTCATAATCATAAAATGCGGCAATTGCTAACATGATTCGGACAGACTTAAGCATCGCTACGGGTGAGAAGGTCTCATCGTAGTCAATCCCTTGAACTTGTCGAAACCCCTTTGCGACAAGTCGAGCTTTGTAGACAGTAACATTACCGTCGGCGTCAGTCTTCTTCTTAAAGATCCACTTGTTCTCTATTGCTTGCCGACCCTCGGGCAAGTCAACCAAACTCCACACTTTGTTTTCATACATGGATCCCATCTCAGATTTCATGGCTTCCAGCCATTTTGCGGAATCTGGGCTCACCATCGCTTCTTCATAGTTCGTAGGTTTGTCATGATCTACTAGCATGATTTCCAGAATAGGATTGCCGTAACACTCTGGTGCGGATCTCACTCTGGTTGATCTACGAGGTTCAGCAGTTACTTGATCTGAAGTTTCATGATCATCATCACTAACTTCTTCTCTGATTGGTGTAGATGTCACAGAAACTGGTTCCTGTTATGAACTACTTTCCAATAAGGGAGCAGGTACAGTTACCTCATCAAGTTCTACTTTCCTCCCACTCACTTCTTTCGAGAGAAACTCCTTCTCTAGAAAGGATCCATTTTTAGCAACAATTGTCTTGCCTTCGGATCTGTGATAGAAGATATACCCAACTGTTTCCTTTGGGTATCCTATGAAGACACATTTCTCCTATTTGGGTTCGAGCTTATCAAGTTGAAGCTTTTTCACATAAGCATCGCAGCCCCAAACTTTAAGAAACGAAAACTTTGGTTTCTTGCCAAACCACAGTTCATAAGGTGTCGTCTCAACGGATTTTGATGGTGTCCTATTTAACGTGAATGCGGCCGTCTCTAAAGCATGACCCCAAAATGATAGCGGTAAATCTGTAAGAGACATCATAGATCGCACCATATCAAGTAAAGTACGATTACGACGTTCGGACACACCATTGCGTTGTGGTGTTCCGGGTGGCGTAAGTTGTGAAACTATTCCGCATTGTTTCAAATGTAGACCAAACTCGTAACTCAAATATTCTCCTCCACGATCAGATCGTAGAAACTTTATTTTCTTGTTACGATGATTTTCAACTTCACTCTGAAATTCTTTGAACTTTTCAAATGTTTCAGACTTATGCTTCATTAAGTAGATATACCCATATCTGCTCAAATCATCTATGAAGGTGAGAAAATAACGATATCCGCCACGAGCTTCAACATTCATCGGACCACATACATCTGTATGTATGATTTCTAACAAATCTGTTACTCTCTCCATAGTATCGGAGAACGGTGTTTTAGTCATCTTGCCTAAGAGGCACGGTTCGCAAGTACCAAGTGATTCATAATCAAGTGGTTCCAAAAGTCCATCAATATGGAGTTTCTTCATGCGCTTTACACCGATATGACCTAAACGGCAGTGCCACAAATAAGTTGCACTATCATTATCAACTCTGCATCTTTTGGCTTCAACATTATGAATATGTGTATCACTACTATCGAGATTCATCAAAAATAGACCACTCTTCAAGGGTGCATGACCATAAAAGATATTATTCATATAAATAGAACAACCATTATTCTGTGATTTAAATGAATAACCGTCTCGCATCAAACAAGATCCAGATATAATGTTCATGCTCAACGCTGGCACCAAATAACAATTATTTAGGTCTAATACTAATCCCGAAGGTAGATGTAGAGGTAGCGTGCCGACCGCGATCACATCGACTTTGGAACCATTTCCCACGCGCATCGTCACCTCGTCCTTTGCCAGTGTTCGCTTAATCCGTAGTCCCTGTTTCGAGTTGCAAATATTAGCAACAGAACCAGTATCAAATACCCAGGTGCTACTGCGAGCTCTAGTAAGGTACACATCAATAACATGTATATCACATATACCTTTGTTCACCTTGCCATCCTTCTTGTCCGCCAGATACTTGGGGCAGTTCCGCTTCCAGTGACCAGTCTGCTTGCAGTAGAAGCACTCAGTTTCAGGCTTAGGTCCAGACTTGGGTTTCTTCACTTGAGCAGCAACTTGTTTGCTGTTCTTCTTGAAGTTCCCCTTCTTCTTCGCTTTGCCCTTCTTCTTGAAACTGGTGGTCTTATTGACCATCAACACTTGATGCTCCTTCTTGATTTCTACCTCCGCAGCCTTTAGCATTGCGAAGAGCTCGGGCATAGTCTTATCTATCCCTTGCATATTATAGTTCATCACGAAGCCTTTGTAGCTTGGTGGCAGTGATTGAAGAATTCTGTCAATGACACAATCATCCGGAAGATTAACTCCCAGTTGACTCAAGTGATTGCAATACCCAGACATTCTGAGTATGTGCTCACTGACAGACCCATTCTCTTCCATCTTGCAGCTATAGAACTTATTGGAGACCTCATATCTCTCAATCCGGGCATTCTGTTTGAATATCAACTTCAACTCCTGGAACATCTCATATGCTCCATGGTTCTCAAACCGTCGTTGAAGTCCCGGTTCTAAGCCGTAAAGCATGGCACACTGAACTATCGAGTAGTCATCAGCTTTGCTCTGCCAGACGTTCATAACATCTGGTGTTGCTCCAGCAGCAGGCCTGGCACCTAGCGGTGCATCCAGGACGTAATTCTTCTGTGCAGCAATGAGGACAATCCTCAAGTTACGGACCGAGTGCGTGTAATTCCTACCATCATCTTTCAACTTTGCTTTCTCAAGGAACGCATTAAAATTTAACGGAACAATAGCACGAGCCATCTATCTACAATTAACATAAACAAGCAAGATACTATCAGGGACTAAGTTCATGATAAATTTAAGTTCAATTAATCATATTACTTAAGAACTCCCACTTAGACAGACATCCCTCTAATCTTCTAAGTGATCACGTGATCCAAATCAAACTAAACCATAACCGATCATCACGTGAAATGGATTAGTTCTCAATGGTGAACATCATCATGTTGATCATATCTACTATATGATTCACGTTCGACCTTTCGGTCTCCGTGTTCCGAGGCCATATCTGCATATGCTAGGCTCGTCAAGTATAACCCGAGTATTCCGCGTGTGCAAAACTGGCTTGCACCCGTTGTAGATGGACGTAGAGCTTATCACACCCGATCATCACGTGGTGTCTGGGCACGACGAACTTTGGCAACGGTGCATACTCGGGGAGAACACTTCTTGATAATTTAGTGAGAGATCATCTTATAATGCTACCGTCAATCAAATCAAAATAAGATGCATAAAAGATAAACATCACATGCAAATCAATATAAGTGATATGATATGGTCATCATCATCTTGTGCTTCGTGATCTCCATCTCTGCAGCACCATCATGATCACCATCGTCACCGGCGCGACACCTTGATCTCCATCGTAGCATCGTTGTCGTCTCGCCAATCTTATGCTTCTACGACTATCGCTACCGCTTAGTGATAAAGTAAAGCATTACAGGGCGATTGCATTGCATACAATAAAGCGACAACCATACGGCTCCTGCCGGTTGCCGATAACTTGGTTACAAAACATGATCATCTCATACAATAAAATATAGCATCATGTCTTGACCATATCACATCACAACATGCCCTGCAAAAACAAGTTAGACGTCCTCTACTTTGTTTGTTGCAAGTTTTACGTGGCTGCTACGGGCTTAAGCAAGAACTCATCTTACCTACGCATCAAAACCACAACGATAGTTTGTCAAATAGACTCTGTTTTAACCTTCTCAAGGACCGGGCGTAGCCACACTTGGTTCAACTAAAGTTGGTGAGACAGTCTCCCGCAAGCCATCTGTGTGCAAAGCACGTCGAGGGAACCGGTCTCGCGTAAGCGTACGCGTAAGGTTGGTCCGGGTCGTCTCATCCAACAATACCGCTGAACCAAAGTATGACATGCTGGTAGGCAGTATGACTTGTATCGTCCACAACTCACTTGTGTTCTACTCGTGCAAATAACATCAAACCATAAAACCTAGGCTCGGATGCCACTGTTGAGGAACGTAGTAATTTCAAAAAAATTCCTACGCGCACGCAAGATCATGGTGATGCATAGCAACGAGAGGGGAGAGTGTTGTCTACGTACCCTCGTAGACCGAAAGCGGAAGCGTTATATCAACGCGGTTGATGTAGTCGTACGTCTTCACGATCCGACCGATCCAAGCACCGTTACTCCGGCACCTCCGAGTTCTTGGCACACGTTCAACTCGATGACGTTCCCCGGGCTCCGATCCAGCAAAGCTTCGGGGAAGAGTTCCGTCAGCACGATGGCGTGGTGACGATCTTGATGTACTACCGACGCAGGGCTTCGCCTAAGCACCGCGACAATATAACCGAGGTGGAATATGGTGGAGGGGGGCACCGCACACGGCTAAGGAACGATCACGTTGATCAATTGTGTGTCCTGGGGTGCCCCCCTGCCCCCGTATATAAAGGAGCAAGGGGGGAGGGCCGGCCGGCCCTAGGGGCGCGCCAAGGGAGGGGGAGTCCTCCTCTTAGTGGGAGTAGGACTCCCCTTTCCTAGTCCAACTAGGAGGGGGAAGGGGGAAAGGAAGGAGAAGGAGAGGGAGAGGGAAAGGGGGCCGCCCCCCCCCTCCTTGTCCAATTCAGACTCCTCATGGGGGGGGGCGCCACCTCCTGGTGCAGCCCTCTCTCTCCCCTCGCGGCCCAATAAGGCCCATACTTCCCCCGGGGGGTTCCGGTAACCCCTCCGGCACTCCGGTAATATCCGAAACTTCTCGGAACCATTCCGATGTCCGAACATAGCCGTCCAATATATCAATCTTTATGTCTTGACCATTCTGAGACTCCTCGTCATGTCCGTGATCACATCCGGGACTCCGAACTCCTTCGGTGCATAAACTCATAATAACTGTCATCGTAACCTTAAGCGTGCGGACCCTACGGTTCGAGAACAATGTAGACATGACCGAGACACGTCTCCGGTCAATAACCAATAGCGGGACCTGGATGCCCATATTGGCTACTACATATTCTACGAAGATCTTTATCGGTCAGACCGCATAACAACATACGTTGTTCCCTTTGTCCATTGGTATGTTACTTGCCCGAGATTCGATCATCGGTATCCAATACCTAGTTCAATCTCGTTACCGGCAAGTCTCTTTACTCGTTCCGTAATACATCATCCCGCAACCAACTCATTGGTTGCAATGCTTGCAAGGCTTATGTGATGTGCATTACCGAGAAGGCCCTGAGATACTTCTCCGACATTCGCAGTGACAAATCCTAATCTCGAAATACGCCAACCCAACAAATACTTTCGGAGACACCTGTAGAGCACCTTTATAATCACCCAGCTATGTTGTGACGTTTGGTAGCACACAAAGTGTTCCTACGGTAAATTGGAGTTGCATAATCTCATAGTCAAAGGAACATGTGTAAGTCATGAACAAAAGCAATAGCAACATACTAAACGATCGGGTGCTAAGCTATTGGAATGGGTCATGTCAATCAGATCATTCAACTAATGATGTGACCTTGTTAATCAAATGACAACTCCTTTGTCTATGGTTAGGAAACTTAACCATCTTTGATTAACAAGCTAGTCAAGTAGAGGCATACTAGTGACAATCTGTTTGTCTATATATCCACACATGTATTATGTTTCCGGTTAATACAATTCTAGCATGAATAATAAACATTTATCATGATATGTAAGGAAATAAATAATAACTTTATTATTGCCTCTAGGGCATATTTCCTTCACATATAGTATGAGAAATGCTATAGAGCTCCCACTCACTTTCTTGTAAACGCAGGCTTGTCCATAAGTCTGTGTAAATCCAAACGCTTTGATCATCTCATCAAAGCGAATGTTCCAACTCCGAGATGCTTGCACCAGCCCATAAATCGAGCGTTGGAGCTTGCACACCTTGTCAGCATTCTTAGGATCGACAAAACCTTCCGGCTGCATCATATACAATTCTTCCTTAAGGAAACCATTAAGGAATGTCGTTTTGACGTCCATTTGCCATATTTCATAATTGTAGAATGCGGCAATTGCTAACATGATTCGGACGGACTTCAGCTTCGCTACCGGTGAGAAAGTCTCATCATAGTCAACCCCTTGAACTTGTCGATAACCCTTAGCGACAAGCCGAGCTTTATAGATGGTCACATTACCATCCGCGTCTGTCTTCTTCTTAAAGATCCATTTATTTTCTATGGCTTGACGCTCTATGGGCAAGTTAGACAAAGTCCATACTTCGTTTTCATACATGGATCCTATCTCGGATTTCATGGCTTCTAGCCATTTGTCGGAATCCGGGCCCGCCATTGCTTCTTCATAGTTCGAAGGTTCACCGTTGTCTAACAACATGATTTCCAAGACAGGGTTGCCGTACCACTCTGGTGCGGAACGTGTCCTTGTGGACCTACGAATTTCAGTAGGAACTTGATCAGAAGCATCTTGATCATCATCATTAATTTCCTCTCTAGTCGGTGCAGGCACCTCAGAAACATTTTCTTGAGTTGCGCCATTTTCCGGTTCAAGAGGTAACACTTCATCAAGTTCTACTTTCCTCCCACTTACTTCTTTCGAGAGAAACTCCTTCTCTAGAAAGGATCCATTCTTGGCAACAAAGATCTTGCCTTCGGATCTGAGGTAGAAGGTATACCCAATAGTTTCTTTAGGGTATCCTATGAAGACGCATTTTTCCGACTTGGGTTCGAGCTTTTCAGGTTGAAGTTTCTTGACATAAGCATCGCATCCCCAAACTTTTAGAAACAACAGCTTAGGTTTCTTCCCAAACCATAATTCATACGGTGTCGTCTCAACGGATTTCGACGGAGCCCTATTTAAAGTGAATGCGGCGGTCTCTAAAGCATAGCCCCAAAAAGATAGCGGTAAATCGGTAAGAGACATCATAGACGCGCCATATCTAATAGAGTGCGATTATGACGTTCGGACACACCATTACGCTGAGGTGTTCCAGGCGGCGTGAGTTGTGAAACTATTCCACATTTTGTTAAGTGTGTGCCAAATTCGTGACTCAAGTATTCTCCTCCACGATCTGATCATAGAAACTTGATTTTTCTGTCACGTTGATTTTCAACCTCACTCTGAAATTCCTTGAACTTTTCTAAGGTCTCAGACTTGTGTTTCATTAAGTAGATATACCCGTATCTACTCAGGTCATCAGTGAGGGTGAGAACATAACGATAGCCACCGCGAGCCTCAACACTCATTGGACCGCACACATCGGTATGTATGATTTCCAATAAGTTGGTTGCTCGCTCCATTGTTCCTGAGAACGGAGTCTTGGTCATTTTACCCATGAGGCATGGTTCGCACGTGTCAAATGATTCATAATCAAGAGACTCTAAAAGTCCATCTGCATGGAGCTTCTTCATGCGTTTGACACCTATGTGACCAAGGCGGCAGTGCCACAAATATGTGGGACTATTGTTATCAACTTTAACTCTTTTGGTATTCACACTATGAATATGTGTATCATCACGTACGAGATTCTTTAAGAATAAACCATTAACCATCGGAGCATGACCATAAAACATATCTCTCATATAAATAGAACAACCATTATTCTCGGATTTAAATGAGTAGCCATCTCGAATTAAACGAGATTCAGACACAATGTTCATGCTCAAACTTGGCACTAAATAACAATTATTGAGGTTTAAAACTAATCCCGTAGGTAAATGTAGAGGTAGCGTGCCGACGGCGATCACATCGACCTTGGAACCATTCCCGACGCGCATCGTCACCTCGTCCTTCGCCAGTCTCCGTTTATTCCGCAGCTCCTGCTTTGAGTTACAAATGTTAGCAACTGCACCGGTATCAAATACCCAAGAGCTACTACGAGTACTCGTAAGGTACACATCAATTACATGTATATCACATATACCTTTTGTTTTGCCGGCCTTCTTGTCCGCTAAGTATTTGGGGCAGTTCCGCTTCCAGTGACCACTTCCCTTGCAATAAAAACACTCAGTCTCGGGCTTGGGTCCATTCTTTGGCTTCTTCCCGGCAACTTGCTTATCGGGCGCGGCAACTTCCTTGCCGTCCTTCTTGAAGTTCTTTTTACCCTTGCCCTTCTTGAACTTAGTGGTTTTATTCACCATCAACACTTGATGTTCCTTCTTGATTTCTACCTCTGCTGATTTCAGCATAGCATATACCTCAGGAATGGTCTTTACCATCCCCTGCATGTTGTAGTTCATCACAAAGCTCTTGTAGCTAGGTGGAAGCGACTGGAGGATTCTGTCAATGACCGCTTCATCCGGGAGATTAACTTCCAGTTGAGTCAAGCGGTTGTGCAACCCACACATCTTGAGTATGTGTTCACTGACAGAGCTATTTTCCTCCATCTTACAGCTAAAGAATTTGTCGGAGACTTCATATCTCTCGACCCGGGCATGAGCTTGGAAAACCATTTTCAGCTCTTCGAACATCTCATATGCTCCATGTCTCTCAAAACGCTTTTGGAGCCCCGGCTCTAAGCTGTATAGCATGCCGCACTGAACGAGGGAGTAATCATCGGAACATGACTGCCAAGCGTTCATAACGTCTTGTTCTGCAGGGAGAACAGGTGCATCACCCAGCGGTGCTCGTAGGGCATAATCTTTCTTGGCAGCTATGAGGATGATCCTCAGGTTCCGGACCCAGTCCGTATAGTTGCTGCCATCGTCTTTCAGCTTGGTTTTCTCTAGGAACGCGTTGAAGTTGAGGACTACGTTGGCCATTTGATCTACAAGACATATTGTAAATGTTTTAGACTAAGTTCATGATAATAAAGTTCATCTAATCAAATTATTTAATGAACTCCCACTTAGATAGACATCCCTCCTCTAGTCATCTAAGTATAACATGATCCGAGTCAACTAGGCCGTGTCCGATCATCACGTGAGACGGACTAATCAACATCGGTGAACATCTTCATGTTGATCGTATCTTCTATACGACTCATGCTCGACCTTTCGGTCTTCTGTGTTCCGAGGCCATGCCTGTACATGCTAGGCTCGTCAAGTCAACCTAAGTGTTTGCATGTGTAAATCTGTCTTACACCCGTTGTATGTGAACGTTAGAATCTATCACACCCGATCATCACGTGGTGCTTCGAAACAACGAACTGTCGCAACGGTGCACAGTTAGGGGGAACACTTCTTGAAATTATTATGAGGGATCATCTTATTTACTACCATCGTTCTAAGTAAACAAGATGCAAAACATGATAAACATCACATGCAACCAAATAATAAACGTGACATGATATGCCCAATATCACATAGCTCCTTTGATCTCCATCTTGGGGCTCCATGATCATCTTGTCACCGGCTTGACACCATGATCTTCATCATCATGATCTCCATCATGGTGTCTCCATGAAGTTGCTCGCCAACTATTACTTCTACTACTATGGCTAACGCGTTTAGCAATAAAGTAAAGTAATTTACATGGCGTTTCTCAATGACACGCAGGTCATACAAAAATAAAGACAACTCCTATGGCTCCTGCCGGTTGTCATACTCATCGACATGCAAGTCGTGATTCCTATTACAATAGCATGAACATCTCATACATCACATATAGATCATTCATCATTCATCACAACTTTGGCCATATCACATCACAAAGCACTTGCTGCAAAAACAAGTTAGACGTCCTCTAACTGTTGTTGCAAGTTTTACGTGGCTGAATTAGGGTTCTAGCAAGAACGTTTTCTTACCTACGTAAAAGCCACAACGTGATTTGTCAACTTCTATTTACCCTTCATAAGGACCCTTTTCATCGAATCCGCTCCAACTAAAGTAGGAGAGACAGACACCCGCCAGCCACCTTATGCAACTAGTGCATGTTAGTCGGTGGAACCGGTCTCACGTAAGCGTACGTGTAAGGTTGGTCCGGGCCGCTTCATCCCACAATACCGCTGAAGAAGATAAGACTAGTAGCGGCAAGAAAGTTGACAACATCTACGCCCACAACAAATTGTGTTCTACTCGTGCAATAGAGAACTACGCATAGACCTAGCTCATGATGCCACTGTTGGGGAACGTTGCAGAAAACAAAAAAAATTCCTACGATTTCACCAAGATCCATCTATGAGTTCATCTAGCAACGAGTGATCGGATGCATCTACATACCTTTGTAGATCACGAGCGGAAGGGTTCAAAAGAACGGGGATGATGTAGTCGTACACGACATGATCCAAATCACCAGAGATCCTAGCACCGAACGGACGGCACCTCCGCGTTCAACACACGTACGGTCAGCGTAACGTCTCCTTCTTCTTGATCCAGCAAGGCAAAGGAGAGGTTGAGGAAGATGGCTCCAGCAGCAGCACGACGGCGTGGTGGTGATGGAGCTGCAGTACTCCGGCAGGGCTTCGCCGAGCTCTATGGAGGAGGAGGAGGTGTTGGAGAGGGAGAGGGAGACGCCAAGGCCAGGGGTGCGGCTGCCCCCCTCCCCCCTTTATATAGGAGGGACAAGGGGGGGCGCCGGCCCTAGGAGATCCAATCTCCTTGGGGCGGCGGCCAAGGGGAGGTTTCCCTCCCCCCCAAGGCACCTAGGAGGTGCCTTCCCCTTGTGGGACTCCTTCCCTTTGAAACCCTAGGCGCATGGGCCTCTTGGGGCTGCTTCCCCTTGGCCCATGTAGGCCAAGGCACACCCCCTAGAGCCCATGTGGCCCCCCGAGGCAGGTGGCCCCACCCGGTGGACCCCCGGGACCCTTCTGGTGGTCCCGGTACAATATCGGTGACCCCGAAATTTGTCCCGATGGCCAAAACAACACTTCCTATATATAATTCTTTACCTCCGAACCATTCCGAAACTCCTCGTGACGTCCGGGATCTCATCCGGGACTCCGAACAACATTCGGGTTACTGCATATACATATCCCTACAACCCTAGCGTCACCGAACCTTAAGTGTGTAGACCCTACGGGTTCGGGAGACATGCAGACATGACAGAGACGGCTCTCGGGCAATAACCAACAGCGTGATCTGGATACCCATGTTGGCTCCCACATGCTCCACGATGATCTCATCAGATGAACCACGATGTCGAGGATTCAATTAATCCCGTATACGATTCCCTTTGTCAATCGGTATTTTACTTGCCCGAGATTCGATCGTTGGTATCCCAATACCTTCAATCTCGTTACCGGCAAGTCACTTTACTCGTACCGTAATGCATGATCCCGTGATCAAACACTTTGATCATATTGAGCTCATTATGATGATGCATTACCGAGTGGGCCCGGTGATACCTCTCCATCAAGCGGAGTGACAAATCCCAGTCTCGATCCGTGTCACCCAACAGACACTTTTGGAGATACCCGTAGTATGCCTTTATAGTCACCCAGTTACGTTGTGACGTTTGGCACACCCAAAGCACTCCTACGGTATCCGGGAGTTACACGATCTCATGGTCTAAGGAAAGGATACTTGACATTGGAAAACTCCAGCAAACGAACTATGCGATCTTATGCTATGTTTAGGAGTGGGTCTCGTCCATCACATCATTCTCCAAATGATGTGATCTCGTTATCATTGACATCCAATGCCTATAGTCAGGAAACCATGACTATCTATTGATCAACGAGCTAGTCAACTAGAGGCTTACTAGGGACATGTTGTTGTCTGTTATTCACACATGTATTACGATTTCCGGATAACACAATTATAGCACGAATAAAGACAATTATCATGAACAAGGAAATATAATAATAATGCTTTTATTATTGCCTCTAGGGCATATTTCCAACAGTTGCTATAAACACTAGTAAAGTACACATCAATAACATGTATATCAAATATACCTTTGTTCACTTTGCCATCCTTCTTATCCGCCAAATACCTGGGGTGGTTCCGCTTCTAGTGACCAGTCCCTTTGCAGTATAAGCACTTAGTCTCAGGCTTAGGTCCAGACTTGGGCTTCTTCACTTGAGCAGCAACTTGCTTTCCGTTCTTCTTGAAGTTCCCTTCTATCCCTTTGCCCTTTTCTTGAAACTAGTGGTCTTTTTAACCATCAACACTTGATGTTTTTCTTGATTTCTACCTTCGTCGATTTCAGCATCACGAAGAGCTTGGGAATCACTTTCATCATCCCTTGCATATTATAGTTCATCACAAAGTTCTACTAACTTGGTGATGGTGACTAGAGAATTTTGTCAATCACTATTTTATCTGGAAGATTAACTCCCACTTGATTCAAGTAATTGTAGTACTCAGACTATCTGAGCACATGCTCACTAGTTGAGCGATTCTCCTCCATCTTTTAGCTATAGAACATGTCGGAGACTTCATATCTCTCAACTCGGGTATTTGCTTGAAATATTAACTTCAACTCCTGGAACATCTCATATGGTCCATAACGTTCAAAATGTCTTTGAAGTCCCGATTCTAAGCCGTTAAGCATGGTGCACTAAACTATCAAGTAGTCATCATATTGAGCTAGCCAAACGTTCATAACGTCTGCATCTGCTCCTGCAATAGGTCCGTCATCTAGCGGTGCATCAAGGACATAATTCTTCTGTGCAGCAATGAGGATAAACCTCAGATCACGGATCCAATCCGCATCATTGCTACTAACATCTTTCAACACAATTTTCTCTAGGAACATATCAAAAATTAAAACAGGGGAGCTAAACGCGAGCTATTGATCTACAATATAGATATGCTAATACTACCAGGACTAAGTTCATGATAAATTAAAGTTCAATTAATCATATTACTTAATAACTCCCACTTAGATAGACATCCCTCTAATCCTCTAAGTGATCACGTGATCCAAATCAACTAAACCATAACCAATCATCACGTGAAATGGAGTAGCTTTCAATGGTGAACATCATTATGTTGACCATATCTACTATATGATTCACGCTCGACCTTTCGGTCTCCGTGTTCCGAGGCCATATCTGCATATGCTAGGCTCGTCAAGTTTAACCTGAGTATTCCGCGTGTGCAAAACTGTCTTGCACCCGTTGTAGATGGACGTAGAGCTTATCACACCCGATCATCACGTGGTGTCTGGGCACGACGAACTTTGGCAACGGTGCATACTCAGGGAGAACACTTCTTGATAATTAGTGAGAGATCATCTTAAAAAGCTACCGTCGAACTAAGCAAAATAAGATGTATAAAAGATAAACATCACATGCAATCAAAATATGTGACATGATATGGCCATCATCATCTTGTGCCTTTGATCTCCATCTCCAAAGCATCGTCATGATCTCTATCGTCACAGGCATGACACCATGATCTCCATCATCTTGATCTATATCAATGTGTCATCACATGGTCGTCTTGCCAACAATTGCTCTTGCAACTATTGCTATCGCATAGCGATAAAGTAAAGCAATTATTTGGCGCTTGCATCTTATGCAATACAGACAACCATAAGGCTTCTGCCAGTTGCCGATAACCTTGAAAAAACATGATCATATTATACAACAACTTATATCTCATCACGTCTTGACCATATCACATCACAACATGCCCTGCAAAAACAAGTTAGACGTCCTCTACTTTGTTTGTTGCGAGTTTTACGTGGCTGCTACGGGCTTAAGCAAGAACCAATCTCACCTACGCATCAAAACCACAACGATAGTTTGTCAAGTTGATGTCGTTTTAACCTTCGCAAGGACCGGGCATAGCCACACTCGGTTCAACTAAAGTTGGAGAAACTGACACCCGCCAGCCACCTGTGTGCAAAGCACGGCGGTAGAACCAGTCTCGCGTAAGCGTACGCGTAATGTCGGTCCGGGCCGCTTCATCCAACAATACCGCCGAACCAAAGTATGACATGATGGTAGGCAGTATGACTTATATCGCCCACAACTCACTTGTGTTCTACTCGTGCATAACATCAAACCATAAAAACCTAGGCTTGGATGCCACTGTTGGGGAATGTAGTAATTTCAAAAAATTTCCTACGCACACACAAGATCATGGTGATGCATAGCAACGAGAGGGGAGAGTGTTGTCTACGTACCCTCGTAGACCGAAGCGGAAGCGTTGACGCAACATAGAGGAAGTAGTCGTACGTCTTCCTGGTTCGATCGATCCAATCACCGTTACTCCGGCACCTCCGAGTTCTTAGCACACGTTCAGCTCGATGACGCTCCCCGGGCTCCGATCCAGCAAAGCTTCGGGGAGGAGTTCCGTCAGCACGACGGCGTGGTGACGATGATGATGTTCTACCGACGTAGGGCTTCGCCTAAACACTGCAACGATATGACCGAGGTGGAATATGGTGGAGGGGGGCACCGCACAAGGCTGAGGAACGATCACGAAGATCAACTTGTGTGTCCATGGGGTGCCCCCTGCCCCTGTATATAAAGGAGTGGAGGAGGGGAGGGCCGGCCCTCTCTATGGCGCGCCCTAGGGAGTCCTACTCCCACCGGGAGTAGGATTCCCCTTTTCCTAGTCCAACTAGGAGTCCTTCCATGTAGTAGGAGTAGGAGACAAGGAAGGGGAAAGGAGAAGGGAAGGAAGGAGGGGGCGCAGCCCCTCCCCCTAGTCCAATTCGGACTAGGCCTTGGGGGGCGCGCGGCTTTCCCTAGGCAGCCCCCCTCTCTTTCCCGTATGGCACAATAAGGCCCAATACTTTTCCCCCGTATTCCCGTAACTCCCCCGTACTCCGAAAAATACCCGAACCACTCAGAACCTTTCCGATGTCCGAATATAGTCGTCCAATATATCGATCTTTACATCTCGACCATTTCGAGACTACTCGTCATGTCCCCGATCTCATCCGGGACTCCGAACTCCTTAGGTACATCAAAACTCATAAACTCATAATCTAACTGTCATCGAAACCTTAAGCGTGCGGACCCTACGGTTCGAGAACAATGTAGACATGATCGAGACACGTCTCCGGTCAATAACCAATAGCGGAACCTGGATGCTCATATTGGCTCCTACATATTCCACGAAGATGTTTATCGGTCAGACCGCATGACAACATACATTGGTTCCCTTTGTCATCGGTATGTTACTTGCCCGAGATTCGATCGTCGGTATCCAATACCTAGTTCAATCTCGTTACCGGCAAGTCTCTTTACTCGTTCCGTAATACATCATCTCACAACTAACACATTAGTTGTAATGCTTGCAAGGCTTATGTGATGTGCATTGCCGAGAGGGCCCAGAGATACCTCTCCGACAATCGGAGTGACAAATCCTAATCTCGAAATACGCCAACCCAACAAGTACCTTCGGAGACACCTGTAGAGCACATTTATAATCACCCAGTTACGTTGTGACGTTTGGTAGCACACAAAGTGTTCCTCCGGTAAACGGGAGTTGCATAATCTCATAGTCATAGGAACATGTATAAGTCATGAAGAAAGCAATAGCAACAAACAAAACGATCATGTGCTAAGCTAACGGAATGGGTCAAGTCAATCAGATCATTCACCTAATGATGTGATCCCATTAATCAAATAACAACTCCTTGTCTATGGTTAGGAAACATAACCATCTTTGATTAATGAGCTAGTCAAGTAGAGGCATACTAGTGACACTCTGTTTGTCTATGTATTCACACATGTATTATGTTTCCGGTTAATACAATTCTAGCATGAATAATAAACATTTATCATGGAATAAGGAAATAAATAATAACTTTATTATTGCCTCTAGGGCATATTTCCTTCACTTGCGTGTGCGTAGGAATTTTTTTGAAATTACCACGTTCCCCAACAGCTCGTCGGTGCGACGACGATCCACCTCAACTCGGTCACGTTGGGCAGACTCACCATGAAATGTCCACACCGTATAATCGGGCGTAAAACCACTCTTCTGCAGGTGTTTGCCCATTTCAGCCTCTGTCCTCTTTTCCCAATTGCCACACCGGAAACAGGGGCACCAGGTGTTCTTCTGGCCATTTGCAAATGCGGCTTGCACAAACCCCTTGGTTTTTGTGAACCATTCAGCGCTCCATTTGTTCTGACCAGTGTGACCGGTATACATCCACGCACGATCACTCATCTTGACTTTCAGAGCTACTGGACACACAACAATTATATATGTAATTCACCATGTATATATTCATCAGTTGATCTACTTTGTCAATTTTATTACGTCCATGCAACCTACACTCTAATAGGTAATGATAGGTCCTAATCCTACCCGTGTATGTGTAGATTGGGTTCATTTTCCCATGCTATGCTCCGGATCCGACGCAAAATTTCGGCAGCACCTCTCCGTTGTTCTTCTGATACACGTCTCTGCAATAAATAGGGAGGATGTGTACCCGGAGAACAAAAGGAAGGCACTGACGAAATTTATGCGTCAGATCCGGAGCAAAGCATATGGGAAAACGAACCCAATCTACACATACTCGGGCTGTCCATGGATAGCGTTGGACAATTCGAAAGAATCAAGGTTATAAATATGCAAATGCATGCATATTTATAACTATGACGCTTTCGAACGGGAGACACATATTGGTTACCCATACTGATGATTCAAGACACATATATAGCTAGCTATCAAGTTTCATCGGAATAGATCAAATAATTAATGGGGGAAAGGAGGACATGTCATTTGTGCTCACCCACGAACGAAGGTGCAGAGCTCGTCAAACGCACGGCGAGGTCGTCGAACACCAAACCTCGCAGCGATGAAACAACTACACATTTAAAACTACCCGATCAACACAATTATATATGATGTTTTTCATAACAAAATCGAAAAATATATGACCTAACTAATAATTCACAAATATATGACCCCGTCGTCCTCTGGAAGGCCAAAGAACACCTTTTCGGGAGGTGTCAGGGGTCGGGGTGTCGTGTCGGGGTCGGGGTGCCGTGTCGGGGTCGGGGTGCTGTTTCGGGGTCGGGGGGTCGGCGTGTCGTGTCGGTGTCGGGGTGCCGTGTCGGGGTCGGGTGCTGTTTCAGGGTCGGGGTGTCGTGTCGGGGTCGGGGTGTCGGGGTCAGGGGGTCAGGGGGTCAGTTGTCGGGGACGGGGTGTCGGGCTAGGCTCGGGGTCGGGGTGTCGGATCAGGCTCGGGGTCGGGGTGTCGGGGTCTCGGGGTCGGGGTGTCGGGTCGGGGTACCGGGTCGGGGTCGGGGTGCCGTGTCGGTGTCGGGGTCGGGGTGTCGGGTCAGGCTTGGGGTCGGTGTGTCGGGGTCGGGGTCGGGGTCGGGGTGTCGGGGTTGGGGTATCGGGGTCGGGGTGTCGTGTCGAGGTGCCGGGTCGGGGTGCCGTGTCGGGTCGGGGTTGTTTCCTCTTTATTCCTTTTCTTCTTCTTCCTCTTCTTCCTTTTCTTCCTTTTCTTCCTTTTTTTCCTTCTTCTTCTTCTTCTTCTTCTTCTTCCTCCTTTCCTTTTTCCTGTTCTTCTTCTCCTCCTCTCCTCTTTTTTCTTCTTCTTCTTCCTCTTCTTCTTTTTTCTCCTCCTCCTCCTCTTCTTCTTCTTCCTTTCCTTTTTCCTCTTCTTCTTCTCCTCCTCTCCTCTTTTTTTATTCTTCTTCTTTCCTAAAACTAAACTAAACCTAAACCTAAACCTAAAACTAAACCTAAATCTAAAACTAAAACTAAAACTAAATCTAAACTAAACATAAACCTAAAACTAAAAAAACAGAAAAAGGAAAAAACTAAATCTAAACCTAAAACTAAACTCAAACTAAACCTAAAGCTAAAACTAAACCTAAAACTAAAACTAAAACTAAATCTAAACTAAACATAAACCTAAAACTAAAAAAACAGAAGAAAAAAAAGGAAAAAAAGAGGAGGTAGATCTCACCTGGGGCAGGGCCGGTGGAGGAGGTGGCCGGTGGAGGGGGGGCGGCCTGGGGCGCCGGCGCCGGGCGGCAGTGGCGACGGGGTCGGGCCCGGGGCGGTGGGGCGCGGGGGGGGCGCGGCGGCGCCGAGACGGCAGGGCGGCGGGGGCGACGGGGCGGGGACCGATGGGGCGCCGGGTGGTGGGGCGACGGCGTCGGGCGGCAGTGGTGACGGGGCGGGGGGCCGGTGGGGCGGCGGGGTGGTGGGGC
This sequence comes from Aegilops umbellulata, assembly GCA_032464435.1. Lineage (NCBI taxonomy): Eukaryota > Viridiplantae > Streptophyta > Magnoliopsida > Poales > Poaceae > Aegilops > Aegilops umbellulata. Next base: position 10,676,113 of record CP136057.1, read on the forward strand.
GATCGGGCGGCGGCGAGTGGTGGGGGCAGCGGCGCGCGTGTGAAGAGCAGGGAGAGAAACAGAGAGGGAGGGGTGGGGTGGGGCGGCGCCGTTAGTTATGTTAAATCTTTGCCGTCCGCCCCCCTTTGTCGTCCGCTTTTTTGCTCTTTGTCGTCTGCTAGCAGACGGCAAAGAGGGGGGCCGTTAAGTTTTTTTTAAGCAGCTCGTCAGTGGGGCCCCCCTCCCTCTTTGCCGTCTGCTAGCGGACGTCAAAGAACTGGCTGATGGCAAAGAAGCCATCAGCCAGTTCTTTGCCGTCTGCTTTTGGGTAGCTGATGGCAAAGAGCTTCTTTGCCGTCTGCTAGCAGACGACAAAGAGCTGGCAGATGGCAAAGTAGCTGATTCCAGTAGTGATAATTTTTCAACATGACGATTTTCTGAACCAAGAATTTCCTTGTGGGGCCATTAATGAGAAATCGGGAGTCCGGAACAAAATAAAGTATAGGCCCTAGTCATGTGCCTACAAGATTTCAATTAATTTAATTTTTTAATCACATGGCAGTACATTTTATCAAGAAATTACAACTTCAAAGAAGGAAAATGAACACAAAGTACTCCATCCATTTATAAACATAAGTGCATGAGACTCTATCTAAACATCATAGAGAATTTCGAGTGTCTCATGAGAGGTTATACCTCAAGATGAGTGCTTTGAGCTCAATCATGAGTGTCTCAAAGATCTCTATGTCGATCTTAAGAAGAAGAATGTTGCTCGCATTTATATACACCTTAGGGAGTCTCTCATTTCACCACAAGTGTCAACTAAGGTCACTTCAAATGACCCTAATCCTACTTACATGTCCATCAATGTGATTACTCCTATTGCCTTATCATCCATGATGGTTCCTTAAATGTTCATGTTAGTATGAGTTCCTCTAACCCCATGTCTAGCCAAGAACTTCTTGAGCAAGGTTACGCTAGGTTAAAGGAAATCATTAGACAATGAATCTAGCTACAAAAGTGTGGAAGGTACCAACAACTTCAATTGGACATGATGTAAACAAGGCCAATGTCCTAATAAGGAAGTGTTGGGTTTGTTCATCAATATCATGCTAATGGTATTGCATGAGAAGTTCACCGGTACCCCAAGACTCAATTTGTACTACTAGTGAATAGATGTGATTCATTGAATTACAAGGTACATGTGGAAATAATGTTCACACTCCTCGCGGCTACAACAATAAGATCAAGTTGTACATGGCAAATAAGAATGAACCAACTCCAATCAAGGTTGAACAAGCGATTGTGATGGCACTCGAAAAGAAATGGGTTGTCTAGCACCACCCTACCACTTCGACTACTCCAACTCCACGCAAAACCCTTGTTGCTACTAGTAACAAAATGGTTTGGGTACCCAAGAAAATGTGACACGTACATGTTAAAGAGACTCCTCCCATGACCAAAGTCTAGATGTTTCTTTCTCATGTCAATCATGAGAAACATCACTTTGAGGAGTCCACCTAGGTCATGGTAAGGGATAAAGTAAAATCCACTCTATCCATAAGCTATATTTGTTGTGCACTACACCTTTAGCCCTTTGGATATACTTTATCATGTGGCATACACACAGTGATATTTTGAAATATAGTCTCTTGAGGTAAGCTTAAATGATGAACTTGAACCATGAGATCCAATATCATTACCTGAACAAGTGGTCCTAAATCAGCATGTTTAAAAATATGTTTCATTTTTTTGTTATTTGTTTTCATTTTACTATTCATCGTGAGTGCAATGCACTCCCGGTGTAGAAAAACCACACATATATGTACGTTCTATTTTGTATAAGCACTGCTTTGCAAACCTTGGAAGCCGCTAGATGATCAATCCTGCAGCTGACGACTAAGTTTGCACTCTACCAAAATTCTCTATTTTATTAAAAATATCCAATAACAAATATATCAAAATTCTCTCTTTTATTTAAAATATCCAGTATACACACTTATTTTTCAACAACATATTTGATTTCTCCATTGCTATTGCTTTAAACTAAAGTTTCAGTACTACCGATAATTAGTTATCTATTTTCAATTAAGTACTTGAGTATTTAACCTCCCGGGTTCACTCTAATTTTTTGTACTCATCAAACTCAAGCTCAAAATCACGTCGGACTTTGTCATCGCCGATCATCGACCTCATGTGAGCTTTCTCTGTGGAACCACTCATTGAGATTATTCCTGGAACACATAATCGACTTAGATAATTAAGTGTTCACCTAAACACTTACACTTTCTCTAACGAAATCACATTGATTTTTTAATTTGCAACGTGGTTATCTTAACTCCTACGCTACGCTTGACTTTGGCCTGAAGCGGTGTGTTATTTAGACTAAACATTTTTACCTTTTACAATCACAAATTATCCTTTTCAACATACGATACTAACTAATTTTAACAGATTATCTTGACTTGCTAATTTTATTCCAACAACAACTATTTAATGACATAATATATTAAGAAAATAATATTGTATAATTTTAATATCATTCATGAGAAATTTAATTACTATTAATTTGAAGTATTAATTAAAAGGGATATAACATGGTTTTTGTTCAAAACACTGGGATTTATTGTTCTTTTTTTTGGTTTAACTAAAAACATCATACCAAATACTAATTTGTGCGACTTCAATGAATTACAAATATATGTTAGTATTTGTGTCTATTTTAGTTTACTTATATACCATGACAGAGATCTATAAAGTCTATCGATGTTTCTAGAATCATGCTTATTTTTTGCATGTGCAAATAAGTAAACCAGAGAATTATCTGCATATTTTTTTGTAGGGAGTTAGTTCTAGAATATAAAAATATATGCATGGTTTGTCCTATGACTGTTATATTGCTTGTTCACCAGTTATTCTATCGCCAAACCTGCCTTCCATGTTTATGGATTCACCAATTAATATGCACCACATGTATACTTTGCATTGGGTCTTAGATGAGCATCGTTCAACTCAAACCTTATCAAATGCATTTTTTTCTTGATTTGGTACATATCTTACATAAAACAAATCTCCATGTTAGTATGTATGCATGTAATTTTGTATCTTATACATTTTCCCTGATTCTATCCGCAGTTGCATAATAATGTGCATTTTATCCCCAAAATAACAGTGACTTTCATGCCTTACCATAACTCGCTCAGAACAAACCCAACTCATCAAGATTTGTACAATACCATTTTTCTTCAGGGGGAAAGTAGATACACAAACTTTATGTATTTGTTGGCTCTATTATGACTATCTGAAACCATAAACACACATAAACTGGGTCCACTAACAAGAGGTTGTAGTTGACAGCCGCAAAAAAGGCTCTAGTTGAGAGCGTCCTTATTGTACAACCCTATATAGAACCTGCCTTGTGGGGCCTTGTGCCATCTGTGCCCAAGTGTCATGAATAAGCTTTGGATAGAGATCATGTTAATAGATAGGATTTTGACATTGCTCGCGGTGCTGGCCTCCCTTGTTACTTGCGCCATGAAATGTGATTAGAGTGTACACTGATAAAAGTTGTCGGCGAAAGATAAATACACCTTTCTTCGAAGAAAAGAAAGATAAATACACCATTTTGGATAGAGATCAAATTAACAGATAGGATTTCGATAGAGCTCACGGTGCTGGCCTCCCATGTTCCTTGCATTGCGACACGTGATTAGAGTGTACACTAATAAATTAAAAGTTGTCGGCCCAAGATAAATACGTCTTTCTTCGAAGAAAAGAAAGATAAATACACTTTTTATATCCAGGAAAGTGTACTTTCCCGGCAAGACTGGTTGGTATTTTTGTCGCAGTCCAAACGCTGCAAAATCCGGCTATTGTAGTCGTGGTGGTATCCGAGCACGATACGAAAACAATGACCTAGAAGAAGAAGAAAAAGCGCTTGATGGTGGATGGATGGATGGATAGATGAATCTTGAATGACTAATTTGTATGACTTAAATGAATTACAAATATATATTGTTCTTTGTGTCTATTTTAGTTTACTTAGATATTCATGGTAGACATCTATAAAAGTTTGTCGATGTTTCTAGAATCATGCTTTTCTTTTTTTTGTGTGCAAATAAGTAAATAAGATAATTATCTATATACCTTTTTTGCGGGGAGTACTAAAAAAGTTCTATAAAGAAAAATATGACTGCTTTGTCCTACGAACTATTGTGTTGCTTGTTTACCGGTTATTCTATTACCAAGCATGCCTTCAGAGTTTACGGGTTCATTAATTAAGATGTATCACATACATACATTGCATTTGGTCTTATGTGAGAATCGTTCTACTCAACTCGCATAAAAAATGTGGGTTTCTCTTGGTATATATGGTACGTAGTTCACACAAAACTTCTCACTTTGAACTAAATAAGACACTATTTATAGTGTGTATGCATGGAGTGGGTTTTATGCATCATATGTTTTTCCTTGATTTGATATGCAGTCTGCATAATAATGCGCAATTTAACCCCAAAGAGCAATATTGACTTTCATACCTCACCATAACTCGCTCAACTCTATGTATTTGTTGGCTCCGTTGTAACTATCTCAAGCCTTTAACACATAAATTGAGTCCCACCAACAGGAGGCTCTAGTTTCCAGGTGTAAAAAAGGAAAAATAAAGAAGAGCCGCTAATCGAGCATCCTTATTGTACAACTCTAGACCCCGCGTAGGAGTTTCTCTCGCAAAAAAAAAACCCTCTACGACCTACCATGTGTCGGTGACCAACTCAGGTCAGCCAAGTGCCATGAACAAACCTTGGATAGAGATCATGTTAGCCGATAAGATTAAGATAGAGCCCGCTGTGTTGGCATTCCTTGTTCCTTGCACCATGAAGCGTGATTAGCGTGTATACCGATAAAAGTTATCGACATCAGATAACTATGCTTTTCTTTGAATCGAAGAGAAAGAAAGATAAATGCACTCTCGACCTAGTTGATATTTGTATCTTGTACCCGAGGAATTGTATTTTCCCGGCACGATTGTTGGTACTTCTGCCGTAGAGCAGGCAAAAAAAAAACGGCGGTTGCAGTCGTGGTGGTATCCGAGCACGGTACGAAAACGATGGCCCACAAGAAATAGAAAGTGTTTGGTCGCGGATGGATAAAAAGGCCCAAGGCGCGGGCGCAGCGCAGCCAAACCGTTGTCTCAGTCCCTCCTTTGATGGCGTAGGCCCACAGAGATCTACCATTGCTCCAACCCATCTCTCCCTGCTCCTCCCTCCGCCCCCGCCTCCTTCCCCCGCCGCCGGCAGAAGATGGAAGCCCCGGGTACATATGAGTTTTATGCATCATATGGTTTTTCTTGATCTGATACGCGGTTTTGCATAATAATGTGCAATTTAATCCCAAAGAGCAATATTGACTTTCATACCTCACCATAACTGGCTTTACTCTGTATTTGCTGGCTCCATTGTAACTATCTGAACCCTTTAACACATAAACTGAGTCCCACCAACAGGAGGCTCTACTCTATGATTTGGACGCTTTTATTGTACAACTCTGGAGCCCACCTAGAAGTTCTTCTCACAAAGAAAAAAAACTCCAGGGCCCGTTCTTATAATAGAAGCTTTTACAGCCTTTTATTGTTCGTTTTTATCCAGTCATAGGTTTTATTGCTCGTTTTTCTATAGGGTCATGGTTTGTGTCTGATAATATCATGTCGATCAGCCAGCTCTGGTCACCCAAGCGCCATGAACAAGCTCCGAATAGAGATCACGTTATTAATAAAGGATAAGGTTGAGATAGAGGCGGCCTTGCTGGCATTCCTTGTTCCTTGCGCCGTGATGCGTGATTAGTGTACTATTATACACTAATAAAAGTCGGCGTCATCAGAAAAATATGCTTTTCTTCGAATCGAATCGAAGAGAAGAAAGATAAATGCACTTCTGGCCGCACCAGTATTTGTATTTTGCACCCCAGGAAAGTGTGTTTTCCCCGCACGGTCGGTCGGCATTTCGGTCGTGGACTTGTTTCAGCACGATACGAAAACGACGGCCCACAAGAAATAGAAAGCGTTTGATCCTTTTGTTGGATTGGATTGGATTGGACTGGATGGATTGATAAAAGGCCCAAAGGCGCGTGCGCGTGCGCGGCGCAGCCAAACCCTCGCCTCAGTCCCCTCCTTTGATGGCGTAGGCCCACAGCGATCTACCATCGTCGCTCCACCCCGTCTCCCCCCCACCCCTGCTCCCCGCCTCCGCCCCCGCCGCCCGCCCCCCGCCCCCCGCCGCCGGCAGAAGATGGAGGCCCCGGGCTCCCCCTACGCCTCCTCGCCCGAGTCCGCGCCCAAGCGCGCGCCCCGCTCCTCCCCGCCGCCCCCGCAGGACCGCCCCGACGCCGACCACGACGCCGCCGACCCCGAAGGTAACCGCGCGCGTCCCTGTCTTCTCCCCGCGAGCCGAGCTCCGGGTTCTGTCGCGTGCGAGCGTGCCCACCGCGGCCGCGCGCGCGGATCCGCGAGATCCGGGCCCCGCCGCCCCGCCGCGGGCACGAGATCTGCCCCCCCCCCCCCCCCCCCGCGCACGGGCGCCCGCTGTGGCGGCGCCGTGACGCGGCCGGCAGCGGGCGCCGGATTTGTGGTGGCCGGTTCTATGGCAGCGGGCGCTCACAACTGACCAAGGATCATTCATGCTTAGCCCCTTCGTTTTGCACCTCACGTGCCGCTGCGCCCGGTTGACCTAGGTGCACGGTGGGGTGGTGTAATAGTTCAACGGGTGGTTTGCTTAATGTGCCCTGCTTCGTTGTCAGTGACTGAGCTTAACGCCGCGACGAGGGGTTAGGAATTTGTAGACTTCGGCATGACTACGCTGCTTCACTTACTAGCGCATAGCTACTATGTTTACTTAGGCTGCTTCGGATGCGCGATGTGTTTTAGGAGGTGCACGCAGGGAAACACACTTTGTAATCAAAACCTACTAAATTGCTATGTTCATCACAGTGCATCTTTAGTTGCTATTTCTGCTTGACTTCAAAGCATTTATGAGTAGACAACTAGTCAAGTAATTCTTGACTTGGAATTCGTAATGGCATACTTACTGCCATCCGCCTTTCTAGCGTAATAATTCTTAATTTAGCGATAGATTGTATCAGAACACAAAGTAGGTGTGTGAAGTTGCTCTTTCCGTTTCGTAGTGAAATTTGTTCCAGTCCTTGGCATTTTCAACTACTGGAATGTTTTAGGTGACCTACAACATGGAAAATGTCTTTTTGTACATAAAATCGTCTAAATCACATGCGGGTTATTTTGACTCTAGGTGCAACCACATCATTAACCTATACAATTGCTATGTTATTTGTTGTGCATCTTGGGTTGCTTCTGCTCCTTGGCCTTGGTAAATATATGATTGAACTCATAGTAGCATGGTTATTGCTATTGCTATTCACCTTTCTTGTATATAATTCTGAATCTGAAGTTGATTTTTCTCCTCAGATGACAAGGAGAAGCCAACGCATTTGAGGTTTCTGGTGTCTAATACAGCAGCAGGATGTATTATTGGCAAGGGTGGTTCAACTATTAATGATTTCCAATCTCAGTCTGGGGCTCGTATTCAATTATCGCGCAGCCATGAGTTTTTCCCTGGTACAAATGACAGAATCATCATGGTCTCTGGACTGTTTGACGAAGTAGTCAAGGCCATGGAGTTGGTTCTTGAGAAACTCTTATCAGAGGTAAATCAATTTGTTTTGCAAACGGTCATGTCTGCAGGACCGTGCTGCCATTGCTTGATAACTGATATTCTCCTGTTATTTTCCAGGGGGAAGAATCTAATGAAGCTGAAGCCAGGCCTAAATTTAGACTTGTAGTTCCTAACAGCTCATGTGGTGGAATTATTGGTAAAGGAGGAGCAACAATCAAGTATGCCTAATCAATAAACCTGTTATAATCTCTGATACTGTCATTAAGTTTCACACCCACTATGATACTTTCTTAATTTTCAATGTTGGTGTAATGTTATTGTTATTGAGAAAACTGATGAAGTATATGTGAACTGATGCACGATAATAGGAACTGTATGGTCCTTCTCTTGATAATACTCATGTGCCTGGTCTGATTGGACTTCTATCACATGCTTCATCGTTGTTCTTGTAGTTACTTTATTTTAGTCTCTGTTGCCTGGAATGTTAAGAGTTGGTGTTCCCTCTTCAGGTCATTCATTGAAGATTCACATGCTGGAATCAAGATTTCACCACAGGACAACAACTTTGTTGGTTTGCATGATAGGCTTGTTACTATCACAGGACCCTTAAACAGTCAGATGCGAGCCATACATTTGATATTAAGCAAGTTGTCTGAGGATGTTCACTACCCACCTAATTTGAGTTCCCCATTTCCATATGCAGGTAAATCCTAGAATTTTCACCACTTTCTAGTTCTAATGTTAGCACTCTGCTTCATGCTTGCTTGAATGGGTTGCCTTCTCATAATACCTTTCTTGCTTGAAGAATACATGTTCTGCATTTATCACGCTTCTCTAAAAATAAGTCATAACACCATTTAAAAAAAAGTCACAACTGAGAATGCTGGGATATATGTGCATGTGCAGCTAGACATTCTTTTTGCATTCATGATATTTATAGATGGATTCACCCTTCAGATATGGCATCACCATTTTCTCTTACTCATTTCCTTCACTTCAAAATATCCAGGCCTTGGTTTCCCTAGTTACCCTGCCGCTGTTCCTGTTGGGTATATGATTCCGCAGGTGCCATATAATAATGCTGTGAACTATGGACCTAATGGGTATGCTGCTGGTGGTGGTGGTGGTGGAAGGTACCAAAACAACAAGGTTCGTGTTTGCTGTCCTCCATGGTGTACACCTTTTTTGTAAACACCTAGTCCATCTGTGTTGATAATGATCTACCATGTTTCCTCTTTTTGTTGTGCACCTGAGGAGAGATGGAGTTGGGTGATATGTATGAGATGCTTTCTAGTAGAATTGTTTTCTGTTTTGCATAGTCATGTAATACATTAGGAAGTGAGTAGAACATTTTTCCTATCCAAGTGTTTGAACTGCAAGAAGGCAAAATTTGATCTCATGAATTTATTATGGTTATGTCCTGATAGCTTTTGTTGGCGCTAGTAATATTAGGCAGTCCATAAAAATAAAACGGTATATCACACTTCCAGATACCTGACAGTTTCTTTGTGAACGCTATTTTTCTTAGTCAGCGCACTGGAAATAAAATGTGTATTACACTAGGCATTTGTTTTTGAAGAAAGTGATATGCGTAAATGTGTATTACACTAAGCATTTGTTTTTGGAGAAAGAGAGATGTGTATGTTGCAACTTCTGATTGATGTTGTGTGCGCTAACTCCTTGATGTTAGATTTAATGTGCCCAGTTTTCTTGCCTTCTAATGCTTTCAGGCTATATTACATATGCATATATTTTATTATTTTGTACTCCCTCCGTCCGGAAATACTTGTCATCAAAATGAATAAAAGGGGATGTATCTAAATGTATTTTAGTTCTAGATACATCCCTTTTTGTCCATTTTGATGACAAGTACTTTCGGACGGAGGGAGTAAAACTGTATGCTGAGGCAGCACCTTCTTTTTTGCATTGTTTTTTGGGTAGTAGTGTTAACCTCATATATGTTTTCGAATTGTTCTAACCATGGTTTTCTGTTGAAACTTTTCAGCCTGGTACACCTGTTAGATCACCTGCTAATAATGATGCCCAAGAATCACACACCATAGGTGTTGCTGATGAACACATCGGTGCAGTTGTAGGGCGTGCAGGAAGGAACATAACAGAGATCATTCAGGTATCTTCTTACACTGAATCTGAACCTCATCAGTGTTGTTTTACTGCACATGGTCAAACATGTATGCTCATTGTATAGATAGGCGAGGCTTCTGCATCATATTACTTCCTCCGTGCTATAATGTAATGCATATTGAGTTTTTCCTGCAGCAATCTTGTTAAGATGTATCACCCTGCATTAGTCAGTAGGCACTTAGACAGCTGTTGTGGTAATAGTGCTCGTTTGGTCATGTAGTTTCCCTGCAGCAGATAAATGGTTAAGAACATTGGAGCATGTTGTCTGCCCTCATTTGGGTTCAGAAAACATACTACTCTTTCATACTTGTGTGATGTGTGATTTATATGGCAAATCTGCATAAACCTGCTGCTGCCTTGTATGGTGTGAGCGCGCCATGTTTAAGGGAAACCAAACTCATGTAATTTGTTGCGACTGCAGGCTAGTGGTGCCAGGATTAAGATATCAGATAGGGGCGATTTCATACCTGGCACATCTGACAGGTAACGTTAAGCCCCCATGCTTGGCTCTGTGATCCCCTCTCGGCCACCGAAGCTTATAATTTCCACTCGCTGGTGCAGGAAAGTGACGATAACTGGAACATCAGAGGCCATCCAGGCGGCCGAGGCGATGATCATGCAGAGGGTGACGGCCAGTCAGGAGAGGTGATGATGAATCCGATCTGCTGGAAAGATGGAACGCGCCCTTGCGAGTGTTTAGGTGGAATGAGAGAATTTGTTTTGTCTCCCTAGCTTTAGTGAGCTTGAGAAAAATTTGAAGATGGTTGCTGTTATTTATCCCGTCCGGTCCGGTTGTGCTAGTAACTAGTCGAAATTAGCCGTGTTTTTTCCCGCCAGCCCGCAATAGAATCATCATCATACTTTATGTCAACAGATTTGACAGTCTCCATAACACAAAAACAAACGCTGCCTGTTTTGGGGACGGAGAGGTTGTTGCTAGGATGATCTGATCTGCTCTGCTTGTTTTGGTAACTGGAAGGCTCGCTTTATCTTTACTCAACCCAGCTGTAGTGCTAGTTTTTAAAACTATTGTTGCTTGTCCAGTTTGTCCATTCCATTCAAAGGCGTGTGCAAATTTTGAGTTTTAACTTTGACCATCAATTAGACCAATATATAATATACTCCCTCTGTCCCAAATAATTCGGATAAATCTAAGACAAGTAATTTGGGATGTAGGTTGTATAAGTTAGGATATGACCTTACTATTTATTGGTTAGGTTGATGGTCAAAGTTCAAACTTGCGCGCGCCTAGCAAACCCCTCACGTGCACATTTTCAAAAGTTTAATTTTCAGCGATACTTAAGCAATGTACCTTTGTGTTTATACCTTAAAACAACTTCAAAGTTATACTTATAAAGATATAGAAATATAAGACATGTAACTTAAAATCTGTGTTATTGAAAATGTCGTATGTATGCAAATTTGATACTATCTTTGTAAACTAGATGAACCTCCTAGTTTTATCATTTCTATGCTTGTGGATGATGTAACAACTACTCCATTTGAAAGCAATAAAGTCAGCCATGATGGCATTCCCTAAGAAAGACCTTTTGGATCACTACTTTTGTGCTAAAAAGGATCTTATGTTAGTTTACAGATGGAGTACATTTTTTATATGAAATGCAGCCTGAATATGAATCTCAAGAACCGTGTGCACGTTACGAAATGGAACAAAGGGAGTGTTATTCCCCAGACATTTGACTATCCTGCAAAACAAACAAACACCGAAAGCGAGGCAGGACCTTTTGGGGTTCTTCGATTTGGTAGGATTGCAAAAACGCAAGAATGAAAATAACAAGAATTACGCTGGTATGCCGTCTCAAATCCAATAGGGTCTTTTTTGCTCCAGAGTGTTTGATGTGAACCCAAGCAAAATAAAAACCCCTCCGTCTGACCGTGTAAGACGTTCTTGCAAGCCAACATAGCTTATATTATGAGACGGAGGGAGTATTTGCACCAGATTCGAAAGGATAGAGTTATTCCGAAGAAATATACTGCAATGAATTGCTTAGAAAAAAATAATTCTTACATGACTCGATCCCACTAATCGGAAAACAGACATTTGAATTGCTTAGAAAATAATAATTCTTACATGACTCGATCCCACTAATCGGAAAACAGCCATATTTTTTCCCAAAAGGATTCTTGTTTTGAAGTTGAAATTATAAGGATTGTAATCATGCAAAATTCGTATGATAATCAAAAGGTTTATATTCCTTGGCCATGCTAAGCTCAAAGCTAGCCAGTGTGACCGACACGTGGGGCCGATAAATGCTCGCACCCGACCCTGGTCGAACCCAGTCCAGTTGAGAGAGAGACCAGCCCAGGTTCTGGAACCCACCGCTCCATTCCGAGCCCACCATCACCATGGCCAAGCCTCACGCCGGCGCCGTCAGCACCCCGCGCCCGCGCTCCTCCTCCGGCGCCAAGGCCGCCGCCGCCGCCACCACCCCCGCCGCCAACCGCAGCTCCGTGGGCTCCTCCTCGTCCGCGCCCCCCGTCCGCGACCTCGCCTCCCTCGCCAAGGTAACCTAACCTCCTGCACCACCTCCCTCCCTCCCTCAATCACCCGCGCCGCGCGCCTGATCGACGGCCTCGTCGGGGCTCTTCCCGCCGCTCACCAGGAGGCCGGCAAGCTCCTCACCTACGACGACGACGACGCCGCCTCCGCCGCGCAGCAGCAGCCCGAGGGCCTCGCCGTCGCCGACCTCGCGCCGCCGCTCGACCTCCCCGGCCCCGACGACGACGACGCCTCCTCCTCCACCGTCGTCCCCACCCCTCCCCGCGACGCGGTCCCCGCCCCCGCCCGCTCCGCCCTCGCCCAGGTGCGTGCGCGGTGCGCCTCGCCCGCTCCCCTGCCGATTCCGGTTCGCCGTCGGTTGAAATTCAGTCCGCGCCGCGGTTTTGGGCTCCGATTTGTTCGAATTCCAGGGCTCTCGGGCTCGTGGGGTTCGTCGATTTTGAAGTCCAGTTAATTTGAATTTGAGTTCGGGTTGCTCGCATGCACTGACGGAAAACATCGGCGCTTGTTTTCCTCTGTCAACTGTCCTGCAGGTCGCACCGCCCGCCGACGCCACCGCCACCGCCGCCGAGGGCCCCACCATCCTCACGGAGCTGGAGCTGGTCCTGGCGGAGCTGCGGGGTGCCCGGGGCCTGAGCGCGCGCTCGAGGTGCCTCCTGACCGCGCTCGCCGAGGCCGCCGCCGCCGAGCTCGACCCCCTCCGCACGCGCCGCGCGGCCTTCTGGAGGAAGCTGCGCGTCGGGGTCCTCGCCGCGACGGTCTTCTCCGTGGCCGCCATCGACGTCGCCCTCGCCGCCGCGCTGCTGGGCGGGCCCCGCGGCAGCGGCCGCCACGCGCTGCCCCCCACCTGATCGCTCCGCTTCGCCGGTGCCGCCGGCCGGCCGCCTCCTGTTTTTATCCTCATTCATCGATCAGTAGCTTGTTAATTAGCATTGTTGCACCAGTAGGTTATTACGTCGTGGTGATTAATGAATTACTGCACTTAAAAGGTACTCCCTCTGTCTCATAATGTAAGACCTTTTTTGACTCCAGTGTAGTGTCAAAAAACGTCTTACATTATGGGACGGAGGGAGTAGATCCGATCAGAAAGAAGCGGTAATTTCTTTGTTGCAGCTTGTGGTCGGTACATTTTTCACTATTTCAGTTAAGAATTAGCTACACTGGTATTGCTTCAACCATCATTTTTTGAATAACACCCCGAAAGAACTCCACGATTTCCACCAAAAGAGGTGAAAAAGTGGCCGAGGATGGCAATAAGCGGCCATCTTACCAAAATACCGATAATTAAAATAGCGGGCTATGATAAATAACGACGGCCGTCGAAATCAGCTAAGTGCTGCCGTGGTACAATACTAGAGTGGCGGGGTTGGATCTACCGGATCTGTGTTGGGTTTGGCTCCGTGTATCCCTTGAAGGCAGAAGACACACTTGTCTAAATTCAGATGCAAACCCATAATGGGTACCACAAATGACACACATTACCACCATTAGGCATTATTCATGTTGATAAAAATGATAAGTCCCCGCAAAAAAATTAAAAAAGATGAGTTAATAGCACTGGCGCATTGGCAAATATGCAGGAAATTGCACAAAAAATGGCGACTTACAATATCGCGTTCACATGAGGGTGGTATGTGTAGACCATAAAGTTCAGTGGGGTGCCGAAATTATTTAATCTTGATGTAAAATATTCCCTTTGGTGCTTCCAAATTCCCTTTCTTCAAAGATACATGCATATCTTCTTTACTAATCCGCCCACCCTATCTTCTCCATGGCGCCCATTCTGCATTGTTGTTAGCGATCGAGGCCCCCCTCCCTCCTCCCCCGTCAACTTCATAGCTCATGATGGGAGCAACAGTAGTAGCGCCACTTGAACAGCAGTGGCGGCCACTGATACCCTCCATGGACCAACGGTGGTGGCGCTGAAGGCCATCGTATCTCGATCTCACTCTACGCCACAAGCAATGTGCCGTGGGAGGAGCAACAATGGCGTTGCACGAGGGCGGCTTCCAACCCCAATCAGTGCTTGAGATAGTACATATTCTATGGATCCCACACCCTTGCTCTCCTTTTCTCTCTGGCCATCCACCCGGATGCTATGCTAGGATAGCTTTCCTTTATTTATTCATTATTCATCAATTCTGAACTTTTGCAATCTCTCCTGCAAACTCTATTGCAATCTTTTTGTCCAAGTTTTTGAGTGCCTCGGATATCTTGTAGCCTTGTCATACCCAGTTTTGAATATTTTAAAAGTAGAACTCTGTTGGATATATCTCTATGAATATTCTCCATTGCATTTTACACTTATGTTTATTTCATTTTGTACTAATGTCCACAACATTTTACGGCTATATGTAATGTACATTTTGGACTATTTGTGTACTGCAGCTTTACACGATTGTAATGCACTTTACACAATCCTCTGCAAAACCAATCAAATATGGCACATACACTTAAAGATACTGGAGCTGGTTCTTTTTGGAATGGGGATAAGTATATTTTTCGTCCTCGAACTCTCGCGGAAATATAGAAATCGTCCCTCAACTCTAAAACCACCAAAAGTCAGTCCCTCAACTATTTAAACCGGATACTTTTCGTCCCTCAAAACGCTGAAGGTGGTTTTATAGTGACGTGGACCCGGTTTTGACTGAAACCGTCCATGTTGCCTGGTTTAACCGCCACGTCTATGTGACTAAGGGCACCGGCCGACTCTCTCTCACTCCTGCATTCTCTTGATCCACTTTTTTATCTGAACAAGAGAAAAGTACATTCCAGAACTGAATATAACTGAACAAAATCTGAATATAACTGAACATGGTTTGGACATTGCAGAGCATTGTACTGAATTTAGTTGAACATAGTTTGAACCAAATTTAGTTGAAAGTAGTCCGAACATAGTCTGAACCCAATTTAGTTGAACATAGTCTGACAAAGTACTAAATGGGAAAGGGAAACATTACTGAATATAGCTTACAATCAACAAAAAACATGAATTCTAGGGATCTAGACAACAACAAAAAAGCACTAGTCTAGTAGTTTTGCTGGCACTTTCTTTGCTCTTTTATTTCTGCCAACTTGGGAACTTGCCGGGCAGGAGGTAACATTGATAGTAAAGGATGAACTGGTGTTCACATTTAGTGTCACATTTTTGACAGCAATATTGGAAGAAGCCTTCATCTTCTGCTTAGGCAATCCTAGGGATTTAGATGACCTCTTCTGCACAGGAGCAAATGTGGAGCACATATTTTGTATGGATGGTTCTCATCACTTGTAGCAGCTCTCTTTCGGTTAGTGCTTCGTTGAGATGTTTGCACATTTACCTAACAGGACAACAGAAGAAAGAAATTCATTAGTACCATTTAACAAAACAAGAAATGTTTGCAAGTATGTAATATAGGCTTTTGTACCTTGGAAGTAGACATCTTGGAGTATTATCCATTGCATCTGGACTTGGATAATGATATATCATTTTGTCCAATAGTAGCCGGTCCATTTGAACTTGAAGCAGCATTTCTTGGACATGTTATTTTGTTGTGACCAGTACACTTGCATTTCCTCCATCTAATCACAGTTCCAACCCTTGAAACTTTGGTAGCTTTTGGTTTTTGAGTGCCCTCTCTTTTTCTCTCTTCCCGAGGCCTTCTTGGCATCTTAACATATCCAGGAGCTAGTGGTTTAGGCTTGTCTGATTCTAACCAACCCTGAGGCCCTTCAACTAGTTGCAGGCAATGTGCATATGTTCTCTTGAATGCTTCCACAGAGTAGCAACTAGCCACATAACAACCTTAGGCGTTTTGAGGGACGAAAAATATCCGGTTTAAATAGTTGAGGGACTGATTTTTGATGGTTTTGGATTTGAGGGACAATTTCTATACTTTGGCGAGAGTTCGAGAGCGAAAAATATACTTATCCCTTTGGAATGCCTGGGAGAATTTTTCAGATTTCTACCAGCACTGGAGCCACTGAGTTTCAACATGTTAACGTGGATGCAATTGAACAGCAAAGTAATAATAATGGTGGAAGCAATTGGAAAGTGAAACCTCCTACTAATATCAGCCTAAATCAAGACATTTTGAATTGCTGAAATGAGGAAAAAATTGATTGAAAAAGCAAAGAGTGATTTGACAATAAGCTAAAGGAGAATAGAAGTAAAACAATCGAAGTTGCTACTGATGGAAAAGAGAGTGTTGATGTTGAAAAGAATGGTTTTTCTTTCGTAACAAATATGCTAAATATGAAGATGATCACCGTCCACTTATAGTTTCGATAGCATTGGTGGCTGATGCATGGACAAATATGCTGGACATCACACACGAAATATCATGGCGACTTACAATATTACATTCATATGGTTGTGGTATGTGTAGAACCACAAAGTTCAATGTGGTACTTTTGTCGAAACTATTAATTCTCGCTGCAAAAATATTCCCGTAGTTGTGCTCTTTGATTCACATGATTCTTAAAATCAATCTATTGTCGGCAGATGATTATTAAGCACTAGAATGGAGAACGCAGCTATAATAGCTTATCATAATCATGTATCTTATTAAGTTATAAAAAACAAACTGACTAACTTAGTACCCAATTTTTTGTTAGCATTTTTGCCTTTACAATCTTCATTTGCATTACGGTGGTGTTGAGACCCGTTTTCTACTACCCCCTCCGTCCTGTATATATTGTAAGACGTTTTTTGATACTTTACATTATGGGACGGAGGGAGTAGCTTCTAATTCTCCAGCTATAGCCTTCATCTTTAGTATTCATTACTTCCACATGGCTCCACATCTTATGACAAACTGCCACAATTACCCGATTTCCTCGGAAAGGTCTCAAAGATTACGCCGGGGCAGCTAGTGCGTCGGGACCCTTTTGAAAGATTACGTGTAAATCATTGACCATAGCAAGTACGTGATCACCGGAACGCATGGCAGGCTTCTTCCGGTGATCTGCCTCGCCTTTGAAATGCTTGCCTTTCTTTCGACATTGATGGTTGGTCGGAAGAAATCGACGATGGCCCAGGTACACATTCTTCCTGCATTTGTCTAGGTATATACTTTCAGTGTCATCTAAACAGTGCGTGCATGCGTGGTATCCTTTGTTTGTCTGTCCTGAAAGGTTACTGAGAGCGGGCCAATCGTTGATGGTCACGATCAGCAACGTCTTTAGGTTAAATTCCTCTTGTCTGTGTTCATCCCACGTACGTACACCGTTTCCATTCCACAACTGTAAAAGTTCTTCAACTAATGGCCTTAGGTACACATCATTGTCGTTGCCGGGTTGCTTAGGGCCTTGGATGAGAACTGACATCATAATGAGCTTTCGCTTCATGCACGTCCAAGGAGGAAGGTTATACATACATAGAGTCATGGGCCAGGTGCTGTGATTGCTGCTCCACTCCCTGAAGGGATTAATGCCATCCGCGCTTAAAGCAAACCATACGTTCCTTGGGTCCTTTGCAAACTCATCCCAGTACTTTCTCTCGATTTTTCTCCACTGCGACCCGTCGGCGGGTGCTTTCAACTTCCTGTCTTTCTTACGGTCCTTACTGTGCCATCGCATCAACTTGGCATGCTCTCCGTTTCTGAACAGACGTTTCAACCGTGGTATTATAGGAGCATATCACATCACCTTCGCAGGAACCCTCTTCCTGGGGGGCTCGCCGTGAACATCACCAGGGTCATCTCGTCTGATCTTATACTGCAATGCACCGCATACCGGGCATGCGTTCAGATCCTTGTATGCACCGCGGTAGAGGATGCAGTCATTAGGGCATGCATGCATCTTCTCCACCTCCAATCCTAGATGGCATACGACCTTCTTTGTTGCGTATGTACTGTCGGGCAATTCGTTATCCTTTGGAAGCTTCTTCTTCAATATATTCAATAGCTTCTCAAATCCTTTGTCAGGCACAACATTCTCAGCCTTCCACTGCAGCAATTCCAGTACGATACCGAGCTTTGTGTTGCCATCTTCGCAATTGGGGTACAAACCTTTTTTGTGATCCTCTAACATGCGATCGATTTCAACTTCTCCTTTTGACTTTCGCATTACGTCCTTGCATCGACAATGACCCGGCGGAGATCATCATCATCGGGCACATCGTCTGGTTCCTCTTGATCTTCAACAGCTTCTCCCGTTGCAGCATCATTGGGCACATCGTCTGGTTCCTCTTGATCTTCACCAGCTCCCTCCGTTGCAGCACCACCGTATTCAGGGGGCACATAGTTTTCATCGTAGTCTTCTTCTTCGCCGTCTTCCATCATAACCCCTATTTCTCCGTGCCTCGTCCAAACATTATAGTGTGGCATGAAACCTTTGTAAAGCAGGTGGGTGTGAAGGATTTTCCGGTTAGAGTAAGACATCGTATTCCCACATTTAGTGCATGGACAACACATAAAACCATTCTGCTTGTTTGCCTCAGCCGCATCGAGAAACTCATGCATGCCCTTAATGTACTCGGAGGTGTGTCTGTCACTGTACATCCATTGCCTGTTCATCTGCGTGCATTATATATAATTAAGTGTCCAAATTAATAGAAGTTCATCATCACATTAAAACCAAAGTACATACATAGTTCTCCAGAGCATCTAATTAATTAAACCATACATTGAAACTATGTAAAACATTTCAATGCGAAAACAAATGCGATCATAATCGCAACCAAGGTAACAATTGATCCAACGACATAATGATACCAAGCCTCGGTATGAATGGCATATTATCTAATCTTTCTAATCTTCAAGCGCATTGCATCCATCTTGATATTGTGATCATCGACGACATCCGCAACATGCAACTCCAATATCATCTTCTCCTCCTCAATTTTTTTTATTTTTTCCTTCAAGAAATTGTTTTCTTCTTCAACTAAATTTAACCTCTCGACAATAGGGTCGGTTGAAATTTCTGGTTCACATACATCCTAGATAAATAAAATCTATGTCACGTTGGTCGGCATAATTTTCATAAACAATAAATAAACCAATAGTTATAAAGATAATATATATATACCACATCCGAATCATAGACAGACGAGGGCCGACGGGGGCGGATACCAAAACCATCACACTATATAAGATGCAATAATAAAAGTAAGAAAATAATACAAGTATCTATGTAAACATACAAGTAAGAATATTTTTTCCTTTCAGAAAAAAGATAAGAACAAGAGGCTCACCACGGTGGTGCCGGCGATGAGCTCGGCGCGGGTGATCGACGGTGGTGAAGACGGGGACGGGGCGTGACGGACCGCTAAACCTAGACAAATATTGAGGAAAATGGAGCTTGGAGGTCGAGTTTGGAGAGAAGAAAGCTTAAGTAGTGTGGCTCAGGCATTCCATCGAACACCTTGTGTGCATAGGAGATGAGCTAGAGCACCACCAAGCCCTCTCCCCCTCGGCCAGAAAAAACAGAGCAGTGTGCTCTGCTCTTGCGCGAGGGGGTATATATAGGCACCACCATTGGTCCCGGTTGGTGACATGAACCGGGACTAATGGGGAGCCTTTGGTCCCGGTTCATGCCACCACCCGGGGCCAATGGTGGTGGGCCAGGAGCGATGCCCATTGGTCCCGGTTCGTCCCACCAACCGGGACCAAAGGTCCAGACGAACCGGGACCAATGGCCCACGTGGCCCGGTCGCCCCCCTGGCTCACGAACCGGGTCCAATGCCCCCATTGGTCCCGGTTCTAGACTGAACCAGGACTAATGGGCTGACCCGGCCTGAATCTTTGCCCCCTTTTCTACTAGTGCGCGTTTTCACGGAAGCCGCAATGGCCCAATGAACTACTACATGAGTGCTTTTTTAGTTGTAAATATAAACTAAAAAATATTCTGGAAACATATAACGATTTTTGCTTCCGTAGTTTTTCCGTTTTTGTTGTGAGCTTTTTTGCACAATGCAACATATGTTTTTTTCATTGTAAAAGTACTGAAATTTATGCTACAAACATTCAACTATTTTTTGTTTTGATTTTGATTTTTGTTTTTGTTGTCAAGTTTTACTGCAATGCTACATACACAATACATTTTAACAACAAGTGCAGATTTTCTGTGTACATTTTTCGATTGAAACTATTGAGTGTAGATAGCAAAGAGAAGTCGCATCATCATTTGGATAGGCTCCACCTACGTGATAGCATGCAACCTCCACCGCATGGCCCTAATGCACGTGGAAAAGCGACTTCCGAGTAATGCAAGTGGACCGGCGTGCGTACAGGAGCAAAAAAGGAAGGAACGACCTGCGCAGCTTTTATTCCACCAGTTTAATCGGACGGATTAAAATAGTCGAATCGGCGGCCGGGGCGCGACGGGCCGAACTGTTGGGCCGGTGCGCCGGCGCCCAGTACTCGCCTTATAGATAAAGCATAGACCAAGGTACACGTGAGCGATATAGTGAGGTGAAAATTCATTTTCATATTTCAACCTCACATTAATTAAAATATGTGGGAGATGAAATGGACGTGGTACTGAAATTGGTTTGGAAATTGAAATGGACGCGGTCTGGAAATTTCAATATTAATTTCATTTTTTATCCCACATTATATATATAGTTACATTTCAATTTCATATTTCGGTCCGCATTATATCTACAGTTCCATATTCCAAATATTAAAAAATAAATAAATAAACCAAATTCTGGTTTAACAGATACGGAAAACACAAAAAAAATTAATGCTACAATTTTCCATGGGAGAGGGAATGATAATGGCAGAGTCATCCATGCACATCACGTCCTTCTCTCTGGCACAAAAGGTGATGGGACCCTCCTCTTATGTGACATTCATTTTCTATACCACGTAAAAGGCAAAGCAAATACACAGAATACCACAAGCATATGAGTCCAAAAAGCAAGGACCTTGAAGCTAATGAAAGGCAGATGTTTACCCGGTACATGCTCCGCTAGAAAAGACTTTGGCTCCTCTTTTAGGTATATATAGGATTCCCGCAAAAAAAAGGTATATACAGGACACATTACCATTAAGTAGGGCTGCTACATTTTTCACGTACTTTGCAGATTGCTAGTCCATTGCTAAGCGTTTTTGGTGACGTACTTGGCAACACTTGGTAGGTTCCAAGTGTCTTACTTTTGTCGGGTTTATTTTGGGAAGCACTCGTCAAATAAGCAAATATATATACTCCTTCCGTCCCAAAATAAATGACTCAATTGTGTACTAACTTTATACTAAAATTAGTACAAAGTTGAGTCACTTACTTTAGGATGAAGGGAGTACTTATTTGACGAGTGCCCGCGGAAAAGAACTCGGCGAGCTGCCACGCACTTGGAGTAAAACATTTTCCCGGTAGTGAAGGTTGAAAAATCCAGTAAGAAAAAAAATCGGACCTCACCGAAGTTTTGAAATTTCAGAGATTTATTTTTTGGGGGGATTCCATGTGTCGAAATTCACATATTTAAATGGATTTTGATTGAATTTGAATTTGGGTTGAAATTAGTTTGAAGTTGGCTCAAAATTCCAAGGCTACGAATATTTTGACGCCGACCGAAATCACCGGAATTTCTGATTTTGGTTGAAATTTTGACCCCTATGGTACTAGCTAGCTAGAATCGGAGGAGAGACTCCTTCCTATGCGAGAAAACTTAACGACTTAATCTCCCTCGATCGCGATGACTTGACCGAGACCGAGACCGAGACCGATCGCAACCCTAAACCATGGCAACCTGTCGAGCACGCCACGACGTAGACGCTAGTACGATACGGATCCAAGAGCGCCCATCCCCAAGACTAACGGAGAGAACATGAGCGCCTTGATCAGGAATCTGCGCCCCGCGCTGTCCGGGCTACTCCGGCCCAAGCCCGCCGCCGGAACGACTGTTCCGCCGCCGCCGACCGCCAGGCGCTACTACCACGCGCCGTCAACGCGGCGATCTCACGAGGCCCTGAAATCGCCCGGCCGTGACTCTCTCGTCCGTCGACCACCGCCGTCGCCGCATGCACCAGCGGTCCCTCGCCCACGGTACTACTCCTCCAGGCGACCAAGAAGTTCTAGCGAGGTGAAAGTCCAGATAGTCATCGCGGGGGTCGTCATCGTCGGCGGTGTGGTGGTCACGATCTGCTACGGCACCTTCGAGACCGTGCCCTACACAAGCCGCCGCCACTTCGTCGTCCTCACGCACTCGGGAGAGCTTAAGCTCGGCGAGTCGCAGTTCAACGACGAGAAGAAGAAGCTGGGCGACAAGGTCCTCCCTCCCTCCCACCCCGACTTCGTCCGCGTCAACAGCATCGCTGCGGAGATCATCCGCGCCGCAGGCCGCACCCTTGCCACCGGCCACGGCGACGATAAGCGCCTCCTTGACCAAGAAACATGGGTCGGGGACGCGGCGCCGAGCCCCAAGAAGAAGAAGGCTCGACAGCCGACGACCAAGCATCTCGACGGGTTCAAGTGGGAGGTGATCGTGGTCGACAATAAGCAAGTGAACGCCATGTGCGCACCCGGTGGCAAGATCATAGTCTACACCGGCCTGCTCGACAAGTTCAACACCGACGCTGAGATCGCCGCGGTGCTAGGGCACGAGGTATGTACGTACCGTGCTAGCTAGATTATATTGGGTGGTTATTTGTACCGTCTCCTAGTAGCCGGCCGGACGGTGGATTTCCTTGTAACTTGGCATCTTGTGTAATTTTGCTTGTAGGTTGCGCACGCCATTGCAAGGCACGCCGCAGAGAAGCTCACCAAGCACATGTGGATTTTCATGCTCACGGTTTTCCTGCTCATCTTTATCGATGCGCCGGACCTTATTGATAAGCTGACCGAATACCTCCTCAGCCTGCCTTTCTCACGAAAGTATATACTCGGTTTCACATCATATATATCGTTCATGCTGATTTACAACTTTTTTCCTTGTAAAAGTTATTCTCCATGCATGATAAATACATGTTGCCTATATATCCTATGTAGGATGGAGATAGAGGCGGATCACATTGGAATCATGCTGCTCGCTTCCGCTGGTTTTGATCCACGCATTGCCCCTAAGGTCTACGAGAAGCTCGGAAAGGTCGGTGGGAATTCATCACCGTTGAAAGAGTACATGTCTACTCATCCTTGCAGCAAGAAAAGAACGCAGCTTCTATTGGATGCCAAGGTCATGGACAAGGCCATGGCGTTATATACAGAAGCAAGAGCCAGAAAAGATGAAATTGATCAATGATTATTCGTCATCTTTTTATCAACACACATTCGAGACATTTGCCTCCGTGCACCCCCTTTAAAAACTTGTAAACATGCATATGATACTGCCTTTATAGTGCATAGTATCATAAAATAGTATCATAGTTGACCATATTTATTGTCATGCATGACACAAAGTAGCATAACATTTAACATGATACGGTATCTATTTATGTTACTCTAACCATCTTTCTCTTATTTAATTGTGTGCCACATAAGCATGTTTGCTAGTCCCAAGTGCATGTTACCGGTTATGTTACTCCCACTATGGCCAGCCTGATGTACATTTTATGAAAAAACCTGACAATGGCATAGAACTTGACTTTTACAGTAACCACCTCACCTTTCTCGTATCCCATCGTTTTGTCATTAATAAATAAGAGTATTTTTCAAATCCTGACAGCGTTGATGCCTCCTCTGTTCTATCCCATCACTAATTATACAAGAATACTGAACACATCGGTCAACAAAAAGTATCTCAATATCTATCACAGATATTGTGTGCTGAGAAAATTGAGCCATCCCCTTCAGTTACATCTCAAACTAGACCATCCTGGGCACAAATATTTGAGTACATGTCAAGCTAGACCATCCCAGGCACAAATATATGGGTACATGTCAAGCTAGACCATCCCAGGCAAAAACATATGGGTAAATATTTGAGTACATGTCAAACTGAGCCATCTCTTGTACACATATTTGAGTACATGTCAAACAGGGACATCCCATGCACACAATCTGAGTACTTGTCAATATGGAGCATCCTGGGCATACACAAGAGACACACATACATATCCAGTGATACATTGCATGATAGGATCATTTCTAGTACATGACCAACAAGATTGGAAATGGACTGAAATGATCACCATTGAACAACCATTGCTATAAAAAATCTACCTCCGGTTATAGTGCTTCTTGCTCATCGAGCTTCATGTGCTGAAAAGATCACACAAAACAAATACGATTCAGTTTGAGCACAAGACCATGTTAGTGTTGTACATCTATACTTAAACATTTACTCGTGAACTAATCAAATGAATATCCATAAACAATACATTTCGTTAGCAGGAACAAACCTCTAAATTGAACATAGTCATTTGAACACTTCACATAGCATCATCACTCCACTAACAATAAGAATTGATCAGGTGAAACTTTTGTCGTGTGTATTTTTCTTAGAGCATGTCCCATAGTAGAAAAAGGGTCAAATGTGAAGCACATTAGTGCCGGTTTGAATTTGAGCCGGCACTAATGTGACCATTAGTGCCGGTTCCAACGGCTAGGCGGGCGGACATCATTAGTACCGGTTCATGGGCAACCTTTAATACCGATTCATGTCACGAACTGGTACTAATGAGGCCAGTGCGGCTGTGGTCAGGCTGGGGCCCCCATGAAGACCTTTAGTACCGGTTCATGGCATGAACCGGTACTAGAGTTTCTTATTAAGCTGATTTTTTGTCCCACCTCCCCAAGGGAGAGGCAGTATGAGCGGTTTATAAGCCGTGAGTGCAGAGACAATGACGAAGAGGCGCAATGCTCACCTGCACGTTGATTAGCTTCAAGCCTTTTGGAATAGCATAGATTGCATTGAGCTATGTGCAGTGCAGTCTACACTATTCCGAAAGGCTTGAAGCAAATTAACTAGCATTGCACCTCTTTTTTATTTTTAATAACTTATTTGGACTCCAGACTTCTTGTGTGTTTAGTATGCAGCATTCAAAGCGACGTCATCAATTTCCAACATGTTCTGACATCATTTGCTGTTTTTCAGTCATTTACCTAATTGTTTAGACAACTAAATGACCGTGAAATTGAAAATCACTACAAAATGAACTGTGAAAATGTTAAAACTTGGCATGGTATCATCATTTCACCCGCATAGCATGTGCGAAAGAGTAGAGAGGGTCACGGCAAAAACTGGACGCACTTCGTGTACAAACTGGACAATCTCTTTCGGAGTATCAGGGTTTCGGACGAGAACTCATCTGTTACATGGGCACTTCAATGGTTTTTAAAATTATTTGAACTCCGGACTTCTTGTGGGTTTAGTATGCAGCATTCAAAGCGACGTCATCAATTTCCAACATGTTCTGACATCATTTGCTGTTTTTCAGTCATTTACCTAATTGTTTAGAGAGCTAAATGACCGTGAAATTGAAAATAACTACAAAATAAACTGTGAAAATGTTGAAACTTGGCGTGATATCATCATTTCACCCGCATAGCATGTGCGAAAGAGTAGAGAGGTTCACGGCAAAAAATGGACGCACTTCGTATACAAACTGGACAATCTCTTTCGGAGTATCAGCGTTTCGGACGAGAACTCATCTGTTCCATGGGCACTTCAATGTTTTTTAAACTTATTTGAACTCCGGACTTATTTTGCGTTCAGTATGCAGCATTCAAAACGACGTCATCAATTTCCAACATCTTCTGACATCATTTGCTGTTTTTCAGTCATTTACGTAATTGTTTAGAGAGCTAAATGATTGTGAAATTGAAAATCACTACAAAATAAACTGTGAAAATGTTGAAACTTGGCATGGTATCACCATTTCACCCGCATAGCATGTGCGAAAGAGTAGAGAGGGTCACAGCAAAAACTGGACGCACTTCGTGTACAAACTGCACAATCTCTTTCGGAGTATCAGGGTTTCAGACGAGAACTCATCTGTTACATGGGCACTTCAATGTTTTTTTAACTTATTTGGACTCCGGACTTCTTGTGTGTTCAGTATGCATCATTCAAAGCGACATCATCAATTTCCAACATGTTCTGACATCATTTGTTGTTTTTCAGTCATTTACCTAATTGTTTAGAGAGCTAAATGACCGTGAAATTGAAAATCAGTACAAAATAAAAAAACTGTGAAAATGTTGAAACTTGGCATGGTATCATCATTTCACCCGCATAGCATGTGCGAAAGAGTAGAGAGGGTCACGACAAAAACTGGACGCACTTCGTGTACAAACTGCACAATCTCTTTCGGAGTATCAGGGTTTCGGACGAGAACTCATATGTTACACGGGCACTTCAATGTTTTTTAAACTTATTTGAACTCCGGACTTCTTTTGCGTTCAGTATGCAGCATTCAAAGCGACGTCATCAATTTCCAACATGTTCTGACATCATTTGCTGTTTTTCAGTCATTTACCTAATTGTTTAGAGGGTTAAATGACCGTGAAATTGAAAATCACTACAAAATGAACTATGAGAATGTTGAAACTTGGCATGGTATCATCATTTCACCCGCATAGCATGTGCGAAAGAGTAGAGAGGGTCACGGCAAAAACTGGACGCACTTCGTGTACAAACTGCACAATCTCTTTCGGAGTATCAGGGTTCCGGACGAGAAGTCATCTGTAACATGGGCACTTCAATGTTTTTTAAAATTATTTGAACTCCAGACTTCTTGTGGGTTTAGTATGCAACATTCAAAGCGACGTCATCAATTTCCAACATGTTCTGACATCATTTGCTGTTTTTCGGTCATTTACCTAATTGTTTAGAGAGCTAAATGACCGTGAAATTGAAAATCACTACAAAATAAACTGTGAAAATGTTGAAACTTGGCGTGGTATCATCATTTCACCCGCATAGCTTGTGCGAAAGAGTAGAGAGGGTCACGGCAAAAAATGGACGCACTTCGTGTACAAACTGGACAATCTCTTTCGGAGTATCAGGGTTTCGGACGAGAACTCATCTGTTACATGGGCACTTCAATGTTTTTTAAACTTATTTGAACTCCGGACTTCTTTTGCGTTCAGTATGCAGCATTCAAAGCGATGTCATCAATTTCCAACATGTTCTGACATCATTTGCTGTTTTTCAGTCGTTTACCTAATTGTTTAGAGAGTTAAATGACCGTGAAATTGAAAATCACTACAAAATGAACTATGAAAATGTTGAAACTTGGCATGGTATCACCATTTCACCCGCATAGCATGTGCGAAAGAGTAGAGAGGGTCACAACAAAAGCTGGACGCACTTCGTGTACAAACTGGACAATCTCTTTCGGAGTATCAGGGTTTCGGACGAGAACTCATCGGTTACATGGGCACTTCAATATTTTTTAAACTTATTTGGACTCCGGACTTCTTGTGTGTTCAGTACGCATCATTCAAAGCGACGTCATCAATTTCCAACATGTTCTGACATCATTTGTTGTTTTTCAGTCATTTACCTAATTGTTTAGAGAGCTAAATGACCGTGAAATTGAAAATCACTACAAAATAAACTGTGAAAGTGTTGAAACTTGGCATGGTATCATCATTTCACCCGCATAACATGTGCGAAAGAGTAGAGAGGGTCACGGCAAAAACTGGACGCACTTCGTGTACAAACTGCACAATCTCTTTCGGAGTATCAGGGTTTCAGACGAGAACTCATATGTTACACGGGCACTTCAATGTTTTTTAAACTTATTTGAACTCCGGACTTTTTTTGCGTTCAGTATGCAGCATTCAAAGCGATGTCATCAATTCCCAACATGTTCTGACATCATTTGCTGTTTTTCAGTCGTTTACCTAATTGTTTAGAGAGTTAAATGACCGTGAAATTGAAAATCACTATAAAATGAACTATGAAAATGTTGAAACTTGGCATGGTATCATCATTTCACCCGCATAGCATGTGCGAAAGAGTAGAGAGGGTCACGACAAAAACTGGACGCACTTCGTGTACAAACTGGACAATCTGTTTCGGAGTATCAGGGTTTCTGACGAGAACTCATCTGTTACAACGGCACTTCATTTTTTTAAACTTATTATAACTCCAGACATCTTTTGCGTTCAGTATGTAGCATTGAAAGCTACGCCATCAACTTTCAACCATCAACTTGGTATGGTATATAAAAATAAATGAATAGAAGAAAATAAATAAAGCAGAAAATAAAAAAAGCAGAAAAGAAAAAAACTATAGCAGAAAAGAAAAAAACTATGTAAAAAACTACTTAGAAATAAATAGAATAAAATAAATATAGCAGAAAAGAAAAAAACTACTCAGAAATAACTAGAATAAAAAATAAAGCAGAAAGGAAAAAAACTATATATAAAAATTTGGGGTGCTGCCCTGTGGGCCTGCTAGACCACGGGCGTGCAATTTCAGGCCCACAAGGTCCAGCAGACTCACAGGGCAGCGCGCCGTAGTTAGGCCCAGAAGCCTGCTTTATAGAGGAGTTCGAAAGGGCAGCCGCAGCTAGATTTATAAACTAGTGCGGCTGCCCTTTGCCCGGCGAGGTGGGACTAAACTTTGTGCACCGCGGGTGGCAGCGCACAACCTTTAGTACCGGTTGGTGGCTCCAACCGGTACTAAAGGGTGGTCTTTAGTACCGGTTGGTGGATCCAACCGGTACTAAAGGTTGCTCTTCCCGCCTCTTGGCCTGGCCAAAGTTGGCTTTTAGTATCGGTTGGTGGCTCCAACCGGTACTAAAGGCCCATCATATATAAGAAAACACTTCAAAAAATTCAGTTTCTCATATGCTTCTTCTCCTCTGTCCCGTCGCCCGTCGCCCCCGTCGCTGCCCCCTTCGACGCCCCCGTCGCCACCCCTCGTCGACGCCCCGTCCCCGTCCCCGTCCCCGTCATCGCCGCCCCGGCCGTCCGCGTCCCCGTCGCCGCGCCCCGCCCCGTCGTCCCCGCCCGGTCCGTCCCCGTCCCCGTTGTCGCCGCCCCGTCCCCATCCCCGTCGTCGCCATCCCCGTCGTCACCATCCCCGTCAGCGCCGCCTGTCGCCGTCTCCGTCGCCTCGCCTCGCCAGTGAGATCCTGCCCCGGCCGCCATGTCCACACACACACACATTGTTTTTTAGTTTTTTAGTTATAGAAATTTTTATGTTTTTTATTTATAGAAATGTTAGAAATTTTTCTGTTTTTAGTTATAGAAATATTAGAAATGTCGGTTATATATAAATGTCAGTTATATATAAATGTTTTTTATATAAATGAATTACCTAGATAAGAATGTTAGAATGTTAATGTTAGATGAATTAGATAGAGAAGTTAAATATTAATGTCAATTGTTAGATGAATTAGATAGAGAAGTTAAATATTAATGTCAATTGTTAGATGAATTAGCTAGATATTAATTAATTAGGTATATGAGATTATTTGAACTAGTTGAATTAATATAACTAGTTTATTTTTAGTAAATGCTAAGTTGAACTAGCTAGTTGAATTAGTACTAGTTTATTTTTAGTAAGAAAATTTAGGTATATGAGATTTGATGATCTAATTAAAATATTACTATATATAGCTACTTTATATATTTTAGTAAGAAAATTAATAGAACTAGTTTATTTTTACTAATTTCTTAGTTGAATTAGTTGAATTAATAGAACCAGTTATTTTTAGTAAGAAAATTTAGGTATATGAGACTTGATAATCTAATCAAAATATTACTATATAGAACTACCTACTTTATTTTAGTAAGAAATTAATTGAACTAGTTTATTTTTAGTAAATGCTTAGTTGAATTAATAGAACTAGTTTATTTAGTTGAATTAATAGAACTAGTAAGTGTTTAATGTTTCACCTATATATGGACATATGTTAGATATTAATGTCAAATGTTAGATGAATTAGATATAAATTATATGTTAGATATATATTTAATTTAGTTATATGAGATGTCATTATCTAATTAACATTTTATTATATAGAACTAGCTACCTTATTTTTAGTAAGAAAATTAATAGAACTAGTTTAGTTGAATTAGTTGAATTAATTAGTTGAACTAGTTAGTTGAATTAGTTGAGCTACTTTATTTAGGTATATTTTTCGTAAGTGCTTAGTTGAATTAGTTCAATTAATTAGTTGAACTAGTTGAATTAACAGAATTAGTTGAATTTAAGTGTTTAATGTTTCACCTATGAACATAGGAATATCGTCTGACGACGAACACTATTTCATTATGTGCGAATATTGCGAAGACCAGCGCGGCCTGTGCGGCAGAAATTTTCTAGTTGATGATAAACGCTTCAGCATCAAGCTGGATGAGAACTTTGAAGTGGATACAGTAAGTCACAACGACAACTCTTTTTTCGTAATTAAGCATGACTTATGCTTCATTTGCTTCAACTTTTAATTTTAATTTTTCACTATTCTACTAGCGTATCCCCTGCCATGCAAGAATTTTTGTCTTGAATAAGATAGGTTTCAGTCCTAATGAAACTATGGAGGTAAAAAGAGTTACTTGAAGACCGAGCATGGTTATACCTTCAACGTCAAATTATACAATGTAGACACATACACCTATTTTGAATGCAAAACTTGGCAAGCACTATGCAAGGCTTATGCATTTGAGCCTGATATGGTTATCACCTTTGATATTCGTCCGGAAGATGATACTGAAGGTAATAGAGACATCTGGGTCGATGTGCAGACGCCTCCAGTTCTACCATTATGTGAGTTTCTCAACCATATTTATGTCTTCGATATGAGATTATTTGAACCAGTTGAATAATCAATAGATCTCAATTTATATTGACAGCTTATTTCCAATCAAGCAAACATGTCCGGCGCTTGGTAGACAGGACCGTCCACTGTCCCGGGGCTGAACTAAACTGCGAGGAGACAAGTCATTATGTTTCATGGCTTGAGGATCTTGATGCAGTCAAGACAATTTTTTTCCTGCACTTAGAAATGTTAGTACTCAAAACGTGCGACCAATAGTGTTCGTACTGAACTACGGTCACATATATTTAGGAAAGATGGTAAGATTTCTACTATTTCTCCTCAG
Source organism: Aegilops umbellulata (assembly GCA_032464435.1). Classification (NCBI taxonomy): domain Eukaryota; kingdom Viridiplantae; phylum Streptophyta; class Magnoliopsida; order Poales; family Poaceae; genus Aegilops; species Aegilops umbellulata. The sequence goes on from CP136057.1 coordinate 10,707,361, forward strand.
TGCATCTTTTGCATACATTATTTTTTAAGTTAAACTTCATTGCTAAGTATGTTACTATACGATGTTCTTCAACAGGGACTCCCGATGAATGTTGTGCCTGATTGGATCGAGACTAAAGGTACCATGAATATTGTTAGCTTACGGCCAAGATATCCTACAATGCACTTTAGTGCATTCAGGATTTCTAATAGCGAGGAATGCTTAATAGTAAAAGACTGGAGCAAAATTGTGAACGATCACAGAGAAGTACTAGGGGGCAGCAATCAGAAGCGCAACCCAAGATTAGGAGACAGGTTCATCTGCATGCTCCAATATGATGAATCAGGAAAGCTATACATGTTCTATGCTATTTTCCCTGAGAGAGAGCAGCAGGAGTGATTAATTAGCTAGTTCATGCTCTTAGTACTTGTCCTCCCATGTCCGTGTTCTTCGTCCTGAACTTAATCTCAAAGAGTGATTTGCTTTTGTGGTGTTATGAACGCTTATAATATCATTAACATGTTGAACTCGATGATATCTTTGCTTCTGGTACAAGTGAATGTTTCTTCTTTAAGCTAGTGTTGGTGGTGATTAGATAGCGGTAATGACTATATGATGATTAAGTAGTGGTAATGAGATGACTATTATATGATGATTTTTAGCTAGCTATGAAAACTGTTGTTGGTGATGATATATATGATGCAAGAGTTTTTATATTAATATGATGATGATGATGATGATGATGATGATGATGAGTTATTATATCATTTATGAAAGAAACTGCATATTAGTTTCAACTGGATGGATTGTAGCTAAGTGATCAAGTATATGCCACATCCATATTACCTGATCACTTAATTAGGTGATCAAGTATATATAATATGGACATGGCATATACTTGATGACTTACCTAGGATCCACATGCATCCAGTCAAACTTATCTGTGGTACATTCACATGATGATTTAACAACTCATTATAATGTAAAACAATCACTAAATTAAATTGAAAACACAAAATTAAAGTAAAAATAAAAAATAAAACCAAAACACACCCAAACATTTAATACCGGTTGGTGTTACCAACCGGTAGTAATGTCCTACGCGCCCACAGAGCTGCCTCGTACCACGTGGTTGCCCTTTAGCACCGGTTCGTGCTGAACCGGTACTAAAGGGGGGGGGGCTTTAGTGCCCACACTTTAGTGCCGGTTACCGAACCGGCACTAAAGGGCCTTACGAACCGGTGCTATTGCCCGGTTCTACACTAGTGGTCCATACATCATGGACACCACTCACAAATGCTACATTTGCGTGTGAAGAAAACATTAAAGGTTGCACGCATAGTTTTAAATAGCCGGCTATAGAGCTATAGCCTTTTTGATAGGGTGCGGCTAAATGGTCTTATGTATAAATAGCCTGCTATAGTCCGCTATAGCTGATTTTGAGGTCCACCACTATTTGGCATGTCGAACAGGGAAACCCTCGGCCTTGGCGAAGGGCCATGTGGTGTAGCCGCTGTGGCCAGCAACTTCAGAAACAACGTCAGGAGGCCGCTGACCCTTCAATGTGTCGTGAGGTTGCGGCAGAGAGGATGGGGGTCTGCTTCAACTGCCTGAGGAGGGAGGGTAAGCTGAAGAAAATTTTACATTTTCTAGCGGAGCATGTATGTACAGGGAAAGCATCCATCGTTCAACACTTTTTAGGGATCTTTGCATGTATATGAGCTTTTTGTCATCTTGTCAGGAAAGAGAAAGAGAGAGCGCAGAGAAGGATGGTGCATGCATGTTTTATATCCTTTGTCTCCCATACAAAAAGCAACCCTTCTATTTCACAGTGTATCACTCATATCTTCTAAACCAAAATTTCCATCTCCAATTTTTTTAATATTTGAATTCGTGGCGACGAGATCAATAAAACAACATAAAATGTTGATAATTTTTGTAAAAGTTGTTTAGTTTTCGCCATTTCAGTTTCACATTGATAGTCGTGACGTGAAAATTAATTTTCATATTCCAGCCTCACATTAATTAAAATATCTGGGAGATGAAATGGATGTGCAACTGAAATTGGGTTGGAAATTGAAGCGGACGCGGTCCGGAAATTTCAATTCCAATTCCATATTTCATTCCCACATTAATTGAAATGGATGCAGTACATGTTTCGATTGCATTTCAATTGCATGTTTCGGCCTCACATTAATTGGAATGGATGCAGTACATGAAACTAGTCTAGAAATTGAAATGGATGCGGTCTAGAAATTTCAATTTCAATTTCAATTTCACATTTCAGTCTCACATTATATATACCAATTGCATTTCAATCCCTCTGCTGGTACTAGATTTGGCATGCAGGCGGACGGCGTCCGCGAGCCCGCACGCATCCATGAGATGGAAATTAAGCCTAGCACGCTTATTAATCCATCTGCCTGCATCCCTAGTACTCCGTACTAGAATCGGAGGAGGAGACCCTATGAACCTCAGACTCCAGTACTTGTAGAAGAAGGTGGTACCACATTGGACAAAACATATAACAAGACCGAGACGGACATGGCTACAGGTATGGCGCAGCCCTAATAAATCATGGCAACCTGTCGACCGCGCCACGACGTAGACGACATTATGACGATATATACGGATCCAAGAGGCATCCCGGCGAGCGGCGCCCCGAAAAGATCCACCGTACCAATTCTAACTTAGACAACATGAGCGCCTTGATCAGGAATCTCCGCCCCGCTCTGTCCGGGCTACTGCGGTCCAAGCCCGCTATCCGAACGCCTCTTCCACTGCCGTCGTCGACCGCCCCGCGCCCGCGCTGCTACCACGCGCCGTCGACGCGGCGATCTCACGAGGCCCTGCGATCGCCGCCCGCCCTTGGCCGCCTCTTCCAACGTGACTCTATCGTCCGTCGACCACCGCCGTCGTCGCCGCATGCGCCAGCGGTCCCACTCCCACGCCCACGGCACTACTCCTCCAGCCGGCCAAGAAGTTCCAGCGACGTGAAATCCCATATAGTCTTCGCGGGGGTCGTCATCATCGTCGGCGGCGCGGTCACCATCTGCTACGGCACCTTCGAGACCGTGCCCTACACCAACCGCCGCCACTTCGTCGTCCTCACGCACTCGGGAGAGCTCAAGCTCGGCGACTGGATCTTCACTGGAGAGAAGAAGAAGCTGGGTGACAAGGTCCTCCCTCCGTCCCACCCTGCTTTTGTCCGTGTCCACGGCATCGCCTCCGAGATCATCCGCGCCGCCGGACGCAGCCTCGCCGTCCACGTTGACGATAAGCTCCTTGACGGCGAAATATGAGTCGGCGACGCCGCGCCCAGCCCCAAGAAGAAGGCTCATACTCGCTGGGGAACGCCGAGGCAGCCGACGACCAAGCACCTCGACGGGTTCAAGTGGGAGGTGATCGTCGTCAACAATAAGCAGGTGAACGCCATGTGCGCGCCGGGCGGCAAGATCATAGTCTACACCGGGCTGCTCGACAAGTTCAGCACCGATGCTGAGATCGCCACGGTGCTAGGGCACGAGGTACGTGCCTTAGCTTGCAAAAACGTCTTATATTGTGAGACGGAGTACCTCACATTGGGTGGTCGTTTGTATCGCCTCGTATCGGCCGGCGGATTCTCTTGTAACTTGGTTGCCTGTTGCGTCTTGTGTAATTTTGTCTGTAGGTTGCGCACGCCATTGCAAGGCACACCGCAGAGGGGCTCACCAAGAACATGTGGATTCTCATGCTCACGGTTTTCCTGGGCATCTTTATCGATGAGCCAAAGATGATTGATAAGCTCGCCAAATACCTCCTCAGCCTGCCCTTCTCACGAAAGTATGTATCATGTCGCCTGTTGATTTAGGATTATTATTAACTTCCTTTTAAATGTTGTTCTGATCATGATCTTCTACAAGCTAGCTAATGTTACCTACATATAAATGCTATGTAGGATGGAGATAGAGGCAGACCACATTGGAATCCTGCTGCTCGCTGCCGCTGGTTTCGATCCACGCATAGCCCCTAAGGTCCATGAGAAGCTCGGAGAGCTCGGTGGGAATTCATCATCGTTCAAGGAGTACATGTCTACTCATCCTTGCAGCAAGAAAAGAACGCGGCTTTTAGTGGATTCCAAGGTCATGGATAAGGCCATGGCGTTATATACAGAAGCAAGAGCGAGAAAAGAAGAATTGATCAATGATCCTTCATCTTGTATCAAAGACACAGTCTTGACATTTGCTTCCATACACAGCCACCCTTAAAAACTTGTAAAGGGTGATGTTTTTCTGTCCAAACACTTGTTATCTTAAAATAATTGAGATTATATGAGCGTTAAGCCTTATCCCTACACAGTGATAACCGTATAGGCATACATGGTCTGGATATAATCGAATGTAATTTTGCACAACCTCTGTGTTGTACCACAACTCGCATTCTCTGCCGCCGCCATATCCTACTCCTACATCGCCTTCTATCTCCAAATGCGCTACTTGGAAAGATACAAAAAAATCAGAGATAAGCACAATACCAGCTGAGCTTCCTCAACTAGGCTAGTAAGGTTGCGTATAATCATACATGAATCCGGCCATAATGGATATCGTAAACAACGGTGAAGGAGATGAGGAAGCAAAAAAAATTGCGGGAGGAAGAAGAAGCACAATTGTGTAGCCACGACCACTTCCTCAGTATAAAGACTTCGAGAGACGCAAAAGGACTTAATCAAGGGCGATTGTGTGGTGTTCCAGTGCAACATTGGTGGTTTCTTAGAGCTCAAGACATCATGCCACGCTCATGAGCATAGCTATGACGATGGCGGCAGGATCATAACGACGAGTACGAGTTGAAGCCAACCTCCAATCACCATTCCATTGTTCTTGCCATCAGTGTCGGCGCCTAGAAAGGAAGAATTTTGTCCAACGGTGTTTTCTAGGAATGCATGGGATGACAACGTAGTAATGCATGTTTATCACCGAAGTCCTATATATAATATCTTGAGTGCAGGGCGGTTTACAATAAAAATGATTGTTTCTCTTAATTCTATCAGACATATCCAATGGCTTATATGAATTATGAGTGGTATTTTGATGTCCCTGGAGAAAAAAAAGTATTTTAATGTATTAATTTGTCTCTCTTTGAATAGAATTTTCTCTCTTGGATTATAATTTATTTGTTTGTTTTGCTAATATACTCCTTTCAAGTTTCATCAGTTTGATTAAGATATGTACTTTGAGTAAGTTTTCTTTGTTGAACAAAAGAAAATCTAATGCCGGAGTCCTCATCTAATATGCATGATGAAGCGCCAGTCAATTTCAACTATATATGCAAAAGCGTGCACATTTTGAGAGGTAGTAGTGGTAGTGGGCATGCACGTACACGTTTTTTTTTTTGAGGGGGGTGGGGGGCACGTACACGTTTAGAAGGCTCTCAATTCCGTTGTGAAAAGTGAACCAATGGCCCCACGCGAATGCATGCATGCTGGACTCGATATATATACACGTACACGTACGTACACGCGTACGACTCCGGCTCGGAGTCAACTCACAATTCAACCTAGACTCCACTACGGACGGCCGGACGTACTCGGTCTACCTAGCCGCCGACATTATTTATACAACTCGTACGTGTCAAAAAGAACTATACAACTCGATCCGATCCGATCGATCGCCGCCTATATATCCTGTAGACTTGTGCTACGCGTCTTGGTTGCTCTGCGTCGATCCCTCCGTCACCACCTTCCCCGATCGACTTGGTCGATCTGCACCCTCGCCTGCCTGCCTGCCTGCCGTCCACCCCCGATGGACGGGACCGGCGGCGACAGCAACGGCATCTGCCTCCCCTACGACTTGCTCCTCGACATCCTCCGCCAGCTCCCCTGCCGACCGCTCGCTCAGTCTCGACTCGTCTGTCGCGCGTGGTGCGCAATCGTCGACGGCCACAAGCTCCTCTTTCCACACTTCTTTCCTCGGGGCCCTTTCCCTGGCATCTTCACCAGGAACTTTGATTGTGATGATGACTACGATAAGTCTTCATTCTTTGCACCATCGATGCCGGCGCGTTCGGGACAGCTACGTGGAGCTCACGACGGCCCTGTCTTCCGGCTTCCTCTTTTCCGGTACGGTTGGGCCTCCGTGATCCATCACTGCAACGGCCTCATTCTCCTTGCTAGTGGTTCATATTATGTCTGCAACCCAGCGACGATACGATGTGCTAGCCTGCCAATACCGGAGGACGAACGGTTGTGGCTGTTGGATAGGATCATCATGTTCCTCGCCTTTGATCCGGCCGTGTCGCTGCACCACGAGGTATTCAGCCTCCCATCAGGAAATACCCTAGAATATGCCAAGCTTGCTATGCAGCCAGAGGATAAGTTGATTCCGGTGCTGGTGTTTTCTTCGTAGACCAATCAATGGGCGAGACGGGAGTTTGTACCAGGGCATTGCGCCCCTGGGCATCTCTATGATGTGGTGACCGCGCCACACCCTAAGAGTGTGCGAATATGGAAGTCAGCTGAGTACTGGCGGGGGTCTCTCTATGTACACTGTTGGAACAATATCATCATGATCCTGCGCAACTCGGCTGGGGTGTACGACATGGCTCAACTACCGGGGAAAGCTTACGATGATGAAAACCAACATCTAGGCTACTCTGATCTGCTTGATAGATCCGTTGTAGCGAGCTACGAGAGAGGGATTCACTATGTGGCGCTTAACAATTTTCAACTACAGGTATGGACACTGACGGAATCAGCTGATGGCCATGTGAGGTGGATGCTAGAACAAGAGGCCAACCTTGGTCCTTATGATCTTAAAATACGACGGTTGTGGGACCCCAGAGTGCCGTGGGAGGCGGTCGAAAACAAGAAAACATTAGTTAGCTTGTACGAACCCTGTAAAATGAAGGAAACTATATATGACGAGGATGTCCAGAGCGACATGAAAGATGACGTGGATGGAGACAGTGATGACGATGAAGCAGAAGACATCCTTGAGGTTGATGACTTCCATGGCAGAATCAGTGATGTTGACGACAAGGCTGGCGATGATAGTGGAGATGCACCTGAAGATGAAGATGGTGAATTCGTAAGAGAAGATGGCTCTAAAGTTTCCTCAAAGGACTTCCCCACCGATCTCGATGAAGACGTCAAGCTTAAAAGCAAAGTGGGCTTTGAGTACTACTGGGACTCAGACGAGGACAACTTCATCGACCCCGATGAAAGTGCCGTCCACCTCAAGGACAATGAGCCTCAACATTATTACAGGATCCTGGGATTACATCCGCACAAGGATGTGGTGCTTCTGCTCAATCTAATTTTTGGCCAGATTGTGGCATACCATTTCAAGACCTCGAGGATGCAATATTTAGGATGGCGGCTTGTACGTGGTCGTAATGATGGCGCCCACGCTGCATTCCCTTATCGCCCGTGCTACGTGGATGCGCTTCCGTCAACTAAAATACCCTGCCGTCGATGGTGTTGTTATAGTGGGGTGTGATCCGGCCAGTAGTGTGTAACACCTTTGGAAAGAAAGATGAAGCGTGATGAAGATAGAGTGTGCGTAAGTATCTTTGGATATGTTAAAGCTTTGCTATGGTTTCAAGTTCAGTCGATGGATAAGAGGGCAATGGTTATTTATATATCATACTTGCCCTGCATGCATGCGTTAATAAGGACTAGGAGTAGCATGGAAATACAGTTTGTTGAGGGTTAGTTGCTGGCAGGGCACAGAAGTACTCCCTCTGTAAAGAAATATAAGATCATTTATATTTCTTTACAGAGGGAGTACATGTTATTATTATCAGGTCAGTGATGGCTAATACTAGTTCAGAACTGCAGCTCATTTTTGGTTAGTCGTAGGTTTGCAGAATATCAGACAAACAAAAATGCAACTTAACACCTCCTTTTTCGCTTTTCCAAACATCCAGATCTTAGCAACGAGATAGAATAAACAGATTCCCTCGCCCCCCGCGTCGCCCTCCCGCTAGGGCGCCTCGGGTGGAAACCCTAGCCCCCGCCGCCGGGCACGTCTATCCTCCCCCTCCCCTCCGCCGTCGCTAGAGGAGGTCGCGGGGTGAAGCCACAGGCGGCTGATGGCGGCGGGGGAGGCTCTCTTCCCTCCTGTGCTAGATCAGGTGAGGCGGGTCACCCATGGCGCCGGGGCGCTCTCCCCCGATCTGCGCCGCGGCGGCGCGTCTAGGCGATGGTGCAAGGCGGCGGCGGGGTGTTGGGCGGGGGCGGCGGAGCTGCTATGCTCCGAGGAAGATCTGGTGGCGCCGGTCGTTTGATGGGCTCGCGGGGTCATGGCGGCCTTGGTCGCGGTGGCCGGCGGCTCGGCCTGTCGGTGGCGGCTAGATCCCGGGGCGGCGGCCCGGGAAGGTGGCGGCAGGTGAAGCTCAGGCTTCCCGCGGCGGCATGGCGTGGTGCTGTCCCCTGTCGCCCGCTCGTTGAGTCCTGGCGCGTCTGACGCACGTGGCGCGCCATTGTCGACGGCCACAAGCTCCTCCTCCCGAACTTCCTCCCCCCGGGCCCGTTCCCCGGCTTCTTCACCACCAACTACGGATGCGCCGATAAATCATCCTTCTTCGCCCCGTCCGCGCCGGCGCGCTCAAAAGAACTACGTGGAGATCACGACGGGCCTGTCTTCCGGAATCCTCTCTTTCGGCACGGCACCTTATCCGTGCTCCACTGTTGCAACGGCCTCCTTTTCCTCAAGAACAGGTTACGGCATCATCTTTATGTGTGCAACCCAGCCACGGTGCGAATCGCTAGCCTGCCGCCATTGCCAGAGAAGGAGACGTGGCCATTCGGCGAGGGCATGTTCCTCGCCTTCGACCCGGCCGTGTCGCGGCACCATGAGGTATTCCTCCTTCCAAAGGGAAAGATCCTACCAGAGGAAAAGACCCGGCCACAAACTTGGGTCGAGGTTAATTTGGAGCAGCTGCACTTGCCTATATTGTTTGAAGAAGAGAACCTATCCGAAGAAGACCAAGAGTAGACATCACATATCACGTTGATTATGTAAGAGATTTTAATACAACACCACCGTCAGATGCGATCTCTATATTTGTGTTCTCGTCACAGAGCAATCAATGGGTGAGCCGGGAGTTTTTGCCGGGGCATTACGCCCCTAGGAAACTCTATGACATGGTGACCGCGCCACACCCTAGTCACGTCAAAATATGGAAGTCAGCCGAGTACTGGCAGGGGTCACTCTACGTACATTGCTGGAACCACATCCTTTTGATCCTGCGCAACTCGGAGGGGGTGTACAACATGGCCCAATTACCAGGTAAAACTTATATTGATGAACACACAAGTTGGTCAAAGTTGCTCGAGAGGTCTGTCGTAGCGAGTTACGAGAGAGGGGTTCACTATGTGGCGCACGACAAAATCCAACTAAGGGTATGGACAATGATAGAATCAGACGATGGCCGGGTTGAGTGGATGCTAGCACACCAAGCAGAGCTTAGTCACGAAATACCACAATGGACTGAGCCTAGAGTGCCATGGAAGGCCGTCGGAAACAAGAAAGCAATTGCTAGCTTGTTTGAACCTTATAACATTGAGGATTTCATGTATGACGAGGAGGATGGCCAGAGCGACACAACTGATGATCATGATGGGAACGATGAAAACGACGAAGCAAAAGACATCCATGAGGCGGATGGTGGCTTCGATGATACAGCCAGTAATTTTGATGACGTTGGTCACAGTGAAGAAGATGCTGCTCACGAAGATGAAGATGACATATTCAAAAGTGTAGAGAGCTTTGAGTCCTCTTGGGACTTGGACGAGGACAACTTCATCGACCTACATGAAAGTTCCGAAAGCATGTCACGGGATTACAAGATCATAGGATTACACCCGCACAAGGAAGTCGTGCTCCTCCAAACCCATGGCGCCGTTACGGCATATCATATTAGGACCACGAGAATGCAATATTTAGGCTATGAGCTCCTTAGGAACCCTTGCTCGAATGCCCATGGCATCGGCGCTGCGTTCCCTTACCGCCCATGCTACGTTGATGCGCTTCCCACGACTAAGCTACCGTATTCCCATTATGGTTGGTGACCTGCCCCGTAGCGTGTAACTCGATCTACAAGGAAGAACAAGCTTACAAGCATGGTGAAGATGGACCAAGGTTGCACATGGGCTGCATTGAGCTTTGGAGGATGGCATGTGTGGACAGGGCCCACTTGGTCGGTCAACAGATCCAATTCAGTATGAATACTGAACAAATATACACCTTTTTTTTACTTTGTTGATTGAGATAGCAGCTATTCCAGAATGTACATCTTCCTCCTCCTCCTTCTTCAATATATATATGTATAATGTACAACCCAAAAAGCCTCCAAGCACCACCATGAATAGCATCATCCGTGCTCGGGGGCCTCCCAGCTTTTCTTGACCGTACAAGACTTACCCCACAGGCCACAAATGATGGCCCGGACATTCACGATTTTGAAATTTTACATGCCTATATATCCATATGAATCATATCTTCTTCTGCTGCTGTTGTGTTGATAAGCATAAGCTCTTTGTTCAGTTGCTTTTGATGAGCAGCAGGCCGATGCCGGTGACGATGAGCGTCGCCGGGAAGCCGAACTGGAGGTGGCTGAAGAAGGAGAGGGTGTACCCGAACTGCTGGGACCGGCGCGCCTGCTCGCACACGATCAGGTTCGCCGCCGACCCCAGCAGCGACAGGTTGCCGGCCACCGTGCTCACCCACGCCAGGATCAGCCACGCGTTGGTCTCCGCTGCCGGGGAGATCGCCGCTGCCGAGGCCGCCACCCGTGCGCCCAGCAGCAGGACTGCAGCAAAGAAGAATGCAATGCAGAGTCTGTCAGTAGCATGTTTGGTATGTTTGTGGTGCAGGTAATTTGGCATGTTCAGTTGGATCTCTTGTTCTTTAGTATAATGAATGATTGGCCGATCTGATAGAAGTTGGGACCTGACAGTCTGGCTAGCATCTAACACATTCAGAAATTATTGCACAACTGATCCAAAAATGAATCGTGCCATTGTTTGGTGTCCCTTAATTACAGTTTGGAAGCATCTATGAAATTTGCGCAAAATTAGATGAAATTCACTCTGATTTCCATATAGTATGATAAATGGAGCATGTATTTCCGCAATGAGGGGTGAGGGGGAGAGGAACTAACCGGTCGGGACATTCGACGCGACATTGGAGAGGAGAAGGATGACCAGGGCGAGGATGACCACCCCGGTCGGCGTGTCGATCCGTGCGTAGGGCTCCATGAACTCCCAGAAGGTGCTGGGAATGCCGGTCTTGTTGAAGCCGTCGACGGTGATGAACATCCCACAGAAGAAGAGCAGCAGTGGGTAGGAGACCTGAAATTTGTTTTTCAGCAGCAACAACGAATGGGATGTACAGTAGTTAGTAGTTTCAGAAAGAACACACTGGCCAATCTAATTTGCTGTGAACAATCAATCTCGAACAGTAATCTATTTTGGTGTAAACAGGTGTTAAATTAGACCAAACCATATGAATTATTTCAATCAATTGTTAACAAAATTTCATTCAAGATGGGAATTGGTAAATTCATCTTGCAGACTTGTTGGTTCAGTTAAACTGTAGACAGACACTGACAGACACATGTTGGTTCAGTTAACTGCAGACGGACGGTTTACCTTCTCGAGGCAGGGGCGGGCGTCCTTGAAGTCGAGGACGATGAGCGCCAGGGCGGCAGTAATGGCGCTCCAGGACATGTTGAGGCCGAGCAGCAACGCCACGAGCATGCCGAAGGTGATGGCGTACACGCACGTCTTCCACAGCCTGTTCTTCCACTCCTCGTCCATGGCCGCCTCCTTCTCCTCCGTCGAGTTGAAGCAGCAGTACTCATCCTCCTCCTTGGTCGTCACTCTGGCGGCAGAGCCACGCCTCTGGTGTATCCCGACACCGTCGGGCGCCGCCTTGGCGGCGTCACCGTTGGGCTTCACCGGAGGCTCGCACGAGCAGTGCGCGTCGCAGCCGGCAGCGTCGGGAGCAACAGAGCCGTCGGGGAGGCGGCCGCGGCGCGGGTGCGACATGGTGGCCGGCGAGAAGCGGTGCGAGGTGACGTCGTCCTCGTCGACGACCTCGGCGGGGAGCGCGTGGTCATGGGAGGACACGTCGACGCACTTGTCGTCGGACAGCTCCCGCCAGTAGAGGCAGAGGAGGATGGCGGCGTTGACGACGACGCCGACGAGCGTGGCGGGCAGGATGCCGAAGACGAAGTCGCCGAAGGAGATGCCGCTCTGCACGGCGATAACGAGGTTCTGCGGGTTGCCGATGGGGGTGGCGGCGGAGCCGATGTTGGCCGACGAGGCGAGCGCAAGCAAGAACGGCTTGGGCGGGAGGTTGTTCTGGCGGGCGATCTTGAGGATGAACTCGGTGAGCACGACGCAGCAGGTGTCGTTGGTGAAGAGCGCCGACGCGAGCGCGGAGACGGCGCAGGTGCGGAGGAGGAGGTCCTTGCCGCCCTGGCTGCGCCACGAGAGCGCGCGGCCGAGGTGGCGGAACATGTCGGCGCGCTCCAGGTAGACGCTGACGACCATGGTGCCGAAGAGCAGGCCGAGGATGGGCAGGTCCACCGCGGCGTAGGCCTCGTCGGCGGTGATGACGTTGAGGAGCACCATGAGCATGGCCCCCAGCAGCGACCCCGCCGTGCGGCCGATGGGCAGGAAGGGCACCGCCGGGAACACGGCCAGCACCCAGAAGATGCCGAACGCCGCCGTCCCCAGCGCCACCTTCACCGCCGGCTCCATAGCCATTGCTTGCCCCAAGATCCAATTTCCTCCTCTGCTTCTTCGATCTCTACACTACTGAATCTGCAAGAATCTCCTCTCCTCCAGATTCGATTCAAGAACAGCGAGCGACCTAACTAATCCTCCACCTAGAAAGAAATCTGCAATCTGTGGCCTAGCAAGCTATGAACAGGAGCTAAGATCTGCAACCACTGGCTCACAAAAGCAGAGCTGGACAAGAACCGGAGCGAGCTCCAACCAACTAATGGTGGGGGCGCAAGCGGCAATCATGCATGCACCAACAGCCCGTACATACCAATCCAGACGCCGCCAGCCTCGTCAGCTAGAAGCCTCCATCTCCATGGACGGATGGATCCCCAAGAACACGCCGAGGAGGAGGACGACGAGGAGGAGGGAGGAGCTCGTCTGCTCGTGGAGCTCGTGGGGAAACTACTTGTGACCAGAAGAAGTTAACAATGGAACACTTGGCAACGGGCCATTGACCACTTGGCGAGCTCCACATGGCCTCCTAGTAGATTGCCCGCCATGGATATTATTTTCCCGCCGCTCCCCCCACCAGTCGATGGGATGTCTGCGACCAAATGAGGAAAATATTTTCCGTATTTTCCAGAAACAGAGAAATGTGGTTGGCTCATGTCGAGCTGGACCGCCTCTGCCCCGGTGCTCTCACCGCGTCCTCACATGCATGGCCATGATTAACGGCGATGGATGCTGTTGAGAATTTGCCATGGAGGTGGACCGGCCTTGGATTTTTGTGGCGCCGGGAATAAGATACATTTTTGCATCACTCTTTCTGTTCTTGGTTTCGATTGGGCATGAAAAGGAGAGGTGAAAAAATAATTATACTGGTACAAAAAGACTTGCTCTTGACTTGGTGGTAGAGAATGATTAGGGGTAATTAGTGAGGTCACTTTCACCTTCTGCTGGCACAAAATTGACAGGTTAATTAGACCGAGAAGTAACTGTCTGGCTTGGATACCATTCTATTACGTGAGGTAACCTTTGGTATCACTACTAGTCTCCTACTAATGCAGGCCTCACAATGATTGCCCGGAGGAAATCGCAGGAACACCGCCGGGCCCTGAGACGGCGACGGAGATGGAGATGGCGATGGAGATGGAGGTGTGCACGCGTTCACTGGGGGTGGCGAGACGGCGAAGGCAGAGGGGGGGGGGAGCTGGATTAGATTATTGATCGCTGATGTGGAGGGTGGTGGGATGGGATTTGGGCGGGTTTGGTTTGGTTATGTTTGGTGCCGGATCAACGTTATCCGTCGCTTGTCTGAACCCTCAGCCATGCACCCCCATGTTCCTGTCCTTAATTAATTGATCATCATCACCTTAAAACTAATCATGTCTTGTTGCTTCTCCTTAAACTTCACCTTGTTGATCATGGAGAGGGAGGGGAACAGTGCTGTGATATTTCATGTTTCTTGCTTCGCCGGCTCGCTTTCGGCCGGACGTGGATTGGTCGAGATGCTGACCTGTTGGGCCCACCAGGAAGGAGAATGAGAAGGAAAATATCACCACATGATTGAGGTTCCACAATGAAGCTTGGTGCCACGTAATGTACTCTTGTTGCCACCTGGCCGGCCGGCCAGCCTACACTAATCAATCCTACAACAAGCTCACCTCTATATATTTTTCCTGAATTAGACCCAAGATTCATATGATGATCAAAATTGTCGTACGACGGGACGAGACGAGAACCGAACTTGTTGTCGTCCGCATATTATTGTTAGAACCGAACTCGTTGTCGTCCGCATATTATTGTTGTTGTTGCTGCCGCCGCCATTGTTATTTGCTTCTTTGAAGACATACATTTTTTTCTCTCCTTTTAACTTGTTGAGACTGACATTGTGGTGTAACGGCATCACACCCCTTGACGATTCTTGGGGGTCATGATATTTAGTTATTACTTCCTCCGTTTCAAAATAGATATTTAGTTAGTACAAAATTGAGTCATCTATTTTGGAACGGAGGGAGTACTACTCTACCATTATTGCCCGTCAATTTACTTAACTGCTTCGTCATCTCCATGTGATCTCTCTGGTTCATCTCATGCGTCAGACAATAGTAGCTTCCGGCTAGAGATTTGCAGACTTCTCCAAGGGGGGAGGCCCCTTTCAGGATCTCTCCTTTTCTTTCTATCGTTTCGATCCTATTCGGGTTCTTGGAAATTGCAGCGAAACAACATAAATATACCCCAGGAAAGTTAAACTGAAGAGCCGAATTGCTCCATGCCGTCGCAAAATATCAACATCGGTGTCATTTGCCTGACTTGTATGCACTCCTTGGATGGTGTCTGGCAAAGTACCTGAAACAAGGAATCTCCAAGGAAGAAGCAACATGCTTCAAGCCTTCAACAAAGGCACGGCCTGGATGATAAGATTATATTTGCAATGCTCCGCGCCATTGCAAAATATTGACATCGGCGCCATTGCCGACCTGTGTGCACTCCTTGGATGGTGCCAGGAAAAATATTGACATCAGAAACATGGTTGAACCAAGGCACAGCCTGGATGATAACATGATTCTCCTTGTAATTTCAATATTCACACCAACAGGCACAGAAGATTCATGTCATGAACATGAGAGTGGTGCTTTCTGATGCTATCCCCAATCAATCAACCAGCCACACTGATGAACAGCAGAATAGGTAATTTCTCGTGTGAGATGAGCATCAGGGTAGAACATGGCTCCATTTGACAATGCTGCTGAGATGAAAGGTTCTACAATTTTGGCTAGTTTATTATGTACATAAACATCATCATCAGTCCAACAGCAGCTAGCAAGTGAGTTAAAAACAAGATTACAACACACACTGCTACAACGGTAAAAGTATTTGCGGTTTGGTTTGGTTTTATAACAACGACGACGACGACAATAACAACAACATCAACAACACATTGAGGGAGGGTTCCAGGATCTGCATGCATCACCACCTTTGGTCTCTTTATATGAATGATGATTAGCTGGACACTGAATTACTTACCACTATAATCTAACCTTTAACTTGCCACTACAACCTGAATGTTTGCATAGGTTTTGGCGTCTCCTGCAGTTGGGATGATTGTGTCTTCCAGTTGCATTGCAGGAGCAAAAGAAGCAAAAAGAAACTTGTATCTTCCTGTTGTAAGGTTATGGTCAGTGCAACAGTTAGCTGACCCCTGGCTGCGCCACTGGACGGAAGGACCAGCTCTTCCTCGGCTCCGTTGTGATTGCGGCCACCTTCTCGTTCGCCCACCAGTCGGATCCGAGAGCGCCCGTCTCCTCCACGTGAGGGGCGTCGACGTTGCTGAACTTGAACTCTTTGGCAAGACGGAGGGACAGGGAGCGCCGTGCTTTCTCTGGCAGGTCATGGTATGTTTCATCAACATACAGCCCTGCCCTTGTTTCATTGGATTCTCTGGAGTGATCCCCAGTATTGCTGGATGGAAGGTGGAAAGATGATGCAGCAGATTCTCCAGAAATTGCGGTCTTCTTCTCCAGGCAGCGGGCGACATCCTCTACTGTCAGCTCAAACGAAACCCGGTGATCCATAGCATGATCATTGTTTTGGAGCCGTGCAGAGAAGTCCACGACCGGTACAGCTGCTGTGATGTGGCCATCCAAAAGGGAGCCGCCATTCCTCATATGACGAGGTATCAACTTCTGTGTAGCAATGCCCTCACCATCCAGGATCTTTGGGGGCTCACGAACTGGGAAGGAGGGGAAAGTGCTGTTTGAGGAAGTCTGCAACTCAGGGTCAGGGAATGGGGAGCAAGTGCCAGAACAAGCAGAGCTTGGAGATATGAGACGCCCTATTGGGCTCTCAGGGTACATATGGTATGAGTGGAGTTCACCCCTTTCCCCATTCTTGCTGCTGTTGAGTGAAGTCAGAAGCTTTGCATATGGCACCTCAGGCGAGGAAGGGGTTGTCAGATGAACAGACTCTGGTGGGGGAGTGAAAGGAGCTGTTGAAGGTTCGGTTGTGAAGGCTGAGAAGATTGGAGGGGAGACTACCTGTGTCTCATGTGCATATGGCCCAATAGCAAAGATGGATGGAGGACCTGTGGGTGACGGAGAGTTTGGCGAGCGAGGCGAAAAAGATGGAGGGCCCATTGGTGATTGTATAATAGATGCAGATCCTGATTGGAGGAAAGAGGCGGGCGATGATGGAGGTGTAACAAAGGGGAAGACCTGGGGAGGTGGATGGTTTGGAATTTCTGGTGCCGGTGCATCTATCCTCTGGGATGCAGATTCTGGGACAAGGACCGCATGGCTGATGCGCCGGTCATTCTTTTGAGCTCCAAAGCAGAAGTATGCGCTCAACCAATCAGTCCATTTCCTTCTCTGCAAATGAACAGTACTACTCATTAGTAACTAAACAAAGAGCTGTCATTATGCAGTCTTAAACAAAGGATATAGCATGTGGCAGCATAAAAAGTTCATAAATAAACAAGGCACCTTAGTAAAGTATGAATTTAAGAGTTCAATGCCATCAGGATCATGTGCACTTTTCTCAGACATATACATTCTATACTAAATTGTTTCCCTTAGCTCCTCAGTATAATCAACAACAATATGCAACTTCTCTAAGAAAACAGAGACGATATACAAGCCATGCTACACAATTACTGTAAAAATAAAAGCAGTCATGAGTGTGATGAAAGATAGAGAAGTGAAACATCATGCTGCTTAGCCTGAAACTAACCAAAAAAATAGTAGAAGTAAATCATACAAGTCACTCAAAATTACAACAGATAACTCAGCCAGATTGAGTAGTAAACAAGGGAGAAACCATAATTCCAGCCACAACTGTAACGTATAGATACCACATACTTGTTTCCTTTTATGTAGTTATTAGTCACCACTTACAGCCACAGGGTTAAAATCATAGCTCCACTACCAAGGGATCTCACATCAGCAAGTGCCGGCTGCTATTATAAGAAAACAGACACTAGGAATACTGTTTGTTTCATGTGGTCCAAGCTAAAAGTACTGGAGAGTAGCAATCATAGGTGCACCACATTACCTTAATTTTTCATGAACAGACAAAACTATGACTAACTAACATAACAGGACGAATGCCTAAACAGCAGGCCATGCATTAAAAAAGGGGGTAACTAACGCCAGGGATTAAAAACAGAAATAATAGCTGGTGGCATATCGCCAGCTAAGAGAGAATATTTTTGTCCCATCTGGTCCTCTCAAGAATTCAAACTGACCGTTTCAGCTGGCCTTAATTCCATGCAAGTATTCAGTGCCGATAGTATGTTTCATCCGACGCCAAAAGTGGCACACGGTATAAATAATCTTCTGAAGAAAAAACATGTATTACAACTCCCAAAAAAAATACAGGGCAGGTGCAAAACTTGATATCCTATCAGTTTTGCCCACCACAAAAGTGCTGAGACTTCCACCACGTATTGTTAAACGATGTCACCAAAGTTTACAAGTCAACTTAGTGAAGGTGAAGCAAGCAAACCTGCCCGCAGTGATGTACTAGAACGCAACTATATTTCAAAGCACACAACAAACCTGTGTAACTAATCCCCCGTCCTAACTCGCTCATGGAGTCCGTATTTTGTAACATGTGTTTCCCAACTGAACTCTAAATGCTGTACAGAACATGTACCTATTACACCTAAGTAGCTATTACACAGCAACCAGGTACCAGCCAGCATATCTCTGCAGTCACAAGCACATGTGAGCTGGCGACCGGGTGATAACGCGATGCACCATCATCATACTAAGCTCTCGTTGTGGCAAATGACTCAAAAGTTGCAGCGGGTTATGTGAGGCAGCACAAACCAGCGATTTCACTTCAAAATGCATGGACAAACGATGCATTTACTAATAAATCATGAACTCTACCGCAGCAGCGTAACGATCAGAGCAAGCTCGCTAAACGACCCGACCAGACCACGCGAGGCGGCAGCGACACGGACGGTAACAAAAAATTGAGACAGCGGGCGGGGGATCGAGGCACGAACCGGCTCCACGGCGGGCTGCCTGCGGCTCCCGGCGGTGACAATGGCCGCGGCGGCCGCGTTGACGGTGTCGACGCTGTTGTGCACGGGCCTCATCTCGCTCCCACGCTCCATCCGGTCAGTTCGCCGAAGAAACGGGATCGATCGGGAGCCGACGAGCTGGAAGAACGGGCAGGGAGAGCAGCGAAGATTCGTATCAGAGGCCAGAGCGAGTCCAAGCCGTAAGAAGAGAAATCGAAGCAAGGCGGAGCTCCTCACCTCCGAAAAGTACCAGACCGGAGCACGGATCGGGCGGATCTCCTCCGCCCCGAGCGGCGCAGGGGGACGCCGGACCGGAAGAGCGGGCGGCCGCCCCTCCTCCCTCCCGCCTCCCGGGATCAGGCGGCGAGCTGCCGCGGCGGCATGGATCGGCGGGATCGGGGCGGGGGAACACTGGGCGGCGCCGGATCCGAGCGCGACGACGACGGCGAGGAGGAGGGGGAGGGGGTTGGGGACTGGAGGGGACTCGACTCGCCTTCCTCTGATGATTACTGAATGAAACTAATTGAAATTTTTAGACTGGAGGGGATTCTTATACCGCTGCTCGGGTCAAACACGCCATTAGCCAGCCCTCCGCGGATTTACCATCCTGCCCCTGCCTGGTTTCCCACTATCTCTTCTCTCCATCAAAAAGGAAGGATCTCAAGGCCTGCCAAAAGCTCATTTGAAAGGACATTGAAAAACTTCTATTTATACCGGTCATCAGTAATCGGATCATGTCAATCCAACGATCTAGATTGTTTCAGCGTTAAAAGGTTAATATATTTAGCATGTAATTAATATTGTTCATAATAGTAATATATAGTTGCTAGGCATGCAACTGCCGCGAAACTAATATCCTGCCTAATGCAACGTGCAATTGATATCCTACCAAATATCAGCGTGTATTGCAGGCACGGAATTACTAGTTGCGTCAAAATCGTTTGAAAATGCACGATGACTTTTGCAGTGAGTTATACACATGACGCGATTATTTTGAAGTTTGTTACACATGTTGCATGGTTACTCGATGGTCTGGTTATACGTGTTGCAAGTCGCCGCATGTTTACTTGTGCAGTACACATGTTGTGTGGTTACTCGGTGGTCTGTTATACGTGTTGCACGGTGCCGCGTGTTTACCTTTGCAGCGTGTTACACATGTCGCGTGATCGCCTTTTGTGGTCCTTTGTACATGATGTGTGGTTGCTCTTGTGGCCTATTATATATGCCGCATGGTTGCTTATACAGTCTGGTGTACATATGTGTATTTTTTTTCCCATCAAGTTCAGATAGCTTACATCGCTCGAAAGAAAAAGGTTTAGACAGCTTACCACGCGTGCCACATGGTGCGTGTGTCCTTTTTTTTTCAAAAGATGATATCCGCTAAGTCAAAGAACTTATGTTTATAGTACTCTCTCAGTCTCGAATTTTTTGTCACAAAAATGAATGTGTCTAATACTAAAAATACGTCTACAAACATCCATTTCTATGACAAGTAATTCTGAACGAAGGGGTAAGAAAAGTTTGTCCACCAAGATGGGAGTGACTTACTTTAACGCACATGTACGTGCAACAAACAACTGTGGATCAACGGTTTTGTTTCTTCAAATTAGTAGCAGTACGTACAACTTTTAGGCAATCAACAGTGCAGATTACGTTTTCATATTTCTTTCGGATCCTCGATGGTGTTGTGTTTAACACAAAAGTAGAATGTGCAAGAGTGATAATAGTATGACTTGGACTAAAGCGGCAACCGATCGAAATACCTCTGTTTGAAATTACTCATCCAAAAATGAATATATCTAGATATATTTTAGTTGTAGATACATCTATTTTTGTGACAAATAATTTCGAACGAAGGAAGTACTACTGTACATACTACCACAAAAGACCAAGGGCATTTGGGTCAGAGCGGGGCTGCAGATGAGATGGCGCTATCCATCCCCACGTGTGCGTGTGGTGAGGCAGATGCAGAGCCAGAGCCAGCCAGCAATCATGGCCGCACAAACCCCCCAACCCGCACATCCACGTCGCTGTCAGGCCTCTCCCGGCCCCACCCGTCGGCGGCACGGGTGACCACAGCCCGCGGTGGGCGGCGTCGGACCAGAGAGGCCGCCCCGCCGCGCGCCCCTCGTGCGGCCCCGCGGTGAAAAAGGCGCCTTTTCTTTCTTTCTCTTTTCGTTTCTCACTCTCACCCTTTTCCGTCTCCGCTCGTCCGCTGGCGGCTTTTCGCGCGAATCTTCTCTCGCCACTTTTGTTTGTGTATATATATTTTAATAATTACGCGTTGCCGCTCCGTACGCGTACGCAAGGGAATAAACTAGGGGTGGCGGTAGTGTGGTTCGGTCACCCACTGGCGCCGGACAGCGTGGCCCTGCGCTGCACACGTGCACACCTTCCCCTCTTGATTTTAATTCCTCTTTAGATTAGAAAAAAAAAATAGTCTCTCGCATCATTGCATGCATGGCCATTGTTCTCCTCCTCTTCTTCTAATTGCACTGCTAGTGGGCATGATCCAGGCTTATTATATTTGGAATTTTTTTTTGAGAAATCAGTCACAGCTAGCTTAGCATCGATCTCCTGGCCTGGATGACCAGGCTCCAGCAGGCAACTAACTAGGGCTGGCTAGCTAGCCATACCCGAAAGGAAAAGCAAAAAAGAAAAGCAACACTAGCTGCTATATTGCGGTTGCGAGCGTTGTTTAGTTGGAGCTAGTAACTGATGTGAATGAGTGAAGGTATTTTAAAGCGGCTAGCCTGCAAGTAGACCTGGACCTGGATTAGTCCTGGCCATCTCAGGCCCGGCCCTGTCGGCCCACCCAGGCCCGGCCCTAGTTTTCTGTCGTGGGCTTTTTCAGGCCCGGCCCAAGCCCGGCCCGGCCCGGCCCGGCCTATGGCCAGATATAACGTGGATGCATCATCCGCAAGCAGACGCGTGTGTACGTGCGCTGTTTTGTCTGATTATTAGGGTGATGATGCGTCGCAAACTGAAATACTGTATATCAATGGCTGTATGTGTGCATGTAATCTTTCATCCTGTCAACCTCCACGTACTACGTACGTAAGTACCATTGGTGGGATGGGATCGATGTAGAAATTTTGGTTACTCGGCAGCCGCCCAGCAGCTCCCCAGGGCCCTCATTTTACTCTGTATGTAATCACTTGTTGGAATCTCTAGAAAGACTTATATTTGGAAACGGAGGGGGTACTATTTGGTGACAAGCACCAGACTAGAACCCACGCACAGCAAGAATTTATGTGGATCAGTATTATTTATTGCCAAGCATGAACTTTTTCCTAAAATTTATGTGGACTACAAAAATAAATGTAAGAAAATTTTATGTGTCTTCACTCAGGACCACACGCATGCACAATTATTATGCATCCTCATTATATTTAAAATACACAATTAAACAAATTATATGCCCAATCACAGTTACTGCGTATATTTGTTGTATTTTTTTAAAGCATAGTTACTCAAAAAATTGATAACATGTACTAAAAATTATTGTGTAATCGTAATAAATTTTATAATGCATGACGAACATTTTAGAAAATACATTTACAATTTTAAATATGTGCTCAACATTTCCCAAAAATGTTCTGAACATATTTTTTTCATATGCACAAACACTTTATTTACCTTTCAGAGTAATTTTAAATGCTTTGAACGTCAACCCAAAAACAAAGCAGAGACCCGCGGGTTTATTCTTCAGACCAAACGAAGTAGTGTGGCACGGAGGCCGAGTCATGCTGGAAGAGAGGACGCCGGAAGATGGGCCCGTCACGAGCTCTGCGTGGCCGCTCTGAGCGCGACAACGGCGGGGCGAAGGAGGATTCGTTGTAGGACCCGTAGTTGTCGGTAAAGATGCCGGGGAAGACCCCCCCCCCCCCGGGAAGTACGGGAGGAGGAGCTTGTGTGCGTCGACTAGGGCGCGCCACGCGTGGCAGACGAGCCTGGACTTGACGAGGGGCAGCATGGGAGGCGACGGAGGATGTTGAGGAGCACGTCGTAGGGGAAGCAGATGCCATTGCCGTTGCTGTCGCACCCGTCCATCCGGCCGGCCGGCAGGGGTGCAGAATTATCTGCTGTAAGAAGGCGGCAATCAAGGGGTCGATGGAGGGAAGCGAAGGCGAGGTTTATAGAGGATAGGCTGCGGTCGATCGAGTTGTATAAACAGTACTCCCTCCGTTTCTTTTTAGTCTGCATATAAAGTTTCGTCAAAATTAAGCTTTGTAAAATTTGACAAACTTTATATTAAAAAATATCAACATTCACGATATGAAATCAATATTATCAGATGCACCATCAAATGCATTTTCGTATTATATAGTTTTAGTATTATCGATGTTTATATTGTTTGATATATATTTGATCAAACTTTGTGCAATTTGATTTTGATCAAATTTTATATGCGGACTCGGAAGAAACGGAGGGAGTACTACTCGTGGCTGGCTGCGATCGTTGGAGTCTAGGTTGAACTAACTAATTATTGTGCATACCGATCCGGTACGTGAGTTGATTCCGAGTCCATATCCACGCACGTTTTGGTTTTGTGTGTGTTGGAGCTTCCTTTCTGGCCTTCCATCGTTCTCATCAATGGCTTCCGCCGTACACCACACATCAGAAATGTGTTAACTCTTGAAGCAATAACTTGTAGGATGCTCTCTCTTTGGTTTGAATTTCGGTTCTTGCCATTGGTTTTTGTCTGCATTTGAAAACTATGCGAGGGGCTGTGGGCATTCAGAATTAAAAACTGAAGAAAGATGCAAATTATAATGCTACCACTTTTATACCCGCGGCTAGAATTATCAAAGCATGAGTGCATGACGTATGTGTTTGAATCCGGCCTGTTAGCTCTCTCTAGTTTCATGAGCGAATTTGAAAATTTGAAAATGGGAAATCTAGCTAGGGCACTGCAGGCAGATGAAGAGAAAAGCGATATATTTCAGATCAACTCAAAGTAAATTCAGATAACATTTGAGACCGTCTCTTCTTTTTCATCAGAAGTGATATATCTCAAACTTCATCTCTGGAGCTTCTAGCTCATTGTCTCCAATCCATGACTTTTATTTTTCCAGCTTCATCTCTTCAACGGCGTCCCTGGCCCTTCCACGCGACGGCAGCGTCGCCGTGCACCTTGGTCTTATCGGAGGAGTCGGCGGCCGAGAGCCCCATCTCCTCGAACAGCTTGTTTAGTTCGTCGATCGTCTCCTGGTTCAGGAGGTTCCTCGACCGCGCGGCGGCCAGGCGCCTGCGCAGGGAGACGACCTCCTCGGGGTGGACGACGTAGTGGTCCACGAGGACATCGCCAACGTCCTCCTCGGCGTGCGGCGCGTCCGCTTCCTCCGTCGCCCGCCGCACGACTTCCTCTGTGGTGGCGCCGTGAAGGACGGGCTGCTTGACCTCGTCGGGGAGCACCACCACCTCGCCCGACCCGGGCGCTTCCCCCTGGATCTCCACTGGCACATCCTCGGTGGCGCCGTGAAGGCCAGGTTCCTCGACGACCTCGTCAGGGAGCACAACCTCGCCCGTCGACCCCGGCGCATCCCGCTCGAGCTCGCCAGGGCCGTCGTCGGCCGGCTGCGCGGGCGCGGCCTTCCCATCGGTGGCGCCGTGAAGGTGAAGGTCGGTCACCTGAGGGATCACCACCTCGCCATCGTCGCGCTGCTGCGCGTTGTCGAGCTTTGGCAGCTCCGCGGCGTTGTGGGCCGTGAGGACAGCCACCTTCTCCTGCGACCCTGTCTTCGCCGTTGGGTCGCCGCCGGCCTTCGCCTGGGCTACGGGAGGCGCATTCGGCCGAACAGCCACGCCTCCGCGCTTATTGCGCAGCCTGCTTTTGCCTTTCGTGCCCATGCGCGACCACGAACGGCCGGCGGACGTGGTCGCGGGAAGCAGCGGAAGGAGAAGGGAACGGCAGGGAGGGAGCCACGCACGAGTCTGGCCTTCTCCCTCTTATATTAATGGACGTCCCCTATTAATAGGCGAGCAGGGTGCCGCGGAACACGAACGGCCGGCGGCCGGCCGGGCATGGCATCCTGAATTTCTGAAACCGACGGATACGCTCATGCATACGGAGATTGATCGATTGGGGGATGTGAAAAGATCGATGGATGTGTAACCGCTTGATTAATTGCCCGGAATACGCGTGGCCATGCAAATGCATGCAGTATTTTCATCTCGCGCCACGCACGCAAGCAAAACAAAGCAAACGTGAGTGATTCTTTTTTTAGTTGGAATTGTTGCACTTTATTCAAAACTCGGCGTGGGGATTTGTGGACATGCCCAAATTGAGTGGGGGTTAGGTTGGGTAGCTTTTTTTGTTCTCTCTTATCCGGGCAGCGGCCAGGTTGTCGGTCGAACGTTTGAGGAGGATACGAGGACTCCGGATGTAGATGCTCTTAGGCATCCATTTTTAGGTATCCAATTATCAAGGGAAATATTGATATTTGTACCATTTTCAACCCGCCGGATAATATTGACTTGTTGAACAAAATACGTGGTATGAAGAATTTGGCTAGTTGGAGATGGTATGAGTGATTTATTGATTAATTAAACAAAGTGTATGGGACCGATTGAATTGAACAAGAAGAGATAAAGATAACTGATACAATATTACTTATTAGACAAAATACGTCGTATCAAACATTGAAATAAAGA
Organism: Aegilops umbellulata; assembly: GCA_032464435.1. Classification (NCBI taxonomy): domain Eukaryota; kingdom Viridiplantae; phylum Streptophyta; class Magnoliopsida; order Poales; family Poaceae; genus Aegilops; species Aegilops umbellulata. Next base: position 10,732,740 of record CP136057.1, read on the forward strand.
TGAACGGTAGGAATATGTGATATAATTGGATTGGCTGCACCGTGATTATTTATTTGCTATTACCCCTGACCAAATCTAGCGGACGTTCATCGGGGTAACTAATGTGTTGAAGATGGCTTTGGTGGCGCCGATCACGAGTAAGACTAGTCATAGTGGGGAGTAACATAGGCTAGTCATGCATCTAGTTATGTTACTACCTTCAGAGTGCAAAGTATCATAGATGGTTGCATTTATTAGCTTGTAGACACATTTTTATCACAGAGTTACTTAATATACCTAGGCTAGTCATGCTGTCATGCATCTAGATATTAGCTTGCATCTAGTTATATTATGTTATCAACCATATAACTAGCACTCTGGAACATAACTAGCACTCTGAAACATAACTAGATGCAAGCTAATATTCCACGATGTTACCTTCAGAGTGCAAAGTAACACAATATGCTGTCACAATCATCTGTTTGTTCATTTGACACTATGTCATGGCACAAATATACCTAGTTGGCATTCTATGTGACTCATGTTACTATCTATGTTACTTCCACTATGACTATAGTCTAAGTCGTGGAATGGTGTTCCTCCTACTACTGGCACTCAAAACCCTTGGGCACACGTCAACATAATCCATATATGGATCTTCCGTGGAGGAACGTTGGCGGTGGCCAATGGATGAGTGAGTATTGATGATTTCAAAAATTAAACAAAGTATCAGGTCGTACAAAAATTGTGTTGTGCAACAGCCTGGCCATCTATCATGCAATGAAAAATATATACCTCGGTATTACAACCTAGCGAGAGAGAGAAAGCCCTTGCTTGCTGGAAGAAGAACGATGCAACATACTTGCGGCAAAACATTGAGCTCATAACAAAGTTATTAATGTTCTAGCTCATTTAGGGCTTCTTTGATTCGAAGATTTTTCATAGGATTTTGAAGGATTGGAATCCTTAGAAAATTGTTCCTATGCCGGTGGTTTTGGTTTGCAGAATTGAAATCTGTAAGATTTTTTTCTATAGATTCATGTGCACTGGATTTCACATGAATTTTAGCATTCACTCAACCATCTTGGGAAGAATTCTTTGGTTTTATTATAATGCAATCAAGCAAACCAAAATCAATATCGTCATATGCCGTATTGATACACTACAGTTTGGTGAAAACGTACCCACCGATGACGAGGACGAGGATGGTTCCACATGGGGGAAATCACCCCTGGGCGGACATGTTGCGGCTATGTTTGCTAGCGCGGCTTCGTCCACTAGTGAGCTTAAACAATCATCCCTTGACCTTGCACTTCTACCGCCTAGAAGTTTTCAAGCTCCGAGAGTAATAAGGTCAAAGGGAAAAATCTCAGTACTTTCTCAAATCATGATTTGCTTCAGTCAAAAGAGGGAGAAGGAGTGGATCTATCAATGGGTGAAATATCTCTCAAGAAATATAAAAACTCTCTATGGGATCTAAGATTTGGTGTAGGAGAAGTGAGAGGCGGCCTTTTGAGTGTTCTAGGGTTTGTTTCAAATGTTGGTCAAACCCCTCCATGAAATAGTGGAGGGGTATATGTAGCTCCCAATGAACTAGTCGTTTGCGGCATTTTTTGCATGGGCTAGACGTTTGGCTAGGAACCCAGACAGTCCGGCCGCTGAAGTATCATGCACAGAAGGCATGAGAACATAGCAAAATAGGGCATCGGTCGGATGTCCGGCTAGCGGCTCGGACAGTCCGACAGAAGGCCAGACATTAGGGTAGCAGCCCAGACAAACTAACTTAGTATATTTAGCTCCAACGATAAGTACACCTTTTTTGTTAGGCATTTTAATAGCCTAGCAGTGTGATAATGTGTGTCTTAAGAATTTTTCTGAAGTTTCTCTCAGGCACTGTCAGTTGACACCGCTCTTCTAGGCTGTCAAGATGGAGAAGTACATTGTTGCTAGTTTCAGTAAGCAAGCTTACTCTTGAAATAAATTTACTCCATTTATTTAAAGAATAACACAATCTCTTAAGCTTAATGGAGATGTTTGTACTACTAGTAGAGCTCTTAATGGGCTTACTCCATGAATTATGAACCACTTGTAAAAAAATTGGATACTTTGGCCAAAAGCTTCCAAATCTGAAAAGATGACACTCACGCATGGTCGTATCAACTGAAAGCACACATGTAACATGATCTGAAATTGGCCCGGCAAGAGGTTTAACAATGGTGTTGGAAAAAATAGAGATCCATGCAACAAAGGAAAAGAACCAATCATTGCAAAATGACTTTAAGGGAATTCCCTTTATGTATGATTAGTAGCGAGTGGATGGAAGAATATCAAGGTGCGACTCGATCGAGTTGTCGCGGATGTGCATGAATGGATATCTTTGCAGATGCGTCGGTTAGACACATCGTCTCGTCATGCTCTGCCCAATGTCTCCTTGTCTGGCTTCACGTGGAGCAGCTAACACAAAACAAGAATAGTGCATGCAGTATGAGTTATTCTCATGGAGAGAGTTTCCGACTCGTTAAAGATAATTAGGGCATGTTTGGTTACTTGGATCCCCCCAAACGGACACATTGGATGTAAGAAAAGTCTGTTGCTTACGTACATGAGGTGTTGGCCCGCATGTGCATGAAACTTAAAGCAGCCCAGAGCTTGGCTCACTAGGAACACTCAAATCGGTTGTTTGCAGCGAGCTAGGCTGAGTCGACAGCAAAACATGGAATTTCGTATGCGATGGTGCAGGGGGATCAACATGTAGATGGAGGGAGACAAAGATCTACCAACATTGGATGGCGTGAAATGTATTCTCCCCCTTTAATCGCTCATGTCTATTGGTAGGAAAAATCCAACCTCAGTACTCTGCACCGCCAATGGCTCCGGTCTACAGAAGTGATAACAATGACTCAAATCTCTGGCATCAGGACCTGCCCCCCCCCCCCATGAACTGCTTGTCCCCTTCATATCCATATCCACCTCGTCTCCGGCATGGGCGAGTCATCGACTCCAATGGAGGTAAGAAGCATACAACCACCCTCCACTGGTAGGTCATTAGGTAGGGTGTAGGGTCGATTTCGGCATTACTTATCACGACATTGATTTCTCCATGACAGATGTATGAAGCTCGTAGTTCAGGACATCAACACTCATTGCTATGATTTTCGGCTTGGGTCATATTGGTCCATAAGAGAGTGGTTTGTTGCAATTCGAAGCACGTGACCCGTTACGGTCCATTGTTAGTACGGAGCGGATGTCAAATCTGAAATACATCTACAACAACAACGATGTAGAGGATGACAATACGCTTCAAATGCGAAGATCACCTTTCTTCGAGCTTTTGGATACATTTAGGGACATGGGGTTACTGCAACATAACATCCACACCTCTGTTTAAGAGCAAGTAGAAATGTTCCTTCATGTTTTGGGTCATAACCAGAGGTTTAGAGTGATTCAAACACACATTCAGGAGATCCAATGAGACAATTTCCCGATATGTCAAGCAAGTCTTGTATGTGATTGGGGAGCTCAGAGGAGAGATGATTAAGGCACCAACTTGGCAAACTCCTTCTAAGATTAGCACAAGCCCTAGATGGTACCCATATTTCAAGGTAAGCAATACTCTTGCTCATGCCTTAACATGCTTGTATTGTCTTGAATGGGCCATAACCCTTTTCCATGCCATCACAGGATTATATTGGAGCAATAGATGGCACACCCATGTGATTGCTAGAGTGATCAGCAGGATACACAGAACCGGAATGTGATTGTTGTTGTTGATTTTGATCTTCACATATGTGTTAGCTGGCTAGAAAAGTTCACCCAATGATGCTAACACTATTACTGACAAAATGGCTCCATCTGATGGGATCAATGTCCCCAATGGTAAGTTCTACCAAGGATATGTGATACGTCTCCAACGAATCTATAATTTTGATTGCTTCATGCTATTATATAATCAATCTTGTATGCAATATATGGCATTTTATATCATTTTTATGGACTAACCTATTAACATAGTGTCCAGTGTCAGTTTCTGTTTTTTTTCCTATTTCTTTGTTCCACACAAAAAACATATCAAACGAAGTCCAAACATGATGAAATTTTACGGTGATTTTTTCTAAAACAGAAGTGACCCTAGAAGCTTTGGGGATGCACCATAAAATGTTTGAGGGAACCACAAGCAAAGAGGACGCGCTCCCAGGGGCGGTGAGCTTGTGGGTCCCACGTGGCTCCGTTTGCCCTAAGCCAAGCCTATAAATTTCCTAAAATAAATAAACCACCAGAGTGAAACCCGAAATAGTTATTTTGTCGCCGCAAGCCTCTGTTCTTCTGTGGTCCTGTCTGGAGGCCTCCGTTGGTACTTTGTCGGAGGGGGAAACCATTGGGGAGGCAATATTCATCGACTTTGCTGCCTCCGGCATGAAGTGTGAGTAGTTCCCATAGGACCTACTAAAGGAAATATGCCCTAGAGGCAATAATAAAGTTATTATTTATTTCCTTATATCATGATAAATTTTTATTATTCATTCTAGAATTGTATTAACCGGAAACATAATACATGTGTGAATACATAGACAAACAGAGTGTCACTAGTATGCCTCTACTTGACTAGCTCGTTAATCAAAGATGGTTATGTTTCCTAACCATTGACAAAGAGTTGTTATTTGATTAACGGGATCACATCATTAGATGAATGATCTGATTGACATGACCCATTCCATTTAGCTTAGCACCCGATCGTTTAGTATGTTGCTATTGCTTTCTTCATGACTTATACATGTTCCTATGACTATGAGATTATGCAACTCCCGTTTGCCGGAGGAACACTTTGTGTGCTACCAAACGTCACAACGTAACTGGGTGATTATAAAGGAGCTCTACAGGTGTCTCCAAAGGTACATGTTGGGTTGGCGTATTTCGAGATTAGGATTTGTCACTCCGATTGTCGGAGAGGTATCTCTGGGCCCTCTCGGTAATGCACATCACATAAGCCTTGCAAGCATTGCAACTAATGAGTTAGTTGCGAGATGATGTATTACGGAACGAGTAAAGAGACTTGTCGGTAACAAGATTGAACTAGGTATTGGATACCGACGATCGAATCTCAGGCAAGTAACATACCGATGACAAAGGGAACAACGTATGTTGTTATGCGGTCTGACCGATAAAGATCTTCGTAGAATATGTAGGAGCCAATATGAGCATCCAGGTTCCGCTATTGGTTATTGACCGGAGACGTGTCTCGGTCATGTCTACATTGTTCTCGAACCGTAGGGTCCGCACGCTTAAGGTTTCGATGACAGTTATATTATGAGTTTATGAGTTTTGATGTACCGAAGGAGTTCGGAGTCCCGGATGGGATCGGGGACATGACGAGGAGTCTCGAAATGGTCGAGACGTAAAGATAGATATATTGGACGACTATATTCGGACATCGAAAATGTTCCGAGTGATTCGGGTATTTTTCGGAGTACCGGAGAGTTACAGGAATTCGCCGGAGAGTATATGGGCCTTATTGGGCCATACGGGAATAGAGGAGAGAGGCCAAAAGGAAGGAGGCCTGCGCCCCCCCTCTGGTCCGAATTGGACAAGGGGCGCAGCCCCCTTTTCCTTCTTCCTCTCCCCCTCTTTCCCCTTCTCCTACTCCAACAAGGAAGGAGGGAGTCCTACTCCCGGTGGGAGTAGGACTCCCCTTGGCGCGCCCCCTCCTAGGTCGGCCGCCCCCTCCCCCTTGCTTCTTTATATACGGGGGCAGGGGGCACCCCATGACACACAAGTTGATCTTCGTGATCGTTCCTTAGCCGTGTGCGGTGCCCCCCTCCACCATATTCCACCTCGGTCATATCGTTGCGGTGCTTAGGCGAAGCCCTGCGTCGGTAGTACATCAAGATCGTCACCATGCCGTCGTGCTGACAGAAATCCTCCCTGAAGCTTTGCTGGATCGGAGCCCGGGGAGCGTCATCGAGCTAAACGTGTGCCAAGAACTCAGAGGTGCCGGAGTAACGGTGCTTGGATCAGTTGAACCGGGAAGACGTACGACTACTTCCTCTACGTTGCGTCAACGTTTCCGCTTCGGTCTACGAGGGTACGTAGACAACACTCTTCCCTCTCGTTGCTATGCATCACCATGATCTTGCATGTGCGTAGGAATTTTTTTGAAATTACTACGTTCTCCAACAGTGGTATCAGAGCCAGGTTTTATGGTTTGATGTTATTTGCATGAGTAGAACACAAGTGAGTTGTGGGCGATATAAGTCATACTGCTTACCAGCATGTCATACTTCGGTTCGGCGGTATTGTTGGATGAAGCGGCCCGGACCGACATTACGCGTACGCTTACGCGAGACTGGTTCTACCGCCGTGCTTTGCACACAGGTGGCTGGCGGGTGTCAGTTTCTCCAACTTTAGTTGAACCGAGTGTGGCTACGCCCGGTCCTTGCGAAGGTTAAAACAACACCAACTTGACAAACTATCGTTGTGGTTTTGATGCGTAGGTAAGATTGGTTCTTGCTAAGCCCAGTAGCAGCCACGTAAAACTTGCAACAACAAAGTAGAGGACGTCTAACTTGTTTTTGCAGGGCATGTTGTGATGTGATATGGTCAAGACGTGATGAGATATAAGTTGTTGTATGAGATGATCATGTTTTGTTGAAGTTATCGGCAACTGGCAGAAGCCTTACGGTTGTCTCATTATTGCATAAGATGCAAGCGCCAAATAATTGCTTTACTTTATCGCTATGCGATAGCAATAGTTGCAAGAGCAATAGTTGGCGAGACGACCATGTGACAACACATTGATATAGATCAAGATGATGGAGATCATGGTGTCATGCCGGTGACGATGGAGATCATGACGGTACTTTGGAGATGGAGATCAAAGGCGCAAGATGATCATGGCCATATCATGTCACATATTTTTTTGATTGCATGTGATGTTTATCATTTATACATCTTATTTTGCTTAGTTCGACGGTAGCTTTATAAGATGATCTCTCACTAATTATCAAGGTACAAGTGTTCTCCCTGAGTATGCACTGTTGCGAAAGTTCTTCGTGCTGAGACACCACGTGATGATCGGGTGTGATAGGCTCTACGTTCAAATACAATAGGTGCAAAACAGTTGCACACGCGGAATACTCAGGTTAAACTTGACGAGCCTAGCATATAACAGATATGGCCTTGGAACACGGAGACCGAAAGGTCGAGCGTGAATCATATAGCAGATATGATCAACATAGTGATGTTCACCATTGAAACTACTCCATCTCACGTGATGATCGGACATGGTTTAGTTGATTTGGATCACGTGATCACTTAGAGGATTAGAGGGATGTCTATCTAAGTGGGAGTTCTTAAGTAATATGATTAATTGAACTATAATTTATCATGAACTTAGTCCGGGTAGTATTTTGCAAATAATGTTGTAGATCAATAGCTCGCGTTGTTGCTTCCCTATGTTTTATATATGTTCCTAGAGAAAATTATGTTGAAAGATGTTAGTAGCAATGATGCGGATTGGATCCGTGACATGAGGTTTATCCTCATTGCTGCACAAAAGAATTATGTCCCTGATGCACCGCTAGGTGACAGACCTATTGCAGGAGCAGGTGCAGACGTCATGAACGTTTAGCTAGCTCAATATGATGACTACTTGATAGTTTAGTGCACCATGCTTAACGGCTTAGAATCGGGACTTCAAAGACGTTTTTGAATGTCATGGACCATATAAGATGTTCCAGGAGTTGAAGTTAATATTTCAAGCAAATACCCGAGTTGAGAGATATGAAGTCTCCAACAAGTTCTATAGCTAAAAAATGGAGGAGAATCGCTCAACTAGTGAGCATGTGCTCAGATTGTCTGGGTACTACAATCGCTTGAATCAAGTGGGAGTTAATCTTCCAGATAAAATAGTGATTGACAGAATTCTCTAGTCACCATCACCAAGTTAGTAGAACTTCGTGATGAACTATAATATGCAAGGGATAATGGAAACGATTCCCATGCTCTTCGTGATGCTAAAATCGACGAAGGTAGAAATCAAGAAAAACATCAAGTGTTGATGGTAGACAACACCACTAGTTTCAAGAAAAGGGCAAAGGGAAGAAGGGGAACTTCAAGAAGAACGGCAAGCAAGTTGCTGCTCAAGTGAAGAAGCCCAAGTCTGGTCCTAAGCCTGAGACTAAGTGCTTCTACTGCAAAGGGACTGGTCACTGGAAGCGGAACTACCCCAAGTATTTGGCGGATAAGAAGGATGGCAAAGTGAACAAAGGTATATTGGATATAGAGATTATTGATGTGTATTTTACTAGTGTTCGTAGCAACCCCTCGGTATTTGATACTGGTTCAGTTGTTAAGAGTAGTAACTCGAAACAGGAGTTGCAGAATGAACAGAGACTAGTTAAGGGTGAAGTGACGATGTGTGTTGGAAGTAGTTCCAAGATTGATATGATCATCATCGCACTCTCCCTATACTTTCGGGATTAGTGTTGAAACTAAATAAGTGTTATTTGGTGTCTGCATTGAGCATAAATATGATTTGATCATGTTTATTGCAATACGGTTATTCATTTAAGTTAGAGAACAATTGTTGTTCTGTTTACATGAATAAAACCTTCTATGGTCATACACACCAATAAAAATGGTTTGTTGGATCTCGATCGTAGTGATACACATATTCATAATTTTGAAACCAAAAGATGCAAAGTTAATAATGATAGTGCAACTTATTTGTGGCACTGCCGTTTAAGTCATATTGGTGTAAAGCGCATGAAGAAACTCCATGCTGATGGGGTTTTGGAATCACTTGATTATGAATCACTTGATGCTTGCGAACCATGCCTTATGGGCAAGATGACTAAAGACTCTGTTCTTTGGAACAATGGAGCGAGCAACTGACTTATTGGAAATAATACATACTGATGTATGTGATCCGATGAGTGTTAAGGCTCGCGGCGGGTATTGTTATTTTCTGACCTTCACAGATGATTTGAGCAGATATAGGTATATCTACTTGATGAAACATAAGTCTGAAACATTTGAAAAGTTCAAAGAATTTCAGAGTGAAGTGGAAAATCATCGTGACAAGAAAATAAAGTTTCTACGATCTGATCGCGGAGACGAATATTTGAGTTACGAGTTTGGCCTTCAGTTAAAACAATGTGAAATAGTTTCACTACTCACGCCACCTGGAGCACCACAGTGTAATGGTGTGTCTGAACATCATAATCGTACTTTATTAAATATGGTGCGATCTATGATGTCTCTTACCGATCTACCACTATCGTTTTGGGGTTATGCATTAGAGACAGTTGCATTCACATTAAATAGGGCACCATCTAAATCCGTTGAGACGACACCGTATGAACTATGGTTTAGCAATAAACCTAAGCTGTCGTTTCTTAAAGTTTGGAGTTGCGATGCTTATGTGAAAAAGTTTCATCCTGATAAGCTCGAACCCAAATTGGAGAAATGTGTCTTCATAGGATGAGACAGTTGGGTACACCTTCTATCACAGATCCGAAGGCAAGACATTCGTTGCTAAGAATGGATGCTTTCCAGAGAAGGAGTTTCTCTCGAAAGAAGTGAGTGGGAGGAAAGTAGAAAACTTGATAAGGTAATTGTACCTTCTCCCTTATTGGAAAGTAGTTCATCACAGAAATCTGTTCCTGTGACTACTACACCAATTAGTGAGGAAGTTAATGATGATGATCATAGAACTTCAGATCAAGTTGCTACTGAACCTCGTAGATCAGACAGAGTAAGATCCGCACCAGAGTGGTACGGCAATCCTATTCTGGAAGTCATGCTACTAGATCATGATGAACCTACGAACTATGAAGAAGCGTTGGTGAGCCCAGATTCCGCAAAATGGCTTGAAGCCATGAAATCTGAGATGGGATCCATGTATGAGACCAAAGTGTGGACTTTGGTTGACTTGCCCGATGATCGGCAAGCAATTGAGAATAAATGGATCTTCAAGAAGAAGACTGACGCTGACGGTAATGTTACTGTCTACAAAGCTAGAATTGTCGCAAAAGGTTTTCGACAAGTTCAAGGTGTTGACTACGATGAGAGTTTCTCACTCGTATCTATGCTTAAGTCTGTCCGAATCATGTTAGCAATTGCCACATTTTATGAAATCTGGCAAATGGATAACAAAACTGCAATCCTTAATGGATTTCTTAAAGAAGAGTTGTATATGATGCAACCAGAAGGTTTTGTGAATCCTAAAGGTGTTAACAAAATATGCAAGCTCCAGCGATCCATCTATGGACTGGTGCAAGCATCTCGGAGTTGGAATATACACTTTGATAAGTTGATCAAAGCATATAGTTTTATACAGACTTGCGGTGAAGCCTGTATTTACAAGAAAGTGAGTGGGAGCACTACAACATTTCTGATAAGTGTATGTAAATGACATATTGTTGATCGGAAATAATGTAGAATTATTCTGCAAAGCATAAAGGAGTGTTTGAAAGGAGTTTTTTCAAAGAAAGACCTAGATGAAGCTGCTTACATATTGAGCATCAAGATCTATAGAGATAGATCAAGATGCTTGATAAGTTTTTCAATGAATACATACCTTGACAAGATTTTGAAGTAGTTCAAAATGAAACAGTCAAAGAAAGAGTTCTTGCCTGTGTTACATGGTGTGAAATGGAGTAAGACTCAAAACCCGACCACGGCAGAAGATAGAAAGAGAATGAAAGTCATTCCCTATGCCTCAGCCATAGGTTCTATAAAGTATGCCATGCTGTGTACCAGATCTATTGTATACCCTACACTGATTTTGGCAAGGGAGTACAATAGTGATCTAGGAGTAGATCACTGGACAGCGGTCAAAATTATCCTTAGTGGAATAAGGATATGTTTCTCGATTATGGAGGTGACAAAAGGTTCGTCGTAAAGGGATACGTCGATGCAAGTTTTGACACTAATCTAGATGACTCTAAGTCTCGGTCTAGATACATATTGAAAGTGGGAGCAATGAGCTAGAGTAGCTCTGTGCAGAGTATTGTTGACATAGAGATTTGCAAAATACTTACGGATCTGAATATGACAGACCCGTTGACTAAAATTATCTCACAAGCAAAACATGATCACACCTTAGTACTCTTTGGGTGTTAATCACATAGCGATGTGAACTAGATTACTGACTCTAGTAAACCCTTTTGGTGTTGATCACATATCGATGTGAACTATGGGTGTTAATCACATGGTGATGTGAACAAATTGTTGTTAAATCACATGACGATGTGAACTAGATTATTGACTCTAGTGCAAGTGGGAGACTGAAGGAAATATGCCCTAGAGGCAATAATAAAGTTATTATTTATTTCCTTATATCATGATAAATGCTTATTATTCATGCTAGAATTGTATTAACCGGAAACATAATACATGTGTGAATACATAGACAAACAGAGTGTCACTAGTATGCCTCTACTTGACTAGCTCGTTAATCAAAGATGGTTATGTTTCCTAACCATTGACAAAGATTTGTTATTTGATTAATGGGATCACATCATTAGATGAATAATCTGATTGACATGACCCATTCCATTTAGCTTAGCACCTGATCGTTTAGTATGTTGCTATTGCTTTCTTCATGACTTATACATGTTCCTATGACTATGAGATTATGCAACTCCCGTTTGCCGGAGGAACACTTTGTGTGCTACCAAACGTCACAACGTAAATGGGTGATTATAAAGGAGCTCTACAGGTGTCTCCAAAGGTACATGTTGGGTTGGCATATTTCGAGATTAGGATTTGTCACTCCGATTGTCGGAGAGGTATCTCTGGGCCCTCTCGGTAATGCACATCACATAAGCCTTGCAAGCATTGCAACTAATGAGTTAGTTGCGAGATGATGTATTACGGAACCAGTAAAGAGACTTGCCGGTAACGAGATTGAACTAGGTATTGGATACCGACGATCGAATCTCACGCAAGTAACATACCGATGACAAAGGGAACAACGTATGTTGTTATGCGGTCTGACCGATAAAGATCTTCGTAGAATATGTAGGAGCCAATATGAGCATCCAGGTTCCGCTATTGGTTATTGACCGGAGACGTGTCTCGGTCATGTCTACATTGTACACGAACTGTAGGGTCCGCACGCTTAAGGTTTCGATGACAGTTATATTATGAGTTTATGAGTTTTGATATAACGAAGGAGTTCGGAGTCCCGGATGGGACCGGGGACATGACGAGGAGTCTCGAAATGGTCGAGACGTAAAGATCGATATATTGGATGACTATATTCGGACATCGGGAATGTTCCGAGTGATTCGGGTATTTTTCGGAGTACCGGAGAGTTACGGGAATTCGCCGGGGAGTATATGGGCCTTATTGGGCCATACGGGAATAGAGGAGAGAGGTCAAAAGGAAGGAGGCCTGCGCCCCCCCTCTGGTCCAAATTGGACAAGGGGCGCAGCCCCCTTTTCCTTCTTCCTCTCCCCCTCTTTCCCCTTCTCCTACTCCAACAAGGAAGGAGGGAGTCCTACTCCCGGTGGGAGTAGGACTCCCCTTGGCGCGCCCCCTCCTAGGCCGGCCACCCCCTCCCCCTTTCTCCTTTATATACGGGGGCAGGGGGCACCCCATGACACACAAGTTGATCTTCGTGATCGTTCCTTAGCCGTGTGCGGTGCCCCCCTCCACCATATTCCACCTCGGTCATATCGTTGCGGTGCTTAGGCGAAGCCCTGCGTCGGTAGTACATCAAGATCGTCACCACGCCGTCGTGCTGACGGAACTCCTCCCCGAAGCTTTGCTGGATCGGAGTCCGGGGAGCGTCATCGAGCTGAACGTGTGCCAAGAACTCGGAGGTGCCGGAGTAACGGTGCTTGGATCGGTTGAACCGGGAAGACGTACGACTACTTCCTCTACGTTGCGTCAACGCTTCCGCTTCGGTCTACGAGGGTACGTAGACAACACTCTCCCCTCTCGTTGCTATGCATCACCATGATCTTGCATGTGCGTAGGAATTTTTTTGAAATTACTACGTTCTCCAACACCTACGGGTCCATAGCAGTAGCTAGATGGCTTCTCTCTCTCTCTCGCTCTCTCGCTCTCTCTCTCTCTCTCTCTCTCTCTCTCTCTCTATTTGATCTTCAATACAACGATCTCCTTAGAGATCTATTCGATGTAATTCTCGTGGCGTGTTTGTTGGGATCCGATGAACTGTGAGTTTATAATTAGATTATTCATTGAAAATATTTGAGTATTTTCTGATGTGTGATTTTATAGCCTTGTATTTATCTCCGGTCTATCTATCGCTTTTGGCCAATTAGATCGATTTATCTTTAGTGGGAGAGGTGCTCGGTAGTAAGTTCAATCTTGTGGTATCCTTACTGTGTGACAGGAGGAGTCACAATGCACATATTTGTATTGTTGCTATTATGGATAAAGCGACGGGGTTCGAACATATTATTTGATCTTACTTTGTCTACATTATGTCATCATGTTTCAAGCATTACTCTGTTTGTATGAACTTAATAACGTAAGATGCATGCTTGATAGCGGTCGAGGGGTGGAGTAATAGTAGTAGATGCAGACGGATTTCGGTCTACTTGTCTCAAATGTAATGCCTATGTATTGATCATGTCATGGAGAATCATCATAACTATGCGCCACTCTATTGATTTCCCAATAGTAATTTGTGTACCCACCGTACTATGATCACGAGAGGGATGCCTCTAGTAAACCTATGCCCCCAGGTCCATTCACTTTATACTAAAAGCCTAAAAATTGCCCGTTGTTCTTATTTATTTTTATTTTATTTTATTTATCTACCACTATTAGATTTAACCCTTGCAATTGGCGAGAACAAGTGGATTGACAACCCTCTTGTTGTCGTTGAGTGCAAGCATTTGCTTCGTATGTGTGCAGGTACCGCTTATCTTGTCTGTGTGGTGTCTCCTATTGGTTCGATAAACCCTGGTTCTTAACCAAGGGAAATACTTTTTGCCACTACAGTACTTCCCCCGTCCTCTTTGGGGAATCCCAACGCCTATCACAAAATATGCTGGATATGCATGTTGATCTAGTGTTCTTTCACCCATCAGGAAAACCAGGTACCATCTCAATGAGTTCTCTTCTAGGAACTATCCTAGGGCTGTTGTTCAATTGTTCAATCTCAAACACTTTAGCCTTACAGTTGCGCTTGAGATAACATTTGGTTCAAAATGGATTTAAGATCCTCTATCAAAAGACACTCCACCCTTTACCCACCCAAGTTAGGATTGTTCTTGCATGTTGCATTATGCATGACTAGATCTTAAAATGGGGTTACGGTGAGTTTGTGCCAGAGGAGGAGGGTGTAACAAATAATGATGTTGATGACTCCAACCATGGTGTCGATGCACATGACAATGAAGTGTCAGAGAACAAAAAAGTTGAAGTAGGCTCAGGCAATGTGGGCCAACAGAGGTAACACACGGATGTGAGGAAGAAGAAGAAATAGAAGAAGAAGCTAGGGAGACCTTCCCCCCACCAAGTCACATGGTTGTTAATTTGTACATCCGTTCGTAATAGCTAGGATGAACTGATGTTTGTTTAGTAACTATAACTGAAACGGTGTTAATTTGGTACTACCTATATAGTGTAATGTATGGCAAGGCCACCACTAGTGAGAAGGGGTTACCATGACATTAGAACGTGCATTGACCAAACGCCATATCTTGCACCTTCACAATCATAACCCTAAACTATTACCAACCAAATGCCATGCATCAAATGACCTCGTGATGCAATCTAGACAACCAAAACATGTGTAAAACATGGTTTATAACATGTATTACCCAACCAGGCCAAGCCAAGCCACATATGCAAATAGTCCAAAATTGATGTATGTAACCAAACATGTCGTTAAGCACGTACGGGAAGTGGTCGGAAAGAAATATGATCTAGGCATCATCCGAGGAAGCGTTGGGTCAGTTATACAGTCTTTGCAAGGATGGAATGCACACATTTTTGGTAATATACCACAATACTTCACAAGGTGCACTTGCAGCTGGAAGGTTTATTAAGGAATGGTGTGGACAAGGCAGAGATAAGGAACACCATGGACACACTAGATAAGCTATTGTATAAGGAGGAAATGCTATGGCTGCAGATCTCAAGAATTAGTTGGCTGCGGGAAGGAGACATTAATACAAAAAATCATGGGAAAGTTGTGTGGCGAGCAAATAAAAACATATCTTGAAGCTAAAGGATGAATATGGATATTGGGTATTGAGGAGTCCTGGATTAGGGGGTGTTCGGGTAGCCGGACTATACCTTCGCCGGACTACAGGACTATGAAGATACAAGATTGAAGACTTCGTCCCGTGTTCGGAAGGAACTTTCCTTGGCGTGGAAGGCAAGCTAGGCGATGCGGATATTCAAGATCTCCTACCATTGTAACCGACTCTGTGTAACCCTAACCCTATCCGGTGTCTATATAAACCGGAGGGTTCTAGTCCGTAGAGGCAACTTCATCATACAACAATCATACCATACGCTAGCTTCTAGGGTTTAGCCTCCTTGATCTCGTGGTAGATCTACTCTTGTACTACCCATATCATCAATATTAATCAAGCAGGAGTAGCGTTTTACCTCCATCGAGAGGGCCCGAACCTGGGTAAAACAAAGTGTCCCTTGTCTCATGTTACCATCCGACCTTGACGCACAGTTCGGGACCCCCTACCCGAGATCCGCCGGTTTTGACACCGACATTGGTGCTTTCATTGAGAATTCCTCTGTGCCGTCGCCTTTAGGCCCGATGGCTCCTTTGATCATCAACTACGATGAGGTCTAGGGTGAGACTTTTCTCCCCGGACAGATCTTCGACTTCGGCGGCTTCGCTCTGCGGGCCAATTCGCTTGGTCATCGGGAGCAGATCGGAAGCGACGCCCCTGGCCATCAAGTCAGGTTTGGAAGCTTAAACCACAGGCTGATATCCGCGGAGACTTGATCTTCGACGGATTCAAGCCACAGCCAAGCGCGCCGCACTATCTCGAGGGGCATGATCTAGCTCTGCCTCCGAACAGTGCCCTGGAGGCCACGCATGCACCGGTTCCGACCCTAGACTCGGAGCCTATTACACCAATCGAGGATGAGCGGTTGGACGTCACCTCGGGGGCTGCGATCCCAAAGGCAATCAAGCCGAACGTCAGCCCCGCACTCCGCACGGCCCATGACTCTGAGGAGCCGGATTCCTCTCCGAACTCCGAGCCTCCCGCGCCCCTGCCGATCGAATCCGATTGGGCGCCTATAATGGAGTTCACCGCTGCGGACATCTTTCAGCACTCACCTTTTGGTGATATCCTGAATTCTCTCAAGTCTCTCTCTTTATCAGGAGAGCCCTGGACGGACTACGGTCAGCAAGGTTGGGATTCGGACGACAAAGAAATTCAAAGCCCACCCACCACCCACTTAGTAGCTACCGTCGACAATTTAAACGACGTGCTCAACTTCGACTCCGCAGACATCGACAGCATGGATGACGATGCAGGAGTGAATCAACGCCCATAGGGCATTGGACAGCCACCCCATCTCACGATGTGTACATGGTGGATACCCCTAAAGGAAACAACAACGAGGAAAAGGGGATAAATCCCTCGAAAAACAATCAAAGCGTCGGTGAAAGCGCCGACCCAAGCCCCGCCTCGATAAAGATCCAGCCATAGAGCAGGATGAGCCGGTAGACGATGAGCATGCCTTAGAGCAACCGTCTGAACAGGGCAACACGGATAGAGAAACCGAACAGCCCTCCCCCGGCCATAACGGAACTCCGGACGACCTTACGCCGGATAAACCCACGGAGCAGAAGAATCTCCACGAAAGGCTCGTTGCAATAGCACGCAGCCTGGAAAAGCAGAAGCGGAAGCTAAAGACGGCGGAAGATGCACTCAGAATCAGATGGAGCAAAGTAATCAACACCGCAGATAAATACGGCGGCAGTCGCCGCACTAAAAGCTATCCGAAGAGAAAGCTACTGCCCGAATTCAACGAAGAGGCCCTGTTGGAAATATGCCCTAGAGGCAATAATAAAAGCATTATTATTATATTTCCTCATTCATGATAATTGTCTTTATTCGTGCTATAATTGTGTTATCCGGAAATCGTAATACATGTGTGAATAACAGACAACAACATGTCCCTAGTAAGCCTCTAGTTGACTAGCTCGTTGATCAATAGATAGTCATGGTTTTCTGACTATGGACATTGGATGTCATTGATAACGAGATCACATCATTAGGGGAATGATGTGATGGACAAGACCCAATCCTAAACATAGCACAAGATCGTATAGTTCGTTTGCTAGAGTTTTCCAATGTCAAGTATCCTTTCCTTAGACCATGAGATCGTGTAACCCCCGGATACCGTAGGAGTGCTTTGGGTGTGCCAAACGTCACAACGTAACTGGGTGACTATAAAGGTATACTACGAGTATCTCCGAAAGTATCTGTTGGGTTGACACGGATCGAGACTGGGATTTGTCACTGCGCTTGACGGAGAGGTATCACCGGGCCCTCTCGGTAATGCATCATCATAATGAGCTCAATGTGATCAAAGTGTTTTGATCACGGGATCATGCATTACGGTACGAGTAAAGTGACTTTCCGGTAATGAGATTGAACGAGGTACAGGGATACCGACGATCGAATCTCGGGCAAGTAAAATACCGATTGACAAAGGGAATCGTATATGGGATTAATTGAATCCTCGACATCATGGTTCATCCGATGAGATCATCGTGGAGCATGTGGGAGCCAACATGGGTATCCAGATCCCACTGTTGGTTATTGCCCGAGAGCCGTCTCGGTCATTCTGCATGTCTCCCGAACCCGTAGGGTCTACACACTTAAGGTTCGGTGACGCTAGGGTTGTGAAGATATGTATATGCAGTAACCCGAATGTTGTTCGGAGTCCCGGATGAGATCCCGGACGTCACGAGGAGTTCTGGATTGGTCCGGAGGTAAAGAATTATATATAGGAAGTGCTGTTTTGGCCATCGGGACAAGTTTCTGGGTTATCGGTATTGTACCGGGACCACCGAAGGGTCCCGGGGGGTCCACCGGGTGGGGCCACCTGCCTCGGGGGGCCACATGGGCTCTAGGGGGTGCGCCTTGGCCTACATGGGCCAAGGGGAACCAGCCCCAAGAGGCCCATGCGCCTAGGGTTTCAAAGGGAAGGAGTCCCACAAGGGGAAGGCACCTCCTAGGTGCCTTGGGGGCGAGGGAAACTTCCCCTTGGCCGCCGCCCCAAGGAGATTGGATCTCCTAGGGCCGGCGCCCCCCCTTGGCACTCCTATATAAAGGGGGGGAGGGGGCAGCCGCACCCCTGGTCCTTGGCGCCTCCCTCTCCCTCTCCAACACCTCCTCCTCCTCCGTAGAGCTCGGCGAAGCCCTGCCGGAGTACTGCAGCTCCACCATCACCACGCCGTCCTGCTGCTGCTGGAGCCATCTTCCCCAACCTCTCCTTTGCCTTGCTGGATCAAGAAGAAGGAGACGTTACGCTGACCGTACGTGTGTTGAACGCGGAGGTGCCGTCCGTTCGGTGCTAGGATCTCCGGTGATTTGGATCACGTCGTGTACGACTACCTCATCCCCGTTCGTTGAACGCTTCCGCTCGCGATCTACAAAGTGGTATGTAGATGCAATCTCTCTCCCATGACTCGTTGCTTAGATGAACTCATAGATGGATCTTGGTGAAATCGTAGGAAAAATTTTAATTTTCTGCAACGTTCCCCAACAGTGGTATCAGAGCCAGGTTTATGCGTAGTTCTCTATTGCACGAGTAGAACACAATTTGTTGTGGGCGTAGATGTTGTCAACTTTCTTGCCGCTACTAGTCTTATCTTGCTTCAGCGGTATTGTGGGATGAAGCGGCCCGGACCAACCTTACACGTACGCTTACGTGAGACCGGTTCCACCGACTAACATGCACTAGTTGCATAAGGTGGCTGGCGGGTGTCTGTCTCTCCCACTTTAGTTGGAGCGGATTCAATGAAAAGGGTCCTTATGAAGGATAAATAGAAGTTGACAAATCACGTTGTGGCTTTCACGTAGGTAAGAAAACGTTCTTGCTAGAACCCTAATTCAGCCACGTAAAACTTGCAACAACAATTAGAGGACGTCTAACTTGTTTTTGCAGCAAGTGCTTTGTGATATGATATGGCCAAAGTTGTGATGAATGATGAATGATCTATATGTGATGTATGAGATGTTCATGCTATTGTAATAGGAATCACGACTTGCATGTCGATGAGTATGACAACCGGCAGGAGCCATAGGAGTTGTCTTTATTTTTTGTATGACCTGCGTGTCATTGAGAAACGCCATGTAAATTACTTTACTTTATTGCTAAACGCGTTAGCCATAGTAGTAGAAGTAATAGTTGGCGAGCAACTTCATGGAGACACGATGATGGAGATCATGATGATGGAGATCATGGTGTCAAGCCGGTGACACGATGATCATGGAGCCCCAAGATGGAGATCAAAGAAGCTATGTGATATTGGCCATATCATGTCACGTTTATTATTTGATTGCATGTGATGTTTATCATGTTTTGCATCTTGTTTACTTAGAACGACGGTAGTAAATAAGATGATCCCTCATAATAATTTCAAGAAGTGTTCCCCCTAACTGTGCACCGTTGCGACAGTTCGTTGTTTCGAAGCACCACGTGATGATCGGGTGTGATAGATTCTAACGTTCACATACAACGGGTGTAAGACAGATTTACACATGCAAACACTTAGGTTGACTTGACGAGCCTAGCATGTACAGACATGGCCTCGGAACACAGAAGACCGAAAGGTCGAGCATGAGTCGTATAGAAGATACGATCAACATGAAGATGTTCACCGATGTTGACTAGTCCGTCTCACGTGATGATCGGACACGGCCTAGTTGACTCGGATCATGTTATACTTAGATGACTAGAAGAGGGATGTCTATCTAAGTGGGAGTTCATTAAATAATTTGATTAAATGAACTTTATTATCATGAACTTAGTCTAAAAATATTTACAATATGTCTTGTAGATCAAATGGCCAACGTAGTCCTCAACTTCAACGCATTCCTAGAGAAAACCAAGCTGAAAGACGATGGCAGCAACTATACAGACTGGGTCCGAAACCTGAGGATCATCCTCATAGCTGCCAAGAAAGATTATGTCCTACGAGCACCGCTGGGTGACGCACCTGTCCTCCCTGCAGAACAAGACGTTATGAACGCTTGGCAGTCACGTTCCGATGATTACTCCCTCGTTCAGTGCGGCATGCTTTACAGCTTAGAGCCGGGGCTCCAAAAACATTTTGAGAGACATGGAGCATATGAGATGTTCGAAGAGTTGAAAATGGTTTTCCAAGCTCATGCCCGGGTCAAGAGATATGAAGTCTCTGACAAATTCTTTAGCTGTAAGATGGAGGAAAATAGCTCTGTCAGTGAACACATACTCAAGATGTCTGGGTTGCACAACCGCTTGACTCAACTGGAAGTTAATCTCCCGGATGAAGCGGTCATTGACAGAATCCTCCAGTCGCTTCCACCTAGCTACAAGAGCTTTGTGATGAACTATAACATGCAGGGGATGGTAAAGACCATTCCTGAGGTATATGCTATGCTGAAATCAGCAGAGGTAGAAATCAAGAAGGAACATCAAGTGTTGATGGTGAATAAAACCACTAAGTTCAAGAAGGGCAAGGGTAAAAAGAACTTCAAGAAGGACGGCAAGGAAGTTGCCGCGCCCGGTAAGCAAGTTGCTGGGAAGAAGCCAAAGAATGGACCCAAGCCCGAGACTGATTGTTTTTATTGCAAGGGAAGTGGTCACTGGAAGCGAAACTGCCCCAAATACTTAGCGGACAAGAAGGCCGGCAAAACAAAAGGTATCTGTGATATACATGTAATTGATGTGTACCTTACCAGTACTCGTAGTAGCTCTTGGGTATTTGATACCGGTGCAGTTGCTCACATTTATAACTCAAAACAGGAGCTGCGGAATAAACGGAGACTGGCGAAGGACGAGGTGACGATGCGCGTCGGGAATGGTTCCAAGGTCGATGTGATCGCCGTCGGCACGCTACCTCTACATTTACCTATGGGATTAGTTTTAAACCTCAATAATTGTTATTTAGTGCCAAGTTTGAGCATGAACATTGTGTCTGGATCTCATTTAATTCGAGATGGCTACTCATTTAAATCCGAGAATAATGGTTGTTCTATTTATATGAGAGATATGTTTTATGGTCATGCTCCGATGGTTAATGGTTTATTCTTAATAAATCTCGTACGTGATGATACACATATTCATAGTGTGAATACCAAAAGAGTTAAAGTTGATAACAATAGTCCCACATATTTGTGGCACTGCCGCCTTGGTCACATAGGTGTCAAAACGCATGAAGAAGCTCCATGCAGATGGACTTTAGAGTCTCTTGATTATGAATCATTTGACACGTGCGAACCATGCCTCATGGGTAAAATGACCAAGACTCCGTTCTCAGGAACAATGGAGCGAGCAACCAACTTATTGGAAATCATACATACCGATGTGTGCGGTCCAATGAGTGTTGAGGCTCGCGGTGGCTATCGTTATGTTCTCACCCTCACTGATGACTTGAGTAGATATGGGTATATCTACTTAATGAAACACAAGTCTGAGACCTTTGAAAAGTTCAAGGAATTTCAGAGTGAGGTTGAAAATCAACGTGATAGAAAGATCAAGTTCCTATGATCAGATCGTGGAGGAGAATACTTGAGTCACGAATTTGGCACACACTTAAGAAAATGTGGAATAGTTTCACAACTCACGCCACCTGGAACACCTTAGCGTAATGGTGTGTCCGAACGTCGTAATCGCACTCTATTAGATATGGTGCGATCTATGATGTCTCTTACCGATTTACCGCTATCTTTTTGGGGCTATGCTTTAGAGACTGCCGCATTCACTTTAAATAGGGCTCCGTCGAAATCCGTTGAGACGACACCGTACGAATTATGGTTTGGGAAGAAACCTAAGCTGTCGTTTCTAAAAGTTTGGGGATGCGATGCTTATGTCAAGAAACTTCAACCTGAAAAGCTCGAACCCAAGTCGGAAAAATGCGTCTTCATAGGATACCCTAAAGAAACTATTGGGTATGCCTTCTACCTCAGATTCGAAGGCAAGATCTTTGTTGCCAAGAATGGATCCTTTCTAGAGAAAGAGTTTCTCTCGAAAGAAGTAAGTGGGAGGAAAGTAGAACTTGATGAAGTGTTACCTCTTGAACCGGAAAATGGCGAAACTCAAGAAAACGTTCCTGGGGTGCCTGCACCGACTAGAGAGGAAATTAATGATGATGATCAAGATACTTCTAATCAAGCTCCTACTGAAATTCGAAGGTCCACAAGGACACGTTCCGCACCAGAGTGGTACAGCAACCCTGTCTTGGAAATCATGTTGTTAGACAACGGTGAACCTTCGAACTATGAGGAAGCAATGGCGGGCCCGGATTCCGACAAATGGCTGGAAGCCATGAAATCCGAGATAGGATCCATGTATGAAAACAAAGTATGGACTTTGACTGACTTGCCCGAAGAGCGGCGAGCCATAGAAAATAAGTGGATCTTTAAGAAGAAGACAGACGCGGATGGTAATGTGACCATCTATAAAGCTCGGCTTGTCGCTAAGGGTTATCAACAAGTTCGAGGAATTGACTACGATGAGACTTTCTCACCGGTAGCGAAGCTGAAGTCCGTCCGAATCATGTTAGCAATTGCCGCATTCCACGATTATGAAATATGGCAAATGGACGTCAAAACGGCATTCCTTAATGGTTTCCTTAAGGAAGAATTGTATATGATGCAGCCGGAAGGTTTTGTCGATCCTAAGAATGCTGACAAGGTGTGCAAGCTCCAACGCTCGATTTATGGGCTGGTGCAAGCATCTCGGAGTTGGAACATTCGCTTTGATGAGATGATCAAAGCGTTTGGGTTTACGCAGACTTATGGAGAAGCCTGCGTTTACAAGAAAGTGAGTGGGAGCTCTGTAGCATTTCTCATACTATATGTAGATGACATACTTTTGATGGGAAATGATATAGAACTCTTGGACAGCATTAAGGCCTACTTGAATAAAAGTTTTTCAATGAAGGACCTTGGAGAAGCTGCTTATATATTAGGCATCAAGATCTATAGAGATAGATCAAGACGCCTCATAGGTCTTTCACAAAGCACATACCTTGATAAGATATTGAAGAAGTTCAATATGGATCAATCTAAGAAGGGGTTCTTACCTGTGTTACAAGGTGTGAAATTGAGCTCAGCTCAATGTCCGACCACGGCAGAAGATATAGAAGAGATGAGTGTCATCCCCTATGCCTCAGCCATAGGTTCTATTAT
This sequence comes from Aegilops umbellulata, assembly GCA_032464435.1. Lineage (NCBI taxonomy): Eukaryota > Viridiplantae > Streptophyta > Magnoliopsida > Poales > Poaceae > Aegilops > Aegilops umbellulata. Next base: position 10,756,088 of record CP136057.1, read on the forward strand.
GTATGCCATGCTGTGTACCAGACCTGATGTAAACCTTGCCGTAAGTTTGGTAGGAAGGTACCAAAGTAATCCCGGCAAGGAACACTGGACAGCGGTTAAGAATATCCTGAAGTACCTGAAAAGGACTAAGGAAATGTTTCTCGTTTATGGAGGTGACGAAGAGCTCGTCGTAAAGGGTTACATCGACGCTAGCTTCGACACAGATCTGGATGACTCTAAGTCACAAACCGGATACGTGTATATTTTGAATGGTGGGGCAGTAAGCTGGTGCAGTTGCAAGCAGAGCGTCGTAGCGGGATCTACATGTGAGGCGGAATACATGGCAGCCTCGGAGGCAGCACATGAAGCAATTTGGGTGAAGGAGTTCATCACCGACCTCGGAGTCATACCCAATGCGTCGGGGCCAATCAAACTCTTCTGTGACAACACTGGAGCTATTGCACTTGCCAAGGAGCCCAGGTTTCACAAGAAGACCAGGCACATTAAGAGTCGCTTCAACTCCATTCGTGAAAATGTTCAAGATGGAGACATAGAAATTTGTAAAGTGCACACAGATCTGAATGTCGCAGATCCGTTGACTAAACCTCTCCCTAAGGCAAAACATGATCAGCACCAGAACTCTATGGGTGTTCGATTCATCACAATGTAACTAGATTATTGACTCTAGTGCAAGTGGGAGACTGTTGGAAATATGCCCTAGAGGCAATAATAAAAGCATTATTATTATATTTCCTTATTCATGATAATTGTCTTTATTCGTGCTATAATTGTGTTATCCGGAAATCGTAATACAGGTGTGAATAACAGACAACAACATGTCCCTAGTAAGCCTCTAGTTGACTAGCTCGTTGATCAATAGATAGTCATGGTTTCCTGACTATGGACATTGGATGTCATTGATAACGAGATCGCATCATTAGGGGAATGATGTGATGGACAAGACCCAATCCTAAACATAGCACAAGATCGTATAGTTCGTTTGCTAGAGTTTTCCAATGTCAAGTATCCTTTCCTTAGACTATGAGATCGTGTAACTCCCGGATACCGTAGGAGTGCTTTGGGTGTGCCAAACGTCACAACGTAACTGGGTGACTATAAAGGTATACTACGGGTATCTCCGAAAGTATCTGTTGGGTTGACACGGATCGAGACTGGGATTTGTCACTCCGCTTGACGGAGAGGTATCACCGGGCCCTCTCGGTAATGCATCATCATAATGAGCTCAATGTGATCAAAGTGTTTTGATCACGGGATCATGCATTACGGTACGAGTAAAGTGACTTGTCGGTAACAAGATTGAACGAGGTACAGGGATACCGACGATCAAATCTCGGGCAAGTAAAATACCGATTGACAAAGGGAATTGTATACGGGATTAATTGAATCCTCGACATCGTGGTTCATCCGATGAGATCATCGTGGAGCATGTGGGAGCCAACATGGGTATCCAGATCCCGCTGTTGGTTATTGCCCGAGAGCCGTCTTGGTCATGTCTGCATGTCTCCCGAACCCGTAGGGTCTACACACTTAAGGTTCGGTGACGCTAGGGTTGTGAAGATATGTATATGCGGTAACTCGAATGTTGTTCGGAGTCCCGGATGAGATCCCGGACATCACGAGGAGTTCCGGATTGGTCCGGAGGTAAAGAATTATATATAGGAAGTGTTGTTTTGGCCATCGGGACAAGTTTTGGGGTTATCGGTATTGTACGGGGACCACCGGAGGGTCCCGGGGAGTCCACCGGGTGGGGCCACCTGCCTCGGGGGGGCACATGGGCTCTAGGGGGTGCGCCTTGGCCTACATGGGCCAAGGGGAACCAGCCCCAAGAGTCCCATGTGCATAGGGTTTCAAAGGGAAGGAGTCCCACAAGGGGAAGGCACCTCCTAGGTGCCTTGGGGGGGGAGGGAAACCTCCCCTTGGCCGCCGCCCCAAGGAGATTGGATCTCCTAGGGCCGGCGCCCCCCCTTGGCACTCCTATATAAAGGGGGGAGGGGGCAGCCGCACCCCTGGTCCTTGGCGCCTCCCTCTCCCTCTCCAACACCTCCTCCTCCTCCGTAGAGCTCGGCGAAGCCCTGCCGGAGTACTGCAGCTCCACCATCACCACGCCGTCGTGCTGCTGCTGGAGCCATCTTCCCCAACCTCTCCTTTTCCTTGCTGTATCAAGAAGAAGGAGACGTTACGCTGACCGTACGTGTGTTGAACGCGGAGGTGCCATCCGTTCGGTGCTAGGATCTCCGGTGATTTGGATCACGTCGTGTACGACTACCTCATCCCCGTTCGTTGAACGCTTCCGCTCGCGATCTACAAAGTGGTATGTAGATGCAATCTCTCTCCCATGACTCGTTGCTTAGATGAACTCATAGATGGATCTTGGTGAAACCGTAGGAAAAATTTTAATTTTTTGCAACGTTCCCCAACAGGACCTAGAGCCCTCGCATTCAAAAAATAAGAAAGCCACACGGTCGGATAGACGACCCCATGGCCAGCATAAAATGGCAAGCGGCGCCGCACTTAAGGCAGCCTGCGACCCAGTTAAGGATTCGCATCATGGCCCAGCCAGGTCCATTTATGGGCCAAGAAAGCAAGCTCTTGCAAGCAATGCAAAAAAGCCATCATCAGAATCCGGCACACCCAAATACAGGGGCGCCGCACACCCCCTATGCTTCACCGACGAGGTCCTGGACTATGAATTTCCAAAGGGATTCAAACCCATCAACATAGAGGCGTATGATGGAACAACAGACCCTGGAGTCTGGATCGAGGACTATATCCTCCACATACATATGGCTAGAGGAGATGATCCCCACGCCATCAAATATTTACCCCTTAAGCTTAAAGGGCCAGCCCGGCACTGGCTTAAAAGCCTTCCCGAAAACACAATTGGAATTTGGGAAGAGCTCGAGGATGCTTTCCGAGCAAATTTTCAAGGGACCTATGTCCGCCCCCCGAATGCAGACGATCTTAGTCACATAACTCAACAGCCCGAAGAATCAGCTCGGTAGTTCTGGAATAAATTCCTTACTAAAAAGAATCAGATAGTGGATTGTCCGGACGCCGAAGCCTTAGCAGCTTTCAGGCATAATGTCCGAGACGAATGGCTTGCCAGACACCTCGGCCAGGAAAATCCAAGAACAATGGCCGCACTCACAAGCCTCATGACCCGCTTTTGCGCAGGAGAGGACAGCTGGTTGGCAAGATGCAGCCCCAGCGACCCAAGTACATCCAAAATCAGGGATGGAAACGGAAAACCGCGACGCAACAAGGATCGTCGCCGAACTAAAGAAAAAAGTCCGAAGAGCACGGCAGTCAATGCCGGATTCAAAGGCTCGCGACAAAATCAGACAAAACCACCCCTCCAGGATAATAGGGATGATCCGTCCAACTTAAAAAGAATCCTGGACAGGATATGTCAGATACACAATACTCCTGGGAAGCCTGCTAACCATACCCACAGAGATTGCTGGGTTTTTAAACAATCTGGAAGACTCAACGCCGAACACAAGGGGCTCGACACACCAAGCGAAGACGAGGACGAACCCCAGAAGCAGAGCACCAGGAAACAAAAGAACTTCCCACAAGAAGTAAAAACAGTGAACTTACTTCACGTAACAAAACGTGTGGCACCCATCAAGGTACGCACAATACAACCTATCCTTAAGGGGTCCCGCCACTGGTTATTAAAACCAATCACTTTCGATCAGCTAGACTATTCTAGAAATATCAAAAACGCAGGCTGAACTGCCCTGATACTTGATCCAATAATTGGCGGATTCCAGTTTACAAATGTCCTTATGGACGGCGGCAGTGGACTAAACCTGATATATCAGGATACAATCCATCGCATGGGGATAAACCCAGCAAGAATCCGCCACAGCAAAACCTCCTTTCAAGGGGTAGCACCTGGCCCGGACACCCGTTGTATGGGTTTTCTCCGGCTCGAAGTTATATTCGGCTTTGCCGATAACTTCCGTCGTGAAAAGCCGACCTTCCTTGTCGTCCCGTTTTCAAGTCGCTATCAAGCACTACTGGGGCGCGGAGCTTTCGCTCGCTTTAACGCAATACCGCACTATGCTTCCCTCACGCTTAAGATGCCCGGTCCACGAGGCATCATATCTTTGAAGGGGACGCACTAGAGTCCCCGCCCCAAACGGAGGACTGTGCGGCCGCTTAGACAGCCGCACAATAAAATGGCCTCACCAGCCAAAAAACTTTTCGACATAGGTCATTAAAGGCCACGGACCCGGAATAGACGAGTTCGGCACAAGTCCATCATCAACGCAGGCTTGGAGGCCATATACCCCTGTAGTAGGGGCTATACGCAGAGACAATAAAGCTCAATTTTATATATTTTACTTTATATTTTGTTTTTGTTCTGCACGACCCATTTTAAAATTCAGTTCCTCTCTCTTACAGATGACCGTCGTGCGGCGCCCGTCCAGGATACGGCACAGCGGAGACACAGGCGCAGACGTGCAGTAGGGAACCGTCCTAAGGATTCTTTTTAGATTAAGACCCTGCGTAAACCTTTTTTACTGTCTCTTGCTGCTATACATCCCCTGGTTTCATCTGCTATAACCAAGGAGGAGGCTGGCATCTTGGCATGTGGCCACGCCAGAATTTTTGCGCGTACCTGGACACTAGGGGCTTTTTTAAATAATAAAGAGTGTTGTTTCACCCGCACTCATAAAGACCGAACACCTTAGGGAGTGTTCGGCGTCGCGAGTTTTGGCATTATATGCATCAGCTCTGAATCATGTCTTTGGTCAAATGTTGGGTTGCCCGGCTCCTGAGTCCGGCTACCTTACGTTCCGCTCTATCGGATAAGGTAGCACCAGGAGAACTACTGCGATTGTGCCCCGGTTCGGCCGGGCGAGCACCTCAGTAGAGAAAGCCAAAAACTAACTGTCATGATGTAGCGTGAGACTGGTCTCCACTCGATGACTTATCAGAATTTATCGGATTCCTCCGCTTTGACGAAGGGCCGTTTCCCGGCCAGGCACATACGCGCCCCGAATTTGGGCGAGCGCAGTCGCCACTAAGGGGCTACCTAAATAGTCCCACTGTCAAGCTCCTATGGCTAAGTGAAAGTGTTAAAGCATTATAGTCTGGTTGCCTAGCCCGCTGCGCTATCACCTCCTTTGTAGGACCAAGACATTGGGTTAAGTGTGAAAAGGCGTCTTCTGCGCGCACCCCCGCACTATGTGCGTGGGGGCTGAAGCCAACGACTGCAATCTTTCAGATTTTATATATATATTAAAACGGCCGCACAGGAGGTGTTTCTAATACTTGAAGGCACAAGTCTAAAAATGCCACTACAATTTATCAAAATACTGCTTTATGATTACATATGCTATCATAAAATAGCATCCTTCGTGCACTGCGTCTCTATTACACGAGCGCCTTCAAGGACTTCCTGAAAATAGTGCTCGGAGGGTACTCGGCTTTTGTCCGAATCCCGGGACGCAACAACGGTGGTCTCCATATCTGCCCAGTATTTCTTGACACGGGCAAGAGCCATCCGTGCGCCCTCTATGCACGCTGACCTCTTCATCGCATTGATATGTGGCACCACGTGAAGAAATTGCTGCACCAAGCTGAAATAACTCTTCGGCTCCGATCTTCCCGGCCACAGATGACCCATGACGTACTTCATGGCGAGTCTGGACAACCTATTAAGCTCGGCCAATTGAGCCAGGCGATCGTCCACTGCTAGTGGACGCTCTGGATTGAGGAACTGCGACCAGAAAAGCTTTTCCACTTCGTGATCTTTTTTATCTTGAAAGTGTTCGGTCACATCAGCGGCACTCGCCGCCAAATACAGATAGGTGTCCTCCACACTCCACATCCGGTCCAACAGAGCGAACTTCGGATCACAAAATTTCCTCCGCAGCGTAAAGGGTTTTCCATCCGCAATTTGTCCGGCTTGACGCAGCTCTTCCCTTGCTGCTCTCATCGCAGAGCGAGCATCCTTGGCATCAGCAACGGCCTTCTCTAAGCCCGTTTGCCTTGCCCGGCCTTCTTCCTCAAGAAGCTTGCAACGGTCAGTAGCACTTTTTAACTTTACGGCCATATCGGCCATCTCCTCCTTGCTTTGGTAATGGGCAGCCTATTTGGCTTTCAGCTCTTCAAGGGCCTTTCCGGCGGCCGCATCGCTTTTTCTGGCTTGTTCCTTCGCTCGAGCGAGTTCGGCCCTAAGACCCTCCACGGCGGCCGCTCCATCTGCGTCAAGCACACACACGGTAAGATATTGACATAACGTTCCTTTTACTAGCCACCGCCCGATGAATTACATACCTTGAGCATCATCAAGCCGCTTGTTGACAAGCGCGATGTCGGCGTCTGCCACATCAAGTTGCCGCTTCAGTTCGGCAAAATCACCAATCCGGCTTGACTCTGGACAATTAGCCACCTATATATAAAAAGGTGCCACTTAAAGGACCTGGGGTTAAGATCCTCTGCGCGCCGTCAATTTTGACAACGCACAGAGTCTCAGGGGCTACTATCTACACAGGTGTACATTATTTAACGTACCTCAAAACCCGTCAGTAAAATTTTGATGGCCTCATGCAATCTGCTTTCTGCGGATGAAATCCTTTCAATCACCGTGCCCATCAATGCACGGTGCTCCTCTGAGATAGAGGCTCTCCCCAGCAGAATCTTTAGCTCCTCCGGCCGAGCACCAGACGGTGCCGGACTTGTCCTATGGCCTCTTTCGAAGGCCGGACGTGGAGAACCTTGGGGGGCCGCATGGCTATCTTCCGCCCCTGCCGGATTCGGAGAAACCCTTTGCGACGACACCTCAGGGTCGCCCGCTTAGTTAGGCGGTACGAAAGGGGGAGGCGTCCTGCTCTCCATCATCTCCGGAAGAAGATCCCCCGAAGATGAGCTCTGCTGAGAAGGGCTGAGGTCCGAACTACAAGGTAAGATTCAAGTTAAGTCTTCTCAGATATAAATCAAGGATTTCTCTCAAAAGGAAAATCTTTTCCTACTTACGGCTCGCTGGAGAACTGGTCCCTTTGAGGGCGTAGTTCGGCCGAGGGGCTCCCCGGCGTCGGAACCTCTGACAAGGATTTTTTTCCCCCGCTTCGAGGCCATGGTCTCCGGGTAGTCAGAGGCGGCCCTTTTCTTCCCCTTAGGAGAGGAATTGTCGGTTCCTCCCTTCGGAGTGGCCTCCTTCGAGGAAGCCATAGTCTCCTTGTCCTCCCCTTTACTTCCCTCCAAAGGCATTATCTTCAGCGTCCTGGCAAGTACGGGATCCGGCCTGGTTTCGGGAAGGAGAGCCGGACACCTGATCAGCTTTGCTGTCGCTATCCAGTCCTGTTCAAAAGGACAACTCTTTAGGGGCGAATTTACGACAATTATACGGATAGCAGATCCGGGCACAAGGTAATTACTTGAGAATCCGGGCGGTTGCAGCTTAGGCCTGCATCCTCGGTCAAATCCGGACACTTCGCTTGTGATCCGAAGAACAGTTTATACATCTCCGTGGGCGTTGCGCCCATGAAATGCTGGAGAGCCCGTGGTCCCTCCGGATTGAACTTCCACAGGCGAAGGGAGCGACGTTTGCCAGGAAGTATTTGGCGAATCAGCATGACCTGCATCACTTTAACCAGGTGGAGGTCCCCTTTTAAGAGATCCCTAATGCGGCCCTGCAACAAAGGCACGTCCTTGGGTAATCCCCAATCTAACCCTTTGCTGACCCACGACGCTAGCCGTGGTGGGGGACCCGAGCGAAAGGCGGGAGGCGCCACCCATTTGGTGCCCCTTGGAGCAGTGATATAGAACCACTCCTGTTGCCACAAGCCGAACTCCTCTTGAAAAGAGCCCCCGGGCCATGGAGCATCGGCATTCTTGCTTATAACAGCGCCTCCGCACTCTGCGTGCCATCCCTCGATCATCTTCGACTCCACGTTGAAAGTCTTGAGCCATAACCCGAAGTGAGGAGTAACACGGAGGAACGCTTCACACACGACGATGAACGAGGAAATATGGAGGATGGACTCCGGAGCTAAGTCATGGAATTCCAGCCCATAATAAAATAGCAGCCCCCTCACAAAGGGATCCGTTGGGAAGCCTAAACCCCGAAGGAAGTGGGATATGAACACCACGCTCTCACCAGGCTGAGGATCGGGAATAGCCTGCCCTTGAGCAGGCAGCCGATGCGGAATTTCGCCGGTCAGGAACTTAGCCTCTCTCAGCTTCAGTACGTTCTCCTCCGTGACGGAGGAGGGCATCCATCGGCCTTGAAGGTCAAAACCGGACATTGTCGAAAGTCCGATGTGCCTGGAATCTGGAGCCTAGGGTGTTGGAACTCGAGGCGACGGGCGAACTCGTTTTGAGGGTAAAAGAAAGGAGTAGGGCCTTGGTCTCTTTATAAGAGGTTGAATACCAAGAGCCCTCCCCGTAACCGTTTGGGACTAGCCTTTAATTAAGGGAACGTGCTAACGGGCACGATTGGGTTACCCACGTCCGTATTGATGAGAATCCCGTTAAAGGGGCACACGATCTCTGCTTTGACAAGACGTGCCAACGAAACCGCCTCGCTAAACGTGCTGAGGTGGAAAGGTGAAAACAATTTGTATAAAGAGCTTGGCCGCAGTGTTATGACGCACTGCGGAATACGTCAGCAGATTTGATTTGTGTTAATATTATTCTCTCTATGGCAATATGTGGAAACTTGTTTTGCAGAGCTGGACACTATTTTTGGTGTTTACAATCTTCTATGAAGGACTTGGAGGAGGAACCCGCCTTACAATGTCGAAGACAATTTGCGCGCCGGACTCGTCGTCATTGAAGCCTGGTTCAGGGGCTACTGAGGGAGTCCTGGATTAGGGGGTGTTCGGGTAGCCGGACTATACCTTCGCCGGACTCCAGGACTATGAAGATACAAGATTGAAGACTTCGTCCCGTGTCCGGAAGGAACTTTCCTTGGCGTGGAAGGCAAGCTAGGCGATGCGGATATTCAAGATCTCCTACCATTGTAACCGACTCTGTGTAACCCTAACCCTATCCGGTGTCTATATAAACTGGAGGGTTCTAGTCCGTAGAGGCAACTTCATCATACAACAATCATACCATAGGCTAGCTTCTAGGGTTTAGCCTCCTTGATCTCGTGGTAGATATACTCTTGTACTACCCATATCATCAATATTAATCAAGCAGGAGTAGGGTTTTACCTCCATCGAGAGGGCCCGAACCTGGGTAAAACAAAGTGTCCCTTGTCTCCTGTTGCCACCCGACCTTGACGCACAGTTCGGGACCCCCTACCCGAGATCCGCCGGTTTTGACACCAACAGGTATCCTCTCCAGCTCAGCTAGAAACAATGGCGACGACCTTTTACCAAGATCTATTCACACGTCATCCAAATCCGAACCTACATGATATTGTAGGCTATTCAAAACTAAAGTGACGGGTGAGATGAACACTATGGAGGGATTTCTTGGACATGCAGATATCTGGTGCACTCTCTGAAATTGGGTCGTTAAAAGCGATGGGTACTGATGGCTTCCCAGCAAGGTTCTACCAATGTAATTGGGGGATCCTGAAAGAACAAGTTATTCAGATTGTTATTCTCTTCTTCGCGACGGGTAAGATGTCGCCCAACATCATCCATATAGCCATCATCCTCACACCAAAAGTGGACCAACCAGCCATTCTAAAAGAATTTCGTCCCATCAGCCTATGTGCTGTGTTACACAAAGTGGTCACGAAATGCTTAGGAAACAGATTCCGACCAATCTTGGGATAGATTATATTTGTTAATCACAGTGCTTCTATAACCAAGAGGTTAATTTCACCCCTTCTCCAAAACAAGGATAATATTTTTTTGGTTTATCATTCATGCACCCCTTGTCCAATTCAAACAATTCAAAAAGACCTTCTCCCTCGTATAGTTTGAGAACAAAACAAGAGTATGTGGCAACTCTATTCTCCTTACCTATGATATACCAAATCTCAAAATAGTGAATTGGTTCCATGCAAATAGGATAATGTAAGTAGGAGTGAATACAAAAGTGGAGGAGACCGACTACCTTGCAGAGCAGCAGGAGCGATGTTCTTCCATGGAGGTGGCGCGCATGGGAGTCGGTGATGACGACCTTGGCTGGCAGAGCGACACTGAGAGGAGCGACAAAGATGACATTCAAGATGGGGAAGGTGTGGGGGAGGTGAGAACAATGTCGGTGACTTTCAACGGAGATGAAAACAATGCGGCCGAGCGAGGGGGTGGGCATGGAGAGGGGAGACACCTTGGGGAGGAGCAGTCATGGTGGCGCCCAGGGAGGACGATGGGGTGGGGAAGGAGAAAATGATGGCAATGACAACAGTCTAGGGCTACGACATGGGAGACTATGCATGCATGGGTCACAGTCGCTTCCAAGTCACTCTTAAAGAGGCGGGGAAGATGATCAGAAGGATGATCTCCCTCACTCGCTAGCTCGGTCACTCCTGCTTATCTCTTCCACGCTGGACACCAACGCCATGCTCCTCTCCGCCCTCTACCTTTCTTATTAGATCAACGCAAGGAACATGATGGGTGGCAAACCGACGACCACTCTAAATCAAGATCAATCGGAAGGAGAATCTCATGCCGGGGAATGTTACACGTCGAAGGGGAGGAGTGGATGTAACCATCGCGACAACAATGACGACGACAGGCTCCCCATTTTTTTGCAGAAAACTGAGAGCTTTATTTATACGGAAGTGTTTGCTGGGCAATCAGCTAGCAAGCCACTGACCAGAAAACTCAGAGTTTCAAGAGCCAGCTCTCGGTAACAGTCATGGTGCAAGCACGCTTGGCACATAAGTGAGATGGACCATTAGCTGCCCTCTTTACATGCTGAATTTCAAAAAAAAAGTCTGAGCTAGCTCTTCAATTTCAAATAAAATAGGTGCCACAATGGAGCGACCATTGCAGCGAGAGTCCCAAAGATTTATGATCTCCACACAATCCGTCTCAATCACCACATCAGCAAAGCCTCGAAGATTTGCGAAGATAACTCCTTCGCGAAGTGATAGTACTTCATCGATCATAGGGTCTGTTGCCCCTGGATGACGTTTACACCAAGCACCTAACATGGCAGAATGAGAGCGGGCGAAACCACCAGTCCCACTTTTTTGCTCATCATAGACGATAGCTGCATATTTGTTGATTTTAACAAAATTCTCATTTGGTGGCCTCCAACCATGTCCAGGCAACATCATCGCCTACTGCTTGGGGATATCCAGCAACGCTGGTGCTTCTCGAGTGAATATGATTGAGTTTGCCGAATCATATTTTTCACCATCATGCGTCCATCTGTTGCGTGAACTCCAGATTGACCACATTACGGTGATAATTGTAGCTCGTTCCTTTACAGTGAACATGGGATCACACAAAATGTCCTTTGTCCAAGTTGAGGGGTGGAGTCTTGGGAGTTTTATGTCCAGAATAACCCGTGTGAAAGGATCGATATAGTTGACTAGACGGGGGGTGAATAGGCAACTAGCAATTTTTAGCTTTTCTTTACCAATTTAAACTTTGCATCAAAGTAGGTTGTCTAGATATGCAACTAGGTGAGCAACCTATATGATGCAACAACAACAACAAGCACACAAGCAAGCAAGGAAAGTAACACAAGTAAGCTTGCAAAAGTAAAGGGACGAGATAACCAAGAGTGGAGGCGGTGAAGACGAGGATGTGTTACTGAAGTTCCTTCCTTTTGAGGGGAAGTACGTCTTCATTGGAGCGGTGTGGAGGCACAATGCTCCCCAAGAAGCCACTAGGGACACCGTATTCTCCTCACGCCCTCACACAATGCGAGATGCCGTGATTCCACTATTGGTGCCCTTGAAGGCGGCGACCGGACCTTTACAAACAAGGTTGGGGCAATCTCCACAACTCAATTGGAGGCTCCTAACGACACCACGAAGCTTCACCACAATGGACTATGGCTCCACGGTGACCTCAACCATCTAGGGTGCTCAAGCACCCAAGAGTAACAAGATCCGCTAGGGATTAGAGGGGGAATCAAATTTCTCTTGGTGGAAGTGTAGATCGAGGCCTTCTCAACCAATCCCGAGAAAATCAACAAGTTTGATTGGCTAGGGAGAGAGATCGGGCGAAAATGGAGCTTGGAGCAACAATGGAGCTTTTGGGGGAAGAGGTCAGTCAACTTTGGGGAACAAGACCCCTTATATAGTGGGGGAAACAATCCAACTGTTACCCCCCAAAACAGCCCCGCAGAGGGCGGTACTGCCGCAGAAGGCAACGGTACTACCGTTGTGCACAGCAATACTACCGCTCCCCCAGGCGGTACTGCCGTGCAGTCTGGAGGGCAAGAGAGAGAGGGGTGGAGTGGGACCTAGTGCGGTACTGCCGCGGTGGTTGGGCGGTACTACTGCTCAAGAGCAGCACTACCGCTCTACTGCCGCTGCTTAGTGCCACACAATCCGACACGAGAAGCGACCCCCTCGAATCGACGCCGTAGGAGCCTGGTACCGCAGCGGTACTACGGCTGAGGACCCACAGGCGGTACTACCGCTACGGAGCGGTACTGCCGCCTGTGACTCCTAAGCGGTACTACCGCTGGGCACCGCGGTACTACCGCTGGAGCCAGACGATGCACAAAGAAAGGGGAAAGAGCTATCCATTGAAGCGGAAAGGCTCAGAAGGTGTGAAAAAGGATGTGTACGTGTTGATTCCACCCTAGCCTTACCAAAGCGGACCCCCTCTTGATAGTACGGTGACTCCTACGGAACTAGTTCACCAAAATAGAAACGAAAGAGCCACACCGTCTTGAATAACACTCCGAGGGGAAAGAAATCGTCTCGTGCCAAGGATGAATCTCTGAAAATCTCAAGGCACACGATTAGTCCGTGAACATGTTGTCATCAATCACCAAAACTACATCTAGAGAGATATGCCTCAACAATCTCCGCCTTTTTAGTGGATTGATGACAACCAGGAATTTGCACAAGGATATAACATGAAAGTAAAGATACTTAGAACTACAAAATATAGACGGGCTCCCCGTGAATGTGTGCACCTAGTTAGTAGTGCCTTTGGAATGCAAGACACACACATTAGGATCAACACTCCCCCTATATTTTATAGTGCAACAACCTAAGCATATGATACATGAGAGCAAGGTATGTAACAGGATAAGCAAGCAACTCATAAGATACCAAAGTACTAGATAGACATAGATAAAGATAAGGTAGCATATGTCTCACACCATATGTCTGGAACTTAGGTCTCACTGGCACAAAACCAAACAAAGCAAAAGGCGAGAAAACACAACGACCCTACAAGGAAAGGACGAGAAACGACACAAAGCACAAATCCCTAAACTCTCTCCCCCTTTGGCATTGAGACACCAAAAGGGCAAAGAGCGTTGCTACGGCTCGAGGTGAAGGCAAACTGAGGAGCACTCTCATCACATCCTGGCAGGGTCATCCTCACTGCCATCCTCAGTCAGAAACTGCTCGATGTCGGAATCGGTCCACGGACAGTGCTGCTGAATCCACTCCTCCTCCTCAGTGATCTGGCCCTCAGAACCGCTGGCAACAGTCGCACCCAGCTGACGCATGAGCTCCTTGTGATGCCCCTGGCCTTCTTCTCGGACACATGAGTCATGTACTGACCATGAGACTCCATGCAGAAGAGCTTCTTCATCTTGCGCTTGAGCTTGTTTGCCCAAGATGGATCTTTCCCAGAAGGCTCAGAGTCCTCATCGTCATCATCGACCTCAGCCCCGCCCTCGATCTCCATGTTAGCAGCAGTAGATGGACCCCCGGATTTAGGAGCTGGGGTGCCCCAATTGTCCTTCTTCCTAAGACGCTTGATCTCATGAGAAACCAATTCTCCAGCTTCCAGCATAACCTTGGGATAGACACGTGCCCAAGCCTTCTCAATGAGCAGCATGATGAACGGACCATAGATCGGGCACTTGCGCTCAGAAATGGCAGTAAGAAGCACAGACCACATAACATGAGAAATGTCCAGGGACTCGCCAGTGTTTGCTTCCTTCTCATGCTGGCAGAAAAGAAGCATGTCCACGAGATAGGAGTGGACCATATCCAGATTCCCGATGCGAGGGAAGAGAGTCTCTCGAAAGACACGATGAATGATGTCCAGAAAGGTAGACAGCTCATAGGTTTCCTTCTTAGTCACAGGGTTAACCTTCACTGAACAGTAGGGCCAGAGGGCTTGCTTGTGAGTGGAGTTTGCATTGCGGTGAGGGCGGAAGCCGACAGGAGTCTCAAGCCCGTGATCTTCCACCTCAAGTAACTCCATGAAGGCCTTACACTTGACAGAAAGCAACTTGCAATTTGTCATCCAGGTCAGAGTCCTTTCTGCATCAGTTCCAAGATGGACAGTAGCATAGAATTGAGCCACCAAATCTGCATCAAAGTCCTTGTTGAACTGCATGATTCTGAGAATGTTTAGCTGAGAACACATCTGAAGAGCTTCACCAAAGTACTCAGGATCCTTTTCCATGGCATCCGTGTCGATGGAGCGAACATCAACATAGAGATTCTTCTTGGCCTTGATCACATCAAAGTAGATGGCAAACTAAAAGCGGTTCCAGAACGGGCGGTTGACCAAACTGGGTTCTTGGGCTTCCTCATAGGGGTTGCGGTGACGCCTTTCCCAGAACTCCTTGGCAGTTAACTCAGTCACAGTCTTGCCCCTTGGCTTCGGCCTGTTTGCAGGTTTCTTCGGGAGTTGAGGCGGAGGTGGCGCACTGGAGGAGGCACCTGCTGACTCAGAGGTGCGGTAGCGCTTTGATGTTGCACGTCCGGGGTTGACACGGCGGACTTGCTGCTCAGGATGTTCATCACCTGGAACCAAACACACGAACAGAAGAACCAACACGAAAGAAAGAGCATAAGCCTCCAAACAAAACAACATGGATAAAAAAGAAGTAGGAAAAAGATGGAATCGGGCATGCAGCGGTAGTACCGCTGGCCATAAGCGGCAGTAGCGCCCAAGCGGTAGTACCGCTCCACTTGGAGCGGTAGTACCGCCCAAGCGGTAGTACCGCTCCACTTGGAGCGGTAGTACCGCTCAAGACTGGGAACCGGCGGTTCCCTACCGCCGTGGTCAGATCCGGCACTACCGGGGATGCCAAATTCAAAAATAAACCTACCAAACCTTAATCCAAACAGTCTAGTCGCTTTCTCCAAACTACTCAAGCCTAGATTTAGCCAAAAATTGAGAGATGCAACCACTATTGCCCCAAGACACTAGATCAGAGAACTAGACCAAGAGAGAGGAGGAACAGGGGCAATACCGGCATCCATGGCAAGAGGACGGGGTGGGGATCGACTCCACCAAAGGGAATGGAGAGGGACAGCCCGGAGACGGCGGCCCGCCGGAGCCCTCCCGCGGCGAGGCGATGCTGGAGAGAAGAAGAGGAACGAGGGGGCGGTGCGAATGGGTATGGGAGAGAAGAAACCTCCCCCCCTGCCCCGACATAACCCCCTGGTCCCGCCCCCCAACGGTAGTACCGCTCGGGTGGGCGGTAGTACCGCTTGTCAACATAAGCGGTAGTACCGCGCACTGCTAGCGGTAGTACCGCCAAGCGAGACTTCAACGACTAGACAAAAAGGCTTGTGTCGGTGTCAAAACCGGCGGATCTCGGGTAGGGGGTCAAGAACTGTGCGTCAAGGTCGGATGGTAACAGGAGACAAGGGACACTTTATTTTACCCAGGTTCGGGCCCTCTCGATGAAGGTAAAACCCTACTCCTGCTAGATTAATATTGATGATATGGGTAGTACAAGAGTAGATCTACCACGAGATCAAGGAGGCTAAACCCTAGAAGCTAGCCTATGGTTTGATAGTGTATGATGATGGTTGTCCTACAGACTAGGACCCTCCGGTTTATATAGACACCGGATAGGGTTAGGGTTACACAGAGTCGGTTACAATGGTAGGAGATCTTTGAATATCCGCACATCTAGCTTGCCTTCCACGCCAAGGAAAGATCCTTCCGGACACGGGACGAAGTCTTCAATCTTGTATCTTCATAGTCCTGGAGTCCGGCGGAGGTATATTCCGGCTATCCGAACACCCCCTAATCCAGGACTCCCTCAGTAGCCCCTGAACCAGGCTTCAATGACGACGAGTCCGGCGCGCAGATTGTCTTCGGCATTGCAAGGCGGGTTCCTCCTCCAAGTCCTTCATAGAAGATTATAAACACCAAGAATGGTGTCCGGCTCTGCAAAACAAGTTTCCACATATTGCCATAGAGAGAATAATATTAACACAAATCAAATCTGCTGACGTATTCCGCAGTGCGTCATAACACTGCGGCCAAGCTCTTTATGCGAATTGTTTTCTGTTCCACCTCAGCATGTTTAGCGAGGCGGTTTCCTTGGCACGTCTTGTCAAAGCAGAGATCGCGTGCCCCCTTTTAACGGGATTCTTATCAATACGGACGTGGGTAACCCAACCGCGCCATTTACCATGGCGCTTGGGAGGCAAGCGAGTTTTATTAGGTAGGCGGGGACGCACAACCGCATTCGCCCATATAAGGGGATAAGGATCCACCTTTTTACCTACGCCTTCTTCCTCCTTTGCCAACCCATCTCTCGCGCACTCAAGCTCCAGCGCCCAAGTCCGCTCTTCCCACCTCAACCTTCTGCAACAATGTCTGGAGCGGGAGGCAAGTGGATGGCCTCCTCCGTTACGGAGGCCCAAGTGAAAAAGCTAAGGAAAGCCGGATACCTGTCCAAGGACATACCGCACCGGCTTCCTGAGGAAGGGCAGCTTCTTCCCACCCCAGAGCCCCATGAGAGGGTAGTTTTTCTTCCCCACTTCCTCCGCGGACTGGGTTTTCCACTTCACCCATTCGTCCGGGGTCTCATGTTTTATTACGGGCTGGATTTCCATGATCTGGCCCCGAACTTCATCCTCAACATCTCGGCGTTTATCGTCGTGTGTGAGGCCTTCCTCCGCGTCCGCCCCCACTTCGGCCTCTGGCTCAAGACATTCAACGTCAAGCCCAAGGTGGTGTCCGGCACCCAAGCGGAGTGCGGAGGAGCTATGGCTGGCAAGATGGCCAACGTCCTCTGGTTCGAGGGCTCCTTTGTGGAGTCCCTAAAGGGGTGGCAAGACGGGTGGTTTTACATCACCGAGCCACGCGATCCAGAATGGGTCGCGGCCCCTGAGTTCAGATCCGGACCCCCCACGCGGCTTATGTCCTGGAAGGAGACGGGCCTGTCGTGGGGTAACGAGGAAGAAGTGACCGGATTGCAAACATGCATCAAGTCCCTGGTGAACAAGCCAATCCGGCTGGTCAACGTGATTCAGGTCATGCTCGTCCGCCGGATCCTCCCGTGCCAACAACGGGATTTCACTTTGTGGGAGTTCGTCTCGGCGCAGCACCAAACCCTCAATAGGCTCTTTGACACGACGTATGAAGACGTCTGGAAGGTGCTGACCAAAGGCGTCGAGTCCCCCACATCCGCTTCCGAGGACCGTAGATATAGCTCGCAGCGTCACGCTAGCGAGGTAAGCTATCTATGCCTCTGACAGGTTCGTTAAGCTCTTTTTCATAGATTAACTCTATGCGGGATCTAAACTCCCTTCACCTTTGACAGGCTTGGCGGAAGATATCGGGACCAATTAACTGTCCGGCTCCTCTGCCCGAAGACCCAGCCCCAGCTCTCCTGGTGAAGCTGCTGGCTCCGGCACCTTACGTGGTGCCGGAGAAGAAGGCCAAGAAGAAGAAGACCACCGGGACTCGAAAGAGTTCCCGCAATATGGTGGTGTCGGACTCGTCATCTGACGAATCCGCGGCGCCCTCCTCTCGTGAAAACGAGGAGGAGGAACAAGAAAGCTCCCCCCCCCAGTGGGGGGAGAAAGGAGGAAGAAGGCCGCCCCAACGGGGGAGGCCAAGGGGTCGAGGAAAAGGAAGACCCCTCCGCCGGACTACTCCCACGACGCCGAAGAGGGCGAAGAGGAGTGGCCGAACAGAGCCAAGCGTCCGGCGACATCGTAAGTTCGAATATCAGAGTAACTCATGACGTTCCTTTATTGCACTGCTTTCCCTGACGTCGAATGTAATTATGCAGCCCGCCCCGGGCCGACCTCGATGACTCGTCGAGCGGCTCCCTGGATTCATCGGATGTGAACTCAGTTCCGCCCGCTGTTTCCCCCGGCAGGGCAGACGACGCCGAAGTGGCGTCGCAACAAGCTCCAGGGCAGGAGGATGTGGTCCTGGAGGATCCACAAGGCAACCCTCCGGACCCCAGGAGTGAAGGGGACAAGACCCCCTAGGGCTCCAAGTCCGGCCTTGAGCCGGACGCCGCGCCAGACTCGTCAACAGTCCCGGTCCGCGGTCGGCGAACTCCTCCCAAGAGGAGTAAGCCTTCTGAGCCGGCGACCTCCGTCCAACCGGAGGCGCCGGACAATCTGCTGGAGGTGCTTGAAGGCGCCTCCATCGACGAGGAACACCGTACTGTTATGAGTACGGTGATCCAGAGGGTTCAGTCCGCCAAAAGCGGACTGACTGAAGCTTGCGCTAGCCTTCTAACAGGCTTCGAGGTAAGTAAAAATAATATGTCAAAACATTACCGCATAGACAGTAGCCCCTGATGCTCTGTTCGGTGTTCGGAAAGAAAAGCCGAATAGAGGATCTAGTAATTTTCGCAGGAGTCTAACAACAAAGAGTCAAATATGCGTATGCAGGCTTCACTGCTGTCCACCGCCGCACTGACTGCACAGGTGGATGTCCTTAAAAAGGACCTCGGGCGGTCCGAGCAAGAGCTCGGCCTTGCCAAACGGCAGCTCGAGGATAAAGAAGGTAAGCAATACCCCTAAAAAAATGTGCCTATGGAGAGGCGTGATTGCAAAAAAATGACAGGATTGTGCTACTTGTTGTAGGGGCCACAACTAAGGTGGCGACCCTCAAGCAGGCGCTGTCCGAGGCCGAAAAGAAGACGGCCGAGGAGCGCGTCGAGCGAGAAAGGCTTGGGGCTCAAGTCGGCGAGGTGCAGCAAGAGCTGCAAGCTCTCATGAAAAAACATGAGGATTTGGAGCTTGAGTCAAAAACGCAAGCAACCGAGCTCGCGTCGGCCCTTGAGACTGCCAAGAATGCCAAGGCCAAAGCCCAAAGGCCCTCCAAGAGTTGGAGAAAGTGAAAAAGATAGCAGCGGGTAAGGCATTCTTAATGCAAAGTAGAAATATAAAAGTAAACTACTTGTCACTTACCCGAATCCGGAGTTCTCCAGGGGCGTTCGCAGATCTTCCCCGCAGCATATCCGATACCGCCGCATTCTACCGAGCTGAAGAAGGCAGCTCGACGAGTGTGTTCTGGTCTCAGTATTCTGAGGCCGGACACCATGTGCCCTTGAGCGACCAGCTGAAACAGCTGGTCGAGCTCCACAAGGCGGCCGAACAAGCCATGAAGAGCTTGCTAGTTCGGCTGTGGCCTGGGGAGGCCCTGCCTGGGAGCTACTTTGGGTTGGTGCGGCGGCTGGTGGAGGCCTGTCCCCGGCTTGAGGTCGTCAAGCGCTCGGCCTGCATTGAAGGTGCCCGGAGGGCCCTTGCCCGTGTAAGGGTGCACTGGAGTAAGCTGGACAGAGAAAAGCTGGTGAAGGACGGGCCGCCGCCGGGGAAGGAGCATCGCAAGCCCGAGAACTACTACAAGGAACTTCTTCCCGGTGCCCGCCGTATTGCGGATGAATGTACTAGAGATATAGTTTTTGAATGAACTCGCTCGTTTTTGTCCTGTGCGCTGAAAACTTGTTCATATGCGCTTTAAGCAATGCCTATGTAATTTAAAATATTATTTTTTGTGCGGCCGTTTATCAAAAATTGAGAGATGGCTAGTCGTCGGCTTCTGCCCCCGTGCCGCTAGTGCTGGGGTGTTCGGGATAAACCTGAGCGCTCTTGTTCCCATAGTTGGGTCCTTCGAGGGAGGCGCTCAGCACAACGAACCAGGCAATCGGACTATAATGCTTGAACACTCTCACTTAGCCATAGAACTTTATAATTTTAAATTTCGGCGAAGCCCCTAGTTCGGAAGGCCGAATTCGGGGCGCTATCCACGCCTTTGGCCGGACATAGTCAGCTCCTCGCTCGAAGCGGCATGAGCCGTTAGGGACTCGAAAAACCTCTCGAACAGCGACCGGTCTCTCGCCTTATCATGACAGTCTGTTTTAGCTTTCTCCACTGAGGTGCTTAACCCAGCTCAACCGGGGCACAATCGCAGTGGTTCTCCTAGTGCTACCTTAGCCGATATAGCGGAACGTAAGGCACCAAAACATAGGAGCCGGGCAAACCCAACATGTGACCAAAATCATGATTCGGAGCCGATGCATATAGTGCTATAAGTTCGGGGTGTCGCACTTGTGAAAGTGTACGAACTTCTCATACCAGATAAAAGGGTAATGAAGCCCCTGGCATGTTTGTCGTACCATGGTGTACGGGTGCGCTCATGTTATTTAAGAAACATATATATTAAGAAAGGAAAATGCAAACAGTAGATAAAAATCTATGCATTGTTTATAAAGAGGCTATTTATCGAAGCTGAGCGATACAAGTAGTGCGATAAGCAAAAAGAATTTAGACTATTTAACATGTCCTAACCAGGGGCAGGCCGCGGAATTGTGTTTGAAACAGGTATACTGCTCGAAGTAGAGATCGCCTGAGAGTTCCATCATGCGGCGTAGCTTTGTCTGCTTCCCTGGGTCTTGCATCGTCTGTGCGACAGCCGAATAGCCGAACAGGTCGTCCGAAATATGGAGTCCTGAAAGTGATAAAAAGAATCCGGCAGTCCCTAGTACGTTTTAAGCCGTATTGTGAGCATGCCGTTACTGTGCCCCTCCCCCGGTGCCCATGGAATTTCAAGGGTGTAGTTATGTACGCGAGGTACTAGCTCCGCTATATTGCGCTGGATGGGGTTTGGGCCGTATTGCTACGCCTGCTCGGATCGTGCCAGACGGTCTTGTTGTAGGTTACTCCGGGCGCGCTTAGTATTGTCCGGCTTTTTAGCGGCCGAACTTGATAGTTGCCTTGAGAGGCTGCTTTGTACTTCTGCTGCGAGAGCCGTCGTGTGCTCCTCCGTGCGGAGGGAGCGTTCGGTGTTTCCGTTGACCGTGATTACTCCTCGAGGGCCTGGCATCTTGAGCTTGAGGTATGCGTAGTGCGGCACCGCATTGAATTTGGCGAATGCGGTTCGTCCAAGCAGGGCATGATATCCACTGCAGAACGGGATTATGTCGAAGATTAACTCTTCGCTTCGGAAGTTATCCGGAGATCCGAAGACCACATCAAGTGTTACGGAGCCTGTGCAATTGGCCTCCACACCTGGTATGACGCCTTTAAAGGTCGTCCTTGTGGGCTTAATCCTTGATGGATCTATGCCCATTTTCCGCACTGTATCCTGATAAAGCAGCTTCAGGCTACTGCCGCCGTCCATAAGGACTCTTATTAGATGAAATCCGTCGATGATTGGGTCGAGAACCAATGCGGCAAAGCCGCCATGACGGATGCTAGTGGGGTGGTCCCTTCGATCGAAAGTGATCGGGCAAGAGGACCATGGGTTGAACTTCGGGGCGACTGGCTCCATCGCGTATACGTCCCGTAGCGCACGCTTCCGCTCCCTCTTGGGAATGTGGGTTGCGTATATCATGTTCACCGTCCACACTTGTGGGGGAAATCCCTTCTGTCCATTGTTGTTCGGCGGCCTGGGCTCCTCCTCGTCATCGCTATGCAGCCCCTTGTCTTTGTTTTCAGCTCTTAACTTGTCTGCCTGCTTGAACACCCAACAATCCCTGTTGGTGTGATTGGCTGGCCTTTCGGGGGTGCCATGAATCTGGCACGAGCGGTCGAGTATTCGGTCCAAACTGGACGGGCCCTGGGTATTCTTTTTAAATGGCTTTTTCCGCTGACCGGATTTATAGCCTCTGAATCCGGCATTTACTGCCGGATCTTCATTGCTGTCGCTGTTAACGCGGCACTTCTGCTTATTTCGACGTGTCCTGCCACTTTTGTCCTTGGTATCCAAATTACCAGGATTCTTTGACAAGTTGTTGCTGCGAGCTAGCCAGCTATCTTCGCCCGCGCAAAAGCGGGTCATTAGTGTCGTTAGGGCTGCCATAGGTTTCGGCTTTTCCTGTCCCAGGTGCCGGGCCAGCCACTCATCATGGATGTTATGTTTGAAGGCTGCTAGGGCCTCTGCGTCCGGACAATTGACTATCTGGTTTTTCTTTGTTAGGAACCAAGTCCAAAACTGCCTGGCCGATTCCTCTGGCTGCTGAATTATGTGGCTTAGGTCGTCAGCATCCGGTGGCCGCACATAAGTGCCCTGGAAGTTGTCGAGGAATGCGGCTTCCAGGTCCTCCCAAGAACTGATTGAGTCCGCTGGCAGGCTGTTAAGCCAGTGCCGGGCTGGTCCTTTGAGCTTGAGGGGGAGGTACTTGATGGCGTGTAAGTCATCGCCGCGTGCAATGTGGATGTGAAGGAGATAATCCTCGATCCATGCCGCCGGATCTGTCGTACCATCGTATGATTTGATATTTACGGGCTTGAAGCCCTCTGGGATTATATGATCCATTACTTCATCTGTGAAGCATAGTGGGTGTGTGGCGCCCCTGTACTGGGCTATGTCGCGACGTAGCTCGGAAGAGCCATGTCTGTTGTGTTCGGCCCGGCAGGATTTATTGTGTCCGGAGTGACGATCATCATCACGTGTCGTCGGGCGCCTGTGTGATCTATAGATCGATCTTGTTTGCCTTGCTTTATCCTCCAGTACCTCTCGCAGGTCTGGCACATTCTCCCGTGCCTTAGTTGAGCGGCGCCGGGGTATGGCCTGGTTGTAGTTTCGACAAGCCTCTCTGTCGCGGCCACGAGGTGGCCGGTCTGCCATGTCGTGCGCTAGTGATGTAGGTGCTTCCTCTTCTGATTGGGGTAGCGGCCTGCGCTTAGGATAATTCTTGGAGGTGCGCTCGAGTTCGTACTCTTCGGCCGCAAGGACTTCAGTCCATCTGTCAGCTAGCAAATCTTGATCAGCTCGAAGCTGTTGCTGCTTTTTCTTTAGGCTGTTCGCCGTGGCTAAAAGCCTGCGTTTAAAGCGCTCTTGTTTGGCAAGGTCTGATGGCAGGACGAACTCGTCGTCGTCGAGGCTTGCCTCGTCTTCGGAGGGAGGCATATAACTATCGTCCTCGACCTCCCGTTCTGCCGCTCTCTCATGAGGGCTGGCTTCTCCATCTTCCTGCGCCGAATCTTGCTGGTTTTGGTGTTCTTCGGCGCTATCCGGGGTAGTGTTATCTCCCGTGCCGGAATCACCGTTTTTGCTTTGGCGGGATTTAGAGCGGCGCCGCTGGCGCCGGCGCTTTGGCTGTTTTTTGGAGGGGTCATCCCCTGCCGTTCCATCGCCATCTCCATCCTTTGGAGTGTCCACCATATATATGTCATATGACGAGGTGGCGGTCCAGCGGCCTACAGGTGTTGGTTCCTGTTCGTCTCCTCCTTCGTCGTCCATACCGTCGAAGTCTTCGGAGCCGAAGTCTAGCATGTCGGTTAAATCGTCGACAGTGGCTATTAAGTGGGTGGTGGGAGGGCTTTGAATTTCTTCATCGTTCGTATCCCATCCTCGCAGACCGTAGTCCGGCCTGGGCTCTCTTGACAAAGAGAGAGACTTGAGAGAGTTCAGGATATCACCAAAAGGTGAGTGCTGAAAGATGTCCGCGGCGGTGAACTCCATTACAGGCGCCCAATCGGATTTGATCGGCAGGGGCGCGGGAGGATCGGAATTCGGAGAAGAGTCCGGCTCCTCGGAGTCATGGGCCGTGCGGGGTGCGGGGCTAGCGTTTGGCTCGATCGCCTTTGAGATCGCAGCCCCTGAGGTGACGTCCAACCGTTCATCCTCAATCGGTGCAGCGGGCTCCGAGTCGAAGGTCAGAACCGGTGCGTGTGCGGCCTCCAGGACACTGTTCGGAGGCAGAGCTAGATCGTGCCCCTCGAAATAGTGCGGCGCGCTTGGCTGTGGCTCGAACCCGTCGAAGATCAAGTCTCCGCGGATGTCATCCGTGTAGTTTAAGCTTCCAAACCTGACTTGATGGCCAGGGGCATAGCTTTCGATCTGCTCCAGACGGCCAAGCGAATTGGCCCGCAGAGCGAAGCCGCCGAAGACGAAGATCTGTCCGGGGAGAAAAGTCTCACCCTGGACCTCATCGTTGTTGATGATCAAGGGAGCCATCGGGCCTAAAGGCGACGACACAGAGGAACTCTCAATGAAAGCACCAATGTCGGTGCCAAAACCGGCGGATCTCGGGTAGGGGGTCAAGAACTGTGCGTCAAGCTCGGATGGTAACAGGAGACAAGGGACACTTTATTTTACCCAGGTTCGAGCCCTCTCGATGAAGGTAAAACCCTACTCCTGCTAGATTAATATTGATGATATGGGTAGTACAAGAGTAGATCTACCACGAGATCAAGGAGGCTAAACCCTAGAAGCTAGCCTATGGTTTGATTGTGTATGATGATGGTTGTCCTACGGACTAGGACCCTCCGGTTTATATAGACACAGGATAGGGTTAGGGTTACACAGAGTCAGTTACAATGGTAGGAGAGCTTTGAATATCCGCACATCTAGCTTGCCTTCCATGCCAAGGAAAGATCCTTCCGGACACGGGACGAAGTCTTCAATCTTGTATCTTCATAGTCCTGGAGTCCGGCGAAGGTATAGTCCGGCTATCCGAACACCCCCTAATCCAGGACTCCCTCAGCTTGGCTCAAAAGAACAAAAAAGAAAAACAAACGGCAAGAGGCGGAAACTAAGACTTAGCAGAGAGAAAGAAAGGCAAGAGACAAAAAAGGACCAACCACAAGACACAACATCTCCAAGGAGATGGTGGTGGCCGGAGCCACCTATGTTTGAGTCAATTGGTATGGCACCGCGAAGAATTATCCTTGGGCCCATGACCAAAACTCGTCTTTGAAGCACAAGTACCATAAAAAAATGGCTAATGTGAAAGAGTTGAACAATTTATGCATAATGGGGGAAGGAGAGTTCATTGAGAGAACAACACTCCCCCTATGTCCATGCCTACACCTAAACAAGATACCAAGTTGAGTATGGTGAGGGTGTGCAAGGGTTCAAGCAACATTGCTCGAATCAATGATATTTAGCTCATGCCTTAACTCGCGAAATCTTGCTTCATCCAACGGCTTCGTGAAAATATCTGCAAGGTTATCATGAGTGTTGACGTAGTTGAGCTCGATCTCCCCTCGCCTAATGTGATCCCGAATGAAGTGATACCGAATCTCTATATGCTTCGTCTTGAAGTGTTGCACCGGGTTGAGAGAAATCTTGATGGCACTTTCATTGTCACACCAAAGAGGCACTTTGTCACAAATGACACCGTAATCCTTTAAAGTTTGCCTCATCCATAAGAGTTGTGCACAACAACTACCGGCCGCCACATACTCCGCTTTGGTGGACGAGAGAGACACACAACTTTGCTTTTTAGAAGACCAACTTACCAAAGAGCAACCAAGGAATTGGCACCCTCCGGAAGTGGACTTCCTATCCACTTTGTCTCCTGCCCAATTGGAGTCCGAATACCCTACAAATTTGAAGTTTGCTCCTCTTGGGTACCATAAGCCAAAGTTTGGGGTATGAGCCAAATATCGAAAGATTCGCTTGACTGCCACAAAGTGGCTTTCCTTAGGTGTGGCTTGAAACCATGCACAAATTCCCACACTCAACATGATATCCGGTCTAGATGCACAAAGGTAAAGTAAGGAGCCAATCATGGAGCGATATACCTTTTGATCCACCGCTTTACCATTAGGATCAATGTCAAGTTGGCACTTGGTGGGCATTGGAGTGGAAGCCGGCTTGACATCACTTAGCTTGAATCTCTTGAGCATGTCTTGAGTATATTTGGCTTGGTTGATGAAGGTTCCTTCTCTTCTTTGCTTCACTTCGAAACCGAGAAAGAACTTCAACTCTCCCATGGAAGACATCTTGAACTTTGAGGTCATGAGTGCGGCAAATTCCTTATTGAAAGCTTTGTTAGGGGAACAAAAGATAATAACATCAACATATAGTTGGCACACAAACAACTCCCCTTTGACCTTCTTAGTAAAAAGAGTGGGGTCGATTAGCCCAACTTCAAATCCACGGTCTTGTAACAACTCGGTAAGGTGGTCATACCATGCATGTGGGGCTTGTTTAAGGCCATAGAGTGCCTTATCGAGTTGATACACATGATCGGGAAAGTAGGGATCCTCAAACCCGGGGGTTGCTTGACATATACCAACTCATTAATAGGACCATTAAGAAAAGTACTCTTCACATCCATTTGTTGCAACTTAAAGTTGTGATGAGAAGCATAAGCAATCAACAAACGAATGGATTCAAGGCGAGCAATGGGAGCAAAGGTTTCACCGTAGTCGATACCCTCGACTTGGGAGTAGCCTTGTGCCACCAATCTTGCCTTCTTGCGAACGATGGTCCCATGAGCATCTTGCTTGTTCTTGAATATCCACTTGGTTCCAATGACATTATGGTTCCCGGTTGGCCTTGGCACCAATCTCCACACCTTGTTGTACTCAAAGTTGTTGAGTTCTTCATGCATGGCATTAAGCCAATCCGGATCTTTGAGTGCTTCATATACCTTTTGGGGTTCAACACAAGAGACAAAGGCGTGATGTTCACAATAGTTTGCCAATTGTCTACAAGTGCTTACCCCCTTTTGAATGCTTCCAAGCACATTTTTCATGAGATGACCCTTGGTGGAGAGTTTGGATGCAATCTTGGCGGCACGATGCTCCAATTCCTTCTCGGTGGTGAGTTGAGGAGCGGTCACTTGATCACCTTGAGCGCCTTCATGAGCTTGTTCTTGATCTTGAACTTGCTCGGAGGAGAGAACTTGACCTTGGGCATCACTTGGTGTTTCCACACCGTATTGAGCATGATCATGCCCTTGGTCTTGTTCATGAGGTTGAGGGCCTTCACTTTGTTCTTTGGAAGCGTGTGGGCCTTGGGTTGGTGATGGCTCCACTTGAGTGGAGCATTGTCCTTCTCCTTCGGCCACAAGGGGTTCCTCAATGGGTAGGATAAAACCAACACCCATTCTTCTTATGGCTTGAGGAGGAATTTCATCACCTACATCACAAGTGCCACTTTGCTCCACTTGGGAGCCGTTATTCTCATCAAACTCCACGTTACACGTCTCCTCAATAAGCCCGTGGACTTATTGAGGACACGGTAAGCATGAGAGTTTGTAGCATAACCAACAAATATGCCCTCATAAGCTCTAGCCTCAAATTTAGACAAACGAACACCTTTCTTGAGAATGAAACACTTACACCCGAACACCCGAAAGTACTTGACGTTGGGCTTGCTACCGGTGAGTATCTCATATGGAGTCTTGTTCAAGCCCTTGCAGAGGTAGAGCCGATTGGATGCATGACACGCGGTGTTGATGGCTTCGGCCCAAAAGTTGTATGGAGACTTGAACTCCGCCATCGTGGTCCTTGTCGCATCCATCAACGTCCGGTTCTTCCTCTCCGCTACACCATTTTGTTGAGGGGTGTATGGTGCGGAATATTGATGCTTGATCCCCTCATCACTAAGAAACTCATCCAAGGTGTAGTTCTTGAACTCGGTGTCGTTGTCGCTTCTTATAGTCAAGATCTTTGCATTGCGTTGACGTTGGGCTTCATTTGCAAAGTCAATGACGGTTTGTTGGGTCTCGCTCTTCCTCTTGAAGAAATACACCCAAGTGTATCTTGAATAGTCATCCACAATCACCAAGCAATACTTCCTACCCCCAAGACTATCAAAGGACGGGGGCCCAAAGAGATCCAAATGAAGGAGCTCCAAAGGCCTCTTCGAGTAAATGATAGTCGTGGGAGGGTGAGCCTTCTCATGTAGCTTTCCTTCGATACAAGCACTGCAAGCACGATCTTTGGCAAAACTAACATTCGTTAGTCCACGGACATGGTCCCCCTTGAGAAGACTTTGCAAAGATCTCATATTTACATGAGCTAAACGGCGACGCCAAAGCCATCCCACGTCAACTTTAGCCATTAGGCATGTCGCGCTCTTAGTGGGTCGCTCCGAAAAGTTAATCACATATAGACCATTCTCGACATGCCCAACAAAGGCTACTTTAAGAGTCTTGCTCCACAAGAGGGCCACGGTATCAATATCAAATAAAGTGGAAAAGCCCATGATTGCAAGTTGACAAACGGAAAGTAAGTTGTATGCAAGAGACTCAACAAGCATGACTTTCTCGATCGTGAGATCATGAGAAATGACAACCTTGCCGAGTCCCAATACCTTAGAAGACGAGGCATCACCCCACTCGACATTGGTGGGCATACATGGAATCTTGTGCACATCCACCACCAAGTCCTTGCTTCCGGTCATATGATTTGTAGCTCCACTATCGAGCAACCATGATCCCCCACCGGAAGCAAACACCTACAAGAGATCAATGCTTGGATTTAGGTACCAATTTTGTAATGGGTCCTTTGATGTTAGTAACAAGGGTCTTAGGAACCCAAATAGACCATTCAATATACTCATGAGGAGAACCAACAAATTTGGCATAAACATGCCCATCACTAGCACGGCACAAAACATAAGAAGGGTTAAAGTCGCCAGCTTTGTTGGAAGGGGTGGCATTGCCGTTCTTGACACCGCCACCCTTCACATTGTTCTTCTTCTCCTTGGAAGCACCCTCTCCCTCCTTCACAAAGGTTTGCTTGAGAGGGGGAGGTAGTTTGGTCTTGTCATTCTTCTTCTTGTTCTTGGGCATGGGTGTGAACCCAATCCCTTCCTTGCCCACAACTTCCTTTTGATTGCTCAAAAGGTCGTTGAGGTTCTTATCACCTTGAATGCACGACACAAGGCCTTTCTCAAGTTGCTCCTTCAACTTAGCATTCTCCTCAACAAGATGTGCATGCTCACAACAAGGGTTAGTAGCATTTGCATTATCAATTAACACCATATGGGGAAAGGTGGCTTTCTCCTTGGTTAGCTTCACTTGGAGTTGATCATGAGACTCCTTGAGGCTAGCATGAACACCCTTCAAGACTTTATGAGCCTTGTCGAGAATGTCAAACTCCTCTTTGAGTCTAGCAAGATCAACCCCAAGCTTTGCCTTCTCGGAGTTTAGCACACGAGAAACAACAAGAGCATGATCAGGATCTTTCTTTAACATAGCATGATCATCATTGTGTGACTCCTCAAGAGCCAAACGAAGACCACGCTCTTCCTCAAGAGCATTGGAAAGTTCCGAAATCTCATCGGCATAGTCACGACTATGCCCCTCCATCTTAGAGATGGTATCTTCGTGAGCCTCGATCATGTCATTGACTTCACCAAGTTGTTCCAAGAGAGCAACAAAGTGCTTCTTGGATTTACCCTTGAGTTTACCCATAAAGGTCTCAAACTCATTCTCCTCCACATCTGTTCCCTCATGTTCATCAATGCCATCTGTCAAAGAAGGATGATTAATGGTGGTGGTTTTGATGTTGGGGGTTACCTTGTTAGTGGCTTTAGCCATGAGGCACTTGGCGGTGATGCTCTCATTGGGTGAGTCGAAGAGAGACACCCGTGGAGTCGTCGCAATGGCAACGGAGGCCATGGCAACCGAATCACCATCTTCATCGTCGTCATCATCCTAATTGTACTCTTCTTGTACCACCAATGCCTTGGGAGGAGTCTTCTTGGTGAAGTTGCTCTTGTTGGGGAACGACTTGGCCTTGTCCTTTCGGATGAGCTTGCCGCCATTGTCTTCCCTCTTCTCATAAGGGCACTCCGCAACAAAGTGACTTACATTGCCACAATTAAAGCAAGTCCTGACTCGTTGCTTGCCCTTTGTGCCACTAGTATTGTTCTTGTTGAAGTTGGGCCTTGAGTTTTTTTGCTCCAGAATTGCCTTGAAGCAAGGGCCATGTGTTCATGATAGGCATACTTCGTATCTTCGAGGTTGCTCTCCTCTTCTTCCTCTTCATCCTCTTCCTCCATACTAACCTTGGCCTTTAGAGCAAGGTTGGGCCTCTTTACTCTTTGAGAGCGTAGTACCGCATTATCGGCGGTCTTGTCCAAGATGCTCATAGCAACGAACTCATCCAACACTTCACTTGAGGACAAGGTGTGGAAGTCCGGCCTTTGACGGATGACGGAGGACATGGCTTTGTGGTAGGGCATCATTGCCTTGAGGAATTTGCGCTTGATCCAATTGTCATCCGTGTCCTTACTTCCATGATCTCGGAGAGAGACTGCGAGTTTGGTTACCCTTCGATAAAGCTCACGAGGTTCTTCATCTTCTTTCATTGCAAACTCATCGGCTTCATCTTGCACCACTTCATAGTTGGAGCGTTGAATTCTTGCGCTTCCCCGATAGAGGGAAACCACTTGGTGCCAAGCATCTTTGGCCATGGAGTAGGGCCGGAGATGAGGAAGGTCTTTGGGTGGGATTGCTTCTTGGATGATGAAGAGAGCATTCTCATTGAATTGATTATCCACAGCTTCTCTAGGAGTGAAGTTGCTTCGGTCATGCAGATAGAAACCTTCTTCAATGATTCTCCAAAGGTTAGTGTTCACATGATTTAAATGACGCTTAAAGCGATAGACCCAAGAATCAAATTCTACATTCTTCTCAATCTTAAGGGCCGGACCGGCATGAATCAAATGAGTGGAAGGAAGCGGTCTACCATAAACAAGTGGAGGTTCCACATGGGCAAAGATGCCGGTGCCATTTTTGCCACTAGAAGGAGGAGATTTCTCGCTAGAAGCTCCCCCCTTGTCGGAGGTAGCATCCGTCACCTTGTTAGCGGGATCACCCACTTTCAACGGTGCGGTGGTAAGTTTAAGCCCTTCTATGAATTTATTAAACATGCTTTCGACCTCGGTCATCATGTAGGTTTTCAATGTGTCCAACACCACATTGAATTCCTCACGAGAGACCGCGGTTCCCCCATCTCCCGTAGACGAGACCGGATTCGTACAGGAGTGCTCCTCCACACCGTCTACGACGTCAACCATACTCTTCGGACGGTAAAGTCCTTAAGCAAGAGACGAGGCTCTGATACCAATTGAAAGGATCGATATAGTTGACTAGAGGGGGTGAATAGGCAACTAGCAATTTTTAGCTTTTTTTACCAATTTAAACTTTGCATCAAAGTAGGTTGTCTAGATATGCAACTAGGTGAGCAACCTATATGATGCAACAACAACAAGCACACAAACAAGCAAGGAAAGTAACACAAGTAATCTTGCAAAAGTAAAGGGACGAGATAACCAAGAGTGGAGCCGGTGAAGACGAGGATGTGTTACTGAAGTTCCTTCCTTTTGAGGGGAAGTGCGTCTCCGTTGGAGCGGTGTGGAGGCACAATGCTCCCCAAGAAGCCACTAGGGCCACCGTATTCTCCTCACGCCCTCACACAATGCGAGGTGCCGTGATTCCACTATTGGTGCCCTTGAAGGCGGCGACCGGACCTTTACAAACAAGGTTGGGGCAATCTCCACAACTCAATTGAAGGCTCCCAACGACACCACGAAGCTTCACCACAATGGACCATGGCTCCGCGGTGACCTCAGCCGTCCAGGGTGATCAAGCACCCAAGAGTAACAAGATCCGCTAGGGATTAGAGGGGGAATAAAATTTCTCTTGGTGGAAGTGTAGATCGGGGCCTTCTCAACCAATCCCGAGCAAATCAACAAGTTTGATTGACTAGGGAGAGAGATCGGGCGAAAATGGAGCTTGGAGCAACAATGGAGCTTTTTGGGGAAGAGGTCAGCCAACTTTGGGGAAGAAGACTCCCTTTATATAGTGGGGGGAACAATCCAACCGTTACCCCCCAAAACAGCCCCGCGGAGGGCGGTACTACCGCATAAGGCAACGGTACTACCGCTGTGCATAGCGGTACTACCGCTCCCCCAGGCGGTACTGCCGTGCAGTCTGGAGGGCAAGAGAGAGAGGGGTGGAGTGGGACCTAGTGCGGTACTGCCGTGGTGGTTGGGCGGTACTACCGCTCATGAGCGGCACTGCCGCTCTACTGCCGCTGCTTAGTGCCGCACAATCCGACATGAGAAGCGACCCCCTCGAATCGATGCGGTAGGAGCCTGGTACCGCAGCGGTACTACGGTTGAGGACCCACCGGCGGTACTACCGCTGCGGAGCGGTACTGCCGCCTGTGACTCCTAAGCAGTACTACCGCTGGGCACCGCGATACTACCGCTGGAGCCAGACGATGCACAAAGAAAGAGGAAAGAGCTCTCCATTGAAGCGGAAAGGCTCAGAGGGTGTGAAAAAGGATGTGTACGTGTTGATTCCACCCTAGCCTTACCAAAGCGGACCCCTCTTGATAGTACGGTGACTCCTACGGAACTAGTTCACCAAAATAGAAACAAAAGAGCTACACCGTCTTGAATGACACTCCGAGGGGAAAGAAATCGTCTCGTGCCAAGGATGAATCTCTGAAAAGCTCAAGGCACACGATTAGTCCGCAAACATGTTGTCATCAATCACCAAAACTACATCTAGAGAGATATGCCTCAACACCGTGCTTCTTCCCAAAACCGCCTTTATGGGAGCAAAGTATAAGTGCATGCTCCAGATTTTCCTCCTCAGCCTGACAAAGCTTGCATAGACTTGATTATTGTATATGCCTATATCTGAGTGTACTTTCATCTCGTAAGATGCCACAAATCACTCTCCGCCAGAATACACACACTTTTGGGACTACCTTGAGTGACCATAATGCATTCCACAAGTGTTTTTGATCCACTGATGTATCTTTAACCTGCCCTTCCTCTTGAGCTGCACTCTCTTTTTGAATCATTAGAGCTCGGTATGCTGATTTAACTGTGTAAATGCCAGATTTCTCAAAAGCCCATGCCAAGAAATCCTCACATCCTCCCCTCCGCAGTGGAATATTCAGTATTGCTTCGGCATCAGGTGCAACAAAATTTTCCCTAACCAAATCGCCTCGCCATGTCCATGTGTCCATGTCAATGAGATCACTGACATGATTAATAATCGTTGCCGCCGGTCTGAACATGGGTGACATTGTATTAGATGATGGAATCCACTTATCGGTCCATGCATTGATAGTCGAGCCATCCCCTACACGATGAATGAGTCCAACACTCAAAGCATCTCGTCCAGTCATGATTGCACGCCATGTAGTCGATGCCGCCGTCGGCACCGTAGCATGCATGAAATCAGTATTCGGGAAGTATCTCCCTTTCATAACTCTAGCACATAAGGACGTAGGATGTGTCATGAAGCGCCAACCATGTTTAGCCCATAGTGCTAGATTAAAGAGATGGAAGTCTCGAAAACCCATTCCACCTTTGCATTTAGGTGTTGCAAGTTCTTTCCAGGAAACTCAGTGAAAAGATCTCCTGTCAATGGAGTTGCTCCACCAATATTTTGCCATGCTTGGAGTTAAGATCTTGCAAACATTCTTCGTAAGCAGGAAACAGCTCATGCTGAATGCGGGAATCGCCTGAATCACCGATTTGAGTAATTAAGGTCTCTCTTCCCGTGTACACAAAAATTCTTTCTAATCCTTGCATTTTACTCCTTGATCGCTCGCCAATATGACCGAACGTGTCACTCGTGATTCTGCCAATGGCCGTTGGAAGTCCAAGATATCTTTCACTGAAAGCTTCGGCATGAAATCCAAGAATTCCCTTCAGAATCTGCTATGTGATATGAGGAGTATTCGGACTAAAATAAATGGCACTCTTTTCTCGATTTACACACTGGCCCAAAGCCTCTCCATATACGCGCAGTATATCATTTAATCTTTATACACTTTGTGAGTTTGCATTAATAAAGATGAGGCAATCATCGGCAAATAAAAGATGGCTTACCCACGGTGCACGAAAACTTATCCTGATCCCTCTGTCAGTATTCCCTTCATAGAACTTGAGCATAGATGAAAATCCTTCCGCACAAAGAAGGAATAAAAATGGTGATGCTGGGTCACCTTGTCTGAGGCCTCTCGATGGAGTGAAGTAAGGTTGCAGCTCTCCATTAACTCAAACCGAGAACCGAACTGATGAGACACACTTCATGATCAAGTGCACCAGAGAAGTGCTAAAACCCATTCTTGAAAGTATGGCCTCCAAGTAGTTCCATTCCATGCTGTCACACGCTTTCATCATGTCAAGCTTGACCGCACAAGCATAATTCCCCCCCTTCTTCCTTCTTCGCAAAGTGTGAACACTTTCAAAAGCAACCAAAACATTGTCGGTTATCAATCGACCAGGAACGAAAGCACTTTGTTCCTCACTTATAATCCCATCCATACAAACCCACATGCGATTAGTAATAACCTTGGCAGCTATTTTATAAAGTACAAGGCATAGTGCCATGGGGCAGAATTGGGAAATCATTTGTGGATTAGGAACCTTAGGGATTAGTGTGATCGAAGTGTCACTGAGACCCAAAGGAAGATCGCCACCATTTAATAAGCCAAGAACTGCTGTTGTAACATTGTCCTTTGGCATATTCCAGTGCCACTGAAAAAGGCCTGCGGTAAATCCATCGACCCCCGGAGCCTTTGATGGAGACATTTGAAATAAGGCATCATGTACTTCATGGGGTTCGAATGGTTTATCCAGGAATAAATTCATTTCCGGTGTAACCTT
This sequence comes from Aegilops umbellulata, assembly GCA_032464435.1. Lineage (NCBI taxonomy): Eukaryota > Viridiplantae > Streptophyta > Magnoliopsida > Poales > Poaceae > Aegilops > Aegilops umbellulata. The sequence continues at coordinate 10,790,710 of CP136057.1, forward strand.
CACCGGAACGTGCTCCAACAGTTCGTTCATATCATTGCCCCCTTGCGACATATACAAATTCTGATAGAACGGCTGAATCCCTTCTTTGTCCTCCTCACTATCCGCACAAACCACGCCATCTGCTCTTTTCAGACCATTAATCTTGTTCATACGTTGCTTCTGCTTAGCTTGTGCTTGAAAGTAACATGTGTTGCGGTCTCCTTCATGGAGCCACTTCACCTTGGAGCGCTGCTTAAGCCATATTTCCTCCCGTCGGAGTGCTTCCCTTAATTTCTCAGTCGTCCTCTTCTCCTCCTCGGACGGGTCACACCCCAATGATGATCGCCGCAACTTATCTAGTTTCTGCTGAAGTTGTCGGACTGTTCTGGTAAGGCAGCCGAACTCACGTATCCCCCATGGCTTAATTGTACTCTGGAGGGCACCGAGGGAGTCCAGAATACCTTGTAGACTAGGGGACCGATGCTGCTGCTACCACGTTTTCGTAACCAGCTGCTTGTATCCTAGATGAGTTTGCCAAACATTCTCATACCGAAATTGCTTAGGTCGACGCACCCCATGTGCATGCACGTGTTCTTGAAGTTCAGCAATAATAAAGCAATGATCCGACTCCACTGCACTCACATGACGTACTCAAATGTGGTCGTACTTCTGGCTAAATGGCTCGTTTGCATAGGCTCGATCAAGGCGAGCTTTCACATCCGCATCACCCTGTTGCATATTATCCCATGTAAAAGGCAGTCCCGTCCATCCCGAATCTTGGAAGGAAACATCATCAACAACTTGTCTGAAAGCTTGCATCTGCCTCTCCGGCCCCGTTGAGCGAGTAAAGTACTCATCACCAAATAATGTCTCACTGAAGTCACCCATGCACAACCACGCTCAATGGGGCAGCGCAAACAAGGTTCTGAGAAACCGCCAACTGTGATGTCGGTTCTCAACTCTAGGGGCACCGTAGAACCCCGTGAATCGCCACTCGGAAGAGTTTTGATCATTCAATCGCACCATAGCATCTATATGGCTGGTACTATAGTTTTTTAGCTCAACATTAATATCTTTGGACCAGTACAAGCCAATGCCGCCACTTAGCCCGTCACTGTCCACAACAAAACATCCCACAAAACCTAGCTGGTATCGTAAATTTTCCACTCTCTTAGCCCTGATTTTTGTCTCCATTACGAATAACAGGGCGGGAACTTCTTGCTTCACAATACCACGAAGCTCGCGAACTATAGAATATGGGATGTAATTGCAACAAATGTATGAGTATCCTCGCAAAAAAATGGGTGAGTGTATTGGTTATTATAACATCTTATATTAAGTGACGGAGAGAGTACTATAGTTACCACTCCCTCCGTCCCATAATGTAAGACATTTTTTGACTCTAGTGTAGCGCCAAAAAAACGTTTTACATTATGGGATGGAAGGAGTAGAAAAGTACTACTACAATTTATATATTTTTTCTGGACAAAAATCAAGTTTTTTTTGTGCAAATCTACTTATTTTTTTTGCACATTGTAGCTCTGATGTTTTATTGACACGAGAAGTTTGACATCCATACGCTGTTTCATTTTTATTTTGCGGGGAATACGCTGTTTCACGTGGTTGAAAAAAAACGAGAAAAAAATGCTCGTGCGCGGATAACGAAGAAGCAGAGGATTCCGGGCTTCCCTCCCTCCTCTACCCCGTTTTTCGAAAGTTTCGCGTCTCCCTCCAAATCCCGCGATCCGCGCCAAACCCAGAATCCTTTCCCTCCCCGCACCGCCCGATCCGACGGCATCGCACCCCTCCACGTCACCGATCCGCGGCCTCGCCCTCCCCACCAATCACGCGCGCCCACCCTCCACCATATAACCCACCCCCGCCCCCGCCAATCCACCACCAATCTCTCCTCTGCCCCCCAAAATCTCACCTGCTCCGGCCATCTCTCCGGCGACCACCGCAGCAGCAACCCCTCCACCCCACCCCACCCCACCCCAAAGATGGCCACAGCAGCAGCCGGCGGCGGGAGGGGCAAGCCGAAGGGGAGCAAGTCGGTGTCGCGGTCGGTGAAGGCGGGCTTGCAGTTCCCCGTGGGCCGCGTCGCCCGGCACCTCAAGGTCGGCCGCTACGCGAAGCGCGTGGGCGCGGGCGCCCCCGTCTACCTCTGCGCCGTCCTCGAGTACCTCGCCGCCGAGGCCCTGGAGCTGGCCGGCAACGCGGCGCGCGACAACAAGAAGACCCGGATCTCGCCGCGCCACATCCAGCTCGCCGTCCGCAACGACGAGGAGCTCAGCCGGCTGCTCGGCGGCGTCACCATCGCTGCCGGCGGCGTCCTGCCCAACATCCACTCCGTGCTCCTCCCCAAGAAGGCCGGCAAGGGCGCCGGCACCGGCGGGTCCGCTTCCCAGTCCCAGGAGTTTTAGAGTACCAGAGATCTGAGTATGGCGTGGTGATGGTTTTAGGTTGGTAGATTAGTTCTTCTTGGCCAATGTTCTTGTTGGTGCGTGTATCGAGGGTGGATCTGGTTGGAATGGAATGCTAGCAATCTGGTTTATGTTTGCTGTCTGTGATTTGTCCATGGCACTCTGAATGAAACTGTTTTTTTGTTGCTCTGACAGTGATTCATTATGCTCTGTGAATTCATGAGTCCTTTTGTTGATCTGGTTTGGATGGGGTGAAATCTAGTTCCTTTTGCTACTTGTCGCTGCCTATGATTTGCCAATGTTGGTCTGAATGAAACGGAAATGCTGGTATTGTGCAGCACTTTCTGGTTATGAGCCAATGACAATGTTCAGCAGTTCGATTCTTTTGCCCTGACAATGCAAAATCTCTAGTGTGGATGGATTCAGTCCAAGGTTCGCCAAGGCCAATGACCGCGCCGATTATTATATGACATGCTTGTTCTTTAAGTCGCACGGATTGTTTTACTGAAGAATGAACACTCTGTTTACTCTGAAAAACAAACACCCTGTTTACTCTGAAGAACAGCTCTGTTTATTCTGAAGAACAAACACTCTGTTTATTCTGAAGAACAAACGCTCTGTTTACTGAAGAACGAACGCTCTGTTTACACAGGTAGCGGCGGTCATCTATCCTCGGCCTCACAAACTCTGCTAACATGGCTGGATGGAGGCTTTCCTTTAATCGATTTCTCCAAATCTACTGCCAACTCATCCCTCTGGGCATGGGGAAAAGATTACATGGAATGTAAAATGTTGAGCTAATCAATCACTCGCGCCCAACAGCCAACCTTTAATTCATCAACCTTTCCATTCTGGGAATTGGGACAGCACGCTGGAGGTTGCAGATCCTCGGTAAGCGAGAAACATCTTTGCAAGTCAAGAATAACGATGATGCAAATTCATTTTCCTACACATTTTCCTAAACATCTTTGTAAGTCTTTCAAGAAGGGTTCCATCCTCTGTTTTGCTCAACTGTAATACCGTAACACACGTATATATTTATCGATTTTGTATCAGAAATATATTGTGGCATAACATGGCAGTCATATAAATGAAACACAACAACGTTACACATTCTTTTTTTTTTGGTGAAAATGGAAAACCGGGCCAGATAATTGCAGTAACTGAAGATTGAACGATCTGCGTGTGTCATTGACAAACTAAATATTTGCGGCTGATCGAGCTGCAGTACCCGGAGGTTGCACGTACAAACGCAGTTATAAATATTACAGTAGCAACCACGTCAGTAAGTAAAAGATTTGCCCCTAACTAAATTAATTAACTCATGACAAACTTGAGCTAATCATGTCATCAAGCCCCTAGACAAGACAATGTACCATACTACTCAGTGAGATTTGCATTGAACTTATGATAGTGCCCAAGGCGATGCAAGCATTCTATGTATGGAATACTCTTGCAGTAAGGCTACACATCAAGTCCTTTTGGCATTTCTAGTAGCATCATCATTCCTAACATACAAGGCACTAAATCATCATATTGAAAACTAGCAAGGCAGAAGTTAGGGGCCCCCGCGTCTACTAGATAAGTTTCTCCTTGAGATCGCCCCCCACGTCGCCCCCGCTTGGGCGACTCGGGCAGGATCTAAAACCCTAGCCGCCGGGGGTCCCCATCCATCCTCCCCTCCCTCCGCCGCCGCCGAAGGACGCCGCCGGCTATAGCCCGGGGCTGATGGCGGTGGCGGGGGTCCCTCCTCTTGCCTGCGCCTGCGGGCGGTGCGGAGCCCCGCGGCGTGGGTGGCACGGCCGATCTGGCCTGGCGGCGGCTGCCTCGGCCAAGGGCGGCGATGCTGGGGTGCGGCAGCCGGCCCTGCCTCGGGCTGCGTGGCGGCGTTCGGCGGCGGCGGCCGGGTCTGCGGCGACACACCATCTGACCTCGGATTGGCGGTGGCGGCATGGAGGGCTTGGTGGTTGGGTCGGCACTATGCGGGTTGTGCCCTCCGGACAGATCTGATCTGGCCGGTGCGGCCTGCGCCATGTGCGGCGGCTCAGATCGGCGGCGACCCGTGCGCACAATACGTGATGGAGGTTCTTCGAGCGGATCCGGGTGAAAACCTTGTGCTCGGCTTGATGCCAAGACCGGCGTTGGTGGCACCCTGTGGTGTCATTACCTTCTTGAAAGGCATCGCCGTGGAGAAGCTCTAGACCTCTATCCGCTACCTCCGGGGGAAACCCTAGATCAATTGATCGGATGACGGCGGCGCGTTGGTGTTGTTTCCTCCTTGGGGGCGTCATTCTTGGAGGCGTACACGGGATCGAGGGACCAGCGGGCGCCTTTTTGGTGGAGCGGTACTTCATCCTTCACATTGATGACGGCGGATCTCGGCGGCGTGGCGCAGTGGAGACTCGGCGCCCGATGCGCGGTGATGGACTCGCGCAGGTGGAGGTAGTTGTCTGGCATCAAGGTGGCGTCGATGACGGAGTGGCCTGACAAGGTAGAAGCCTCAATATCTGCTCTGAAGACGGACCTGTGGAAGATGGCGACGACGACACATGTGAGTACGTCATACCAGTTTATGCCCCAGACCCGGTATGTGGCTCGGCTGGGGCTTCTGGCTTTTGATGATAGGCTTAGGTGAGTAGACCGGATATGTGGCCCAGGTAGCACCCCTTCATCATATGGATAGGACTAGTGGCATATGTTGCCAAGATGGCGGATTCAGGCATATTGTTGTAATACTTTGTAAGGTTCTTGAGAATAATCAATAAAGTGGCCGTATGCATCTCCCAGATGCAGAGGCCGGGGGTCATCCTCCTTTTCTAAAAAAAGAAGAAGTTAGGGGCCCATTGTTGGGTTAGCTGGTTGAAAGATCAAGTAGGAGCGGCGGGGAGTATATGGGAAGATGAATGATAAAATACAATGTATTGAACATTGATTTGTTAAGGTACACTGCATAGCTAGATAATACTCCGTATATAGATGTGACTTAAGAACAAAAACTAGCTCAAATAATGAAGAAAAGCTAGAGGGTACACACTTGCAAATGAGAAAGAAGAGCTAGTGGGTCCTTTGGGCGGCCTGCTTCTGGTTTTCATGTATTGTCGTCGCTCTCTTCATCTGATAGCGAATGGTAGCTTCGCCTATAGGCTTTCAGACTTTTCTTTTACTCGACTCTTCGTGTAATTGGTGTTTTATGGCGCAGTTTAAATGCTTAACTCCGGGAAGTCCAATCTGTTCCATGAATTCTTATATTCAGAATATGAAGAATTAATGCCCCGCCCCATGTGCTTCTAGTAATTGAACAGGGGAAATTAAAGGTTGTGGTTAGGAACTCAATTGCCTCAAGTATCATATCTTTGCTAGGAAAAATAGCTACTCCCACCAAACGTCACCAATATCAATCTCCACTGACATAGCGCCTTTGACTGGATCATGTATCAGCGTCTTCAATTCCGTCTTCGTCGCCTTCAACAACACCACGTCTGCCTCTTTATGCATCTCGCCCATGCTCTTGAACCGAGAGCACGCCTCCATGGTCTTCGCGAACTTGGTGCGGTCATTGAGCGACCATCCAAGGAGGAATGCCCTTCATCCAGAGCCGTTGGGAAGGGGTTGATCGCGGTGGAGCGGTGGTGAGACAGAGAGAGGGGGGGGGGGGGGAGCGAGCCGTGAAAGAGGAGGCGGTAGAAGACACCCCCCCCACACACACAGAGAGAGAGAGGGAGAGAAAGAGATATGGTTGGAAGAGATGGTGCAATGATGTGGTAGATAAATAGGGGTTTTGGGTGTGTGGGATGAATGAATGCACCGACCTCTCATTCATATGGTCATATATGTCCCTTCATTGACCTTCTGTTCATATATGCAGATGCCAGGTTGCTTCACAGAACTCCTCGAAGGGCAATGAGGTTTTTGGCTGACAAGAAAGGCCAGCCGGTGGTGGAGCTCGGTAGTGCCCGCAAGAGGCTGAAGAACCATGGCAATTTCCATGAGGACGTTAGTTCAATCCACTTCTGCAAGGTCATTCTTGAACCCAAATTGGAGTGCCTGCCGATTCCACTCAAGTTCACCGAGAACTTGACCATTGTCCCATAGAAATTTGTGCTGAGGACAAACACCGGCTGCGCCTAGAGGGTGATGGCCCGGATGATCAACGATAGGCTCACCCTTGATCAGGGTTGGCCCCCCTTCGCGGTTGTTCACCAAATCAGGATCGGGTACTGATAATCCCCAAGTGCAAGGAATTGTAGTAGCACTTTCCAATGATGTAGGTGATAAGTATGGAGTGTCGAACCCACAAGGAGCTAAAGTAAGATCAATATTCACCTAGCTCCTATCTGCCACTGGTACAACCCTACTGTTGGGTAATGTAGTAATTTCAAAAAATTTCCTACACACACGCAAGATCATGGTGATGCAAAGCAACGAGAGGGGAGAGTATTATCTACGTACCCTCGTAGACCGAAGCGGAAGCATTGACACAACGTAGAGGAAGTAGTCGTACGTCCTCCTCGCGATCCGATCGATCCCAGCGCCGTTACTCCGGCGCCTCCGAGTTCTTGACACACGTACAGCACGATGACGTTCTCCGGGCTCCGATCAAGCAAAGCTCTCGGGGAAGAGTTTCGTCAGCACGACGGCGTGGTGACGATCTTGATGTACTACCGACGCAGGGCTTCGCCTAAGCACCGCAACGATATGACCGAGGTGGAATATGGTGGAGGGGGGCACCGCACATGGCTAAGGAACGATCTCAAGGATCAACTTGTGTGTCTTGGGGTGCCCCCTGCCCCCGTATATAAAGGAGCAAGGGGGGGAGGGCCGGCCGGCCCTAGAGGCGCGCCAAGGGAGGGGGAGTCCTCCTCCTAGTGGGAGTAGGACTCCCCTTTCCTAGTCCAACTAGGAGGGGGAAGGGGGGAAGGAAGGAGAGGGAGAGGGAGAGGGAAAGGGGGGCCGCGCCCCCCTCCTTGTCCAATTCGGACTCCTCATGGGGGGGGGGGCGCCACCTCCTGGCGCAGCCCTCTCTCTCCCCTCGTGGCCCAATAGGCCCATTACTTCCCCGGGGGGTTCTGGTAACCCCTCCGGCACTCCGGTAATATCCGAAACCACTCGGAACCATTCCGATGTCCGAACATAGCCGTCCAATATATCAATCTTTATGTCTCGACCATTCCGAGACTCCTCGTCATGTCCGTGATCACATCCGGGACTCCGAACTCCTTCGGTACATCAAAATGCATAAACTCATAATAACTGTCATCGTAACCTTAAGCGTGCGGACCCTACGGTTCGAGAACAATGTAGACATGACCGAGACACGTCTCCGGTCAATAACCAATAGCGGGACCTGGATGCCCATATTGGTTCCTACATATTCTACGAAGATCTTTATCGGTCAGACCGCATAACAACATACGTCGTTCCCTTTGTCCATCGGTATGTTACTTGCCCGAGATTCGATCGTCGGTATCCAATACCTAGTTCAATCTCGTTACCGGCAAGTCTCTTTACTCGTTCCGTAATACATCATCCCGCAACTAACTCATTAGTTGCATTGCTTGCAAGGCTTATGTGATGTGCATTACCGAGAAGGCCCTGAGATACCTCTCCGACATTCGGAGTGACAAATCCTAATCTCGAAATACGCCAACCCAACAAATACTTTCGGAGACACCTGTAGAGCACCTTTATAATCACCCAGTTACGTTGTGACGTTTGGTAGCACACAAAGTGTTCCTACGGTAAACGGGAGTTGCATAATCTCATAGTCATAGGAACATGTATAAGCCATGGAGAAAGCAATAGCAACATACTAAACGATCGGATGCTAAGCTAATGGAATGGGTCATGTCAATCAGATCATTCAACTAATGATGTGACCTTGTTAATCAAATGACAACTCCTTTGTCTATGGTTAGGAAACTTAACCATCTTTGATTAACAAGCTAGTCAAGTAGAGGCATACTAGTGACACTCTGTTTGTCTATGTATCCACACATGTATTATGTTTCCGGTTAATACAATTCTAGCATGAACAATAAACATTTATCATGATATGTAAGGAAATAAATAATAACTTTATTATTGCCTCTAGGGCATATTTCCTTCACCTACGTACACCAAGCTTTTGCTTTATCTACAAATAAGAAATAAAACTATGTTGCAGGTATAAAGAGGTAGCTTTGCAAGATAACTAAGAACGTAAACACAAAAGTTCGGTGCTACCTAAGTAAAGATACAATATAATACAATATATTACAAATAGCATGTGTGAAATAGTGGTGGTATAGTGTGTGGAATTGTATCTAGGCAATTAGTTAAGTTACTAAACCGATTATCATTGCAAGTTTGTATGTGGGAGAGGCCTATGCTAGCATGCCATCCCTTACTTGGAATTTTATGCATTTATGATTGGAACTATTAGCAAGCATCCACAACTACTAACAAGTTCACCAAGGTAAACCCAACCATAGCATTAAGATATATTGGTCCCTCTTCAATCCTGTATGTATGAATTTCCATGGCCCGGCAAGGTTTCAGTCACTTCTACCCCCATATGCATAGTTCTATCAACATACAACTAACCCCCCGGAATGATCCACGCGCTCACCCAAATGATGGGCATCAAATGACAGTAACATGACCACAAGGAGCTCAAACCAATCATAGCAATTCACCATCAACCCATAGGACAAAAATAACCTACTCAGACATAATAGCGATGCCACAAATCATTGGATTATAAACCATAGCATTAAAACGCCATGTTCAAGTAGCGGATTACAGCGGGCTGCAAAAGAGTAGACCTCTGAAAAGAGGTGAAGAAGGTGATGAAGATGTCGATGAAGACGACGACATTGATGAAGATGTATGCCGGGAGGATGGTTCCCCAACGGCACTTTGGCGCCACTGGATGAGAAGGGGCGAGAGGCTCCCCCTCCAGCTTTTTCCTCCATGGGCCCCCCTAGATGGGGAGAGGTTCTCTCCTCCTATCCTTGGCCATTGTGGTTCCTGGAGGGGTGAGAGCCCATTTGGGATTGGATCTTTTATCTTTGTCTCTCCATTTTTCAAGACTATTTCTAAGGCCGAGCATCGTTCCCTTTGTAGTTGGAGATTCGTAACTCCGATCGGGTTGATTGTTTTACACGATTTTCGCTCTCCCGAAATTAGTTTTCTGCGACAAAAGAATGACTCCAACTGCCTTAAGGAGCAACCACACGGGCCCATAGCACGCCTTGGGGTTTGGACGCACCACCTAGCCATGTGGGGCCCTCAGGCACCGCCTTGAATTGATTCCTTCGCCCAAAAATTAGATATATTCCAGAAAAAGTCATATTAAATAACCAGAGTATTCTGACCTTTCTAGATACTAATTTTCTATAGAACCAAAAACATACAGAAAACAACAACTGACACTAAGCACTAGATTAATAGGTTACTCCAGAAAATAATATGAAAGTGCTTAAACCATATATAATTGATGTTATTATAGTATGAATACTTCAAAAATTATAGGTACATTGGAGACGTACCATTTATCTCGCCACGTTCAAGTTGGCAACTCCCAACGCCCTTAAAGGCGATCATCTTCAACGACGAATGCGTCAAGATGGTGACCAAGTGCAGGAAGCACGAGGAGACCTTTTCCATGGATGCCTAGGAAGTTATCTCTACACCTTTAAGATCTCCACATAGGGTGTCAAGACTTTGTCGTAACTGTTTGTCGCTTATCTGCCTCTGAGTGTGTGTTGAGACGCTGGTTTATGGGTTTATGCTATGCCTGTTTATCTATGTTGTGCCTGTGAGTGTGCTGGTAATTTCACTACTCCAATAAGAGGTTACTAGACCACATGTGTTGCATATTATAAAACACCACACACTCTGCATCTGCCTAGAACAGACCCGTAACCAAACACCATGCGTGCGTTTATTCTCAGCCAGACTGGGGAGAATGCATGCAAATAAACTATATGCAAACTTGAAAAGCCACTGGAACCAATACCGGTCCAACTCCCACCCCTCTATGTCTTACTACACACCACTGACCAACATGGGTTTAAAATTCATAGCAAATTTTCAAATTCATAAACATTTTAACAAATTCAAGAATATTTTTTTATCAAATTCATGATCATTTTGAGTTGTGAACATTTTTTTAGATTTTTAAAACATTTAAATAATCTGGAACATTTTTAAATTCTTGAATATATTTTAGACCATGTAAAATTTATTTGAAATAATTATCTAAAAATATATTTTCGGAAGTAAAAATAAGAAAATTATTTTAAAACGCCCATGAAGCTTCATGGAGAATGCATCTCTACATCAGGTTTCACACACAAAAACCAAATATATAGAGAAAAATAAAGCTGCTTGAAACAAGAAGATTGGGCCGGCCGACTCATAGCACAGGTGCGCGTGTCATTGCTGTTCCACGCCCAACGCGCAGAATAGGAGGTCCTGATTGCTGTGTAGAAGTGCAATAAAAGTTGAGAAACAATTAAGCTAGCTAAATATCGAAAGTGTAATAAAAGTGTGCGTTTCACTGATTCGTCCGAAACATGATATGAACCAGTGACGTTCAAAACATGAGGAATAAAATGACCAAGAGCACGAGATTAGATCCTCTGAAGTTAAGCACTTGGAGTTAGTAGTACTAACTTGTAGCGTCTCAAAGAGTAAGATATCCACATATGTATAAAAAAATGGTTGGAATATTCGAAAATTTGTTTAGAATGTGAAAAAAAATGTTCTTGTTTAAAATAAAATGTTTATTTTTTTCCCAAAAATTCCGTATTTTCCAAAGTGTGTTCACAAATTAAGAAAATACCAAAATTTTAAAGTTCCTTCGGAAATTATCAAAACAATATTCGTAATGTATATTTTGAAATTCCCTGTGTTTACAAAATAATCAGTTTTGTCGAAACAATTTCCAGAAAAGTTTTGACCGCCAATTCACTATAGTGCGTTGCTGGCTACATGGACCGCGCCAATGAAGAGCGCGCCTGTGCTAAACAGGTGCTCCCAAGGCCATCCTCTTTTAAGGGATGCAATACTTTGTTAATTTGCAAAAATAATCAAAGGGATACAAAAGGGGTCATGAGGGGAAATAAGCCATAAGTTTTTTGTTTGAGACAAAAATAAGCCACAAGTGGCGACCCCTGCGGAAGCGGGGCAGAAATTTTTACAAGACTGGGTCCCAAGGCCATCGTAGCCCATGAGACACCGAGACGCAAGGGCCTCGGCCCGGCAGCCAGAGGCTTCTCGCGGTCGCTGTAGAAGAAAAGATCTCCTCCCTCCAGTCTCCCACTCTCCACCACCTCCACCAGGAACAAAAAGAAAAGAAAAAGAGAAAGGAAAAAAATCTCCCGGGGCGCAAGCAAACGTGACGCCACGCCTCACTCCCGACTCTCGTCCTCGTCCTCTTCCTCCTCCCCCCACTTTCCCCATTAATAAATTAATTCGGCAATCGATCGCTGCCGCCGCCGCGACCGCGACTGAAGCCTCCGCTCTGCTCCGCTCGCCGGTACGGATTCCCCCAGCCCCTTCCTCCAGCCCCGGCCGGCCGGCCGAGGTTCCGATCGGATCCCCTCTCGCGCTTCGTCTCCGGGCGCCCGGCTCTCCCTCCTCTGTCTGCATCCCGTCCAGCTAGCCGATTAACTGACTGTGCCCTGTTGGCTCGCGCTCGCGGAGAGACACGCGCTAGGGTGTGGTGCCTTGGACCAAACCCCCACTTCGTTCGTTTTACCTTCTCGTGCCTGCTCGGGATTCTAGCGGGCGTATTAGTTTTGGTTGCCAGGATTGCGCTCTTACGGTTATGATGCTGGTCTGTAAATCGCTGCTGCCTGAAATCAGTAGCGCTACGTAGCCAGCTGATCCTGCCCGGAGTGTGTAGTAGTAATAGACGATGGATACGTTCACTGCACTTTCTCTGTTTTGAACTCTGTTACTCCTGCATAGTCTTGCACGTAGCTTAGAACAGCTCCTCTAACATCGCATCTGGACAGTGCACTGTTTATTACTCCCTCCGTTCTGAATTATTTGTCTTAGATTTGTCTAGATACGGAGGTATCTAGCACTAAAATGAGTCTAGATACATCCGTATCTAGACAAATCCAAGACAAGTAATTCGGAACGGAGGGAGTTGTTATTACAGCGATCTAAACACGTCTTATAGTATTCGTTTACAGAGGGAGTACTTTTTTGGTTTAATCACGGATCAGTTGTTCTAAATTCCCAGTCAGTCACAGGTAACTGCGAAACCGCACACATCAATTTTACACCACTGAACACGTGTGCCTGCTCTGTTTCTGAGCTATGTTACGTCTGCATATTCTTCTGGTAGCTTATCACAGCTCCCCTGTATTGCATCTCGACAGTCCACTCTTTACTAGTAGTAGTTATTTCAGTTTTTACAGATCAGTTATTCTGAATTCCCAGTAACAGGGAACTGCGAAACCACACAACTTGATTTTACACTACTGGAGAAGAGTGCAAGTTATCATTCCTTTGCTGAAACCTGCACGTCTCTAGCTAAATTGCTTGTCATCACTTTTCTGACTTTGATCGACCTCTGCAGCTGGAAGATGGAGCCTGACCAGAGTGGCACCGGGCAGACTTCTCCCCGCGGTAACGACTGGGAGGTCGTGCAGCTCACTGCGTCGAACTACGCGTCTGCGCCTGGTCCAGCAAGAACTGAACCTTCTGACGAGGAGTCTGAAGGCCAAGTTTATGGTGCAGAAGGGGGTGATTCGGCAGCTGCGGCACTGCTGATGTCTGGTCATTTCTCGGTGCCACAGAATGAGCCTGAGAGTCTCCTTGTGGAAGCTGATACTAGCATAGAGCGGCAGGAGGCGCATGGCAGCCAGTACGCAGTTTCTGACAAGGGTGGTGATGGTATGTACGAAGACCAGCAGGAGAAACTTAAGGACGATGGTCTTGACAGGACTCCGTCCTTTGACAAAGGGAAAAGCCTTTCCTCTGTCGATATGGAACCTGATGATGGCAGCGAGTTGCACAGGGGCAGTCCGGTTGGAAAAGACCCGGTTGCGTTCTCATCATCTGGTTACAGTGCAACTGACGCTGAGAAAGAAGCTACTGAGAGTGCCAAGGAGGAGACCGAAGAAAAACCAACTCTCCAAAATATCGACCCTGTCACTGATTCGTCCAATGTTGTTGCTTCCGGTGAGGAGAGCAAGCCTGATGGTTCTGGAGCCCCACGCAACGCGTGGTGGCAGAAGCAACTTATATCGCTGTACAGGAGCGCTAAGGAGAGCAACAAGCTCTGGCCTATCGTTGTGGCTGCTGCCGCTTTGATGGGGATGGCGTATTTCCGGCGGCGCTGGCAGAAGGGCAAGCTGCAGCTTCAGCAGGTCAAATTGCAACCTGCCAGCAGCAAGGAGGTAATCGTGGGACGCCTTCCTTTTGATCATACTAGCCAAATTTTCCATGCAACTGAACAGACTAGTTTGGCCTGAAATTCAGGTAGGTGATAGCATGCATATATTTGTATCTCAAAATATTATTCGTGCTGCTTTCATCAAAGTTCTCTTTTGTTCAGGTAGATCATAGTTATCTATATAGCTGCAAGGAAAAAAATATAGATTGTTGCCTCTGTCATTCAGACACTATTACTGATTGATGAACCATGCATGTTCTTTTCCCTGTGCTTAAAAGCTTTGGCTGTTATCTTTTCTTTTCTTGGCCGTCCAATGTATTATTCTGATAGTACTGCGAGGAAACACCAGATTCTTGCCTTTGTTATTCTGATAGTATTATGGATTGTTGGATCATTCATATTCTTATGTTCATTTCCCCTGTGCTTAAATAAAAGCTGTGCCTGTTACGTTTTGTTGTCTATCCAATATTGCCAAAATTTCCAAGATATCTTGACTTCAGTAATTCCTGTCTGAGTTAGTCTGTAGCCTATCAGAATTCCGCAGACATTTCTATTTCAGCAACTTTTATTTGTGTCAATTTTGCACTATGATGTTCGGATTTACTGTTCCAACTGGTAGCAGAGTTCTAATGAACATCAAACACTTGTTTACTTTTCAGAGGATAAACCAGGCCACCCTACCGCTTAACCGAATCAAGGACATTCTTGTCGCTGGCAACCACGCGAGTCCGGCTACTCACGGAAATGCTCGGTTGGGCTGATGATGATAACCATCCCGCCTGACGGATGATGTATCCTGAAACTAGTGTATGCAATGGAGAAATACCCGATGCCGCAGAACGTATGGACGTTTATGCGTGCTGGCTGTGTAATTAAACCCCAAAACTCCTCCTGGGCATGTAAATATACACGAGTTTTGTGTGGTTGCTTTCCCTCCTTTAGAAGAACTCCCTCCCTGGCCAGGTTCAGTGTGCTGTTGCTTCAGTTTGTCAGCTACTGTAACTTCTCCCGTTGCTCCTGTGGATTTATTTTATCCGTCTTGCTCCGGGTTGCAGTTTGTCAGTTTGTCGGCCGACATATACACGATGAACTTATGATATTACTGGGTGCCGAGTTTTTGGTTTGTGTTTAAGGAATTTTTGGCCTATATTTAGTTGGGATTACATTTGGGATGGCTCCGGCAATTAAGCCTGGGTGCTCGTCTTCTTCAGGCTTATCCGGTGATGCATATGCAACGTGCGCTGTCGCAAACGTATGCGGATTTTGTCGGCTTTTTTTTGTTTGGATTGGGCAAGCTGACGGGTGTGCTTGTTTTTTGGTTTGGGTCGGTCGGTGCGTCCAAGAGAGGCCGACCCATTGTCCGCGTGGATTTTTACAAAATAGCCCTGAAGTTCAAACCTGCAAATAAATTAATCATTAAAACGGCCGGCCAAGGTCCCCTTGAACACAAATTTTAAAATTAAAAAAGGCGCCAGCCAACCGCCCAGCACATAGCCCTAGGCGTAGTTCTCGGAGCCGGTAATGTCGATGAAGTTTGGTCGCGGCGCAGCCCACGGGAAGGCCTACTGCCACGCCGCCGGTGCGCCGGCCAAATTTTAAAAACTAAAAAAGGCGCCAGCCAGCAGCTCAGCACATAGCCCTAGGCGTAGTTCTTGGAGCCGGTGATGTCGATGAAGTTTGGCCGCGGCGCAGCCCACGGGAAGGCCTACTGCCACGCCGCCGGTGCGCCGGCGGCTCTATTGTGCGGCGCACGCTCCTTCGCCTCCTGCTCCCGGCGCTCCTCCTCTTCCTCTCGTGCCCAATGGGCACGTCACTCCTTGCATTTGACGCTCCCCCGACACGCTTCAATTTAAAATAAGCGTAGACTTCGGACGCTTCTAACGGCTGTCATTAATGGTTTGGCAGCCAACACGCGGGTCTGAGATGAACATCGAGCGGTCACGCGACACGTCCGTCTCGTGTCCGTGTGGACACAAATTGGGCCCAAATATAAGAGGGAAATGTTTCCACCCGGTGCGCCGGCGGAAACATTGGGCCAGTCCTGTCGCTTGCGTTCGATCGCACATATCCAGCCTACGAGCGTGGCCCCGCGCGCCTCACGCCCCTTCCATATGCGCTCCATCCCCTACCTCCAGCCATACGCGCGCGCATCTCTCCTCCCTCCCCCTTCCCTCGGGCTACGACTGGGCCACCACGAGCTCCATCGCCGGCGGCCAGGCGCTCCCTCGCCGGCCGCCATGGGCTGCTTGCTGCCATGGCCAGATCCATCCCCTACCTACAGCCTTCACGTGCGCGCATCCCCTCCCCCCTCCTCCCGGGCTGCGCCTGGACCACCACAAGCTCCATCGCCGACGGCCAGGGCGCTCCCTCGCCGGCCGCCATGGCTGCCTGCCGCCATGTCCGAATCCACCCGCGTATACAAGTGTTGCAACCTCACCTAGAAAAGCTTCAACAACTGTTGAGAAAAGCTTCAATCATAGACATAGAAAGCTTCAATGGCACTGCACAACAAAGGGAAGCTGCAACCATAGTTAGAGTTTGCTACTACCGGCGAAGCTTTTTGCTACATCCATCAGGCGGAGCTGCGACCTCGCGATGACGACAAACGTCGTTTTTGCTGCAAGCCTGCAACCGCAGCGGGATTTTTGCTACTACCGTTTGGAGTTTTTTTGCTACATCCATGTAAGGCGGAGCTACAACCGGTGTCAAAATTTGCTACAACGTTTGTCGATTTTTGCTACAACCAGCGTATTTGCATTTTTGCTACATTTGCACAAGCCAACGTCTGAATTTTTTGCTACAACCCTTGCTCGATTTTGCTGGAACGTGCGCTCGTTTTTGCTGCAATAGGCGACCGAGATGTTACGACGGTGAGATGTGACCGACGAGCTGCGGTAGCAGGTGTGAGCGGCGATGAGCACGACGGTGAGCTATGGCCCTCGCCATCGAAGCTGTAATCACCGCCACCGGAGCTACAACCACGGGGTGCCGATGTTACATGCGTGGAGCTGGCCACCGGCGGCGGCGATCATCGGCGAGGGGCGGCGACCGGCAGTGCCCATCGGTGGGGGGCCGCGACCGGTGATGGCCGGGAGGGACGAGCGGCGCGGGGCGGCCGGGGGACGCCAGAGGATCCGCGCGAGAGAGGAAGAAGGGGATGGGGAAGTCAACGCGCCCAGATCAAACAGCTGAGGATAGTCACATCGGACGGCCCGGACGCGACCGGCAGTGCCCATCGGCGGGGGGCCGCGACCGGTGATGGCCGGGAGGGACGAGCGGCGCGGGGCGGCCGGGGGACGCCAGGGGATCTGCGCGAGAGAGGAAGAAGGGGATGGGGAAGTCAACGCGCCCAGATCAAACGACTGAGGATAGTCACATCGGACGGCCCGGACGCGACCGGCCGAATTGTTGGGCCGGTGCGCCGGCGCAGATCACTGCCCATATAAGATGGGAATGCGTCCAGACGGACATGGAACGAACAAATTTTGGGTAGCGTCAGCGTGTTGGGCTAGTGTTTTTGTTCGTTTCAATCCAAACGGATACGCGCGGACCAAATGCGTCTGCGAGTTACCCGGAGTAGTACATTGTTGTTTGTATATACATCAAAAAATAAAAGCTGAGTATGGACTCGATCGGCAGCCAACACAAGTACAGTACACAACAAAGAGTCTCTTCATCCCTCCCCCAAAAAAGTCTCTTCATCCCTCAAAAAAAAAAGAAAGTATCTTCATTTGTTTCCAAATTATAAGGCTAGGCCAGGGGTTTTCTATCAAAAAAATAAATAAAATAAGGCTAGGTCAGAGGCTCGGCCGCTATTGCTTGCGCCTCCATTCATCTCTAGATCCAGCGATCTCGTCCACGTTTCTTCCCTCGGTGCCCTTGCCCGCCTGCCAGCTGGCCAGATGGACGCGGCCAGCGACGGCGATGGCCTCTGCCGCCTCCCCTACGACGTGCTCATCGACGTCCTCGGCCGCCTCCCCTGCCGCGCCCTCACCGAGTCCCGGCTCGTCTGCCGCGCGTGGCGCGCCATCGTCGACGGCCAGAGGCTCCTCCTGCCCTACTACTTCCCGCCGCACGCCTTTCCCGGCATCTTCACCAACGTCTACGGATCCCACAACTACGAGTCTTCTTTCTTCGCCCCGCGGGCGCCCCGTTCGCGGCGGAGGCCGTGCGGTGCCGCCGGCCACGGGCCGCCTGTTTTTCGACATCCTCTCTTCGGGCACAGTTGGGCGGATGTGGTGGACCACTGCAACGGATTGATCCTCCTCACGGAATATCAGGGTCGCTCTGTTTACTGCGTGTGCAACCCGGCAACGGCTAGATGGGAGCGGTTGCCACGCCCGTCGAAGGCGCCATGGCCGCGCTGTATGAAGGGCATGTTCCTCGCCTTCGACCCCGTTGTGTCGCGGCACTATGAGGTGTTCTTCTTTCCCATTGAGAAGGTCCAAACGCACAGTGAAATGCAACATATGTGGATCACTGAGGAACTGCACTTACGCACATTATTTGGAGAAGATCAATTACATGAAGAACAAGAGGAGATCCATGCATCGGCACCATCAAGACCAGGTGTGCAAGCGTCGTCACAAGATGCCAAGATTGCGGTGCCGGAGCAACATGAAGAATTTCGTGTCCACTCGCAAGGGGTCAAGGAGGCAAAGGATATTGTTGTATCTTTACTGGTGTTCTCGTCACAAACCAATCAATGGGAGACCCGGGAATTCCTGCCAGGGCGTTGTGCCCCCGAGCACCTCTACGACATTATGACGACACCATGGGACAAATACAAGAAAATATGGTGGTCGGCTGAGTATTGGCACGGATCGCTCTATGTGCATTGCCACAACAATGTCCTCATGATCCTACACTGTTTCGAACGTACGTACGAGCTGGTCCAGCTGCCAGGAGAAGCACATGATGCGCGCTTCTATGAAATGCCCACGAGGTCCATCTTGGCTAGCCAGGTGAAAGGGATTCGGTATGCGGCGCTCGACGACTGTCAGCTTCAAGTATGGTCACTTGCAAAATCATCCGATGGCTTGCTAGGGTGGATGCTGGAACATGAGGCAGACCTTGATCCGTACATGGTTTCCTATGAGACCTTGGAGAAAATAAAGCCGAGGGTGACATGGGACGCAGTGAAAACCAGCAAAAAAAGTGTCATCTTGTGCCAGCACGGATATAGTGTGGAAGGCTTGGTGGATGAGAAGGAAGGCCACCATGACACTGCTGATGAAGTTGATGACGATGACAGTGGTGTCGAAGAGGAAGAAACTGAGAGCATAGAGGGCTCCGAGCACTCGTGGGACTCGGATGAGGACAACTTCATCGACATCTACATCGGCAAATGTGCCAATTACGCGGGGCCTGCCCTACGCGGGATCATGGGTCTGCATCCACACAAGGACGTGCTCCTCCTGAATACCAGCAGTTTTGCCATGGCATACCACCTTAGTACCTCCAGAATGCAGTACTTAGGCTGGAGGCTCGTCCGGGACCCCTGCCAACAAGCTCATGGCATCAGGCGTGCATTCCCTTACCGGCCCTGCTATGCCGATATGCTCCCGACGAGGAAGATACCTTGCTCTCGTTGCCTCTGGTCATACTCATATAGGTGCCAATAGAGTTGCTATAACTTGCATATGCTTTGTTTGAACATTTGAATTGCTGAAACTGTGGGTTCTCACCTGTTGACCAGGAAGCATGTCAGTTGATCTATGAATAAACAGACATAATATGTTGTCTTAGGTTTAGTTTACTTATTTTGATAGCACAATTTAAATTGGGTAAACATATATGTAGTCATTTCGTTATTCTGCATTTTGTGTGTGTTGTAAATTTTTAGAGGTTATTTAGACATATAATTACTTTCGATCATGAGGACAAGTGACAAGTATTCCTCATTGCGTGATTTGAATTATCAGCAAGTGCAACCCGTGAAACGTGAGGCACGGCCTTTCCCTTTCGGATGCTTTTGAATTCGAGAGCCCAGGGTGGCATCCCATATTTTAGTATGCACAGCATATGCTTCTATCCTCCTCTGGAGGTCACTGAAAAAAGATTGCCACTTGGTAAGTAGGTTTCGATCAGTCAATCACAAAAGTATTTAGTTCTGCTTAATTTTCTCCAACTAACAGTAGTGCAAATGTATTTGTGTGTCTAGCATTGAACAAATAAAATTCAGTTCGTTTCTTGCTCAACATTTTTCAGATGTACGAACAAACTGGTGGTGCTGTCTAATTTGGTTTCAGCTGCAGGCATGACTACTGCACCCACTTGGAGATAGCCGTCCCGTGTCCCCTCACATCCTGCCTTCCAAACCTGGTCCAAGGCTCCTCCGGTTCAGGCTCCATTGTAGCAAATTAGCATTATTGGGGCATCGCCTCTTGCACCTTCGTCTCCTCTCAAAGCTACTGCAACCGACATGTGCCGTGGCATGGCGCAGTGGCAACCGATAATCCATGGCATGGCTTCCAAGGACCATGGCGGCGGGAGGGTAGTACAGCTCCACAAATAACCGACAATCCACGGCACGGCTTCCAAAGACCATGGCGACGGGAGGGTAGCACAGCTCAACAAAATTTGGGTTTGGTTTACTCCAGAATCTCAGTTTATGGAGACCACTACTCCACTAGTAAGGGTACACACGCAGCAAAGATTCAATTACATTTCGCTTCCCAAAAGAAGGCTCAGCAATACTCTAATCATACAGATGACCGGCCAGGGCTGGAAATTGGTCGCATTTATAAGTCCTGAGCATGCAACTCATATGATTATCACACCCTAGCTCACGCAATTTTCCACAATCGATCATGTGGGAGTATATCTGGCCATGGGCCGGGCCTAAAAAAGCCCACGGCTGAAAACTAAGGCCCAGGCCCTATCATCGGGCCTACTTTTCAAGCCCAAGCCCGGCCCATCTGGTAAAAAGCCCTTAGGGTTTAGGGCCGTGGGCCGGGCCTCTTCCTTAAAACGCCAATATGCCAAGCCCAAGCCCGTCCAGGCCCTGCTGGTGGGCTCAAAACTCAGGCCCAAGCCCGGCCCACGGGCAAGCCCATCGGGTCTAGGCCCTGGATTTTAGGGCCGGGCCTGGGTGGGCCGACAGGGCCGGGCCTGAGATGGCCAGGACTATGTGGGAGGCAACATGAGGATGATGGGCACTGATCATACTACACATGATGCATCCGTTAAACTTTCATACATACTCTCTCCGTCCCAAAATTCTTGTCTTAGATTAGTCTAGACACGGATGTATCCAGTACTAAAACGTGACTTGATACATCCGTATTTAGACAAATCTAAAACAAGAATTTTAAGACGGAGGGAGCACATGTTTGGAATCTGCGTATAATTTCTTTTTGTGGAAAGGCTAAAGACAATATATTAATAGCCGGGAAACTGCTGCCTCGCGGATTAATATATTATCGCTTTCCCCGCCTACCAGTGAACCCTACTGCCAAGGTACATATTCCCATCATCTATGTCACACTTAACTGGTTTAGTAAGCTGGTGTATTTTTTCCTTCACGACTGCTATTTGGACTGTATTCTGTTTGTGAGATCCGTTTATATTATTTAATCAGGAGAGGAAAAATATTTCCATGACATTGCGTGCTTAGGAATATATTATTATTACAAGGCAAAGGCTAGTCCAACCGCAGACCATGACCTATTGCTCGGTACATGTTTTTTAGCTAAAGATCTTTTTTGGATTTGTACTAAGGAAAACAAGAGGAATGTCAAAGTGTCAGTAACCTCTAAATCCTTATAGAGCTTGCCTCATCCGGCTCCAACAAGGTTCGGCTAGTTGGATTTATCATCATTGAGCCCCGAATTGGGGAGGAAGGCACCTAAAATGCTGGCAATGAGAGGTTAGTGGATTTTGTGTTTTTTTATGTTGTGTTGGTGAATTGAATATGCTGCAAGAGTCTTTGTTGTCTACTGCAAACACTTAGGGGTTTTGTAGGCAAGTTACAAGTGGGGCCCGGGGAGGGGGGGGGGGGTTGTCATGTTGTGATTCTTTTTACATGTTACATACTCTAGTCCCAATGTTGCTTAGATTGATTTTCTAGTTGCATATGTTATGACTTTTCAAAACGGATTTGTTCCAAGGAATGGGGATTTGTTGCAATGCACACCTTGATTATTATTATTATTTTGCTATATGAGGTGTCTAAATTGTGCCCATTTTTTATGCACCATGAAGAAAAATGTTGCGATGATGTTGAATATGTAGAAAACAATATTGGGTCAGAGATTATACATTGTAAGGATTAGACGGTCAAGATCACACACTTAAATGAGATCGGGCGGGCGGGGAAGCAACTGGTTGGTTGAAAGACGCCCAACTTTGGGCATTGAATAAACTACGAGCAACCATGAATCATAAATCACAGAATATCAAATATATATCCTATATATATTTGAACATATTTGATTTCCTTGGGGTACTGTGGACATCGTGTAATCGCGCAAACCGTATTGAGCATGCAGACATCGCGTAGCCGTACAAACCGTATTGTGCGACATGGAATCCCTTGCATGGACACACTAAAGAAAGTTCCATACACTATACTTACCGCTCGCCTCGGTCCTTCTTCCTCAACCGCTCGCATCTGGCTCTCCTCTAGTTGTAGCGCCGCTCACTGTGGCGTCCCCGTAAGGAGCTAACTATCTATGCTTCCCCCGAACTTTCAGGACCCGAAAGTTCAGGGGCTGCCCGGAACTTTCAGACCATGCAGAAATGTGTGGCAACGGTTCGATTTGGGGGCTAGCTATAAATAGCCCCCTTCTTCCCGTAACCAGGATGTGTGGTAACTTCTTCATCGATTGTAACTCAATTTTTTTGGAGATGTTCCTCCCATTTCACTCAAACTTGTTGATTTTGGGGGACTGAAAGACAAGTGCCCGATCTACACTCCAACCAAAGCAAAAGGTGATCCCCCTTGTTTCTTTGATGGATCTTGTTACTCTTGCAGATTGGAGACTCCTAGGTGGTAGGAGTCCTCGGTGAGAAAATGATTTGTCATTTTTCCCATCGTTTGTGAAGGTTTGGAGGCCGCCTCAAGGTATACCATCAGTGGTTTGCAATCACCTTCTTGGTGATATTTCAACGAGAAGAAGGTGAGCTTTCATGGTGTTGGTGTGCCTTTATGGTAACACCCACCCTTCCAACAGTGACTATTTTCCCTCCAAAGAAGTGAAGATCGGGATACATCATTGCCTCCAGTGTTTTTGGTTATATCTAGCCCTAACTCATTACTTGTGATTTACTTTGGTCACGTAACTTTGCTAGCACTGTGCAAGAGTAGCCCTGTGTTCTTCTTCCTGAATGATTAAATGATGATCTCAAATTTGCAGGCCAGAAGTCGATGGGAGGTCGACACGTCGTCTGTTCCCCTGCCGTGCCTGCACCCAGCAGGGACCCTCACCAGGCTCAACTTCGCCAGACCTCAAGGAAAATCCCTATGGGGTATCGCACAACAAAACATTGTATTTGAGTTGGTAACAGAGGCAAGATACCGCGGTCGCGGCAACGACAGAACCAACCTCAAGCCCAATGTTTGATCCCCATTCGTTCAGACATAGTGCCACAACCACTTTAATCATGTGTACCAGTTCATGTCCATAGTGTACAAACCAGTGGTGCGGCGTCGCCGGAATGCTCATGATGATCCTCGGGCTTGAGCACATGATTAAAGCGGTTGCGGCATTGTAGCGTGTCATGCCTGAATTTGGAGCAAACTTGGCACTTGAGGTTGCTTCTGCCATTGCCGCGTATGCGCCCACCATTAACACGACCAACAATGTCGACAGTCAGGATTTGAGCTACATAAAAATAAAATGCGCCTTATTTGATGTTAGACCAGATCACGGCAAAATTCAGAAAAAGAAAGGCAGATAGGTTTGTAACTACTTTGTGGTGCAATGTGTACAGGATTCGGTAGAGGTTCAGTTGACACTTGAAAGTTCAAGGATGGAGGCGACATGCTTTGTTCCTGCTTCAAGAACCATGATGGAGTAGCCCATTTCAAAACTTGGGAGTAGCAAGCTCAAACTTGGAGTTTCTGAACTTGACGTGTGGAACATCATTTTTGGACTTGCTTACCATTTTCGATGATGATCTCAACGTTGCAGGCCAGAAGTCGATGAGAGGAAGACACGGCGCCGTCTGTTCCCCTGCCGTGCCTGCACCCAGCGGGGCTCTCACCAGGCCTCCACTTCACCGGGCCACCGTATCCTGCTGGGCACAGGTTGCGTAGCCCGACCCTGGCGTACTGCACACTACCGGTTCTGTAGCTACTCTGTTATGTCAGAACACTTGAGAGGGATGAACGCGAAACAGCAGCAGCAGCAGCAGCGAAGATACTGGTGCTACTTCTCACTCGTACCCTGCTCCCTTCTCGTGATGCTTGTCTTGCTCCTCACCGGAGCTAACCACGACCGACGACGACAAACAGGGCAGATTATGATCTTTTCTGAACTAGCAACAAACAGCACAACACATCACTCTGTCTATATATCCCTCCCTGCCTCCATGTCTGAACTTTTGTTTGAAACAGAGTTCCTGAACTTCCTAGTAATTAACAAGTGCTAGGAGTAGCTCCAATCCTTCTGTGTGAATGTTTAAGAGGAAAATCAACCTTGCGTCGCAGGAGATAAGAGAGAAGCCCATGGGTGACGCCACAGGTTGTGTGGGTGTGTAAGTTAAATAACAAACAGAGATTTGGGTTTGTGACACAGAGCATAAGAAGAATGGCAAAGCTTTCAGTAACCTCCAAATTGCAGCAGATCTTGCCTGTCCGCGATTTGGTTCTTCTTCTTGATGATACAGCTCCTTCTATCTGTGCACAATCCATGGAGTGTCAGTTAACTTCTGTTGTGAAATGATTAAAGTTTTGCACTTACATGTGTTGCAGGAATGATGATTGCTCCTACAGCAAAACGTTTCATATCCGTTCGCAGGATATGGAACCCCGGCATGATCAACACGCCATCTCTTCCTGCCAAGAACACCACAAATCCGTGCAAATTTTGTGCAATTACACCCATAAAAGAATACACTTTAGTAAAAAAATACTACAGCATCGCACAATGCACTGCCATTCAAATATTCAACTGAATGAGATCGAAATTGTACAGAAACAGTAACAACAGCGCCAATAGAATTATTTTACAGAAAGCAGTTCTCTCTAGGTTCACATTTACAATTTGCATCATCATTGTCGATGTCTTCTCTTCGTATTAAGGAAAAGAATATCTTCTTCACATTGCACACAACAGAACCTTCTGTGGTAGGTAGGTCCAAATCTAACCAAGGATAATCTTACACTCTCAAACCTACGACGTGTAGGTATTTCACTCTGAGAATGTACTTACCTCTGATAATACTGAAGAATCTGCAGCAGGGGCGAACTCGTCCCCGCAGAAGAAAGGCTCGGGAGGCACCTCCAGGCCATCGATGCCAGCTTTGAGCATGTCTAGCACCTCGCTCATGGCCGGTCGATCGTCTGGCTTCATCTGGATGCACCACAGCGCAACGATGCACAACTTCCTCTCGACCTGATAGATACCAACAGCCTCCGAGATCTCACCCACCTCTTGCCGAGACAGCTGATTGTACACCCATGACGGGTAGTATGCCTGGCTTCTTGACGCTTGTGGGTCCATGTTCCTCCGCCCCCCGGCCATCTCCAGCAACAACATCCCGAAGCTATAGACATCAGACTTGGAAGATATGGCGCCAAATCTACGGGACACCATCTCGGGAGCTATGTAACCAACTGTTGCCCGGGCAGCACAGCCAGCACTCACTGGCAAAAAGCTGTTGTCCCTCGGGTACAGTTTTGCCATTCCAAAGTCAGCGATTTTTGGGATGAAGTCACTGTCCAACAGGATGTTGTGAGGCTTTATGTCGAAGTGTAGTATCTGCATATCACACCCTCGGTGCAGGTAGTCGATCCCTCTCGCGATCCCCAAAGCAATCTCGTTGAGCTTGTCCCAGGAGAAACTCTCCTCTGGCGAGAAGATGTACTTCTCAAGAGATCCGTGGGGCATGTACTCGTAAACAAGAGCCCTCCTCATTTCTTCCGAGCAGAAACCCACCAGACGCACTACATTGACATGGTGAATGCTTCCGATGCTGGACACCTCACTGATGAACTCTTCTCCGTTGGACATGGAACTGACCAACATTTTGATGGCAACATGGACGTCACCGGGAAGCACACCTTTGTACACGGACCCATAGCCTCCTTGGCCCAGCTTGTCTCTGAAGTGGCTAGTGATCGCAGTGATGTCTGTGTAAGCGAACCTTGTTGGGCCAAGGGCTAGTTGCATCTGGAGGAACCTCTCAACTGCGTCAACTGATATCTTTGTTTGCCAGTACTTGTAGGCAAGGAAGGTCAATACGGACAATGGTGCAAACACTAATCTGGATACTATTGCAAACACTGCATAAACAAGATTGCAGAATCGAGTTAGATGTCTACAATTGTGGAGCTGTAATTCTTAGGATTGGGCTAATCTGGATAGTAAAGTATTGCAAACACTGCATAAACAAGATTGCAGAATCATGTTAGATGTATACAGTTATGGAGCTGTAGTTCTTAGGATTGCAAAATCATACCGATAATGAACTTCACAATACTTATGGCAGATACTATGACCACCGCTGCCCAAAATAATTTTGTTTGGTGGGAGTAGTAATTTACACATCTCAAGAAATGCATGTCGATACCAACAATCGCCGAAGTCTGATTTAGGATGTTTGAACTAGACATCTTTTCATGGAAGTTACTGCAAGTTATAACAGGGACAGGTTAGAAGATAAACAACTTAATCTAATTTGAGGCAGAAACTGCAACCAGAGAGAGAAGTATCTAGTCCACAAAGTGCAGACTCACCTCACTGAATCATTTAGGCATCTGTTGATGATCCTAGAATATTTCCAGGGAGCATGATATCCAGGAAATCTAACAGCAAACCCTGTCCTCATAAATTTTACGACATCTTCATAATCATAACTTGCATAACCATTTGGCCTCGGACACCAACTTCCCAGAGGAGTCATGGCCAAGTATCCACATGAAGGCTCAACATTTCGAACCGAATAAGAAAACATGGTAGTCAACACATAAACAAAAGAAGTGTTAGTACTCCGGCAAGCGACAGGCCTATAAATAGCATCATCTTTTATCATGCGTGAACAACTCATGAAGGCAGCCCATTGGCCTGAATCCGGATAGAGCAGTATCGTGTTAGCTGATTGCAATCCATAGATATAAGGATGTTGATTCCCCTCAGGAATAGGGCAGCTGCTATTATCCAAACTGGCATCAACAACCCAGAAAACAGTCACTATAGGAGATGCTAGTGACGAAGTATCTCCCTGTGTTGATGTGAATTATAGCCTGGCCATCGCTACAAACTAGCTCGTATTCTTGAACACCACAGCCAGGTGGATCACCTCGCAAACGGAAAGGATACCTGATGTCTTGGAGTTGTCCGCAAGAGAAAGAGGGGCAAACTGCTTTCCCCAGAGTATTTTCTGCTCCAGTCTTGGCTAGAAGAACTGAAAATGTGGAGGAGATTGCTAGTGCTAGGAGTATAACAGAACGTGGAAATGCAACGGAGTTCGTCATGGGAGCTAAACAGATGCAGGATCAGGCATGGGAGCTGCAACCAGAGTTCAAGAGAAGGATACTTATCACAGACTTGACCAGTGTGGTATACGGGTTTCCTGCTGCATATGGACTGATGGACACAAGAGAAGAATAATCAAGCCTAGTATGATTAGCCAAAGCCTGGTAATCTTTTCCAGTCAAACTAGTATACAAAAGCTTTTGGCTTGTATAGAAGATAGGCTTTGGCTTGTCATTGGCAACACCCAAGAAGGCTTGTATATGGATTTCCTGGTGCATATATGGACTGATGAACACAATCAAACAAGAGAAAGAATAGTCAGGCCTGGTATCCAGTCATGTGGTCTTGTTAGTCAAACTAGTATACATGAGCTTTTGGCTTTGTACGGAAGATAGGATTTGACTTGTCATAGGCAACATCCAAGAAGCATCTTCCATGGAAGAAAAGTTGGAATCCATCCAACTATTTAATGACAGTCACCAATGCCAAGGTAGCATGACAAGTCAAAGTGTCTTCGTTCTTTATGATTTCAACACTACAAGAAGCTCAGATTTGTAGGCCTAGCTTCATCTCATTGCCTCCAATCTTCACTTTTTTCCACAGAAAATGTTCAAAGCTTTGGTTGTAGCTCTGTTATTCCCAGTTCTTAACCATGGAAGTAACAGAGCCACAACAAGTGGTGATGGGGATTTCTTCCATAACTGCCCACCATTCAGGTGCGGTGATGGCAGAACAGAGATCCGATTTCCGTTCCGCCTTGCCACCAGCCCCCAGTATTGTGGAGCACCTGGCTTGGAGCTAGCATGCTCAATGGAAGCAGACACAATCCTACTTCACCCAATTCTTGGACTATGCAAGGTCACTTCAATCTACTACAATTTCGGTGTTCTGAATGTTATCCCGCTAGAAGAATCATGGACTAGGTGCCCGCTTCAGAACATCTCTACCACCAATCTATCAACTAGTGTATACATACCCGACAGTTACGGGGGTGAAACTGCAATCCTGGTACGCTGTTCAAGAGAGTTGATACGAATGGAGAAGGCCGGTATGACACCAGGTATGGGGGACAGTATTGTTGGCCCAATCTCTTGCCTGAGCAACACAAGCCAGTTCATGTATTTGATGGACGGTAGTGAACCAATGTATATTCTTCCCTTAGACTGCACAGTGGTTTCAAATGGTATTTCAACGCCGTGGGATTATGATATCAAATCTTCTGTGTTATTTGCCGAAAGAGCCAGAAGGGTCATCGCATTTGGTGAGACAATGTTGACTTGGTCAGTTCCTACTATAACCGACATTTGTCTAGGCTGCGAGCAAAACAGGCATCCCTGCGGATTCAGCTCACAGCGCAGGCAAGCATTCTGCAAGCGCCAAGGTATTCTTTCTAGTAATTCTTAAGCATCGAAGGATTTGTTCTGAATAAATTGCATGCCTTAAATATTTTTTGACAAGAGTACCTAAATGATCCAAATAAAGAACAGTTCTTTTTATACACCATTTGCTATTTCACTCACATGGTTATGATACTCCCCCATACAGATAGCATATACAAGATGAAAAGTATCCTGTTTTGTAGTTACATTCTTACTACAAAAGTATCACATTGTTTCAGAAACAGCAACTATGTTTAGCTCCAAAATTTCTGATAAACAGGCTGGTTTACAGGGTAAAAAATCTCTAAACAATTAAACACACTATTCACCATATTTAGGAAATAATCATGCTTGAACAGCCATATCAAGAAGCTCAGGGATGAAAAACCTTCATGATTATGCAGACAAACCAATGACACCTTCTGGAAAGAAGGCCTGAATTCCAGCCCAACTAAACTGCATTTTTGTGATGCTCATACTTTTGAAGTTATTACTGAAGAAATAAAATGATGTCCCAAGAAAGTTCAGATATATGAAAATAGTTTCATCATCATGTTATTTTGTGAACCTAGCATGCTCTTCAGTAGTTCAGAAGTTAAAATCAATATGTCAATACGATAAACCTACATGTGCTGCTCTTGGTTCAAATATATCTGTCGGATTTACATTCAACATATTATATCGAGACGGATTTATGGTGCTTATCTTGTTAACTTAAGCTGCTAGTTTTCTCACTTGTTCAAGAATTGTAGCAATGCCCAATTTAAGTATGTGTTCACTGTCATGTGGACACTGCTATAATGCCCCACCCACATGAATTGAATCTCTTTTCAATTCCATCAACAAAGAATTGGCATGAGTTGGTGTCCTTATTTAACAAAAAAAATCAGTAGCCCTTTTTCTCTTTTATAAAATAAATAGAAATTGCCAGGATTCTGTTCTTTTCCACGCCAAATCTAAATCGCTTATTTCCTACATGCAGGTTCACGTGTGAAAGTCATTGCAGGTATTATGCATACATCTTTTTGTTTATCACTCTTATTCTTGCATTTTTTTTATTATCTAATATAAGAGGAAAGACATGAAAGCAAGATTTTTTTTATTCCAAGTAAAACTCACTATTTGCCTGCATTCTTGTTTTCAGCAACATCATCGGTAGCCACATTTGTGGTTCTCTTGCTGACGGCAGCCACAGCACTCTATCGATCCCTAAAATCAAAGGTTGATGAAGAGGTACGTCTGAAGATCGAAATGTTTCTCAAGGCATATGGCACATCAAAACCAACAAGGTACACATTCTCTGAAGTTAAAAAGGTAACAAGACGATTCAAAGATAGACTGTGTCAGGGTGGATTTGGAAGCGTACACAAAGGTCAGCTGGCAAATGGAGTACCTGTGGCAGTAAAGATGCTGGAGAACTCAAAGAGTGACGGGGAAGAGTTCATGAATGAAGTTGCGACAATTGGTAGGATCCACCATGCTAATGTGGTCCGCCTCTTGAGATTCTGCTCAGATGGAACAAGGCGTGCTCTATTCATGCCGAACGGATCACTCGAGAAATATATATTTGCACATGAATCAGATATTTGTCGAGAGCTATTAGCACCTAACAAAATGCTGGAAATAGCATCGGGCATTGCACAAGGAATCGAATACCTGCATCAAGGGTGCAATCAGCGGATCCTCCATTTCGACATCAAGCCTCACAACATCTTGCTGGATTACAGCTTCAATCCAAAGTTTTCTGATTTTGGGCTTGCGAAGCTGTGTACAAGAGATCATAGCTTCGTCACACTGACTGCAGCAAGAGGAACAATGGGTTACATTGCGCCAGAACTATATTCACAGAACTTTGGGAAAATATCCAGTAAGTCCGATGTCTATAGCTTTGGCATGCTGGTGCTGGAAATGGTGAGCGGTAGGAGGAACTCGGATCCATGGATTGAGAACCAAAACGAGGTTTACATCCCAGAATGGATATATGAGAAAATAAGCACGGAGCAAGAACTGGAATCATCAAGGGAAATGACGCAAGAAGAGAAGGATACAGTAAGAAAGCTGGCCATCGTGGCACTGTGGTGCATTCAGTGGAACCCAAAAAATCGCCCATCGATGCCAAAAGTGTTGAACATGTTAACAGGAACCTTGCAGAGTTTAACGATGCCCCCCAAGCCATTTGTTTCGTCTCTGGGCCACCCCATGCCGCAAATCTAGAGATTTGTTTCACAGCATTCTGAATGTATTTATTTTGGACAATGAGACTTTATATGCTGCAGTAATGCCTATTGTATTGTACTATATGACACTTGATTTTCAGCTCAATAAGAAGTCTAATGTTAAGCTCTTCGGTGTAGTTGTCACATGAGACGTCGGAACTGTCTGCAATGTGGTAGTTGGCAGACCGGGCAGGAAGCCACCGGTCAACTTGTGGTGGCATTTGAGCGTGTCGGAAATTGGTGCTCCTGGAACAATCAACATGCCCAAGCGACTAGCATATGACGCATTTGACTTAATTACCTTTGCTACTGGTGTTTTGCTACTGTCGACATGTTTGTATTACCAGGGCAGGGTATGACATCAGATTCCACAACAGACTGCAGATTGGTAGAGTACAACTAATGGAAAAAGTAGTTGCCACTTACCGTGTGCTCCCTCCGTTCCTAAATATATCTCCTTTCAGAGATTTCGATATGGACTACATAAGGAGCAAAATAGACGAATCTCACTCTAAAATCCGTCTATAAACATCCATATCTAGTCCGCACTGAAATCTAAGATTTATATTTAGGAAAGGAGGGAGTAGTAGTAATCGTGGCGCGTGCATTTGTAGTAGTATTGGTGAATTCGACTAGCAAGCAATCCTCACTGAACTAGTCCCCGTCTCGTTGCCGGATCTGTGCCAGCCAGCAATCCATGTGCTGAAAATCCTACTCAGGCGTAGGTAACTAAGTGGGCATACAGATGTGAACTGTGACAGTACAGGGATGCACACAAGAGGAAGGGAAAGAAGAAGCTTCACCTTTCTCGGAGGTTGAGGGCGGCAGTGGGCTACCGGAGACGGCAGCGCGGCGGTGGCGGCGGGAAAGGACAATGCTCAGGCACGGGAGCGCGCGGGTGGGAGGGGGGCATTGGGAGTCGGGAGACGGTCAAGATCGCCGCCGCCCAGCCGGAGCTCCGTCGGGGAGTGTGGTGGGCCGTGGGCCTATAAATTCAAGTCGTTACAAGGTTTTGTATTGCATTGACCGCAGTCTACCTGAAAATTCAAATGTTCCCAAAAAAAACTGAAAATTCAGGTTGTAAGAGCTACTCCTCGCGAATAATGTCATTCCCCATATTTCTTTTTACCTTTTTCGCTACTCCCTGCGTTTTTATTTACTCTGCATATTAGATTTGACTGAAGTCAAACTTCACAAAGTTTGACCAAGTTTATAAAAAAAATGTGAACATTTACAATAGCAAATTTATATGATGTGAAAGTATATTCAATAATGAATCTAATGGTAATGGTATTGATTTGTTATATTATATGTTAATAATTTTGTCTATAAATTTTGTCAAAGTTTACAAAGTTTGACTTCGACCAAAGCTAATATGCCGAGTAAATAAAACGGAGGGGGTATTATTTAGAGTTTTTTCTCATTGTATTAGTAAAATGCCGAAATCACTAATTAAGAATCACTCTTTGCAAACGCCACTCCCATCTATGTACGCCACTTGTCCTAACATGAGATTTTTTTTCATACACCCATTTATTCAAAATGTTTTTTCTCTTAAACTCTGCGTCCAAATCTCGAATAGTTTTCACTGTTGGATTTTTTGCATCGAGCTCTTCAAAACTAGATACCATGTTGATATTCGTCACGAAAAAATCTGTGCCTCTCGCGGAAGAATAAAAACGTGTTTTTCGTTTTCGAGAGGCATGACCGTGCCTCTCGCCGAAGCAAATATGTGTCTATCGCGAACGTGCCTCTCGCGGAAGTATATAAAAAAAGAAAACACATTTTTTCCGAGAGGCATGAATGTGCCTCTCGCGGAAGCAAATCCGTACCTCTCATGAAGGTAAAAAAACGCAATTTTTCGTTTTTGAGACGCACGACTGTGTCTCTCTCGGAAGCCAATCCATGCTTCTTGTGGAAGCAAATTCACAGCTCTCATGGAAGTAAATAAAAAGAAACGTGTTTTTTTTCGTTTTCGAGAGGCACGACCGTGCCTCTTGTGAAAATAAAAAAATTCACGCTTTTTTATTTTTAAGAGGCACAGTCAAGCCTCTCGCGGAAGCAAATCAGTGTGTCTCACAGAAGTAAAAAAAACACATTATTTTCGTTTCTGACGTGCCTCCCGCGGAAGAAAAAAAAGCATGTTTTTTTCGTTTATGAGAGGCTCGGACGTTCCTATCACAGAAGCAAATCCGTGTCTCCCGCGGAAGTAAATTCGTGTCTCTCGCGGAGGCAAACCCGTGCCTCTCGCAAAAGTAAAAAATACATTATTATTTTTCATTTTTGAGAGGCATGCCTCTCGCGGAAGCAAAAAAAAAAGCTTTTGTTCGCACATAAAAAAATATATTTTTTCAAAAGCTAGGAAAGACAGTTGAGAAACCGAAAAACCAAGAGATCATCTAAAAAGCCGAAAACGCATGCAGAAAATTAAAATTAAAATAATAGAAGGGAGCGCCTAGAGACAACACGTGGCGGCTACTAAGAGCACGCCAAGCGGCACGCTCTCAGCCCACC
Source organism: Aegilops umbellulata (assembly GCA_032464435.1). NCBI lineage: Eukaryota > Viridiplantae > Streptophyta > Magnoliopsida > Poales > Poaceae > Aegilops > Aegilops umbellulata. The sequence goes on from CP136057.1 coordinate 10,824,259, forward strand.
CCAAGGTGACCCTTGTGGGGCTTCAGAACGAGCACTCGTTCGTTAGTTGCTCCCTTAAAATTTGGGTTCACTTATTCAGCGTGTAGGTCGCGGGCGAGCGGGAATGCGTGCACCGCAGTTGCTCCCCGGTGCGAACACGTGGGCCGGCCTATATTTTTGCTCCTTTCCAGCTTTGCGAAGGTTCCAAAACCTTCCCAAACAGTTTTTTTTTCCTTCTTTTCCTTTTGGTTTTTTCTGCTTTTTTTCCTTTCTCTTATAGTTTCATTTTTTTTCCTTTTCCTTTTCCTTTTTTTGGTTTTTTCTTTTTTGGTTTTTACAAATTGATGAGCATTTTTCTGAATTCTGGGAACATTGTTTTTCAAATCGCTGAACATTTTCTGAATTTCAATTTTTGTTTATCAAATCCAAAATTCATCATATTTTAAAAATGTTCAACAAACTTTTAAAATATGTTCAACATGTTCATGTAATGTTTTCAAATCGAAATTTGTTCATCAAACTCAAAAAATGTTCATCATATCCAAAAATTATCTTGAAAGTTAGAAAAATATGTATCATACTGAAAAAATGTTGTTGGATTGAAAATTGATTCAGAAAATTCAATATAATGTCCATCGAATTCAAATTTTGTTCATCAATGTGCAGGTTTCTGAAATCGCGAACAATGTTTGAATCAATGAATGTTTTTGTGGAATTCATAATTATTTTTTGAATTCACGAGCATTTTTTAAATATGCAAATATTGTTTTTCAAAATCATGACCATTTTTTAAACCACGAACATCTTATGATTTCTGGAACATTTTCCGAAAATTCACTTTTTTGAATTTTGGAATTAATTTAAAGAAGAAGAAATAAAATAGAAAAAGGCAAAAAAACAGAAAAACTGGGGCGTCCGGCCCCGCTAATGGGCGGCCTAATAGGGGTCCGCGCGAGGAGAGATGGTGCGTGCTGGCATGTTCGCCAGCGCCTCACGCGCCAAATAGGAGCTCCTATTAAATGCCCATTGTCAGTGTCAAAACCGACGCATCTCGGGTAGGGGGTCCCGAACTGTGCGTCAAGGTCAGATGGTGACAGGAGACAAGAGACACTTTATTTTACCCAGGTTTGGGCCCTCTCGATGGAGGTAAAACCCTACTCCTGCTAGATTAATATTGATGATAGGGGTAGTACAAGAGTAGATCTACCACGAGATCAAGGAGGCTAAATCCTAGAAGCTAGCCTATGGTTTGATTGTGTATGATGATCGTTGTCCTACGGACTACAACCCTCCGGTTTATATAGACACCTGATAGGGTTAGGGTTACACAGAGTCAGTTTACAATGGTAGGAGATCTTGAATATCCGCACACCTAGCTTGCCTTCCACGCCAAGGAAAGATCCTTCCGGACACGGGACGAAGTCTTCAATCTTGTATCTTCATGGTCCTGGAGTTTGGCGAAGGTATAGTCCGGCTATCCGAACACCCCCTAATCCAGGACTCCCTCAGTAGCCCCTGAACCAGTCTTCAATGACGACGAGTCCGGCGCGCAGATTGTCTTCGGCATTGCAAGGCGGGTTCCTCCTCCAAGTCCTTCATAGAAGATCATAAACACAAAAAATAGTGTCCGGCTCTGCAAAACAATTTTTCACGTATTGCCATATAGAGAGAATAATATTAACACAAATCTAATCTGCTGACGTATTCCGCAGTGCGTCATAACACTGCGGCCAAGCTCTTTATATAAATTGTTTTCACTGTTCCACCTTAGCGTGTTTAGCGAGGCGGTTTCCTTGGCACGTCTTATCGAAGCAGAGATCGTGTGCCTCTTTTAACGGGATTCTCATCAATACGGACGTGGGCAACCCAACCGCGCCATTTACCACGGCGCTTGGGAGGCAAGCGAGTTTTATTAGGTAGGTGGGGACGCATAACCGCATCCGCCCATATAAGGGGATAAGGATCCACCTTTTTTACCTACGCCTTCTTCCTCCTTTGCCCATCCATCTCTTGCACACTCAAGCTCCAGCGCCCAAGCCCGCTCTTCCCACCTCAACCTTCTCCAGCGATGTCCGGAGCGGGAGGCAAGTGGATGGCCTCCTCCGTTACGGAGGCCCAAGTAAAAAAGTTAAGGAAAGCTGGATACCTGTCCAAGGACATCCCGCACCGGCTTCCTGAGGAAGGGCAGCTTCTTCCTACCCCAAAGCCCCATGAGAGGGTAGTTTTTCTTCCCCACTTCCTCCGCGGACTGGGTTTTCCACTTCACCCATTCGTTCGGGGTCTCATGTTCTATTACGGGCTGGATTTCCACGATCTGGCCCCGAACTTCATCCTCAACATCTCGGCGTTTATCGTCGTGTGTGAGGCCTTTCTCCGCGTCCGCCCCCACTTCGGCCTCTGGCTCAAGACCTTCAACGTCAAGCCCAAGGTGGTGTCCGGCACCCAAGCGGAGTGCGGAGGCGCTATGGCTGGCAAGATGGCCAACGCCCTCTGGTTCGAGGGCTCCTTTGTGGAGTCCCTGAAGGGGTGGCAAGCTGGGTGGTTTTACATCACCGAGCCACGCGATTCAAAATGGGTCGCGGCCCCCGAGTTCAGATCCGGACCCCCCACGCGGCTTATGTCCTGGAAAGAGACGGGCCTGTCGTGGGGAAACGAGGGAGAGGTGACCGGATTGCAGACATGCATCAAGTCCCTGGTGGATAAGCCAATCCGGCTGATCAACGTGATCCAGGTCATGCTCGTCCGCCGGATCCTCCCGTGCCAACAACGGGATTTTACTTTGTGGGAATTCGACTCGGCGCGGCACCAAACCATCAATAGGCTCTTCGACACGACGTATGAAGACGTCTGGAAGGTGCTGACCAAAGGCGCCGAGTGCCCCACATCCGCTTCCGAGGACCGCGGATACAGCTCGCAGCGTAACGCCAGCGAGGTAAGCTATCTATGCCTCTGACAGGTTCATTAAGCTCTTTTTCGTAGATTAACTCCATGCGGGATCTAAACTCCCTTCACCTTTGACAGGCTTGGCGGAAGCTGTCCAGACCAATTAACTGTCCGGCTCCTCTGCCTGAAGACCCAACCCCAGCTCTTCTGGTGAAGCTGCTGGCTCCGGCACCTTACGTGGTGCCGGAGAAGAAGGCCAAGAAGAAGAAGACCACCGGGACTCGAAAGAGTTCCCGTAATATGGTGGTGTCGGACTCGTCATCTGACGAGTCCGCGACGCCCTCCTCTCGTGAAAACGAGGAGGAGGAACAAGAAAGCTCTCCCCCCCAGCGGGGGAAAAAAAGAAGAAGGCCGCCCCAACGGGGGAGGCCGAGGGGTTGAGGAAAAGGAAGACCCCTCCGCTGGACTACTCCCACGATGCCGAAGAGGGCGGAGAGGAGTGGCCGGACAGAGCCAAGCGTCCGGCGAAATCGTAAGTTCAAATATCAGAGTAACTCATGACGTTCCTTTACCGCACTGCTTTCCCTAATGTCGAGTGTAATTATGCAGCCCGCCCCGGGCCAATCTCAACGACTCGTCGAGCGGCTCCCTGGATTCATCGGACGTGAACTCAGTTCCACCCGATGTTTCCCCCTGCAGGGCAGACGACGCCAAAGTGGCGTCGCAACGAGCTCCGGGGCAGGAGGATGTGGTCCTGGAGGAGCCGCAAGGCAACCCTCCGGACCCCAGGAGTGAAGGGGACAAGACCCCCCAGGGCTCCAAGTCCGGCCCTGAGCCGGACGCCGCGCCGGACTTGTCAACAGTTCCGGATTGCGGCGGGCGAACTCCTCCCAAGAGGAGTAAGCCCTCTGAGCCGGCGACCTCCGTCCAACCGGAGGCGCCGGACAATCTGCTGGAGGTGCTTGAAGGCGCCTCCATCGACGAGGAACACCGTACTGTTATGAGTACGGTGATCCAAAGGGTTCAGTCCGCCAAGAGCGGACTGACTGAAGCTTGCGCTAGCCTTCTCACAGGCTTCGAGGTAAGTAAAAAATATGTCAAAATATTACCGCATAGACAGTAGCCCCTGATGCTCTGTTCGGTGTTCGGAAAGAAAAGCCGAATAGAGGATCTAGTAATTTTCGCAGGAGTCTAACAACAAAGAGTCAAATATGCGTATGCAGGCTTCGCTGCTGTCCACCGCCGCACTGACTGCACAGGTGGATGTCCTTAAAAATGACCTCGGGCGGACCGAGCAAGAGCTCGGCCTTGCCAAACGGCAGCTCGAGGATAAAGAAGGTAAGTAATACCCTACAAAAAGAAAAAAAGTGCCTATGGAGAGGCGTGATTGCAAAAAATAACAGGATTGTACTACTTATTGTAGGGGCCACAGCTGAGGTGGCGACCCTCAAGCAGGCGCTGTCTGAGGCCGTAAAGAAAACGACCGAGGAACGTGCCGAGCGAGAAAGGCTTGGGGCTCAGGTCGGCGAGGTGCAGCAAGAGCTGCAAACTCTCATGAAAAAACATGAGGGTTTGGAGCTGGAGTAAAAAACGCAAGCATCTGAGCTCGCGTCGGCCCTTGAGGCCACCAAGAGTGCCAAGGCCGAAGCCCAAAAGGCCCTCCAAGAGTTGGAGGAGGTTAAAAAGATAGCAGCGGGTAAGGCATTCTTAATGCAAAGTAGAAATATAAAAGTAAACTACTTGTCACTTACCCGAATCTGGAGTTCTCCAGGGGCGTCCGCAGATCTTCCCCGCAGCATATCCGACGCCGCCGCATTCTACCGAGCTGAAAAAGGCAGCTCGACGGAGAGTGTGTTCTGGTCTTAGTATTCTGAGGCCGGACACCCTGTGCCCTTGAGCGATCAGCTGAAACAGCTGGTCGAGCTCCACAAGGCGGCCGGACAAGCCATGAAGGGCTTAATAGTTCGGCTGTGGCCTAGGGAGGCCCTGCCTGGGAGCTACTTCGGGCTGGTGCGGCGGCTGGTGGAGGCCTGTCCCTGGCTTGATGTCATCAAGCTCTCCGCCTGCATCGAAGGTGCCCGGAGGGCCCTTGCCCGTGTAAGGGTACACTGGGGTAAGCTGGACGGAGAGAAGCTGGTGAAGGACGGGCCGCCGCCAGGGAAGGAGCATCGCAAGCCCGAGAACTACTACAAGGAAGTTCTTGCTGGTGCCCGCCGTAATGCGGATGAATGTACTAGAGATATAGTTTTTGAATGAACTCGCTCGTTTGTATCCTGTGCGCTGAAAACTTGTTCATACGCGCTTTAAGCAATGCTTATGTAATTTAAAATATTATTTTCTGTGCGGCCGTTTATCAAAAATTGAGAGATGGCCAGTCGTCGGCTTCTGCCCCCGTGCCGCTAGTGCTGGGTTGTTCGGGATAAACCTGAGCGCTCTTTTTCCCATAGTTGGGTCCTTCGAGGGAGGTGCTCAGCACAACGAACCAGGCAATCAGACTATAGTGCTTGAACACTCTCACTTAGCCATAGAACTTTATAATTTTAAATTTCAGCGAAGCCCCTAGTTCGGAAGGCCGAATTCGGGGCGCTATCCACGCCTTTGGCTGGTACATAGCCAGCTCCTTGCTCGAAGCGGCATGAGTCATTAGGGACTCGAAAAACCTCTCGAACAGCGACCGGTCTCTCGCCTTATCATGACAGTCTGTTTTAGCTTTCTCCACTGAGGTGCTTAACCCAGCTCAACCGGGGCACAATCGCAGTGGTTCTCCTAGTGCTACCTTAGCCGATATAGAGGAACGTAAGGCACCAAAACATAGGAGCCGGGCAAACCCAACATGTGACCAAAATCATGATTCGGAGCCGATGCATATAGTGCTATAAGTTCGGGGTGCCGCACTTGTGGAAGTGTACGGACTTCTCACACCAGATCAAAGGGTAATGAAGCCCCTGGCATGTATGCCGTACCATGGTGTACGGGTGCTATCATGTTATTTAAGAAACATATATATTAAAAGAGAATAATGCAAACAGTAGATAAAAATCTATGCATTGTTGATAAAGAGGCTATTTATCGAAGCTGAATGATACAGGTAGTGCGATAAGCAAAAAGATATTAGACTATTTAACATGTCCTGACCAGGGGCAGGCCGCGGAATTGTGTTTGAAACAGGTATACTGCTCGAAATAGAGACCGCCCGAGAGTTCCATTGTGCGGCGTAGCTTTGTCTGCTTCCCTGGGTCTTGCATCGTCTGTGCGGCAGCCGAATAGCCGAACAGGTCGTCCGAAGTATGGAGTCCTGAAAGTGATAAAAAGAATCCGGCAGCCCCTAGTACGGTTTAAGCCGTATTGTGAGCATGCCGTTACTGTGCCCCTCCCCCTGTGCCCATGGAATTTCAAGGGCGTAGTTGTGTACGCGAGGTACTAGCTCCGCTATATTGCGATGGCTGGGGTTGGGGCCGTATTGCTACGCCTGCTCAGATCGTGCCAAACGATCTTGTTGTAGGTTACTCCGGGCGCGCTTAGCATTGTCCGGCTTTTTAGCGGCCGGACTCGAGAGTTGCCTTGAGAGGCTACTTTGTACTTCTGCTGCGAGAGCTGCCGTGTGCTCCTCCGTACGGAGGGAGCGTTCGGTGTTTCCGTTGACCGTGATTACTCCTCGAGGGCCTGACATCTTGAGATTGAGGTATGCGTAGTGCGGCACCGCATTGAATTTGGCGAATGCGGTTCGTCCAAGCAGGGCATGATAGCCACTGCGCAACGGGACTATGTCGAAGATTAACTCTTCGCTTCGGAAGTTATCCGGAGATCCGAAGACCACGTCAAGTGTTACGGAGCCTGTGCAATTGGCCTCTACACCTGGTATGACGCCTTTAAAGGTCGTCCTTGTGGGCTTAATCCTGGATGGATCTATGCCCATTTTCCGCACTGTATCCTGATAAAGCAGGTTCAGGCTACTGCCGCCGTCCATGAGGACTCTTGTTAGATGAAATCCGTCGATGATTGGGTCGAGAACCAATGCGGCAAATCCTCCATGACGGATGCTAGTGGGGTGGTCCCTTCGATCAAAAGTGATCGGGCAAGAGGACCATGGGTTGAACTTTGGGGCGACTGGCTCCATCGCGTATACGTCCCGTAGCGCACGCTTCCGCTCCCTCTTGGGAATGTGGGTTGCATATATCATGTTCACCGTCCGCACTTGTGGGGGAAACCCTTTCTGTCCATTGCTATTCGGCGGCCTGGGCTCTTCCTCGTCATCGCTATGCAGCCCCTTGTGTTTGTTTTCGGCTCTTAATTTGCCTGCCTGCTTGAACACCCAACAATCCCTGTTGGTGTGATTGGCTGGCCTTTCGGGGGTGCCATGAATCTGGCACGAGCGGTCGAGTATTCGGTCCAAACTGGACGGGCCCTGAGTATTCTTTTTAAATGGCTTTTTCCGCTGACCGGATTTATAGCCTCTGAATCCGGCATTCACTGCCGTATCTTCATTGCTGTCGCTGTTAACGCGGCGCTTCTGCTTATTTCGACGTGTCCTGCCACTTTTGTCCTTGGTATCCGAATTACCAGGGTTCTTTGACAAGTTGTTGCTGCGAGCTAGCTAGCTATCTTCGCCCGCGCAAAAGCGGGTCATTAGTGTCGTTAGGGCTGTCATAGATTTCGGCTTTTCCTGTCCCAGGTGCCGGGCAAGCCACTCATCGCGGATGTTATGTTTGAAGGCTACTAGGGCCTCTGCATCCGGACAGTCGACTATCTGATTTTTCTTTGTTAGGAACTGTGTCCAGAATTGCCTGGCCGATTCCTCTGGCTGCTGAATTATGTGGCTTAGGTCGTTGGCGTCCGGTGGCCGCACATAAGTGCCCTGGAAGTTGTCGAGGAATGCGGCTTCCAGGTCCTCCCAAGAACCGATTGAGTCCGTTGGCAGGCTGTTAAGCCAGTGCCGGGCTGGTCCTTTGAGCTTGAGGGGGAGGTACTTGATGGCGTGTAAGTCATCACCGCGTGCCATGTGGATGTGAAGGAGATAATCCTCAATCCATACCGCCGGATCGGTCGTACCATCGTACGATTCGATATTTACGGGCTTGAAGCCCTCTGGGATTTTATGATCCATTACTTCATCTGTGAAGCAAAGTGGGTGTGCGGCGCCCCTGTACTGGGCTATGTCGCGACGTAGCTCGGAAGAGCCATGTCTGTTGTGTTCGGCCCGGCCGGATTTATTATGTCCGGAGTGAAGATCATCACGTGTTGTCGGGCGCCTGCGTGATCCGTAGATCGATCTTGTTTGCCTTGCTTTATCCTCCAGTACATCTCGCAGGTCTGGCGCATTTTCCCGTGCCTTAGTTAAGCGGCGCTGGGGTATGGCTTGGTTGTAGGTTCGACAAGCCTCTCTGTCGCGACCGCGAGGTGGCCGGTCTGCCATGTCGTGCGCTGGTGATGTAGGTGCTTCCTCTTCTGATTGGGGTAGCGGCCTGCGCTTAGGATAATTCTTGGAGGGGCGCTCGAGTTCGTACTCTTCGGCCGCAAGGACTTCAGTCCATCTGTCAGCTAGAAAATCTTGATCAGCTCTAAGCTGTTGCTGCTTTTTCTTTAGGCTATTCGCCGTGGCTAAAAGCCTGCGTTTAAAGCGCTCTTGTTCGGCAGGGTCTGATGGCACGACGAACTCGTAGTCGTCGAGGCTTGCCTCGTCTTCAGAGGGAGGCATATAGTTATCGTCCTCGACCTCCCGTTTTGCCGCTCTCTCATGAGGGCTGGCTTCTCCATCTTCCTGCGCCGAATCTTGCTGGTTTTGGTGTTCTTCGGCGCTATCCGGGGTAGTATTATCTCCCGTGCCGGAATCACCGTTTTTGCTTTGGCGGGATTTAGAGCGGCGCCGCTGACGTCGGCGCTTTGGCTGTTTCTTGGAGGTGTCATCCCCTGCCGTTCCATCGCCATCTCCATCCTTTGGAGTGTCCACCATATATATGTCATATGACGAGGTGGCGGTCCAGCGCCCTACACGTGCTGGTTCCTGTTCGTCTCCTCCTTCGTCGTACATACCGTCGAAGTCTTCGGAGCCGAAGTCTAGCATGTCGGTTAAATCGTCGACAGTGGCTATTAAGTGGGTGGTGGGAGGGCTTTGAATTTCTTCATCGTCTGTATCCCATCCTCGCAGACCGTAGTCCGGCCTGGGCTCTCTTGACAAAGAGAGAGACTTGAGAGAGTTCAGGATATCACCAAAAGGTGAGTGCTGAAAGATGTCCGCGGCAGGGAACTCCATTACAGGCGCCCAATCGGATTCGATCGGCAGGGGTGCGGGAGGATCGGAGCTCGGAGAGGAATCCGGCTCCTCCGAGTCATGAGCCGTGCGGAGTGCGGGGCTAGCGTTCGGCTCGATCGCCTTTGAGATCGCAGCCCCCAAGGTGACGTCCAACCATTCATCCTCAATCAGTGCAGCGGGCCCCGAATCGAAGGTCGGGACCGGTGTGTGTGCGGCCTCCAGGACACTGTTCGGAGGCAGAGCTAGATCATGCCCCTCGAGGTAGTGCGGCGCGCTTGGCTGTGGCTCGAACCCGTCGAAGATCAAGTCTCTGCGGATGTCAGCCATGTAGTTTAAGCTTCCAAACCTGACTTGGTGGCCAGGGGCGTAGCTTCCGATTTGCTCCAGACGACCAAGCGAATTGGCCCGCAGAGCGAAGCCGCCGAAGACGAAGATCTGTCCAGGGAGAAAAGTCTCACCCTGGACCTCATCGCTGTTGATGATCAAAGGAGCCATCGGGCCTAAAGGCGACGACACAGAGGAACTCTCAATGAAAGCACCAATGTCGGTGTCAAAACCGGCGGATCTCGGGTAGGGGGTCCCGAACTGTGCGTCAAGGTCAGATGGTAACAGGAGACAAGGGACACTTTATTTTACCCAGGTTCGGGCCCTCTCGATGGAGGTAAAACCCTACTCCTGCTAGATTAATATTGATGATAGGGGTAGTACAACAGTAGATCTACCACGAGATCAAGGAGGCTAAACCCTAGAAGCTAGCCTATGGTTTGATTGTGTATGATGATCGTTGTCCTACGGACTACAACCCTCCGGTTTATATAGACACCGGATAGGGTTAGGGTTACACAGAGTCGGTTTACAATGGTAGGAGATCTTGAATATCCGCACACCTAGCTTGCCTTCCACGCCAAGGAAAGATCCTTCTGGACACGGGACGAAGTCTTCAATCTTGTATCTTCATGGTCCTGGAGTCCGGCGAAGGTATAGTCGGGCTATCCGAACACCCCCTAATCCAGGACTCCCTCACCCATCCTTGGAAATAATGTAACTCCTTGAAAATTTTAAACTACTTGTTTCTTTTATTTTATCATGTTATAGCCATCTTTATTTTTTATTAAATATTTATATAGACAATTGCAGGATTTTCAAAAGTGTCCTTTGCACTAGTTTAACCCATGAAATAGGGAAGCACTTTGATAACACAAAATAAATTTGTGAGATAAATGCAATAAAACTTTTCTTTGCATCCTTAGTCAATATTGTTGATCAGCTTCTAGTTGTATAAAAGTTCAGACTTTAGTTACATGAACAATTATGCACCTTACATTTCTGGATGGGAAGATCAAAACCTGATACGTCTCCAACGTATCTATAATTTTTTATTGTTCCATGCCATTATATTATCTGTTTGGATGTTTAATGGGCTTTAATATACCTTTTTATATTATTTTTGGGTCTAACCTATTAACCGAAGGCCCAGTGCAAATTGTTGTTTTTTTGTCTATTTCAGTGTTTCGCAGAAAAGAAATATCAAATGGAATGAAACCTTCGCGAGGATCTTTTTGGAACAAACGCAATCCAGGAGACTTGGAGTGGAGGTCAAGAAAGCCACGAGGCGGCCATGAGGCAGGAGGGCGCGCACCAGGGGGGTGGGCGCGCCCCCCCACCCTCGTGGGTCCCTCGCAGCTCCACCGACCTACTTCTTTCGCCTATATATACTCTTATACCCTGAAACCTTTGGGGAGAGCCACGAAACACCTTTTCCACCGCCGCAACCTTCTGTACCCATGAGATCCCATCTTGGGCCTTTTGCAGCGCTCTGCCGGAGGGGGACTCAATCACGGAGGGCTTCTACATCAACACCATAGCCTCTTCGATGATGTGTGAGTAGTTTACCACAGACCTTCGGGTCCATAGTTATTAGCTAGATGGTTTCTTCTCTCTCTTTGGATCTCAATACAAAGTTCTCCTCGATATTCTTGGAGATCTATTCGATGTAATAGTCTTTGCGGTGTGTTTGTCGAGATCAGATGAATTGTGGGTTTATGATCAAGATTATCTATGAACAATATTTGATTCTTCGCTGAATTCTTTTATGCATGATTTAAATATCTTTGCAAGTCTCTTCGAATTATCAGTTTAGTTAGGCCTACTACAATGATCTTTCTTGCAATGGGAGAAGTGCTTAGCTTTGGGTTCAATCTTGCGGTGCTTGATCCCAGTGACAGAAAGGGAAACGACATGTATTGTATTGTTGCCATCAAGGATAAAAAGATGGGGTTTATATCATATTGCTTGAGTTTACCCCTCTACATCTTGTCATCTTGCCTAATGCGTTACTCTGTTCTTATGAACTTAATACTCTAGATGCATGCTGGATAGCGGTCGATGTGTGGAGTAATAGTAGTAGATGCAGAATCGTTTCGGTCTACTTGTCACGGACGTGATGCCTATGTTCATGATCATGCCTAGATATTCTCATAACTATGCACTTTTCTATCAATTGCTCGACAGTAATTTGTTCACCCATCATAAAATATGCTATCTTGAGAGAAGCCACTAGTGAAACCTATGGCCCCCGGGTCTATTTTCCATCATACTAATCTTCTGTCAAGTAGCTATTTCTGTCGCCATTTATTTTGCAATCTTTACTTTTCAATCTATACAACAAAAATACCAAAAATATTTATCTTATTATCTTTATCAGATCTCACTTTTGCAAGTGGCCGTGAAGGGATTGACAACCCCTTTATCGCGTTGGTTGCAAGGTTCTTAATTGTTTGTGCAGGTACTAGGGATTTGCGTGTAGTCTCCTACTGGATTGATATCTTGGTTATCAAAAACTGAGGGATATACTTACGCTACTTTGCTGCATCAACCTTTCCTCTTCAAGGGAAAACCAATGCATGCTCAGGAGGTAGCAAGAAAGATTTCTGGCACCGTTGTCGAGGAGATCTACACATAAGTCAAGACATACCAAGTACCCGTCACAAACTCTTATCCCTCGCATTACATTATTTGCCATTTGCCTCTCATTTTCCTCTCCTCCACTTCTAAAATGATTTTCTAAAACCTTTGCCTTTTCTCCGCCTTCTTCCCGTATGTATCTTTGTTTGTGTTTCCATGTGCCTTCTATTTGCTTGCATCTTTGCTTGCTAAAAATCTATTGATATGGATCCACTTAAAGTGTTCTACTTGATCATCTTTGATCCTTATGCGCTCGTGATGAAACCCCAACTAACTTAGTTGACGGGAAATCTTTAGATGAGCATGCTCATTTTGTGCATCACCGTTTGTCTGAAAAAGGGAGACTCTTATGGGATCAAATAAACAGATTGTTGTGTTATGCTTGGAATCTTGGTGAAATTTATGATTTTACTTGTTGCTCTAAGAACCCTAAAAACCACCTCCCCTACCTATAAGAGTTTAATGATAATGAAATCTTATCTTCTTATGCAAAGGGTGTTTATAGTTACTACGATATCGAACAAATTGAAAAATATGTTGCTTTTAAGGGTGCTTATGAAGTTGCTTCTTTGATTGAAAAGTATAATATTACTCTCTACGAATCTGAAAATTTTGACATACTTAAATATTGCTATGAAAACTATGCTCATAATGTCTATGTCAAGGAATTTATTGAGAGAATGACCGTAGCTTTGGAAGAAAATAATGATATGCACGAATCTATAGATAATTATGATTCTGATGATTTGATTGAAATAACCCTTGATGAACATGATGCTTGCTATTCTTGTGGCCATGATGCCAATATTTATGAAGACGAATTTGCTATAGTTCCTTATGTTAAACATGAGATCGTTGCTATTGCACCCATACTTAATAGTTCCTTCGATGAAAAGCATGATTGCAATAATCTTATTATAAATTCTCTTGATGTCAATGGTGCTAATAATATGCAAAACCCTAAGCTTGGGGATGCTAGTTTTGCTATGACTACTATTTGTTGCAATGATCATGATTGGGGTGATTCTTTTTTTGATCTTGAAAATTTATTTAAGCCCCATGATAAATATGAGATTGATAATAGTGTTTGCAATATTATTGAAAGTGGGTTTGGAAGAGTGTTAACTTTGGATCCCACATATTTGGAGAATTTTCAATCTTATGAAATTTTTGATAAAAGTGGGTTTGGAGAGGTCATGACTTTAGCTAATGTTAATCCCACTATTTTGGAAGAGTGTCAACTTTGCATGCATGTGGATCGTGTTGAAAATATTTTATGTGATACCTATTTTGTTGAATTTGCTTATGATCCCACATGTAATTATTATGACAGAGGATAATATGATTGTAGAAGTTTTCATGTTACTAAATTACCTGTCGTTATGTTGAGATTGCTATTGTTTTCTTCCCGCTTCCTTGAATATGCTAGTTTTTGCTTGTCTTGATAATTTTTTTTATAAAATGCCTATGAATAGGAAGTATGTTAGACTTAGATGTGTTTGTCACATGCTATATGATACTCTCTTTGTGCTTCATTCTTGTCTTGATGTGAGCATCATTAAAATTCTTTATGCCTAGCTAGGGGCGTTAGACGATAGCGCTTGTTGGGAGGCAACCCAATTTTATTTTTCTTGCTTTTTGTTTCTTTTTAGTAATAAATAACTCATCTAGCCTCTGTTTAGATGTGTTTTTATATTTTAATTAGTGTTTGTGCCAAGTAGAACCAATATGATCTTCTTGGGTGATAGTTGTTTGATCTTGCTAAAAAAGACAGAAACTTTATGCTCACGAAAATAATTATTAAAATTCACCAGAATGTGATAAAATAATAATTCTTTTTGCAGTAGATCAATATGGAAATTATAAAGGTTTTCCTATCTTTTCAGAATTTGTGAAGTTCCATAAGCATTCGAACAAATTAGATTACTGCAGACTGTTCAGTTTTTGACAGATTCTGTTATTCGTGTGTTGTTTGCTTATTTTGATGAATCTATGTCTAGTATTGGGGGGTATGAACCATAGAGAAGTTGGAATACAGTAGGTTTAACACCAATATAAATAAAGAATGATTTCATTAAAGTACCTTAAGGTGGTGGTTTGTTTTCTTATACTAACGGAGCTCATGAGATTTTCTGTTGAGTTTTGTGTTGTGAAGTTTTCAAGTTTTTGGGTAAAGATTTGATAGATTATGGAATAATTTGTGGCAAGAGCCTAAGCTTGGGGATGCTCAAGGCACCCCAAGGTAAAATTCAAGGACAACCAAAAGCCTAAGCTTGGGGATGCCCCGGAAGGCATCCCCTCTGTCGTCTTCGTCTATCGGTAACTTTATTTGAGACTATATTTTTATTCACCACGTGATATGTGTTTTGCTTGGATCGTCTTGTATGATTTGAGTCTTTGCTTTTTATTTTACCACAATCATCCTTGTTGTACACACCTTTTGCGAGAGACACACATGAATCAGAATTTATTAGAATACTCTATGTGCTTCACTTATATCTTTTGAGCTAGATAATTTTTCTCTAGTGCTTCACTTATATTTTTTTAGAGAACGGTGGTGGTTTTTATAGTAATTATTGATCTCTCATGCTTCACTTATATTATTTTGAGAGTCTTTTAGAACAACATGGTAATTTGCTTTGGCTATAAAATTAGTCCTAATATGATAGGCATTCAAGATGGGCATGATAAAAACTTTCATATAGAGTGCATTAAATACTATGATAAATTTGATACTTGATAATGGTTTTGAGATATAAGGGTGGTAATGTTAGAGTCATGCTAGTTGGGTAACTGTGAAATTGAGAAATACTTGTGTTAAAGTTGGCAAGTCCCCTAGCATGCATGTATGGTAAACGTTGTGTGACAAATTTGAAGCATGGGGTGTTCTTTGAGTGCTTTCCTTATGAGTGGCCGTCGGGGACGAGCGATGGTCTTTTCCTACCAATCTATCCCTCTAGGGGAATGCGTAGTATTACTTTGCTTCGAGGGATAATAAACTTTTGCAATAAGTATATGAGTTCTTTATGACTAATGTGAGTCCATGGATCATACGCACTCTTATACCTTTCCGCAATTTGCTAGCCTCTACCATACAGTGCATTGCCCTTTCTCACCTTGAGAGTTGGTGCAAACTTCGCCGGTGCATCCAAACCTCGTGATATGATACGCTATATCACACATAAGACTCCTTATATCTTCCTCAAAATAGCCACCATACGTACCTATTATGGCATTTCCATAGCCATCCCGAGATATATTGCCATGAAACTTTCCACCGTTCCGTTTATTATGACACGCTCCATCATTGTCATATTGCTTTGCATGATCATGTAGTTGACATCGTATTTGTGGTTAAGCGACTTTCATAATTCTTTCATACATGTCGCTCTTGATTCATCGCATATCCCGGTACACCGCCGGAGGCATTCACATAGTCATATTTTTGTTCTAGTATCGAGTTGTAACATTGAGTTATGAGTAAATAAAAGTGTGATGATCATCATTATTAGAGCATTGTCCCATGTGAGGAAACAATGATGGAGACTATGAAATAAAAAAAATAGGCCAAAGAAGCCCAAACAAAAAAATGAGAGAAAAAGAGAGAAGAGACAATGTTACTATCCTTTTTCCACACTTGTGCTTCAAAATAGCACCATGATCTTCATGCTAGAGAGTTTCTTATTTTGTCACTTTCATATACTAGTGGGAATCTTTCATTATAGAACTTGGCTTGTATATTCTAATGATGGGCTTCCTCAAAATGCCCTAGGTCTTCGTGAGCAAGCAAGTTGGATGCACACCCACTTAGTTTCTTTTGATGAGCTTTCATACAATTATAGCTCTAGTGCATCCATTGCATGGCAATCCCTACTCGTCGCATTGACATCAATTGATGGGCATCTCCATAGCCCGTTGATTAGCTGCGTCAATGTGAGACTTTCTCCTTTTTTGTCTTCTCACATAACCCCCATCATCTTATGCTATTCCACCTATAGTGCTATATCCATGGCTTGCGCTCATGTATTGCGTAAGGGTTGAAAAGGCTGAAGCACGTAAAAAAGTATGAACCAATCGCTCGGCTTGTCATTGGGGTTATGCATGATGGGAGCATTTTGTGTGACGAAAATGAAGCCTGGCCAAACTATATGATTTTGTAGGGATACGCATTCTTTGGCTATGTTATTTTGATAAGACATCATTGCTTGGTTAGTATGCTTGAAGTATTACTATTTTTATGTCAATAATAAACTTTTATCTTGAATCTTTTGGATCTAAACGTTCATGCCACAATAAAGAGAATTACATTGAAAATTATGTTAGGTAGCATTCCACATCAAAAATTCTGTTTTTTATAATTTACCTACTCGAGGACGAGCAGGAATTAAGCTTGGGGATGCTTGATACGTCTCCAACGTATCTAAATTTTTTGATTGTTCCATGCTATTATATTATATGTTTTGGATGTTTAATGGGCTTTAACATACCTTTTTATATTATTTTTGGGACTAACCTATTAACCGAAGGCCCAGTGCAAATTGCTGTTTTTTTGCCTATTTCAGTGTTTCGCAGAAAAGGAATATCAAACGGAATCCAAACGGAATGAAACCTTCGTGAGGATCGTTTTTGGAACAAATGCAATCCAGGAGACTTGGAGTGGAGGTCAAGAAAGCCACGAGGCAGGAGGGCGCGCCCCCACCCTCATGGGCCCCTCGCAGCTCCACCGACCTACTTCTTTCGCCTATATATACTCTTATACCCTGAAACCTTCGGGGAGAGCCACGAAACACCTTTTCCACCACCGCAACCTTCTGTACCCGTGAGAACCCATCTCGGGGCCTTTTCCGGTGCTCTACCGGAGGGGGATTCGATCACAGGGGGCTTCTACATCAACACCATAGCCTCTCCGATGATGTGTGAGTAGTTTACCACAGACCTTCGGATCCATAGTTATTAGCTAGATGGCTTCTTCTCTCTCTTTGGATCTCAATACAAAGTTCTCCTCGATCTTCTTGGAGATCTATTCGATGTAATACTTTTTGCGGTGTGTTTATCGAGATCCAATGAATTGTGGGTTTATGATCAAGATTATCTATGAACAATATTTGATTCTTCTCTGAATTCTTTTATGCATGATTTAAATATCTTTGCAAGTCTCTTCGAATTATCGTTTTAGTTTGGCATACTAGATTGATCTTTCTTGCAATGGGAGAAGTGCTTAGCTTTGGGTTCAATCTTGCGGTGCTCGATCCCAGTGACAAAAAGGGAAACGACACGTATTGTATTGTTGCCATCGAGGATAAAAAGATGGGGTTTATATCATATTGCTTGAGTTTACCCCTCTACATCATGTCATCTTGCCTAATGCGTTACTCTGTTCTTATGAACTTAATACTCTAGATGCATGCTGGATAGCGGTCAATGTGTGGAGTAATAGTAGTAGATGCAGAATCGTTTCGGTCTACTTGTCACGGACGTGATGCTTATGTTCATGATCATGCCTAGATATTCTCATAACTATGCGCTTTTCTATCAATTGCTCGACAGTAATTTGTTCACCCACTGTAAAATATGCTATCTTGAGAGAAGCCACTAGTGAAACCTATGGCCCCCGGGTCTATTTTCCATCATATTAATCTTCCGTCAACTAGATATTTCTGTCTCTGTTTATTTTGCAATCTTTACTTTTCAATCTATACAACAAAAATACCGAAAATATTTATCTTATTATCTTTATCAGATCTCACTTTTGCAAGTGGCCGTGAAGGGATTGACAACCCCTTTATCGCGTTGGTTGCAAGGTTCTTAATTGTTTGTGCAGGTACTAGGAATTTGCGTGTAGTCTCCTACTGGATTGATACCTTTGTTCTCAAAAACTGAGGGAAATACTTACGCTACTTTGCTGCATCACCCTTTCCACTTCAAAGGAAAACCAACGCATGCTCAAGAGGTGGCAGAACCTAGACTCTTTAGTTAAAGGCCTATTTGGATTTCCTCACCCGCTTCACTGAAGTTAAACATAATCTACACCGAGGAAGGTACACCATATTCTAATAATCTTACCGCGGTTGATCAATTGTTGTTGCTCACATTCCACAGCTTCAAACTTTCGTTATTAATTTTAGGAGAAGTAGGGAATTTCATGAATGTCATGATATTTGATCTATGACATGAATTTAAATTATTTGTATGCCATGTTTAAATTTAAATTAGATGAAAATATAACCATTGTTTTTTTATACTTTAGATTTGTGTCCTAACTTTTGAGCCTACCCTCTATTTTCGTTCTAGATTCGCCATACGTACCAAGAAGGCACTTGTAGATCTTCTTTTTTTGCTACCATCTAAGCTCTGTTATTCTAGTTTCAATAGTCGGGGTGGTGATGATCTTGGCGTAGCATTCCACATAGTACAATCATTCTGATAGGTCAAGAGATGCATGTGGATGGTCGATCAATATAAATTTTCCCCTTCATGAAGCAAAATAATATTGTTTTAAGTTGTCATATATAAGGATGTGCATAAATTTTCATCCATGTTTTTTTGCTTATCTTTTTGTTGTGTGATATTTTGTAGTACAAATAACACATCATCTTAGTCTCCATGCGTTCCTAGGTGCAAAAATACAGGTAGAAAGTTTCAAAAAGGACGTTAGAGTATAAACTTTGCATCATGGACCTATCCTTCAAACAATTTCGTTGACCAAAGGGGGAGCCTGATGGACCTATCCATCATGGTACTGCAGGAGCTTTACGTACTCCAAATAGTGGGGTTATAATTCTTGTGTGAGTGCAAGAATACCATCATGTCATCAGTTTGCATGAGTTAGTGATTATGATTGTACTCAATGTCCACTGCCACGCATGTGTTATCCTCCTGCACCTTCACCCTCATTCTTGCATTGCAGCCTGTCCTCTACGATGTTTTGTTTCACTTCCTGTTAGCCTCTGAAACAGAAGATGTGTGTATCCCTTGGAGCGCGCAAACAAAATACTTGTGGTTGTCATCCCCCCCGTCTTCCTGATTCCAAAACCAGCATGTCTGGCGTATCTGTTATAAAATTCCCTTGCTTTCTCTACATCTTGGAATCACATCTTTAGTCTTGGTATTAGATAATCTGGGAGATCCGGTGTCTGCAGAAAAGAAAAAATAATCAAAACGGCACGTTAAAATGCACTTTATGAACTTTGTTATCCTGGAGGGAGCAAAAAATTTGCAGATATTACAAGATGCGTATATAAATATTTTGTTTCACTTATGTGCGTGTATGATCGCAACTCCACCGGAGTCTGCTGCTGTCCCTCTGGGATGGGGCACGACGGAGTAATCATAGCAGGATGCAGGAGTGGATCACGAGGAGGAAGGAGGGCTGAAGATGGCCTCTCTCTTGTTTGCGTCCTTTTTGCTTGAGGTGGTTGTGGAGGTATTGCGATCCTGGTCTTGGTTTGCTCTTTTGTTTTGTGAAGCAATCCATCTACCTTATGTCTCGTTGTCGGGTGGTTGGGGCGACATATGCCAATGGATGGCTTATCATTGTGGGAGCCAATAAGACGTCGCCGGTGCCTGGAAACGGGATAAGGCGAAGACATGCACGCCGGCGAATCTTACCCAACTTCGGGGCTCTCCGTGGAGATAACACCCCTACTGCTGCTCTACGGGGTCTCCGCATGGTCACTATGGCAAAGTGTTTACAAGGTTGCTCCTTGAGCTGTTCCGAGGGAAGAAGAAGAAGGGCAAGGTTAGGTTTCTTCTCCCCTCGATGTGTTGTCTAAAACTCCTAAAAAGAGAGATCTCCCTATGCATGGGCGCCCCCCGGGGGGGGGGTTATATAGGCCTATCCCCCGGGGGTACAATGGTAATCCAGCTGGGCATGGGCCTTGGCTGTCTGTGTCTACGCTTGCCGCCTTCTCCGCCGACCGATGGGGCCCGCCGGCTGCCGGCTTCCTGGTCGACAGGCTGGTCCCATCGCTTGAGGGTCTTGTCGAGGGCTGGTTACTGTTGCCCCACTCCTGGTGACGTGGGCTTCCTCATGGTAAGCATGGCCGTGGTGCCGCCGTTGGGCGGCACATCACTATGGCCTTACCGTGTCTTGTCTTATTAATGAGGCGTGTCCCTCGAGGGGAGGGAATAGCCGGCTACTGAGAGTCGGATTCACCTCGGGCCGACTACGGGAGGCCTGGGCACCTCCGGGTATCTCCTCATCTGTTGGGGCCCGCCGCCCCTGGGCTGTTCTGACAACATGCTGTGGGTGATGTCACAGTCAACATGGAAACAATGCTGCGCCGGACTGGGATGGCCACCCTGTACGGCACACTGGGGCCATGCGCGTCCCGGGATTCGGGGGTGGCAGGCTTTACTGTAGCCACGCCCCGTCTCGTCGCCGTTATGTGGGTGTAGACTTTGAGGGCACGGTCTTGGCCGCTGGTTGGGGGCCGGCCTCTGGGAGGCGGCCCTCTTATGGCCGGCTTCTTGGAGCCGGCCCTCTCATGGCCGGCTTTTTGGAGCCGGCCCTCTCATGGCCGGCTTCTTGGAGCCGGCCCCTTTGTGGTTTTCCCTGAGAGGTCCTGAGGCAGGGCCGCCTTCGCCTAGCCGCTCTAAGAGATAGCCGGCTAGGGGAAGACGGCCCCACGCCTTGGGTCTTGAAGGCGGGAAATGGCTTGTAATTTTTCTGAAGTGCCAGGGGGAGCCGGCTAGGCTACCCATGGTCATTTACTCCGACACCCGTACAATTCTAACTTATAGCAGCACCAGGATCCAACGGTGGTAGTGTGCAGAGCACTCTCCTTCGTGTGTGTGTTCCTGTTGGATTTGTCCTGGGATCCGGTTTAGTTGCTTCCCTTTGGCAATTACGAGGCACACCAGGATAACCTCTAGAGTTATACGCAGGACTTGAGCTAACCCCCTCCTCCATCGGCGTGCTTGGGAGTCTGCTGGTGGATACAAAGAATCTGCAGGGGATTTCCGACATCACCCAATTAGGTGGAGGCGCAAAGTTGTGCGGATAGGGCTGTGACCCAGCATCTTGGAAGTCTCCATGTGTTTCGGGTGTCATTCATTTTTGGTCTGGAGCAGGTTGGTAATGATGTTGGTGCGTTTGAGGTGTGACCCATTGAGGGGGTGGTGCAACGCGTACAGGCTTAGGATTGTGTACTTGCTGCTGGGAACTTCTAAGCTTCTTCATGCATCTCTCGTGTTGTTGACATAAATGAAAAAAATGTCTATTAGCACACAAGTTACATCTGCCTTTACCTTTGTAACTGAACTTAGCATTATTCACAGCCTGAACTTCTCATATAAATGTGGTGTTCATGTACATATTTTTCCCCCTAGGACAGGTGAGGGAGTCCTGGATTAGGGGGTGTCCAGATAGCCAGACTATGACCTTTGGCCGGACTGTTGGACTATGAAGATACAAGATTGAAGACTTCGTCCCGTGTCCGGATGGGACTTTCCTTGGCGTGGAAGGCAAGCTTGGCAATACGGATATGTAGATCTCCTCCCATTGTAACCGACTCTGTGTAACCCTAGCCCCCTCCGGTGTCTATATAAACCGGAGGGTTTAGTCCGTGGATGAAAACAATCATACCATAGGCTAGCTTCTAGGGTTTAGCCTCTCTGATCTCGTGGTAGATCAACTCTTGTACTACCCATATCATCAATATTAATCAAGTAGGAGTAGGGTTTTACCTCCATCGAGAGGGCCCGAACCTGGGTAAAAACATTGCGTCCCTTGTCTCCTGTTACCATCCGCCTAGACGCACAGTCCGGGACCCCCTACCCGAGATCCGCCGGTTTTGACAACGACATTGGTGCTTTCATTGAGAGTTCCACGTGCCGTCGCCATCAGGAAGGATGCCTCGTCCCGTCTTTAAAGACGACACTGTTGCTGAGGGAGCTTTGGCTGTCGGCCAAACTCTCCGGCTAGATGGTTTTCTTATGACCGCCTGTTCGGCCGCTGCGCCGACGATGACTTCTCGGGTCATTGATCCAATGGAGCTCTCTTCCCTAAACAGGCTCTTGGATCGCATCGCCGCCCTGGGAGTCGCTACAAACTACGATCAGATTGGGCCTAAACCCGGTCTGAGAGAGATCAACTCTCCCTAGGTCACCCATCACGTTGCGGTGGTGGAGGAACAATGCGGCGACCCTTCCTCTATCTTGAGGACTATCTACGTCCGGATTCCCGATCCCTCCAAGCCGGATACCCGTGCACGGGAGGACGTCACTCAAGCCCTGAACCTAGAGTCAGGCAGCGGGCCAGATTCATCGGACAACATCCAAGAACCCGAATTTCCGAGATTGGAAACTCCTTAGCCCCTGAGTCTCAGATTGGGTGAGGTTTCGGATTCAATTCCAGCCACCCATCAAGCATAAGCGATCTTTCCCAAATCAGGCAAGAGCCCCGAGAAATAGTACACCATTATTGGGCACATTCCTCCTGGTAATGAGCAGGATCAAGGACTGCCGTGAGAAAGACGCAATCTTATTCTTCTGCAATAATTGCACGGACAAGGGAATCCTCAACGCCATAAGTCGTCGTGAAATCACACGCTTTGCGGACTTGGCGTCCATAGTACGAAAGTACTATGCGATGGAAAGTGCCTGGAAAACCGAAATAAAGTTTTGGGACAATCCGGCCCTAAATACGAACCCAGTCCGAAATAAAAGGGTGCATTATTGCCAGACACCCGGGTTAAATACCAAAAAGCAAAAACCCTCTACAGGGCATGGAACCGTACTGGAGGGATGGCTCAATGGACCCTGTAAAATTCATAGTACAGAGGGCGCCATACCAACTCATAGCCTTAGAGCATGTTGGATACTCCGGCAGGTCGCCAAAAGTGGCGAAGATCTTCTAATTCCAGAAGCCACAGAGCACCATCCCAGGGATACTAGTACGGTATTAACAGTCTTCGAGACCTTCGCATCAAATAATATGCGAAAGTGAACACTCCGCAGCCTTGCCGAAGTCTACCACGTGGCAACAATAAACCCATGGAGTGACACGGCTATTACTTTTAATGCCAGTGACGAACCTAAATTCCGAACAGCCCGAGCACCAGCCGCATTGGTCCTCAGTCCAATAGTGGACAACTTTCGACTCACCAAAGTACTCATGGATGGCGGCAGCGGATTAAACCTCATTTATGAGGAAACCCTTAAAAAATGGAAATAGACTGGAACCACATTGAGCGAAGCAGCACAACCTTTAGAGGAATAATCCCCAGTCGGGAAGCGCACTGTACAGGAAAAATCACACTAGATGTGGTGTTCGACACGCCTGATAATTATAGGTCCGAAGAGGTTACGTTCCAAGTGGCCCCGTTCAGTAGCGGATACCACGCCCTGTTAGGGCGGGAGGCGTTCACAATCTTCCAAGCCATACCCCATTAGGGTTACATGAAGCTCAAAATGCCCGGGCCCAACGGAATCATCACTCTTGCTAGTGATCCGGACATAGCACTCTGCGCCGAAAATAAGATAGCTGCACTGGCCCTCGAGGCACTATCCGAAGCCCTAGCGGCTAAGGAACTTACTGCGCTGCGCTCCACGGTGAACATGGACGATGTGATATCGATAAAAGATCCAAGTCCACCTCCTTTAAACCGGCGGACGAAATAGTCAAATTCCAAGTCCATCCAACGGACCCTATAAAAACCAGCTTCCATCGGGGCACAATTAAACCCTGACGTAGACGCCGCACTACGAGAGTTCCTACGCGACAAATGGGACATTTTTGCCTGGCACACTTCAGACATGCCAGGAATCCCACGCAGGCTGGCCGAGCACAGCCTAAATATTCTAAAAGGATTCAAGCCAGTCAAGCAGGCTCTTCGGTGTTTCTCTGAACCTAAGATACAAGCCATGGGAGAGGAACTAGCCAAGTTATTGGAGGCCGGATTCATTAGAGAAATAAAACATCCAGACTGGCTAGCAAACCTGGTGATGGTACCAAAGAAGGACAAATCCTGGCGCCTGTGCGTCGATTTTAAGGACCTCAATAAGCCTTGCCCAAAGGATCCCTTCCCCCTCCCCCACATCGATCAAATTATCGATGCGACAGCAGGACACGATTCATTGTGTTTCCTCGACGCATACTCCGGCTACCACCAAATTAAGATGGCGGAATCCGACCAAGCCGCAACGACATTTATCACACCATACGACCCCTTCTGCTTCAACACAATGCCCTTTGGGCTCAAAAACGCCAGCGCAATATATCAGCGCATGATTCAAACATGTCTGGCAAACCAGATCGGCAAAACAGTGGAGGCATACGTAGATGACGTGGTCGTCAGAACCAAACATGTCGAATCTCTAGTAGACAACTTGAGGCTCACATTTGATAACCTCCGAACATATGACATCAAGCTCAACCCGGAAAAATGCGTTTTCGGCGTACCAGCCGGAAAGCTCTTGGGGCTTCATTGTATCCGGCAGAGGAATTGATGCAAATCGAGCCAAGATCCGAGCTCTGTCACAATTGGATATCCCAACGGACCTCAAACAAATACAAAAATTAACTGGATGCGTGGCGGCTCTAAGCCGCTTTATCTCCCGCCTGGGAGAAAAGGCATTACCCCTTTAGCGCCTCCTTCGGCGCACCGAACACTTCGAGTGGACGGATGCCGCCACAGTCGGACTGGAAGAAATAAAAGCCATATTGGCAACCAACCCAGTCCTGGCCGCGCCAAACATTGGCGAACCAATGCTATTATACATTGCGGCAACTCATCAAGTTGTGAGCGCAGTGCTCGACGTCGAACGAGAAACGGACGGACATAAATTCCCCCTTCAAAAGCCGGTCTACTATGTATCCACTGTCCTTACTCCATGCAAGTCACGGTACCCGCATTATCAAAAGATAGCATACGCGGTATTCATGGCATCCCGGAAGCTGCGACACTACTTTGAAGAGTGTTCGATAACAGTAGCCTCGGAAGTGCGACTTAATGATATTATAACCAACCACGACGCAACGGGCCGGATTGCCAAATGGGCCATTGAGATCCTCCCCTTAGACATAACTTACAAGCCGCGGCGAGCCATTAAGTCGCAAGTATTGGCCGACTTCGTCGCCGAATGGACTGAAGCCGAACTCCCTAAAGAGTATGGCGCATATTCCAACTGGATCATGCACTTCGACGGCTCCAAAATGTTGGCTGGTCTGGGGGCTGGCGTCGTTTTGACGTCCCCAACCGGAGATACAGTTCAATACGTACTCCAGATAATGTATACGGACTCCAACAACGCAGCCGAATATGAGGCCCTTCTACATGGTCTCCGGATGGCAGTATCCATGGGCATTCAATGCCTAGAGGTGCGGGGGGATTCGAACCTCGCAATATCCCAAATAAATGGAGACTTTGATGCCAAGGATCCGAAAATGGCGGCTTATCGCAATGCCGTCCTAAAAATGTCAGCTTAGTTCGAGGGGCTCGAATTTCACCATATAGCCCGCGAAAATAATCAGGCGGCAGACGTCCTCGCACGGATCGGCGCAAAACGCGATGCGGTCCCGCCCAACATATTTTTGGAAAGGCTTTTCAAGCCATCTGTGGTATGGGAAGGGGACACTGGTAATAACATACCGGACCCAACTGCAATGCCCGATACCGAACATTCTGACATAATCGGAGGCTCTGCCACCGAAATAACATCCTCAGCCCATGTTATAATGGCCGTCATTGCCCAGTGGACAGAACCATTCTTGGCCTACTTAACTAGGCAGGAACTCCCTGAGGACCAAAACGAGGCACGCTGCATAGTGCGGCGATCTAAAGCCTACAGGGTCCATGAGGGAGAACTTTATAAGAAAAGCACCACCGGAGTCCTTCAAAGGTGCATCTCCGAAGAGGAAGGGCGGAAGCTCCTGGCAGAAATTCATGCCGGACTCGGCGGCCACCACGCCGCAGCCCGGGCCCTTGTAAGCAAGGCTTTTCGTACAGGTTTTTATTGGCCTACGGCCCGGGCAGACGCACTGGACCTGGTCCAACGCTGCGTGGGTTGCCAGCTTTTTGCAAATCAAAGCCATATGCCGCCCACCGCCCTCCACACAATCCCCATTACTTGGCCCTTCGCGGTCTGGGGGCTTGACATGGTTGGACCCCTCAAAGGAGGAACCCACAAGAAAAAATACTTGCTGGTCATGGTGGATAAGTTCACCAAATGGATAGAAGCCAAGCCTGTTAAGACGGCCGAATCCGGACCGGTGATAGACTTCATATCCGGGGTCGTACACCGTTATGGTGTCCCCCACAACATCATCACTGATAACGGCACGAACTTCGCGGCCAACGAGGTAAAACTCTTGTGCAAAAACATGGGCATCAAGCTCGATTATGCTTAAGTCTATCACCCACAAACTAACGGTCAAGTTGAGTGAGCGAATGGTCTTATCATGAGCGGCATCAAACCCAGACTAGTGTGGTCCCTAAAGGAATCTAACACGCACTGGGTAGAGGAGCTCGACTCCGTACTATGGGGGCTGCGAACCACGCCGAATTGCACTACCGGATACACACCATTCTTTATGGTATACGGCGCAGAGGCGGTTCTGCCCTGCGACATAATTCATGACTCACCTCGAGTGCGCATGTACGAAGAAAGAGAAGCCGAGCTCGATCGGCAGGATAGTTTGGACGCCTTGGAGGAGGAGCGTGATGCGGCAAAAGCCCGTTCCGCATTCTATCAACAACAGGCTCGAAGATATCAAAGCAGAGAAGTACGGGCCAAAACTTATAATGTTGGCGAATTAGTTCTATGCCTGCCGGAGAAGAAAAAGGACAAACTCAAGCCCAAATGGGAGGGTCCCTTCATTATTGACCAAGTACTGACTGGTGGAGCGTACCGTCTGCGGGATGCATCGGATAATCGACTCGAGCCGAATCCATGGAACGCACTCAGACTCCGAAGATTCTACGCCTAGCGCCAGACTCTGTGTTCGTCTCCTTCCTCTGTCCATTTTTTATACACTATCTGTCTTATATTTCTCTCCTTCTCCCCTTTCTCTCACAACCTTTAAGGGCCAATTTGTGCCTTGTTTGCACACAACTGACGTGCTATCCGCGCTCATTATACCTGGGGGCTTCTTTCACAGAAGCTTATTTATATGGGCTTCATGCCCAACACATGTGTTATCCTTCCGCATGTACCTTTTATTTGCCATTATATGCATCGATATGACTTAAGTTTTGGCCAAGCTGGGTTGCTTGGCTCTTGTATTTATGCCCTACGTTCTCGTTAATTCGGCTAGGGCATAAGGGGAGCACCTCTGCGATTGTTACTGCCGGGTCAGCCGGATGTGTACCTCAGACTGGGTGAAGCCGAAAGCTAGCGTTCTTAAGAGAATATTCGGTCGGTGAACAAAAGACGATTTTTACCTATTTTTTATATATGCCCCCAGATATTTTTCCTGCGATTCTTTTCGCAGCCCGGACATGCACTTTAGGGCATGCATACCCAGGGAAAGGAACCACTAACGGAACTATTCTCCCTGGAAGATGTTTCTTACTAACCATGTAATATAACATAACTAGTTGGGCACTTGTCTGTTCAAGCACTAATGACCCCTACGCCTGGTTTCCACGCATGCCCCGGTTCTTCATAACCGAGAGGGTATTCGGATTCACTCCGGACTATCGGGTCCAGAGGTCGAAGCGAAAAGGTCCGCCAT
Source organism: Aegilops umbellulata (assembly GCA_032464435.1). Classification (NCBI taxonomy): domain Eukaryota; kingdom Viridiplantae; phylum Streptophyta; class Magnoliopsida; order Poales; family Poaceae; genus Aegilops; species Aegilops umbellulata. Next base: position 10,852,011 of record CP136057.1, read on the forward strand.
GACAAATGATCTATAATCCGGCTAGAAGGCATTGCAAATGTCACTTCAATTACATAGTCACTATGACTGACTAAATTCTTCCTCTATACCATCCAACAGGCTGTCTAACTTACAATCCTGTTGGGAATACTTTGCGGCCAATTCTACTTGTCCGTACATTAGACTAACAGGGATCTCTTTCCCATCGGGCCCCACAGGTCCGACCTCAGCCATGTGGTTTGGATCAGCCTTGGTATACCGCGTCTTCACCATGGCCCAGGCTTCTCTGGCACCTTGACGGCAGGCCGATATCTTCCATAATCGGAAGCGCCGCCGCACTCCCTTCAGCTTCTCCGCAAGCTCTCCAAGGCCTTCGGGCACGGAGACGGATGGCCACAAGGCCTGGGCGACGCCTTGCATCACCTGCCGAACTCGTTCGTGCAGTTGTGAGAGCTCGGGAAGAAGGTCACCCGTAGAACCGGGCATTCCCTCCGCGGGACGACCTGTTAGCATACCTACAGACATAACTCTGTTAGTCGACTTCTTCGCCGAACTCTTTTTTAAAGTTCGTTCAAGCACTTACTGAAAATGTCGCGTCGAAGCCGCTGATTCTCCTTCACGGAGTCCGACAGTAGGGCACGAACATCCTTTAGTTCCATGCTCAGCTGGGTGTTGGCATCCTGGAGATTATTCTTTTCCTGCCTAACGTTGGTAAGCACACTCTCGCCAGCCTCTAGCTGGCGTTGGAGTTGTTGCTCATCCGAATTTCCTCCGGCGTCATCTACAATTTCATTGTTAGATTTGCACATATGCCACACTCTATATGGTATCTATCATTTTAAATATGTCTTACCAGAGGGAGTCTTCTTGGCTTCTCTTCCGCGGCTAGTGCGGCCTGAAGTCGGGCTTTGCACTCTTCCAGCTCATGGGACAGTTGGGTATTCTTTTCTGTAAGAACCTGCATAACAAAATCAGTTATTCTAACTGTTTCAAGTCTCAGGGGGTACTGATATATATAATCACCAAATTTTCTCACCCGTATGTCCTTTACATACTGATCCGTAGCTCTAGCTACACCATTTTGAGCAGCACGGAGGTACGCGTCTCCCGAGTTGAAGGCATCAAATGCCTCTTGGGAGAAACAAGCGTCACGGAGAACGGCCCGGCGACGCTGTGGTTCATGGCACTCTCCACCTCGGAATTTGTGGCAGACAGTCTGTCCACATCCTCTGTTGGAGGAGCATCCGGCACGCGCCTCGTATTCGCTTCCGCTTCCGGATCCGGCCTTGGAGCCTGACTGGTGGAGGCGTAATTGGCGACCTCTCCAGATATAGTCCGGCGAGCGTTCTTCTTCCTAAAGAAAGCACGGGCGTTAGTATGCCTCTGAGAATGATATCATGGAGTAAGACAACGCGCCATACCGCTGCGCCAGTGTCTTAGTCCGGACTGCATTTCTTTTTAGCCTGCCTGGCCTCGCAGCCCCTTGTTGGCTAGTCGCCGCGGGCTCGGCATACCGTCCCAAGGGCCTCCCCTGCAAAACACCGTTGGTATACGGTAAACAAAATACGCAAGGACGGATCCTTTTCAAAGTGTTGAGACTTTGGTCTCAGTTACCTGTGAGGCTGGAAGCAGCCCAGGGTAATCGGCCGTAATGGCCACCAAGGCATTATCGCTGCTTAATTGGTAAAACACCATATCGATTAGTTCCACAGATATGTCCGGATCCTCTTGGGAGGCTGATACGTCTCCAACGTATCTATAATTTTTGATTGCTCCATGCTATATTATCTACTGTTTTGGACTATATTGGGCTTTATTTTTCATTTTTATATTATTTTTGGAACTAACGTATTAACCGGAGGCCCAGCCCAGAATAGCTGTTTTTTGCCTATTTCAGTGTTTCGAAGAAACAGAATATCAAATGGAGTCCAAATAGAAAAATCCTTTTTGGAACGTGATTTTCTCACCGGATAAGACCTAGGAGACTTGGACCCAACGCCAAAGCATCGGAGAGGCCGTCACGAGGGTGGGGGCGCGCCCTCCTAGGGCGCGCCCCCTGACTCGTGGGCCCACCGAAGCTCCATCGACGTACTTCTTTCTCCTATATATACCCACATACCCCCAAACGAACAGATACAGAGCCAAAAACCTAATTCCACCGCCGCAACTTTCTGTATCCACGAGATCCCATCCTGGATCCTATTCCGGAGCTCCGCCAGAGAGGGCCGTCATCACGGAGGGCTTCTACATCATCATAGCCTCTCCGATGAAGTGTGAGTAGTTTACCTCAGACCTTCGGGTCCATAGTTATTAGCTAGATGGCTTCTTCTCTCTTTTTGGATCTCAATACAATGTTCTCCCCCTCTCTTGTGGAGATCTATTCGATGTAATCTTCTTCTTTTGCGGTGTGTTTGTTGAGACCGATGAATTGTGGGTTTATGATCAAGTCTATCTATGAACAATATTTGAATCTTCTCTGAATTCTTTTATGTATGATTGGTTATCTTTGCAAGTCTCTTCGAATTATCCGTTTGGTTTGGCCAACTAGATTGGTAGTTCTTGCCATGGGAGAAGTGCTTAGCTTTGGGTTCGATCTTGCAGTGTTCTTTCCCAGTGACAGAAGGGGCAGCAAGACACGTATTGTATCGTTGCCATCGAGGATAACAAGATGGGGTTTATTTCATATTGCATGAATTTATCTCTCTACATCATGTCATCTTGCTTAAAGCGTTACTCTGTTTTTAACTTAATACTCTAGATGCATGCTGGATAGCGGTCGATGAGTGGAGTAATAGTAGTAGATGCAGAATCGTTTCGATCTACTTGTCATAGACGTGATGCCTATATACATGATCATGCCTAGATATTCTCATAACTATGCTCAATTCTGTCAATTGCTCAACAGTAATTTGTTCACGCACCGTAGAAAACTTATGATCTTGAGAGAATCCAGCAGTGAAACCTATGGCCCCCGGGTCTATTCTCATCATATCAATCTCCATCACTTTAATCTTGCTTTGTTTTTAATTTGTCTTTTACTTTTCACTTTGCATCTCTATACCAAATATACCAAAAATATTATCTATCGGATCTCACTTTCGTAAGTGACCGTGAAGGGATTGACAACCCCTAATCGCGTTGGTTGCATTGAGCTCTTTGTGTTGCGTAGGTACGAGGGACTTGCGCGTGGCCTCCTACTGGATTGATACCTTGGTTCTCAAAAACTGAGGGAAATACTTACGCTACTCTGCTGCATCATCCTTTCCTCTTCGGGGAAAACCAACGCAAGCTCAAGAGGTAGCAAGAAGAATTTCTGGCGCCGTTGCCGGGAAGTCTGCGCAAAAGTCAACATACCAAGTACCCATCACAATCCCTATCTCTCGCATTACATTAGTTGCCATTTCCCTCTCGTTTTCCTCTCCCCCACTTCACCCTTGCTGTTTTATTCGCCCTCTCTTTCCCAATCTCCTTCTCCTTCTCTTTTTCGTTCTCCTTCTTCCCGTATATATCTTTGTTTGTGTTTCCACGTGCCTTCTATTTGCTTGCATCTTTGCTTGCTAAAAATCTATTGATATGGATCCACTTAAAGTGTTCTACTTGGATCATCTTCGATCCTTATGCGCTCGTGCTGAAACCCCAACTAGCCTAGTTGATGGGAAATCTTTAGATGAGCATGATCATTTTGTGCGTCACCGTTTGTCTGAAAAAGGGAGACTCTTATGGTAACATATAAATAGTTTGCTATGCTATGCTTGGAATCTTTGTGAAATTTGTGATTTTACCTGTTGTTCTAAGAACCCTAAAAAACACCTTCCCTACCTATGTGAGTTCAATGATAATGAAATCTTATCTTCTTATTGAAAGTTCTTGTTATCGACTAGAGGGGGGGTGAATAGGCGATTTTAGGAAAGTATTCAAAGCATAAATGTTTCGAAGACAAACATCAGAAATGAACCTGTTGATATGCAGTGGAAGATAAACTACACAAGGAAAGCCATGGTCAAGTATGCAATAATGTGAATGTACGATGACTAATGGCAACTAGGTAGTAAGGATCAGGGTGGAAGATAGTATGAAGCCAAATAGCAATAGTAGTCAAGCAATGAAGTCAAACAGGTATAGCAAACAGGCAATGACTTCACGAAGACAAACTGTAAGTAAAGGGAAGAGAGAATAGAACCAGTCACTCGATGAAGACACAAGATTTGTTTGACCAGTTCCAGTTGCTGTGACAACTGTACATCTGGTTAGGGAGGCTGAGATTCAACTGTCCATAATCCATTCTGAAGCACGAGGTGTCATACTCTGCATTACAGTTAGGAGGATAGGCTTCACCAAGAGCATTGTGAAGCATAAACATTTGACAAGCAAGAGGATTATGGAAGCTCAAGTCGAGATTAGGAATGATGGGATGAACGGCAGGCGATTCAGGAACAAAATACATAGTGAGACCATTTGGGCATTTGATCTTGCGCCCTACAAGATATTTTAGGTCCCCAGCAATAACATCAGATGCCTTTGATTTTCGGCTGGAGACCTTTCCCTGCAAAAGAAAGTTAATTCTTCTTAACCACCCACATCTTCAGGGGTGACTTAGAAGCAATGAGTCTAAGTGCAGCATCTGAGAACTTCGGCTTTGGAACCCTAGTAAATAGCCTTGCAAGAGATGAATGATACTCATATGAATAAGCAGAAAAGTTCTTAGTTGTATGAACATAGCGGTTTGAAGATACACGCTCATATTCATAGGTTTGAGTACGGTTTCCCTGCAAAACATTGGCGTTAGGGTGACTCATGTGAGTCCTCTGTCTGTATGAAGCATTTGGTCCATATGAAGCCTTAGGTTTGGGGTTTGTCTTCTTCCCAGGTGGTGTCATGATGACATTTACTGGCAGCTTCTCAAGACAGCTTTTGGGAACCCAGATCTTCTTCATAGGTGGCCCATTCCTGCAGTTAGTACCAATATATCTGGCAAACACTTCACCATTCTAATTCTTGAATAGTTTATAGTTTGCATCAAAGGATTCATCAATGACAACAGGATTAGCACAAGTAAAGCCAGATAAGGTGGATGGATCCACTGAAGGTCCCTTTGCAGCTACCCATGTGGTTTTGGGATACTGCTCAGGCTTCCAGTAGGAACCATCAACGTTCATTTTCCTCTCGAACCGAACACCCTCTTTCCTAGGGTTTCGGTTCAGAATCTGCTTTTTGAGGACATCGCAAAGTGTCGGATGCCCTTTCAGACTTTTATACATCCCTGTTTCAAGCAATGTCTTCAACCTAGCATTTTCATCAGCAATAGTAGTGGTATCCTCCGCAGAGGGGTTAGTTACCACATCAGTAGTTGAAGATATTGCAACAGTAGCAGTAGTGGAACATCCAGCAACAGAGGTAGCGTTATCACGCTCAAGGCATTTTAGACATGGTGGTTCAAATCCATCCTGAGCGGGACTGATCTGTTGAGCGCGAAGTGACTCATTCTCTTTTTGAAGATCTTCATGAGCCGCTCTCAACTTCTCAAGCTCTTGCTTCCTTTGAAGATAATCATAGGAGAGCTTTTCATGAGTGGTTGTAAGCGTATCATGACGACTTTCAAGTTCTTTGTACTTAGCATGAAGAATTTTTATATCTTCAACTAAGGACTGTGAACGAGTCATTTCCGCGTCCAACAGGTCATCGGTTTTGTCTAACAGTTTTTGAGTATGTTCCATAGCTTTTTGTTGTTCAGTTGCAATTTTAGCAAGTGTTTTGTAGCTGGGTTTGGATTCACAATCAGAGTCATCGTCACTTGATGTTTGGAAGTAAGCATCGCGTGATTTTACCTTGGCACCACGTGCCATGAAGCAGTAGGTAGGAGTAGGGTCGTCATTGTCATCAGCTTGAGCATTGGTGTGGAAGTCATTGTCTTCGGTGTTGAAGATGGACTTGGCAACATAAGCCGTGGCTAAAGCCAGACTTGCAACGCCAGGGTCGGACTCCTCCTCAGACTCCACCTCTGCCTCCTCAGAAGCAGACTCCTCTTCTGAATCCATTTCCTTCCCAACAAAAGCACGAGCCTTGCCAGATGAGCTCTTCTTATGAGATGAAGACTTTGATGTGGACTTGGAAGAAGACTTTGAAGATTTCTTCTTCTTCTTGTCATCAGAATCATATTCCTTGCTCTTCTTCTTCTTCTTCTTCTTCTTCTCGTTGTCTCACAGTGGACACTCAGAGATGTAGTGTCCGGGTTTCTTGCACTTGTGGCATGTTCTCTTCTTGTAGTCATGAGTGGAGGCTTCATCATTTCTTGAGCTGGATCGTGATAACTTTCTGAAGCCCTTCTTCTTGGTGAACTTCTGGAACTTCTTCACAAGCATAGCAAGTTCCTTTCCAATGTCTTCAGGATCATCAGAACTGCAGTCAGATTCTTCTTCAGATGAGGACACAACTTTTGCCTTCAAAGCGCGAGTTCGGCCATAGTTGGGACCATAGATATCTCTTTTCTCAGATAACTGAAACTCATGTGTGTTGAGCCTCTCAAGTATATCAGACGGATCGAGTGTCTTGAAGTCAGGACGTTCTTGTATCATGAGGGCAAGGGTGCCAAAGGAGCTGTCAAGTGATCTCAGCAGTGTCTTGACGATTTCATGCTTGGTAATCTCAGTGGCGCCAAGAGCTTGAAGCTCATTTGTGATGTTAGTGAGGCGATCAAACGTGAGCTGGACATTCTCATTGTCATTTCTCTTGAAGCGGTTGAAGAGGTTGCGAAGAACATTGATCCTTTGGTCTCTCTGGGTTGAGACGCCTTCGTTGACCTTGGATAGCCAGTCCCAGACTAGCTTTGACGTCTCCAGAGCACTCACACGGCCATACTGTCCTTTGGTCAGATGACCACAGATGATGTTCTTGGCAGTTGAATCCAGTTGAATGAATTTCTTGACATCAGCAGGGGTGGCACCTTCACCAGTCTTTGGAACACCGTTCTTGACGACATACCAAAGGTCGACATCAATGGCTTCAAGATGCATGCGCATCTTATTCTTCCAGTAGGGATATTCGGTTCCATCGAACACGGGGCAAGCAGCGGAGACTTTGATTATCCCTGCAGTCGACATAGCTAAAACTCCAGGTGGTTAAACCGAATCACACAGAACAAGGGAGTACCTTGCTCTGATACCAATTGAAAGTGCTTGTTATCGACTAGAGGGGGGGTGAATAGGCGATTTTTAGGAAAGTCTTCAAAGCATAAATGTTTCGAAGACAAACATCAGAAATGAACCTGTTGATATGCAGCGGAACATAAACTACACAAGGAAAGCCATAGTCAAGTATGCAATAATGTGAATGTACGATGACTAATGGCAACTAGGTAGTAAGGATCAGGGTGGAAGATAGTATGAAGCCAAACAGCAATAGTAGTCAAGCAATGAAGTCAAATAGGTATAGCAAACAGGCAATGACTTCACGAAGACAAACTGTAAGTAAAGGGAAGAGAGAATAGAACCAGTCACTCGATGAAGACACATGATTTGTTTGACCAGTTCCAGTTGCTGTGACAACTGTACATCTGGTTAGGGAGGCTGAGATTCAACTCAGAAGACCGTGTCTTCACCTTATTCCCCTTGAGCTAAGGACACACAGTCCTCGCCCAATCACTCTGGTAAGTCTTCACGGTAGACTCCCAAACCTTCACAGACTTCGTTCACCGGCAATCCATAATGGCTCTTGGATGCTCAGAACGCGACGCCTAACCGGCTGGAGGATTCACAGTCCTCAAGTGTAATAAGTCTTCAGGTCACACAGACAGAAAGACTTCAGTGATGCCTAACACTCTTTGGCTCTGGGTGTTTGGGCTTTGTCCTCGCAAGGATTTCTCTCTCTCTCAAAGGCTTCGAGGTGGGTTGCTCTCAAACGACAAAAGCCGTGCACTAACTCTGAGCAGCCACCAATTTATGGTGTAGGGGGTGGGCTATTTATAGCCACTAGGCAACCCGACCTGATATGTCCGAAATGACCCTGGGTCACTAAGGAACTGACACGTGTTCCAACGGTCAGATTTCAAACACACGCGGCAACTTTACTTGGGCTACAAGCAAAGCTGACTTATCCAGCTCTGTGTAAGATTTGCTCTCATTGTCTTCGCTCGAAGACATAGGATTTGAGTTGAGCATCACTTCAGTCACTTTGACTGTATTCACTTGGACCCCACTTAACAGTACGGTGGTTCCTATGACTCAACAAAGAAGAAAAGGAAACAACGAAACAACTAAGTCTTCGCGCTCCATAGTCTTCACAGAATGTCTTCTCATGTCATAGTCTTCAATATGAATATCTTCATGTACCACCATAGTCGTCAATGTCTTCATACATTTTTTGGGGTCATCTCCGGTAGGTAAACCGAATCAATGAGGGACACTACCTGTGTTCTTCTGCAATTCTCACAAACACATTAGTCCCTCAACCAAATTTGTCGTCAATACTCCAAAACCAACTAGGGGTGGCACTAGATGCACTTACACTTATGCAAAGGGTGTTTATAGTTACTATGATATCGAACAAATTGAAGAATTTGTCGTTTTTAAGGGTGCTCATGAAGTTGCTTCTTTGATTGAAAAGTATGATTTTACTCTCAATAAATCTGAAAATTCCATCATACTTAAATATTGCAATGAAAACCTTGCTCATAATTTCTATGTCCAAGAATTTATTGAAAGAATGACCGTTGCTTCGGAAGAAAATAATGATATGCATGAATCTTTAGATAATTGTGATTCCGTTGATTTGATTGAAATATCCCTTTATGAACATGATCCTTGCTATTCTTGTGGCCATGATTCCAATATTTATGAAGATGAATTCGCTATAGTTCCGTATGTTAAACATGAGATCGTTGCTATTGCACCCATGCTTGATAGTTCCCTCGATGAAAAGCATGATTTGAATGATTTTACTATAAATTCTCTTGATGTCAATTGTGCTAATAATAGGCAAAACCCTAAGCCTTGGGATGCTAGTTTTGCTATGTCTACTACTTGTTGCAATGATCATGATTGGGGTGATTCTTCTTATGATCTTGAAAATTTATTTAATCCCCATGATAAATATGAGTTTGATAATATTGTTTGCAATAATATTGAAAGTGGGTTTGGAAGAGTGTCAACTTTATATCCCACATATTTGGAGAATATTCAATCTTATGAAATTTTTGATAAAAGTGGGTTTGGAGAGGTCATGACTTTAGTTAATGTTAATCCCACTATTTCGGAAGAGTGTCAACTTTGCATGCATGAGGATCATGTTGAAAATATTTTATGTGACATATATTTTGTTGAATTTGCTTATGATCCCACATGTAATTATTATGAGAGAGGAAAATATGGTTATAGAAATTTTCATGTTACTAAATTACCTCTCTTTATGTTGAGATTGCTATTGTTTCTTTCCGCTTCCTTGCATATGCTAGTTTTTGCTTGCTTTGATAATTTGTTTGCCTATAAGATGCCTATGCATAGGAAGTATGTTAGACTTAGATGTGTTTGTCACGTGTTTTATGCTGCTCTCTTTGCGCTTCAATTCTTATCTTTTATGTGAGCATCGTTAGAATTATCAATGCCTAGCTAGGGGCGTTAAACGATAGCGCTTGTTGGGAGGCAACCCAATTTTATTTTTAGTTTTTTTGTGTTTTTCTTCTGTTAGGGAATAAATAACCCATCTACCTTCTGTTTGGATGTGGTTTTGTGTTTTAATTAGTGTTTGTGCCAAGTTAGACCTATTGGATCTTCTTGGATGATAGTTATTTGATCTTGCTGTAATTTCCAGAAACTTTGCGTTCAGTGCCCGAATTATTAAAAATCATCAGAACATGATAAAATACTGATTCCAATTGATGCTGATCAATAGACACATTGTCTAGGTCGTCCAATTTTGGTAGATTTTTGGAGTTCCAGAAGTTTGCGTTAGTTACAGATTACTACAGACTGTTCTGTTTTTGACAGCTTCTGTTTTTCGTGTATTGTTTGCTTATTTTGATGAATCTATGGTTAGTAAAATAGTTTATAATCCATAGATAAGTTGGAATACAGTAGGTTTAACACCAATATAAATAAAGAATGAGTTCATTACAGTACTTTGAAGTGGTTTTATGTTTTCTTTCTCTAACGGAGCTCACGAGATTTCTATTGAGTTTTGTGTTGTGAAGTTTTCAAGTTTTGGGTGAATTCTTTTGATGGATTATGGAACAAGGATTGGCAAGAGTCTAAGCTTGGGGATGCCCATGGCACCCCCAAGATAATCCAAGGACACCAAAAATTCAAAGCTTGGGGATGCCCCGGAAGGCATCCCCTCTTTCGTCCACTTCCATCGGTAATTTACTTGGAGCTATATTTTTATTCACCAACATGATATGTGTTTTGCTTGGAGCGTCTTGTATTATTTGTGTCTTTGTTTGTTAGTGTGACACAATCATCCTTGCTGTACACACCTTTTGAGAGAGTCATCTATGAATTGGAATTTGATAGAATACTCTATGCGCTTCACTTATATCTTTTGAGCTATGTAGTTTGGCTCTATGCGCTTCACTTATATCTTTTTGAGCGTTATAATTTTGCTCTATGTGCTTCACTTAGATTTTTTAGAGCACGGTGGTGGTTTTTTTTAAAGAAACTATTGATCTCTCATGCTTCACTTAAATTATTTTGAGACTCTTAATAGCACGGTAATTTGCTTAATATTAATATGCTTGGTATTCAAGATTTGTGAAATTTTCTTTTGAGTGCGTTGAATACTAAGAGAAGATTGAAGCATGATAATTGTTTTGAGATATGGGGGTCATAATATTAGAGTTATGCTAGTTTAGTAGTTGTGAATTTAAAGAATACTTGTGTTGAAGTTTGTGATTCCCGTAGCATGCACGTATGGTGAACCGTTGTGTGATGAAGTCGGAGCATAATTTATTTATTGATTGTCTTCCTTATGAGTGGCGGTCGGGGACGAGCGATGGTATTTTCCTACCAATCTATCCCCCTAGGAGCATGCGCGTAATACTTTGCTTTGGTAAATTCTAGATTTTTGCAATAAGTATATGAGTTCTTTATGACTAATGTTGAGTCCATGGATTATATGCACTTTTTCCCATCCTTCCACCATTCCTAGCCTCTCTAATACTGCGCACCTTTCGCCGGTATCATACACCCACCATATACCTTCCTCAAAACAGCCACCATACCTACCTATTATGGCATTTCCATAGCCATTCCGAGATATATTGCCATGCAACTTTCCACCATTCCGTTTATCATGACACGCTCCATTATTGTCATATTGCTAGCATGATCATGTAGTTGACATCGTATTTGTGGCAAAGCCACCGTTCATAATTATTTCATACATGTCACTCTTGATTCATTGCATATCCCGGTACACCGCCGAAGGCATTCATATAGAGTCATATTTGTTCTAAGTATCGAGTTGTAATTGTTGAGTTGTAAGAAAAAATAAAAGTGTGATGATCATCATTTTTTAGAGCATTGTCCCAAGTGAGGAAAGGATGATGGAGACTATGATTCCCCCATAAGTCGGGATGAGACTCCGAACGAAAATAAAAAATAAAAAAAAGAGGCCATAAAAAAAGAGAAGGCCCAAATAAAAAAATGATGAGAGAAAAAGAGAGAAGGGACAATGTTACTATCCTTTTACCACACTTGTGCTTCAAAGTAGCACCATGATCTTCATGATAGAGAGTCTCTCGTTATGTCACTTTCATATACTAGTGGGAATTTTTCATTATAGAACTTGGCTTGTATATTCCAGTGATGGGCTTCCTCAAATTGCCCTAGGTCTTCGTGAGCAAGCAAGTTGGATGCACACCCACTTAGTTTATTTTGATGAGCTTTCATATACTTATAGCTCTAGTGCATCCGTTGCATGGCAATCCCTACTCACTCACATTGATATCTATTGATGGGCATCTCCATAGCCCGTTGATACGCCTAGTTGATGTGAGACTATCTTCCCCTCTTTTTGTCTTCTCCACAACCACCCTTCTATTCCATATAAGGTGCTATATCCATGGCTCATGCTCATGTATTGCGTGAAGATTGAAAAAGTTTTGAAAAAGTTGGAGTATGAAACAATTGCTTGGCTTGTCATCGGGGTTGTGCATGATTTAAATACTTTGTGTGGTGAAGATAGAGCATAGCCAGACTATATGATTTTGTAGGGATAACTTTCTTTGGCCATGATATTTTTAGAAGACATAATTGCTTTATTAGTATGCTCGAAGTATTATTATTCTTTATGTCAATATGAACTTTTGTCTTGAATCTTTCTAATCTGAATATTCATACCACAATTAAGAAATTTTGCACTGAAATTATGCCAAGTAGCACTCCGCATCAAAAATTCTCTTTTTATCATTTACCTACTCGAGGACGAGCAAGAATTAAGCTTGGGGATGCCTAGTACGTCTCCAACATATCTATAATTTTTGATTGCTCCATGCTATATTATCTACTGTTTTGGACCATATTGGGCTTTATTTTCCACTTTTATATTATTTTTGGGACTAACCTATTAACCGGAGGCCCAGCCCAGAATTGCAGTTTTTTTTGCCTATTTCAGTGTTTCGAAGAAACAGAATATCAAACAGAGTCCAAATAGAAAAATCCTTTTTGGAACGTGATTTTCTCACCGGATAAGACCCAGGAGACTTGGAGCCTACGCCAAGGCATCGGAGAGGCGGTCACGAGGGTGGGGGGCGCGCCCCCTAGGGCGCGCCCCTAACTCGTGGGCCCACCGAAGCTCCACCGACGTACTTCTTCCTCATATATATACCCACGTACCCCCAAACGAAAAGATACAGAGCCAAAAACCTAATTCCACCGCCGCAACTTTCTGTATCCATGAGATCCCATCTTGGGGCCTGTTCTGGAGCTCCGCCGGAGAGGGCCGTCATCACGGAGGGCTTCTACATCGTCATAGCCTCTCCGATGAAGTGTGAGTAGTTTACCTCAGACCTTCGGGTCCATAGTTATTAGCTAGATGGCTTCTTCTCTCTTTTTGGATCTCAATACAATGTTCTCCCCCTCTCTTGTGGAGATCTATTTGATGTAATCTTCTTCTTTTGCGGTGTGTTTGTTGAGATCGATGAATTGTGGGTTTATGATCAAGTCTATCTATGAACAATATTTGAATCTTCTCTGAATTCTTTTATGTATGATTGGTTATCTTTGCAAGTCTCTTCGAATTATCCGTTTGGTTTGGCCAACTAGATTGGTAGTTCTTGCCATGGGAGAAGTGCTTAGCTTTGGGTTCGATCTTGCGGTGTTCTTTCCCAGTGACAGAAGGGGCAGCAAGACACGTATTGTATCGTTGCCATCGAGGATAACAAGATGGGGTTTATTTCATATTGCATGAATTTATCTCTCTACATCATGTCATCTTGCTTAAAGCGTTACTCTGTTTTTAACTTAATACTCTAGATGCATGCTGGATAGCGGTCGATGAGTGGAGTAATAGTAGTAGATGCAGAATCATTTCGATCTACTTGTCACGGACGTGATGCCTATATACATGATCATGCCTAGATATTCTCATAACTATGCTCAATTCTGTCAATTGCTCAACAGTAATTTGTTCACCCACCGTAGAAAACCTATGCTCTTGAGAGAAGCCACTAGTGAAACCTATGGCCCCTGAGTCTATTCTCATCATATCAATCTCCATCACTTTAATCTTGCTTTGTTTTTAATTTTTCTTTTACTTTTCACTTTGCATCTCTATACCAAACATACCAAAAATATTATCTATCGGATCTCACTTTCGTAAGTGACCGTGAAGGGATTGACAACCCCTAATCGCGTTAGTTGCGTTGAGCTCTTTGTGTTGTGTAGGTACGAGGGACTTGCGCGTGGCCTCCTACTAGATTGATACCTTGGTTCTCAAAAACTGAGGGAAATACTTACGCTACTCTGCTGCATCATCCTTTCCTCTTTGGGGAAAACCAACGCAAGCTCAAGAGGTAGCAGAGGCCGGGTCGAGGGACCGCTCCGGATCCTCTGGTTGTGGAGGCTGGCTGTTTATCTCCCTTACAGCCTTACGCAGCTCCTGCGTTGAAATCGCAAGATAAAATACTTAACGGTGGGAATATGGAACGGACGTGCAAGAAAAAGTGTCAACTTACCCAGCTCGGAGGATTGTACATAGAAAATCCGCCCTGTGGATTGACACGGAGGAATTCCTCCTCTTCTCCCTTGTACAAATCGGACAAGATCTTTACTAGAGCAGCGACCGAGTCCAGCCCCTTGCGGCCGCACCGGGTGGCGTCATCCTCCCCGTTGAAATCCCACATGGTGTGGCCTCTATATTGAAGCGGCTACACCCCCCGTATATTGCATATGGCCATGATCTCGATCATGGTCAATCCGGATTGAGCTAACAACCTTATCCGGCTCATCAAGTAAAGAACGTCCCTGTCATCTTCCTCCCCGGGGCTCCGTGGACGCCAGCTCAGGCGCTTCTTCAAAGGAGAATTATCGAACTCAGGAAGGCCGATCCGAATAGGATCCGGGAGGGGGACGTCTTCTATGTAAAACCATTCTGAAGGCCAGTCTTCGGACGTCTTCTTCGGGGTTCCGGATAGATATCCGGTCCCGGTGATGCGCCATACTTCGGCTCCGCCCACTTGATATATTGACCCCCTATGAGAGCGGGGCACAAGGCAGAACAGCTTCTTCCACAGTGCGAAATGAGCCTCGCAGCCCAAAAACAGCTCGCAAAGGGCTACGAAGCCCGCGATATGCAGTATGGAGGCATGTGTAAAGTTGTGCAACTGGAGGCCGTAGAACTCCAGGAGCCCCCGGAGAAACGGATGAATTGGAAATCCCAGTCCTCTTATCAAATAAAGGACAAGGCATACCAGCTCTCCCTTGGAGGGATTGGGAAGGCTCTCCGCCATTGTAGGTGGCGAGCCCGGCTCAAACTGGGACCATGTACGCTGGGGGGAGAAATCCCTGGGTCTGAAGCTTCATTAGTTGGCTGTGCGGGACGGAACATCTCTCCCAATCTCCGGGCTTGGGACTGGGGGAGCGAGAGGAGGAGCTGCGTCGATCGGCCATGATAGAATGGATCTCTATCGGGTGCGCTCCGATGAATGCTCGCTAAGGGAGGATGGTGTGATTTGGATCTGAATCCTCGTCTCTTTAATAGGCATCTCATTTACATAGCTAGGGGGGTAAATGTAAAAACACCCTGGCTCTTCACATTCGTTTGACACGTGGAAGGTGGCCATTATTGGGCGTGGAAGCCAAGGAGCACAACATTCACAAGAAGCCGGACACTATTTAACAGGTATTCGGAATTTGGAGGAGAACCCGCCTTGCAATGCCGAAGACAATCTGCGTGCCGGACTCGTCGTCATTGAAGCCTGGTTCAGGGGCTACTGAGGGAGTCCTGGATTAGGGGGTGTCCGGATAGCCGGACTATGACCTTTGGCCGGACTGTTGGACTATGAAGATACAAGATTGAAGACTTCATCCCGTGTCCGGATGGGACTTTCCTTGGCGTGGAAGGCAAGCTTGGCAATACGGATATGTAGATATCCTCCCATTGTAACCGACTCTGTGTAACCCTAGCCCCCTCCGGTGTCTATATAAACCGGAGGGTTTAGTCCGTGGACGAAAACAATCATACCATAGGCTAGCTTCTAGGGTTTAGCCTCTCTGATCTCGTGGTAGATCAACTCTTGTACTACCCATATCATTAATATTAATCAAGCAGGAGTAGGGTTTTACCTCCATCGAGAGGGCCCGAACCTGGGTAAAAACATCGCGTCCCTTGTCTCCTGTTACCATCCGCCTAGACACACAGTTCGGGACCCCCTACCCGAGATCCGCCGGTTTTGACACCGACAACATGCATCACACTCTTAACTGAGCTGAGCATCTGCCAATTCTTTTGTATCTGAACTGAGCACCCTTCACAGAATGATCCTCACATTCTATTAATTCTACTTTTTGATTACTTATATGTACCTAAACTGAGCAGTCTCCACAGCCTGAACTTCTTGTTTTGCAAAGGGGAAATACTGTCTACTATTAAAAAACCTGAACTTTCATGAGTTTGAATGGTTGAACCACTAGTGCATACCAACCTGACCTTCATGCGAGATCACATGCATGTTCTATTTTTCCTTTTATTTTTTTGCACAGAACCAGATACATACCAACTTGAACTCTTATACACTTAACAAATAATTGAACTTCACATGGCTTTTTACATGTGAATGCAGGCAGATTTTCTACTGTTTGTAGCCTGGACTGATGCTCACACACTACCCAAACTTCACATGGCTGTAAGCAGGCAGATTTAAAAAAAGCTTTTGTAGCCTGGACTGATGCTCACACACCACCTGAACTTCACATGGCTGTAAGAAAATAACAAACAAAAGGAAGAAGTTCAATCATACCCTGGCTAGAAGTTCGGCCAACCTTTTCCCAGCAGCTGATAGGCCACCTTGAGAGCAATTTGTCGGAGAGCTAGGAGAGGAACCGCATGGCAATACATGTCTTGCATAGGGCGCGAAGTTCACCTGCATGAAGCAAGAAGGTCAGGTAAGGGAAGATTGAAGGAGTCCGCAAGATCAGGGAGGAAATTCATATGTCGTTCTTAGATTTGAAGGCGCCGCCGATGTGGCCTCCGCCGCCGAGATGCTTCCTGGGGTGCGCTGTTCGCCGTAGGTTGCGTCTTGGCCATCATGAGCACTGCTAAGCCGTCGGGCGGTGACGATGGACTGAGGAAGAGGCTTCCGGAAGTCCATGGCTGTTAGTGGCAGAAAGTCCGGCGGCTTCGCCGCCTCCAGGCGACGCGGGCTCCCTCGCGCCGGTGTCCACCGTCACTCGCTCGCCTGCGCTGGCGGTCGGACAGAAGGTGGCGACGGAGGCGGCAGAGCTGGATCCGGCCGGCCAGGAGGTGGAGACGGAGAGGAGGCGCTGGATCCGGTCGGCCATGAGCTGGAGACGAAGGGGAGGCGTTGGATCCGGCGGAGTTCGGTGGGAATCACGGGGGGAGCCCGATGATCGAGGGGAGGAGCGGCGAGGAGGGGGGCTGGGGCGGCTGAATCGGGGTCGGGACCAGGTGGGTTCCTGTCGGGGCGGGCCGGCAGTTCGTGAAGTTCGGGTGGGTTCTGTCGGGCCCTATATAGGGATGCTGTGATCCAAATAACTATTCTAATCCTGGGATTAAAATAGTGCTGTCCTATATACATATATATATATATATATATATATATATATATATATATATATATATATATATATATATAAGAAAATGGGTTGGTACACCTAGGAGTATGTACTCCCACCTCCATCTGCCATTGATCGTTGTCCACGCGTCTATTCCCGCTATCGGGTCTCAACCTCCAGGCCCGTTAATTAGCGCTAATGAGTCAATGCCTAACAGACTAATATATACATGTGCACCGATTTTTTGGGTGCTCTCCCTCTAATCCTATCATCCAGATCACACGATTGACATGTTCATCTCCCACGGCGACGCGCCGCCAGCGAGGACGAGACATACATGCAGAAGCGGCAGTGGCAGCCGTGCTTCGCACATGTGGCCGGCTGGCCCCGACTCCAAGTCCTTTCCAAATCGTCACTGCCACCGTCCATTGACCGGAAAATATGATGATAGCTGATCGGAAAAATCATGAGATGCACGTACGAGCCCCGATTGTTTTTGATAGTTTGGATCAGGGGTCATCAATCCACTCTGAAACTTCCTATCTTCATATATAGTAACGTGCATCTGCTTATTCGTTCATAGTAATCTTGTTTCTTTGATTGTAGATCTGAAAAGGAGCCAACATGTTGTCCCTTCCAGGATCTTGGTCACACCTGCCATCACGCGGCCGCATCCCTAGTCATTCATCAGCTGGCGCTTGTCCACGAGGTTTGGGCACTTATCGTCCGTATTAATAGCAATGACGATCAAGATGGACGACATCCTCATGCAGCGGCAACCGGCGGCTTGCCGACATCTTCATGCAACCACCACAAGCAGCACCCGATGAATACACATGAAATTTGGCTGTCTGCCAATCGATGAATCACACAACGAGCAGCCCACAATGCCCTCAAGCAACACGCGGCCATGTCTGTATGTTTGCTGGTGACCGCCGAGCATGGAATTTCTTTAGGGCGTTGACGCATTAGTAGATCAGCTACTCCAACTACAAGGTGCACCGTGGTTGATGGATCTTTATGATAAAAATTGTACTAAAGTATAAATTTCATTTTCCAGCGGTCGAGCATACACATCTAGATGCATACGTACAAGAGGATGTTCATTAATTTAATTTCTTTCGGATGTACTCATTTGTATTAAGGTGAATTTTTTGAGTATATTTCTTTTGTAATATGACTAAGAAGTATATCTGATTTTTCTATTGAGGTCTTGCACCAAATTTCTACTGGATACTCCCTTTCATAACCACTGTAGTCAGATATGGGTCAATCTGTACATTAAGATACTTGTGAAAAGCAACAGTATATACTTATCTTAACAAAAAAGAAAAACATATAGTACTTCTTAGGGACGGAGTAGTATAAACTCCCTTTTTTTTTCATGATATACTCCCTTAATTGCCAAGCAGTATATATAGTCCTTCGGAAGTATATACCCGCATGGAGCTAAGCAGTACATACTCCTTTGATATATTCTTTTGCGAAAGGTACATACTCCTTTAATTGTCAAAGTATACCCTTATACAATTTCATTGTGTTGCAAGGAGTAAATATATACCCCATTGCAATCTTAAGCAGAAGCAGTATATACCATTCTACAAAAAGAATGGTACATACTCATAATTACAAAAGTGGTTATACTTGTTGAATTCCAAAAGTGGTACATACTAAAAATATATATTATATGAACTCAGTTTGAATTTGTACGTTGCATATACCTTCCAGTCCTTGCAGCGCATACTCAGTTTTTTTGGGACAAGCTCAGTTTGTACGTACTTCTCATATTCACCACAAACCAATATACACTACCTCCGTTCTGCCAACCAAATGATGTAGTATTTCCTAACCGTGGCAAACAAAATCATGTGCATGTATAATGTGGAGAGAAAAAACCAATAAAAAGGGAAAATAAAAACTCATACGTGCATGTTGTGCTAAAGAAACTGAAACTACCTGATCCTATCCCTTGTTTCTTGGGAGGAGTTGCCGAGCTGAGTACGTCCATGCATAAAAATCGTTCAATGAATATTAAACTGATTATCTTTTCATAGATTGTTAGCAGTTGGTTACACCCATTAAGAGGTTAAGAGGTAGGAGTATGTACTCCCGGGAGTACGGAAGAGGAGTCCTCACCCTGGGTAAGGAATTCTTATTCCTCACCCCAGCCGAACCACACGCTCCAGGGAAGAAAGAATGGTTGCAACGTAAATTTACCTCACGCATAGGCCTAGCCAAAAAGAGAAACCGGACTTGTGAGGTAAATTTACCTACGTCTCTTACTGCTAAAATAATAGGGAGAAAGAGAAACCCCACTCTATGGATCGTGGGACGGTGGGAGGTCTCTGCCACTTTCCAAACCGTCTCCGTCAGACGGACTGTTCACCGCCGCTACCCCCGACCTGCTCCGCGCCAGCCATGGCGGTTCCTTTTCCTCGGAGGCCAGCGGAGCATGTCATTGTATCCCTGCGGGATCCAATTCAGCGGAAGCGGCAGCGCCAAGTCTGACCTCGACCTCAACGCCAGGGCGGCGCTCGATCGTGTCGACGCGCTCCGCGAGCTCAGGACTGTGTTTCTCTCCTCTCCCACCCTCGTCTCCTTGGTTGAAAGGATCCAGAGATCTCGCCATCCCCCGTTGAGTCATCATGGTATATATATCATCGACCTCCTCTTCTATTTGTTCACTTCTCCTAATTCATGCGCCCATGAGCTCAAGCTCCGCACCTTGCCTCTCTCGAACATGACTGCTTCCACCCCCTGGTGAATTTACCTATTTTTTACAGACTAAAATTCTTTTGTGTCGTCAAGAGTGCATCAGATTATTTGTGTATCTAAATGGGGTTGGTAAGTAGTGATGGGCAATCACTTGTGAAGGATTTACTCGTGCCAATTGTGATGATAGCAGGACGAAATTACCATGCTGTGTGAAATTAAAATACTTATTATGCTAAGGTCTCATAATATGAGAATTTGTCCTGTGGCGTCTGCCACAACACTAGCATGGCTGCGACCTGAGCATCTAGCTGGTTACAATTTTCCTCAGCTTGTAGTTTGGGTACTGGCTAGATTTTAATTTTGTTGTAAGTTCTTCTATTGTTTCCTGATTCTCAAGGAGATGCCAATATCCAATCCCAAAGAAAGGTATATATCTCCAACTAGTGTTGTTTGTTTCTTGATGCTTCCTTAGATTGAAGCATGACTAGTTCTTTAGTTCAAGAGTTCAATATTTTTGTTGTAGGGATCAGGTGAGGCCTCACCGGCTCTACCTACTATCATCAATGATGATGAACTCCATCGAAACATACTATTTTTTCCTCTGCAGAATTCTCCTTTTGTGAATCAACTTTGGTTCTATAGCCTGATAGCCTTATCAAACCCATTGGATTTTCCTTGCCCTTTTTTTGGGAAGCAATGGGAGAAAGAATTTGTTCCAGAATGTAGGTTTGTACCACATTGCATGATGTGTAAGTCTCGCTGCAAATACACTTGTATTGTTTAGAAAAGTCCGTGTTCTACACTTCTATTACTCAGAGTCATACCTATAGCTAGTGCTCCTCCAAATGTTATTGTAATGTTAGTACTTAATGTAGATTCTGGAGGTGCTGCTAAAATTTCCTACTAGAGATAAAAGAAATTATTTTGGGGATTTCTGTCTGTTTACAGTGCACATGTGACTTTCCTATCATCCAGGTATGGATTTAAAGTAGATATACCTCATGTTGGATTTGAAGTAAATACTTCACATACTTCTTGTAGAGTTTCCTATCAATTTTCAGTTGCTTGTGTGCCACCATTGATTTC
Organism: Aegilops umbellulata; assembly: GCA_032464435.1. Taxonomy (NCBI): domain Eukaryota; kingdom Viridiplantae; phylum Streptophyta; class Magnoliopsida; order Poales; family Poaceae; genus Aegilops; species Aegilops umbellulata. Next base: position 10,873,010 of record CP136057.1, read on the forward strand.
TATATAAAATTTATGAAATTATGTCATTAATTCTCTGGTAAAAATTATATCACCAAAGGCTTCCCCGGGCATGCTACTTTTCACTTCACAATTGAAAAAAGATGATAATCTTTTAGTCAACAATTAGTAATGCAAATTGGCAGCTGCTTCACTTTTCTTGTTTTCTTTTGCAATCTGCAAGGAACTCAAAAGACAGTTGTACATTTGCTCATTTGCATCCTGGTCCATATATAGTTTGGGCAATGTAGAATGTTAGAACTTGCAGTATACAGGTTTGGATAGAAATTCATGAATGCATGTTTTGAGGACTAAAAGCTTATCAATCAATTGGATGCTGAATTTTGTTATTCAGGAATAGATGACTCTCTCCATGCAAAAGAAAGTGAAGTAGTTAGCTCTCATATGAACGTGTTTCTAGATCTTTTGGCTCTGTTATGCATGGATCTAACAAGAAGATTCGTTTAGTTAGCAGGCCATTGTCTTTAGTTTGAGCTTCATGATGTTACTACTTGTTCTGTACAGATAGAAGAAATTTATGTGTATATGGGTATTTCCAATTTTTACCTTAAATATTACTTTTCATTTCAACCTTAGAAGTTAGAACTTAGAATAATCCTTATTTCCTTGTTTTTCTGGCTGGGTTGTTGTCTTCAGAATACCATGTTCTGTTTACAATGTTTTCACTAAAGGAAATTTTAATGGAAAACCCCACAGTTTCATTTCTTACTCAGGTTATCTATGTGCTGATTTCTTGTTTAAAACTGTTGGGCGTGCATATTACCAAAGCTTCATATGTTTGACCCATCAGCATTGTGCTATAGGGCTTTCATGTATGTTACTTAGCATAAGATGAGTCAAGAACCCTTTCGTTTTAAGTGGTAACTAAATAATGTAACTCAGCATGAACTAATAGATTGCAAGGGGGTTCTACAGATGCAGCAGCTGCAAGGACCGCCAGAAAGCACATGGTGCTGTATAGCGGTAATGCCGGGATGCTCATGTCACTTATGAGAATGAGCACAACCACAAGCACGTTCAGCTGCTCAACCTGTTGATGATCGCCGCGAATTCAGAAGCCCAACTGAAGCTACCAGGTCCATAAGAAGTTGAAGAACTCTAAATTTTTATGCCATGGATTGAACATGTCATTCAGCTGTTCTTTGGTTATTCAGTCTGACAAAAAGCAAAATTTGTAACAAAAGGGCAAAGATTTCACCGCCATATTTTTCATGATGTATAGTGAATACTTGATTGGGGTGCAATGCATTTACCTTTCAAAATATTCTATCGATAAAATCGTTCCATGTGAGAGCTTGTCGAATTTACTTGTAGAAGTACCACTAGAAGTTTGTTCTAATTTGTGTGTGCTTTTCAGCAGATTGTAATAGGCTTGTCAACAAGTATCTTTGTTGAGTGTATCCGAGAAAAATTGTGTTTATTTCTTGGTTTCAGATATTCTTCATGTCTGTATCTTCCTCTAGTATTTTGCCAGATGGTTGTCTGTCGGATCATTTTGATAGTTATAGACCACAAACAAAAAGATTCCTGATATGCCAAATCAGAATGCACTATTTCTCTGAATACTATCAATGCGAAGGAAACCCTTTCTTCTCAGTTCTTGTCTTCAGCGTTCTCCATGAGGTAAGTTCTATCTGTTCGATTCCGTGGCACTATAGGAGTAATTACAATACGATAGTATGTGTCTTAGTTCTTCTATGACACAAAAACTCACTTATACAAGATTCAGGAGCTCTGATTAGAGGGACAATATGTTGTATTAGATGAAGGATGTAGGAAGTCTTGTTTTTTAGTGTCAACAAAAAGATGAAGGATGCAGGAAGTCGGAAGCCAATGGTGTACTGATGAAATTGTAGATGCTGACATGTTTTGTATTGAGAGGATCTAGTGTCTGTATGATCAGCGTACAATGTATTTTTTTCTATACAAAATACACATGGATGTTTTGAAAGGAGGTATATATACTCGATTGATTGTTATAAATAATTCAAATATGTGATTGTTTTCTAATTCCTTTCAAAATATAATATGAAATATTGTGTAATATGAAACCTTGAAGGTCAAATCTCGAATGTGACGTATGGAGTCTAAAATACAATTAAAGTGTGCAATCTGGAAACAAAAAGGGGAAAAACCTCTGAAATTCCCGGATTCCAACGAAAATTCAGTGAAGCACAGTGCAGGCCAAAATAAGATGCAGTACGCTATATTAAGAAGTAAAGTTCTTGCACACACCAAAATCCGTCCAAATAAAATCGGAAATTCTCTGAATTTTTAGTATACCACATACACCACTGGTATGCAAATAACTTAGCTAATTTCTTTGAGCTGCACAATAACTCAACTAATCAGGATCTCCTCTAGCTCAGAATCCTTCCATCTGACAAAAGAATCATCGCCGGCCCCAATATCAATCACCTCTTTTGTCCTAGTGGGATCATCTTCGGAATTCTTCGCTCCTGCACCAGAGGGGTCATCTTTAGTCGTTTCACATATACACACAGTAGGGTTGGCATAGAATTCGCTTCTTTCTCGCATGACTTCCATGCAATCTCAAATAGATCCTTTGAGGACTACCCGCACCTGCGATGAGAATTTGTAAATAAGGTCTAGAGTTGTTTAACATTTTATTGTGACCAATATATCTCATGAGAAAAGTAGTGTCGCAATTCACAATGAACTAAGAGATATAGCTAACAAGGATGTGCAACGAAACAACAGAAGCATCAGAGCATCCCATTGGTCCAACAACAGCAAGTATTCTGATCATGTTGCCATTATTGTCATAATCAATTCCATCGCAGATAATCAAATCAATTGAAGTCATGAGAATGAATGTGCCAAAAATTCAGTCAACTCATCTTTGCTTGACAATGATCCTTTTGTATGGAAATATGGAAAGAGCGCTCTGAGGGCTTGTAAAGTATCTTCTTCGCCTCGCTACAAGTAGCATAAATATGGACATTGCTTCTGTGGCCTAATGCTCAAAACAACAGCCTTACCTCCTTAGGAGTTTAGTGGGCACATACCTTACCTTCTTCCTTTCTCTTGGTTATTTCTCTCAGATCTGAACACAAAAGGTTGGCGATAGGTAGCTTTACCTCACTATCAAAGTATTGTGACCTGAAATTGTGCATACATGCAAGGTTTGCATCGCTTCAAAATGGCACCTTGATCTCAGCTCTCCTTGTCTCTGCCATAGTAACACCCTAAAAGGCAAGCATATCACTTTCAAATCTGCCATAAAGCCATGGAACATATATTGATAAAAAAACAAAAGCATAATGATGCATGCTGCAATATTTTACAAAAGAAAAATATTATTCATTTCTTCTTTCCTTTTGATTAATTAGCCAATTAGCCTTCATAAGTTTGGTGCTCCAGTATCTTTTAGTTATAATCTCGCAGGCTCTGAAAGGCAACTAAATAGTAATCACTAAATTGTACTGGCATTAGCTAACAACAGTATACCTATAACCTATTTTAAATAACAATATAAAGAAGAGAAGGTTGCTGTTTTTGCATGACATGGAAAGAAGATCATTCTACGATTAAATTCAGCTAACAACAGTACACCTAAGTTCTGAGAGAAATGCACCATTGAACCAACAAAAATAAAGGAAGAAACTGAATTTAGATAGACAGACAAGCACAAATGCAGATTTAGGCCAACATGTATATGTCGAGCCTTTGAGAAACATTACATGGCATTTGAAAAATGGAAACATCTAGGTTTGCAACCATCAAATCAACAAATTTTGTTTGATGATTCTCCAATTATGTCATAATAAATTAAATAATCTATATGGGATTTCTCTAAAATACATTCCAAATTCAGAATGAGATAAATGCTACTGTGGTACAATACCTGATTCCTAATTGGTAACAAACTTATACACAGCAAAATCATAAACCTAACTAATAGGGAAATATCTAAGATGGTCAGATAAGATGTAAATTGACCTCTTCTGAAAATTGTGAAGTGAGCTGAGTGAAGTGAGCTGAGTGAAGTGAAGTGAGCTGAGTCCAAAAGCAAAAGCAAACCCACCACCACCTTCTGAAAATTGTGAAGTGAGGTGAGTGAAGTGAGCTGAGTGAAGTGAAGTGAGCTGAGTCCAAAAGCAAAAGCAAACCCACCACCACCTTCTGAAAATTGTGAAGTGAGCTGAGTGAAGTGAAGTGAGCTGAGTCCTATATATAGGGATGGGCCTTTAGTCGCGGTTGGCCAGGCCAACCGGGACTAAAGCCCCTCCCGTCCGCCAGCTGTCGACCGAGCGCGCTGGGCCCAGATAGTTGGTCGCGGGTCTTCTCCCGAACCGCGACTAAAGACCCCTTTGGTCGCTGTTCGATTGTTTTGGGGACTAATGGGGGCGTATGGAAGCCTCTTTTTCAACCAGTGTCTGGTCTTTATACATTACTAATGGGGGATTTCTAAAATACGTTCCAGATTCAGAATGAGATAAATGCTACTGTGGTATAGTAGCTGATTCCTAATTGGGAATAAACTTATACAAAGGACAAAGGAAATATCTAAGATGGTCAGATAATAAGATGTAAATTGACTCCTGGTCTTCATACTTTACTAATGGGGCTTCTTGCACAATACTCGTCCTGCATGACATGCCAATTAATTTGAACACCAGTAATGATTAATAAGAAGAACACAGACGCACGCATGCACAGTTGCACACACATACAACAGAGGGAGAGAAGGAAAGAGGAAAAGAGATAAACCTGTCCAGAGAGTAGAAGCTAGGACACGAAGGCCATGGAGCCTCGTCCAACTGGTTGAAGTAGGGGCGTGGAATAGATGTTGCTGCTGCAACTGCGCACGGCGCATCTTACGCGGGGTCTGCTTTCGCTGGTCGTAGGAAGGGGGCCCGTGTCTGTCGCAGAGACCTCCTGCAGTCCTGCTGCTGTGCGCAACCAAAAAGGATGAAGGGATCGGTTCCGGCGCTGGTGTGATGATGATAGGATATGGCAGGAGCTCGGGGGCGGGGAATGGGAAAGCAGGCCGGGCCATCGCCGACGCAACGAAGAGAGCGGAGGGTGGAGGCGGGTTGTGGCACGGCCGCCGGCCGACGAGGCCTCTCGAGACGCTGCTCACCTCGACGCTGAGTCGCACACACCCAAATCCACCCGCAGTTGCCGTCGGCTCGCCGCTCACCTCCGAACCGCTCGCCGCTTCCGCTCCCACTAGTTTCAGAAATTGCGGGGAGTGGGGGTCTGCTCCTAAATTGCTAAAGCCCATCGTAAGAAAACAGTTGGTAGGGAATGAATTACCTGGGCTGGAGAGCGCGGTGCAGTCGGGTGCGATGAAAAAGTTGCCTGCCGGCTGGCTGGGTCGTTCGACCGGGGTGAAGAATAATTTATTCTTCACCCTGGGTTTTAAATAGACTTTCTATATATATATATATATATATATATATATATATATATATATATATAATCGGTTCTACGAGAAATTCTATTTATATATATGCATAACGTGAATATGTAGTATCGTAAAATACCAGCAAATGAAAAAGAATTAAATGAAAAACATAAAATTAAAGGCAAAAGAAATCATGAACCCCAAACCCCTAAACCTTACCAACCGGTACTAAAGGTCTTCTAGCCCCCAACGCTGGCTCGTGCCACATGGTGACTCTTTAGTGGCGGTTCATGTTGAACTGGTACTAAGGTGGGGGGACCTTTAGTCCCCACCCTTTTGTGCTGGTTACAGAACCGACACTATAGGACCTTACGAACCGGTGCTATAGCCCGTTTCTGCACTAGTGATAGGACATCACCAAATCTTTGCTAGAGTAGCAAGACCAAAGAAACCAAGAACTAGAAGTATGCATTTTAGAAGATTTCCAACTTCCATAACTGCTCCCACTAATTGGACCAATATATTCTCCATGCATTCATTGTTGATCTGTGGATTCTTGATTTTGCATTCTTCATTCTTCATCTTTGGTTCAAAAGAAGTAGACGTTGCTTCTCCTCTAGTTGCACATGCAGCCGCATCATTGCCTTCGATTCTACTAAGGAGTGCACAAACATCTATTAAGTTTCTTTCTATCAATAAATCAATCTATTCGCCTTCTCAAAACCAAATAAGCATTCATCTTCCTACACACATGATGATGTTCGAAATGAGCTATCGTAATTGAACCGAAGAATGAGCTATCGAAATGACCCGAATGAAAACAACACGTACCCCGTCGTTTTCGCATTTGAAGAACACCCATCCGGGGTGCTTCGGCGTGCCCGAAGTTAGCCGCAGCACTGTCCGCGTGCAGTCGTCGCACTGTATCAGCGGCATCGGTGAGCCATAGAGACTCCGCGCGAGTGCCGAGCCCGGCCGGCCGAATCCATGCCCGCAAACCATCGGCAGTGGCGACAGGACGAACCCGTATCTACATGCGGCGATGCGACTTTGCCGGGGCTGCGCGAGATGCTCCCCGAGCATTCCATCGCTTGGCGCAGCCACCGGCGGCCAGAAAAGCCAAATCCGGCCGCCTGTGACGAAGGGCCGCAGATCCGCAACTTTCTGGCCCGCCGACGCAGGAGGGGGGCGCGGAGGGCAACCTTGCAAAAATTTTCGCGGGCCGGCAATGTTTGCGGGGTCTGTTCGGGTGGAATTTTCGGCACCGACCCGCATTTTGGCGGTTATTTTGCGGGTCGGGCTTTTTGCGGGGTCTGCTAGAGATGCTCTAATGGGTGATTTAAGGGACTATTTTGTATAGCGCGCTATTTTTGGTTGGACATCGCAAGATGGACCAATCTATGAGAGTTTCATGACCATATGATCTTATCGATGGCTCATTCCTGTTAGGAGGGATTCTTTCGGCAACAACGCGTTTTGTCCCTAGCGTGTACATGAAGGGGGTAATACTGCACTGTATTGTGTAGGACTAATTTATTAATGCCAGCCAAGACGCCATGAATAGCAATCTCGGAGCACGCATGAGCATAGTATTACTGGAACCAGATTCCGTGTGCCAAATTCCCTATGCTAAGAAAATGCACTTTCCGTTTTATGCTCCTTATAAAGTTAGTTACTCCCACAAGCTTAGTGAACAGGTCTCAAGTTCAAAGCCCATTTTTGCAGTTTTCTCTACGAAATTTCCCTCACACCAGCTGGGACTCACACCTGTATGGCAACATTTTACAGTATTACAGAGAGTAGCGGGAGATGTAGCAGTGACTGTATTGAAGCGTATTCTCCTGTTTGAGGACAGTAGTGGAGCACTCCGCGAGTTCGAGGACCATGTTGATATATGCCAGCGAGTACATGGTTGTAATTATCTACAAGGGAAAAAAAGCTTCAACTGACACAAAACCAAAACACGTGTTGGACATGGACTCGGAACCAACTCACATACCAGATCGATATGCACAATAAATTCAACCAGCAGCCAGTGTTACTATTTACACAACTCGATCGATTGCCGCCTATCCTGTACTACTCGCCTTCGTTTGATCGCAAGATGTGCGCCTTCTCCGAGCACCCCTGCTAGCCGGCCAGATGGACGCGAGCGATGGCAACGGCAATGCCATCTGCTTCCCTTGCGCCGTGCTCCTCAACATCCTCCGCTACCTCCCATGCCGTCCCCTCGCCAAGTCCAGGCGCGTCTGCCGCACCATAGTCGACCCCCACAAGCTCCTCCTCCTTTACTTCTTCCCCTGGGGGGGCCTTTCCCGACATCTTTACCGACAACAAACTACTCCCTCGGGTCTTTTTTACTCTGCATATAAATTTTGTTCGAAGTTAAAATACCTCTACTTTGATCAAACTAATAGAAAAAAGTATCAACATTAACAGTGTCAAATCAATATTTTTAGATTCATTACGAAATGTAGTGTCATGGAATATATATTTGGTATTTTAGAGGTTCATATTTTCTTAATATATATTGATCAAACTTTGCAAAGTTTGACTTGACACAAATCTAATATGCGGAGTAAAAAAGACCGGGGGGAGTACAATCTATCTTCTTCTTCCTGGGCACCTCGGTCTCTCTTTCTCCTGGGCACCTCGGTCTTGAGCCTCTTGGCAAGAAGCAACTGGATCATCAAGTCATCTCCAACCTCCAGCATCGAAGACGCGACCGCGGAAGCAACTTTCTGAATTGATAGGCGCTTTGTATTTGCAACCTCCCCGATATAAGTCTTGTCTTCCAAGACAACCGTGGAAAGCCAAAGTGTCCTCTGCCTCTCTACAGCAACCTTGGAGGACACATACACTGGGTCTGCAACCTTCTTCTTGCGTGCGTACTGTAGCAGAAGGCCAACCTTGCATATTGTATCCTGTACAGAAGAGTAAAGAGTGACTTGATGTTATGTAGCGATAGGTCATTCTAGGAACATGCATGTACAATTTATCATGACAAAGGCGGCAAAACCTTTGGATGAGGATATTATGTGTACACCCCAAACAACTTCAACCAAGACTAATAATGTTGTGGATTAGTCCTTCATGTTTAATAGTGGCAGCAAAGGAAAACACCTTGTTTACAGAATAATACATGCATCCAACACTTAAAACAAATCTAGGATGAAAACTGAAGGTTGTAGTTTGGATATGTAGTACAGATATGTTTATCGGAGTAAGGCGCTCTAGGATGTTCATGCGCAATGATGTGTGACGGTATTAGCTCATAATGCTAGAAGGGATGCATCTTCACTATTTGCAATACATAGATTAGGCACTCTTATGCATAAGATCAAATTCTTTGTTTACAACTATTGAATTAGAATAATTATTGAATTAGAATAAGGATCTGCATATGTTGGGCATGCATAGAATATGCTTTTCAGCTCTAAGTCCGAACATAGATTTACACACATAAGATGATGATGCTTTGTTGCAATTAAGGCATGTGTGTCACTTGCCTTTAAATCACAAAAGAAGATCGTGATAATGCTTACCTTGTTAAGTAGCCCAAGTAAAGTCTCTAGCGTCTCATTTCCCATCAATGCTGTGTAGGCAACATCCGCAGCATCCTCCTCCGCATCTTTGCGATGACGGTGACGCGTTGCTGAAATGAACTTGCGGTCCTGCACGTGCACTGTGCATTCAAAGTACATATCATGTGGCTCGCCTTCCATACGCATGTGGTACGTGGGAAATGTACCATAGGCTCTGAGTGTATAGCCTTGCAGCCTGTTTTTCTTTCTCACTGCATAAGAGAAGAACATAATTAGTGACAAACAATTAATCAACTCAGATAATAGAAAGACAATTAGTGCAATTTGTTTTTTGTGACTTCAAAACATAAGAAATTCCCAATATTTCGGATTGCTCCCCCGCTGCAGCACAGCGACCATAAACATACACAACTATTTAATCAACTGGGACAATGTGTCAAAGAGTGAGATATCCTCAACACAGATAAAGCAAGCTTCCAAACTTTTATGATAAAAAAATATGCATACCACGCAAATACAAATCTAATTACCAATTATTATTTTTTGAAATGGAAAATCTAACTACCAATTACACCATTCACCACAGTAGCCATCCAACCTGAACCATTTCAACAGCATTGAATCAAAAAAACTAGGTGTGGTCCCATGAAGCCTGTGAAGATTACATGACAAGGAAATGAGCAGTACATGTATAAATACAACTGCATGCAATGGAGCTTTACCATCTATATCCCCAAAGAATCTAAACAGAATATACCCCAAACCATGTGAAATGTTGAACAAATTACCACGAGAGCACCTAAGTCGGTTATTACAAATGTATATGCACCATCCGCCATTTGATGTTACAAATGCTTTAGCCCTAGGTCAGACCCTAGCTAACACTTTTGTGCACCACATGTCCAGATAGAGCCTTGTTCATTATGGACCGTCATCACTTTCCCAGATGCACATAACCCAGATTAACATGGACAGCAGACAAAGTATTGTAGAATTATACAAGTACCAACATCCCAGTCAGAATTAGAAGCAAAATGGAACAACATTGGTTGATATCATGGGAACTGGTAGGGAGTTCCATGATGAGGCCGAGCATCACCTAAACTTTGCTAATGCTACAGTCATTTTATATATAAAGTGGGGCGAAAACCTTTTTTGGTAATGCTACAGTCATTGAAAGTGAGCCCATGCATTGATCACATTAAACATAGGCCATCACATCTACAGCTCAATGAAATCAGAAGGAGCATGCAATACCCATCCTCGAGTCCTACAGAAGTCCTCCCTCCGTCCCATGATATAAGAGCATTTTTTACACCACACTAGTGTAAAAAACACTCTTATATGATGGGACGGAGGGAGTAGATCAACATGCACCAACTAGACACCCAGTGCCACAATAAACCAATAACCCCACAGAAGTGGAGCAACCTGTACCAACTGGACACGCAATACCACAATAATAAACCCCAAATATCCCCATGCTGATAAATACCGGGAAAAGAATACCAACTATGGGATATCTTTTGTGTCCTAATACTAGGTGAGCTTACTCTGTGAATGTTTCAGAATTGAATAACTAAGGTGAACAGAAATCTTGAGTTTGCTCGAAGTGGCTACAAGAGGAGGAACCTAGAAAATGTGCTCCCGTAATTCACAAATATAGGCATCACACACGATATCTTCTGTTCTAAAAACCAGATGAATTGTGACAAACTCAAAATCGAGTACCAGATCAGCTAGCACCGATGCAGAAGATAGGCCTTACAACACCTGCTACCGGTACAAAGGTGTGTGACCACAGCCCCCAAATAATTGATTTAGTTGTATAAATAGTTATGAACTAGTTAATCGAGTCCAGCAGGAAAATTACCATGGCATGCTAGTTAATCCAAGATTATTGATTTCTCGGAGGTTAGTAAACTTCAAATTGGATGACTTAAGTATAATTAATTTTGAAAGGGATGACTCAAATTTTTTATTCTAGCCCAAGACTTTCACTCCACTACTACGCTAACAATTTTTTGCACTAAAACATAACCACATGGCAAAACAAGAAATCATATTTGGAAATGGCGCATGTAATGCATCCATTAGCTGAACAAAAAAATAAAAAAAGGAGGAAATCACCTGTAGATTTTATGGAACTTTTATTGAACAGATAACCACCTACTCTTGTTTTAATATAAGATTCCAAATGCTGCATATACACCAAAAAGAAGTGAAAGATTAAATCAGCATAACACACTACAATAAAAATCAATCCACCAATTGCAGCATATGCTTGCTTTTGAACATCAAACTAAGCTCAGCAAATAAACGGATGATCCTACAAGAATTAACAACCATACTATATAGGCAACACAATGAAAAAAAAGTTCATCTAGCAAATCCAAAGATCACATAATGATAGCAAATAAAAGCAAGAGGCAAATGAATATCCATACAAAAAATGGCAACCGATTTAGAACTTCAACATACTATGGCAACTCGCCAAGCAAAAAAAAAACGTAATACGACAACACAATGGCTTAACCCGCTAACACAGAATGTGGCACTGAACTAGTGAAATTGATTAAAATTAAAATGGAAGATAAAATCAAACACTGGAAGTGCCTGTCCAAAGGTAAGACCGTGACAGGGTGGTACAAGTAGATCCTAGCGTCTAGATCATGATTGCGAACAGATGTATGGCTACAAATAAACGTCTTGCAGACCTCAAAGATGAACCAGAACATTTCCCCCACAAAAAAAACCCAGAACATAAGAAGTAGTCTAAACATATGTCTTGTACTAATACACTCTGGGAAATAGAGTACAAATGCTTGAAAGCTCAACAGATAAAACAGGTCGTAAGTGTCAGGTGCCACAACACGCAAAACAATGAAACCTCAAGAATAACACCTTTTTTCTAGCAAATAAAATGTAAACGGAAGACATCGAAGGCAGATTGTTCAAAGAACATGTGGCCAGTTTAGCAAAGATGCAAATGAATCAGTACTTCACATAACGACACAATGGTACTAATTCAAAACTTTGACAAAGAACTTTAAAAAACACAATAGGTTACTCCAGATGTTTATTGAACTCATGAGGTGGCACTAAACAAGCCAAATAAATTAAAAACCGAACACAATCTAAAACTGCTAGTGCTTGCAAGGAACTCCAAAGATAAAAAGGTTATTATAACAGGAAATTATTGATCCGATATATCAGACATGATCAGTGCTTCAAATACATATTAAATAGAATAGCACAATGACTAGGTTTAACTCTTGACGATTCTGATAAAAAAAACTTGACGGCACAATGGCTGACACCTGATGTTTATTGAACTCTTGGCGTGGGACTAAACTAGTCAAAAACATGAGAATATACAATCTAAAACGGCCAGTGCCTGCTAAGAACTCTAAAGGTTTACACAGGAAAATTTGCCGGACCAAGTAGATCATGGTCAACACCAAGATCCAGATCATGTTAACTTCTATCTTAAAAGAAGAAAGGGGCATACCTTTCCCAAACTTCTGACCAAATGTTCTGATCCCATTCTATGAGCGAGATGCTTGTATTCTGGTGTGTTACCAAAATAGTCACGCTCTCTACGCCTAGCAGAAATCATGTCCATGTTGTTGTTAATGTCTTCCATGGATCGGTTGACAACACCAACCCATGGAATGTGGAACCGGCAAGATCTTCCTTCCAGTATCTACACAACTAATCTCAATGAGAGGATCTTGTTTGTATAAATATATGATGGTCAACAATCTGATTACGACACCATAGCAAGGAAAATAGCGTAACTACGCAAAAAATTCTCACTTACATCAACAACACTTGCTCGGTAGTTCTCCATCAGATCAATTTTGGTGAGCACACGAAATGTTCTTTCACCTGAATCAACAAAAGGTGGTACATACTCATCATCGGCATCACATTAATCAAATATTTTGTTACTCAACTTGTTGTCATGAATGAAATGATAATATGCTTCATATGCGCAATTTTTGTTTGAGCACCCCAAAAGCAAGCTCAATGACTGTAACATCAAAGTCATACCTTTTGGGTCAACTTCCTGTGAAATATTGACTGTTTCAAAATTTGAAAGATCCTGGCTGGCTGGAGAAATGGCGAGAATGATACAATTGGGCTGGAAAAAAAAGCTGAACAAGTTACCATGAGAGCACCAAAGTGGATTATTACAAATGTATGCACCCTCTGCCAATGAATTTTGAGCGGCAGCATATCCACACACCACACACTTGCTTTTACACAGTGCATGGCATAATAAATATTAATGTGCATCATCTAAGCAGGCTACAGCAAAATACCTTTTCGATGAATGCTCGAACCATGTTTTCAATTTCTTGAACTATAGTGTTTGACCGGTCGTCTGATAAGCATAAAGCCAATAGGAAATTAATGAATGAACAAACTGAACCTCAAAAAAAGACACAAGTTCACATACCGACAACAATTTTTGTAAGCCCAGGAAGATCAATTAGAGTCAGATTCACAACTGCAAAAATAAAATGAAAAAGGTCAAAAAAGAAACATTTTTTAATTAAAAATTGAGAACATGAATGTTTTGATATTTGATAAAGCACTACTACAACAGTACAGGATCTGAATATCTTACCATTTGGGGAAAATATGCTTAAACTGATGGGGACAGATGATATTCCATAGGGAGAGCCGGTTTCTCTGTCAGTATCATCAGCTATCTCCATACCGACTTCAGCTACAACAATTGCAAAATAATAAGCACAATACGAAGTTTTGCCATCATATTTCAATACCATGATGATATCAGCATCACATCGATAAAATTAAAAGGAAAGTAGAGCCATTACCAAAATCTTCATACGTTTTGTCGGGTTGATGCAAGAACTTCGCATATTCTGTTCCTTCTTCAGTTTTAAATAGATGCACAATCAAAGGGCGGCGGGTGGCAATGCCTGTACACAAATCAAATAAAAAGACAACGTGTCAATTGAAAATAGATGCAGATAACACCAAGCCGTACGAGCTCAAGAAAATACCTGGACCCCTAGGTAGGAAATCCTTTCCAACAATAGCCTCAAGCACTGATGACTTGCCGGAACCCTATCAAATAATTAGAGGAGTTAGGTTGGAATTTCTACGGCTCACTGATGCTACTGAGAGGGGATATTTCTGTTAGAAATCAGTTGCAGCGCCTCCCTAATTGCTAGCTAGACCTAGTCTTTGCTTATCCATGCAACGCATGCAGTACGTGTACCAGGCGCCTCCTTAGATGTAGGATCACCGGTACTCTTTTGGAACGTGTGTTCCTCTCTCTCTCTCACACACACACACGTGTAAATCACTTATTTACTGCCCCAACTGGAGGAACACGACTGTGATGCATTCTTAGTTCTGCCCATATTCTATCAATTTCTACCTACGGCTCACTGGTGCTACTGCCAAACCGCGTCTGCACAAGAAAATCGCGTGGTTCTACGGGCACGCACCTGGGCTCCCACGAAGGCGATGAAGGGCAGCTCGTCCCAGTCGGTCGGGAGGGCGCTCCCCACGCCGTTGTCGGCGAGGGTGCAGGCCAGCTGCATCTTGTTGGCGAGGGAGTTCAGGTCCTCCATCGCCGCCGGCGCCAGACCTGACCTGATCGGGTGGAGGAGGCGGCGCTGAGGGGTTAGATCGAGGGGGCGAGGGGGGCAGGAGACTATCGGCTCAGGCCGTACAGGGTTTAAGTTAGGGTCCCGACTCCCGAGGGTTTAAGGTTTTTTTTAGGGCCCCGAGGGTTTAAGTTTTTTTTTTTTTGAGACAACCCGAGGGTTTAAGTTTGAGACAACGAGTTACCCGTGTGCACTGGCCCGAGGCGGCGTGGGGGCCCAAACTCTAGGCCGCAGATGGCCCATAGGCTCAGCATGATTTGGTTGGAAGCCGAAAATTAAGACCCACTATTTGACGCCCGTGGGTTTCATTGTGGCGGTCCAAACTGTAGCATCCGGTTTACTATATCGGATCGGTTTTTGGTTACTTTTATTTTGAACATTTTTAAGAGTACACGATGATTTTTTTTTAATCCGATGAACATTTTAATAATGTATGATGAAGTTTTTTGTATTATACGATAAACATTTTTTATACATGATAAACAATTTTGAAAAATATGAATATATACATTCAACAATTTTTTAATACGCTATGAATATTTTGTAACATATGTTGAATAATTTTTTAATACACATTGAACATTTGTGTAGTATAGGCTGAACAAATTTGAAAAACAAGGTAAACATTTGTATATTCGTTGAACAATTTCTAATATACAATGACCATTTTTATAATGCATGATGAACTTTTTGTAGTATACTGTGAATATTTTCTTAATATACGATGAACATTTTTGTAAGACGCAATGAACTTTGTATAATACACAAAAAAGGGAAAAGAAAAGAATAGAAAAAGAAATAAAAGAAAAAACTGAAATAGAAAAAAGAAGAAGAAGAAACAGCTAAGCAACCATGGGTCGGCCCAAACTGGGGCGTCGGGAGGCCGCGCTTCAGCGAAGCCAGGCCCGCTTGACGTTCACGTACATCAAATAGGAATTGCCCCAAAAATTGGCCAGCCGTGCCAAAATATTGCAACTCCCAAGATTTGTGGTAAATTTTGTGAGATGGTCAAAGTAAGTTGGCGGCTAACCAATTGGCAGCCAAATTTTTGTCTTGCCAAAATGTTGGTTAGCAGATTTTCAGTAACCAACCAATCATGCTCCTAGATTCTCCCCGAAAAAATAGCCCAAGTAAAAGCATCTACAATCAGGCCCTTTATATGTTGGCCATGTACGTCCGGTCACTAACTGGTCAACAAAATCGCGACCAAGCCGGCCCCCTCAAACTGGTCCTAGACATCCGAGCTGATCGGCACCCCTCGTATCCATCTCATATCACGCACGCAGGTGCGTCCATCAATCCCCTCCACCCCTGCGACCAATAGGACATACGCCTTTCCTCCTCTCTCATCTCCCTCATCTGCGTTGACCCTCCCCTAGCTCCATCGCCGTCCCGACCCCACAACGCCGCTAGCACTGCCACAAAACTCCTCCCCACCATTCTCGCCGCCCTGGACATGGTCACGGCCCATACGTCGCAGTGGTATGTCCTGCTCTTCCCGTCATACACCTTGCCTTCTATGTGTTCGACAAAATGTCTGAGTAGTTTTTTGGATTCTGTTGTAGACAAAAAGATGGATCCGTCGGGTCCATCAGATGAGGAGTATCAAGACAAAGAGCTTGATGAATTCATTCAAAAATTGTTCATCGATTCGTCGTATTGGACGACCAAGATGCTGAGTGGATGATGATGATCAGCATCCAGGATGAAATGGAGGGGAGTGGAGCACATTCTGAACTTCAAGGGCTCGATCAGAGGAAGGATAATTCGAAACCGGGATAGGGTTGCTGACACACGAATTTTAATTGATCATCTCCCATTGCTAGAGGCTCTCAGCCTCACAAATCTCGCCCTTAGTTACAACAGGATGGTCGAGTTAAGTGAGTTTCTTAGTGGTACCTCTATACGAGATCTGAAGTTGAGATTTAATTATGAAAAGGCACGTCAAGATTGTTGCTTTGCAATCTGTGGCTTCACTTCTTCTCTGCCCATCTCACCATATGCTTATTCGTTGCAGATTTGGGTGTAGCCAGAATGTCTGATGCAATGCATGGCATCTGTCTTCTGCCAACTAAGATTTGTTAATCTAGCTAATCTTCCTAAAGGGTATGATCTCACTTGGACAATGTTTATTCTTGAAGCTACACCCTTACTGAAGGAGCTATACATGACGGTACGTGCTTACCTAAAGATCCCTTTTTTCCTACATAGGCTTAAGACTTAAGGTTTTGCAAGATTTTCTCACCACATACAAAAGATGTCTGCTGTATTGATAACTCACTTTTTTTATCTCTGTCCTAATTTCTGGCATGTAGGTATGTGGAAGGGATCATGCGTGTTTAACAAAAAGGGATGAGGAGAAGAGGAAAGAAGAATCATATTGTGAACAAGGGTGTAGAGTGGGACTTGGCCGCATCAGAATTCCAACACCACAGTTTGGCCACACCTGCCAGCATTGGCTTCAATGTTTTAAATAGCGGGCTATGTTAAATAGCGGCGGCCCTTCAAATCAGCTATAGCCTGCTATTTCACAACTTTAGTGGGCTATATGCCACATAGCGGCACCTGCTCAACCCGCTATAGCTGGCTATAGCCAGCTATTTAAAACTTTGATTGGCTTTGAATCTAAAGACAACTTTGTGAGTTATGTCAGACGCGTTATGGTGGTGGCGCTCAATCTAGCAGACGTGTTTCTTTTTTGCGGGGTAAAGGGAGATTTCTATTACTCAAGGAGGCAAATCAGCCAGAACCAAGTTTACAATGTCACGCATACCCGAACCCAACCATACTGCAATATGGGGGGTACTCCTACCGTAAGCAGCAAGAGCATGGCTAACTTTATTTGCGAGCGACTAACAGAAGTAATAGAGATCTCCCTAGTTTCGGCATCCTTCATCCTCTTGATCTCCTCAACGAGCATGCGGTACCTCGAACGATTCCTTATCGGAGGGTTCAGCATGTTCACAGCTTCCGCACTATCCATCTTGATGAGAATGGGAAAATCAGTACGGTGCAGGGCCAGTTCGAGCCCCTCCCTACACGCCGCGCCCACTCGGCTTCCAGACCATTATTGCATGTGCGATTTCCCTGCAGGCACTGAAAATGAGGCATCCTTTGTCTGACGCAAGACGATGCCCCCTCCAGCTGCTCCTGTTGCCAGTACGTAGCTAGCAGACGTGTTC
The DNA here is from genome assembly GCA_032464435.1 of Aegilops umbellulata. Taxonomy (NCBI): domain Eukaryota; kingdom Viridiplantae; phylum Streptophyta; class Magnoliopsida; order Poales; family Poaceae; genus Aegilops; species Aegilops umbellulata. Next base: position 10,890,780 of record CP136057.1, read on the forward strand.
CTACGTGTTCCTATATAGTAGGTTGGAGTGCGGCAACCGCGAGGAGAAGCCTAACAGGTACCCCTAGACTAAAAGACAGAGGCTCTCGTTGAAGAGGAGATTCATAGCTGGGATTGAGTCGTTTGCCATATTTCACTTTGGTGCGATGAGGGCTGGCCATGTAGCAAAAATGGAGTACCCACAGTGCTCACTGCTTGAGGCAAAAAGATCTTTTACGTGAGGCAAAAAAGGTGGTTGATTTCACAGTGCTCACTGCTGTGTTAGAAGTGTTGTTACTTTGGTCGAGAGTTGTTTCAGTCTTTTCATATATTTTGACCGCAAACTGTATTTTTTTTTCAGGTTCAGTGTATTATACTGTAGTGCCGATTGTTCTCGTAATGATTTTAGAATTAGAAATGTGGTTCTGCCATAAAATCTGGCATAAAATTATACGTAACAGGTAAAATTCTGAACATCACAATGTACACATCAGTTGGCATCTACTGTAAAAAGTGGTATCTGTTTGGTACCACAGAGTTGCAGAGCAATTGTTCAGCGTTGTTGAATGTGGTTACTTCCTTTGATTCATCAATCCGTGTTAACTCTTCTATTCAGCATCACACTTGACCACTACGTGTATTTGCAAAGAATCAGTGGTTCTGTTCTGTTCGCATGGTTCTTTACTGTTGCTGTGGGAAATAATTCACACAAGTTCGGTCCATTTTTTTTTGCTGCATGCGGTTCTTAACCTGCAAACAGATAAATAAATTCCAGAAAAAATTTCTGATCTAGTCATGGCAGTACAACAAACAAAGGAAGTAAAAATTACTTCCAGGTCTGCAAACCACCTAGCGATGACTAGAAGCACTCGAGCGAGCCGAAAGTGTGTCACCATCACCGCCCCTCCTTCACCGGATCCGAGCAAACCCTATTGTAGTAGTTAGTCAGGAAATCGTTATGCTACGGCCCTGCAGGACCCACGCACCAGAGACAACAATTGTCGTCGATGAAAAAAAAAACGTAAATCAAAATGGGTTAGGGTTCTAGCACGGGTAGGACAACAACTGTCCCCGCACTCGCGCGGTTGCGCCACCCCCTTCCCAGTCGCTACTCTCTCTCAGCCCTCCCTTTACGTTGCCGTCCTGCTTAGGTACCTAGCCGCTGCTTGATCCTCGCCTACCTATGTCACCGCTCCTCCTCAGCCCTCAACAGTGGAGGCACAACCATCGCTACCACCATGCAGGCCGGCGACATGGTTCAGTTCATTGCACCGGCTTGCAATGGTTGTAGAATGTTACTTAGTTCCCATGTATGTACAATGTTTGATACCCCAAACGAGGTACATGATTTGTTATTTATGCTTGTTTATCAACCTTTTTTTCTTGGTGGTGACGGGACTCGTTATAGATTGAATTTATCACGATTTTAAGTAGCGAATATGATGCAAGGAATTTGAAGTACACTTGGGTTGGTTAGAGTGAAACAGCTTAATAGCCAAGATGATGGAAGCAACCTACAGGGAGATAGGAATGGTCAAAAAAAAATTTAGGTACATCTGGTCTAGTTAGAGTGAAAGTAGTTTAATAGCCAAGATGAATGGAAGCAACATATATTCTGGCCAAAGTTAGTTCATTAAGGTTTAATTAACTAAGAGTGTCGCAAAACATGAACCATGAAGTTCATTATTTTGGTAAATGAAATCTCTTTCTTGGCAGGGCAATGCCTGAATGATTTTGCTAAATTTTGAACCAGAGTAATGAGCTCTTGGAAATGAAGCCCATTAAATGACGTACCCGAGCCACTCAATTCCCTTTCCTGTGAATGAAAGCAATGAATGTGTGTCTAGGGATGCCCATCAACCATCCAGGGAGGAAGGGTGTGACTTGCTCCACCTCATTGATCTGCGACACGCGATGAACCACGCAGCTGACTGCACCCCTCCTTGTTCTCTCCACCATGCCATCACCTTCTCTATATATACAAGGAATACTCATTCATCTGTGTGCGGGGCGCACGTGCAACTTAGGACTTAGGCCTTAAACGGAAAGAGATGGGTGAAATAGACTTGCTTTGGGCATGTCCGTTATGTGGTTTTCTTCTTCTCCTTTGCCTCTTGTCGCGTCCATGGAAGGCCTGCTCGTCCAGGTCCCTCTTATACTCTGCCCCCCTCCCCCCGCGGTGAGGTTGGTCTGGAATGGAGCAAGTGAGCGCCGGTGGGGGAATCTGTTTGAGAGTGAGAGAAAAGAGATGATGTGGTCCATGAATGAAATATGAATTAATAAAATGGCTACATGCATTGCCAGATGCAGAGGCCGAGGGTATATCCTCCTTTTCTTAAAAAAATGAATGAAAGATATGAAACACTTGGCGTCGCTTTGAAGGTTGAATCTCGCCGCTCCATGCATTTATCTCTTTTCTTTATTTCTTAATAAGAAATGAGATGAGAAAACGAAAGAAAGGCAGATCAGTGAAAGAAAATAAATGGTAATGGTAGCTGGCAAACGTTTGCTGTAGGGGAGATGGCAAGTGAACAATCTTTCAAACGACGACAATTTTTATACGAAAATTGCCTTCTCGGAGAGAAACTACCACGTGGCCTCAAGAAACTGCCAGCTCTCCCCTCTCCCTCGCAACTAAAACTGTCAGCTGAGCATTTGCGCATGCCACCCTCCCCAACGAACGTCCCAGTTATGGGCGTCCAAAAACAGAAACAAGCGCCGTGAACCAACCTATGGTTAGAGTGACAGTGGTATCCCCAGCCCACCAGGGTTCAAGTCCTGTTGCTCGCATTATTTCAGGATTTCCGGTAATGCGCTTTCAGTGGGAGGAGACGTTCCCGCCGACAACGAGACGCCTACGGTGACTTTATAGAATCTCAAGATGATATGCCGGCTCAGTCTTTTGAAGGTGCTCGTAGGGGTAGAGTATGTGTGTGTGCGTTCATAGGAGTAGGAGTGAGTGAATAAGCATATAGTATATATGAGCGGCGTTTATACTGTGTTAAATAAAAAGCAAGCGCCGTGCGTTTATGAATATATTAAATGAGAAAAAAGCAGAGCAGCCAAAAAGAAAACACGAGAGAGACAGAGCGAGGAGTGACGCACGCAGACTTGATTTGCCTCGTGTACTACCTATTTTCTTTAAAGTGGAATATATTAATATCAAGTAGATACTCCCTCTTTTCCGGTTTATAGGGCTTATCTCAAAATCTTAGTTTTTCATTTTATAAGGCTCAATTTGGTTGTTCCCCATCATAATTTCAGATTCCAAGGTGCATTAAATAATTGCATGCAGGTATTAAGAGAAAATTGACCAATGCATGTACTTTATGCATTCATGCATTGCAATTAATACATTGGTAAACATACATTTTTTAAGAAAACAAGAGCATTAATTGGGTGCTTTTGTAAATTACAAAAAGGATTCCACCACTCACCATCCATCTTGGTTGGTGAAATTTTTGAATTGAGCTCTATAAACCGGAAAGGAGGGAGTATCAATTATAGCTAGTCTCTGCACCAACAAGATGCTTAAAAACATTCAGGATGCACACGACGAAAAAGAAAAAAAAACGGGAACAAAAAAGAAAAAAGACTCTGCCATGGTGATCTATCATCCGCAGTAGTAACACTCTAACCACCATCAAAGACAACATCCGTATTGAAAAGAAGGTTCTCCAAAAGCAACGCCTCCAAAAGATGGATTGGCGGAGGGATCGATGGATGTTAGCGCACGAGACTGATCTTGGTCCTTATGCTTGCATCATAGACAAATACTCTTACATGGATCCCAGAGTGCGGGAGGCAGTCGACAGCAAAAAAGGCTCTAGTTAGCTTGTTCAAAGCTCGTAATAAAGATGAATTCATGTACAATGAAGAGGATAGATAGAGCGGCACAATTGATCATGTTGATAGCGACTATGATCACAATGAAGATGGCGTCTGTTACCCTGATGACTTCACCAACACACCTGATGATATTGATGGCGATAGTGATGACGCTGATGGTGAAAGTGATGACAATGAAGATGGTGTCTGTGAGACTGATGACCTTAGCAGCACAATTGATGATGTTGATGGCGACAGTAACTACGATGAAGATGGCGTCTATGAAGCGGATGACTTGAGCGACACAACAGATGATGTTTATGCACAAGATGAAGAAGCATATGTGCATGTAGATGAAGATGGCTGATTCGAGTACTCATGGAACTCGGATGAGGACAGCTTCATTGATGTGGATGGAAGTGTCGCCGACCGCGATGACGATGAGTGTGATTACCACCTCATAGGATTACAGCCGCACAAGGACGTGGTGTTCCTACAAACTTCCAACGGCGTAGTTGTAGCATAACATGTCATGACTTCGAGAATGCAATATTTGGGAAATCAGCATGTTAAAGACCCTTTCACATATTTTCATGGCGTTAGAGATGTACGAGGTAAAGCTCCTTAAGGCCTGTGAGATTCCAAAACCACGCTTGCTTGAGTGAAGTGTCGAAGTTGTTCTCAGACATATATATCAAAGACTTTTAGATGTGTGAGATTGGAACGTGGTATACTGGTAGACATGGTATTATTTAGACTACAATAGGGCAACATAAGCACTTTAAGAGAAGGAAGCATGTTCACCCTCTGAAACAAATCCCTCTCGGAACTAAGATTGGCACCACTCATGTCAAGATGGCTCAGCAAAGAGAGACCTGGTGACCATGCAAGATCCATTGTTTGGAAATCATTCCAACTGACATCAAGATAATGCAATTTTGAGAGATTGCCAAGTTGGGAAGGTATTGTCTCACTGAATCCCGCAAACGAGAGGTTGAGATACCTAAGGTTATTGAGGGAAGCCAAGAACACAGGGATGCTTGTGCAGTTGAAGTAATTCCAGATCAAGATACCTCAGTTGTTGTAAAGTAGCCAAAGTAGAGCTCATCTCGCCTGCTGACAAGCTCAATGATCTGCTCATATTCGGGTAGTTGTATGCGTCCATGTCGATGTTGCGGAGGCTGAGCTTGATGAGATGGCCTGTTCTGTTGCTGCACCGGACTCCCTTCCATTGGCAACAATCCTCACCCTGCCATGACGAGAGACGGTCAGCACGGTCTAGGAGGCTTGCATTGAAGGACAGAAGCGCATACCGGTCGCTGCTGATGCAGGCTCCTGATACACTCGCTTGGCCATGGGAAGTGGACCCTGCTTGGAAGATCAATAGGCATAGGAGCAGTGCAGTTCCTCGGACGAGGAGCGCAAGCTTAGTCATATTGGTCGGGAGAATGGACAGAGCAGCTTCTCTGTATTCCAATTCCACCACAACAACAACATAGGATAGGAGTATTGGTCTTGCCGTGCATACTTTTCCTATACTCAATTAGCTGTAGTGGCTAGAATTTGCCATGAGTCAGACAGCACGGCAGACAAGTTGAGTGCCTTCTTAAAAGTCTGCTTTGATGATAAGTCACGCTCGCATTACCAAGTCACCATTCCTCAAGTTTGTTGATCCTAAGATAAAGAAATAAAGAAATTCTTTTCTACATGCTGCCGCGCGTGATAAAGTGCCGTGCGCGCGTGATAAAGTCAGCACTAGGCCAAGTGGCGAGGTCTATTCTCCTTTTGACTTTTGATAAAGTGCCGTGCGTGAGAAAGGTTTCCGCAGGTGTGAGCATGGTTTTCTTTTACGAAACTGCTGTGTGAACGACACAGCCTGCACGACAGCTACACTTTACTGATATGCATGGACGGACCGATATACGCTGTCGTTCACACATCGTCCGCGCATCATCGTGTGCATAGCAGCACTCTTTCTTCTTGAGAGAAGTGTTCTTTAAAACACCTGCAAGCAAAGCAAGTTGAGCGTCAAGCATCCAGGGTTCCAACCTCCAACTCAACTCACAGGCTTCACGGCTGCCACACCTCATAGCCCGGCCGGCAGCGACAAAACCATGCAGGAGAGGCTGCCGTTCCGTGCGATCCGGCCGAGCAAAGGTACCCTAGCTACCTCTCTCTTGGGCAAAGGTGCCTCCTCCTCCTGATTACTCATTCAAGTACTGCTTCTTCTGTGTGTGTTTTGTGTGTGTGTTCGGTTGGCTATGTGCATCTTAGTTACGCAGAGGCCGGGCGTGTGCTCAATGTGTTATGTATCCTCTTGATGCTTCATTTTGAACCAATAAAATGCGCCTTTTTTCAAAAAAAATTATTGCTTCTTCCATCTGGTTTGTTGCCAAACACAAAAATCTCGCAAAAGGCAAAACTAATATTTTTCACATGGGTTCTACTTCTAATATTTTCCCTCATCGGATCATGAAACCTATTAGTATTGTTTCTACACAGCGCGGAGCCAGGAAAAATCAATTAGGGGGGGCCAAATGAGTGATAATAGTGATGAGAGGGGCCAAATGATGGTAATCTTCATAAAATTTCTTAAAATCTGGAGGAAAATAGGGGCATTATACTGCACTTCCTGGGTAATGGGGGGAGCGATAGATCCTGCCAGTCCCCCTAGCTCTGCCACTGGACCTACTCATAAGTTTTTTTTCCTCTTTGAAAACAAGATACAAACTTGTGTATCGATTGATGCACACAATGACCAATCTTGCAGTAAACATAGTATGCACAATGTTTTATTCTTTATTCACTCTTTGCAGGTGATAAGGCCCTTAGTCAAGCGACAAGGCTCGCCCCAATCTTTATGTTGCTGTCGCTGCTGCTGATTTCTTGTGGAGTCGGCAGCATTCGCTGCTCCTCGACGACCGTCCATGGTAACATCACGGACATGATCTCGCTGCTAGATTTCAAGCGGGACATCACTAACGACTCAAGACAAGCCTTAAGATCTTGGCAAGCCAGTGTCCCTCTTTGCAGTTGGGAGGGCGTCCACTGCAGCTCGGGGCGAGTCACTAAGTTGTACCTCAGCGAACGAGGGTTGTTGGGCCTGATATCCCCCTCACTCGGGAATCTAACATTTCTCAGGGCACTGGACCTGTCCAAAAATGGGTTCACCGGCGAGTTACCACCTCTCAACCGTCTCCACAGATTGGAATACATTGACTTGGGAAACAACTCACTACGAGGGACCATTCCAGATACTCTCACTAACTGCTCCAAGCTATGGATCCTAGACCTATCTGCCAACTTACTAATGGGTGAAATTCCCCTTGGTATAGGTCGCCTATCCAATCTAAGGAAAGTATGGCTTTCCTCAAATAATCTCACCGGAACAATCCCACCAAGCCTAAAAAACAGCAGTCAGCTTGAAGAAATCGTGCTTACTGATAATATGTTCACGGGAACCATTCCTGATGAGATGGGAACTTTCCCATCTCTTGTTTATTTAGACCTTGCTGGAAATATGCTATCAGGTGGAATTCCAGAAACCTTGTACAAATACAATCAGTCTTCTCTCCAATATTTATACTTATATTCCAATATGCTTGGGAAAGCACTGCCAACGAACTTTGGTGACACCCTCCTGAATCTTAAACATCTCTGTTTGGACAATAACAATTTTGAAGGTCATCTCCCTGCTTCACTAGGCAATATTTCAGAGCTAAGACTGTTAAACTTGTCGTCCAACAGTTTCATTGGTCAAGTTCCAGGTTCTTTTGGTAATCTTGCACTGTTAGAATACCTAATCCTTCAGCGAAACAATTTTTGGGGCTTCATCCCAATAGAGTTTGGCAGCTTAAAGCAGCTCACCCATCTGGATCTGTCTGATAATAATCTGCAAGGTGGTGTGCCATGACACAGATTGTTTGTTGAAAATAACAGTTCCGTCTCACTTGGAGGCAACATGGACATCTTTTGGAGGAACACTGGATCTGCTCCCATGTCCCGCCATCTCTCGGAGAGAAGAAACACAGTATGCACTAGCTACCTGATTATTGGACTACTCATTACAATACTTGGTTTGTCACTCATATTGTTTGGCCTATTTTATGCTCACCAAGAAGATGTCAGGAGCAAACCTACCATTCTTTTTTGGGGGTGCTGTGTGTAATTCATGCGGTTGGGACCTTCCAAACCTTCACTTTGTGAATAAATGATCTGGCGAGACTGTGGCTCTCAGTGCTCAACAATCAGCAAAACGTGTTAAAAGGGCAGTTTCAAATAAACCATGCTGGCCCATTGCCAACCACTCCCATTGTATTGTTTACAAGCTAAGCTAGGCCACGTCTTGGTTTTGTCATGCTGACTTTTTCTGATAATGAACTTATGGCAAAAAATTATAATGACTTGGACGGTCAAAGCAATCCAACAAGCGGAGCAAAAATTTATAATGATTTGGACAGTCAAGCCTCGGGACAAAAGCTCAATACCCAAAAGGCATCAATTTTTTTTGGCAAAGGCTGCCCAGACTTGGTTAGAGCAACAATGAAAGGTGTACCGGGGATAACAAATGAGTCATTGAATGAAAGATATCTCGGTTTACCATTGGATGTTGGACATGAGAAGAATGGGACATTCTCGTATATCAAAGAACGGATATGGAGGCGTGTACATGGATGGATGGAGAAGATGCTACCAGGCAGCGACAAAGAGGTCCTAATCAAGTCTATTGTGCAAGCCATTTGTACATATTCCATGTCAATGTTCAAACTACCAAGGGGCCTGTGCAAGTGTATTACGTCGATGATCCGGAAATTTCGGTGGGGCAGCAAAGGGGGTGAACGGAAAACGGCATGGGTGTCTTGGGATTCCATGTGCATGCCGAAATACAGAGGTGGTCTAGGCTTCCGTGACGTGGAGCTTTTCAACCTCTCGTTGCTAGCCAGGCAGGCATGGAGAATATTGCAAGATCAAGAATCACCGAGTTCATAGATACTAAAGGCGGTTTACTTTCTGGCTGCTGATTTTCTTGATGTGGAAGCGGGCACTCAAAACTGGTCTAGATGATTCAAAAATCAGTGGCGCTGCCAAGACGATTTATGTTACCATCACATAACATTTAGAAAAACTAAGTCTTTGTAGAAATTCCACTATGGACCACATATGCATCTATACATTTAGGAAGGGAGGGAGTACTTTGCACAATGAAGATAACAATAAACTGGTATCATATGCATGACACTAGTCTAATTTACTCTTTATTTTGAGTTATGACTAGCCTTAGACATAGGCTCCTCGCTGAAGGGACGTCCTCTGCTCCTTTTCCTATTCGTATTAGTTGTACGAGTGGGGTCTGTAATGAACGTTGGTTTCCGGTAAAAGAAATCGGAGAGAAAACTCGCTTTACAAAAGGCACAACAAAGTCTGGCTTCTTTTTCCATGTTTATCATTACTCGTTTGCATCGTAAGCAAGAGTTAGACTTGGCAAAGTCTACACCTATGGCAGCCAAAGCAGGGGATTCCTTCCTTGAATTAGCTGGTCTCCTGTATCTAACAGCTAACTTCTTGTTTGGCAATGATAGATAGCAATTGCCGGTTATATATCATAGCTTAGTAAAGCAACCTTGTTGTCTCCAGTGTAGCAATCCTATATGATATCGGCTGTTGGCGAGATGTGTACGTCATTATATTGTTTTGTAGACATGTTGCAAATGTTAAGCCCGTGTTACCCGGTAAGATCACGATGGCCTGGACAGCTACAAATTTCCCCCCTTTTTCTCGAGCGTTGGGAAAATATTGTCTGTTCGAAAGGAAGACTTAGCTGTTAGATGCATATGTTGGACGCGGTGTTTTGGCTCCTAGGTGCATATGCACCCATCGTCTAAATACACATTTTGAAAAATTAAAAAATTCGGAACAAAAATCCCACAGGTATATCCGGATATTCTATGCGCATGCACAAAGTTTCGGTGAAAAACGACGTTTTTTGTGACTTGTATAAAAAAAGATAAAGAAATGCAAAATGAATAGTAGCAGTCGCAAGGAAACTTCCACCTGCTCTTTCGTCATTATCTGATCTATAGGTTCTGGAAATTTTCCACCATTTTGAAGAAAATAATCTCTTCTTAATTCCCGTCCACCTTGCACGCTATACTCGGGCTCGGATCATATCCTTGAACACTGCATGGGTGGACACCAGCAGGCTTTGGCGTTTCGTCCCGTTAGAGAGAGGCTTCTTGGTCATGGGACGTCTCTACTCTTTTCCTTTTCGTTAGTTGGACTTAGCTATGGCCTGTAACGAACACTAGATTCTGGTAAATGAATTCGGGGAGGAAACTCTCTTTTGAAAAATGAGCAACGTGGAGTCTTCCTTCTTTCTATGTATGTTGTTACCATTATTGTCAGCTTCAACACGAGTAAGATTTGACATAGCCCGTATCTATATATGCATGCACGACCCAAGAGATTCTTTCAATTAGCTGGACTCCTCCGTTTATACTCATTGGTTGCACCCGTCAATGATGGAGTTTATGCCCCGCACCTTTGTTGGAAGGCATAGATTTCTCAGACGTGCTCTTCAGGGTAAAACCCCAAGATCCGGCATTCAACACTCGGATCGGGCTATAGCGGTGCTTGGGCAGTGTTCCTTTTCTGGAGGCGTTGCTTTCAGAGAACCTTGCATGTGGTTCGTCTATTGTTGGTGGTGGTGTAGTTGTTTAGTTGTGTGTCGTTAGTTGCGTGACTCTTTTTGTTTTTTTGCCCTTTCTGTTTTATCTTCTTAACTATGTACATCCTCAACATCTCAACTATTTTTTAATATTCTGTCGTTGCATCCTCAACATGATTTTTTTTGAAAAAGCTGGACTCCTCTGTCTAACAGCTAGGCGTTGTTTTACAATGCTGTCTAGTTTGCCAAATGCCAATTATATATCACAGCTTCAGCTTATTAGTCAAGCGACCTTGTTGTCTCTAGTGTGGTACTTCTATATGCATGATATAGTACGTATTGTCAGCAAGATGCGTCATTGCATTGAGTAAACATGTTGCAAATGGTGACAAAATTAAGCCCATCTGACGCGGTGTGATGGGGATGGCCTGGACAATAATACTTTTATACTTTCTCTTGAGAGTTGGGACAATAATGTTTGATCTACTCTACTCCAGAAAAGCATTTAGAAACTTCCACTTGATCTTTCGACCTTATCTGATTGGAATCAAAATACCAGAAAATCTGCTAGACATGTAAAAATGTCCTCTAGTGGCCGGCTGCAAGTGGGGTTCTAACATAATATTGTTGGCAGCTGCATGTGGGCGTAGAGTTGATATTGCAAGCCGATCGCTGTCTCTAATAAGCAATATGTGCTCCAGGCGGCGATACTATGCACACAGTATATGCCATATGAGTCTCTAAAAAAAAGTATATGCCATATGAGGTGCCATAATTTGAATGAATTATGAACAAGCAAAGAAAGATCTTAGATCGGAAAACCAAAATAGAAACGCCGATCAAAGCGACCGGTGGGAGATAGATGTTAGAAGGGAGAGAGAGGTTTGGTGGAATAGTTTGATGTATTGCTTGAGCCTCGTGGGCATATATATAGGAGTACAATGACCAACTTGAAGTACAAGACAAGGTAGGAACAAATCCTAGTCTGTCCTATGCTTCCTAATATACATTATACCCAACATCCCCCCGCAGTCACAACGGTGGCGATGCAGACGGTAAGACTGGAGAAGAATCCGAAGACAAGCCGACGGACACCCCCCCACAGTCGCAACGGTCGACACATCGCGGAGTCGTGGCTGGAGTGGCAACCGACGAGGTTGCTCAAGCAGGCGGTAGCCCTTTGTGCCGTTTGTCGATGTAGCCGAGAGCGTGGGTGGTGGAGCCGTGGTCGAGGTAGCCGTGCGAAGAATGCCATGGTCGATGTCGAGTCGGGGTAGTCGGTGTCGAGGAAGTCGCCGTGGAGCCGCGGGCGCAAGGGGGGCGCCGAGTTAGCATGGGCGCAGTGGTGTCGAAGTAGGGGTGCGCCGGGAAGAAAATGTTGTTGACGACGCGTCGCGGCGGGTTTGCCAAGCCCGGGGACACATCATGGATGAAGGCACACACCGGTGTTGCCAGCACCGGGCATGCGTAGACGGACGAAGACGAAGTTGACGAAGCGCCGCACCAGGCTTGCCAGGCCCGGGGACACGACGTGGACGAAGGCACGCATCGGTGTTGCCAGCACCGGACATGCATAGACGAGGACCTGCACAAGCTGTACGCCACGTCGGAGAAGTAAGAGAGGCTAGCAGAGAAGGACTCGACGACGGTTGCGGCGTCAATCAGCGCGGGGCCGATGTCGCCTGCGGTTGTCGGAGTAGACGAAGTGGTCAGGGTAGATGACGGCGACGCTGGCGACGGGCTGGTGCTTGGACGAACACGAAGGGGGTGGACGGGCAGCGGCGGCGGCTACGAAGGTAGCGGCGGCGGAGGCCAAAGAAGAGCGGCGGCAGCGGCCTGACGGCGGCGGCGGCTAGGTTAGGAGTGCGGCGGCGGTGCTCGAAGTAGGCGAAGAACCCTGACAGCGTGACGAAGACCGGCGCGGATGGTGGCGTTCCCGCGCTAAGGGAGACAGTGCGGCGCATACCACGGGAGGTCGACGCGTGGTGACGGCGGAGTGAACCGCGGGCCGCGGCGCTACGGGCCGAAAGGGCGATGCAGCGGCGGCGGGCGGGTCGGGGCGACGGCGGGAAGACTTCGGGGCGGCGGCGGGGACCGCGGGCCGCGACGCTGCAGCCCGAAGGGGCGACGCAACGGCGGTTCGCGAGTCGGTGCAACTGCGGGGATGGCCTCGGGACGGCGGCGTGGACCGCGTGCCATGCTCGCTATGGCCCGACGGGGCGACGCAGCGGCGGCGCGAGGGTCGATGCAGCCATGGGACGACCTAGAGCAGACGCCCTCGGGGCGGCGGGGGACCGCGGGCCACGGCACTACGGCCCGAAGGGGCGACACAGCGGTGACGCGGGTCGGTGCAGCCGGGAGAAGAACCACGGGGCGGCGGCGCTGCGGCCCGACGGGGCGACGCAGCGGCAGCCCGATGCTCGATCGGTGGAGAGGCGCGCTGAACTCGGGGACGATCTTCACGGGACCTGCGGAGGCGCGCGTAACCGACGGGCCAGGTCGGTCGCGCGGCGTTAATGAGGCGGATCGCGTCGGCGAGCGGGTGATCAAGCCGATCGCGCGCGAGGTCGGGGACGCCGCTCGGTGGAGGCGTAGTGGCGGCGGAGTCCGAGATGAAGCCGGCGGCGGCGGGCGGCAGGGCAGCTATGATTGGCCGCCGCATGGCACGAGGCCGCCGGGTCGGGGTGATGCAGGAGTCCCGGTCGGAGCAGGGCGGTGACGGCCGGCGTAGATCGACGGGGGGCCGTCGCGCAAACGATGATGATGAAGGGCTGCCGCATGACGCAAGGCCGCCGGGTCGGGGCGACCGGCGGGCCTATGTGCGGACGACGCGCGAGGCCGCCGAGTCGGGGCGACCGACGGGCAGACGCGCGGACGATGCGCGAGGCCGCCGAGTCGGTGAAGAAGCCGGTCAATCGCGCCGGTGTTGGAGTAGAGGCGCACAGGGTTGACGGCGACGGTGGGCGACGCAAACCGGATCACATAGACCGGAAAACCAAAAAGTAGACGCCGATCAAAGCGACTGACGAGAGAGAGAAAACCCGGATCAAAGGATCGGGAAAAAAGACTCTCTAGGGCAGCCGGCCAACACGGCCGGCGGACGAACCCTAGGTACGGGCGGCGCGGCCCCCGGCGGCGGTCATGGAGGCCGACCGCCCCAGGGGCGGCGCGCGGGTGCGGAAGCGGCGGCGGCTAGGGTTTGAATCGTGATTAGGCTTATACCATGTTAGAAGAGAGAGAGAGGTTTGGTGGAATAGTTCGATGTATTGCTTGAGCCTCGTGGGCATATATATAGGAGTACAATGACCAACTTAGAGTAGAAGACAAGGTAGGAACAAATCCTAATCTATCCTATACTTCCTAATATACATTATACTCAACAATAGAAAAAACTGGATCAAAGATCGGGAAAAGGACTCTCTAGGGCACCGGTCAACACGAGCGGCAGACGAACCGTATGGGCGGCGCGGCCCCCGACGGCCCTGACGGCGGTCATGGAGGCCAACATCCCTGAGGACGGCGCGCAAGGCGAAAGCGGTGGGAGGCGGCTGGGGTTTGGACCGGTTAGGCTGATACCATGTTAGAAGGGAATAGAGAGAGATTGATAGAATATGACGGGTGTTGTATTGAGCCTTCGGGTGGTTTATACAGAGTACAGGGCTTGAGGACAATAAGTCTCTTCGGAGATAAGGCAGGAGATGATTACAAATCATATAAATATATGCCTGCTATATATTCTAACAAGCAGTAAGGGCCAAAGGAGAGCATCTCTGTCCGATTCCAGCTGAGAAGCACTGAGCGTGGTTTCTTTCTTTAAAACCGCTGCAAGCAAAGCAAGTTGAGCGTCCAGCATCCAGCGTTCCAACCTCCAACTCAACTCACAGGCTTCACGGCTGACACACCTCACAGCCCGGCCGGCGGCGGCAAAACCATGCAGGAGAGGCTGCCGTTCCGTGCGATCTGGCCGAGCAAAGGTACCCTAGCTACCTCTCTCTTGGGCAAAGGTGCCTCCTCCTCCTGATTACTCATTCAAGTACTGCTTCTTCTGTGTGTGTTTTTGTGTGTGTGTTCGGTTGGCTATGTGCATCTTAGTTACGCAGAGGCCGGGTGTGTGCTCAATGTGTTATGTATCCTCTTGATGGCGGCGGCAAAACCATGCAAGAGAGGCTGCCGTTCCGTGCGATTCGGCCGAGCAAAGGTGCCCTAGCCACTCTCTTGGGCAAAGGTGCCTCCTCCTCCCGATTACTCACTCAGTTAGTACTGCTTCTTACATCTTTTTTATTGTCAAAAACAAAAATCTCGCAAAAGGCAAAAAATATATTTTTCACATGGATCTACTTCTAATATTTGCCCTCATCGGATCATGAAACCTATTAGTATTGTTCATGAGAGCAAGCTCACAAAACCTACTAGTATTGTTCATGACCTACTCATAAGTATCTTTGTTCTCTTTGAAAACAAAGTATGCAAGCTGCAGGCTTGTGTATCTATCAATTGATGCACGCAATGACCAAACTTGCAGTAAACATAGTACGCACAATGTTTTATTCTTCATTCAAACTTTGCAGGTGACATAGCCATTAGTCAAGCGGCAAGGCTCGCCGCCATGCTTATGCTACTGCCGTTGCTGCTCATTTCTTGCGGAGTCGGGAGAATCCTTTGCTCATCAACGACGACAGTCCATGATAACAGCACGGACATGATCTCACTGCTAGATTTCAAGCGGGCCATCACCAACGACTCAAGACAAGCCTTGAGATCTTGGCAAGCCAACGTCCCTCTTTGCAGTTGGGAGGGCGTCCATTGCAGCTCGGGGCGAGTAACTAAGCTGTACCTCAGCGAACGAGGGTTGTCGGGGCCGATATCCCCCTCCCTCGGGAATCTGACGTTCCTTAGGACACTGGACCTGTCCAAAAATGGCTTCACCGGCGAGTTACCTTCTCTCAACCGTCTCCACAGACTGGAATACCTTGACTTGGGAAACAACTCAATACAAGGGACCATTCCAAATACTCTCACTAACTGCTCCAAGCTATGGAGCCTAGACATATCTGCCAACTTACTAATGGGTGAAATTCCCCTTGGTATAGGTCGCCTATCCAATCTAAGGAAAATATGGCTTTCCTCAAATAATCTCACCGGAGCAATCCCACCAAGCCTAAAAAACAGCAGTCGGCTTGAAGACATCGTGCTTACAGATAATAAGCTCACGGGGACCATTCCTGATGAGATGGGAATTTTCCCATCTCTTGTTTATTTAGACCTTGCTGGAAATATGCTATCAGGTGGAATCCCAGAAACCCTGTACAAAAACAATCAGTCTTCTCTCCAATATTTATACTTATATTCCAATATGCTTGGGAAAACAGTGCCATCGAACTTTGGTGACACCCTCCTGAATCTTAAACATCTCTGTTTGGACAATAACAATTTTGAAGGTCATCTCCCTGCTTCACTAGGCAATATTTCAGGGCTAAGACTGTTAAACTTGTCGTCCAACAATTTCATTGGTCAAGTTCCAGGTTCTTTTGGTAATCTTGTACTGTTAGAATACCTAATCCTTCAGCGAAATAATTTCCGGGGCTTCCTCCCAATAGAGCTTGGCGGCTTAAAGCAGCTCACCCATCTGGATCTGTCTGATAATAATCTGCAAGGTGGTGTGCCATGACACGGAGTATTTGTTGAAAATAACAGTTCCGTCTCACTTGGAAGCAACATGGACTTTTTTCTGGAGGAACACTGGATCGGCTCCCATGTTCCGCCATTTCACGGAGAGAAGAAACACAGTATGTACTACCTGATTATTGGCCTACTCATTACAATACTTAGGTGCATGTCACTCATATTCTTTGCCCTATTTTATGCTCACCAAGTAGACGTCAAGAGGAAACCTATCATTGTACTACCAGATTATTGTAATTCACAGGGTTGGAACCTTCCGAACCTTCACTTTGGCAATAAACGGTCCACTGAGATCGTGGCTCTCAGTGCTCAATCAGCAAAACAGATTAAAAGGGGAGTTTCACGTAAACAATGCTGGCCGATTGCCAACCACTCCATTGTATTGTTTACAAGCTACTAAGCTAGGCACGTCTTGATCTTTTCATGCTAACTTTTTCCGATACTAAACTTATGACAAATCATTATTATTTTGCCGGAAACTTCTGATCTATTCATCTTCAATCATGATAGTACAATGAACACAAGAAATAATTAAAAAAATACATCCAGATTCGTAGACCACCTAGCAACGACTACAAGGACTGAAGTGAGTCAAAGGCGCACTGACTTTGTTTTTGTAAAGGAGGGTCATCACTGGCCTCTACATCGGACTGATGCATGCAGCCATATTATTAAGGAAAAGTACCAAAATGTCTGCGGTTCAGTACAAGCTCACATGTAGCTAAAAGGAAAAGAAGAGCAAATAAAAGTTGACAACAACCGCCGAAAATAGGTCGAGATGACTAAACACCTAGCTTATTATTGGATTGCCATCTAAACCGGCTGTAAATACCCTGTGCTACTATCTCCCACCGGGTTCACCCAATAGCCAAAAGCTCCTTTGGCTTCCGCAAAAGTGAGTAACGACCACGTACGGATCCACACAGTGGCCCCGTAAATAACCTGCAAAAAATTATACGAGTTTGTCTGTTAAAAAATCATATCATTTCTGCACTTTCATATAGCCCAAAGTAATGCGCATACTCCTGTCCAAATATGTCCTGCACAATTTGGCTCCACTCCATTTAGCCACCTCCCAAATAACATTTTAATACTATTTGGAGAGCTAACATTATAGGCTATAGGAACCGTATGCCATAGAAGTTTGGCATGAGGACAATCGAGAAAGAGGCGTTTAATAGTTTCATCAAGATCACAAAAGCAACTTCGCTTACTACCCTCCCATCTTCGCTTTGCCAAGTTACCCTTAGTCCGAATCACCTTTGTCAACAAACCACAAGAAGATTTTAATTCTTAAAGGTATTTTAATCATCCAAATATGTAATGATTTCGGAATTGGACCATAATCAGTTAAGTCTAGATACATAGATTTCACTGAGAAAACTCCATTCATAGATAGTTCCAAGTGAATCGAATCTGGCTCATTAGAGAGGTGAATGTCCATCAGCATCCGCATAAGATGTAGCCACGCGTCCCATCGGTCTCCTACTAAGGACCTCCTGAACTGGACGCTTAGAGGAACATGATGTATACTGTAGCAACATAAGCAGCCTTACGATGTACACTATTATAAAGAGACGGATATTGTGTGGCTAAAGGCGTCTTCTCTAATCATGTATCCTCCCAGAATCTAGTCCAATTACCGTTCGCAATGATGAATTTAGTCCTAAGAAAAAGGCTGTTTTCGTCCTCATTAACCGCTTTCGGAAAGGTGAATCATTGGGTCTTACGGTAACCTGGGCCAAGGTCTTAGATTCCAGGTACTTATTATGCAAAATCTGGACCCATGTACCTTCGGACTCAACCGAAAGCCTGTACAATCTTTTACTGAGCAGACATCTATTCTTCACCTCTAAATTCTCAATCCCGAGCCCACCCTGGTCCTTCGGTCTACAAATAATATCCCACTTGGTGAGCCTGTATTTTGTCTTTATTTCATCGCCTTGCCAGAATAATCATGATCAATAGAAGTCTAACCTTTTCCGTACCCCTACAGATACTTTAAAGAAAGACAATAGAAACATCAGCATACTTGTGAGTACTGAGTTTATCAGTACCAGCCGAGCACCATAAGACAAGCTTACCCTTCCAGCAGCTTAGTTCTTTTTTCAAATCGATCTTCAATACACTTCCACTCCTTGTTGGATAGCTTGTGATGATGAATTGGTATGCCCAGATAAGTAAATGGTAGTGAACCCAGTTCACACCGAACAATTGTCTATAAGCATCATCTTTGGCTCTCCCAAAACATAACAATTCACTTTTCTTAAAATTGATCTTCAATCCCGACAATTGCTCAAACAGGCATGGCACCAGCTTCAATTTCTAGCCTTTGTCAGATCATGTTTCACGAAAATGATAGTGCCATCAGCGTATTGTAGTATGGACACCCCATCGTCCACAAGATGGGGTATGAGTCCGCCTACTTTCCCATCCTCTTTAGCCCTACCGATAAGAATTTCCAACATATCTCCCACTATGTTGAACAAAATAGGAGACATTGGCCCGCTGTCTTAGGCCCTTTTCCGTATGGAAATAATAAACTATGTCATCATTCAATTTAATCCCTATGCTGCCTTTTTGTACAAAGGAATCGACCTGATTCCTCAAGGAATCATCGAAACTTCGCACACAATCGTATGCGTTGTCACGTCTTATGGCACATGAATTGTCGAGCTGCTTTACAATGTGTGCTATGCTCCCAATCATCGCACATTGCTTGATTCTGAGCATTTTGCTAGGCTGATGTCGGGCTTTATTAGTTGTCAACATTTTTTAGTGTCTACTTGGTAAAAATCTTTGCGGGCCTGGACTCATGGACATAGAAGTAAAGCAGCGTAGGATGAGCTTGATTGCGCAAGCTGGATCTGATGCCCATTCGTCACCATCAATCCCACCCCAGCAGTGGATGGAAACTTCCCTCCCTCACAGCGAACTTTTTCCTTCAATTTTTTGTTTGTTGTCCTGGCTAGACAGGAGTTTAGAATGTTTGTACAAGTGATTAGAGAGTGCAGATCCATGTTGGCATGTGCAACTGTCTGGCGCAGCACTGTTCGTTCGTCCAATTTGGATGCCAATGGCATATTGAGAATGATCAATATGTATGCACACCCACGCACATGGAAGAATGAGAGAGAAGGATTAGCGTGTTTGTACAAGTGATGTATTTGTTCAGTGTCGTACAAGAGAGAATGAGCCGATCAGTATTTCTTTTCTGTATGGAGAGGAAGTAGGGGGTCACCACTGTGGAGTGTGGACTAGCCTATACAAGATTGTACTCCCTCCATTCCCATCTACAAGGCCACAAACTCAAATTACAGGTATCAAGATAAAATTTAATGACTGCTTTGCAAGCCAATTTTTTTCCGTTAACGGGGATCATTAATACGTCCGCATGCATGCAAGGAAAGAATAAAAAGAAAGTAGCACAATGTCATTATGACTACATGCATGCAAGTATTAAACAAGTTGCTATTACGAGGAAACATCATTAATTTTTGCCTCGATTACTGTTAGTGGCCTTGTATAGATGCAAAATGTATTTTTCATAGTGGCCTTGTATAAGGGAATGGAGGAAGTATATTGGTCCTTTGTCTCTGATTCATGTGATTTTGTATTTACAGATTCTGTCAAATTAGTTCACACATCTATTTTTCTTACCATATCAGTTACATTATATACTTCATATGCCATTATGAGGGTAAAAAGTAATGCACGTTATATCTTTTGACAGCAGCAAAATAGAAAAAAAAACATTTTCTATTCATATTCATCAACCTACTTTTTTTTCACATTTGTCTCTTATTATAGAGGCATGGTGTTATGGATCTAACCGAATGTTTCATATGCAGCTCACATATACAAGTTGCAGTGTTCTCTATTATTTCTTTTAGAATTTCCTTACGAGACGACCTCACATGCTACATCGTCAACCACACATGTAGCTTTTTAAAACTACACTATGACTTCTACCCAAAATTAGTAATTATGTTGCCTAAATTTAGAATGGTTATCAGTAGAGTGGCTACATTTGTTTGTAATCAAGAAAAACTCTCATCAGTACTATTTGGTTAGTTTCTGCTTGCAACTGTGGCATACCAAATCCCTAATATGTTGTTCCTATCTATAGGGTAATCACTTTGATCTGTCTTTTTGTATTCGTTACGTTGTTAGCGAGTATGAATTATCCTACGATATGTCCGCATTGCTACAAAATTCCCGTAGCAACGCGCGGGGTATTATCTAGTATTATTCTGTTTGAAGGTTTTCATGTGGCAATAAACATTGATAACCATGCATGAAGTATTCTACGAGCAATCAATTGAAGAAGGTTTTCACCGCAGCATCTGGACCGGTGCTGAACAGAACTACTTGCCGGTGGCAAAAGTGGCAAATCAAAGAGATTTTCCAACGGGCCCATAAAACACGAAATGTTCTTATCTTGATTTTTGAGTTGCGGGGAGTCAATCGTGTACGTACCTGGCCAACCGATCCCCGCACGCACGGACAGACGGAAGAGCAGCAGGCAGGCCACCAAGCCGGCCAGACAGAAGAATGCAGAATAATTGACAGCGAAAGGTAATAAAGTGAAAAAGCTTATTTGTGAAGGAAACAAAATTATGTCTTGGTAGGTATCGTGCCATTACATGTTAGTAATTGGTGGAAAGGCATGAGAAAAACAAAGACATATATTACCAATCAAACATTGTGTAATAAAAAAGGATATATGCTACCTTATGTCAGCATCACGCTCTGCTTCATATTTTGGCATGTGATCACGATACATCTTCATAGCCATGTGTTTCCTACACAGAACTGCTTGTCAATTTTCAGCATTTGCAAAATCACAATTGCCAGTGAGATAGGAAGAAAAACAAAACTTCGCATGCATATGCAAATTCAATCATATTGTATCACATGGTTTAGAGTGTATACGTGTTTTGACTGCATGCTCGTCATACCTTCCAAAGATCAAAGTCGTAATAGTTGTGGTTCCCGACGACCAACTGATTGACTGAATCATTTGCAAGAGCAAGGTCTACACTTAAGAAAGCTTTGCGGATTGAGTTTGCGATAGATTCAGAAGAAAAAACATCTTGTACTGCTTATGGGAACTCTGAATCCTTAAAGAACAATCTCATTGCATGTTTTTTCATGTATAGAATACTGTATCGGAACCTTCATGGCCATCAAAAACCTAAAACCAAATAACATAGTTAGTTCAGATAGTGCAAGAGAATCTCCCTGAAGTCCATCTGGGTTAGTGGGATCCTGATGTAGGAGGACAACATTATTTGGGCATGGACGTGATGAGCGAAGGATGCTATAGGAAGTTGACTGCATCTTGACTATGTAGGAGACAAAAAGGACAACACTTATCCTGGGGTTTGCCCCAACATATATATATTCCCTCCGTCCCAAAATAAGTGTCTCAAGTTTGCATTAGCTTTAGTGCAAAGTTGTACTTATTTTGGGATGGAGGAAGTATATCGAAAATCTATTCAGGTGGGGGAGTTGCACAGCGCATGAGGGCGGCGGAAGGAGGTGAGAGCGAAGGCGGGGTGCGACGCCGGGCAGCCGGGAGTGTGAGCGACGCAGAGAGATAGACTGGGAGATCGAGAGAGATGCATCCTCAGTAATAACCGTGGCAGAGGAAATCGCTTGATTGATTCGCCAGTTATGGTTTTCTCAAAAGAAAAAGGTTCGCCAGTTATGGAAGGCAGAAGAGCAAGCGGTTGATCGTTTCGTTTTTTTACGTGATTAGGGACCTTACCTATGGGCTTTATAGTGTCCAAACAGATTTGGTGAGAAGCCGAGGTGTACAGCCCAACCATAACAAATCCAGTGGGAGGGATCGATCGATAGGAGGGAGGAGGCAGGCAGCGAGCGAAACGGCTGGAAAGGAATGAAGCGGTATCTTTCACTAAGCGGTGGCAACTTTCCGTAATTTTGTGAACTACTGATCATATGGTTGTAGACTACTGAGCTATACCACTAGTAGAAAACGGGCCTGTAGTCCCGGTTAATAAGGACCTTTTGTCCCGGTTCTGAAACCGGGACTAAAGTGTCATTACTAATGCCCCGACCCTTTAGTCCCGGTTCAATCCAGAACCGGGACAGATGGGCCTCCATGTGGCCGGTGCGGTCAGCCCAGGCAGGGGGGCCTTTGGTCCCGGTTGGTGGCACCAACCGGGACCAATAGGCCTCCACGCGTCAGCACTTCTGTGGCTGGGGTTTTTGTTTTTTTGAAATGGGCGGGGGGGGGGGGGGGGGGTTTGGGGGTTTTGAGGGGTTAATTTAGGTATTTCATATATTGTGTTAGCTAGCTAATTATTAATAGAGAGAAGTGTCCTCTCTTATGTCCGTGCTTGGTCGACGCTACATACTATACATACGTATAGAGAGGAATAGACACGCTAGCTAGCTAGCTAGTAAGCAAACGAAGGAAACAGAACATCGTCATCAACATATATGCATACAGAGACAAGTGATATCGACCACCTCTCCTTCTCCGAGAGATTGGTCGAACAACAAGTTCTCGTATATCTATCCGACACTACCGGCTATATATATACAATAATTATCTCTTACACAAATAATCTCCTACATTATGGACGCATGGTCCACATAGTATTCTCCGTCTTCAGCAATCACGTGATCAAGAAAGAATGCCGCCAATTCCTCTTGAATTGCTCGGATGCGATCTGCTGCTAGGAGTTCATTCCGCATTTTAAACATCTAATTTGAAGAAGGGGGTCAATACATATATATATATGAATGAATGAAACTCAACAGAAATGATGGTAATAAAATAAAATTGTGAATATTGTTATTTACGCACTTCATATTGTTCGTCAGAGTAGCCCCGCTCACAGGTCATGTGGCGGATGGACTCGCAAATGTAGTATCCACAGAAATCATTCCCTTGTTCCTGCCACAACCACTTTAGAAGAAATAAAGGTCAATCAAACTGATAAGCAAGAATGCCAAATAGTATTGATGAAACTAGCGCTTGAATCACTAGGAGATGCGCGGAACATGCTACTATAATACTTACTTTCGGGTGTCTAAACACCAGCTTCTTCGGTAGTCCCGGAGCTTTTTTGCTGAATTTTGTCCAAGCCCTACCAGACAAAGAAAACAATTACCTGATATCAGAAATGAACAAAGTTGCTGATATGGTGGATAATGATCGATTTAACTTACCTCTCGAGCATTTGAGTCATCTCCGCATACTCCTGGGGATCTTTTCGTCTAGAGTCCAAGACGGTTACTACTCCCTGCTCAAGCCTAATCTCTAGGAGAATATAGTGGAAGCTGCGCACGCATGCATAACTCATCAATTACATTACTATAACCTGGACTAATATATAAAGGGAAACCGAATATGCACAAGACAGTAACACTCACTTGAAGTTGTAAGGAAAGAGTATTATATCTTTGTTTTCATTTAAAACCAACGATTGTACCAAGTTGGCCTCGGCCTCTGCGGCATGACAATCAACCTGATTTTTATCTATGAGATTTGTGTTAATGAACCCAATATCACCGACTTGTCTTTTCTTCAATTCAGCGATCTTCAATCTGCATAATATAGTGAGGATAATTATAAATAGATGCAATGAAAGAGCTGACCTATATAGAGAGACTTAATGACAGAAGTAGTACTACTTACAGACAGTAGCAGGTGACCGTTGCTTTATCGAGGGCCAATTGATTGAAAAACTGATAGAACTCCTCAAATGGAACATGCAACAGATCAATTCCAATGAGGTCATGCTTCGGTTTAACTCTCACATACAAAGTACTCCTCCCCCAGACTCTCTGCAGGTTTTCATGTACCAATCATGCAATCTTTGCATCATCGTTGTTAGAGATCTTTCATCTTTGACGAGAGGCTTCCCGTACTCGTATCTTTCAATCTGCACGTCCAAGAAATCATAATGTACGTCGTCGGGCAGGTAATCATCAAGATTGTCATAACCGGGCACCATCCTCGGATCATTGCTAGGCACCTTGAGCGGGGGGCACGATTGCTTCGCTTGTTCGCCGAGCTGGTCAATTTGTTTCCCAGCTCGTCGTTCTTTCAACCTTTGATCACTGACAGTACTTCCCGACCGCTGCGCTTTGACAAATGTCTTTCCAATAATGCGATCATAGTTGCCTTTCGGCGGAGACTTGGGTGGTTTTGTCAGGGCAGCCAGAGTGCGCTTCGCTTTCACCGGATCTACCTTCTCCTCCGGAGGTGGATGTCTCTTTGCTTTCAACCCTTGAAACCAGTCATCCACGTCGGTTCGCGCGATCTTCGCGTTCTCCTCCGGGGTCCTCTCGTATGGTAACTTCTCTGGAGTCTTCAGAGAAGGACCGTATTTGTATGTCCTCCCGCCTCTGGCTGTACTGCTAGACGCCGGCCGAACAGACGGAGCGGCTGTCTTCTTTACTTGTTTACGAGGTGGAGGAGAAGGACTACGACGCGTCGGAGCAGCTGCCGGAGCGGCGGTCGGTCTCTTCCGCCCTTGCTGACGAGGCGGACAAGGAGGAGGCTGGTTGCTCGGGCACGCCGGCGCAGGCGGAGAAGGAGGCGGAGTGCCGCCACGCGCCGAAGTGCAGCCACGCGCTGGAGAAGGAGCCGGCCGAGGGCCCTGATCGTCACTCGCCGGAGGAGGAGGCGGTGGAGGAGGCGGAGTGCCCTGACTCGCCGGTGGAGGAGGAGGAGGCGGAGGCGTCCAGTTCGGAAGGTTGACGAGCTCCTTCCGCCATAGGCATGGAGTCTTCAGAGAAGAACCCAGCCGAGTCTCCCATTCTCCGGTAGGGTGGTCAAGCAGGAGGTCCTCAAATCCCTCCGTTATTTCATCCACCATCACCTTAGCATATCCTTCTGGAATCGGCCGACAATGAAAAGTTGCGCCGGGTTCATTAGGAAAAACAGAGCACCAGCCGCCTTGACCTTCAAATTCATCCATTGCGTCATAAGGTGGCAATTTTGAGCCTCCGTGATAGTATCCACGGGATAGCTGGCAGGAGCCGTCAAGACATGCTCTGGCTGAAGCAGCTCGGTGGAAGCCACACTGCTTCTCCGCTGAGATGGCGGGGTAGCTTCCGGGGAAGCTTCGGCAAGTCGTTTGCTGCGATTAGCTTCTCGTTCCTCTATCCCTTGTACCCTTGCTTTCAGCGCCTGCAGTTCGGTCTGCTGCGCTTTCTTCCTCCTCTCATGGCTTTTGTAACCGCCTGCGTCCGGAAACCCAGCACTCCACGGAAGGGAGCCTGGTGTGCCTCGTGTCCGCCCAGGGTGCTCAGGATTTTCGAGGGCCATTGTGAGCTCGTCGTTCTCCCTGTCTGGAAGGAACGTCCCTTTCTGCGCTGCATCGATATAGTACCGAAGGTTCTTCAAGGGTATGTCTTGCTGCTCGTCCGTCCAAATGCACTTCCCTGTTACAGGGTCCAAGGTTCCGCCAGCCCCGAAGAACCAAGTGCGGCAACGGTCTGGCCAGCTGATTGTCTCTGGTTCGATCCCTTTTTCAATCAGATCATTCTCAGCCTTGGCCCACTTAGGCCGGGCTACGAGGTAGCCACCTGACCCCGTGCGATGGTGAAGCTTCTTCTTCGCAGCATTTTTCTTGTTTGTCGCCGACATCTTCTTACTCTTTTCTGATGTCTTCTTGGCCACAAATGCGGGCCAGTGATCTCTGATCTTCTCATATATGCCCTTGAATTCTGGTGTCTCTTTTTTCTCGACAAACGTATTCAGGTCTTTCTTCCACCTCCTGAATAGGTCTGCCATCCTCTTAAGAGCAAAATACTTGATTAATTGCTCTTTAACTGGCTTCTCCGGATCATCCTCTGGCGGTAGGGTGAAATTTGTCTTCAGCTCAGTCCAAAGATCATTTTTCTGCATATCATTGACGTAAGACACCTCAGGGTCTTCCTTAGCCGGCTTAAACCATTGCTGGATGCTGATCGAGATCTTGTCCCTAACCAGAACCCCACACTGAGCAACAAATGCCTTCTTTGTTCGGATGGGTTCAATAGGTTGGCCGTCGGGCGCGATTGCTATGATCTCAAACCTTTCATCCGAGCTCAACTTTTTCTTCGCGCCTCGTCTCTTTACCTCAGTTGTGCTCGATCCGGAGGGCTAGAAAAAAGAACAAAGACTTAATTAATATGTGTACATACCAAAACAATGAATGCATCAATTAGCTAGTCAACACATGCTTAACTAATATATATACCTGGCCGGACTCGGTTCGGTCACCGGAGCCGTCATCACGGTCTCCTTCTTGCATCGGCGTTGGGTCATCACCGGAGCCGTCCTCACGTTCTCCTTCTTGCACCGGCATTAGGTCACCGCAGCCAGCGTCTTCACCCTCTCGACCATCGCTGTCGTTGAGATACAACGAGACGGCATCACTTCCTTGTGCGATTATGCACCTCAACAACGCTTCTTTTTCTTCGTCTCGGGCGGTGTCCATAGTTTCTACAAATATTTACAACATGGCAATTATTATTCCAACATGGTATATCGACAACGACGACACTACATCTATGTCCCTCGACGACCCTCGTTCCTGATAAAAAAAGAGGAAGAAGAAGAAAAAAAAGAGGAGAAGAAAGAATAGAGGAGAAGACTCCTCTATTCTTTCTTCTCCTCTTTTTTTTTTCTTCCTCTTCTTTTTTTATCCTCTTCTTCCTCTCATGTTCGAGAGGATCGCTGAGGGGTCGGGAGGTTGCCTAGTACGTGTCAAAGGATTCAACAAAACCATGTCTTCATCATTAGGCGAAAGTAACAGGTGCATGATGGTACGAAGCTCTTCAAAGTTATTTTGGAACGGACTCCCAGATAGGATAATTCGCTTTTAGGTACAAAGTTCAGCAAGAACCTTTCAAATATCGTTATTTGGAAGGCCTTTGCTGAAATTCATACAAAAAGGCAAATTATCCTATCCGGGACACCATTCCAAAATAACTTTGGAGGACTTCGTACCATCATGCCCTGGTTACTTCCGGCTAATGATGAAGCCATGGATTTCGTCAATACTTTGACACTAGGAAACCTCTCTCGACCCCTCGGCGATCCTCGATCCCTCGAACCCTCGACGACCCTGTAACCCTCGACCCCTCGGCGATCCTCGACACCCTCGTTCCCGATAAAATTAAGAAGAAGAAGAAGAAGAAGAAGAAGAAGAAGAAGAAGAAGAAGAAGAAGAAGAAGAAGAAGAAGAAAGGGGAGAACAAGAAAGGAATAGCTAGAGGAGAAGATCCTCGACACCCTCTTTGTTTCCTCTTCTTATTTTCTTCTTTCCTATCCTTCTTTTCCTTCCTTTCTTAATATCACTTAGCAAATGCACTAACCTAAAATCAGTGATAAAATTCACTAACCTAAAATCGATATCTACTATATAACAACTTAAAAAAATTAATACATATATGAAAATATGCATATATGAAAAAAACATCATCATATCATCAACAAAAAAAATAGTATTTTTTCTAAAAATCTATCTTTTCAGCACATACATATACTCATACATCATCATATATATATATATATATATACTCATACATATACACATATGCATTATACATACACATATACATACACATATACATACACATACACATATACATTATACATACACATATACAATATACATACACATATGAAAAAAAATTAAACTAAAAAAATTTAAGGACAGGGGCGGCGGCAGCGAAGGGCAGGGGCGGCGCGCGGCGGCCGCGCGGGCAGGGGCGGCGCGAGGCGGCAGCGAAGGGCAGGGGCGGCGGCGCGATGGCAGCGCGCAGCGGCGGCGGAGGCCAGTACAGGGGGAGGAGCAGGGGAACGGGGCGGCGCTCACCGCGAGGTGGCGTCGGCGACGAGGAAGGCTCGGGGACGGCGGAGGCGCGCGCGCTCGGGGGCGAGGGCAGGGGTGCGCGGGCTCGGGGACGACGTCCGGGCAGCCTGGCGGCGTCGAGGAGCTCGTCGTCCGGGCGGGGGGGGGGGGGGGGGGAACTGGCGAGGAAGAAGTGAAAATTTTCACAAGTCCCACTTATATAGCAAGGGCATTGGTCCCGGTTGGTGGCATAAACCGGGACTAATGCCCCCCTTTAGTTCCGGTTGGTGCCACCAACCGGGACCAAAGGCCGCCGCCGCTTCCCGCCCTTTGGGCTGCTGAAAATTGGCCTTTGGTCCCGGTTGGTGGCACCAACCGGGACTAAAGGGGGGCATTAGTCCCGATTTGTGCCACCAACAGGGACCAATGCACCCTTTAGTCCCGGTTGGTGCCACCAACCGGGACCAAAGGCCTTGTGCTGCCCCACGCCCAAATGTTTAGTCCCACCTCGCTAGTTGAAAGGGAGCCGCACCTGTTTATAAGGTGCGGTGCGCCTTCCCTCTCGAGCTCCTCTCTAAAGCAGGCTTTCGGGCCTAACCGTGCAATCTGTGCCTGTGGGCCTACTGGGCCTCCCGCGGGCCTGAATCCTGGCCCATGGTAGGGTTTCTAGTCGTATTCAGGCCGTGGGTTCCCAGTAGGTGGCACTTTTTTTGTTTTTTTGTTTCTACTTACAACAAAATACTTATTGTTGCTATATTTAATTTTTTTCTAGTTTTTTTTGTTTTCTGCATTATTTATTTTCTTTTGTTATTTGCCTTATTTTTTAATTGTTTTTGCTTTATGTTAGTGCCATTAGTTTTAAAATTTGAATAGTTTAAATTTGAATTCTTTGAAATTTGTGTGAATCACAACTTTGTGATTAACTTTACTAAAAAGATGGACATAGATGCATCTATAGAGAAAATTCGACCTAAATTCATAGTTTTCAAATGAACTCTGAAAAAGTTGGCATAGCATACTCGTCTGTTACAAATTTGGCATGGTATCATCATAATAGTTGCGGGAGAAAGTCTTCACTTTTTCTTCACTTGTCTCATTTGCTTATTGCGCCGTAACCATGGATAATCTTCATCGTTTATCAGGATGCTTGGGTCAGCCTTGACATTGAAGGAAGGAATTTCATGAAACTTTTCATAATCTTCAGACATGTCTGTCTTGCCCTCCACTCCCAGGATGTCCCTTTTTCCTGAAAGAACTATGTGGCGCTTTGGCTCATCGTATGATGTATTCGTTTCCTTATCTTTTTTTTTCTTGGTCTGGTAGACATGTCCTTCACATAGATAACCTGTGCCACATCATTGGCTAGGACGAACGGTTCGTCAGTGTACCCAAGATTTTTCAGATCGACTGTTGTCATTCCGTACTATGGGTCTACATGTACCCCGCCTCCTGACAGATTGACCCATTTGCACTTAAACAAAGGGACCTTAAAATCTTGTCCGTAGTCAAGTTCCCATATGTCCACTATGTAACCATAATATGTGTCCTTTCCCTTCTCGGTTGTTGCATCAAAGCGGACACCGCTGTTTTGTTTGGTGCTCTTTTGATCTTGGTCAATCGTGTAAAATGTATTCCCATTTATCTCGTATCCTTTGTAAATCAATACAGTCAAAGATGGTCCCCTGGACAACAATTACAACTCATCACAAATAGTGTTGTCACCTCTGAGACGTGCTTCCAACCAACTGGTGAAAGTCCTAATGTGTTCACATGTAATCCAGTCGTCGCACTGCTCCGGGTGTTTGGAGCGCAGGCTGTTCTTTTGTTCATCGACATACGGGGTCACCAAGGTAGAGTTCTGTAGAACTGTGTAGTGTGCTTGAAACCAAGAATGCCCGTCCCTGCATATTATTGAGTCCGCTCCTAGCGTGCCTTTTCCGGTCAGTCTCCCCTCATACCGCGATTTAGGGAGACCTATCTTCTTAAGGCCAGGAACGAAGTCAACACAAAACCCGATGACATCCTCTGTTCGATGGCCCATGGAGATGCTTCCTTCTGGCCTAGCACGGTTACGAACATATTTCTTTAGGACTCCCATGAACCTCTCAAAGGGGAACATATTATGTAGAAATACGGGCTCCAGAATGACAATCTCGTCGACTAGATGAACTAGGACATGCGTCATGATATTGAAGAAGGATGGTGGGAACACCAGCTCAAAACTGACAAGACATTGCGCCACATCACTCCTTAGCCTTGGTACGATTTCTGGATCGATCACCTTCTGAGAGATTGCATTGAGGAATGCACATAGCTTCACAATGGCTAATCGTACGTTTTCCGGTAGAAGCCCCCTCAATGCAACCGGAAGCAATTGCGTCATAATCATGTGGCAGTCATGAGACTTTAGGTTCTGGAACTTTTTCTCTGGGATATTTATTATTCCCTGTATATTCGACGAGAAGTCAGTCGGGAACTTCATACTGACCAGGCATTCAAAGAAGATTTCTTTCTCTTCTTCCGTAAGAGCGTGGCTGGCAGGACCTTCATACTGCTTCGGAGGCATGCCGTCTTTTTCGTGCAAACGTTGCAGGTCCTCCCGTGCCTCAGGTGTATCTTTTGTCTTTCCATACACGCCCAAGAAGCCTAGCAGGTTCACGCAAAGGTTCTTCGTCACGTGCATCACGTCGATTGAAGAGCGGACCTCTAGGTCTTTCCAGTAGGGTAGGTCCCAAAATATAGATTTCTTCTTCCACATGGGTGCGTGTCCCTCAGCGTCATTCGGAACAGCTAGTGCGCCGGGACCCTTTCCAAAGATTACGTGTAAATCATTGACCATAGCAAGTACGTGATCACCGATACGCATGGCGAGCTTCTTCCGGTGATCTGCCTCGCCTTTGAAATGCTTGCCTTTCTTTCGACATTGATGGTTGGTCGGAAGAAATCGACGATGGCACAGGTACACATTCTTCCTGCATTTGTCCAGATATATACTTTCAGTGTCATCTAAACAGTGTGTGCATGCGTGGTATCCTTTGTTTGTCTGTCCTGAAAGGTTACTGAGAGCGGGCCAATCGTTGATGATCACGAACAGCAACGCCTTTAGGTTAAATTCCTCTTGTCTGTGCTCATCCCACGTATGTACACCGTTTCCATTCCACAGCTATAAAAGTTCTTCAACTAATGGCCTTAGGTACACATCAATGTCGTTGCCGGGTTGCTTAGGGCCTTGGATGAGAACTGGCATCATAATGAACTTCCGCTTCATGCACATCCAAGGAGAAAGGTTATACATACGTAGAGTCACAGGCCAGGTGCTGTGATTGCTGCTCTGCTCCCCGAAAGGATTAATTCCGTCCGCGCTTAAACCAAACCATACGTTCCTTGGGTCCTTTGCAAACTCATCCCAGTACTTTCTCACGATTTTTCTCCACTGCGACCCGTCAGCGGGTGCTCTCAACTTCCCGTCTTTCTTACGGTCCTCACTGTGCCATCGCATCGACTTGGCATGCTTTTCGTTTCTGAACAGACGTTTCAACCGTGGTATTATAGGAGCATACCACATCACCTTCGCAGGAACCCTCTTCCTGTGGGGCTTGCCGTGAACATCACCAGGGTCATCTCGTCTGATCTTATACCGCAATGCACCGCATTACCGGGCATGCGTTCAGATCCTTGTATGCACCGCGATATAGGATGCAGTCATTAGGGCATGCATGTATCTTCTCCACCTCCAATCCTAGAGGGCATACGACCTTCTTTGCTGCGTATGTACTGTCGGGCAATTCGTTATCCTTTGGAAGCTTCTTCTTCAATATTTTCAGTAACTTCTCAAATCCTTTGTCAGGCACAGCATTCTCTGCCTTCCACTACAACAATTCCAGTACGGTATCGAGCTTTGTGTTTCCATCTTTGCAATTGGGGTACAACCCTTTTTTGTGATCCTCTAACATGCGATCGAACTTCAGCTTCTCCTTTTGACTTTCGCATTGCGTCCTTGCATCCACAATGACCAGGCGGAGATCATCATTATCGGGCACATCGTCTGGTTCCTCTTGGTCTTCAGCAGCTTCACCCGTTGCAGCATCATTGGGCACATCATCTGGTTCCTCTTGATCTTCACCAGCTCCCCCCGTTGCAGCATCATGGTATTTAGGGGGCACATAGTTGTCATCGTACTCTTCTTCTTCGTCGTCTTCCATCATAACCCCTATTTTTCCGTGCCTCGTCCAGACATTATAGTGTGGCATGAAACCCTTGTAAAGCAGGTGGGTGTGAAGGATTTTCCGGTTAGAGTAAGACACCGTATTCCCACATTTAGTGCATGGACAATACATAAAACCATTCTGCTTGTTTGCCTCAGCCGCATCGAGAAACTCATGCACGCCCTTAATGTACTCGGAGGTGTGTCTGTCACCGTACATCCATTGCCGGTTCATCTGCGTGCATTATATATAATTAAGTGTCCGAATTAATAGAAGTTCATCATCACATTAAAACCAAAGTACATACATAGTTCTCATCTAACAACATATAGCTCTCCAGAGCATCTAATTAATTAAACCATACATTGAAACTATGTAAAACATTTTAATGCGAAAACAAACGCGATCATAATCGCAACCAAGGTAACAATTGATTCAACGGCATAATGACACCAAGCCTCGGTATGAATGGCATATTTTCTAATCTTTCTAATCTTCAAGCGCTTTGCATCCATCTTGATCTTGTGATCATCGACGACATCGGAAACATGCAACTCCAATTCCATCTTCTCCCCCTCAATTCTTTTCAATTTTTCTTTCAAATACTCGTTTTCTCTTTCAACTAAATTTAACCTCTCGACAATAGGGTCGGTTGGAATTTCCGGTTCACATACCTCCTAGATAAATAAAATATATGTCACGTTGGTCGGCATAATTTTCATAAACAATAAATGAACCAATAGTTATAAAGATAATATATATACCACATCCGAATCATAGACAGGACGAGGGCCGACGGGGGCGGATACCAAAACCATCGCACTATATAAGATGCAATAATAAAAGTAAGAAAATGATACAAGTATCTATCTAAACATACAAGTAAGAATATTTTTCCTTTCAGAAAGAAGATAAGAACAAGAGACTCACCACGGTGGTGTCGGTGATGAGATCGTCGCGGGTGATCGACGGCGGTGAAGACGGGTGTGGGGCGTGACAGACCGCTAAATCTAGACAAATCTCGAGGAAAATGGAGCTTTGAGGTCGAGCTTCGAGAGGAGAAAGCTTAAGTAGTGTGGCTCGGGCATTTCATCGAACACCTCTTGTGCATAGGAGGTGAGCTAGAGCACCACACATCCCTCCCCTCGCCGGCCAGAGAAACAGAGCACTGGAGTGCTCTGCTCGCGGGCGAGGGTATATATAGGCACCTCATTGATCCCGGTTCGTGGCATGAACCGGGACTAAAGGGGGGACTTTGGTCCCGGTTCAGGCCACCAACCGGGACCAATGGTGGTGGCCCAGGAGCCAGGCCCATTGGTCCCGGTTCGTCCCACCAACTGGGACCAAAAGGTCCAGACGAACCGGGACCAATGGCCACGTGGCCCGGCCGGCCCCCTGGGCTCACGAACCGGGTCCAATGCCCCCATTGGTCCCGGTTCTAGACTGAACCGGGACTAATGGGCTGACCCGGCCTAGACCGTTGCCCCCTTTTCTACTAGTGTACTGCATCAACGGTTACAACAATTCAGATGATGTGGCTTCATGTGGAGGCAGGAAAATCAGCTAGTGGGGTGCCCCTATTTGGATATATAGAAGATAAAGCTTGGTACAACACTTAGGGCATGTATAATTGTTTAGACAAGGGCTGTCTCTAATACTGTGCCACATCACATATAGGTTTTACTATCGACACATGGTACAGTGCACCGTCTATAAGGTTGTCTGTTACTAACCAATATGACCGGCGGCAGGCCCATGCCAGCAGGCCGACGTGGCGGATTAGGAAACAGAAAATTGTGTTTTCCAGAGAGAGAAACGATTGGTTACAGACGCCTCCACGTACAACGGGCGAAAGCACGTCGGTAGGTGGCGGGAATAGACGGTCGTTAATTGTGCAGACGGGCGGCATCGTTTTGATTAATCTCTTTCCTCCACCTAGATAAAAATCCCACGTGGCGTGCATTACGGACGGCTGACTAGATACCGTTGTACATGCCCTTACAATGTTTTTGTTGCGGGCAAGCCTGGTTCACACAACAGCCTCAGTTCACCGATGTCCACATTTTTGCAACACCGGAGGACTGGTGAGTTGTTGTATACGCCGTGGGAAAGACTTGATGCTCCTGTATCCGTAACCTTAAAAACGTCTTCCAATGATTTTCAGGTTTCCAAGGCTCCATGGAAGATACTCGAGTACATGGCACCATGAGAGATTGAGTGTTTGAAGGTTTCATGATGAATATAAAGGCATTTCAAAATGAATCTAATAACATTGCGTTGGCATTGTGAATGTTGATATTTATTATAATAAGTTTGGTCAAAGTAAAGATACTTTGACTTCGGACAAAACTTATATGCAAACTAAAATGGACCGGATGGAATACTAGCCGGAACATGGCCTCAGGCTTATTTAAAGACATGAATCAGGATGTTTTTGTATATTTCACGGTGGGGGAGCTGCCCGACACGCGTGCATTCATCGTGTCCCTTCCAACAAGATCAAACGGTCCAGGGTCAAATGCAGCATCGTATCACTTGTGATGTCGTATCACCAGATATGTTGCCGGGCAACCACAAGATGCGCGTGAAGCAGATTTTAATTCCTCCCCCAGCCACGTGATGGGGCGCCTCCTTCCTGGGTCCCCCGCCTTGGAGGGCTCCGCGGAGACTGGCTGGGTCGCGTCGCGCGCTACCTTGCGAGCGCCAAGTATTTACTTGACCGGTGGTGGACTTGAGGTCTTGAGGTTGACGGACTTGCATGAGGTCTTCCCTCCCCTCCGGTGGTGGCCAGGCTTCACATAATAAGGCTAATCAAGTACAGTATGTGGCAACGCGGTGACGTTGGAAGAGTCTTTTTAAACCCCGGCCATGATAACATCACGGACATGATCTCGCTGCTGGATTTCAAGCGGGCCATCACCAACGACTCAAGTCAAGCCTTGAGATCATGGCACGTCGGTGTCCCCCTTTGCCATTGGAAGGGCGTCTTCTGCGGGGACCCGAAGCACCCGGGGCGGGTCATTGAGCTTTACCTTGTGAAACTATCGTTGTCGGGCACGATTTCACCGTCCCTCGGGAATCTAACATTCCTTAGGACACTGGACCTGTCCATTAATGGCTTCACCGGCGAGATACCTCCTGTCGACCGTCTCCAAAGATTGGAGTACCTTCTCTTGGGACAGAACTCACTGCAAGGGATCATTCCGGATACTCTTACAAACTGCTCCAATCTATACGACCTATTCCTGTCCAGCAACTTACTAATAGGAAAAGTTCCCAGCGGTATAGACCGCCTGTCCAATCTAGTGTTGTTAGAACTTGGAGGAAATGATCTCACCGGAGA
Organism: Aegilops umbellulata; assembly: GCA_032464435.1. NCBI lineage: Eukaryota > Viridiplantae > Streptophyta > Magnoliopsida > Poales > Poaceae > Aegilops > Aegilops umbellulata. The sequence continues at coordinate 10,926,308 of CP136057.1, forward strand.
AATCCCACCAAGCCTAAAAAACACCAGTCAGCTTGAACACATCTCACTTGCTGATAACAAGCTCACGGGAACCATTCCTGATGAGTTGGGAAAACTACCAATTATTTCCGAATTATCCCTTGCTAGAAATATGCTATCGGGTCGAATCCCAGAAACCCTGTACAAATACAATCAGTCTTCTCTCCTATATTTATTCTTAGGTTCCAATATGCTTGCGAAAGACTGCCACCTAACTTTGGTGATACCCTCCTGAAACTTCAATATCTCACATTGGATAATAACAATTTTGAAGGTCATCTCCCAGCATCACTAGGCAATATTTCAGGTCTAGAATGGTTACACTTGTCATTCAACAATTTCGTTGGTCAAGTTCCAAGTTCTTTTGGTAATCTTGCACTATTACGAAACCTAAACCTTCAACAAAACAATTTGTCGGGCTTCATCCCAATAGAGTTGGGTGGCTTGCAACCAATGTTCAGGAAATCGGTAACCGGTAACTGCTCGGTCAACTAGGGAGTAGGGATTAATCGTGAATCCGCCGATTAATCGGAATTAATCGGTCGAGCATTAATCGGTCAGTTTTTTTATAAATCTCAGAATCCTAGTGTTGGGATCAGATTTGTGTTGGGGTCAGATTTTGGCCACGCAAGAATTTATTTAAATGCCCTGGAATGAGTAAGTACCTAATATGGAAAAAAAATCAACATGAAAGTTATTCGTATCGGCAAGGCGAACAACTTCTATGTTTTGATTATTTTGATCCCAGGTCATATGTGAGTTGTGACATGTGAGTTCAAAAAAAAAAGTTTTGTATGAGTGTACGTGTGTGTGACAACAATGCTCTAAAATATGATATATTCAGCAAGTATGGCAACAATCATTGTGTGCTCTATCTGTAAGACTTGTAGTAACTTAATAACAAATAATCATAGTTCTTGAATTTGCATAAGATAACAAGGTCCACAAGTATGTATCACATGACATAGCAAGGCCCACAAGTATCAGGTATGTATGATATGACAGTATAACATAACAAGGTCCACAAGTATGTACGATAGTATGACATAGCAAGGTCCACAGGTGACAATTCACAACAGCCATAAAACACAAATAATCATAGTTCTTGACTTCTTGCATAAGCGCATAACATAACAAGGTCCTCAACCATAAAACACAAAAAAATATCGTTCGTGGATTCTTGCAATCTTGCATAGTTGCATTGCATGACAAGTTGAGAACTCAAACTAGGAAAATACCGAACAGCACACGTAGACAAAGTTCTCCTTCTCCCACAAGGCCACAACCAAAATAAATTACTAGGTAAATACTAAATAGCATGGACCAAAGAATTAAGGTTGTGTTGTGTCCTCGTCCTCATTTGTTTCAATCATCTCATCATTATCAGACTCAAATTCTATCTCCTCTTCCAAAGCAATCTCATTTTCTGAATCTTCATCAGCAACAAATTCTTCTACTTCATGGAGTTCTCTCACTCTTGCACTCCTACGAGGCTCTATAGCCTCGGTGGCTCCCACTTCATCATCAATGGTGGTGTCGGGATCAACCTCGTCCTCAACATATGCATCTTCACATATCCAATCTTGTGCCATGGAAGCATCTTCACCAAGGAGAACATCACGAGAGGAGGAACATTTCTTTCTTTTGTCCATCATTCTTCCATTGAATTGGATATAAACTAGATTGTCCCTACGACCCACATCTAGTTTATTTCTCCTCTTAGCATCCACCTAAAAATTGCAAAGTAAAGCCTAATCAAGTAGCCATTCACATTTGTTCATAAATAAAGTAAGGAACTAAATATCAAATTTGAATAACTACAAGTTGAGATTCAAGAGTTACTTGTTCAAAAACACTCCAATTCCGTTCACATCCAGAAGAACTTGTGGTCAAGTTGAGTATCCTCAAAGCCATGTGCATCAACGTAGGAGTTTGTAGTCCATAAGTTGCCCACCACTCTCCTACATGAGAAAACAAAAAACAAAGTATTATGCATCAATCCATCAACCCATAATTTCAGAAATGCAAGAGTATGTAGGAGAACAAGCTTACCGGGATTGAAATTTGCATTCGTTATAGCTTTGGAGGCAGCCAACTTTGCAAACATGCCCTCCTTATTTTTAAACCTTGGCAAGTCTACGTTAAGTGCTTTATTTTGCTTCTCATCATCATCATGATAGAAGGTCTCAATAACTTCCATCAATCCACTCATGACCTCTACATCGACAAATATGCTTGGGGTAGCATAACTATAATAGGGATTCAGTGCATATGCGGCCATGTGCAATGGCGTATCTAACCTCCCATTCATCTTGCCCTCCATGGTTGTTGTGATGATCTTATAGTCCTTCTCTGAATTTTCAACCGCAAGCAATATTGCCTTCTTTGCCTCTATTATTTCTCCATACATAGAGGCCATGGACTGTCCATCACTATCAGCCAATCGAAGCACCTTCACCAATGGCTCAAAAACCTTGCATTGCAACATACGATAAGCACAACATTAGTATTTGACATATAACACAAGATGACAAGACACAATTAAAGAACATTATTAATTTTCTTACCTTGATGCAAAGAGACACATTCTTCCAAAATGTCCTACTAATTATCGTGGCATGAGCCGACTTTCCTTTCCTTGTACGTGTATGCTTGCATTGTTCCCAAGCATCACTACAACACATCTCCTTTAGTTGTTTCTTCTTTGCAGCAAGACTTTGCAAGGTAAGAAATGTCGAAGCAAATCTTGTCACTCCCGGCCTAACAATGTCTCTCTTTTTTGTATGAGACCTCATCAACGCCAATGTTGCATGATGTGCATAAAGAAAAATAGTCATCTCCTTTGCTTTGGTAATTGTAGAACCAAATTGCTTTAATTTACCAACCGCTTCTACCATCAAGTTGAGGGTGTGCGTTGCACATGAGGTCCAAAATATCTTCGGCCTTTTTTCTTTCAACATCCCTTTTGCTCCCATATTGTTTGAACCATTATCCGTGACTACTTGTACAACATTATCAGCACCTACAAACATCATGGTAAAACACAATAATCAATACATGATGAAAGCTTGAAAAGCAAAGAACGAGAGAAAATAAAAGGTTCAAGATTGATACCAATTTTCTCAATGCATTCATCCACATAATTGAAGATGTAGAGACTTGTGTGTGCATCAGCCGATGCCTCCTTTGATTCAAGAAAAACTGTCCCCAACTTACAATGCACACACAAGTTCATGATGCTCCTTCTTTTCTTGTCTGTCCAAGCATCAGTCATGACAGAGCACCCGGTGATCTCCCTCTCAGCCTCATGTGGCTTCAACAAATCCCTAGTCCTTTCCACCTCCTGCAACAACATCTTTTCTCGGATATGATGTTGTGAAGGTTGCCTCCAATCAGGACCATAACGACCAAGGGCTTCACAAAATTGTTTGAAGCCATCATCATTGATAGCATTGAAGGGTATGTTTTTCTTGTACATCCATCTAGCCAAATATTGCCCCACTTTGTAGCTTCTCTCCTTGTCGATACTATCATTGATGTTGCGTTGGAATTTTTTCAATGGCACACTAGGATCAACCGGCGCCACAAATTGATCCATAGGCCCAACATTTTTGGGATCACCTTTACCAACTGCACGAAGCTCTTCATCATCCTCAACTTCTATGTTCACTGAGGCCCTTAATTCTTGTGCTTGCTTTTCCTTTTCCACCTTCTTCTTCTTTGCGGCATGAAAAGCCTCCTTGCACCGAGCTTGTTGTTCTGGAGTGGCTATCATACAACTTGTCACGGAGCCTCTGATTTGTGCTATGTGTTGCTTCATCCTATTGACCCCTCCAGACATTTCTTTTCCACATAGCTTGCACTTCACTCTTTGCAAATCATTTGGATCACACAACATGGCAAATTCCCACGCCATGTCAATAGAATTCCTTTTTAGCGACCGAGAACTTGCCACCTCAGAAGCGGCACTAGACGTAGCCATCTCCTACATACAAAAAACAAAATACAAATCAAGTAGGGCAGCAAGTTAGCAATAATTTAAGTTAAAGTGTTAAACAACAAAGGTCAATTACCAATTAGGCAATTACTAATAAATTGCATACATAGAATTTCAATACAATTAAGCCACCAAACAGCATGAAAGTAATAAATTACAATTGCACATATTACTACAGTTGTAACAATTCTACATGGCAATCTTTTGAATCATCAATTCATCATTCATCAAACATGAAGTTAAAGAAATACAAAATACAAAACATGAAGTGGCAGCAACCTCTGCTTGCTGCTATGATGATGTGTTGCTGACCCTTCTCCTTCAACCTGGTCGCCGGCGTGAAGAGAGCAAGGAGAGGCCGGAGAGGGAGGGGCGGCCACCTGTTTGCTGCTGCCCTAGTCGCCGGCGTGAGGAGGCAGCAAGTACAGGCCAGAGAGGGAGGGCACCAGGGCTGCCACCTGCTTGCTTGCCACAACCACTGATAAGGAGGAGGGACGGGGTAGATGCGGGAGGCGGAAGGCGGCGAGGAGACGCGGGAGAGGAAGGGCCGCCGTTGGCCGGTGGCGGAGGAACGACAGGTGGAGGCGGCGAGGAGAGGCGACAGCCACGGGTGAGGCGGCGGGGGGCGGGGTAGATGCGGGAGGTGAGGGAGGAGGGGGAGGCGGCGAGGAGACGAGGAAGGGCCGCCGTTGGCCGGCAGCGGAGGAACGGCGGCGGCGCGGGGTGGGTAGTGCAGGCGGCGGCGCGGGGTGGGTAGTGCAGGCGGCGGCTAGGGCTGGGAGCTCTGCCACGGGTAGGATTGAGGAGAGAGACGAGGGAGGCTACTTTTTTACAGTTCGGCCCCTGTGAGTCCCCCGATTAATCGGTCTGCGGCAGATTAATCGTTGTCAGGCCGATTAATCGGCCGAGTAATCCCCAGGCCGAATAACACTACCGAATATGTGTAATTTACAAGGTGGATGGCCGAGTAGCGATTAATCGGCCGATTACTCGGCTACTCGGACGATTTTTTGAACAGTGCTTGCAACACCTCACCAATCTGGATCTGTCTGATAATAATCTAGAAGGCTGGGTACCATGAAGCAGAGTCTTTGTTGGAAATAAGCGGGGCAAGAGCCTTTATCAGTATTGGAGGCAACACATTTGGAGGAACACTAGATCTACTCCCATGTCCTACTATCTCTCGGATAATAGATACACATTATGTACTACCTGATGATATAGAATATTCATTCTTATACTTGGTTTCGATGCACTAGTAGAAAACAGGGCAACGGTTCGGCCAGAAAAGAGCATTAGTCCCGGTTCTAACAGGAACCGGGACTAATGCGAGCATTAGTCCCGGTTCGTGGGCTAAAGGCATTAGTCCCGGTTCAAATGGGACCTTTAGTCCCGGTTGGTGCCACGAACCGGGACTAAAGGGTGCGATGCCCATTAGTACCGGTTCGTGGCACCAACCGGTACTAAAGGTTAGACCTTTAGTACCGGTTGGTTAGTACCGGTTGGTGCCACAAACCGGTACTAATGGGGTTTGAGGCATTAGTACCGGTTCGTGGCACGAACTGGTACTAAAGGTCTCATTTTCAAACTCTACCCCCCTCCCCCTATGCATCGCCTTTTCAGTTTTGTAAAAAGCAAAAGAAAATGATAAAAACTTCAAAAATTAAAATCCTTCGAGATGTAGTTATGTTACTACATGTAGTAGTTAGGAAAATTTAAAAACTTAAATTTGGACATGTTTTGCAAAAAGTGTCGGGAAAAATATAAAATGGCTATAACTTTTGCATACGATGTCAGAAAAAACCGTATAATATATCAAAATGTTCAGAACGAAAATCCGCATCCGATGGCAACTGCCTACGGCCTGTTTGCAAATTTTTAGAATATTCAAATTCTAAAAGGAAAAAAGTTATCCTCAAATTTCAGTTTTTTTTGAATTTTTGTTAAATCTGGTCAAACTATGGTTAAACTACTTATTCAAGAAGTATTAGTATTACTAAATAATTATTCAAGAATATTAGTGTTACTAAATAATTATTTCAATTTTTTTTGAATTTTGGTCAAATCTGGTCAAACTGTGGTCAAACAATGGCCAAACTACTTATTCACGAAATATTAGTGTTACAAAATAATTATTTCAGTTTTTTGAATTTTGGTCAAATCTGGTCAAACTGCGGTCAAACTATGGTCAAATTACTTATTCAAGAAATATTAGTGTTACTAAAAAATTATTGTTTTTTAGAACAATAGTTTCAAACTCAAACAGTGAAATGTGTGACTTCATGCTCAAGCTAAATTCCCGAGGGTTAATAGGATTGACATCTTACTATTGTGAGGAAAACAACAAGTGCAGACTTGGAAACGAGGGGGAATAGAACCCGGAAGTTAAGCGTGCTCAGGCTGGAATAGTGAGAGGATGGGTGACCGTCCGGGAAGTTAGATGATTTGGAATGATGAAGGGCGATTAGAGATTAGAGGTTAAACTGAGCAGTGATGAGGGATGATTAGAGATTAGAGGTTAAAATAATTCAGAAATTTGAAATTCAAAAAAATTCAAAAAAAAATAAAGAAAATCATAAAATTTTCTTTATTACCGGTTGGTGGTACCAACCGGGACTAAAGGTGGACCTACAGGCAGCGGCCACGTGGAGGGCCTTTAGTCCCGGTTCTGGTTTGAACCGAGACTAAAGGGTCAGGGCATTACTAACGATCCTTTAGTCCCGATTCAGGAAACCGGGACTAAAGGCCCTTACGAACCGGGACAATAGGCCCGTTTTCTACTAGTGATGCCACCCATATGGTTGATCTATTTTATGCTCACCAGGATGTCAAGGGCAAACCTGTCATTCTTGTTTTGTTTTGTTTTTTGGCCATGTGTAATTCTCGGGGTTGGGACCTTCCCAACCTTCTCTTTGGCAATAAGTGATTCGGTGAGATTGTGGCTGTCAGTGCTCAGCAATCTGCAAAACAAATCAAAAGGGTAGTTTTAGAAAAAAGAAATCACTTTTGAGGATGTAGTTGTTAGATCCACTGAGCCCGGTCGTGAGGACCGGGTGGAGGATCAAAACAAACCTAAACGCAAATGGAGGTGGAAGATTTACCCCGCTTCAGCAGTGCGTAGGAGTGCTAGGATCCATACTTCTAAAAATTTCATGATGAATTATGAGAGAAATCTTTTGGAATAGCAGAGGTCTGAAGGACTTGGCTAAAAGAAGGTTTCTTGCTGATGCGTCCATCGAGCATAAATTGGATTTTATTGCTCTCTCTGAAACTGGTAGAGATAATTTTGCGCCCCAGTTTCTCAACACTTTATCGGGAGGTGTCGATTTTGATTGGCACTGCCTGCCTCCGAGAGGAAGATCGGGTGGGATCTTACTCGGAGTGAGATGCGATTCGTTGGAAGTCCGAAGTGTAGTGATGGGAGATTTCTCAGTTAAGTTTCGTGTTCGGTCGAAAGCTGATGGGTTTAATTGGGCTCTTGTGGCGGTTTATGGTGCCGCGCAGCCTGAGCTCAAACCAAAGTTCTTGGCGGATCTTGTTAGGATCTGCGGCTCTGAGCAGCTCCCAATTCTGGTTGGGGGTGATTTTAATATCATTAGGAGGAGAGAGGAAAAGAACAATGACAACTTCGACGGCAGATGGTCGTTTATATTTAACACAATCATTGAAAGCTTGGATATGAGAGAGATAGAGCTTTCGTGTAGAAAATTTACTTGGGCTAATGCTTTGCCAAATCCGACGTTTGAGAAGCTGGATCGAGTCTTAGCGAGTGTTGAGTGGGAACAGAAATTCCCTTTCGTAACGGTCTAGGCACTTACGCGCGGAATTTCTGACGATACGCCTTTGTTTCTGGACTCGGGTGAGCCAACCCACATGGGGAACAAAAACTCCTTCTCTTTCGAGCTGGCATGGTTTGAACGTGAAGGCTTCTTAGATCTGGTAGCCAGGGAATGGGCTAAGGATGTAGGAGGTAGGACTTCGTTTGAGCGCTGGCAGAATAAGATAAGGCATTTGAGAAGTTTCTTGCGTGGGTGGGCCAAGCATCTTAGTGGGATATATAAGGTCGAGAAGGAAAGGCTCCATACACTTATTCAGTCCCTAGAATTAAAAGCCGAGTCCACTGTTTTGCAAGCCACGGAGCTGCATGCTAAACTGGAAGCGGAGATGAGGTTGAAAGAGCTTCTCCGTGAAGAGGAATTAAAGTGGGTGATGCGACCTAAGGTTCACAAAGTTGTCCAAGGGGACGCGAACACTCAATTCTTTCACTTGATCGCTAATGGCAAGCACAGAAAGAAGAGAATCTTTCAGCTTGAACAAGATGAAGGCACCATTGTATGACAGGATAACCTAAAATTATACACTACCGAATATTACAAGCGGCTGTTTGGGCCTTTGGAGGATAATTGTGTGTCCCTGGATGAGTCCAGGATTGAGGATGTGCCTCAACTCACTGCTGAGGACAATGATATTTTGATAGCCCCGTTTTTTGAGAAAGAGGTGTTTGTGTTGGGGAACGTAGTAATTTCAAAAATATCCCTACGCACACGCAAGATCATGGTGATGCATAGCAACGAGAGGGGAGAGTGTGTCTACGTACCCTCGTAGACCGACAACGGAAGCGTTGACACAACGTAGGAAGTAGTTGTACTTCTTCACGATCCAACCGGTCCAAGTACCGAACATACGACACCTCCGAGTTCAGCACACGTTCAACTCGATGACGTCCCACGAACTCCGATCTAGCAGAGCTTCACGAGAGAGTTCCATTAGCACGACGACGTGATGACGGTGATGATGTTGCTACCAACGCAGGGCTTCGCCTAAGCACCGAGCCTAAGGTGATGATGTTGCTACCAATGATGGGGATGGAGCGACTCCTTGCGTTTGAGCTCCAGCCCCTTCTTCTTGTACTCCTCCTTCCTTTTCTTCTTCCGCTCCTGCTCCTTGAGCCACCAGGGAGGGGGAGGCCCCCAACTGCCCTCCTCGCCGGCGCGCTCCGCCGCTCTCGCCTTCGCTTGCTCGCGCAGATCCCGCTCACGCCTCCGCTCCACCTCCGGATTCAGCTCCGCCCACTTGTCCGACCGCCGATCCGCCTTGGATCCCATGGCGACGACCTCCACGAAGGAGCGATCTAGTGGTGGGGGAGGAGAAAGGGCATATCCAAGAAGGACCAAGTTTTTCAGTGTGGGCAGAGTTGATCTAGTGGAAACAGAGCAGGAGGTGCTTCAACTCCAGGGTCCGCTTCGATGGTACAAATATATTCTGAATTGCTCTTACTTAGATGCAGCTGCCTGGATTGTATCCTGATGGGCATGCAATTCGAGGAAGTAAAGAACCTGATGGCAACGAAGAAAGCAAAAAATCAAGAAACAGTACTTTCAGATTGACAGCCTGCAGAAGAGATGGAAGGCACTATATAGAAGCACCATTCGATCTGAATGGAACGATAAAATGAAACTCGGGACCGGTCCAATAATATCAAACACATGAGCCATGGTTGTTCCAGATGCAGCAGCTGAGATACAACACACGAGTAGCAGGGGCCTAACACAAAAGCACATTGTAAACTACTATAACAACACTGGATGTAATTGGCATATTGCGACCTTCACAGAAGCGGCTGGGCGAGATGAGCCTCTCTCTGACACCGAGTCCCCCTTCTCCGGGACAAAGAGCTCTCAAGTGACTGCTGCTGCAGCGAGATGTGTTTGATATCAAGCGTTTTGTTTCTTGTCGAAAAAGGCTTTCGCCCCACTTTATATATAAAGCAATGATCAACCACAATCCAAGTACAAACGCACCCTACCACAACACACGCACACACCCAAGGCGGGATACATAGGCGCTGAGCGCAGCAACACCACCCCTAGCACAAAGAGCAAACGGGGTCCTCCACCGTGAACACGCCACCGCGAAGAGATGAAGCCGCATATGATGAACCGTGTGCTTCAAGGCGGCGCCTTCAAGAAGGTTACGACACCAACGCGCCGCCACCGCCCGACATAACGATCAGAATTTTCCCTGGAGCAACACAATGGGCGATGGGAGCCGCGACGACGCCTTCAAGAAGGGAACGGGTTACGCCGCCGCCGGTCCGTCCGAGGATAGAGCGGGTTTTCACCCCGGCCAACATTCACCACCACCGAACGCCACCCCACGACGACCACGCCACCCACATGGCCATGGCCACCGGGCAGCACCGATCCACGGGCTCTGCCCAAGAGCACCGCGGAGCCACCACCAGGGCCGCCGCCCCGGCCTCTAAGACCTGGATACCACCTCACCTGAGGCCCGCCGCTATCCCAACCGAAGAAACGAGCAGAAAGGACCCACTTTTCGCACCCCTGGGTGGCCCCAAGCAACGAGACCCAGAAGGCCGGCCAAAACTAGCCTCCATCGACCCGTCCAATGGCACCGGGCGCGAGACGAGGTCGGTCCTGCTGCCGTGCGCGAGACGGAGACGGTCCTGCTGCCGGGCGCGAGACGGGGGCGGTCCTGCAGCCGGGTGCGAGACGGGGTCGGTCCTGCTGCCGGGCGCGAGACGGACGCGGTCCTGCTGCCGGGCGCGAGACGGGTGATGGATCGCAACTGAGGAAGGACCTGCCCTTCGACGAAGGCAACGCAGGGTGACGAGGGAGAGGGATCGCAAGCCGAAACGGGTCGCCTACAAACGAGCCGACGCTGAGAAACCAGCCGCCGCCGCAACCGGCCCGCCAAACTGCCGTGATGCCACCGCGGCACTGAGAAATGACGCCACGCCGGGCTGATGCCCCAACCCGTGCCGCCCGCCGGAATCAAAGCGTCTTCTTTAAGGAAACATCTTAAACGGGTACCATCAATGTGCTTGATATCTTATGTTGCCTATCAAGCTCTGGGCTGCTAGCTAAACTTCTTTCCTTACTATAGCATTGTTGATTTTTTCTTTATTTTTTTTGTCACCTCCAGCAATGGTTTCATGTCATCTCCTTATATGCAGCTAGCTGATTCTTCAAAAGGAGCAAAGACAGACACTGATTGGAATGTGTCTGTTGTATTTGATATCTTGAGGAATAAAGAAAGTGTGAGGCTGGAGAACCTTGTTAAACAGACGACTGAGATTGTTGCACCACTGTCTTTCCTATGTAAATATGCCAGGGTGGCAAAAAACTTCGGTTGCAATGGGAAACATATAAGCTGTAAGGGCTTTCTCCTATAGTTTCATTTGCGCTGTAATAGTACTAGAGATACTTGTGTCGCGATGGATGTTGCTTCCATCGCATGGGGTGCCAAGAACCACATGCGCCCGCCAACTTCAGACTTTCCATCACTTGAAAGCGTGTATTCTCCATATATTCAATGCATGTTTATTTCTGTGCACTGTGTGAATGTACTATAGAGTTGGAGAGAATTAATTTGGAAAGTCATGCATACACGGATACACCAAAGGGTTTTTGAACCAGCAATAGATATTTTGGATGTGTCATAGTGAGAACAGAAGCTAAGCTCTGTGATCAGACTTGGCATCATACGAATAACACGAATTTGTGGCACTTGGTGCAGTGAACAGCCTTATTCAGTAAACAACCTGAATTTGCCGATTCGGAATCCCCTTTTCTAGGTGACGAGTGAAAGCAGAGCATCTCTCTGCTGAGTTGATCTGGAACTGATCCCCAAGAAGCTGATTCAAAGCATTGGGGGCACCTGGCGGTTCTTGATTTATGTCCATGTGCCATGACAATGTCACCAGACAGGCTGAACCTCGAGCACTGTGCCGATCCTGGGGGTTGCTTTGCTGAAACAGAGACCCTTGTACTCCCTCCGTCCGAAAATAATTGTCATAAAAAAAAAAAAGGGGTGTATCTAGAATTAAAATACATCTAGATACATCATTTTTATTCATTTTGATGACAAGTATTTCCGGACGAAGGGAGTATCATATATCTACTTTTCTGTGGGAGGCACATATAAGGTTTCTGGGGAAAATGCAAGATAAAATAGGAGAAGGTTTTTATGCCCAAGGACATGGACAAATTCGCACATCAGACGACCTTGTTTGGTTTGGTTGGTTTGGAAGGCCTCCGGCTCCATTTGGAATACTATTACTGCTACAACTCTGACATTAAACAGAGTTAAGACATAAAACAGACACTCCTTGTCTTCTTAGTTTTACTTTTGCTTTTTGGGCATCCTGTAACCACTAAGGCGTTGTCGCACTCGACTGATTCGGACAGGCCGCCATGCACAGAAGCCAGATAAATTGGCGTGCACTTCTTCAAGTTTGTTGAGTAAAATAAACCTTTTTTCCTGAATGCTTCCGCACCTGAATGCACTTTGTATCTCTCCCTAATAATAAACCACGCATTGCGTCTGGTCGTCCGTTGCGCCATTTTGCAAAAAAGTCCCTGATGTTTTAGTTATTTAACCCGCAGTCCTTTTTCTAAGTGAATCTGATAAAACTGTTTTCACAAAAAACACCCTGCATCTGCCGGCGTCCGCCGCCCGACCGCACACAGCGCCTCCACGCGCGGGCTCGCGCTCGAGCCTCCCCGCGCCGGCCGGCCACCGGAGCGTCACTGCTGTACCAAACACCTTCTCAATCTACAACGTACTTTCCAACATCAAACAATGGAGTGCCCGGCACGATTTGAGTTGTCTACAGCATGGAGGATGAGAGAGTTGACAGAGAGAGAGAGAGAGAGAGAGAGAGAGACGAGGTTGCTTGAAGACCTGCGGCAGGGGTGGAGCCTGCGTGGCCCACGTCCCGGACGAACGGGCGCTCCTCTCGAGCGACCTCCTCCTCCCGACAGCAGCACTGACAAGGGGCGGAAAATCTGGCTGCTCCGGCGTGGATCCGGCGACAGGGCGGACAGATCGAGGCGGAGGAGCCTGAGGCCGACGGAGAGGCGGCCGGTCGGAGGCGGGCAGAGCTTCAAGGCGGCGGGGCGGCGAATCCGGCTGCTCCAGCGTGGATCCAGCGACGGGGCGGACAAATCGAGGCGGAGGAGCCCGAGGCTGACGAAGGTGCGGCAGGTCGGAGGCGGGCAGAGCTCCAAGGCCACGGGGGTGCGGGAAGAACGTGTATAACTTCTTTGGGGAAAGAAAGTGTATTGCTTATGGGATGAGTATATGATAGTCCCTCCATTCCTAAATACAAGTCTTTTTTTTACAGATTTCAACGAAGACTACACACAGTTGTATAGACATATTTTAAAGTGCAGATTTACTCATTTTGCTCCTTATGTGGTCAGCATTGAAATCTCTGAAAAGACTTATATTTAGAAACAGAGGGAGTATAAAGTTGTAAAATCAACTACACTTCCAAATCAATACACCCTTTTTATTAAATCAAAGTGTGAAGATTAAAACTTGCCTCTTCGATTACGAGGGCATGATTGCTAAATTAAAAACTAACCAATTAATCACGTGCGTGCGCCCCTTCGATTACAAGGGCAACGAGTGGTAGCGGGAGGCGGTGGAAGGCACATGACAATAAACGTGATGGGAATGGTACACAACAGCGCACGACTCAGCATGGCTGGACAAGGGCATCGGTGCCTGCAGTGTGTAGTACGGCGTCGGCGATTTGCGAGCGTTACGCAGCTAATATTGTGGGGGCAATGGGGGCTTGATCAAAGGCAGCGCGTGTGCTTGGCTGTCAGTTGTGCTAGCATGGCGGCACGTGTGGTTGCATGACGATGAGTGGCGCCAACAACGAGGTTGGCAGCGGCGGTGCAAGATGCGAGACACAACTCAACATATAGAACACGTATCATCCCCTTATTGTTGCCGATGCAAGCAAGTAGGAAATTCTCACGAGGATGGATGTATGAGTGTATAGGTATATATACGCTTTGCCAAAAGTCCATAATGCTCTTTTATATGCTTTTGAGGGGGGTTGTAGCCTTCCCTCTCTCTCTCCATCTCTTTTTTTGGAATGGTGCGCATAAGAGTGACAATGTACGGTCACGCGGATGACATTGATTGGCACTGAATCTGCACATGTGCAATAGGGTGGCGGCTCGCGTTGAGCAGGCCGACGGCACCTTGGCCCCCTCTATTTTTCTCGTTGGCTCCCGACTTTACCAACGAGGCGACGTGGATTTATTGTTTTTATATGATGAAATGTGGTTGCCATCGTATGATACATATTCACATGATATGGGGTCCATTGATTACATGTCTCGCTACCTTAGGTTAATCATATACGTCTTGCGCTTCCCTCCCTAAAAGTCCCACTTTGCTCGACCCGCTAGCTTCTGACATGATGGATGGCATGTTAAACTTTTTCTTCCGATGCAACGCACGGGCACATTTACTAGTATTTATATAAAGGGCTAAAAGCGGGAGGATCTGCCAGAGCACGACATCCATCGAAGACAACCATCGTTTTGTCCAGTGTCAAAAGAGAACCTCTCCCTGTCAGATTCTGGCGGAGACGCACCCATGGAGCCCAACTGATGAACAATGACTGGGAAGAGGTTGACTGACCTGAGGTCTCGTCTCTTTTTTGCTCTATGATATGAGAGTAGTACGTATTAAACTCGTGGAACCTCTGCAAGCTGAGCGTCTATCATTTCAACACAAACGACACAGCGCCCGGCAGCGACATCATGCAAGAAAGGCTGTCGTTCCGTGCGATCCGGCCAAGCAAAGGTGCCCTCCAGAGTCCTTACTAGTGAAGTACTGCTAAACATTCATCTTGCTCATCAGAGCTAATATTTTTATTTCACATGGGTTCTACTTATAATATTTTCCCCGATTTGATCATATATATAGAACTTACTACTAGTATTTTTCATGACAGAAAGCTCACACAGCTGCTGCGCGCCTCATAATTTTTTTTTCTTCAAAAAGAAGATATCCCGGCCTTTCCATGGGTCGATGCACACAACCAATCTTACAATGAACATGCTGGTACTCACAATGTTTTGTTCTTCCCACTTTGTAGTTGACGGAGCCCTTACATGTGGCACTCAAATGGCGAGGCTCACCACCATGCTTACGCTACTGCTAATTTCTTGTGGAGTCGGCAACATCCGCTGCTCCTCCTCGACCATGACAGTCCATGAAAACAGCACGGACATGATCTCGTTGCTAGATTTCAAGCGGGCCATCACCAACGACTCAAGGCAAGCCATGAGATCTTGGCACATCGACGTCCCTCTTTGCGGATGGAATGGTGTCGTCTGCAGCGGCCTGAAGTACCCTGGGCGAGTCATCGAGCTGAACCTTATGATATCATTGTCGGGCCCGATTTCACCGTCCCTCGGGAATCTAACATTCCTTAGGAGACTGGACCTGTCCATTAATTGCTTCAGTGGCGAGATACCTCCTTTCAACCGTCTCCAAAGACTGGAGTACCTTGACTTGGGAAACAACTCACTGCGAGGGATCATTCCAGACACTCTTACAAACTGCTCCAATCTGTGGCTCCTAGGGCTCTATGAAAACTTTCTAATGGGTGAAATTCCCCGTGGTATAGGCCACCTATCCAATCTAGAGTATTTAGGTCTTCAGGAAAATAATCTCAGCGGAACAATCCCAGAAACCCTGTACAAATGCAATCAGTCTTCTCTCAAAATTTTAGACTTAAGTTCCAATATGCTTGGGAAAACACTGCCATCTAAATTTGGTGATACCCTCCTGAATCTCACATATCTCTATTTGGACGATAACAATTTTGAAGGTCATATCCCTGCATCACCGGGCAATATTTCAGGGCTAGAAAACTTAGACTTGTCCTCCAACAATTTCATTGGTCAAGTTCCATGTTCTTTAGGTAATCTTGGGATGCTACGGTACCTAAACCTTCAGCAAAACAATTTGTCAGGCCTCATCCCAATAGAGCTTGCCGGCTTAAAGCGGCTTACCCATCTGTATCTGTCTGATAATAATCTGCAAGGTGGGATACCATGAAACAGAGTTTTTGTTGGAAATAACAGTTCGTGTCACTTTTAGCAGACACAGTACGCACTACTTGATTAGAGTATTACAATATATTTGGTTCCATGTCATTCGTATTCAATTGCTTGGTCTATTTTATGCTCACCAAGAACATTTTTTTGAAAAGGACTCACCAAGAACATGTCAAGAGCGAACCTATCATTCTTGTTTTGTTTTGGTTTTTGGCCGTGTGTATTTCTCGGGTTGGGATATTCCCAGCCTTCTCTTTGGCAATAAATGGATATCCCGAGATTGTCTTTCATTGGTGATAGTAGCCTTCTCCTTGCTGCTGGCTGGAAATAATAACGCATGGAAGGAACATAGAAAAAAATCAGTAAGCACGTACATAGAGTTCAACCAAGAATCCGTGGTTTAGCTTAGAAGTTATCTAAAATATGATGACGAGTGATGAGTCAATGACAATATAGCTAAGCACAACAAACAAATCGGAAAGAGAAACATATCTTCTTTTTTTTGAATCGGAAAGAGAAACATATCTTCTTTTTTTTGAACCGGAAAGAGAAACATATCTGAAAACAGAGGACATACACGACTAGCCAAAGGACATAACTGAACTCCACCTCATAAGCACATTCGATGAGTTGGCAACGCTTGGGCGAGAGATCAATGGTATTTCATTCACAGAACCAAGGCTTAATTATGGCTGCATGCATCGATTGATGCAGAGGCCGGGGGTTATCCTCTTCCAAAAAACAAGAACCAACGCTTATAGGACCAAGTTAATAGTAGTTGAGTTCTCTTAAATTTGTCAGCTAGACGCAGAGCCGTGACAGTCAGCTGCTGCTTGTTAAGGCCATGAAGGACCAAGTGAGAAGAGATGGAAGATTGGAAGGCGATATCGAGCAGCACCATTCGATATGAATGGGACAGTAAAAATGGAAGTTGCGACAAGATCTCAGACCAAGATACAACACACCAGTAGCAGGAGCCTGAGACAATAGGTCTAATTGACATTGCTACCGTCACCGGGATGGAGAGCACCAAAGTCTCTGCTGCCGCAGCGGGACGTGGTCTGGTGTAGCAGAAGCAGAAGAAGAACAAGAAGAAGAGATGGTCTGAAATGTTTATCTTAGTTTACTTTTGAGTTGAGCATGAGAAGCTTTGTTTTACCTCTTCACCGGCCTGACATAAATTTCGACCTTCAAATCTGAATCTTGCTGTAAATACACATGGATCAGTAAGAAGTTGATAGAAACGGTTGAGCGTTCCTTCAGTTTTGAAGTGAGCGTACTTCTAGTTTTGAGTGCTCAAAATACAACGGTCACATAGTTTTTGGATGCAGACCGGAAGTAATCACAACAACAGAAATTCAGACCAGGAACTAAACCGCAAAGTTATCACAGTTTCTTTAGATCGGCAACAGACAGGATAGATGTACGAACTTCTTAGCAAGACAAAATTA
Organism: Aegilops umbellulata; assembly: GCA_032464435.1. Taxonomy (NCBI): domain Eukaryota; kingdom Viridiplantae; phylum Streptophyta; class Magnoliopsida; order Poales; family Poaceae; genus Aegilops; species Aegilops umbellulata. The sequence goes on from CP136057.1 coordinate 10,943,668, forward strand.
CTATCAGCAATAAAAATAATTTATGTGCTCATGGCAATTAACACCAACACTTATGAAGAGATCAACAGAGATTGTCCCAAGTTACTGGATAGAGCTCCAACTTCAGTTTCTCACGACACAAAACACTTCCGAAGAGTTCAACATAGATTCTCCAAAGTTCACAGGCAATGGATTTTTGTCACCCAAGAATTTAGCGATGAAGTAGTCCAAGCCAGTCCCTGCTGGGTTGCAGAGCTGACGAAGCAGATGAGAAGAAGCAGAGCTTCGAAAGAACTAGTTACCGATGATGTGCATTATTGGCTTTGACAGCAAGGCTGAGTCTTGAGATTTTGTTAGGTGAACCGCTTCTCTCCTTTGGCTCAAGATCTTTGCGTACACAAGGTTGTAAGGTTGTGCATCTTTACCTGAAATGAATGGAGGATCATCACACGATTTAGCTTAAGGCTGTTTCAGAACCGAAGCAGAGTATATCAGAGTGAATCAATGAAACAGAGAAGAAATGATGTCTATCAAGAGGCGTGCTAAATTATTGCCAATCTCAAATAGAGATACCTGACTGTACACTGAACTTGTGCTTTGCTTGCAAACTACTCATACTATTCTAGCATCCATCTCTTCTGGATTTCCGCCCCCAATATATATTTTCTGGCAAGACACGACCTAAATGGCAATTATATATTTCCCCCTCCAATATTGCTGGAAGAGTTAAAGTATCCTAGCATCCGTCTAGTCTAGATTTTACTCTTTCATTACAATGTTGATCTGACAACTTGATGAAAACAGCTGACCGTTCCTTCGGTTTTGAGGGCTCGTGGCAGAACAATCAGACCATAAGTTTTCAACACGTGACCAAAAGATCTATTACATTTACTCCAGTGTAGTATATATGGTCTATGAACATATATATAGGAGTACTAAACAACAGAAGTCACCATGTGCAGAGGTAGACCTCATCTTTGGCCCAGAATTTCAAATCAAACCAGATGTTGAATTCATCCATTCTACAGGGAACTGCAGTGGGGTGCAATGTAAAGAAAGCTTAGAACTTTCGGTCAAGTAATCTGTGTAAAAAAAAGTTGAAGAGAATTACAGGCATCCTGGTAACCATGGAGGTATTGGCAAATAATCTGTTCTCGGGTGCCGCCAACGGTGCCGAACATAACTTACCGTTGGTCACATCTCAGGCAAAAAATTTGAATGTATTTTTTTGAGGGAGATATGCTTGAACATTTAAACTCCAGCAAAATCGGCAAATCGCAAAATCGGCAAATCAAAGAGTATGTATCTGGTGCTTGACCCTTTTCTTCAGACATGATTTCCCAACGGACGGACCATTAAACATGAAATAAATGAAGATACATGCTTTAAACACACACAAGATGTGATACAACATTCAAAGTCAGGGGAGTCTTGCGGAAATTTCATCTGATCCAATGAGGTTCAGGTAACGTAATTTCGAGAGCTGAGTGATACTCTCGGGAAATAGCCGATCTTGCAGCTTCGGAGCAATAAGAACCTCCAGTTGCTTCAGTTATCCTAGAGCGCTTGGAAACTCTGTGATGGAGCATCCAGATAGGTCCAAGACACGCAAGCACTTTGGAAATGAAAATGTACCACCATGGAATTCACAATCTGTAAAATGCATCGCCCTTAACTTAGGCGGGAAAATAGTTGACATCCTCCTCGCCTTGATGTAATCTGAAATATTGCAATTTGTAATAGACACATAGCGGCAGTATTCTTTTCTTCTAGCATCGCTCACTATTTCAGCATCAAAGACCACTCTTCAGTAATGACCGATCTTGCGAGATCATGCACCAGATCGTGCATGGTGAAGACTGTTTTTGCAGATCTCTGAAACAAAAAAATAGCATTAATTTCTCCAAAAAAGTTGTCAAGAGAATAATATTATCTATATAAATGACATGACATGATCCTTTTAGAAAAAGATTGATATGCTCAACTCAGCAGGCCGTAAGTGGCGAAAGTGGCTGTGGTGCAAATGCGGACGTGTTTAGAGAACTGGGAAACTGAAATTCAAATTCCCTCGGAGAGCAGGGGAGGGATTTACTAAGGGAATGGCATAACTTTAAGGACGTGTGTGGTTCGATCAATTTTTGCCGTCATCTGATTAAAGCGTTACCTTTTTTTAGGGGAATTACAGCGTTACCTGATACCCTTAGACCTGTTTGGTTAGCTCGGCCCGGTAACGCATACGGCGCAAACGGATTACAGCCCGACTCAACTCCGATTCCGCCCAACCCCAGCCGTAAACAGGTTGCGTTACCGGAGCAAACGTAGAACTCGAGAAAACCCTCTCTGTCCTCGACCATCTCCGTACCCGATCTTCTCTGTATAGTCGCAGCACCGGCGGTGGCGGTGGAGGCCCAATCTCCCCATCGGCTTCCTCCATGAACAACGCGCCATGGGAGCAGCAGCAACAGCGCCGTGCGAGCAGTAGCGGTGGCCGCTGATCCCCTGCTCAAGGTATAGTGGTGGAATCGAACCGTGTCAACAGTAGTCACTACGCACGCTCGATCCCCCGTCTCTCTGTTTAGGGTTACCGGATGCCAGCCGCCACGTGTCCCCCATTTATCCCCCACCGCCAGTCGCCGTCCCCAGTCACGACTCTGCGCCGCCCGCGGCCACGGTATGGGCTTCTCCGCCATCCCTGGCCGTGCTTCTACAGCCATCTGCATTGGGTATTTTTATTTTTATTTTTTTGAAAGAAACCGCCGCCGCCCCAACTTAAATAAGAAGAGGATTGCATTGGGTATTTCTGTATAGACAAACAGTATTCAACATTCCAAGCTGATTTATCCACACTGAAGTATCTTCCTTTGGGTATTTCTGTATAGAAAAATGGTTTTAGTTATCTTCATAACAGCAGCACCAAAATTTGATTGTACTTGCCTGGTTGTACGGTGCGGTTCAGTTTGCAATAGTCTGGCATGGCATCATTGTGAAACGTGAAAGGCCTGAGTCAGTTCTTTTTAGGATTCTGATTTTGTTGACTCGAGTGTAAAGTTTAGGAAGTGTGACTGTTAATTAGGTAGTCTTAATTGTCACTTTCACGGTAACCAGAGTGCTAATTCTGCACCTGTATGCCTTATTTGACTTTTGTTTATTGGCAGATGAGCAAGATAGGCAAAGTTAATGGAAAAGGAGATTTCTATGCAAGACAATGGTGTCGCAGATGCGAGAAATATGCAAGCCTGATGGGGAGTTGATTTGCAAGACCCTAGAATTGGCTAAGTTCCGGCATTCTATTTATTTGAAGCGTGGTTCAGTTTTGTTAAGAGATGTCTTTGTACATGATGCATGTAAAATGCTTTGTAAATTATGTATCTGTTTAATGAATTTGAAATTATACTGAGCTAACATGTTAGTATCTAGCAGTAAAACACTTATGAAATAGAATTGTCCAAAGAATTGTAAAATCCGTTGTTGAATTATGTGTATATAATCGCTCAAGAACTTTGTTCAGAATTCACATAACACTATGCCAGTGCCAAAAGCCAAACACCGTAATGTAACTTGTTACCCTTACTGGCATGAACCAAACTAAACAGGCAATTGTCTGTTACACCCCTAATGCCAGCGTGATTCCCTTACCATTTACATTACCACTCTCTAAGCCAAGCACGTCCTAAGGTGCACCAGTGCACTTTACCGACACATATTCAAGACTCTTAATTAAGTAATTCCATCATGTACGTGTTGCATTGTTTTAGGTGAAATTATTTTTCAGCCAAAAATAGACTGGATTTGATAAGCCAAACAAAATACAATATTATGCATTAATTGTATGTGTAGTGATCCAAATGGCTGGTTTTTGACAAGGGTAAACTACAGCAGGATGGATGGAGGATTCACTTTTCTTTTTTCTTGAGGCAGGTCCATATACCCACCACACTGGTGCACCAACATCCTGAGTGCTTTATTTGCCGCTAAGGGCAAAACATATACATGGATTAATGTACCAAACTGTCAACATATATAACATGTATGGTTTTGCACTCTAACTGTTGCATGCCATTTGATAATTGAATAAAAAAGAATATTCTTTATTCTATACAGGTAGTATGCCATAGTAACTCACCTTGGTCAATTTTGAATGCTGAAGGAAAGACATCCCAAGGAATTGCCTAACATACTTCTCGCCAAGTTGTATGGCCGAAAAATTATTAGATGGCTCGATGAAACCCAGAGCAATCCATTGCTGGATAAGATCATCTTTACTTATATTGTGACCTTTAGGAAAGATGCCACAATATGCAAAGCATAACCTCAAATATGGCGTCAAAGTATTGTAACTTAACTTCAAGGATGGTAACACTGTACTATCAGAAAATGGTTCATCCCAAATATCACTATTGCACATTGCTTTCCAGTCACTAAGATCCATTCCAGATAGCAAGAATCCAAGTGCTTGAGCTGCTAATGGCAAACCTCCACATTTCCTTGCAATCATCTGTCCAACTGGTTCAACTCGTTCTTTATCAGCTCTAGATTCAAAGCCACTGTTTTGCTTGATTATTCTCCAGCACATGTCGCTGTCCAAGGGATCTACCTTGTATGGTTCAACAGTACAAAGTTTTCTTGCAATGTCTATGCTGCGTGTTGTGACCAAGACTCTCATCTTGGAGCTTACACGCAACATAAGCTTGAGTTGATTCAGTTGGGAGGTATATGTCTCCCATAGGTCATCTAAAACAATTAGAGTCTGCTTATCTTGAAGTAGATGTTTAAGGCGTTGGCTTATCGACTGCAGTGTATCAAGATTCTCGCTTCCTTTTTCCAGTACTTGGGAAATTATGGAGTTCCCTATTTTGTTCAAGTCAAACACCTGGGATACATAGACCCATACCCGATGATTATAATCTTTGAACAGACCATCATTGAAAACCAGTTGTGCCAAAGTTGTCTTTCCTATGCCTCCAAGCCCACTGATAGGAAGAATTGCAGTATCTTCTTTGTTGCTGCTTGTGGCTAACAAAGAAAGAACATTCATCCTGTCTTTGTCTCTCCCTATGATGAGTGATTCAATCACATCTGATGTTGTTTCCCGTCGATCAGGAAACTGGTGCACACTAATTAGGCTGGAGTTATCATGTGTGAATTTGAAACTCTCGTGATCATCTTTGATCTTCCTCAGCTGAACTCTCATCTTCTTCATCTTATAAGCCATGGTAATCCTGGGTGCAATAGCAAAACAGTCCAGCTTCCCAATCATCTACAAGGAATTTCAACAAGTGATTATGAAATAATATGAAACCTGGGAGCAACTACACCAGGCTTTAATAAGATGTACCAGTATATTTTATCCCTCTACTCGGTAATTGCTGCATGGTAGATGTATATCGCAACGCACTTGGTATTTAACGTAAAACATTTGCATGAATGTAAAACATATATAGCACTATTTTAGGACAGGATAACCTAAAAACATATATTACTGAGTATTATAAGCAGTTATTTGGACCTCCGGAGGATAATTGTGTGTCCCTCGATCCGAGGCTCGCCGGCGCGGCTCGCCGGAGCTCGGCCGGAGAAGGCCGGGGAGCGGCCGAAGGAGGCGGGGACGACCGGATCCGGGCGGCGCCGGCCCGGATCTGGGCGCGGGAGTTCGCCGGAGCTCGCCCGGGCGCCGGGCGGCGCGCGGCCAGGCGCGGCGAGGAGGCGGAGGTCGCCGGGCGGCGGCGGGCGGCGGCCTGAGGCGGGGACGAGGCGGCGCGGGCTGGAGGGCGGCGGCGCGCGCGGGAGCAGGCGCCGGCGCGGGGCGAAGCCGGGCGCGGGGCGGCGGCGAGGCCAGGCGGCGGCGGGGCGGAGACCGGGCCGCGGGGGCCTGCCCCGGGCCGAGCGGGCCGCGGGCGGGCGCGCGGTGGCCGGCGGGCGGGGCGGCCACGTGGCAGGCGCCGATTGGCGCGGGTGGCGGCGGCGGCTGCGTCCGGCGCGGAACGGACGCGCCGGCGGCGGCGGGGCGGATTTGGACTAGGGTTAGGGGTGTTTTGCCCGCAAATGGAGGAGGGGGAGGCCTTTTTATAGATAGGAGGAGCTAGGAGGCTCCAAATGGAGAGCGGTTTTCGCCCACGCGATCGTGATCGAACGGCGGGGGACATGGGAGTGACTTAGATGGGTTATTGGGCTGTTATGAAGGGGTTTTGGGCTGCAACACACACGAGGCCTTCACGGTTACCCGGTTAACCGTTGGAGTACCAAACGAACTCCGATTGACCCGAAACTTGACAGGCGGTCTACCGGTGCTATACCGAGGCCACATGTCAAACCTCGGTCCAATCCGAGAATGTTTAATACCCGCTCACGAAGAAATGTAAAAGGGGACGCCGGGAGACATAGGAGCGCCGGATTGCAAAACGGACAACGGGAAAGATGCTCGGATTTATGAGACGAACACGTATGCGAATGCGATGCACATGATGACATGATATGAAATGCATGACATGACCAATATGCAAAACGGAGAGAACCCAACCACGGAGGGAATATCATAACACATAGCCGGAAATGGCAAGAGTTGGATTACAAATATGGCAAGATACATCTGGGGCGTTACAACACATCACCACTATGAGAGGATCTCGTCCCGAGATCTAGAATGGCGCCGGAGGGGAAAACGGAAGAGAAAGAGAAGAGGTAAAACTAAGTTGCTTCTTTGGCAAACGAGTGAAACCAAAGAACCTTGAGAGGTTGAACAAAATGAAAGAACGAAAACAACAAAGATGAACAAAGTTGAAAACACTCCATTAGGAAAGAGGAACATGGGATATTACGAGAACCCAGCGGTTAAGTGACAAGATAGAAATTGAAACCACTCTGGTTAAAACAAGATAGAGGAGGAATAAGATTGATATAATTGGGCAGCACTCTGACTGAAAGAAGAAGGAAAAACTTGATAAGATGAAAAGAACTTGAAGAGATGATACAACACTCCGGTTGGAAATGGAGGAATAGCGTTTGGACTTGGCAAAATGAAAGCACTTGGATGAGACTCCGGTTAAAGAGGAATGATAGACACAACACTCCGGTTAAATTGATAAGCAAGGAAAGAACATGATCCTCACAATCCGAGATGATGAGTGAAGAGAGCAACATCACAATGCCTCTCCGGAAGAAGAAATAGAAGTTAGATCATTGGAATAAAGGAATGGAGAAGAAAATGACAACTTCAACCACAATTGAATTTGGAAAGCACCCTTAAAAAGAAAGATAGAACGAAGTTGTTGGAAAAGCAACAACAACAAAATAGTAGGCTTGATGTGGGCTTATGGAAACATCTCAAAATTATGAGGTGAGCTTCTGCCACCAACGGAAACAAATGATTGGATTAATATCAACAAGGAGACGAGAAACTTATTTCACCGGGAGGACAAATGAAGAACTTGGGTCATTTATGAGCACCATAAGAAACAACAATCCTTAGGGAAAGCTTTTAGGTGAAATATAACCCAAGATAACTCCAATGAAGAGATTGATGGATTTAAATACCTCATTCTTGACAACATGTGAATCATGAAACTCGAAGGGAAATTGTCAAGAACGACATAACACCACCTCAAAAGATAATGATAGAAATAATTGCACTTCGGAATGTAGGATAAAGAATACTTGAACTCCTCCAACAAGAATCTCGATGAGCACTTCGAGAGGGAATTAAATCCTTTGTGAACCATCATGAAGAAACTTCATGAAGAACTCCGGTAAACAAAAGGATGATAGGAAGAAAGAGAAATTGAAAACACAAGGTGAAGCCTTGCAATGATTTAGATGGATCTTCGTGATGATGAGATCTTGGAACTCCGGGAGAAGAAAAGATGAAACAATTGAAACCAAGAATTTTGATGAACCTCCGGAATAAGGAATAGAATTTACTCGATGAAACAAGAATAAGAATTACATTACTCTTATCCTTCATCAATTTAATTGATGACCCACAATGGATTTGGCATACTACTTATTCTTGTAGAAAGGATTAAGAGAGATATAGCGCAAACTTGGGAATGTCTTCAACGAACCACCGGTAGGATTGAAACAACGAATAGATTGATATGATAACAAAGAAAGAGAACTCTTGAACGAACCACCGTAAGAATTGAAAATGAACGAAGAAAAGATAAGGAAACATCGGGAAGAATTAGCAAATGAACGAAGATGCTTGCTAGGATTTAGATACATGAGAACGACGAGATCATGAACTGATTAGAGAATATTGAATGATGCACCGGTAAGATTTGGAGAATGAGAGCTGAAAGCTGGAATGAATAATATTGAGATGATGGCTCTGGAGAATCAAACTGAAAAAAACTCCTAAATTGCTCCGGATGGGTGAAAATTATTTTCACAATCGAAAACAATTATGAGAGGATGGCAACAAGCTAGAACCATGAATCTTGAAGAGAATGGGGCAAGATTTAAGAGAAACTCTTCTTCAGTCTTCAACTATTGAGAATGATGATGAGAAACACCATCGTGAATTGTTGAGGGACTCCGGAATGAAAATAGAAAGGTTGAACCAACGATGAAAGTATTGAAAGATCTTGGAGAAAGACATATGACTGATGACAATTCATTCTTACGTCAAACTTTGAAAAGAATTTGGGAATCGCGCCGGGAAAATAGAAGAGTCAGGTAAGATCCTGGGAAAAGACCTGTGGGTTTGGGCCCACTCAAAAGAAACACCGTTGAACGATTACTGGAAAGGAGAGATTGCACCGGTTGAATTAAATGGCTTGAATGAGATAGCATCCTCAAAAGAACTTGAGTGAATTGAGGATGGAAACTAGAATCTTCCGAGATATCTTCATCACTCCAGAACAATTTAATAGCGAGAAGTGAATGATTAAGAGGTGCATCGGTACGAGAAAACATTAGAAACGAGGAAAAGATATGATCGATAAAGCTTGAATTGGAACCACCGGAGAAGAAAAGAATGAAGAATGATAAACTTGAAACTCCTGACCATCTTCATGATAATCACCGGATAAGAACATTGACGGAAACGAATGGAGAGACTTCACATCAATAAGATGGATACTTGATCAAGAAATCTGCGTCCTCGAAGAAATAAGGGTGGGAGGGTGGTAAAACAAAGGCAACTTTGGTCGAATGAAACAAACACCGTTGAGAAAACCAAAAATTGGTCTTGCGAATGTTGAAATGGTCAGATTTACTTTGAAGAGGAGCACACCGGTTAGAAAAGAATTGACATGGCACTCTCAGATATCATGAAGGATTGGTATCCACATAGGAATATGAGAACACCGCTTAGAATAAGGTATGGAATCAACACTTGACATTGAAGCAACTCGAATACCACAAAACAAAACCAAAACAAAGGATTGGCTTGCGGAATAAGCCGGAAACAAACATATGATAGATCCCATATCGTATCATGTGTCTGTTGGAAAGAGTTCCTACGTGATACTTGAATTCCCACATATAAACTCCCGAAACTTTTTGGTTATGCAATCAGGTGTTGGGGATACAGGGGAAGCATAATATCTCACCCAAACTAGCAAATCCTACAACCAGCTGTATCCATCCTTCAACACATAACCAAGAAACCTTCGGAAATCGTCTACCTCAACCTTCGAAAACACATCCGTTATACAAGTCATGGCAATACTCCCGCACTCGCCACAGTACTGGGCTATCAGGGTTATCTCACCAACAACTGTACAAAAGAGATTTTCGATGTCGGTCGTACTAAACTCAGGTATTCCAAAACCGCAACGATAAGATTATGACGACAACACCTCGGAGCTCAACTCCCCGGGACACTGCCACAACCCCTAAATGTCAGGAGGCAACCAAGACAATGTTGTCATCATAAAACCATCGGAACGATTGTAATATACCCGCGTGATCCTAAAAAAAAATTTAGTGAAATTTGAGAAGAGAAGAGTCAAAACTCTACGTCAGGATGCCTTACCAGAAGGTCGAAGGGACTGGGGAGTAAAAAGAATTCCTAAACTCTCCGATATATAATTCCTAAATGACTCAAAACATTTTTTTTCTAGACACAACTCGGCCACTAAAGACGATCAAACAGTGGGGGCTCCTAAGGTCGGGGAAAGGCTCTGATTACCAACTTGTAACACCCTCGATGCGGCTATATCTCCTACGTGTCGAAGCACGACTTAGAGGCATAATCGCATTGAAAGCAATGTCGCAAGTGAGGTAACCTTCACACAACCCATGTAATACATAAGGGAAAGAGATACATAGTTGGCTTACAATCGCCACTTCACACAAATACATGAACAAAACATTACATCATACAGTTACAAACAGGGCCCGACTACGGAACCAAAATAAAAGAAGAAACCCCAAAAGCGACAAAGGACCAAGATCGACCCCAACTGGGCTCCACTACTGATCGACTAGAACGAAACCACATAAAGGACAAGATCTCCATCGAACTCCTCCTTGAGCTCGGGTGAGTCACCTGCACGGACTCATCGGCACCTGCAAACTGGTTTTGGAAGTATCTGGTGAGTCACGAGGACTCAGCAATCTCACACCCGCGAGATCAAGACTATTTAAGCTTAAAGTTATGACAGGGTAGTGAGGTGGAGCTGCAGCAAGCGACTAGCATGTGTGGTGGCTAACATACGCAAAAGAGAGCGAGAAGAGAAGGCAAAGCACGGTCGAACAACTATGATCAATAAGTGATCCTGAACTACTTACGCCAGACATAACTCCAACAACCCTGTTCACTTCCCGGACCCCGCCGAGAAGAGACCATCACGGTTACACACGCGGTTGGTGTATTTTTAGTTAAGATCGACTTCGGGTTTTCTACAACCGGACATTAACAAATTCCCATCTGCCTCATAACCGCGGGCACGGCTTTCGAAAGATAATACCCTGCAGGGGTGTCCCAACTTAGCCCATGATAAGCTCTCACGGTCAACGAAGGATATTCCTTCTACCGGGAAGACCCGATCAATCTCGGAATCCCAGACTACAAGACATTTCGACAGCAACAAAACAAGTCCAGCAAAGCCGCCCGATTGTGCCGACAAATCCTGATAGGAGCTGCACATATCTCGGTCTCAGGGCACATCCGGATGAGACTAGCTACGAGTAAAACCAGGCCTCGAGTTTCCACGAGGGGGCCCCGCAGGCAGCTCAGTTCGAACCAGCACTTAGAGAGAAGCACTGGCCCGGGGGGGGCTAAAATAAGGATGACCCTCGGGCTCGCGAAAACCCGGGGGAAAAAGAGTAGGTGGTGGCAAATGGTAAAACCAATGTTGGGCCTTGCTGGAAAAGTCTTATTCAAAGCGAACTGTCAAGGGGGTCCCATAAATCACCCAACCGTGTAAGGAACGCAAACTCCGGGAACATAACACCGGTATGACGGAAACTAGGGTGACAAGAGTGGAACAAAACACCAGGCATAAGGCCGAGCCTTCCACCCTTTACCAAGTATATAGATGCATTAATTAAATAAGAGGTATTGTGATATCCCAACAAGTAAACATGTTCCAACAAGGAACAACAAGATCATGTTCCAACAAGGAACAAACTTCATCTTCACCTGCAACTAGCAACGCTATAAGAGGGGCTGAGCAAAAGCGGTAACATAGCCAAACAACGGTTTGCTAGGACATGGATGGTTAGGGCTGACATGGCAATATGGGTGGCATGATATAGCAAGTGGTAGGTATCGCAGCATAGGCATAGCAAAAGAGCGAGCAATCTAGCAAGCAAAGATAGAAGTGATTTCGAGGGTATGGTCATCTTGCCTGCAAGAGTTTCAGAGTTCTCGAAAGCTTGGTCCTCGAAAGCGTTCTCAACGGAATCCTCGTCCACGTACTCGTATCCCGGCTCTACCCAAGACAAGAGAACAAGCAAAGGAACCAATATCAACCACGATGCAATGCGCAAGCAACATGATGCAAAACATGGCATGATATGCAAGAGGTGATATGCAATGCGTATGCATGCTCCGGAAGGACAAGGATGAACAGGGCATAATCTTGGCAAACCAAGCATGCCACTGGATAGATGAGGTGATTTCGGTTGAAATCGATATAAAGTACACCGGAATCGGTTGCACGGTTTGCAAATGGCAAGCAATACAAGAATGACACGAAACTGCCATAAACAGTATGATGCTACTTAGCAAGCAACAAATAATTAAGCTACTGCACCCAAACATGACAACAAAGCATATGACAGTAAACTACTCAAGATTCTTGACAAAAGATGAACACTGAGCTACGGCTAAATCACATCATAACAGGTCCAAACAATCATGGCAAGAGTGCAAACGATAACAAGTTCTCAGACTTGGTGAAAATATCAACAAGCAGAAACTAACATCAGGATGACATGTTCGGAGCAACGAAACAACATGCTACAGGTTCAGAACATAGCAAATAAAGGCATGGCATGAATCTACTCATAGCACTTGGCAAAAGTCTCTTACTGACCATAAGCCAAAAAAGGATCAGAAAATATGATTACACCCATGTCAATTAAGCAAGTTTCGTTACAGGTTTCAGACTTGGCAGAAAACTGGACATGGCAGAAAACTAATAACGACTAGGCATGTTCGTGAGCTCGATGCACTCACTACAGAGCATTTCATGATAAACTAAGCATACATACATCAAGAAGACATGGCATAGGAACTAGACATAGCAATAACAACATCATATCATGCAAGGATCAACTACACCAAGCTTGGCAAAATCGAATAACACGTAAACAATCTGCCAGCAACATTTTGAAGCAAAAATAGAGCTCGATTTACTAAAGCTATTGCACTCCATAATTGCAAACAAAGGCACAGATGGATAGAGAAAATACTCAAGTACAAAACACCCTTACTGATCATGCTCAAATTATGCATAGATCTCTCGGAAACAACATGAATACATGGCATGAGAATAACAGCAGTCAGGGACTTAGTGAAATCGCTAAGTCTCTGAAATCAGCAGCATCAAGTGACCTAGTTTGCATGCTTGTGCTAGTCACCACATAGATCACAAAAATACATGGCAAAATTCTCTGGATAGGTAACATGGCATATTACAAAACTCATGTAGGACTCAACTTCATAGGAGGTACACATCAATCATGGCAAAAATGACAAAAGTGCATGTTCAGATAAGATCCAGCAATAAACATCAACTAGCCCTCTTCTAACAACATTTCGGGCTTCGAGATGACCTCAAATGAAAATGATGCAATGGAACAAAATGATGTCCTCTTCGAGGCGAACAAATCGGCATATTATACATACGAATCACAGCTACAGATGCAAAGTTACGCCATGATGAACATGGCATGATGATATAAAATCTTGAGACTTAGCAAAAATCGGGGGGGACGAAAGTCAACCACTCCGGCGCGGATTCCGAGGCTCGCCGGCGCGGCTCGCCGGAGCTCGGCCGGAGAAGGCGGGGGAGCGGCCGGAGGAGGCGGGGACGACCGGATCCGGGTGGCGCCGGCCCGGATCCGGGAGCGGGAGGTCGCCGGAGCTCGCCCGGGCGCCGGGCGGCGCGCGGCCAGGCGCGGCGAGGAGGCGGAGGTCGCCGGGCGGCGGCGGGCGGCGGCCTGAGGCGGGGACGAGGCGGCGCGGGATGGAGGGCGGCGGCGCGCGCGGGAGCAGGCGCCGGCGCGGGGCGAAGCCGGGCGCGGGGCGGCGGCGAGGCCAGGCGGCGGCGGGGCGGAGACCGGGCCGCGGGGGCCTGCCCCGGGCCGAGCGGGCCGCGGGCGGGCGCGCGGTGGCCGGCGGGCGGGGCGGCCACGTGGCAAGCGTCGATTGGCGCGGGTGGCGGCGGCGGCTGCGTCCGGTGGCGGAGGGGCGGATTTGGACTAGGGTTAGGGGTGTTTTGCCCGCAAATGGAGGAGGGGGAGGCCTTTTTGTAGATAGGAGGAGCTAGGAGGCTCCAAATGGAGAGCGGTTTTCGCCCACGCGATCGTGATCGAACGGCGGGGGACATGGGAGTGACTTAGATGGGTTATTGGGCTGTTATGAAGGGGTTTTGGGATGCAACACACACGAGGCCTTCACGGTTACCCGGTTAACCGTTGGAGTACCAAACGAACTCCGATTGACCCGAAACTTGACAGGCGGTCTACCGGTGCTATACCGAGGCCACATGTCAAACCTCGGTCCAATCCGAGAATGTTTAATACCCGCTCACGAAGAAATGTAAAAGGGGACGCCGGGAGACATAGGAGCGCCGGATTGCAAAACGGACAACGGGAAAGATGCTCGAATTTATGAGACGAACACGTATGCGAATGCGATGCACATGATGACATGATATGAAATGCATGACATGACCAATATGCAAAACGGAGAGAACCAAACCACGGAGGGAATATCATAACACATAGCCGGAAATGGCAAGAGTTGGATTACAAATATGGCAAGATACATCTGGGGCGTTACACTCGATGAGTCTAGGACTGAGGATGAGTATTATAAACATCCCATCACATCATTCTCTAATGATGTGATCACGTTCATCAAATGACAACACATGTCCATCAGCCTCCGCATGAGATGTAGCCACGCGTCCCATCGGTCTCCTACTATGGACCTCCTGAACTGGATGCTTAGAGGAACATACTGTAATACTGTAGCAACATAAGCATCCTTACGATGTACACTATTATAAAGAGACGGATATTGTGTGGCTGAAGGCGTCTCCCCTAATCATGTATCCTCCCAGAATCTAGTCGAATTACTGTTCTCAATGATGAATTTAGTCCTATGAAAAAGGTTGCTTTCATCCTCATTAACCGCTTCCGGAAAGGTGAATCATTGGGTCTTACGGTAACCTGGGCCAAGGTATTAGATTCCAGGTACTTATTACGCAAAATTTGTATCCATGTACCTTCGGACTCAACAGAAAGCCTGTACAACCTTTTACTGAGCAGACATTTGTTATTCACCTCTAAATTCTCAATCCCGAGCCCACCATGGTACTTCGGTCTACAAATAATATCCCACTTGGTGAGCCTGTATTTTGTCTTTATTTCATCATGTTGCCAGAATAATCATGATCAATAGAAGTCTAACCTTTTCCGTACCCCTATAGATACTTCAAAGAAAGACAGTAGTAACATCGGCATACTTGTGAGTACTGAGTTTATCAGTACCAGCCGACCACCATAAGACATAAGCTTACCCTTCCAGCAGCTTAGTTCTTTTTTCAAATCGATCTTCAATACACTTCCACTCCTTGTTGGATAGCTTGTGATGATGAGTTGGTATGCCCAGATAGGTAAACGGTAGTGAATCCAGTTCACAACCGAACAATTGTCTATAAGCATCTTCTTCATCTTTGGCTCTCCCAAAACAGAACAATTCACTTTTGTTAAAATTGATCTTCAATCCTGACAATTGCTCAAACAGGCATAGCACCAGCTTCAGTTTCTAGCCTTTGTCAGATCATGTTCCATGAAAATATTAGTGTCGCCAGCGTATTGTAGTATGGACACCCCACCGTCCATAAGATGGGGTACGAGTCCGCCTACTTGCCCGTCCTCTTTAGCCCTACCGATAAGAATTGCCAACATATCTGCCACTATGTTGAATAAGATAGGAGACATCGGGCCCCCTGTCTTAGACTTTTTTGCGTATGGAACTAATGACATATGTCATCATTCACTTTAATCTCTATGCTTCCTTTTTGTACAAAGAAATCGACCCAATTCCTCCAGGAATCGTCGAAACTCCGCACACAATCGTATGCATTGTCACAACTTATGGCACATGAGTTGCCTTTAAAATACCGTGTGCGGAACTCGCACATGGTGTGTGTATTAAACAACGTGTGCTATGCTCCCAATCATTACACATAGCTTGATTCTGAGCATTTTGCTAGGCTGTGAACCAAAGAACATGTCTCTTCCTATTCCTATTCATAGGAATTGAGATCCATGACATCTCATTTCCTACAAGTTTCCTATTCCTATGATATTCCTACCCTATGAACCAAAGGAGGCCTTATTAGTTGTCAACATTTTTTAGTGTCTACTTGGTAAAAATCTTTGCAGGCCTGGACTCATGGACACTGAAGTAAAGCAGTGGAAGCAGGTTTTGCTTGTTAACAGAAAAAGCACTGCCAGGCCAACTGACTCGTCCTAAAGAGGTCTCCACATTTTTTTCTATTATAAATGATAAAACTCTCTCAAGGTTTGTTTTCCCCTCAGTTCCATTCCAACATACATCGAGGTAGGTAGCTGCTAGTCTTTGGATGGCCAACGTTGTATGATGTTGAATCTTTGGTTAATGATGCGTAAATCTTAGTTAATTCTATGCTTAAAATTATCAAGCATTTTTTTAATTGAAGAAACATCTTAGACAGTAGCATTGTTGAGTATCCATATGCTTGATATCTTCCATTGCCTCTATTGAGTTCTGGGCTTCTAGCTAGACTTCTTTCCTTCCCATAGCATTGTTGATTTTCGTCAGAAATGTGTGATCACTGATCACTTCCAACAATGGATTCATATCATCTCCTTAATATGCAGTTGCTGATTCTTCAGAAGGAGCAAAGACAGACACTGACCGGAATGTGTCTGATGTATTTGTTATATCCCAAGGAAAACGAAGGGTGGGAGGCTGGAGAACCTTGTTTTGAACAGACGATCATTTGCCAGCGGTTGAGAATGTTTTTGCACCGTCTTTCCTAGTTAAAGATGTCAGGGTGGCAATAAACATTGATGACAATGGGCACCAATCCATATAGTTTGGAAGGGCTTTCTCATGTGGTTTCATTGTGCTTTATATAAAGGACTACAGAGATGCTTGTGCATCTAATATTATTCTGTTTGAAGGCTATCATGTGGCAATAGACATTGATAACCAAGAATGAAGTATTCTACAAGCAATTCGTTTGATGGTTTTCACCGCAGCATATGGACCGGTGCTGAACAGAACTACTTACCGGTGGCATAATGGATATTTGGACTTCGGCAAAAAGTGGCAAACCAAAGAGATTTTCCAACGGGCCCTAAAACACGAAATGTTCTTATCTTGATTTTTGAGTTGCGGGGAGTCAATCGCGTACGTACCTGGCCGACCGATCCCAGCATGCACAGACGGACGGAAGAGCAGCAGGCAGGCCACCAAGCCGGACGGACGGGAGAGGGACGAAACGACGAGATCGCGGGCGGGTGGGTGAGGGGAGTCAATCCATATTACATACTCCCTTTGTTCCTAAATATTTGTCTTTCTAAAGGTTTTAAATGGTTACCACATACGGATGTATATATACATATTTTAGAGTGTAGATTCACTCATTTTGCTCTGTATGTAGTCACTTGTTGAAATCTCTAAAAAGACAAATATTTAGGAACGGAGGGAGTAGTACTTAATCCTCAGCTTATAGTACAGAGAAGACTAGTTATTGTGTTTTTTTTTAACATCAGTACAGACGCAAGCGCGCCCATATATACGCGCATACACTCACCCCTATGAACGTATACACGCACACCCTATCCCTATGAACACCTCCGAGAGACTGAGCCGATATATCATCTTGAGATTTTACGAAGTCATCATAGATGCCTCGTTGTCGACAAAAACGTCTCCTTTAACTGAACGCGCATCGCCGGAAATTCTGAAATAAATCAAAAATAAATGCGAACACCAGGACTGGTTCTCATTGAAAAGTGCCAAAGTCAACACATATTTGCCGCTCGGCCGCGGGAGAGATGAGGGAGAGCATATTCGTTCTACATACAGGTACGCACCCCACCCCTTTCCGGGCGGGCCTCCAACAGCACGGAGCCCTTCTGGTACTCGGTGAAGATGGCGTCAACAGATTCTAGTACATGCCAACAGACACCAACTGCATTGGTCAAGGTCGTCGGCCGACAGGTATTCTCCAAGCATGCGAGGGAAGCAAAAAAAGTCCCACCCAGTGAAGTAATTGCATGCGATTAGTACGTGTCACTCCAGCTTTGCACAGGTGACGTGATTATTATGGAAGCATTAGTTCACGGAAACTGGCGAGCGTTCCTTCAGTTTTGAATGCTCACGGCACAACTGCCACACCATATATAGTACGTAGTTTTTCGACCAGTCTAGTAGCACATTTTCTCCGGTGTGGTACTAGTATCTAAAGTCTATGAATGAACATGGGAGTATGACCGGGCGGCAACTCAAGTCACCATGTGCTGAACTTAATTAGACCTCATCTTTGGACGGCTCCGTGAATCTTTTTTGCTTTCCTGGAGAAGGCATACTCCGCCACTTCAGCTGATTGATCACGGCGCGTGTGCGCTTCTGCAGTTCCCTGTAGAATGGATAGGTTCGGCATCCGGTTAGCGTGCGTTTTAGTTTTGTTTGAAATTCCGAGCCACCATATGATGAATAGCAACTGATGTACATTGTGTGCAGTGTAAAGAAAGCTTAATTAGTAGGCTGCATTTAAGTAATATAAAGCTTGGTAGAACACTTACAATGTTTTTGATGCGGGCAAGCCTAGTTCACACAACAGCCTCACTTCACTGTTGTCCGCATTTATGTACCATTCCGCGGACCTGTGAGTTGTTGTATAAACCATGGCAAAGACTTGATGCTCCTGTATCCATAACCTTAAAAACATCATCTAATGATTTTCAGGTTTCCAGTCAGGTTTGCAAGGCTCTCCGGAAGGTACTCTAGTTTCTCGCAGTATGAGAGGTCGAGTGTTTGAAGGTTTGTGAGACTTCCAATGCTCTCCGGAAGGTACTCTAGTTTATAGCAGTATGAGAGGTCAAGTGTTTGAAGGTTTTTTAGGCTTCCAATGCTCTCCGGAAGGGACTCTAGTTTATAGCAGTCTGAGAGGTCGAGTTTTTGAAGGTTTTTGAGGTTTCCAAGAGTCTCTGGAAGAGACATTAGGTTAACGCAGCCTAAGAGCTTGAGTGTTTGAAGGTTGTTGAGGCTTCCAAGGCTCTCTGGAAGGGACTCTAGTTTCTTGCACACTGAGAGATCAAGTGTTTGAAGGTTTTTTAGGCTTTCAAGGCTCCCCCAAAGGGATTCTAGTGTATTGCAGCGCGAGAGGTCGAGTGTTTGAAGGTTGTTGAGACTTCCAAGGCTCTCTGGAAGGGACTCTAGTTTCTTGCACACTGAGAGATCAAGTGTTTGAAGGTTTTTTAGGCTCCCGAGGCTCTCTGGTATGACTTCAACACTGATACAAGCGGACAAGTCAAGATGCACTAGAGACTTAAGTTTGCTAACCGAGCTTGGTATTGCAGAAATTTTATCTGATCCATTGAGGTTCAGGTAACGTAATTTCGAGAGCTGAGTGATACTCTCGGGAAATTGCCGATCTTGCAGCTTCGGAGCAATAAGAACCTCAAGTTGCTTCAGTTGTCCTAGAGCGCTTGGAAACTCTGTGATGGAGCATCCAGATAGGTCCAAGACACGCAAGCACTTTGGAAATGAAAATGTACCACCATGGAATTCACAATCTGTAAAATGCATCGCCCTTAACTTAGGTGGGAAAATAGTTGACATCTTCCTCGCCTTGATGTAATCTGAAATATTGCAATTTGTAACAGACACATAGCGGCAGTATTCTTTTCTTCTAGCATCGCTCGCTATTTCAGCATGAAAGACAACCAACTCTTCAGTAATAACCGATCTTGCGAGATCATGCACCAGATCGTGCATGGTGAAATTTGCAAGTCTCTGAAACAAAAAATAGCATTAATTTCTCCACAAAAGTTGTCAAGAGAATAACATTATTTATATAAATGACGTGACATGATCCTTTTAGAAAAAGATTGATATGCTCAACTCAGCAGGCCGTAAGTGGCAAAAGTGGCTATGGTGCAAATGCGGACGTGTTTAGAGATCTGGGAAACTGAAGTTCAAATTCTCTCCGAGAGCGGGGGGAGGGATTTACTAAGGGAATGGCATAACTTTAAGGACGTGTGTGGTTCGGTCAATTTTTGCCGTCATCTGATTAAAGTGTTACCTTTTTTTAGGGGAATTACAGCGTTACCTGATACCCTTATACCTGTTTGCTTAGCTCGGCCCGGTAATGCATACCGCGCAAACGGATTACAGCCCGACTCAACTCCGATTCCGCCACACCCCAGCCGTAAACAGGTTGCGTTACCGGAGTAAACGGAGAACACGAGCAAACCCTCTCTGTCCTTGACCATCTCCATACCCGATCTTCTCCGTATAGTCACAGCGCCGGCGGCGGTGGCGGTGGAGACCCAATCTCCCCATTGGCTTCCTCCACGAATAACGCGCCATGGGAGCAGCAACAACAGCGCCGTGCTAGCAGTAGCGGTGGCCGCCGATCCCCTGCTCAAGGTATAGTGGTGGAATCGAGCCGTGTCAACAGTAGTCACTACGCACGCTCGATCCCCGTCCCAACTCAATCATGTCGGATCCCCCGTCTCTCTGTTTAGGGTTACCGGATGCCAGCCGCCGCGTGTCCCCCATTTATCCCCCACCGCCAGTCGCCGTCCCCAGTCACGACTCTGCGCCGCCCGCCGCCACCGTATGGGCTTCTCCGCCATCCCTGCCCGTGCTTCTATAGCCATCTGCATTGGGTATTATTCTTTTTGAAAGAAAGGGGTCCCCCCCCCCCCCCCCCCCCGTGCAGCCGCCGCCGCCCCAACTTAAATAAGAAGAGGATTGCATTGGGTATTTCTGTATAGACAAACAGTATTCAACAAGCCAAGCTGATTTATCCACACTGAAGTATCTTCCTTTGGGTATTTCTGTATAGACAAATGGTTTTAGTTATCTTCATAACAGCAGCACCAAAATTTGATTGTACTTGCCTGGTTGTACGGTGCGGTTCAGTTTTTAATAGTCTGGCATGGCATCATTGTGAAACGTGAAAGGCCTGAGTCAGTTCTTTTTAGGATTCTGATTTTGTTGACTCGAGTGTAAAGTTTACGAAGTGTGACTGTTAATTAGGTAGTCTTAATTGTCACTTTCACGGTAACCAGAGTGCTAATTCTGCACCTGTATGCCTTATTTGACTTTTGTTTATCGGCAGATGAGCAAGATAGGCAAAGTTAATGGAAAAGGAGATTTCTATGCAAGACAATGGTGTCGCAGATGCGAGAAATATGCAAGCCTGATGGGGAGTTGATTTGCAAGACCCTAGAATTGGCTAAGTTCCGGCATTCTATTTATTTGAAGTGTGGTTCAGTTTGGTTAAGAGATGTCTTTGTACATGATGCATGTAAAATGCTTTGTAAATTATGTTGTTGCATGCCGTTTGTATAGAATAAAGAATATTCTTTTTTATTCAATTATCAAAACATATACATGGATTAATGTACCAAACTGTCAACATATATAACATGTATGCTTTTGCACTGTAACTGTTGCATGCCATTTGATAATTGAATAAAAAAGAATATTCTTTATTCTATACTGCACAGGTAGTATGCCATAGTAACTCACCTTGGTCAATTTTGAATGCTGAAGGAAAGACATCCCAAGGAATTGCCTAACATACTTCTCGCCAAGTTGTATGGCCGAAAAATTATTAGATGGCTCGATGAAACCCAGAGCAATCCATTGCTGGATAAGATCATCTTTACTTATATTGTGACCTTTAGGAAAGATGCCACAATAGGCAAAGCATAACCTCAAATATGGTGTCAAAGTATTGTAACTTAACTTCAAGGATGGTAACACTGTACTATCAGAAAATGGTTCATCCCAAATATCACTATTGCACATTGCTTTCCAGTCACTAAGATCCATTCCGGATAGCAAGAATCCAAGTGCTTGAGCTGCTAATGGCAAACCCCCACATTTCTTTGCAATCTTCTGTCCAATTGGTTCAACTTGCGCTTTATCAGCTCTAGATTCAAAGCCACTGTTTTGCTTGATTATTCTCCAGCACATGTCATTGTCCAAGAGATCTAACATGTATGGTTCAACAGTACAAATTTTGCTTGCAATGTCTATGCTGCGTGTTGTGACTAAGACTCTCATCTTGGAGCTTCCATTCAACATAAGCTTGAGTTGATTCAGTTGGGAGGTATCTGTCTCCCATAGGTCATCTAAAACAATTAGTGTCTTCTTATCTTGAAGTAAATGTTTAAGATGTTGGTTTATTAACTGCCTTGTATCTAGATTCTGGCTTCCCTTTTCTACTTGAGAAATTATGGAGTTCCCAATTTTTTTCATGTCAAACACCTGGGATACATAGACCCATACCCGATGATCATACTCTTTGAACTGAGCATCATTGAAGACCAGTTGTGCCAATGTTGTCTTTCCGATGCCTCCAAGCCCACAGATAGGAAGAATTGTGATATCTTCTTTGTTGCTGCTTGTGGATAACAAAGAAAGAACATTCATCCTGTCTTTGTCTCTCCCTATGATGAGTGATTCAATCACATCTGATGTTGTTTCCCGTGGATCAGGAAACTGGTGCACACTAATTAGACTGGAGTTATCATGTATGAATTTGAAACTCTCGTGATCCTCTTTGATCTTCCTCAGCTGATCTCTCATCTTCTTCATCTTATAAGCCATGGTAATCTTGGGTGCAATAGCAAAACAGTCTAGCTTCCCAATCATCTATAAGGAATTTCAACAAGTGATTATGATATAACATAAAACCTGGGAGCAATTACACTCGGCTTTAATAAGATGTAGTATTTTCGATCCCTCTACCCGGTAACTACATGCTGCATGGTAGATATATAAATCCCAACACAGTTAGAATTTAACGTAAAACTTTAGGACGGATGTAAAACATAGCTTCCCTTGTAGTACAATTTTTTATTCTTATATACCTAGTTTCACGGCCGGGATTTGTACACCAGATTTAAGTAGGCTAAGGCGTTGTTTGGATAAGGAGGATTAGCGATCGGTATATAGAAAACAAGTTTTCAGCTGGATTTTAGCCGAATCAGTTTTAGTTGTGATTTTAGAAATAATCAGTATATAGAAAGTCACGTTTGGGTTGGGAGAGTGTAAAATCTGGTACGTACACTTCCTTGTTTGGATAAGCCCGTTCCTATTCTCTCGGTGAGTGGATCTCCCGCAGCAAAACACAAAACGCCAACAAAGTTGTTGAGAAACGAGCGGGTGAAGAAAAAAACTGTTGCGCTCACGCATGTAGCAATCGCGTTTGTGGAAAAAAGGATAATACTCGTTTTTCTATAAACCCGAAATCCTGGGTTGTACAGTTCCTAGTTTCCTATATACGTGGATTCGTTTTAGTAACCAAACGAGGTTTTGTTCGGCTCAACCGTTTTCCTAGTTTTTAGAGTACGGGTTCTGTATATATCACCTATCCAAACAACGCCTAAATGCCTCTTGTACACCCATGGCTTTAATTTTTAGAAGGGCGCCAGCAAATTTCAAGCTTTAAACGTTGCAATTAACTAGTGCACCAGTTGCTTATATTCGAAAGAACTTTCAGATGAACATGGTTTTATGGACAATAATATAATAAATAGTGAAATTATTAAACAAAAGCAACAAACTCCATACTAGGAATATGAAAGAAAAAACTGATTGATAGAAGACATGGCATATACCTTTCTGGAGGCTGGTTCACTGTCAGCTTGGAACTCATCGAGCATGTAAGAGATGTCATAGGCAGCGTTCTTGAGCCGGTTGAGCCACACATGCACCAACTCCTCCGTGACAGACCGCCTCTCAGCATCCTTGAGCGCCGCCTCCATGTACTCCAATGTGTCCTTCATGTCCTGGAGGTCATCCTTGAAGCTCCACAACATTGTGACCTCATCCCCAATGGCGGAACCCAGCTTATTGCCCACTGCTGACACCACAGCCGAGGCGAGCAAACCGGCTACATGCGCCATGTTCTTCGTCTTCGCCGAAAATTTTCTCTCTCAAGTTGTAGTATGCCAACTGGAGGAGGTGTGAACACAACCAAGTGCCAGAAATTATGCATTTACCAACTCATGCATGGTCATATGTATGATCGACCCATGCTCCACCAAGATGGAAAGGGATCATCTACCTTGCTTAGTTGTGATAATACGCACAGAACAGCACACGTTAGCTTTAGCTTTACCAGCAGGCAAGGGTCAAGAAAAGAATCTCCTATCTTTCTCCCTGTAAAGGGAAAAGCAAAGGAACAAGGGAGAAGAAACGAATGTGAACTCCCTCAGAAAAATAAAGGAATTGAGAAGAATCCTATTCCCTGATGCATTCTTTTGTTTGTATATAGCTTTTGAGCTGTTTTAGTCTATCATTTTTTTAGTTCTGGGGATTTCACAGTTTCCTTCAACCCAAAAAAAATCATAATCAGTTTACTATACAGATAGCAAGATCACAAACAAAAAAAAGAATCAAAAGATCTGTAGGATTACTTACAGTGAACTCACCTTCTTTGTATCTGCTGCCAGGCTGCTTGAGCAAATTTAGCAATCTGCTTGGCATCTTCGTTAATTTTCAATATCCTGCAAAAAATATTACATCAGTGTATATAAAATAAAGCTGCTTCGCAGAAAAAAAAAACTGGGAACAAAAAGAGAGAATACACATTGTGATACTCTTGCTTGCTTGTTTGACTGGAGATTTTTCCAAACGAGGCAGGAATGGCAGATGGTGAGGAAGCTCTCAGGTATTACAAAATTAGGCAACCGCACACAGATATTTATAGAAGTCATGGGTGGCTCCTTGCTTGTGCTACGGCGTTCATCTGTTTCCTCGACAACGCCTCTGCCCTAGCCGCCAGCCACCGCAGAAGCGCCGTGTGTCGGTTCTTGAGGCAATGACGCTGAGTCATCGAAGCAGGCACCCCGTGATGCGAGGGAACAGAGGATGCTCTGCCTCGGGGTCACTATCTCCTCTAGCCAGCTCTCCCATTGGGTATTTCCCATGATGCGACCACTCTGAAATACAAAGAAGGCTCCTCACACACAAATACATAAGAAAAAATGTTTATCTATAGTCAATAGATCTAAATTTTGGGTGCGTTGTTGCTATTTACAAATCTACCACATCTTCATCTATATAATCTACATATAATCAATTCATCAAACACTTCATGGGATGAAATAAGAAGTTAAAATACAGTTCAATCTAGCCACAAATTCTTCAATATTATGCAGTAGCATGATCTCTGCCCACAACGGGCACAAGAAGTCTTCGTTCACATATCAAATATGCACTGGCAGAAAATTCATGGTTTAATTGAAGCATCCATAACTTTGCATTTGATCCTAATATGCAAGGATCACAACATGAATTTAACTGACGAAGCAGTAATTGTAGCCGCATTTTATGAGGCAGCGACCCATCACAGGCAGGAAGAAATGGAAAACAGACAGAAGATCTTTCACCTCCGGCACACAAATCAGTCCGAGCGCTGCCAGGAAAGGATCGGGGAGGGCCGGGGCGGAGGCGGTTGAGTCGAGGAGGGCCGGGGCGGAGGCGTCGTCGGGATCGTCATAGAGTTGCGCGTCGCTCCCCATCCGCCCCACCACGGACGGCGCCGTTCAGGCCGCTCGCCTGCAGACCGAACATCGTCCACCGGCATGCCTCCCCAACTCCCTGCCGCTGCGGCGAGGCTGGGAGCCGCAGAGCTCGACGGCGGCGGAGAGGTGAACGGAGACGGGCGTGTGTGCGTGTCATCCACACAACCTGGGCCGTCGTTTTAGAGGGCTTGATGGGTTGGGCCGGTAACTACATGGGCCAATCTGCGCGACTGCATCATGCACCTCGTGTGTAGCGGACACACTGCCGTGACTATTAACGGGGAGATGGGCAATTTCTTTCGCAACAAACGCGGCCTTAGACAGGGCGACCCTAGTTCCCCCTTGATCTTCAATTTTGTTGCTGATGCGCTGGCGGCGCTGATCAGCAAAGCCAGGGCTGCGGGCCACATCAAAGGGTTAATTCCCCACCTCATTCCTGGAGGCGTCACTCATCTGCAATACGCGGATGACACAATGTTACTATTCGAGCCTGACGACCATAGTATTGCATCGACTAAGTTACTGCTAATTGCTTTCGAGATCCTGTCGGGCCCCAAGATTAATTTCCTTAAGAGCGAAGTGATCACCATAGGGATGGATGATCACGAAGGCCGGAGGATTGCTAACTTACTCAATTGTAAGCTTGGCAAGTTTCCTATCAAATACTTAGGGCTCCCGATAAACCACAAAAATCTGACTATTGCTGACTGGGCCCCACTCTATGGCAAAGTGGTGAATCGGGTTAGCCCGTGGAGAGGTAGGTTCATGTCCTCCACGGCTAGACTAATTTTGACCAATTCTAGCCTGTCCTCGTTACCTATATTTACTATGGGCATGTTTCTCCTTGCCGATGGAGTGCATGCCAAGCTCGACATGCCGCGCGCCCGGTTCTTTTGGGAAGGAGCCGGGACAAAACGCAAGTACCACCTAGTTAAGTGGGCCGCGGTGTGTCGCCCAAAGAAGTTCGGTGGTTTGGGGATCACGAATTCGAAGCTTATGAACGTGGCTCTACTCACCAAATGGTGGTGGCGTCTTGCCCAAAATGAGAAGGGTCTCTGGGCAGATATTCTTCGGGCTAAATACTTCCCGGACGGTAATTTATTTACGGCCAAACCCAAGGGTTCTGCCTTTTGGAACGGCATCCAAGCGGTTCGGCCGGCTTTTGCGGTAGGGGCCCGTTTTACAGTTAACAACGGCAGGTCCACGCGCTTCTGACTGGACTGCTGGAAAGGACAAAGCCCGTTGTGGCAGTCTCACCCGCAGCTATATCAGCTCGCAACGGACACACACATACTAGTGGCGGATGCACTTAGAGTGCACCCCCCTGCGATCTCGTTCTTCAGAACGCTCGATGCGGGAGAAGCGACGGCCTGGGCGGCTATCGTGGTGGAGCTCCAGGGATGGAGGCTCAACCAGGAGCGGGATCGGATCGAATGGAATCTTACAGCTTCGCGAAAATTCTCGGTTAAATCCTTATACGAGAAGTTGACGGAGGGGAATGAGCTGGATATAGCCAGGGGGCTGTGGAAGGCGGGCATTCCCCTCAAGATCAAGATATTTCTGTGGCAAATGTTTCGCAACCGCTTACCAACTTCGGATAACGTTGCTAAACGCAATGGGCCGGCGAACGGGACTTGTGCTTTTTGCGGCCTTGGGGAGGATGCTAACCACGTCTTCTTCAAATGTGGTCTAGCTAGGTTTGCGTGGAGCGCGATCAGGGACACGTTCTACCAGAATTGGAACCCGCAAAATAGCTCGGACCTTATTCTATCCTTAGCGCACAGAGGGGTGTGTTTGCGCGAGTGGTGTGGCATTGCGTTGGGGCGCTGTTCTGGTCCATTTGGACAGTGAGGAACAAAATTACGATTGAACACAAGTTTCCTGCTCACCCAGCTGAGATCCTCTTCAAATGTCACATTTTTCTACAGGCATGGGAGCCATTGGGGAAGCAGCGTGATGCAGGATGCATGAGCGAGACCATGGAGCAGATCAAGCGGTGCATGGCCAGAGCAAGACGTCATGATCCACTCCCATGAGCTTTTGGTTTTCTAGTTTATTTGGCTTCGCTTTGTCCTCGGTTGCGTGAACTGTTAGTTATCTATTTGCCGGGACTGCGAGCCCGCTGAACTTTTGTGTTATGTTGTAATGAGTACGACTTGTTGGATGCTGCCTGGTGGCTTTATTAATTTAAAGCCGGACGCTTCGTGCGTCTTCGTTCCAAAACCTGCGCGACTGCCACCGTCGAACTCTTGGGGAGGGAGGAGATGGGCTGGGAGGACGCCGCTGTACAGTACACTGCCTTCCTCCCCCAAATCCGTTGACGCCGGAGAGCCTGCTCGCTCCGCCGCTGCAATCTTGCCACCGCCACTTTCCTCTCCCCCGTACCAAACACGGGTGGCATCTTTTCAGAAATCCGAATGATTTGCTTGCTTCATATGGCCTCATAACTTATCCTTTATGGAACAGTAGGTGCTTGAGCACTAGAGATTCCATGAGGGGTGGAAACAGTGGGTGCTAGAACCAGATGTGCTCCCTAACTTCATATGTTCCGTGCTTGTGCTGTGACTGTGTACTGAATGTACTGTAGTGTTCGAGAGAGAATTAGTTTGGAAGTCATGTATACAGCAAAGTTTTTTGTACCTGCAGCTATAGGTATTTTGGATGGATGTGTGATACTGATACCACAAGCTAGGTTCTGTGATCAGACTTGGCATCACATCCATGCAAAAAAAAGAAAGACTTGGCATCACACACAACATGAATTTGTGGCACTGGGTGCAGTTAACAACCTTATTCAGTAGACAACCTGAATTCGTCGATTCAGAATCCCCTTTTCTAGATGACAGAGAGAAAGCAGAGCATCTCTCTGCTGAGCTGATTTGGGACTGATGCCCGAGGAGCTGATTCGAGGCTTTAGTGTTCGTTCGATCTATACACTTTGGGAGCACCTGGTGGTTCTTGATTTCTGTCCATGTCCCATGTCAATGTCACCAGACTGACCAAACCTCGAGCATTCTGCTGATCCTCGGGTGTGCTTTGCTGAAACAGAGACCCTTATATATACATCTGTTTTTCTTGTTTGCACGTGAAACAGGGAGCGCCTACTTTCAGCATTGGTTTGCATTTTTCAGTTCGTTTTCTTTTGCAGGCTCGTGCATTTTTGGATGTGTGGGTTTGCATGAGGCCGAAGAGCCAAATGTCTTCTGCAGTTCATCCAGAGTGTCCCCCGGAAACAGAGTTTAAATGGCTGAAGATTTAATAGCTGATGATATCCCCTGGAAACAAGTTTAATGCCTGAAGATGTGTTAACTATGGGATGTTAGAAAATAATCTGTCGCAACCGCCAGTATGAAATTCACTGGTGCTCCTGTTATAACACAGTTTATTCACATCTTTTTCCTTGTTTTACATGTCCATCGTGAGAACCAGAAAATTTTATACTGGCTTCAGTTCCTGGGTGTTGCAACACGAGTCAGTACTTTCCGTTGACTGCTGGCTGCTGTAAACATGCATCTTGATTTTGCACATAACAAAGCAGAAACTAGCACAGGCACTGATGGTGGGCATGCAAATATAAACCAAATGACATTCATGGTGGCTCCTTCCCAAATTGCAAATATACCCCAAATTACATCTCTGTCATGAAAGAGACTCTAGACATAAAACATAAAACAGACACTTATTTTCTTCTTAAAGTTCACATTTAGTTTTTGGGCATCCTGTAACCACCAACGATACAGGCGTGGTCGCGCTCAAAGGGCTCCAGGGTCACCTGCTACAAGGGCTTGAACTGGTCGGCATTGAGCTTCTCCACTTTGCTGGAAGACACAGCCTTGGTGGGCATGGCCGAGTAGAGTAAAAATGTCAGCTTCACATTATCATAAATAAGTCTGCAAACACTGAATAAGTCACTTGCAAAAAAAAGCATGAATAGGTCAGTGATGGTGAACAAAGCTTTTCTACCTCTTGCTTCTTGAATCTTGATATATCTTACAAACAAGTCTGTTCACATATTGACCAACAGGTGGCATTTTTTTTTTGCTATGCTGATGAATTATTACTCTTTGGGAATGTACAACACAAACTGAAGAACATGAAAAAGGCAGAGTACCTATATGGGGCAGTATATCTTTCTCCATGCAGTGCACAAACATATAAACTTCATTTGCTACAGTACAAACATACAAATGCCAGTACATCGGTACAATGCATACGTCCAGCCAAGGCTCCTTTAGTGTTACAAATAGAGATATGGTGCAAACATACAAATAGCATTTGGATACAAAGAATTCGCTTATCGTGGAGTTGGGCACTTCATGGTGCGCCGTCTTGAGTTTCCTCCAACATGTGAGCCCACCTTACAGCCACTTGCACATAAACCATGTCGTACATCATATCAACAAACTGGAAGAAGGCAGCCCGCCATGTTCTCTTCATCAACATGGTGCAGAAAACTGTCCACAGACCCACCACAAATCCCATGCTCATGGCAAGATAAACAGATGACATATGGTTTATATCTTCAAGGCCACTTTGTTGTGCATCATGTACTGAGCAGCTCCTGCCAATAGGTTCTCCACAAAGACAAGGGTTACCGATGTAGATATACATCTGGTTGTCAAGAGTTTGTAGCTGTTGTCCGGATGGTATTGCACCGGACAGATTGTTGTATGACAAGTTTAAGCGGCTCAAATAAGTTAAAGCTGACAAACTTGATGGTATTGCACCAGAAAACTCATTGAAGGATAGGTCGAGTGAGTCCAACTGCCTTAAATCACCAATGTGGTTTGGGATTGCCCCTGTGAGTTGATTATTTGACACGTTCAGATTGGTAAGCCCAATGAGTAGAGTTATCTCCTCCGGAACATGTCCTGTCAAACTATTACTTGACAAATCAAGAATCACTAGTAATTTGTAGATTACAAAGGTATAGTTACGCTTTTGGTCCTTTGTGTATACTGGGATGCTCTCTTCAAAATTGTAATACTCCGTGTCCTGCGACACCACTGTCATCATTGCCTTCAGGTTTGACAAAGACCATGGTATGCTTCCTGTTATATTGTTCTGTGCTATGTCCAAATAATGAAGACTGTCAAGGGAAGTGAGATTCTTAGGAATATGACCGCTGAACATATTTGATCGCACTCTTAATATTTTCAGATGTGGCATTTTTTCCGGCAACCATTCAGGCAATCCTCCAAATAACCAATTGTAAGAAAGATCAAGGAACATTAACCTTGACGACCTTTGAAGAAATTTAGGGAATTCACCAGTGAGACCGTTGTTATTCAGGGCTAAGCTTAGCATGTCAAAACCAAATTGATTCGTAGATTTTGCATCAGGTTCCTTCCAGCACTGCATAATATCTCCTGTTAAATGGTTTCCTGATAGGTCCAACCTATTCAGTCTAGTCAACTGGCATATAGACGACGGGAGGGTGCCTGTAAGTTGATTATTAGCAAGCAACAACTCTCCAAGTAGTGGAGCATTCAGCTGATGGTAATGACCCAGAGAAAGAGTTTGAAGATAGGTTTAGTTTTGATATATTTATAGGTAACCGTGGAACTTGTCCTGTAAACTTATTGGACCCAAGATATATGTGGTCAGCTGACATGTGTTGTAGATCTGCCGGTAATGAGCCATGCAATTTGTTTCCTGATGCTTGCAAGAATGAAGCTCGGGAAAATGTCACCCAAAACCAATCAGGAATAACATCATCTAGATTTGCATGACTGAGAACAAGAACATCAATGTCAGATTGCCATCTAAGCCACTCTGGAAAACTGGGGCCCAGTTGGCATGAACCGAAACCTGCGACCTTCAATCTAAATGGAGGAACCCATTTGTGTTTGATAGCTAATCACAAAGAGTTGTATGACAAGTCCAGATACTCTAAATTCAGTAGGCCCACGAAATGCTCCTCCGTGAGCACACTGCTGAATTTGTTATAGCTGAGGTCCAGCCTTTCTAAATTACCGAGTGCTCCAACTCCTACAGGTAGAGGGTCAGTTAACATGTTTTGAGATGCTTGAAGAACGGAGAGACTGGTCAAATTCCCAATCCAAATGGGTAGATTCCCGGTCATATTTGCACCCCGCACTGACAATTCTTGCAATGTAGTCCATGCACACTTTGGCAATCGCTTCATGACACTAGTAGAAAAAGGGTCAAACGTGAAGCACATTAGTGCCGGTTTGTATTTGAGCCGGCACTAATGTGCCCATTAGTGTCGGTTCGTGGCAGAGATCAGTAGTTCCGGTTCGTGGCACCTCTTTAGTGCCGGTTCGTGGCACGAACCGGTACTAAAGAAGGTGTGCCAGGCTGCGCTCAGGTTGTGGCCCCACTATCAGCCTTTAGTGCCGGTTCGTGCGACGAACAGGCACTAAAGAGGTTGTCGCAGGCTGTTTTTAGTCCCACCTCGCTCCCCTAACAAAGTTTTTACCACCTTAAATATGTTATTTCTCAAACTATCACAAGCACTTGGTCTTCATTGAACTCTATGTGTAGAATTTGTGGCCGCAATATGAGTCTTCACCAGTTCCTAAACTGGTGAGGACTCATATTGACAAATCATATTATACACAAAAAGATCATTGATGATCAAAGTATTTTTGACAATTTTAGACTGTAAAGAAATATAAATAATGATCTGAATGCTCTTATATTTGTATATTTTTTGCGTTCCGTATGCACCATTCAAAGCGACGTCATCAATTTTAAACCCTTTCTGACATTTACTGAATTGTTTAAAGAGCTAAATGCCACAAACCGGTACTAATGAGGTTGTGTGCCCCACGAGCACCTTTAGTACCGGTTCATGGGATGAACCGGTACTAAAGGTTTCTTAGTAAGCTGTTTTTTAGTCCAACCTCGCTAAGAGAGAGGGACTAGGAGCGGTTTATAAGTCCTGAGTGCAGAGACGATGTAGAAGAGGCTCAATGCTCACGTTGCTTTGCTTCAAGCCTTGAGGAATATGGTAGACTGCACGGAGCTATATGTGCAGTACAGGTTACACTATCCCGAAAGGCTTGAAGCAAATTAACGAACATTGCACCTCTTTTTTATTTTTAATAACTTATTAAACTCCGGACTTCTTCTGTTATGGCAAAAACTAGTTGCACTTCAGCATTTCATTTTTTTAAACTTTGGTTATAACTCCAGACTTTGACCATCAAGAGTTTTAACCATCAACTTGGCATGGTATGTAAATAGAAGAAAATAAATATCGCAGAAAAGAAAAAATAGCAGAAAAGAAAAAAACTATATAAAAAACTACGCAGAAATAAATAGAAGAAAATAAATACATATGGAAGTAATCTGTTAATCTGAATTTTGTTACCAAAAGCAAACTTGTTCAACATACCAAAAGCAAACTTGTTCATCATTACAAAAGCAAAGTGGTTCAACATAACAAAAGCAAACTTGTTCAACCAGTACATATATAATAACTATATATACAAACTGAGACACATAATTAATACCACAAACAACTCAATATCCCCAGTAGTAGGGGTCATCCCAATGATCCTCCGCCTCTTTCCATTGCTGCAAACCTTCTTTGATGGTTTCGATTTTCTTCCATGCCTCGTAGGTGATGTACGCATCTTTCGCTGCGTACTCGATGAGGTTGTTTGGCAGTGGGCTGATCCCCCATAGTTTGTGGTCCATTTTCTTGTCGATCTGCTGCTTCATTTCCTTGTAGGATGGGTGGATGAGGCTGGCTGCAAACTCAGCCAAAGACTGCCACTTCTTTCCATTGGTTGGAACTCTCCATTTGCGCTGCATGTCGACGAACTTGTCGGGGTTGATCTCCAAACCAGACAACTTCAGCTTCTCCTTGTCACCTCGAATGGAGAAGCCAACAAAGGTGTACAACTTCTTCTCCTGCAGGAGCGGGCGGAGTTCCTTGGGCCTGCATCAAATTAATCTGGTGCATCAAATTCATCTACTTCAAAACCTACACTATTACAGCCAGTTCAGAAACTTCAGAACTAGTATTGCACACTGTTGGAAAAGGCAGTGCCTAGGAGGCTCTAGGCAATGGCCAAATGCCTCGCCTAGGGCATAAGCACAAGTCTACCCAAGCATATATATACTACCCATATTCCAATCGTATAGTAGCTCGTCGTTAACATACTTACATGCCCTAAATTAATAAAATACATATATATATACTAACCAAATATACACCTAATAGTAAAAATTATATACATACTTGCATCTACTTCAGAACTTCAGAACTATTGCATCTACTTCAGAAACTTCAGAAACTACTAATTAGATAGAAACTTCAGAACTTCAGAACTAGTATTGCATCTACTTCAGAACTTCAGAACTATTGCATCTACTTCAGAAACTCCAGAAACTACTAATTAGACAAAAACTTCAGAAACTACTAATTAGACAGAAACTTCAGAAACTTCAGAACTAGATGTTTTTACCATTTGGTTGCCGCGGTGATGTGGTATACCAGGACGAGATCCTCCACGCATAACTGCAGAACTGCAGCCCTTTGCGGAGGTTCGTCATCCCTGGTATACTCTACATCAACGCCGATCGACCGAAACCGAGGATGCATGCCGCCTAGCCTCATCCTGATCTCGCGGATCCTCTTGTCGGCTTTGTCTGGATTGCTGGTGCATACGACATCCAGATTCTCCTTCAGGTGGATATCAACCTTGAGCGGCACGGTGTAGTCCAACTTCTGCCCGGGGATCGGAACATCGTCGTCGACCACTAGCGGCTCCTTGCCAGACGCCTCACCACGGTGATGCTTGGGAGACGAAGGGGAGTTGCTCCACGATGCCTCCGCCATTCTCTTGGCAGACGGAGGGGAGTTGCTCCACGATTCCTCCGCCATTGCCCTCCTGGCCCGCGATGGTGGAGTCGAGGGAGTTGCTTGATGGTGGAGAGGCAGAGGGAGGAAGATGGAGTGGCAATGAGGAAGGGAGTTACGAGTGGGGAGACGTGGGGAGACGTGGGGAGTTGCCTCAAAAAAATAGCAGAAAAAAAATAAAAAATAAAATAAATAAAGCAAAAAAAAAAGAAAAAAAGCCCGCCTACTGCGACACAGCGGCCTGCATACGACTAGAAACCCAAACTATAGTTGGGCCAGGATGCAGGCCCGCAAGCACAGTAGGCCCACAGTCAGAGTAGGAGAGGTAGGCCCAGAAGGCATGCTATCGAGAGGAGCTCAATGCAGTGCCCGCGCCGGGGCTTATAAACTGGTCCTGGCGCTCCTAAACTAGCGAGGTGGGACTAAACTTCAGCGCCCCTCGCCTGGCAGCGCACACCCTTTAGTACCGGTTGGTGGCTCCAACCGGTACTAAAGGGGGGGTCTTTAGTACCGGTTGGAGCCACCAACCGGTACTAAAGGCCGTCTGTTCCCGCCGCTTGGGCTGGCGAAAATAGGCCTTTAGTACCGGTTGGAGACACCAACCGGTACTAAAGGGCCATTCTATATATATAGCACTTATGAAATTTTCTCCTTCAAACCCCAACTTCTCTCGTCTCTGCTCGATCCAACCGCGCGCTCGAGCCCCTCGTCCCCGATCGACGCCGCCGCCGTCTGTCGTCGTCGCCGCCCCGTACGCCGGTACGTAGCCGCCCCCGTCCCCGCCCCGTACGTCGCCGCCCTCGCCGCGCCGTCCCGTATGCCGCCGCCCCCGGCCGCCCCGCCCCGTACGCCGCCGCCGCCCCCGCGCATCCCCGCCCCGTACGCCGCCGCCGCCGCCCCCGCCCCCGCACACGTATACGTACGTATACACACACACACGTATACGTACGTATATATACACGGAGTACACACACATACACACATGTATACGTACGTACTAGATTAATGTGCTACTTTATTTATAGTAATTAAGTGCTCATATATATTAGTAGAAGTTGAACTAGCTAGTTGGTTTAAGAAAACTACTTTATTTACTTATAGTAAGTGCTTAATTAGTAGTTGAACTAGTTGATTTAATAGGTGCTACTTTATTTATAGTAATTAAGTGCTTATATTAGTAGTAGTTGAACTAGTTGCTTTAAGAAAACTATATATTTACTATACATAGAAGTAGTTTATTTTTAGCAAGAAAATTAATAGAACTAGTTTATTTTTTTAGTTAAAGCAATTATTCCCGCATCGACGTGGACGATGCCTATCCCGCATCCTCGTCGTCGAGTCGGCGGAGGACGACACCTGCTTGACCAGATGTGACATGTCCGGGACTGGGCTCCGCCGGGGTGGTACTGGGAGGCGCTACCTTCCGGGGGGCGCAGGTTGACGAGGAGCCAGCCTGTCGTTGACCCGAACCTTCTTTGGTGGCGGTCGCGTGGGCCAGTGACGGTCCAGAGGCTCGAGGACTCCGCGGAGGTGGTGCGTCACCGTGTCAGTGAGGAGGACGCGCACGTCCGTCGCTACTTGTTTGCGTTGGAGCACAGGTTCTGCAATACCTGGCAGGTTCACCAGGGATCTCACTGGAGCTATGATCCCGTGATGGTTTCTTCTCTGTGGGTGTCCACCGCCCGCGCCGATACCCGTCGTGTGCTAGGGTTTTAGTTGTACTGGCGATATGTATGATAATATTCGACGATGTACGGACACATGCATGGAGAGAGATGATGTAGTTTATCTTATAATAATTGAATGCAGACTAATTTGAATACTACTTTATTTTGCGATTTGATTTTTCTTATTGAATGCTCAAATTGGAAAACTACTCCTAGTTTGAATGATTAGTTGATAGCTTATAGGGTTTTTGTTTTCGCAGACTGTTGTCGTGGGGTCGTTTCTCCTTCTTCTCCGTACGTAGTACATATATTTAATTGTACATGTTTAAACTTTGAATTATGAACGTAGGAAATGTCATCATCGGAAGACGAAAGTCTCCCGGGGGAGTGCGACTGGTGCCACGATGATCGAGGTCAGTGCGACAGGTTTTACCTGGACGATGATCGGCGCTTCAGCATTAAGCTCGAGGAGACATTCGAAGTTGAAACGGTACGCAACGACGACTAGTGTTTTTTTTCATAATTAAGCATGACTTCAACTATTTCAACGTGTAATTTTCATCTTTTACAATTCGAGTATAGTTTATCCCATGCCATGCAAGACGCTATGTCTTGGAGAGGATGGGTTTTGAAGACCACGAAAATTTTGAAACAAAGAAAATTCACCTAAGGACCCATCATGATGTGGATTTTGAAGTAAATCTGTATAATGCTGAGAGTGTACCCCATTTTGGTTGCAACAA
Source organism: Aegilops umbellulata (assembly GCA_032464435.1). Taxonomy (NCBI): domain Eukaryota; kingdom Viridiplantae; phylum Streptophyta; class Magnoliopsida; order Poales; family Poaceae; genus Aegilops; species Aegilops umbellulata. The sequence continues at coordinate 10,980,342 of CP136057.1, forward strand.
TTGGGAAGCATTTTGCAAGCTGTATGGTTTTGATGAGGGTATGCTTGTCACCATGGATCTTGGTGATCCTGAAATCGAGCAAGACAATATGGATATTTGGGTCCTTGTTGATAAGCCTCCAGTTCTACCGCTATGTGAGTTTTCCTCAAACATAGTTAATTATTAATTAATTTATATTGTTCATTTCAAAATAGTTGACAGCTTATTTTCATTGACAACTTATTTTGAAGTATCAAAGAATGTGCAGAATATGGTAGACAAAACCCACTACACCGATGGCGCCGAATTAACTTATAAGGAGAAAACTCATCTGGTTGGATTTTGTAGAGATCTTGAGAATTACAATATCTACAATCAAACTCCTCAACATTATGGTCAATACGTGCCACTAGTGCACGTGTTGAACTACGGTAACTACTATGGAGATACCCTGACAAGATTTTTTACTATTACGACATCCGTGCATCTTTTGCATGATCATATAAAACTAGTGTACATCATTTGCTAACTATGAAGTTATTACTATGTTTTTCAACAGATAATCCCAGAGGATTGTGTGCCTCATCTGATGTATCAGAATGGCGGCAGCCTTCGTGTTTTGAACTTATATCCAGGTCATCCTACGAATCTCAACTGTCCATACCGGATTTCTAAAAGAAGTGGAGACATGACAATCAAAGGATGGAAAAAATGTATGGACAGTCGTAGGGAGCTTCTTGGAAGCAAAAGGAAGCGAGGCACAAGAATTGGAGACAGGATGATCTCCATTGTTCATAATGGAGAGTCAGGGTCTATATTGTTTTATGCTATTTTACCTTAAGTGTGTTTAGGTCCTACCTGATACTGATGATCAAGTGCTAAGAACAATTATATGTAGGGTTGGGTTCGATGACTATGAGGATGATGATCGTATGACTTATTATTAATAACGAGTAGAAGTCGTATATATGATGATGCTTGATTAATTAGCTAGTAGGACTTGTTATTATATATGATGATGTATGATGCGAGCATGCATGAGTTATTATATATATATCTGCGGGTGAAAAAAAGAATTAAAATGGAAAACACAAAATTAAATGAAAAAGAAATCATAAAACAAAAACCCACGAGCACATTTAGTACCGGTTGGTGTTACCAACCGGTACTAAAGGGCTCCCGACCACCGGAGCTGGCTCGTGCCACGTGGTTGCCCTTTAGCACCGGTTCGTGCTGAACCGGTACTAAAGGGGGGGCCTTTAGTGCCCACAAATTAGTGCCGGTTCCTGAACCGGCACTAAAGGGCCTTACGAACCGGTGCTATTGCCCGGTTCTGCACTAGTGTGAACTCCCCTATACTCGAACCAGTGTTGATACCGCTGAACCTCATTATCGTCAAATTGCACAGATTATCTAATGTGTTTGGTATCAGACCCACAAGATCGTTCCAACCAAAGTCTATGACTTGAAGGGATGTCATGTTTGCCAAATTACTAGGAATGGCCCCTTCCAAGCCGGACGCTTGGAGGTAAAGCTCCTTAAGGCTTGTGAGATTCCAAAACCATGCATGCTTGAGTGAATTAGTATAGAATTTGTTATAAGACAAATCAAGTATCTCGACATGTGTGAGGTTGGAATGTGACATGCTAGCTGATACGAGAAGATTGAGTTCACAGGAGCTTAGGTGAAGCACTTTAAGAGAAGGAAGCATGTTCACCGTCTGAAGCCAATCCTTGGCAGAACTAAGATCCACACCGCTCATGTCGAGATGGCTTAAAGAAGAGAGACGTGGCAACCATGCAAGATTCACTGAGTAACTATCCGAATCAAACAAATTTCCACTGACATCTAGATATTGCAACTTTGAGAGATTGCCAAGTTGGGAAGGTATTCTTCCAGTGAATCCAGCATACGAGAGGTCGAGATACCTTAGGTTCTTGAGAGAAGCCAAGAACACAGGGATGTTTGTGGCGTTGAAGGAATTAGAGCTCAGATCAAGATACCTCAGGTGTTGTAAAGTAGCCAAAGAAGAGCTCATCTCCCCTGCCGACAAGCTTAACCATCCGCTCACGTGGCCGTGCATGTCGATGTTGCTGAGGCTGACCTTGATGATATGGCCAGTTATGTTGCTGCAACGGACTCCCTTCCATAGACAGCAGTTGTCGCCCTGCCATGATGCCAGAAGAAGATGGGTCGAAATTTCAGGCGGGCGTGAGGAGATTGGCGTATGTGGCAGCAGCTCTGGCGGACAAGACTTACACGCGAGGTGTGATGCGACTGGAGGATGGAGAGGGGATCCAGATCGGCTAATCTGCTTGGTTTGCGATCCACTGGGGTTTGATGCCCGTTCTGGAGTCTTATGTGTTTCTTTGTGGAGAATTGCCTTACCCTGAGTAGGCTATGTAGTCTCTCAGGTTACGCACTATTTTAGTTGTGTGGTTAGGGTTGTGGCTAGTCGGTGTCGTCAGGTTTTCGTCCCATGGCAGTTGATCCGTTTTAGGGTCCTCTTGCGCTGGGTTCCCCGTCGATGCCCCAGCTCGCTCCTCCCCTTTCAGTCTTATTTTGGGTGTGGTTGGCTTGGACAGACTACTGGAACATTGTATTTTCGTTGATTGCAAAATTAATGGAAAGGGGTGCGGGCCCGGTTGGAAAAAATGATGCCAGATGACCAGCAGGGTCCAGGAGGCTTGCCTTGAAGGACAGAAGCGCATCTCGCTCGTCGCCGATGCAGGCTCCTGATGCAGTCGTTTGACCATGGGAAGTGGATGCTGCTTTGAAAATCAATAAGCAAAGGAGCAGCGCAGTTCCTCGGATGAGGAGCGCAAGCTTAATCATATTGATTGGGAAATGGCAGATGGAAATGAGAATGGACGGAGCAACTTCTCTGTATTCCAATTCCACCACAGCATTATATATAGGAGTATTGGTCTTGCCGTGCATACTTGTCCTATACTCAAGTAGCTAGCGCTGTAGTGGCTAGAATTTGTCATGATTCAGACAGCCCACCACCATGCACAGCATGGCAGACAAGTTGGAGTGCTCTTCTTCAAAGTCTCGTTTGATAAGTCATCATGGAGTTGGAATCCAGCGTCAAAAGAGAGCGTCTATGTCCGATTTCGGCTGAGAATCACCGATCGAGCCCAACTGATGAACGATGACCCTGCTGCCGAGGTCTCGTCTATTCTCCTTTTGACTACTTTTGATACAGTGGACGTACATGTCGATGCTGTGAGTATGGTTTATATAATACTCTGTACGTTTTACAATGTTTTAAATAGCGGGCTATGGAAAATAGCGGCGGGCCTTCAAATAGGCTATAGCGGAGCTATAGCAGGTTATAGCAGGCTATAGCGGGCAATTTATGAAGGCGAGCATTTAGCGGCACCCTGCTGAAAAGGCTATAGCCCGCTATAGCCGGCTATTTAAAACTATGACGTTGTATAATAGCAGAGAGAAGCAGCAGATTCGCAGTCCACGTCATGGTCTTGCACCTCATGCGTACATTTCTAGTCAGTCAAGTTATGGCCGAATGATTTGGGCAATCGACCGAGCCAAGCACGGCACGGCAGGCAAGCACGTCATAGCAATTTTCTCCTCAATAATCTAGCGACAAGTCTGAATTGCTGTGCTCCCTTTCCGTGAAATAGAAAGTGAACCTGCGGGGAAAGTGGACGAGATCGTCGGCGTCAAGGAGGGCCAAGACGGAGGCATCGTCGTCGTAGAGGGGTTGCGGCGGTGTGCATCACTTCAAAGAGATTCAGAATTTTGCATCATCGTAAAGCATGTGTTGTCGCGTCGGAGAGCATTAATTTGGAAAGTCATGTACATAAACCAAAGGTTTGTTAGGTAAGTATAGTACATCTGGGAATGAACCCCATTGTCTGCTGCTTCTGATGCTACGAAAAGACTATATGAAATGTCTTGGTGCACGCTAACATAAATCTGAAATACAAACGGTGACATCTCTTCATGCATATCTTGATTGTAGATAGATGGTTGTAACATGGATATCTTGATTGCACATATCATGCAAGTGTTGAAGAGCTTCAATTTGGAAAGTCGTGTGTAAACCAACGGGTTTTTGTACCAGCAATTGGGAGCTAAATTTGGTTTGATTCTGGGCTAGATCGATCCAAATAATTATAGACAAGAAGTATTTGGGATGGACCAGTTGAAGGGATGGAAAAAAAATATACACACTGGGTTCAGTACTACCTGTAGCTTTCAAAAACTTCTTCTTCCGGCACCAAAAGGAGATACTTTCGATGGAAGGACAGATTGCACGTTAACAAGGCAGAAACTAGAAAAAGATATGCCATCATGTAAATTAATTTTGCCCAGAGCATGATTGTTGGTTCACACATTAATTAATCCAAAGATACAGATCAAACAGATTTACTATGGTTAAAAACTTGTCAAAGATGACAATTTTCTGGTCAAATTAAGTTTGACATAATCAACCAAATAATTGTCTTACAGGCAGCACACAAAACCCCAACATTTGAGATACAATACTACAACTCTGACCAAAACAGAGTAGACATGAAACAGCCACCTGTTTGCTTCCTTGTTTAACTTCACTTTTGCTTCTTGGGCATCCTGTAACCACCAATTCCAGGGTCACCTGCTCCGAGGGCTTGAACTGGTCGGCCTTGAGCTTATCCACTTCACAGGGCGAACACTGGCTCGGCGGCCTGGGTCCAGTCGATACAGTTGGCCTGATCAAAAGAAAGGGCAATGTAAACTCAAATGGCAACTACAACAATTTATCAGGGATGTGTTTCTTGCACATGACAACCATACTCAAGGGATACTTATAAATTCTCTTACCGGAACAATGAAACAGATGAAGAAGGTTAGTGTAGGGTAACTCCTAAGCAGCTTCCAGAAAAGTGGAATCCATCCGCGAGAATTGAGTAGAGACTTTCACTTACTTAGATGCAGATGGAATGTATCCTGACGCACAAGCAATCTGAGGAAGTAAATCACCATCCGACGGCAACGGAGAAGGCAAAAATCACCACCTGACGGAAATTTCAGATTAACACAATTTGCATCTTGCTGCAAATACATATTTATTCATTGATAAGAACTTGATGGATACGGGTGAGCGTTTCTTCAGTTTGACGGTGAGCGTACCTTCACAGCGTGTTTGTTTGGAGGGAGTTGCTGGTAGGGAATGGGAGTTTAAGGTCTGTGGTAGTTAAATTCCCTTGATTGGCTCAGGTACATGGGAGTTAGGATGGGAAGAGGAAGGGGAATTAAGAGGTCCAACTCCCTTCAATCTCTTCCCTGGGAGGACCAGGTAATTAAGCGTGGGAGTGGGAATTGACGTAAAAGAAAAAACTGTTCGCTCACGTCCTATTGTTTAACGGCTGATGAGGCGCTCAGTTTTCTTATCCAAACTTCCGTATCGTCAACAATTCTCAGTCCTATAACTCCCTGTAGAATTCCCACCGATAATTACTGCCATACACCAAACATGGGATTGGGACTAATAATCTACTTCCCAAGTCTAATTTCTTCACAAACTCCCCCTCGTAAACTCCCATGCCCAATCCCTCAAGCTGCCAAACAAGCTGTCAGTTTTGAGTGCTCAAAACACAACTGTCACATAGTTCCTGAATGCAGACAGAAACCAATAGCAACAACAGAAATTCACACCAGGAACTGAACCGAAAAGTTTTCACAGTTTTTGTTTAGATCGGCAACAAACAGGATAGATCTCCAAACTGCTGGGAAAGTCAAACTTACTATCAGGAATAAAAAAGGACTAATGTGCTCACAGAACATGCATCATTTTCTCACAGGAATTAACAACACACACACACACACACACACACACACATCTGTGAAGACAGCAACGTAGATTATCCTGAGTTCACACGCAATGGGTTTTTTGTCACCCAAGAATTCATTGATGAAGTACTCAAAGCTGATCGCTGCCGGGTTCTAGAGCTCGTGAAGCAGAGCTTCAAAACAACTTGCCGTTGATGACGTGCATGATTGGCCTCGACAATTAGATGTTGCAGGTCCATGGCGTCCTTGACAGAGCAAGCTGAGTCTTGAGATTTGGTTAGGTAAACCACTTCTGAAGATTTCAGCGCCTTGCCACGCTTTTCTGGACAAAAAAAACATACACAGGGCTGTAAGGCTGTACGTCTTTAACCTGAAATGAAGGGATAATCACACACTTTGACTTAAGATTGTTTCAGAACAAAAGCAGACTATCACTGAGCAAGTCAATGAAACAGAGAAGAAATGATGTCTATCAAGAGGCGTGCTAAATTATCATGGATCTCAACATCAACCACAAAGAGAGCTACCCCACTGTACTCTGAACTTGTGCTTCGCTCGCTACAGCAGAGAGATGCATGCATGGTCGACTCCATACAGTTTGCCTGATCAAAGTAAAGAAATGTCAGCTCAAATGACAATGTCAGATTAATGTGAATAAGACTACCTGCAGTGATGGTGAACAAAGCTTTCTACCTCTTGCTCTTCAGATGTCTTAGAAACAGAGTGTGTCAGTTCACATGTTATACTGACAGGTGGAATTTTTCTGTAGTAGATGGAAAAAAGCAAACAGAACAACACTGGGAATAGAGTACAAAGCAACTGAACAACACCAAAAAGGTGAACTGCCGTTATGGGGCTCTATATTTCACTTCAGCTTAAACAATCCAGCAAAAACCTATACAAACACTTCAATTGCTAAAGTGCCAAGGTCCATTTTAAAGCTGCAATTAGAGATAAACTGGAGAAGGAAGAGCAAGGTAACGGGTTATAGAAGGAAACAGGAAATCTGGAAACTAGCACAAGCTGAAGGGGGAAAGAAGTGACGCCAGACAGTACCTGTGCTGAAGAGGATGAACAAACAGTTGCAGCCGTGTGTGTAATAAAGGAAGCGTTGCCGGAACGGAGCTTTGGTTCTTTAGGAGCAGATGGTTGTCGCGGAAACAGCCAAGGACGAAAACCTCCAAACTCGGGTAGCACTTTAAAGCATGTATTCTTCATATGTTCCGTGCGTGTTTGCGACTGTACTGAATGTACTGTAGTGCTCGAGACAATCAATTTGGGAAGTCGTGTATACACCAAAGGTCTTTTTGTACCAGCTATTGGTATTTTGGATGTGTGATAATGGTACCAGAAGCTAAGTTCCTCCACGTTTTGATCTCGGGAAGTTAGCGAGTTTTTCTTTGATCAGGCTTGTTAATACTATATAAGTGTGGCGATGCATAATCCGCTTTCTGCATGACTAGTGAAAGCAGAGTATCTCTCTGTCAATCTGATTCGGGACTGAGTCCCGAGGAGCTGATTCGGGACGTTGGTGTTCGTTTGATCTATACACTTTGGGAGTGGGTGGTGGTTCCTGATTTATGTCCATGTGCCATGTCATTGTCACCAGAATGACCGAATCTCGAGCAGTCTGTTGGTCAGTGGTTTGCTGAAACAGAGACCTTACCTTGTATCTGCTTTTGCTTTTGCTTGACCAAATCTCGAGCACCTACTTCAGCATTGAGTTTTACTTCCAAATGATATGAAGCTTCCCTCACATCTTTTTAGTTCGTTTTCATTAGCAGACTCGTGCATTTTTGGATGTTTTAAGCGTGTGAGTTCACATGAAACCGAAGACCAGAATGTCTGCTGCAGTTCATCCTATTTTTCCCCTTGAAGCAAAGTTTAAATGGTGGTTTTGATATTAACAACTGAATTTTTTTCCCTGGGAACAAGTTTAATAGCTAAAGATTACAGACGTTAGTGTTGACTATGGGATACGACACGGTTTGTGACTGCTCACAATTTGCTTCTTTGTTCTAAATGAATGTCCATCATGCACACGAGTGAACTTTATACTACATACACTTGTTATCTTGTACTGTCTTCAGTTTCTGGCCGCAAAAAATTCCGATTCTCCTGAAATGAAACAGACATAAAACATACACTTATTTTCTTCTTAATTTCACTTTCACCTTCTGGGCATCCTGTAGCCACCAAAGATGCAGGCGTGGTCGCACTCAAAGGGCTCGAGCTTTTCACTTTGCTGGAAAACACAGCCTCGGCAGGAATGGTCAAGTCGATACAGTTTGCCACACCAAAGTAAAGAAACATCAGCTCAAATGGAAGCTTCAGATTTACATGAATAAGTCTTAAGAGATATCTCTTGCCTTAAGAGATATCTTACAAATAAATATGGTCACATACAAACCAACAGGTGCCTTTTTTTTTTGCTGTGCTAATGAATTATCACTCTCTGGGAGTAGATGATACAAAGCAAACCGAACAACATGAAAATGCACAGTGCAGCTTTGGTGCTGCATAGTTTTCTTCAGCTTAAACAATCCAGCAAAACAGATACGTACACTTGATCTGTTAAAGCACAGACATACACAAATACCAATACGATAAAATACAAATGTTGAGCCAACGCTCATTTGGAACTACAAATAGAGTTAAGGTGCAAACATACAAATAATAATACAATACAGTACAGACATTCAGCCAAGGCTCATTTAGAGTTACAAAACGAGATATGGTGCAAACATACAAATAATATTTAGATACAGACGGGTTTGCTTGCAGTGGAGTTGGGTCCCTCATGGTGCACCGTCTTGAGTTTTCGCCATCAGGTGAGCCCACCTTACAGCCACTTGCACATAAACCATGTCGTACATCATATCAACAAACTGGAAGAAGGCTGCTCTCCATGTTTTCTTCATCAACATGGTGCAGAAAACTGTCCAGAGACCCACCACAAATCCAATGCTCATGGCAAGATAAACAGATGGCATATGATCTACATCTTCGAGGTCACTTTGCTCTGCATCATGTGTTGAGCAGTTCCTGCCAACAGGATCTCCACAAAGACCAGGGTTACCGATGTAGATATACCTCTGGTTGTCAAGAGCTTGTAGCTGTTGTCCGGATGGTATTGCACCGGACAGATTGTTGTATGACAAGTTCGAGTGGCTCAAATAAGTTAAAGCTGACAAACTTGATGGTATTGCACCAGAAAACTCATTGAAGGATAGGTCGAGTGAGTCCAACTGCCTTAAATCACCAATTTGGTTTGATTCCTGTGAGTTGATTATTTGACAAGTTCAGATTGGTAAGCCCAATGAGTAGAGTTGTCTCCCCCGGAACATGTCCCGTCAAACTATTACTTGACAAATCAAGAATCACTAGTAATTTGTAGATTTCAAAGGTCGCTTTTGGTCCTTCGTGTTTACTGGGATGCTCTCTTCAAAAATGTAATCCTCTGTGTCCTGCGACACCACTGTCATCATTGCCTTCAGGTTTGACAAAGACCATGGTATGCATCCTGATATGTTGTTGTGTGCTATGTCCAAATAATGAAGACTATCAAGGGAAGTGAGATTCTTAGGAATATGACCGCTGAACATATTTGATCTCACTCTTAATATTTTCAGATGTGGCATTTTTTCTGGCAACCATTCAGGCAGTCCTCCAAATAACCAATTGTAAGAAAGATCAAGGAACATTAACCTTGACGACCTTTGAAGAAATTTAGGGAATTCACCAGTGAGACCGTTGTTATTCAGGGCTAAGCTTAGCATGTCAAAACCAAATTGATTCGTAGAGTTTGCATCAGATTCCTTCCAGCACTGCATAATATCTCCTGTTAAATGGTTTCCTGATAGGTCCAACCTATTCAGTCTAGTCAATTGGCATATAGATGACGGGATGGTGCCTGTAAGTTGATTATTTGCAAGCAACAACTCTCCAAGTAGTGGAGCATTCAGCTCGGATGGCAATGACCCAGAGAAAGAGTTTGAAGATAGGTTTAGTCTTGATATATTTATAGGTAACCGTGGAACTTGTCCGGTAAATTTATTGGACCCAAGATATATGTGGTCAGCTGACATGTGTTGTAGATCTGCCGGTAATGAGCCATGCAATTTGTTTCCTGATGCTTGCAAGAATGAAGCTCGGGAAAATGTCACCCAAAACCAATCAGGAATAACATCATCTAGATTTGCATTACTGAGAACAAGAACATCAATGTCAGATTGCCATCTAAGCCACTCTGGAAAACTGGGGCCCACTTGGCATGAAGCGAAACCTGCGAACTTCAATCTAAATGGAGGAACCCATTTGTGTTTGATAGCTAATCTGAAAGAGTTGTATGACAGGTCCAGATACTCTAAATTCAGTAGGCCAGCAAAATGCTCTTCCTTGAGCACACTTCTGAATTTATTATAGCTGAGGTCCAACATCTTTAAGTTACCGAGTGCTCCAACTCCTACAGGGAGAGGGTCAGTTAACATGTTTTCAGATGCTTGAAGAACGGCGAGACCTGTCAAGTTCCCAATCCAAATGGGTAGATTCCCGGTCATATTTGCACCCTGCACTGACAATTCTTGCAATGTATGCCATGCACACTTTGGCAATCGCTCCATGAACTCCCCTATGCTCGAACCAGTGTTGATACCGCTAAACCTCATTATTGTCAAATTGCACAGATTATCTATTTTGTTTGGTATCAGACCCACAAGGTTGTTCTCACTGAAGTCTATGACTTGAAGGGACGTCATGTTTGCCAAGTTACTAGGAATGGCCCCTTCCAAGCCGGAATCTTGGAGGTAAAGCTCCTTAAGGCTTGTGAGATTCCAAAACCATGCGTGCTTGAGTGAATTAGTATAGAATTTGTTATACGACAAATCAAGTATGTCGACATGTGTGAGGTTGGAATGTGACATGCTAGCAGATACGGGAAGATTGAGTCCACAGGAGCTCAGGCGAAGCACTTTAAGAGAAGGAAGCATGTTCACCGTCTGAAGCCAATCCTTGGTAGAACTAAGATCCACCCAGCTCATGTCAAGATGGCTCAAAGAAGAGAGACGTGGCAACCATGCAAGGTTCACTGAGTAACTATTTGAATCAAGAAAATTCCAACTGACATCTAGATATTGCAACTTTGAGAGATTGCCAAGTTGGGAAGGTATTCTCCCACCTACTGACCTGTAGGCTATGTCGTACATGGCGTGCTTGCCGGACTTGCGGAGCTTGAGCTTGATGATATGGCCAGTTCTGTTGCTACAACGGACTCCCCTCCATCGACAACAGTCGTCGCCCTGCCATGATGACAGACGACCATCAGGATCCAGGACGCTTGCCTTGACGGACAGAAGCGCATCTCGCTCGCCGCTGATGCAGGCTCCTGATGCAGTCGCTTGACCATGGGAAGCGGATGCTGCTTGGAAGATCAATAGGCAAAGGAGCAGTGCAGTTCCTCGGATGAGGACTGCAAGCTTAATCATGTTGGTCAGAAATGGCAGATGGATATGAGACAGAGCAACTTCTCTCTTATTCCAGTTCCACCACAAGTCCCCAACTGCAATATAGGAGTATCGTCTTGTCCTGTACTCAAGTTGTAGCTAGAATTTGTTAATTGGGACAGTCAACAATGACAGGCTGGGGTTGGAATTTGTACGCAAGATTCGATTATTAGCTTGGACCAGAGACTTTTCAATTCTCCTTTGGAGAGAGAGGAATGGAATAGTTTGGACACTCGGGCAAAAGCAATCAGACACCATCCTGTGTCATGTCAAGAAAATTAAAAGAAAATTCGGAAAATTCCATTATTCCTTTTAAGAGTGAAAGAAATATAATTGCCAGTTCTTAATCACTCGCACCCTCATTTTCTGTGGAGGTGCGCGACCATCCCCATCCGCCCCACCACCCGCGACCGCGACACCGCCCGCCTGCAGATCGAACGTCGCTCACTAGTCTAGCGTGCCCCAACTCTCCCAGTTCGCGCCGGGGATTTATGCTTGGCAGTTGAAAGCAATAGAGCAATAGCCACCTGCCCCCTTTTTTTAATAGTCATCGCGGATTTATCCCCACCTGATTATTATTTTCTTGTATAAGGTTTGTATTGCATCGTATTAGTGCATCTCCAATGGCAACTCGTAAATTTCCTCATGCATCCGTCCGATGACAGGAGGGACCAGTCCGCGGACATGGATGTGTGAGGCCGCCATCCAGCGCTGGGCGTATACATTGCAAACACTTCTTCAACAAACCGGATGAAATTCATGCAAACATGGTCGGATTTCATATAACATGATGGATTTCACAAACCAGACGAAAATGATTACATTTTGCTCATATTTTCAACTAAAAACGACACCGAACTAAGATAAAACTAGTCTACGGCCGGCGCCGGCGGATATCCATTCCGACGACATTGATACCCTGGACTAGTATACTACCGGCCGTGGTGGATCTCCATTGTCGTCCCCATGTCCGGCACCTGTGAGCCCCAGAGGTATATGCTTCAGCGCAAAGGGTGGATCGCTTCCCCACCGCTCATTGGATTGGAACCGCCGGCTGATGCTTCTACCGGAGGGGAAGGGGGCACCTCCGCTTCCGTGGAGCCAAGGCGAGGGTCGACGAGGGGCTGCGCTGAAGAACCGGGGGCACAAACCGGTCCAGCAGACTCTCAACGGGCATCACATGCGCACGCTGCAGAGATCGTGACCACCGTCTTCCACCGACCCATCATCAAACAGGTACTAACACATTGACCTTGCCAGGCCTGCCGTCGATGCCGCCACGCCGCCAGACAACACCAACTTTCCTACGCGCGTCCAAGCTGACGCAACCGTTGTCGTGTCTCTGCCGTTCCACGTCAACCTAGACTCCACGTCGTCGATGCGCCACATGAAACGTTGCTCCACCGCAGAAACGTTGCACTGGTCACTCGAAAGAAGAAGAAAAGAATGCTGAGATCTTTTATTCAATCGCTGGTCTGGAATCTTACGTGAATTTACCTTGACTAAGGAAAAGCATTATTTTCTCTCTTCACCGGTCTGCCTGCTCTGAATTTCCTATTTTCCAACTCGCTCAGGAAACTTAAGAAATGAAGTTGACTACATTTCCATAATAGGTGAAGAAATATGTGTCCAAAGGAAAATAAGAAATGAAGAAATGAAATCCTACATTACAGACAACAAACAAGTTTGCTAGAACGGTCAGGCAACCGCACAAAATTCGCACTTCGTGGGTAGCAGATACTGAGCTCTTCGGTTCAATCGCTGGTCGAACGGATCATTAATTTTGTGTCAAACGCCGGCGAAGAACATATTCTGGTGGCCGCCGCTATCATGTCACTGTTGTTTCGGTGGACTTTGTTATCTTGTCTTCTGTGTCGTCAATAAGGCAACTGTATCAATGTCATGTGCATCCATGTGAACAAATAATGTATCCCTTCAGCATATACTCCCTCGGTCCGGAATTACTTGTCGTAGAGAAAGACAACAAGATGCTGTTCGGTGGTGTATGCACATGTGAACCAACATTATCGTCTGATTCCCTTTGTCTTATTGCCTAGTGGTGGGTACGCAATGCATGATCAAGATTCCTTTTATTTTTGTCACTTTTGAAGACTTTGGTGACATGCTGACAAAAAAGAAGGAAACAGAACTTGGTGCCATCTGACCAAATGATTGCTGCCAGGTTGTATCTCAAAGGCAATAAGGTAACATGCATGATGGGAGGCAGTAGCGGAGGACGAAAAAAAAATAAGGTGGGGCGAACTCTGAAGCACAACTTTTTTTTATGCAAAACCAACATAGATAACACACAATGACAGACAGTGTACACTAATATTTTTAAATGATCCTAAACAAAATAACCAAATACAAAGAAAATGTAAACATGTTTCTCTAAATAGAAGAACAACCAAAACATATCAATTAATAACGAAGCTTTAATGGCGTCTAGAAGCCCAGGAAATGGCAGTGCCCTACCATTTTTTTGAAAGTCTTCTTTAATTTTACCAAGATCTAGACTGTTGAATATCCCAAGCTCATTGTAACACACTCTCCATCTCTTCTTTGATTGCTTTGGTGACTGCCATTGCACAATGCTTAGGAAGTTTTTTTAATGGTTCCAAAAGTCATTTTGGCATCTTTAGGACATAGTTCATCAAATGCAAGCTTCACTTACGGGTACCTTTCTTTGACCCAATCAAGTAACTCTAAAAAATTCCCCTTGTTCAAAGAAGAAGTGGATTCATCATGTCCAGGAAATGGTTCACCTTGTAATGCTAGATAACTTACAATGCCCAAAGATCTATCCACACGAGTTTCATACTTCTCTAGCGAACCTTTGTTGTAAGTTGTTACTTTACTTTTGAAACTTACCTTTTGAGTTTTGAAATCCTCACGTGTTGTCCCCAAAATGTCTTGTCAAATCTGCAATCCATCACACAAAATCTCACTAAAATCACTGGATTACAGATTGCTAAGTCATTCTCTGAAAATGACACTAAAATTCAGAAACATAACTCTCCTGTTCGTCTTTGGGAGCCTTTTTCTCTTCCCGTCCATCTTCGCCAGAATGTCGGATGTCGCTACTGCTGGCTGCCGGCCTCACGCAAGCCTGCACGCCGCGGCGCCGCCCACACACGGACAGTCCTGCTGGGCGCCAGCCCCGCCCCCGTGCGCGCGCTCCTGCTGGCTGCTACTGCTTGCTGTCGGGAACGGGAGCCACTGCTGCTTGCCGCCGGGAACGGGAGCCGCTGCTGCTGGCCACCGGGAACGCGCGGCAGTCGCTCCGTGAACGGTCCGGCTAGGCGGCTAGGGTTCCTCCTCTCTCGTGTGAACTCTGAAGCGATGAACAGAGGATTGACCGTTTACTTTTTTTTTTGAGGGATAGGATTGACCGTTTACTGGAGTCTGGACTCTGGAGGTCGAGAAGCCTGCTCCCTCATTTCGCGAACAAATGATTGCATCTGGCCCAATTAGGCCCAATAATGCGGGACGGCGATGGTTTTTCTTCTCGTGATTTTTCAACGATGGATTCTGTGTGTATACATTACATATACGTATATCTATATAAAAAATTCCGCTCCAAATCAAGGTAGGGCGAGCGCCACACCTCGCCCTACCGGGAGCTCCGCCTATGATGGGAGGTGTCTTTCCAAGGAACTGATGGCATTCTAGAGCTCACCGGAGTCTTGCTTGGACCTGCCATTGCTAGTTTCTAGCAGCAGGAAGACAAAATTAAGGATATGGTGCAGCTCCAAGTTCAGGTCTGGCGATCAATATATGGTGGTAAATTATTATTCTATGGAAATTAATATATGGTACAAAGCAAACTAAACAAAAAACAACACTGGCCACGGGGAATAGATGGCACAGAGCAACCTTAACAACACGAGAAAGGCAGAGTGGCATTATGGTACTAAGTATTTTTCTTCCACTCATACAATCCATCAAACCCTAATACCCTATACGAGACCGCATTCGCTAGTGATAAGACATAAAAGAAAGAAAAAAAAGTACAATACGCAACGGTGTCCAGCAAGCAGTATAGCTTGCTGAATGCTGAGCATTTACAGAGAATGCTGCATGAAAAAAAGAAGAAGAATGCGGAAGGAACCCAGCGAGCAGTTAGCAATACAGATTAATTTTGGAACGCAGCTACCCTACCTACACAAGAATGTCTCACAGGTCATGGAAGACGTAGAGAAGAGAAGGGACATCAGGAAGAAGCAGATCCTTCCTCCAGCTTCAAAACAGGTTTATCTTGACTTGGATGGTCTACAAGTTGTCGCTCCAGGTCTTGCTTGAGTGCCATGTCACAGCAACCTACAACCCAGATTTTCTTGAGGCGCTTTAGATGCGCTAGCCCAGAAATCTGCGACCCACTGGAGCAGTGAACTTTCAGCAGGTAAAGAGATTCCATTACCCCTTCTCCAATAGTTAGTCGTAGCCTGGAGCTGCAATCCATCTCCAATACCCGAAGGGACAAAAAGTTCACGTTACCATCTCGCCTCCTCAAAGAAAAACTGTGCTCAACATCTTGAATTGGCTTGACATGGAGACGTAAGATTCTGGGATATCTTGTATCTGCCAGGAAATCCATCATCTCCTGCGTTAGTATTGTCATCTCAAGATCCAATTTAATGAGATTGCTGAAGTGCTTGATCCAGGCTGGCAACTTGTCTAAATGCCCGTACAGCTTAAGTCTCCTTAGGTTACCCCTGAGAGGCTCTGGCATGCCATCCAAACAAGAGAAGAAATCTTGGCTATCCTCATCTAGACGCACCGACAAAGACTGCAAATGGCCGTGAGCCAAGATGGCAGAACAGAAACCCCGGATGTTGTCGCGGTTGATGCCAGACACCCCGAGCTTGCGCACTTGGGTAAGATTCTTGAGCTCCCTGAGGATGGCATTGCCTCCCTTGCCGCCAACATTGACAACACCTAGCGTGTCCAAAGCCGTCAGTTTCCCTATCCCTCTGGGCACCCTGGCACCGAGATGAGCGCCCATAAACTGGCGCCGGCGGAACTTGGGTAACCAGGATCCTTGACTCCTTTGTTGTGCTAATGGCTCCTCTGCTCGTGCTATCGTGGTGGTGCCGACACGAATATATTGTAGCTTTTGCAGGTTGATGATGGTCCGTGGCAACATAGTCACAGAGCTATGTCTCACATCCAGAGTCTCCAGCTGCTTCAGATTGCCCAATGAAGTGGGCAAACGGGATACACTCGTGCA
The DNA here is from genome assembly GCA_032464435.1 of Aegilops umbellulata. NCBI lineage: Eukaryota > Viridiplantae > Streptophyta > Magnoliopsida > Poales > Poaceae > Aegilops > Aegilops umbellulata. Next base: position 10,996,851 of record CP136057.1, read on the forward strand.
TCCTCGTAGAGAGAGAAACTTGAGGCGAGACAGTAGCTTCCCAATCTGCTCGAGGTCGTCGTCTGTTACACCTGAGGTGTCTTCCAGATCCAGCACCCGAAGCACCTTCATCTTTTCAGAGACCAGGAATGACTTCCAGACACCAAACACTGTCAAAGATCGTAGTCGGGAGAAGTCGATGCTCTCAAACACATACCTGTCCCTGTCCCAGCTGCTCCTGATGACAAGGTGCCTACCTATGTACTGCGAGTTTTGGCTGCAACGCTCCTCCAGTGCAAAAACCATGTTATCTTCCATTGGCTGTGAGACAATGTACTCACGGAAAAAACCATTGACATTGCACAAAGCCACGCTTATGTCTTCCAACTTGATTGTCTGAGGTAACTGCTGGATCATACTCAGGTCAACCAGCTTTTCAAAGGACTTCTCCCCATTCTGCTCTGCGGTAGCATTAACAGTGTCTCTGGAGTAGCCCTCTGCAATCCACCGCCTCAACAAACGTCTTCGCCGAATGTTGTAGTTTGGAGGGAAAATGGGCAGGTAGAAGACACACGGCTTGAGGGAATCTGGACAAGAACGGAAGTAGGATTGCATCCAGACAAATAGGCCCTGTAGGCCATAAGAACTGCCCTCCATTTCATGCATAAAGTCATTATTCAGTAACTCCCATGACATTACAGCATCTATACTTCTGGTGGCCATGTAATTACATACGGCGATTATTACTTTCGGCAGTCCGCCACACTTGGTTAATGCAAGTTCTACTTGTTGCATTACTCTAGGACGCAGCTTAGAAGTCTGCAATTAAAAAACAAGAAATTGTTAGTACTATCTAGCTAGCCTTGACACACCAATTTTGATCAGAATTAGTACTGCAAAATAGAAAACGAAACTACTTCACGGACTACATTTGCTTGTACGATCCTGCTACGATGCCTAATCCAACAACTTTTTGTACATTGGCGTTGAATGGATGGTGTGATATGGAGTGTTGTGCTGAAATTGTCCGTGAAGCGTCATCTGTATAGCAGTCCTCAATAGAAAAAGCTGACCAAGTGCAGATGCAAGATGCTAGCAAGTCAAGGTACGGTGGTACATGGCAATTTGATACTACAATGAATGGAGTATTTACCAGTAGGCAGTCGTATAATTTTGCGTTCAGATTATTTGACTAACTAGAACCATAGACGTCGAGCAAATAAGCACGAACAACAAAGTTACTAAAAAATAACCATGGGAATACACAAAAAGACTTGTTTGTGGTATTCAACTTCACTCATAACATTAACAAGAGTTGAAAATTTCCTTTTAAAAACCAGAGTTGAACATTGGACACGTTACATCACTACTCTCAGTATTACCATTGTATTTGGGGTGTACTCTTCATATTATCATTGTATTTGGGGTGTCAACCAGCGCATGGCACGGGCGGGGGGTGGGGGTGCTTATTTCAAATTATATATGGGGGGCATGCTCAACAAGTCAACAGTGTATTTAGTGAAAGACCGCACCAAAAGACTTTTATCTCTCAAACAGTTTTCATCATTGGCTTCGTTGGGATGAGTTATCCGGACCTAGATAAATTATCTAAAGATAACTGTGTTCCACTACTACAAAACATGTTACAATAGACGTGTGTCATCATTAACCGACACAAAATGACCCATCAGTAATAGTGATGTCTTTGATGGGTCACCAATAACAATCAGCGGTGACCATCTGATGACTCAATTTTGAGGAAAAGGTAATCATTGGTGGCCTGAAAGTTATGCCTGTCAATGGTGACATTGTTTTACATATGGGATGGTACCGCTAACGGGCTGGAACAATAGCTCGACAATGATTTCTGGTCACCAGTGACTAGTCATGTGTAGAAGCCCGTTGGTGATTATCTCAGCCCACTTGCAAACCCACTTGTAGCCCACTCCTCCCCCTTCAAATAAGCCCACCAATCACTAACCCTCCCACCCGATCCCCTTCCGGTGTCGGGAGACCTCTATTTCGGTGAGCAGAACAAAGAGAATAAGCAGGTGGAGAAGGCCATTAGGGAGGCCACCAAGCGCAACCACGTATGATGGGCCAGTGTATTGCTGGGCTATTTGGAAATTACGTAACAAAGCATGTTTTGAAAAGAAGCTCATTAGATCACCTGCTGAGATCATTTGCTATGCATGCTCATTTATGTGATATTGGGCAGGTTTACAGGGCGATGGTGATCGGGCAATGCTGGAACATGGCGCAACTATGTTGCAGAGGGGGGCACTGGTGCAACACGCTGACGGTGCTCGTGATGCGGGCGTTCGTAGATTGAAGCAAGAGGGCCTGATGATGAGGAAGAGAATGACGTTGAAACTGAAGGGGTGGCAATGGAAGAAGACTAAAAATGCCCAGAAGTGCATTTGATGATTAACCCGGGAGAGTGAAAAGGATTTTTGTGTGGTTTGGGATGCATCTAAGAGAAGTGGTGCAGGAGAAATGAGATAGGTCCTTGATCTCTCTGGGGTTTCTCTGTTAGTATTCCTGCGATCTTTGTACGGTCGTCTGCTTTTGCTGTTAGCAGTTTACGAAAGCTGAACTAACTTTTCTTTCTTTTGTTTGTTCACTGCACCCTATAGATGTTGGATAGCCTTTGTGTTCCTTTTTTTATCCATTTTGGGACCGCATGTGTGGGGGGGGGGGGGGGGGAGGGGGGCTGGGCCAAGGTCGGGCTCAACTCATCTATGAACCTAGGCGAAATCGTCGGTAATGAATATTCTCTACCATATCATTCTAGCTACACTGTTATAGATAGCATTCTAGTGTGGTAGAATGTGACTGGTTGTGATGGGGGCTACGCATCATTACCCTTTGTTGTTCGTGATGCTATACAAGCTATGGGAATTTATTTAGTCAAGTGTGCTTCCTTCCTAAACAATTGTGTTAATATTCATGTATAGTCTGGTCAAAATCTCTCGCTGAGGTGCTAAATTAAATTTTGTGGTTTCAGGTTTATTTAGGTCGGAGCTTTGGTCTTCTAAAATAAAAAAATAGTGTACACATTAGTATGCATATTCTGTTCTAGCTGGTAAAAATGTATTTCATAAAACTTGATTCTTTGACTGATGTAGATTCTTATAAATGCCATTGTACTAATGCGCTTGGAAGGATCAAGAACTCGATTATATAAGATCTCATCCCTGACCTCTAAAGACACTGTGAGTGACACAGTAGAAAAAATTGAGAATGATTATCGTTATGATAGTTTTGTAGGGGAAAGGCCTGTGGGGGGCATAAACAGTCCACCTGAATAATGAGAGGGTTTGGAGCATGCAGGGCCTGCGCACGCACTTTGTGAGGTGCCCATCTGCGTTGTGATTTGGAAACTTGGTCCCGTACATCTTTTTGTTGACCTTAGTTGTTCGGTATAGCGAAACTTACAAGGGGAAGTGCAAGCTTGAAAAAATAGGCAATATCGTTGCCATTGTAAGCTTCGATGTACGAAAGGTGCGGAACCGAGTTTTTGGATTGCAGCGTAGATGTGCGGCCCACAAAGTGTGTGTGCTGCCCCTGCATGCTCCTGCGAATATCTCCCTGAATGATAGGATATTATAAATCCATATCCCCTGTGTCCCCTTACAACAAAATCCTAGGGCGTGTAAAATGGTGCTATATTAGGACTGCCACATAAGATAATGTTGTGGTAGAGGAGAGAGAAACCAAAAGAAAAGGCTTGCCTACTCTGAAAAAAGAGATGATCTCTTAGCACGATGTCTCTCACCATATATTTAGATATATCTAGTTAGTTGATAAAACGAAGAGATAACTCATTGCACATGTAGTTTTATTGCCACATCTAAATTATGTGATCATAGTTCTAAATAGAGCACTATCTCGGCGCTATAGTGTTTGGAAAGGCATAGCGCTGATAGCATTTTTTATAATTTAGCGCCATTTAGCGCTTTGACCGATTTGGCACGCTATAAAGTCAATTTAGTGCCAAACATATAATGCCATAGGCTGCTATTTAAAACTATGGGCGATATCAATCATTTAGTACTAGTTAAAGTCCCAAGTTTAGTGTGTTTGCAATCATGATTGCTTGCTTGTGCTACATAAGAAAAGATAAATCATGAGGATGTCCTGGAAATACCTGTTCTTCGAAGAGCTGAAGGGCCACATCAGATTCTAAACTTCTGATGTTGCGCACTAAGGAGTCGTCATCTGCACAATGCGTTGCAAGGCTGGCTTCATTTGTAATAATAATAGCATGAGCTTTAGCTGATCCAAGCCCCAAGGCGGTATTAATTGATTCCCAATCCTCAACAGACTGCAGATCGTCGATAACGACGAGACACCGATGTGCATGCAGAATATCACGACACTCCTTGATTGGATCTTCGATTGATGACATTCCAAAATCCTCAGTTGCATTTCCATTAGTGGACTTTGAAGACAAATCTAGAAGTAAATTCCAGGAGAACTCTCTCAAGTTGAATGGACGGGGTACGTTGACCCAGCCATACTTACTCCATCTGTGACTGAACTTGGACTCCATTTGGCCATGGTAGATACTCCTGACAAGAGCTGATTTTCCAACACCAGCAATCCCCCACACAGACATTCTATATTCATAAGGGCCAGTGGTTTGCAGGTACTTGATTTCAAAGTCTACCCGTCCCAACATATGAAGGATTTTGGCCTCTTCAGACCGGCGCCCAACAAGACGAATGTTCTCCCCAGGTGTAGGGGAAACCGTGCAAGTCATTTCATCCTTGTGTTTTCCTCTATTACACTGAGAATCCTGCAATGAAGCCACAAACAATATATTAGGACAGTCACGATATAATGATATCATCAAGCTAGCTGCTTCGCGTCACCTCCAGGGGGGCGGCTCGGGCGCCCTAGCCGCCGTCGCCTCCAGGCCCTCCCTCCCCCCCCCCCCCCACCCCCCGCTTCCCCGCCGCCGCCGGAGGAGGCCGGCAAGCGAAGCTTGCCCGGCGGACCTTCCTCCTCTCCTTGCGAGGGGATCCTCTGGCCGAAACGTGATGGCGAACCTGGTCGCGTCGCGTGGAGGCGGAGTGGGCGTGATGGGGCGGCGGCGCGATCGGATTCCGGTGGCGGTTGTGCCTCCACGGCTGCGGGGACAGTGTGTGGCCGGCCATGGCGGCTGATGGCGGCGGATCTGGGGCCCCCACCCCAGATCGGTTCCCCTCCAGATGGTGTGTGCTCGGGCGCCGGCCTAGCGGCCCTGAGCGGCGGTGGGCGCGCGCCGAGCTTGCCGCCACTCGCCGGCGTGGTTGGGGGTGGCCAGAGGTGTGTGCGTGAGGCCGGCATCGTTCGGAGTCGGCTCTGACGTGCGCAGCGGTTGGAATCTGGCAGGCGGCAGCCGGCTGTGAATCCCGGTAGCGTCATCTTCGAATCGATCTGCTCCGGTTCATGCTAGTTTCAATACCTACCCGGTGCTGGCTAGACGGATCTGGCGGGTGGGCATGGATCCGGGGGAAACTCCAAGTCGGCGTGGCAGCCGCACCAAAGTCGACGCCCTCGGCGCCGATCCTGGAGGCTTCGGTGTGGATCCTATGCCCCCACCTCTGCCATGAGCACAGGCGAAAGCTCTACTCCTGAAGGCGTGGGCCGAGGATTGCTCAGGGTGGTGGAGTTGCTGGTAGTTCGGAGTCGACGCGAGATGGCATGTATCTCGGCGGCATGGCGCAGTGGAGACTCGGCGTCCGATGCGCGGAGATGGACTCGCGCAGGAGGAGGAAGCTGTCTGGCGTCATGGTGGCGTTGATGGAAGAGAGGCTTGGCATGGTCGGTGCATCAGTTCTGCTCTGAGGATGGACCGATGGAAGATGGAGGTGACGGCCCTTGCAGCGTGTGGTGCTCACTGGGAGTGTGTCGGACCGGTGTGTGCCCCAATCCAGGTAGTGGCTTGGATGGGACACACGGCTTTACATGTTAGGTTTTGGTGCGATGTCTGTTTGGTATTAGGCCCAGACATTCGGCACACCTTCATCAACGGGATAGGAGTAGCAACAGCGTTGCCCAGTTGGTGGCGTCAGGCTTATTGATGTATCACCTTGTATGGTCTTTGTGAATAATTAATAATATGGATGCATGCATCGTTCAGATGCAGAGGCCGGGGGTACATCCTCCATTTCAAAAAAAAAATCAAGCTAGCTGCTTCTAAGCTGAATTAGATGTGCAAAATAAAACTATACTATCACTAGTAGAAAAGGGGGCAATGGTCCAGCCCGGGTCAGCCCATTAGTCCCGGTTCAGTCGAGAACCGGGACTAATGGGGGCATTTATCCCGGTTCGTGCGGCTAAGGCATTAGTCCCGGTTCACCTGGGCCCTTTAGTCCCGGTTCATGCCACGAACCGGGACTAAAGGGTGCGATGACCTTTAGTCCCGGTTCGTGCCTCAAACCGGGACTAACGATTAGACCTTTAGTCCCGGTTTGAGGCACGAACCGGGTCTAATGTGGTTGAGACCTTTAGTCCCGGTTCGTGCCACGAACCGGTACTAAAGGTCCCATTTTCAAACTCTACACACACACACACCCCTGTGGATCGCCTTTTCAGTTTAAAAAAAAAGAAAATGGTGGAAATGTCAAAAAAAAAATAAAAAAAAATAAGTTTCCCATGTGATATGTGGTTTAGTTGTTGGGAAAATTGCAAATGTGAATTTTGACTTTATTTGCAAAATCTCTCTGAAATTTGTAAAAATGGGCATAACTTTTGCATACTAACTCGGATGAAAAAGTTTTTTATATGGAAAATCATCTACTCAAAAAGTTACATCCAAATTTAACTGGGCGGAACCCCGTTAAACATTTTCAAAATCCCCAAAAACCTAACAGAAAAAAAGTTACGGGGCTTTCAAGATCTAGAGTGGAAAAAATAAAAAAAAATTCAAACAATGGGCAAACTGCGGTCAAACAATGGTCAAACTAATTATTCTAGAATATTAGTGTTACTAAATAATTATTTCAATTTTGGTCAAACTATGGTCAAACTATGGTCAAACTATGGTCAAACAATGGTCAAACTAGTTATTCAAGAAATATTAGTGTTACTAAATAATTATTTCAATTATTTCAATTTTGGTCAAACTATGGTCAAACTATGGTCAAACTGTGGTCAAACAATGGTCAAACTAATTATTCAAGAAATATTAGTGTTAATAAATAATTATTGTTTTTTAAAACAATAGTTTCAAACTCAAACAGTGAAATGTGTCACTTCATGCTCAAGCAAAATTCCTGAAGGTTAATAGGATTGACATCTTACTATTGTCAGGAAAACAACAAGTGCAGACTTGGAGCGAGGGAGAATAGAACCCTGAAGTTAAGCGTGCTCAGGCTGGGGGAGTGGGAGGATGGGTGACCGTTCGGAAAGTGAGATGATTTGGAATGATGAGGGGTGATTAGAGGATAAATTGAGAAGTGATGAGGGGTGGTGATTACAGACTAGAGGTTAAAATAATTCAGAAATTTGAAAATAAAAAAATTCAAAAAAAAATTCAGAAAAAAAATTAAAAAAAAAACATAAAATTTCCTTTAGTCCCGGTTGGTAACACACCAACCGGGACTAAAGGTGGAGCTCCACGTGGCCACGCCCTTTAATCCCGGTTCTGGATTGAACCGGGACTAAAGGGGAGAGGCATTAGTATCGACCCTTTAGTCCCGGTTCGGAAACCGGGACTAAAGGGCCTTACAAACTGGGACAATAGCCCCTTTTTCTACTAGTGTATACTATTTATCAGAAAAAAAAAACTTTACTAACAATCCTAATGAAAGGGAACAAAGATGTTTCGTACCAAGAAATAGTATGACTCTAATCGACGAACAGCAGCCTCTATCCCCACTTCTCTAATGTACAATTTAGCTTGATTCCTACGTTGGCTCACGTTTGTTCCGCAACTTGGACTCAGGTCCGTCCCAACCCCCCCCCCCCCCCCCTTCCCTGTACTTTCGGCTGTTGATTGCTTGCTTATGGATGATACATCCGCTGGAGGGATCCCGGCTGAGGAGGAATCGATGGACTCCTTCTCAGCGCTTGCTGCTGTTCCCTTAAGTCATCTGGCCCTTCTCGCCAATGATTCTGCGGTTGTCTTTCGTGGTGAGAAGGGCCCAGCCCTCGAACAGATCACGACCATCAAGGCTAAAGAAATCCTTGATGGCCACCTTGCAGCCGCTAGGGCTCGCGAGGCTGCCGTGGCTGAGGCTGCTGTGACCCCTAGCACACAGCCCGTGGGGAGGGGGGATCGGCCAGCTACTGCCTTGGTAGAGGTTCGGGGCCGTACTCGTTCTCGCACGGCTCAGCTTCGTCGGGCGCTTAGTGCGTCCATTGCAGTGGGGTCCAGTGTGGACCCCCTAGAGGAGTAGTATGCGTTCTCTTTTCTGGAATCTTCACGGGTTCGGCCATGATGGCCGGCGTCGCCAATTAGTGGACTACATGCGCGAGGAGAATATTGATATAGTGGCGATCCAAGAAACGATGAGGACCGAGTTCTCTCTCTCGGAACTCGATCGATTGAGCAGATATTTGTTTGCATGGCACTAGTTGCCATCTAGTGGAGTGGCGGGACACTCCGGTGGCATCCTTCTTGGGGTGAAGGATGCCACCTTTGAGGTTGGCTCCATGGACCGCGGAGATTTCTTCGTGAGTATGGAAGTATGGGAGAGAGCAGTTAACTTCAAATGGGAAGTGATTGTCGTTTATGGCCCGGCTGACCATAGTCGCTCCACCGCTTTCCTCGCTGAGCTGCACGCCAAGATTAGGGCGGCCACTCTCCCAGTGATGATCGGGGGTGACTTCAATCTCCTCCGCTCCGTAGCGGACAATAATAATGGTCGGGTTGACCAGTCAGGCATGCAATATTTTAATGTCTGGATTGCCGACCTCGAGCTCCGGGAGTTAGATAGGGTCGGTGCCCGCTTCACCTGGACTAATAAACAGGTGAATCCGACCCGAAGTGTTCTGGACCGGGTATTTGTATCCCCTGAATGGGAACTTCGGTTCCCCTTAGCTACTCTCCAGGCCATCACTAGGATTGGATCCGACCATGTACCACTCCTGCTATCTTCCATGGATGAGCGTCCCCGACCGCCCCCTTGCTTTCGGTTTGAGGCATTCTGGCTTCGCCATCCGGGATTCACTACGGCCGTTCGAGACCATTGGATCGCGGCTCGTGCTGAACCTCACCGGACTATGTCAGTCATGGACGACTGGCATCACTTGGCCAAGCGATCCCGACAATTTATGAAGGGGTGGGGCGCAAATATTGGACAGGACCTACGGGTCCAGAAGCAGGCTCTACTTATGGAGATCCGGGCTCTTGACATTCGGGCGGACGGGCCAGGTTTGTCCTCGGAGGAGTGGTCCCTGAGGTATAGCCTGGAAGATACCCTCACTGACATCTATGCCAAAGAGGAAGAATACTGGCGCCAGCGCGGCTCTTTTAATTGGGTCCTGTTTGGCGATGCCAACACGGCTTATTTTCAGGCCATTGCCAATGGCCGTAGGCGACGATGCACCATCCCCATCCTTTGGGATGGGGACCGGTTGTTACAGGACCCGGATGAGATCTGGGCTCATGTCGATGGGTTCTATACAACCCTGTTTTCCGCTCGGCCGCGAGGGGGCCTCGCTCTAGCTGAGAACTTTTGGGATGAGCATCTCCGCGTCTCCTCCGAAGAGAACCAAACCCTCCTTAACCCCTTTGAAGAATCTGAGGTGGAGGCCATCATCAAGTCCATGAACCCGGCCTCTGCCCCGGGTTCGGACGGTCTCCCGGTTCGGTTTTTTCAAACTTTCTGGCCCACCATCAAGGGCGAGATTATGGAGTTATTCCGGGAGTTTTCGAGGGGGACCCTTGATGTCTCTCGCCTGAACTATGGGATCATATCTCTAATTCCCAAGGTCCAGGGGCATCGGATATTCGACAGTTTCGCCCAATCACGGTGATTAACGTGATCTTTAGGATCCTAGCCAAGGGGTACGCCACTAGGGCGTCCCTGCTGGCTCCAAGGATCCACCACCCGAACCAATCGGCATTCACAAAGGGCCGATTCATTCTCGACGGGGTTCTAGTGCTTCATGAAATCCTCCATGAGGTCAAGAAAAAACACCTCTATGCTGTTTTCTTCAAGATTGATTTCCATAAGGCCTATGATACGGTCCACCGGTTCTTTCTCCGTGAGGTCATGGAGAAGCGTGGGTTTGACCCATATTGGATAGCTCGGGTGATGCAGCTGGTTATGTCCGGCCGTACTGCGGTCAACATCAACGGGGAGGTTGGCTCCTACTTCCGCACTGCCCAGGGGGTGCGCCAAGGGGACCCCCTGTCCCCCTTCTTGTTCAACCTGATTGTGGATGCACTTGCCACAATCTTGGACAAAGCTCGGCGGGCTGGTCATATCAAGGGGATCTGCCCGCACCTAGTCGGTGATGGGGGTATTACTCATCTGCAATATGCGGATGACACCATCCTCATGGTTGAAGGCTCCGATACTGACATCCAAAATCTGAAGTTTCTACTCTTGTGTTTTCAAGAGATGTCGGGCCTGATAGTAAACTTTGCCAAAAGCGAAGTAATGGTGCTAGGCTACTCAGGGGAAGAATCCCGGCGCATAGCCAATAGGTTGAACTGTCGTCTTGGCTCGTTTCCGACCACCTACCTTGGCCTCCCGATTAGCGATTCCCGCCTCCAGGCAAAGGACCTTCGCCCCACGGTGTCCAAGCTCCAACACAGGGTCGAGCCATGGCAGGGGAGGTGGCTATCCAAGGCGGCCCAGGTCGTGTTGATGAACTCCTCCTTGGTTAGCCTGCTTATGTACTTGATGAGATTCTATAGTTTGCATGAATCCCTTCATCAGGAAGTCACCAAGTACTTGACTCGGTTCTTCTGGGCGGGCCCAGATAATAAACAAAAGTATCACATGGTAAAATGGTCTGAGGTTTGCAAGCCAAAGGACCAAGGCGGCTTGGGGGTCATCTCGTCCAAGCGGATGAACATAGCCTTACTCTCCAAATGGCTATGGCGCATTGAGAAGGGAGATGGAGGCCTATGGCTACAGGTCATCCGCGCAAAGTACCTGCGTGGACAGCCCCTGGCCTTCGCCTCCCGGACAGGTGGCTCCTAGTTTTGGCAGGCAGTCATCCAACTTATGCTGGTCCTACGGATTGGAACATCCATCTCGGTGGGGACAGGCACCAACACCCTGTTCTGGCTTGACCGTTGGTCGGGTGACCGACCATTTGCGCAACGTTTCAACGCGCTCTTTTCTATCTGTGTCCGACCGCATCTATCCGTGCATGCGGCCCTCACTGACCTAGGGGCTATAGCTTTCCGCCGTACTTTTGGACCGTTAGAACGGGACCAATGAGACGAGATGCTCCAATGTACTGCTCTTCACCCTCCCTCCATGGAGGAAGATTCATTATCCTGGTCCCTCGAACCAAGTGGGAGGTTTTCTACCAAGTCCCTATACCACGCCATGCTAGCTACCCCGGGCCCAACCGAAATGACCCTTCTTTGGGAGATTAAGCTACCGTTAAAGATTCGCATCTTTCTATGGCAATGGGTGCGAGGCCGTTTACCTTCGGGTACGGAAGTTAGAAAACGGAATGGCCCCGGGGATGGTCTATGCCCCCTATGTACCATACCGGAAGACTCCAACCATATTTTCTTTCGTTGCCTGACCGCAGTCCTCCTCTGGAGCTGCGTCAGGGAGGTGATTCGTGGTGATTGGGACCATGATAACCTCCCCGATCTATTTCAGGCGGTCCTAAGCCCAGATGCTAGGACATGCCCTAGCCTGTGGGTAGTAGTGGGGGCGATAGCATGAACTTTGTGGACGGCTCGCAATAAACTCGTGATTGAGCATGTGATTCCATCTCGTGCGACTGATTCTATTTATAAACTGTGTGGCTTCTTACAGCTATGGAGACCGCTCAGCAAGCGGTGTGATCGGGACTTCATCGACAGGATCATCTCGGCCTTACGCGCCTCCGCTCCCGCCTCCACCACTTGAGCCGGACTAGTTAGACTATGATCCATATTTTGGGGTTGTTTGGCTGTGCCCCCAGCGCTCCATTGGTTGTTGTACTTCTGTTATGCCCTTGTGGTAACTTATTTTCGTTTCTTTGGTTGGACCTTTTGTTGGCCGCGACTGTCGGATATTGTTGTTGTGGTTGCTTTATAATCTAAAGCGGGGGGAAACCCTATTTCGTGAAACTATATCATCTGATGTATTCGGATCAGATGAACTGTCATCTCCTGAAACAATATACGACAGGTACAACACGACTCTATTCCAATTTCCTCACTACAATTCAAGTTCGGGGATGGAGTTAACTCTTAAGTTGTTGCATTGCTTACTCATCTTTTGCTGGGCCAGCAAACAACTAAATTCTTTCGATTGAATTATGTAGCAAAATTCAAGTTCGGGGATGGAGTACGAAATTTGTTTGGGAAGTGACTCCTTCGCTACTCGGATGGCCAGTTCAACTATGCCCATGACCTAGTGGAAACTCTCAAATGTGGGAGTTCTCTGAAGAGAAGGCAATCTTCACGGTTACCAATAAGGTTATTTTGCCGGCACTGCCTCATTCACGCTGGTGGCCTTCACTGACGCTCCCTCTCCTGCAGGCTACCCTGAGTTGTCATGTTCTATTTGGTAATTCGAGGATAGACAGTTTGCAATTGAGATATTTTACGGTAGATCATACTATCTTTGCAATTTGGTGAGCATTAAGGTTTAACAGGTGTGTGCACACGACGATGACCATATATTGGCCATACTAGTCTGTGGGGTGAGGCACTAATTAAATCTATTGGAGGCGGTGAAACATATTTGCTTACCTATGTAGATGATTTCAACCAGAAAGCCTGGGTTTTTACATCCAAAAGCCCAAGGATGAGACGTTTGGTCATTACTGTCAGTTGGAAGGCTAAGGTGAAAACACTGTCATGCAAGAAGGTCAACTATTTTAGCTCACACACTGTCACATAGTTCAGCCTTGAGAGTTTGAGATATTTTGCAGGGATCCCAGCACTACTAAACACTGCATCATAATTAGTACTCCATCTGCCCTGGTTTATTGGGCCAGAGGGCCACCGTGCCATGTCCGTTTTTATAAGCCATACATGATCTAGTGACACCCTTCACTGGTTGTATGCATGAGAGAGAACGCATTAGAGCAAGTACAACAATGCCTAGTCAGCCGGCTGCAAGCCGTTCCACGTCACAAGAAATCTAGCTGGAGGGGAAAGAAGGCAAGAGAGAGAAGCGAGCGGGCGCTTCAGTTATCGCCGGGCTACAACGCAACTCTCAAGAGAAAAGCACTGCATGCAAGGGCTAAAGGCTGGCGCTGCCTCCCCTCCTCCAATCATTTGCGTTTTCCCCTCTCCCATGCATGTAAACATTAATTGCTACAGCCGGTGCCTATAGCCAGCTCTACTATACGAAATTTCTTTTATGAAGGCTAAAAGTGACATGGCAGCAATATACAGCCGGTAGCGGGCTCTACTATTAACCATGCTCTTAAGGAATTGATGTGCATGGTCCCAAGAAAAATTTCAATAAGGGGGTGCCTGCATATTCTAGAGTGGCCCTTTCATCGATTGTGTTGCATGCAGGAGAGAGTGCATTGGGGTTGCATTAAAAGTATTAATTTGCATTGATTAAAGTAACCATTAATCTGGATGTGTCTTGGTCCTCTTACTAAAATGGCTCTCTAGGATGGAGGGAGTAGTACTCGACAATGTAATGGAGGAGTGGAATCTACACCAAGTAGCGTTCCCTATTTCGCTCGTCCTTCTTCCTGCCCCACATTACCACACTCCACCTCACTCGGTTTTTATTTCACCTAACACTCGGCTTTTCTCCAGGTAACAGACTATTCCTGATGGATATCTATATCCCCCACTGCAAAAAAATACTTTGGGCCTACTGTTTATTTTTTAGCATGTTGTGTTTTGAGGTGTTCATTCCAATGGCTTCAGCTGAGATAATTAGCTACAATTGTATCTAAGCTCATTAGTCCGGCAATGCCATGATAGTAATCTAGACTTTGTTGCTGGTTATATAATTTGGTGTAAAATTGATATATTTTTACCTAGGTGTGCATTTATCTTGACATCACCACTGTGCTTGGTGCTTATTAAATTTTGGGGTGAGACACAAATCCATTATTGTGTTTTTTCTTTTCAGTTTAAAATAAAGAAATGCAGTATATCTTTCAGAAAAAGAGCATTGTACATACTACTTCAATTGCGAAGCAGTTTCTACATTTTTGAGAAGAAACAGTCTACACCCTTTAAGTTGGCAAGCAATATATAGTACTTTGATTATATACCCCTTAAGTTGTTGTTTTTTGCGGGGGATATACCCCTTAAGTTGGCAAGCAGTATACTTCATTTATATAGTACCTTGTAAGTTGGCATGTGCGTAGTATACAATATTTCCATTCCCATGCAGTATTTAGCTTTCTAAGAGATAAAAAAATCAGTATTTGCTCATTAAGTTGGCAAGTAGTATACTTCTAGATACCTAAGTAGTATTTGTATTCATTCACATTCTTCAGCAACAGTCGCCAAATTTTAAGTGGAGGCAACACAGTTTGTTAATGTTGTGTACTATATGCATTCCTCATGTAGATTTGATGCTTGCAAAAAAAAACGGTTCAACAAGAGTCCGTGATCCAATTATTCGATGCAAAATTGGGCATAGATGCACAAATTTCGTTCTTCTAGTTAATATGACGTCACTGGATAATAATTATAAGAGTATATTATGCATTCTGGTTTGGTGAATGGTATACCATACAATCATACTGTTTTTTTTTTATCATGGAGGACCTCTTCAAAAATAGTTTAGTTAGGAGGAAATCTTGTATAATGCTCTTGGTTGTAATAACCATTTGCCTTTTGTAGATACCATATGGAGGATCACTGCTTTGATCATTCCAGAGTAGATCAAAGGAGTATGTGCTAGTGTCATGCCTATTAGGCTTGAGCTACACTTGTTTCTTTGCACCACCCAGCAAATATGTTCAAGCTTCCCCACCAAAGATAAAAATATGTTCAAGCTTCCCCACAAAAATAAAAAATATGTTCAACTTGGATACAAAAATATGTGCAGTGGTAGCACAGAGTGTGGTTGTAAGATGTATTTGCGTGTACTATAGTCCGGTTGTTATAAGATATACTCTGCCTTGAAGATGTAAAACTTGTTGTTGTGTTGCATACTTGTATATACCCCCTCCTTAAAGATGAAAAGGATTACCTAACAGGAATTCTTTTTAAGAGGACAAAGTCTTATTTCATACTTAGGTATATACTACCACACTCCCGGACTAATACATCCTTCTAACAGTGTTTGAATCCAAGAAGTATATACTCCTTCGTAATAGGTATATGCAATTCTAAAAGAATGTGTATATACTATCTACTTAACAGTTCTTATTTTAATCCTTATCTAAAAGAAGCATATGCTTCAAGTCTCCTCACACTAGTAGAAAAGAGGGCAATGGTCCAGGCCGGGTCAGCCCATTAGTCCCGGTTCAATCTAGAATCAGGACCAATGGGGGAATTGGACCCGGTTCGTGAGCCCAGGGGGCCGGCCAGGCCACGTGGGCCATTGGTCCCGGTTCGTCTGGACCTTTTGGTCCCGGTTGATAGGACGAACAGGGACCAATGGGCCTCGCTCCTGGCCCACCAACATTGGTCCCGGTTGGTGGCCTGAACCGGGACCAAAGGCTGCCCTTTAGTCCCGGTTCGTGCCACGAACCGGGACTAAAAGGTCGGCCCTCGCTGCACCCACAGTTTAGTCCCACCTCGCCAACCGAAGGGCGCCGACACCTGTTTATAAGCCCGTCCCTCTCTACGTTGTTGAGCTTCTCTCAAAGTGAAAATAGATGCACCTATAGAGGAAAATTGGACCTAAATTCATAAATAGAAATTGATTATGAATTTATGTTTAATTTTCTCTATAAGTGCATCTATGTTCACTAACAGAGAAGTTTTTATTTTTTGTGACCTAAAAGAAAAAAATCACTAAAATTTTAAACTAGTGATTCACAAAAATTTTAAACTAGTGATTCGCACAAATTTTAAAAAATTCAAATTTAAACTATTCAAATTTTAAAGCTAATGGCACTAACAGAAAGTTTATAATTTTTGTGACCTAAAAGAAAAAAGAAATCACTAAAAAACTATAAGTATTTAGTTCTAAGTAGAAATGAAAAAATAAACAGCAAAAAAGAAAAAAAAATGCCTATAATATTTGTAAAGTTATTCATAAACTAGTGATTCACACAAATTTTAGAAAATTCAAATTTAAACTATTCAAATTTTAAAGCTAATGGCACTAACAGAAAGTTTATAATTTTTGTGACCTAAAAGAAAAAAGAAATCACTAAAAAATTATAAGTATTTAGTTCTAAGTAGAAATGAAAAAATAAATAGCAAAAAAGAAAAAAAAATGTCTATAATATTTGTAAAGTTATTCATAAACTAGTGATTCAAACAAATTTTTAAAAATTCAAATTTAAACTATTCAATTTTTCAAGCTAATGGCACTAACAGAAAGTTTATAATGTTTGTGACCTAAAAGAAAAAAGAAATCACTAAAAAACTATAAGTATTTAGTTCTAAGTAGAAATGAAAAAATAAATAGCAAAAAAGAAAAAAATGCCACCTACTGGGCCACCACGGCCTGAATACGACTAGAAACCCATCCATGGGCCAGGATTCAGGCCCGCAGAAGGCCCAACAGGCCCACAGGCATAGCGGTGTGAGATTAGGCCCATAGGCCTGCAGTTATGAGGAGTTCGATGGAGATGGCAAGGCAGCACTTATAAACAGGTGCGGCCGCTCCTCAGCTAGCGAGGTGGGACTAAACATCCCACCGCACCGCGGCTTTGGCAGGTGCAGGACATTGGTCCCGGTTGGTGCCACGAACCGGAACCAATGCACACCTTTGGTCCCGGTTCGTGGCACCAACCGGGACCAATGCCCCCCTTTAGTCCCGGTTGGTGCCACCAACCGAGACCAAAGGCCGCCGCTTCCTACCGTTTGGGCTGCTGAAAAGAGGCCTTTGGTCCCGGTTGCTCGCACAAACCGGGACTAAAGGGGGACATTGGTCCCGGTTTCTGCCACGAACCGGAACCAATGGCTTTGCTATATAAGCAAAGACTTTGGAAATTTTCACATTTCCCTCGTAGTTGCCCCTGACGACGCCGATCACATCGACGCCGCCAGGCTGCCCCGACGCCGCCCGCCGCCCCCGCCGTCGCCGTCGACCGCACCCGTCGTCGCCATCGCCCGGGCCCTCGCCGGCCGTCGCCCGACGCCATCGCCCGTGCCCTCGCCCGACAACGTCGCCGCCCCGTGCCCCCTGCCTCCTCGCCGCCGACGCCGTGCCCCCTCACCGTCGCCGTCTCCGCGCCCATCACCATCGCCGTCGCCGCGCCCCTCACCATCGTCGATCACCGCCCTGTGCCCCCTTGCGTAATTTCCTAATTTAGGATGTAGAGTTAATTGAGTTGTTGTAGTTAATTTAGATGCATAGTTTAGATGTATAGTTAATTGAATTGTCGTAGTTAATTTAGATGTATAGTTTAGATGCAAAAGTTAGAATTTTTTACTATGCATACATTTTTTTGATGATATTATTGTTGTTAATTTTACTGTTCATACACTTTTTACTGTTCATACTTTTTTTGATGATCGCCGCCCCGTGCCCCCCTGCGTAATTTTTATCAATTTTTTGTTGTAATTTTGTTCATAGAATTTTTATTTTGTTCATAGAATTTTTATGATTTTTTTTGTTCATAGAATTATCTTTGTCAATTTACGTATATGTTCATATTTAGAAGAAAAAGAAGGAGAGAAAAAAGGAGAAATAAATAAGAAGACAAAAAAGAAGAAAAAAAAGAGAAGAAGAGGAAGTAATAGAGGAGAAGAAGAACTATTCTTCTTCTTCTTCTTCTCTATTATTCCTTCTTCTTCTCCTTTTTTTTTCTTCTTCTTCCTCTTCTTATTTTTGTTATCGGGTATGTCGTTGTCGATATACCCCCCCTCCTCGATTTTTCTTATTGAATGCTCAAATTGGAGAGCACTATGCAAGGCATATATATGATTAGTTGAATAATAATGATCTAATTTAGTCTTTGAATTATGAACGTATAGGAAATGTCATCATCGGACGACGGAAGTCTCCCGGGGGAGTGCGACTGGTGCCACGATGATCGAGGTCAGTGCGACAGGCCTCACCTGGACGATGGTCGGCGCTTCAGCATTAAGCTCGAGGAGACCTTCGAAGTTGAAACGGTACGCAACGACGGCAAGTGTTTTTCTTTCATAATTAAGCATGACTTCAACTATTTCAACGTGTAATTTTCATCTTTTACAATTCGAGTATAGTTTATCCCATGCCATGCAAGACGTTATGTCTTGGAGAGGATGGATTTTGAAGACCATGAAAATTTTAAAACGAAAAAAATTCACCTAAGGACCAATCATGATGTGGATTTTGAAGTAAAGTTGTATAATGCTGAGGGCGTAACCCATTTTGGTTGCAAAAATTGGGAAGCATTTTGCAAATTGTATGGTTTTGATGAGGGTATGCTTGTCACCATGGATCTTGGTGATCCTGAAATCGAGCAAGACAATATGGACATTTGGGTCCTTGTTGATACGCCTCCAGTTCTACCGCTATGTGAGTTTCTCAAACATATTTAATTATTAACTAATTTATTTGTTCATTTCAAAATAGTTGACAGCTTATTTCCATTGACAGCTTATTTTGAAGTATCAAAGAATGTGCAGAAGATGGTAGATAGAACTTACTACAACGATGGCTCTGAGTTAACTTACAACGAGAAAACTCATCTGATAGGATTTTGTAATTATCTTGAGAATTACAATATCTATATCGAACTCCTCAACGTTATGGTCAATACGTGCCACTAGTGCACGTGTTGAACTACAATAACTACCATGGAGATACCCTGGTAAGATTTTTTACTATTACGACATCCGTGCATCTTTATGCATACTTCTAAAACTAGTACATCATTGCTAACTACGAAGTTATTACTATGTTTTTCAACAGAGAATCCCAGAGGATTGTGTGCCTCATTTGATGTATCAGAATGGCGGCAGCCTTCGTGTTTTGAACATTTATCCAGGTCATCCTACGAATCTCAACTGTCCATACCGGATTTCTAAAAAAAGTGGAGACATGACAATCAAATAATGGAAAAAATGTATGGACAGTCGTAATGAGCTTCTTGGAAGCAAAAGGAAGCGAGGCGCAAGAATTGGAGACAGGATGATCTCCATTCTTCATAATGGAGAGTCAGGGTCTATATTGTTTTATGCTATTTTACCTTAAGTGTGTTTAGGTCGTACCTGATACTGATGATCATGTGCTAAGAACAATTATGTAGCGTTGGGTTCGATGACTATGAGGATGATGCTCGTATGACTTATTATTAATAACGAGTAGAAGTTGTATGATGATGCTTGATTAATTAGTAGGACTTGTTATTATATATGATGATGTATGATGCGAGCATGCATGAGTTATTATATATATATCTGCGGGTGAAATGAACATAGCAGTAGCGTTGGTAAACCAAGGATGAAGATATAAGAGAGGACACTTCTCTCTATTAGCTAGCTAATAACAACCTAAAAATAACCCCCTAAACCCCTAAAACAACCACTTTTTTAAAAAAAGAAAAACCTCAGCACTAGCCAGCTGCTGACGCGTGGAAGCCTTTTGGTCCCGGTTTATGTCACAAACCGGGACCAAAGGCCCCCCTGCCTGGGCTGCCGGCAGCGGCTATATGGAGGCCCATCTGTCCCGGTTCTGGTTTGAACCGGGACTAAAGGGTGAGGGTATTAGTAACGACCCTTTAGTCCCGGTTTGGGAACCGGGACTAAAGGCCCTTACGAACCGGGACAAAAGGCTGGTTTTCTACTAGTGTCAAGTGTATATACTTAATTAGGTAAAGAACGAAGTATAAAATTGAAGGCACATTAAAGTATACAAGTACTTAGTGTCCTACACTCCTACTATGTAAGTATATACTTCCAGTCATACTAAAGAACTATATACTTAATGTCATTTGTGCTATAATGCAGTGGAAAGTATAAGAAAATAAGCGAGCAATTAAATCGGAGCAGTATATACTGCTTCTAGCAAGAAACAGTCAAGGCGTCATTTCCAACTTCGAATTAAGCTACTTACAAACAAGGGAGTTAATTGGGTTTCTAAAATAATTAGCCTTTTGGCTATTTCAGTGCAACCTGATACTCATGTGCCTCTACCTGGTCCACTGAGGTGGGAGTACATACCCCTAAGAGTACAAACGAGGAGTCCTATATGTTAAATGAAGAAATTTTGCATATGCTATGGCAATGCTTGTTTTTGAGTAAACATTACCTGGTCTTTGAAAAGGTGACGGGCTACTTCACGTTCTGAAGTTCTCAGATCGCACACCAAGCTAGGGCTATCTGCACAATGCATGGCAAGGCTTGCATCATTCGTAATTACAATGGTACTTCCTTTAGCTGCTTCAAGTCCCAAGCCAGTATTTATGTTGTCCCACTGTTCCATGCACTCCAAACCATTGATAACAAAGAGGCATCGATGTTCACGAAGAACATCACGGCACCGATCTTGAACTGATCCTGAGTAATACAAGTTAGGGCATTCCAGTTGTGCATCTTCAGTTGTTAGTGAACACAGCTCCCGGAGTAATATGCGGGAGAACTCCTTCAATTCAAAAGGACGGGATATGTTGACCCATGCGTATTTTCCCCATCTGTGTCTATACTTGGACTCCATTTGGCCATGGTAGATACTGCTGACTAGAGCAGATTTTCCAGCACCGGCAATAACGGACATCACTTGAAATGCCAAAGAATCCTTATTACCCCTGATTTCAGAGTCTGCCCGTTTCAGTATATCAAGGATTTGGGCCGCTTCAGACTCAAAAGCATACATATTCTCGCCGTGGCCCACGTCATCCTGGTATTTATCCCCCACACGTTGACAACCCTGGAAGTACGAAACAATATGTATGACGGAACCGCGTTGGATTTTCTTTTTTGCAAACCCAGCATGCATATAAGAGAGCGAATGTGAAAACTATGCTACAACAGCCCAGAGAATCCTTTACGGCTCCTTGTCATGCACTCGTGCTACCATTTTGCTGATGTCTAACCCTATCTTCTCGTTGACTATGAGCAAGGAGATCCTATGGGGTATCATTAGATTTTAATATTTTCAAATATAACAAATGAATTTTATGTTAGTACAAAATTTCTACTCACTCCATTCCAATGAATAAGGCACAAAGGCATTCCCAAATTCATCTTTGACCATAAATTAGACCAATAATATACTCCATTCATCCATATATGGAGAGCCTAATACGTTTTCTGAGGTTATCTTTGACCACGGGTTAGCACAATAATATATGAATGTATGTTACACAAATCATACCATCAAATTCGTATGTGAAAGGAGTTTCTAATGATATAATTTTTTATATCGTACATCTCATACACTAATGATTTTATCATTGGTCTCGAAAAATGTATTAGGCCCTATATATGTGGATGGAGGGAGTACCTTTTTGTGATTTAGAAATTATACTATTGAAAACTTCTTCCGAATATGAATTCAAAGGTATATTTTTATCATGTGTAAGTCATATTTGGTTGATCTAATATTATGGTCAAAGTTAGATTTTGGGATGCATACACACCTTATTCTAGAAGATGGGACAACAAAAGATGACTGTGGCCGGTTCTAGAGTGTGCGCATGTGGTGCGCGCAGAATGTCTGCTAGACCGTTGGTACTCTCAGCTTGCCGACGGACGGCTTGGTGAGGCCACCGGATTCAATGACGGAGCCAGGGGCGAGGGGGAGCCATGCCCCAAATGCAAACATACCCCTAAAATGTGTGTCTCCCCCCTTAATTTTTTTTGCAAAGATAACCTTCTAATTTCATGGGGAAAAATTCAAACATAATCCTAAAACGCGTGTCTCCCCCACTTGAAATATTTGCCAAGATACCGACTGAATTAGATGGTGTGTGTTGATGCGAGGTCACGGCACATTATCAAGCTTGCATGTGTAGTCACAGTGGTTGCCAAGGAAGGTTGTTTTGGATTGATCTATTTATTTGTTTTGTCGGGTCTTGTTAAATAATACAATAAAAATGGTTTTGTGCATCGCTTGGTAAACAGGCCAGGGGTACCGCATCAGGTCTCCATTTGGACGTTGCTTTATAATTTAAAGCGGGGGGAAACACTTTTTCATAAACAGGCCAGGGGTGCTCCTCCTTTTCGAAAAAAATAATATCTTATTAATGGAAGGAGGAAGCATACTTTTTTCTTATCATTACTGGTGCACATAGATAGGTTAACTAATATATTAGCATGGTTTTCTTAAAATCATATTGCAATTTCCTATATGATGAACCGCTGTACGTAATTTGTAAACGTTATGATAGACAAACTAAGACATATGAATAGCAATGTTGAGCACAGCAATCACGTAAATAAATAAATAAAAATTGCATTACCTCCTTGAAGAATACACAAACAGAGTGATCAGGTGAGAAGTGCCTGATCTCCGATATCTGGTACGGATGGCCTGTGCACAAACTTGCGATTTCAAACTGCTGTGTGGACACGATGATCCGGCTGCCATTATCTGTGTCTGGTAGGTATGCCCTGGCGGCGTCCCAGTCAACCATGGTGGACAGGCCCTCACGACGAGATACCGATGCTCACTGACTTGCCGCATGAACTCGTCGGCGAGGTCATGTTCTTCAGTCACTGCCGCCATCTTCATCCTCTTGAGAACATCTGCACCAACTATTGGTTGTTGCTCTTGGCGTGACTTGGCGTGCAACTGGGCCAAGAAGCTACGGATGAGCTCCTGAGGATTAAAAGGATGGATAATCTTTACCCAGGCACGCCATGTGAAGTTTTGACGGGTCTCACGGTCGACATAGGCCTTCCTGACTATGGATGTCATCCCAAGATCACTGCCAGTTCCCCACAAGGAGATGACCTGAAGGTGAGGGTCTGGACAATTGATCAGCTCGGTGAGGTTGCATAAACCACGCCGCTTCCTGGCAGCAGCCTTAGCCTCGACAAGCATGTCAAACTCAGCTGCGTCTGCACCAGCGGTTACCGGTGCAACGACCGGCTTGGGCTTGGAGGACCCAGATCCAGAGCCAGAGTCGCTGCTGATGAGGTTATAGCGCATATTCCTCTGGCTCACATCCTCAACCCTCGCCTTGAGCTCCTTTATGTTGTCGACGGCCTGATCCAGGGGCAGCGGCGGCGCCATGCATGACGGCACCACACGCCACCACCAGGCCGGCTTGTTGTCCAGATGGACAACGAACTCGATGCAGTCTTCCACATCGAAGGCCAGGTCCCGGAGCTGCCTCACCCAGGTGTTCACCACGGCGTTCTTGGCGCGCTCCTCGTCGGTGATGTTGAGGAAGCACTGCATCATTTGAAACTCTCCGCTGATGAAAACCAGGTCGCGCTGCACGGTCTGCTTGAGCTTGGCCTCCTCGTCGATGGCCGACTTGGCCCTCACCAGCGTCCCTTCCACCACCGTCTTGGCCACCCCAAGAACGAGATCACCCATTACTGCGATCGGGCTCTCTCACTCGTGTCTTACAATTGGTCTAGCAAGTGATGATGATTGCTCGTTAGAGTTGCGTGCCGACCGAGTGGAGATGTGACTATAGACTTATAGAGGGGGGCGACAGGGCTGGCCTGGTCAGGTCAATGATCATCGTGAACACCTAACAATCAATGTTGTACTGTACTATTTTAACTGATCCTCATCGATCTGTTTACTCATATTCTACAAATTAATTTGCTGTCATCCAGCTGCCACTGCCAGCGCGATTGAGTGTAAATATAAATATAGCAATCGTGTTCCACAACCCCATTAATTAAACCAATCCATCTCCGAGTAAAATGGAGAAAACTGCGTTGGGTTGCCATCCATGTGAACCACCAACGCCAGCTGGATGTGTATGAATATGAATACAAACAACCTAAGGTATGACTAACAGCCTACTGATTAGGTCGTGCCTCGAATCATCACAACATATACATTCTAGTAATTGCCCAGTCCTGCATCCTGGCCTTTGCCCTTTGGACCGTGGAACAGGCGCACAAATAGTAACTTTGTGGCTTCGATTATGACCAAATGTTGTCGGTCTTGCAAATTTTGGTGGCCAAATAACATTCTAGGAGCTCCATACATAATAAAACCCATTGGTGCCCAAGCTTGTGTGTACTGTCGAGCAGAACTTTTTTTTTTCTCTAGAGCTCGTCGGATGTCATATGGGCACCGAAATTTGCAAGCACCTAAGACATTTATTTGTAATCCAGTCCACAAACATCAAGGTTTTTTCTCTTTATTTTCATTTTACTGTACATGGGGGTGCCATGGAGCCTAGGCTCCATCACAGCTTTCCTTTTCGCCCAGGATGGCTCCGCTCCGGCATATATATCATTTCTCTTGGCTTGGATGTACGCCGACCACTCTGGAACTAGAAGTGGGCTGAAGCTAGGCTTGTCCCTGTGGATATACAACCCTCCGAAACTTGTGTATCCTGAAAAGGCCAAACATTGATCTTGCCAACAGGATGTAGGGATTTTTTTTTTCAAAATACGCAAAAGCTTTGCACATCGATGTATTAGAAGGAATGTACAATAGTAGTGTGCGCCTTAGCAGGCCAAAACAACAGCTAGTGCTAGAGGTTGGGCAGTCCTATACCTTGAGCCAATACAACGCCACAAAAATACATGGCGTCGCTATCTTCAAGTCTCTCTGAACCCTTTTGCACCCTCCTTGATCCAAAGGTCTCCCTCCGTCTCAATGCTTGAGCAAACAGCCGGCACGCGGTGCTTGGTGATGCATGAAAGTTGGAACACGCGGGCACTGTGCTCAAGCCAAAGAGCATGCACACCACGAGGAGAACTAGGGTGTCAAAGACCCGATGAGATCACTTTGTCACTAGCAGGCGGGCATATGGCCACCACTCGACCAGCTCCGGCAGGTCCGCGAGCAGTGTGCGAGGCAGCTTTTCCCCACCACGGATGCCCAGACGGCCAGGGTGTAGCAGCATTCCATGGCGATATGATCCGACCTCTCCAATGCTGACCCGTAGGGGAGGACAAGATCCCTGGTTCCCGGGGCCATGGCGATGTCTTCCTCAGGTTTATAACTGGTTTGGATCTCGAGCAAAATGTGCACCTTGCATTTGCTGGCAGCCAAAGTCTTCTGAATTACCTTTCCGCATGGGAAGCATTCAACGATGTGGAAAAGAAGGCCCTCTACGCTGAAGACGTCGAGTATTTGCCAGAGGGCGTACACTTCATGATGCGTTGGTCTTCAGTGTCGTCGGCAAGGGTGGTGCTACTCAATCATTTTCCTAGGTCAAGAGCTTCGGCGATCACCGGTACCATGAGGCGTGAGTACACACTATTAATGTCCCGGGTTCATCTAAGATGGACATCTACTCTACACATTCAGAAACCTATTGCTAACATGTCATCTAGACTGGGACATAAAGTCCCTGGTAAATGTATACAAATACAAACCATGGCAAAATTATCTAAAAACCTATATATTGATTAAGTCGCGAGTCCATTCAGAACATTAACATACCCAAGGATGACTCCATCTCGATTATATATACGTGCCCAGAGCCACAATCGTCTAGCTTGACTAAACACCCGTTAATTTGGATCACCCCATGTAAACATCAGTCAATCACGAAATAGGTTTTTGTCTTGCTTTATAGATAATAAAGAAGTAACAAAGTTTATAATAAGAATAACAAGTTGGCATGTTAAGTACTGTAATAAGTACTGTAGTAATAAATTTGTTGGGGCAGCAACATAATAAACATGCCCAAAGGCCAAAACAGAGGGGAATTTTGGAACCGAACCGATGGGAAAGGAGTGGTCTGTTGAGCATGTCGAGCGGGTTGACCTTATCGGCCACAAAGCGTGAGTCTAGAGGCGTCATGGAGTTGCGGATCCGCCCCACCGTGCATGCCGCCGCCGCACGCCTGCAGACCGTCGTCGTGGAGGAGCTCAAGGACGGCGGGGAGGCGGGAGAAGAGAGAGAGGTTTTTTTTTGAGGATCAGAAGAGAGAGAGGTGAAAGGAGGAGGCGGCGTGCGTGACCTCCACTTCACAGGGACGACGTCAACGACCATCCAAAAACCTGGGCCGGCATTTTAGAGGGCCTGGTAGGCTGGGCCGGTATCAGCGAATTGTATCCAGGAGAGGAGATGGGCTCGAGGGACGTCCCCCACTCGAATTTCCACCAGCATATAAAATGGCCTCAGACGGGGGAGGGGTGTTTTATAAATGTTCCTATACACTTAACTGAGTAAAAAAAATCCTACTAATAAGAGAGAAAATAAAGAAAAATAGTTGTTGCCATGAAGTTTTTTACCGGCTTCCACAAATATTAGTGTAATGGCCTAGCATATTTCTGACTAGGTATACTCCAGAAAGATGGATTTGACCAATGATGTTGGATGTACAATTATTTCTGAAGAAACTTGAAGTTGTTAAAAAAAACTCAGTAGCCGAGCATGGTTTTGCTGTCGGGAAGTTTTTGAATCATTCTTTTGTTTTCGTCTTTTTGTTTACAGTTATACAATATCAATGGTTACTACCTTGACAGTTGATGAATAGATCGGAAGTTTTCTAGAAAAAAAAAGGTACTTCAGTTTTGTATGTACTTTTTGGACAAAGAGAAATTTGACTTCTAGAAAAAGGAACAAGAATATTGGACCCTGAACTTCTAGATTATTTTCAGGATATTCTACCTATAGTAGTATGCGATGACATATTATCCAGTGATGTGCCTCCTCTCTGTCGTCTCCCACCTGCCAATGCCGAGCTTCCCCACGGCAAACACACTTAAGGATGGTTGGATATGTTTGCACCCCATCAGTCGTGCTGAAAAAGAAAATCAGATGTTGCTGCTCAGTATATTATTGGAAAATGCCAACTAAATAACCTTATATAGAAGGGAGCTTATCTCTGTTCTATTATTGCAGTTGACAAAACATCATTTGTGAACACTATTAGAACCTGTGATACATCTTTCTGAATTGATCATTCTGTCCTTTCTTTTTCTGGTGGCTTCCTGTATGTTATGCTTTAAAAAAATCAGCTACCCCCCTCCCCTCTGCTTCATTTTTTGTTTTTTGAGCAGGGAAAATTTGTGCAAATTAATTTGTTTAAATGCAGTATAAAAGGTCTTTATAGCTTGATCCTTAAAGCATGCAATTTGTCTTTGTTCTTTACATTTGCCAAATTTCGAGCATTTGACCAGTAGTGAAAACTATGACATGCCTCTTTTAACTAGGAGCAGATATGCGTTTCTTTTTTATCCACGCACTATTCTTGTTGAGATCAGTAACTAATACAGTATTATTACTCTGCTTGGAAGAGAGCATAGGTCTTAGGCTCTTTACAGAATCTTTCTTAGTTGTCAACATTTGTTTACAGTGTCTACTTGGTAAATCGCTTAAACCATGTTGCAGGCTTGAACCCATGGATACAGAAGTAAAGGGTTCAGTTGTTAATAGAAAAAGGAACTGCCAGGCTAACTGACTCGTCCTGAAGAGGTATCCACATGCTTTTGTCTATAATAACTAGCCAAGGTCTAGAGATTAATAACATTCATCTGTAAATTTCTCTCAAGGGTTCTGTTCCAACATATTGTGAGGTACGTAGCTTCTAGCAGATGTGTCTCTTTGCCATCGTTCATGTTGGTGATGGGCAATGTAGTATGAACAATCAAGGGTTCTGTTGCCTATCAAGCTCTGGGCTGCTAGCTAGACTTCTTTCCTTACCATAGCATTATTGATTTTTGTGTCACCTCCAGCAATGGTTTCAGGTCATCTCCTTAATATGGAGCTAGCTGATTCTTCAAAAGGAGCAAAGACAGAAACTGATGGAATGTATTTGTATTTGATATCTTGAGGAAAAAAAGTGTGAGACTGGGGAACCTTGTTAAATAGACGATCATTTGCCCAAACGGCTGAGATTGTTGCACCACTGTCTTTCCTAGGTAAAAATCTCAGGGTGGCAATAAACTTTGGTTGCAATAGGCAACATATAAGCTGTAAGTATTTTGTCCTATCGCTTCATTTGTGCCGTAATAGCACTACAGAGAAACTTGTGTCGCAATGGATGGTGCTTCCGTCACATGGGTGGCAAGAACCACATGCACCCGCCGACTTCAAACTTTGCATTATTCTTCATATATTCCATGCGTGTTTTCTACTGTGTACTGTGAATGCACTGCAGTGTTGGAGAGAATTAATTTGGATGTGTACACCAAAGGGTTTTTGAACCAGCAGTAGGTATTTTGGATGTGTGATAGTGATACCAGAAGCTAAGTTCTTAAGTTATGGTATCAGACTTGGCATCACACACAACATGAATTTGTGGCACTGGGTGCAGTTAACAACCGTATTAAGTAAACAACCTGAATTTGTCGATTCAGAATCCCCTTTTTTAGGTGACGAGTGAAAGCAGAGCATCTCTCTGCTGAGCTGATCTGGAACTGATGCCCGAGGGAGCTGGTTCAAAGCGTTGGGGGCACCAGGGTGCTTCTTGATTTCTGTCCATGTGCCTTGTCAATGTCACCAGACTGGCCGAACCTCAAGCACCGTGCTGATCTTGGGGGTTGCTTTGCTGCAACAGAGACCCTTATATTATATATCTACTTTCCTGTGGGGATGCATAGATAAGATTTCTGGGGGAAATGCAAGATTAAATGGGAGAAGGTGTTGGGACAAACCCGGATAGCTCTCCACTCTCTATCTCACACTCGCTCGGACGTAGGTGGAGGAAGGAGAGGGACACAAATATTTCCGGCGCACGCACGCACCTATCTTGCTAACACGCATGCACGCCTCTTACTTGTTCGGCACACACGCTAGCTTATCCATCTAATGCATGCATGCACTCAACAGCCCAGGACCGCACACCACCGCTGACTAACTGCTCGGCCGAAGCTGCTGCTCGTTGCCAGCTCCGCGCGGATGACTCAGCCATCACCAACTGGTTGGTTTGGAAGGCCTCCAGCTCCATTCTGAATCCTACTACTACTAAATCAACTCTGACATGAAACAGAGTTAAGACATAAAACAGACACTTCTTTTCTTCTTAGTTTCACTCACTAAGGCATGGTCGCATTCGAATGATTCAGACAGGCCGCCATGCACAGAAGCCAGATAAATTGGCGTGCACTTCTTCAAAGTTTTGTCTGGTGAGTCGTCGTTCTCCAAGTTTGCTGAGTAAGATAATAAACCTTTTTCCTGAATGCTTCCGCACCTGAATGCACTTTGTATTTATATATAATAAAGGGCTAAAAGCGAGAGGATCTGGCAGAGCACGACGTCCATCGAAGACAACCGTCGTTTTGTCCAGTTGTCAAAAGAGAACCTCTCTCTGTCCGATTCTGGCTAAGACGCACCAATGGAGCCCAACTGAAGGATGACTGGACTTGAAAGAGGTTGACTGACCTGAGGTCACTTCTCCTTTTGTACTCTATAAGTCTATATGAGAGTGGCCGGTTTTAAACTCATGGAACCTCTGCAAAGCTGAGCGCCCGGCAGCAACATCATGCAAGAAAGGCTGTCGTTCGGTACGATCCGGCAGTCCAGAGTCCTTACTAGTGCTCAATATTCATCTTCTTCATCAGAGCTAATATTTTTACTTCACATGGGTTCTACTTCTAATATTTTGCCCGATTTGATCATATTTATAGACATTATTACTAGTACTTTTCATGAGAAAAAGCTCACACAGCTGCGCGCGTCATATTTTTTTCTTCAAAAAGAAGATATCCCGTCCTTTCCATGGGTCGATGCGCACAACCAATCTTACAGTGAACATGCTGGTACTCACAATATTTTGCTCTTCCCACTTTGTAGTTGACGGGGCCCTTACATGTGGCAGTCAAATGGCGAGGCTCACCACCATGCTTACTCTACTGCTTATTTCTTGTGGAGTCGGCAACATCCGCTGCTCCTCCTCGACTATGACAGTCCATGACAACAACACAGACATGATCTCGTTGCTAGATTTCAAGCGGGCCATCACCAACGACTCAAGGCAAGCCTTGAGATCTTGGCACATCGGCGTCCCTCTTTGCGGATGGAATGGCGTCGTCTGCAGCGGCCTGAAGCACCCTGGGTGAGTCATCGAGCTGAACCTTATGAACCTATCATTGTCGGGCCCGATTTCACCGTCCCTCGGGAATCTAACATTCCTTAGGAGACTGGACCTGTCCAGTAATGGCTTCAGCGGTGAGATACCTCCTTTCAACTGTCTGCAAAGACTGGAGTACCTTGACTTGGGAAACAACTCACTGCGAGGGATCATTCCAGATACTCTTACAAACTGCTCCAATCTACTGCACCTAGCCCTGCCTGGCAACTCACTAATAGAAGTTCCCAGCGGTATGGACCTCCTTTCCAATCTAGTGTGGTTAAATCTTTCCTTCAATAATCTAACCGGAACAATCCCACCAAGCCTACAAAACATCAGTCAGCTTAAAGTGATCTCACTTGCTGATAATAATCTCACCGGAACCATCCCTGCTGAGTTGGGAAAACTCCCAAATCTTCGACTATTAGACCTTGAGGCAAATAGGCTATCAGGTGATATCCCAGAAACCCTGTACAAATACAATCATTCTTCTCTCCGATTTTTATTATTAGGTTCCAATATGCTTGGGAAAACACTGCCATCTAACTTTGGTGACACCCTCCTGAATCTTAAATTTCTCTCATTGTACGGTAACAACTTTGAAGGTCGTCTCCCAGCGTCACTAGGCAATATTTCAGGGCTAAGGATCTTAGACTTGTCGTTCAACAATTTCGTTGGTCAAGTTCCAAGTTCTTTTGGTAATCTTGGTATGTTAGAATACCTAGACCTTGAGCAAAACAATATATCGGGCTTCATTCCAATAGAGTTGGGCGGCTTACAAAATCTCACCCATCTGTATCTGTCTGATAATAGTCTGCAAGGTGGAGTGCCATGAAACAGAGTATTTGTCGGAAATAACAGTTCCGTGTCACTTTGATTCAAATGGCGGGGACTTTGTGGAGGAATACTGGATCTGCTCTCATGTCCTATGATCTATCGGAGAAAAGAAATATCCTAGTATCTAATTAGAATAGAATACTGATTTCAATATTTGGTTTCATGTTACGCATACTGTTGCTCTATTGTATGCCCTGGTTCTTGTTTTTTTTTTTGGCAGTGTGTAATTCTCAGGGTCGGGAGTTTGTGCTAAATATGTGTAGTCCATTGCATACTGTGAGTTTGTGTTTCATCGGCTGCTGGCCGGAAATAGTAACACATGGAAAGGCACATAGAACAAAATCATTGTACAAATATACCATACAGTCAAACTGAAAATGTGTGCTATAGCCTAGAGTTGTCTTAAATTGATGACGATGTAGCCAAGTATGAAAAAATGGTAGGTGGATTTGGGAAGAAAAACATATCTGAAAACACAGGACAATACCATTGCAGAAATTAGATAAGCTGACAACGTTTACTAAAACGTGCAACTTGTCTTGAGCCAATCAAAAGACAAATTTCTTAGCATCTTTTCTTGGGAGAGCCACATTTCTTGGTTTGGAAAGCCACATAATACAGCAGAGGAGAACTACTGACAGTGTTACAAAGGTAAATGGATTTAGGACATACCATTTGCTGAAACGTGAAGCTTGTCAGCCAGATGCAAGCCGTGACAGCCATGGAGGAAGGACCAGGTTGTTTACTGTGGGTAGAGCAGCTAATTTAGTGGAAACAGAGCAGGAGATGCTTCAGCTACAAGCCTCGCTTAGTAATCTACTGACAACTCTGAATTGCTCTGCTCCCTCTGCTTGAAATGGAAAGCGAACCTGTGGGGAAAGTGGACGATGAGGACCTTCAGCGCGACGGAGGCATCGTTATAGAGGTGTGCGACCCTCCCAGTCCGCGCATGATGCTGCCGCGACAGCTCGCCTGCAGAACGAGAGGGGTTGCGGCGGTGTGTGAAACTTTTCTGCTTGTGTTACGGTCTAGAAACATGAGCTTGTGTTGCTAATTTGCCACACTACAACTGACTCAACCACTGAAGTTTTATCATACTGATTTATTTATTTATTTAAGATAGTAGGAACAGTAATTGCGTGATTTGACAGTGCAAATGTCTGTGAAGAATAGATAGTTATAGGCCGCTAGCTAGAGTTATTTCCTCACCATAGCATTGCTATTTCGTCGGAAAGGTACGAACACTTACAACAATAGATTCCTGTCATCTCCTTAATATGCAGCTGACTGGAATGTGTTAGTTGTGCGAGGCTGGAGAATCTTGTTAGACAGATTGAAAGGAGAATGGAAAGAGCAACTTGTCTATTCCAGTTCCACCACAACTGCAATATAAGTGTATGGTCTCCAAGCCACGTCTTGGTCTTACCATGCATACTTTCTTACACTCGATGCGTGGCTAGAATTTGCCATGATTTGGACAGTACCATGCACATCCAACACCCAGATATTTGAATGCTGGCAACCCTCCCTTTGTTTGCCACATGTACATCATTTTAAATCCAACCCCCAAAATGAATACCCATGAATGTACTCAGCAACCGGTATAAAGAATCAAAAGGATAATTTTAGGAAAAAATCATCAGGATTTGTCACGCTGGCCAGTTATTGACCACTCTCACTGTATGGTCTACAAGCAAAGCTAGTCCACGTCATGGTCTTGTCATGCTGTATGCATACTTTTCTACCGAATTAGACGGTCCCTGAATTGCGACTGTATTTCAGGCACCGTCCCAAGAACCTCGGCCACGACATCCGGGAAGCACGGCCGTCACAAAGAAAACCATACGAATGCTGGACATATCTCTGTCCGATTCCGGCTGAAAAGTATATATACGTAAGAAGAGCTGGACCGATCCTACTGGAGTGAAAAAAAAGATCCTGATGGAGTGAGAAAATTTGCTCCTGGGGCCTCAGCCAAATGAGCATCAGGACTGGAACGGTCACTGACAAGGTTGACGGACTTGAGGTCTTCGCTCCATTGGCGGGCAGGTTCCAGATAAGGGCGTGAGAAAATTTGCAGATAATTCAGACGCGAAGTATGTGGACGTGATGACGCTGTAAGAGAGTTTTTAAACTCCTGGGGCCTCAGCCAAATGAGCATCCAGCTTACAGACACAGCTCACAACCCGGCCGGCAGCAAAACCATGGAAGAAAGCAGGCCGCCGTTCCGTTCGATCTGGCGGCGCAAAGGTGAAGTTGTACTGCTAAGCAAACATCCATCTTTTGTCTTGTCGGTTTTGTCTTTGCTGCTATGATAACTGGAGCGGCTACCAGCAAACAAACTCTTTCTCCACATCATTTATGAAGTCGGCAGCATCCTCGATCTAATGCTTCTGTAGTTGCTGCTCATTTAGTCTTCACACTTTTTTTTAGTCTTCACACTTGCAGGTCAGCGAGGCCTTCTTACATGTGCCAGTCAAGCGATTAGGCTCGCCTACATCATTACGCTACTCATTTCTTGTGAAGTAGGCAGCATGTGTTGCTCCACGGTGGCAGCCCATGATAACAGCACGGACATGATCTCGCTGCTGGATTTCAAGCGGGCCATCACCAACGACGACTCGAGGCAAGCCTTGAGATCTTGGCACGCCGGCGTCCCTCTTTGCCGTTGGAATGGTGTCGACTGCAGCCCGACGAGGCGAGTCACCAAGCTGTACCTCAGCGAACGAGGGTTGTCCGGCCCAATTTCACCGTCCCTCGGGAATCTAACGTTCCTTAGGGAATTGGACCTGTCCAGTAATGGCTTCACCGGCGAGATACCTCCTCTCAACCATCTCCAAAGATTGGAGTACCTTGACTTGGGAAGCAACTCACTGCGAGGGACCATTCCAGATACTCTCACAAACTGCTCCAATCTACAGGACCTATACCTGTATTACAACTTACTAATAGGAGAACTTCCCAGCAGTGTAGGCTGCCTATCCAATCTAGTGTCGTTAATTGTTGGAGGAAATAATCTCACCGGAGAAATCCCACCAAGCCTTAAAAAACATTAGTCAGCTTCAAATCATCTTGCTTACTGATAATAAGCTCACCGGAATCATACCTGATGAGTTGGGAAAACTCCAAAATCTTTCAGAGTTATTACTTGCTGGAAATATGCTATCGGGTGGAATCCCGGAAACCCTGTACAAATACAATCAGTCTTGTCTCAAATGTTTATACTTAAGTTCCAATATGCTTGCGCAAACACTGCCATCTAACTTTGGTGATGCCCTCCGGAATCTTGAAGAACTCTATTTGGACGACAACAATTTTGAAGGACATCTCCCTGCTTCACTAGGCAATAATTCAGGGCTAGAAAAGTTAGACTTGTCGTTCAACAATTTAGTTGGTCAAGTTCCAAGTTCTTTTGGTAATCTTGGGATGTTATGGTACCTAAACCTTCAGCAAAACAATTTGTCGGGCTTCATCCCAATAGAGCTTGGCGGCTTAAAGCAGCTCAAGCATCTGGATATGTCTGATAATAATCTGCAAGGTGGTGTGCCATGAAACAGAGTTGTTGTTCGAAATAACAATTCCATCTCCGGGGCAAAATGATTTTTTGGAAGGAACACTGGATCTGCTTCCATGTCCCGCCATCTCTCATAGAAGAAACACATCATCGTTTGTGGAGCAGCGCTGGAAGACAGAGGCAGGAGGCGGAGCGGCTTCGTCTTGCACGGAGTTTTGATGGAGCTGTCAAGTCATGTCTGGCCGGCAGGTGCTACGCTGAGTCATGCCTGGTTGGCAGGTGCCACGCACGATAGATCTTCCAGAGTCTTCGCGTTTGGACGGATGAGCGCAAGTCGGTGGCGCTGTTAGGAGCCGTGGTGGCGTCAACGGACGTCCGGACTGGAAAGGATGATGCGGATCTCTCTCCTGAAGATGGGTCAGTGGTCCGATGATGATAGCGGCTCCTAAAACATGTGCATGTGGTGTGCGCTTTAGGTAGGCTGCACCGGATGTTGATCTCGATACATTATGTGGATGGATCAGCGACGACACCGGTTTTAGATATGTGGAGTGAGAGCACTCTACATTATCGAGTTTGTAGGTGTGAGTGGTGGCTTCGGGTGGATTGATGTATGTTCTTGTCAGACGTTTGTGAAATAATTAATAAAGATGGCCGCATACATCTATTGATGCAGACGTGTCCAGTAATGGCTTCACCGGCGAGTCATTAGAGTATTTGGTTTCATGTCACTCATATTGTTTGGCCTATTTTATGCTGACCTAGAAGATGTCGAGCAAACCTATCATTCTTACTTTTTCTTTGACCGTTTGTGATTTTCCGGGTCGGGATCTTCCCAACCTTCTCTTTGGCAATAAATGATCTGGTGAGATCGTGGCTCTCAATGCTCAGCAATCAACTAAAGAAATCCAAAAGGATAGTTCAAAAAAATCATCAAGATTTGTCATGTTGGACAATTACCGACCACTCCCATTGTATGGTCTAGAAGCAAAGCTAGTCCATGTCTTGGTCTTTCCATGCTGACTTTTCTAATACTTGAGTTATAGCAAAAAAAAACTTATAATGACTTGGACAGTTGAAGCAATCTAACAAGCAGGGGAAAGTAAAGACAGTGTCGAGAGTGTTAGGATTAACCTGCATATGTTTGTTATATATAAATATCAACCCTGCTTCAGGGAACTGTAATGTGATTGCTAATTTGGCAACCCCCACCGGTTACTCACGCCCTTCGCCGAACAGGCGCCTTTCCCAGACATCCCTTGTCTTGGTCACATTATCATCCATAAAGATTACACTATCCCAGTCATTAGTCTCAAGTTACCCTGCTTACAAAATAGAGAGAAGCAGCACATTCCCAGTCCACGTCATGATCTTCGAATGCTTGCATATTTTTCTTCTAGTTAAGTTATGAATGAAATTTACAATGACTTGGACAATCGATCGAAACAGTAAGTACATTGGTCATCAGTAATTCGGATTTTGGAGGGATAGTATCATATTCTGAGTTTGTGTTTCATTAGTAATAGCAGTTTTCTCCTTGCTGCTGGTTGGAAATAATAACGCATGGAAGGAACATAGAACAAAATCAGTAAGCACGTACATAGAGTTCAACCAAGAATATGTGTTTAGCTTCGATTGGTCTTAAAGATGATGATGAGTCAATGATGATATAGCCAAGCACAACAAACAAATCGGAAAGAGAAACATATCTGAAAGCAGAGGACATATTACATGACTAGCCAAAGGACTTAACTGAACTCCACCTCATAAGCAAATTCGATGAGTTGGCAACGCTTGGGCGACAGATCGATGGTACGCTTGAGCCATGACAGTAAGATTCTGCATGTTACGGCCATGAAGGACCGAGTTATTCTTCAGTGTGGGTAAAGGAGTTAATCAAGTGGAAACGGAGTAGGAGCTCCAGGTCTCGCTTTACAAAGATATTCTGAATCACTCCGTCTCCGTGAAATTGGAAGCACTATAAAAATGGAATCCATCTGCGAAAATTGAGCAGATGCTTTTACTTACTTAGATGCAGGTGGAATATATCCTGATGGGCATGCAATTTGAGGAAGTAAATCACCACCTGACGCCAATCTAGAAAGCAAAAACCAAGAAACAACAATTTCAGGTTCAGAACCTTCAGAAGAGATGGAAGGCGCTATCAAGAAGCACCATTCGATATGAATGGGACAGTAAAAATGGAAGTTGCGAGAAGATTTCACACCAAGATATAAAACACCAGTAGCAGGAGCCTGAGACAATAGGTCTAATTGACATTGCAACTGTCACCGCGACGAAGAGCACCAAGTACCTGCTGCCGCAGCGGGGTCGTGGTCTGGTGTAGCAGAAGCAGAAGAAGAACAAGAAGAAGAGATGGTCTGAAATGTTTATCTTAGTTT
Source organism: Aegilops umbellulata (assembly GCA_032464435.1). NCBI lineage: Eukaryota > Viridiplantae > Streptophyta > Magnoliopsida > Poales > Poaceae > Aegilops > Aegilops umbellulata. Next base: position 11,033,904 of record CP136057.1, read on the forward strand.
ACTTTTGAGTTGAGCATGAGAAGCTTTGTTTTACCTCTTCACCTGCTTGCCCTAAATTTCAACTTTCAAATCTGAATCTTGCTGTAAATACACATGGATCAGTAAGAAGTAGGAGGCGATATTAATATCATTAGGAGGAAGGAAGAAAAGAACAATGATCATTTTGATGGACGGTGGTCTTTTATGTTCAATATGATCATTGAGAGTCTTAATCTTAGGGAGATTGAACTCTCAGGAAGACAATTTACCTAGGCAAATTCTCTTCCTACTCCTACGTATGAGAAGCTCGATAGGGTTCTGGCGAGTGTGGAATGGGAACAGAAGTACCCCTTAGTATCGGTGCACGCGATGCAATGGGCGATCTCGGACCACACACCCTTGTTAGTTGACTCAGGGAGCGCCACGCATATTGGTAATAAAAATATTTTCTCGTTTGAATTAAGCTGGTTCGAAAAGAGAATTTCATTGAGATGGTGGCAAGAGAGTGGGCTAAACCAGTGCATGGCACATCTAGCGTGGAACGCTGGCAGAACAAAATCAGACACCTAGACAAATCCTGAGGGGTTGGGCTAAAAATGAGAGTGGGATCTATAAAAAATAGAAGGAGAGGCTGCTCCAGGTAATTCAGACGCTAGATATACGGGCGGAAACGAATTTGCTGGACCCGACTGAGCAAGCTTGCAAGTCGGAAGCCGAGGCCAAATTACGTTCGTTAGTTAGAGAAGAAGAAATGAAGTGGGCATTGCGTGCCAAAGTTTTTAAGGTGGTAAAAGGGGATGACAATACACAATTTTTCAATATGATTGCGAACGGCAAGCATAGGAGAAAAAAATCATTCAGCTAGAACAGGACGAGGAAACAGTTGTTGGACACGAGAATTTGAAGCTTTATATCTCCAACTATTACAAGCAGTTGTTTGGTCCTCCGAAAGATAACACCGTGACTCTAGATGAGAGTGTACGGGCAGATATCCCTCAGTTGCAGTCAGAGGAGAATGAGATCCTGTCTGCTCCTTTTATTGAGAAGGAGGTGTTCGAGGCGATAGATCAAATGAAACCAAACAAGCACCAGGACCAGATGGGTTCCCGGCAGAATTTTATAAGAAATGTTGGCATATTGTGAAAGATGATCTTATGCCTATGTTTCATGATTTTTTTAATAGGCATCTTCAACTGTTTCATTTGAATTTTGGTACGATCACTCTTCTACCTAAAAAGGAGGAGGCTATCCGCATTGAACAATTCAAGCCCATATGCTTATTGAATGTAAGTTTCAAAATCTTTACGAAAGTGGCCACCAACAGGCTGACAAAGGTGGCACACTCGGTGGTGCAACCAAGTCAAACTGCCTTTATGCCTGGAAGACACATACTAGAAGGGGTAGTTGTCTTACATGAAACCTTACATGAAATCCACTCGACGAAACTCGATGGAGTGATATTCAAAGTGGATTTTGAGAAGGCGTACGATAAAGTCAAGTGGCCTTTTTTACAGCAAGCTATGCGCATGAAAGGTTTCAGTGAGTCCTGGACGAATCAGGTGGATCCTTTTGTCCAGAAAGGCAATGTTGGAATAAAGGTTAATGATGATATTAGCCATTATTTTCATATGCATAAAGGCATGAGGCAGGGTGACCCAATGTCCTCAACACTGTTTAATATTGTGGCGGACATGTTGACAGTACTCATAGGCCGGCCCAAGGAAAAGGGGCTGATTGGTGGACTAGTCCCCCATCTGGTGGATGGGGGGTATCCATCTTACAATATGCGGATGACACAATATTTTTTTATGAAACATGACCTTGCTCAAGCTCGTAACATGAAACTCATCCTATGTCTCTTCGAGCAATTATCGGGGTTGAAGATCAATTTCCACAAAAGTGAGCTTTTCTGTTTTGGAAGGGCCAAAGGTGACCAAGAAGAATACAAGCAACTATTCGGTTGTGAACTGGGATCGCTGCCCTTTAGTTATCTTGGCATTCCAATACATCATAGGAAATTGACCAATAAAGAATGGAAATGTATCGAGGATCGATTCGAGAAGAAACTTACCTGCTGGAAGGGTAAGCTTATCTCATATGGAGGACGGCTAGTATTAATTAATTCGGTACTAACGAGCATGCCGATGTTCCTCCTGTCTTTTTTCGAAGTACCCAAAGGGGTACGCAAGAGATTAGACTTCTATCGATCTCGATTCTTTTGGCAATCAGACGAGGTTAAGAAAAAATAACGTCTGGCAAGATGGGATATTATTTGTCGACCAAAGGACCAGGGGGGGTCTTGGGATTGAAAACCTCGAGGTGAAAAATAAATGCTTGTTGAGTAAGTGGTTATATCGATTATCGCGGCATTCCGAAGGAATGTGGGCCCAGATTCTACGCAACAAATATTTACACTCCAAAACTCTAGCCCAGGTTACTGCAAGACCTAATGATTCACCCTTTTGGAAGGGACTCATGCGAGTGAAGGATACTTTCTTCCATAGGGTGAAGTTTAGTGTTGGGGACGGCTCAACAATAAGGTTTTGGGAGAATACGTGGTTAGGTGATAGGCCGCTAGCTCTCCAGTATCCTTCTCTGTATCATATTGCTCAATGTAAGGAAGAGTACATGGCAACGGTGATGCAGACGGTACCCTTGAATATCCAGTTTAGGAGATCTCTAGTTGGGGAACGCTGGACTTTTTGGCTGCACTTAGTTAGAAGGCTAATGGAGGTGCACCTTTCCGGTGAGGAGGATTTTTAAGATGGAGGCTCACAAATAATGGCTTGTTCACAGTCAAGTCTATGTACTTAGATCTCATCAACTCTGGCCCAATCCCGTGATCGTTTCATATTTGGCGAGTTAAAGTTCCCCTACGAATTAAGATATTTATATGGTTTGTCCACAAACAAGTGATCCTAACCAAAGATAACTTATTCAGGCGGAGATGGGTAGGTAGCTCGAGGTGGGAAGCACACTTTTGGCTCTCAGGTGCCGGCGCACCCTATATGCGGAAAAAAAAATTAGTAATTCAAAAAAGTTCAAAAAAATCCAAATCTTTTTTGAAATCAAACATGATCAGGTATTGTACTGGTATAAAAGATTTGGACAAGAAATGATTCATATTGACTTCACGGCAAAAAAGACTAGTTTATGACGACAATATAGCGTGTATAGTACTTGTATATAGCGTTTTTTGCCAAATCTTCGACCCAGGATGCAACGAAAGTCATTCTCTGACGAATCTTTTTTATACGACTATAATACTTGATCATGTTTAATACCAAAAAATATTTGGATTTTTTTTGAACTTTTTTTGAATTACTAATTATTATTTTTTGCATATAGGGTGCGCTGGTACCCAGGTTCTCCTTCATATTTTCCGCTCGAGGTGTTGCTATTGTGATCAGGATGAAACAATACAACACCTATTTCTTGATTGCCCGCTTGCGAAGTTACTTCGGAGATCGGTGCATGTAGCCTTTAATATTTCACCTCCTAATAGCATAGAGACGTTGTTTGGGACGTGGCTTGATGGAGTGAATGTGCATCTCGCGCGTAATACTCGGATTGGAATATGCGCATTTATTTGGGCTATATGGAACTGTAGGAATGATATAATTTTTTAACAGAAAACCTATGACTAATTTCTTGCAGGTTATATTCCGGGCTACGGCATGGATCCGTACTTGGTCATAACTCACTCCTACGGCCTCCAGGGAGTAGCTGGCTACTGGGTGCAACCGATGGGAGATGGCAGCTCGGGTTTTCTTCAACCGGTTTGGATGGCGATCACTGCATAAGATTGGTCTTTAGTGGATCCTCGTTAAGCCGGATGCGGCTTTGAGACTTGTACTTTTTATTTTTTTACTTGGCTCCTTTTGTGAGCAGTATTTTGCACTCCAGACTTTGTTTTATCGGCTTTTTAATAAAGTGGCTGCATGCATCTATCCGATGCAGAGGCCGGGAGATGACCTCCTTTTCAAAAAAAAAAAAAGAACCAAGGCTCAGAGGACCAAGTTAATAGTAGTTGAGTTGTCTTAAATTTTTCAGCCAAGCGCAGAGCCATGACAGTCAGCTGCTACATGTTAAGGCCATGAAGGGCCAAGTTATTCTTCAGTGTGGTTTTTTTTTTTTTTGAAAAGGAGGTTATTCTTCAGTGTGGGTAGAGGAGCTAATCAAGTTGAAATGGAGTAGGAGCTCCAGGTCTCGCTTCAACGGTACAAAGAATTCCGAATCGCTCCGTCTCCGTGAAATGGGAAGAACTGTAAAAGTGGAGTCCATCTACGAAGATTGAGCAAATACTTTTACTTACTTAGATGCAGGTGGAATGTATCCTGATGGGCATGTAATTTTTGAGGAAGTAAATCACCACCTGACGGCAATGCGGAAAGCAAAAATCAATAAACAGCAATTTCAGGTTCAGATTCACAACCTTCAGAAGAGATGGAAGGTGATATCGAGAAGCACCATTCGATATGAATGGAACAGTAAAAATCAAAGCTGCGACAAGATCTCACACCTAGATACAACACACCAGTAGCAGGAGCCTGAGACAATAGGTCTAATTGACATTGCAACTTTCACCGCGACAAAGAGCACTGAAGTACCTGCTGCCGCACCAGGGACGTGGTCTGGTGTAGCAGAAGCAGGAGAAGAACAAGAAGAAGAGATGGTCTGAAATGTTTATCTTAGTTTACTTCTTAGTTGAAGCATGAGAGGCTTTGTTTTGCCTCTTAACCTGCCTGCCCTAAATTTCAACTTTCAAATCTGCATCTTTCTGTAAATACACATGGATCAGTAAGAACTTGATGGAAACGGGTGAGCGTTCCTTCAGTTTTGACGTGAGCGTACATCCAGTTTTGAGTGCTCAAAATACAACTGTCACATAGTTTCTGAATGCAGACAGAAAGTAATCACAACAACAGAGATTCAGACCAGGAACTAAACCGCAAACTTATCACAGTTTCTTTAGATCGGCAACAAACAGGTTTGATCTACGAAGTGCTAGCAAGACGAACTTACTATCAGGAACAAAAATAAGTAATGTCCCAAGATAGATTCTCCCAAGAAACCCATTTACATTGTGTGCAGTGTGAAGAAACCTTAATTAGTAGGCTGCATTCAGATAATACAGTTTGGTAGAACAACACTTACAATGTTTTTGATGCGGGCAAGTCTAGTTCGCACAATAGCATCAATTCACTGTTGTTCAATTTTTCGTGGCATCTGGGGACCAGTGAGTTTCTGTATACACTGGCAAAGTCTTGATGCTCGCTTGGGACTAGTGAAAGCAGAGCATCTGGCATTCTTGAAGCAGAGCATCTCTCTGCTGGGCTGCTTTGGGATTGATTCCCGAGGAGCTGATTGGAGGCGTTGGTGTTCGATCGATCTATACACTTTGGGAGCACCTGGTGGTTGTTGATTTCTGTCAATGTGCCATGTCAATGTCACAAGGCTGACCGAACCTCGAGGACGCTGCTGATCCTGGGGGGTGCTTTGCTGAAACAGAGACCCTTATGTATACATCTGCTTTTGCTTGTTTGCATGTGAAACATGGAGCGCATACTTTCAGCATTTTTGGATGTTCGAACTGTGTGAGTTTGCATGAGGCCTAAGATTTCCCTTGGAAACAAGTTTACTGCCTGAAGATGTGTTCACTATGGGATGGCACAAAATAATCTGTCGCAACAGCCAGTATGAAATTCACTGGTGCTCCTGTTACAACACAGTTTGCTCACAGTTTTTTCCTTGTTTTACATGTCCATCATGAGAACCAGAAAATTTTATATTGCCTTCAGTTCCTGGGTTTTGTAACATGACTCGGTACTTTCTCGCAAAAAAAAAACATGACTCGGTACTTTCCGTTAACTGCTGGCTGCTGTAAACACGCATCTTGATTTTGCACATAACAAAGCAGAAACTAGCGATGGTTGGTATGCAAATATAAACCAAATTACATTCATGGTGGCTCCTTCCCGAAGTGCAAATATACCCCAAATTACATCTCTGGCGTGAAAGAGACTCTAGACAAAAGCAGACACTTGTTTTCTTCTTAAGTTCACTTTTACTTTTTGGCGTCCCGTAACCACCAATGATCGATGCAGGCGTGGTCGCGCTCAAAGGGCTCCAGGGTCACCTGCTCCAAGGGCCTGAACTGGTCGGCCTTGAGCTTCTCCACTTTGCTGGCAGACACAGTTCGGTGGGCATGGTCGAGTCAAGTAAAAAATGTCAGCTCAAATGGCAGCTTTAGATTAGCATGAACAAGTCTACAAGCACTGATGGTGAACAAAGCACTGAGGATATATCTTCTATATCTTACAAGCAAGTCTGTAAACATATTGAGCAACAGGTGGCATTTTTTTTGCTATGCTGATGAATTATTACTCTTTGGGAATGTACAACACAAACTGAAGAACATGAAAAAGGCAGAGTACCCATATGCGGCCGTATCTTTCTCCATGCAGTGCACAGCGAAGAGCGAAAAATGGCTGACTTCAGCTTAAATAATCCACAGACATATACACTTCATTTGTTACATTACAAACATACAAATACCAGTACATCGGTAAAATACATACGTCCAGCCAAGGCCCCTTTAGAGTTACAAAAAGAGATATGGGGCGAACATACAAATAATATTTAGATACAAACAATTCGCTTGTCGTGGGGTTGGGCACTTCATGGTGCACCGTCTTGAGTTTTCTCCATCATGTGAGCCCACCTTACAGCCACTTGCACATAAACGATGTCGTACATCATATCAACAAACTGGAAGAAGGCTGCCCTCCATGTTCTCTTCATCAACATGGTGCAGAAAACTATCCACAGACCCACCACAAATCCAATGCTCATGGCAAGATAAACAGATGGCATATGATCTATATCTTCGAGACCACTTTGCTCTGCATCATGTGTTGAGCAGTTCCTGCCAACAGGATCTCCACAAAGACCAGGGTTACCGATGTAGATGTACCTCTGGTTATCAAGAGCTTGTAGCTGTTGTCCGGATGGTATTGGGCCGGACAGATTGTTGTATGACAAGTTCAAGTGGCTCAAATAAGTTAAAGCTGACAAACTTGATGGTATTGCACCAGAAAATTCATTGAAGGACAGGTCAAGTGAGTCCAGCTGCCTTAAATCACCAATTTGGTTTGGGATTGCTCCGGTGAGTTGATTATTTGACAAGTTCAGATTGGTAAGCCCAATGAGTAAAGTTATCTCCTCTGGAATCTGTCCTGCCAAACTATTACTTGACAAATCAAGAACTACCAATAGCTGGTAGATTGCAAAGGTGTAGTCACGCTTTTGGTCCTTTGTGATTACTGGTATGCTCTCTTCATAAATATAATCCCCCGTGTCCTGCGACACCATTGTCATCATTGCCTTCAGGTTTGACAAAGACCATGGTATGCTTCCTGTTATGTTGTTGTGTGCTATATCCAAATAATGCAGACCATGAAGGGAAGTGAGAATCTTAGGAATATGACCACTGAACATATTTGATCTCACTCTTAATATTTTCAAGTGTGGCATTTTTGGGGGTAACCATTCTGGCAATCCTCCAAATAACCTGTTGTAAGAAAGATCAAGGAACATTAATCCTGATGACCTTTGAAGAAATTTAGGAAATTCACCAGTGAGATCATTGTTATTCAAGGCTAAGCTCAGCATGTCAGAGCCAAATTGATCTGTAGAGTTTGGAACAAGTTCCTTTTGGCACTGCATAATATCTCCTGTTAACCGGTTTCCTGATAGGTCCAACCTTTTCAGTTTAGTCAATTGGCATATAGACGATGGGATGGTGCCTATGAATTGATTGTTTGCAAGCAACAACTCTTCAAGTAGTGGAGCATTTAACTCTGATGGCAATGAACCAGATAAAGAGTTTGAAGATAGGTTCAGTCGTACTATATTTATAGGCAACTGTGTCGGTAATGAGCCATGCAATTTATTTCCTGATGCTTGGGCAAATGTCACCCAAAACCAATCAGGAATAATGTCATCCAGATTCGCATTACTGAGAACAAGAATGTCAATGCTTGATTGTGATTTAAGCCATTCTGGAAAATTGGGGCCCAGTGGGCATGACCGGAATCTTGCAACTTTCAATCTAAAGGGAATCTCAAAGAGTTGTACGACAAGTCCAGATACTCTAGATTCAATAGGCCTGCAAAATGCTCCTCCACGAGCACACTATCTAATTTATTATGGCTAAGATCCAGATGCTTTAAATTACCTAAACTTGTTGAGCGTTCTTTCAAGAGAAAATCACTGAAGTTATTATAGCTGAGGTCCAAATGCTCCAAATTACCTAAACTTGCAAAATCTTCCTTGAAGAGCACCCCACTGAATTTGTTGTAGCTGAGGTCCAAAAGCTTCAAGTTTCCCAGACTTGCAAAATGTTCTTTCAAAAGCACACCTCTGAAGTTATTGTGGCTGAGGTGCAAATTCTCTAATTTTCCTAAGCTTGCAAATTGTTCTTTCACACTGTTGAAGTTATTGTGGCTGAGATCCAAGACCTTTAAGTTGCCTAAACCAGCAAAATGTTCTTTCAATAGCACACCTCTGAAGTTATTGTGGCTGAGGTGCAAATTCTCTAATTTTCCTAAGCTTGCAAATTGTTCTTTCACACTGTTGAAGCTATTGTGGCTGAGATCCAAGACCTTTAAGTTGCCTAAACCAGCAAAATGTTCTTTCAATAGCACACCGCTCAAGTTATTGTAGCTGAGGTCCAAATACTCTAATTTGCCTAAGCTTGCAAATTGTTCTTTCACACTGTTGAAGCTATTGTAGCTGAGCTCCAAAACCTTTAAGTTGCCTAAACTTGCAAAATGTTCTTTCAATAGCACACCACTGAAGTTATTGGAGCTGATATCCAAAAACTTTAAGTTGCCTAAACTTGCAAAATGTTCTTTCAATAGCACACCGCTGAACTTATTGTAGCTAAGGTCCAACATTTCCAAATTACCCAGTGCTCCAAGTCCTACAGGCAGAGGGCCAGTCAACATGTTTTCAGATGCTTCAAGAACACTAAGATTAGTCATGTTCCCTATCCAAATGGGCAGATTCCCGGTCATATTCCCACCCCACACTGACAATTCTTGTAGTGTATTCCATGAGCACTTTGGCAATCGCCCCATGAACTCCCCTATGCTCGAACCAATGTTGTTACCACTGAACCTCATTCTCGTCAAATTGCACAAATTTTCTAATTTCTTTGGTATCAAACCCACGAGATCGTTCCCTCTAAAGTCTATGACTTGAAGGGACGTCATGTTTCCCAATTCACCAGGAATGGACCCTTCCCAGCCGGAATATCTTAGGTGAAGCTCCTTAAGGCCAGTGAGATTCCAAAACCACGCATGCTTGAGTGAAGTATGGAAGTTGTTATGAGACATATCAAGGACTTTGAGATGTGTGAGGTTGGAAAGTGATATACTAGCAGACAAGGTACCATTGAGTCCACACTCGGACAAGCGAAGCACTTTCAGAGAAGGAAGCATGTTAACTCTCTGAAACCAATCCCTCGCAGAACCAAGATCCACATAACTCATGTCAAGACGCCTCAACAAAGAGAGACGTTGCAACCATGCAAGATCCACTATGTAAGACCTATTCCCATAATAATCATAATTGCAACTGAGATCAAGATATTGCAACTTTGAGAGATTGCCAAGTTGGGAAGGTATTCTCCCACCGAATCCTGCCGACGAGAGGTCGAGATACCTTAGGTTCTCGAGGGAAGCCAAGAAGACAGGGATGCTTGTGCCGTTGAAGTCATTCCAGCTCAGATCAAGATACCTCAGGTGTTGTAGAGTAGCCAAAGAAGAGCTCATCTCGCCCGCCGACAAGCTCAATGATGTGCTCTTGTAGTCGCTGTAGTCGATGTACTCGTACATGTAGTCGTACATGTAATAGCCCATGTAGTCTTCCATGTCGATGTTGCGGAGGTTGAGCTTGATGAGATGGCCCGTTCTGTTGCTGCACCGGACTCCCTTCCATTGGCAACAATCCTCACCCTGCCACGACGAGAGATGGCCAGCAGGGTCCAGGAGGCTTGCCTTGAAGGACAGAAGCGCATCTCGCTCGCTGCTGATGCAGGCTCCCGACCCGCTCGCTTGGCCATGGGAAGTGGATGTTGCTTGGGAGATCAATAGACAAAGCAGTAGTGCAGCTCCTCGGATGAGCAGCACCAGCTTAGCCATATTGCTCGGAAATGGCAGATGGAAGGAGAATGGACAGAGGAGCTTACCTCTATTCCGGTTCCACCACAACCGCGCCTACAACCCACGTCTTGGGGTCTTGTCATGCATACTTTTCCTACGCTCAAGGTGTGGCTAGAATTTGTTGATTCGGACAGCCCACCATGCCCAGCACGGCAGAAGTTGCAGCTGTAATATTTATCTAAGATTCCCTCGATTACACTAATAATATCTGCACATTGTGGGTCAGGTAACACATGGAGCATTAAGGTCTAGAGAGTTTTTTTAGTGTTGGCATATAAATACAAGGACTCATGCATGGCTCTCAGTACTCTGCAATCGGCAAAAATAATCAAAAAAATCACCAGGATTTATCATGTTGGCCAATTGCCGGCCACTCCCATTGTAGTCCACGTCTTGGTCTTTGTCATGCTGTATGCATACTGCTTCTCTTGCACTGCATGCATACTTTTCTTCTAGTCAAGTCAAGTTATGGCCAAATGATTTGGACAATCGACCGCGGCGAGCACGGCACGGCAGACGAGCACGTTCAGTGTTCAGTAATTAGCTCTCTCTGATTCATTTTCTCCATTAATGGTTAGGAATTGGGTGGCTCGCATATTGTGATTTGTGCGTTCACTGGTGAGACATGTCATAGCAATTTTCTCCTTTGTAATCTAGCGACAAGTCTGAATTGCTCTGCTCCCTTTCCGTGAAATAGAGTGCGAACCTGCAGGGAAAGTGGACGCTGAGGCTTGAGATCGTCAGCGTCAAGGAGGGCCGCGTCACCGTCCTAGAGGTTTGCGTCGCTCCTCATCTGCCCCGCCATGGGCGACGCCCGCCGTGGCAGCTCGCCTGGAGAACGAGAGGGGTTGCGGCGGTGTGCATCACTTCAAATAATGGTGAAGGGGTATTAGTTGGGCCAAATACTTAGACCACTCACCTAAGCCTATCATCAAAAGCCAGAAGCCCAAGCCGAGCCACATACCGGGTATGAGGCATAAACTGGTCTGACGCACTCACATGAGTCGTCGTCATCTTTCACAGGTCCTTTTTCAGAGCAGATATTGGGGCTTCTACCTTGTCAGACCACTCTGCCATCGATGCCACCATGACGCCAGACAACTACCACCTCATGCGCGAGTCCATCACCGCGCATCGGGTGTCGAGTCTCCACTGCGCCACACCGCCGAGATCAGCCGTCATCAATGTGTAGGATGAAGCACCGCTCCACCAAAAAAGCCGCCCACTGGTCCCTCGATCCCGTGTACGCCTCCAAGAATGACGCCCCCAAAGAGGAAACGACACCAACGCGCCGCCGCCATCCGATCTACTGATCTAGGGTTTCCCCCGGAGGTAGCGGATAGAGGTCTGGAACTTCTCCACAGCGATGCCTTCAAGAAGGTAATGACACAAAAGAGTGCCGCCAACGCCGGTCTTGGCATCAAGCCGAGAACGAGGTTTTCACCCGGATCCACTCGAAGAACCTCCATCAAGCATCGTGCACGGGTCGCCGCCGATCTGAGCCGCCCCACATCGAGCAAGCCGCATCGGCCAGATCAGATCTGTCTGGAAGGCAAACCACGTATTGCGCCGACCCACCACCAGGCCCTCCATGCCGCCACCGCCGATCCGACGTCAGATGGTCCGTCGCCGCAGACCCAGCCGCCACCGCCGAACGCAGCCAAGGCCGCTGCCCGGAGCAGGGCCAGCCGCCGCACCCGCCACCATTGCCGCCCTAGGCCAGGGCGGCCGCCGCCGTTCAAGGCAGGCCCGCCACGCCACCAAGGCCAGATTGGCCGTGCCACCACACGCCGCGGGGCTCCGCACCGCCCCCATGGCGTAGGGGAGAGGGAAGGCCCCCGCCACCCCCTCAGCCCCGGGCTAGCTATAGGCCGAGGCGGCCGCCGCCGTTCAAGGCAGGCCCGCCACGCCACCAAGGCCAGATTGGCCGTGCCACCACACGCCGCGGGGCTCCGCACCGCCCCTATGGCGTAGGGGAGAGGGAAGGCCCCCGCCACCACCTCAGCCCCGGGCTAGCTATAGGCCAGCGGCGTCCTTCGGCGGCGGCGGAGGGAGGGAAGGAAGGACGGGGAGCCCCCTGAGGCTAGGCTTGCAATGCCGCCCGAGTTGCCCGAGCAGGGGCGACACGGGGAGAGCCGCGCATGATAATTCGAATGCTCATTTTCCATTTGATGTGATAATCCAACTACAAGCTTCTCAACCCCAGCATGGCTCACGCCCTCAACCCATGATGTTCAAATAGATTACTGTGTGACCCCATGCATGATTGTCAAACAGATTATTGTGCCAAAGATGAGCATTTTGTGCTCAAATCACGTTCGCGTCCGAGATGCAGCTCATATATAGGTGCCGGCAATAGCACGTTGTCCTTGTCTGAGATCCTAGTACCCCACGAGTCATAGGCTCCATCCGTACATAATCTCCGGTATAGATGATTCCTTCACGACTGGATGGTTCCCATTAGACCTGGCCAAACCTCGGGCCGGGCCTAGCCAAGCCCGACGAAAAAACCCAGGCCCGAGCCCGGCCCGGCCCGGCCATCGGGCCTGTTTTTTGGGCCCGAGCCCGGCCTAAACATGCAAAAGCCCGCCGGGCCTCGGGCTGGCCCGGCCCGACCTTTAGAAAACTGCAAAAACAATGGGTCCGGGCCCGGCCCGGCCCGGTCACCAGGCTCAAAATCTAGGCCCGAGCCCGGCCCGAGGGCAGCGTCGGGCCGGGCCGGGTCGGGCTTTTTCGGGCCGGGCCGGGCTGCCCATGGCCAGGTCTAGTTCCCATTCATTTGATGGACCATGGATGGTGGTTCCATTGCAGCTAAAGGAATTGGTGGCTCGGGGGTTCATGAAGCGGGTTGGTCTTCTGCAGGCTCTGGATCCTTGAAGAATGATTGTTTTACATGGCTAAGAGCATCTCCAGCCGCGCCCGCAACAGGCCCTTTGCAGGCGTTTTTTCCATGCCAGCGCCCAAAAATCGACTCCAGGAGCTCGATTTTCGCCGGTTTAGGCCGAAACTGGCGCCGACGGATCCACGCCGAAACCGGCGCGCTGGGGGGGTGCCCGGGGGCGCTGGTGCGAGCGGTTTTGGCGTGAAAGCGGATGGGCCCGCCGAGTCAGCGAGACGCCGCTTCGTCACCCTCATCGCCTCGGTTTCCGTGGGAATCAATGCGAAGGCTGCCGCGCCGGTCAGCCTCCATTGATGCCTCACAGGCGGAGCCGTGAACGCGCCGCGACGCGCGTCCAGCCACGCGTCGCCCGGCATGCAGTCCGTCGCCGCCCCGCTATGGCTATAAAAGACGACCTCCCCGCCGGTGGACTCCACAGCTCTCATTCCCCCCCCCCCCTCCGGTGTAGGTAGCAACACTCCCCTCTTCCCCGCCGACGAGAAAGATGGCCGAGAGGTACCCAGGCGACGGCGCGGCGGCGAACGGCTACGGCCGCCGCCACCTCCAAGAGCAGGAGGCGCGACTGCTGTACGAGGCCGAGTACCTGGCGCCCCCGGACATGCGGGTGCCGGGGACGTGGAGGCTGAGCGCCGACGGCGTGCCGGTGCCACCGGTGCCCGAAGGGGCGGCGCGGCGGGCCGAGATCACCCGCATCCGCTCGCCCCTGAGGCAGGAGCAAAGGGACGAGCCGCGCTACGCCACCGACAGCCACACCCTCTGGACCATGTACTTCCGGCTCCGCCGCGAGGAACAAATCGCCGCCACCAACGGCGTCATCCCCCACGGCTGCTTCAACGCCGACGGGCAGCGCGAGTGGTGGGGCGTGCCAGGCCGCACCCTCGAGGCCTTCCTCAACCACATCGAGACCGGCAACGTGCCGTGCCTCAAATACCCGCAGCGGCTGTCCTTCTCTCACCGCCGTGGTAGCTCTTGGACACCGCGGCGGATGGAGCCGGGGTCGTCCTCGTTGTCGGGTTCCGGCTCACCGTACGCGCTCCGCCCCATCAAGCCCGAGCCGAAGGAGACGCCGCTCGGGCGCCGCACCCGCAGCGGTGCCCTCGTCATCAACGAGGGTGTCCGACCCTCCCCACCTGGTCCGGCTCCGGGGAGGCGCTCCCTCTGCCTGGTCCGGCCGAAGCCCGAACCGGGGCTGCTCCCGGTGAAGCCGGAGCACGTCGAGATGGCGGCCCCCGACGACGAGACCGCCCTCAAGTGGGCGAAGGAGGACTATGTCCGGGAGCATGTCCGTTGCCAGTGTCGGGCGTACGCGGAGCTCCAGGCCCGGCGCCGCCGGCGCGAGGAGGGCGGCGTCATCGCCCTCGACAGCTACGAGGAGGACGAGGCCGGGCCGTCCAGCACGCCACCGCGCCTCGGCGACCCTGGCCAGGGCTGCAGCAGGGACGTCGCTGGCCCAAGCCAGCCGCGCGACGATGACGATGACGATGATGCTGGCGACGGCGATGACTACACCCGCTTCTACAGGCTTCTCGGCATGTAGATAACGGCGGCGGTGGCAGCGGCGGTGGCGGCTAGGCATAGTATGGCGTAATTTAGGCGTAGTTCGGTCGTAGCTTGCATGTTTTATGTACAATTTTCAATGAACTTTCGCCGAGTTCGTGCAAAAGTGGCCGAGTTTGCATATACTTTGTACAACATCGTGGAACCCGGGGCGACCGGCGGGCCGACGACTGGGAGTTAGGTCGCCCCCACGCTCCAATCTAGTGCCGGCTCGCCCACACGAAGGTTCTTTTGGGCGCCCTAAGGGGCCGAACGGCTGGAGATTATCTAATAAATTAGTTCAAGCACGCCTTGGGGACCTACAGGCCGACCTCGACACGGCTGTTGTGCCGTTGAAGGAGGAGGCCTCCAATCTCCATCAGTGGATATCGCGCGCATTTTCCTTCTTGGAGAGGATCGAAGCCGCGATGGCTCACTTTGAGGCTCTCTTGCCGTTGCCCCTTGGAGATTGCTCGACTCGTCCCGCGGAATGCTGCATCCTCCCTCATGGGGATGATTTTCTCGCTGCATCACTCTCATCGGGGCCGATGGACACCGCTTCGCGGATAGTTGACCCTATGCTTGAGGAAGCACTAGTGTTGCCTCCTCAAACATCGCCTACTGATTGGTGTGATGAGGTGGACCGTATTGTTCCGTCGGCGGGGAGCGAGGAGTTTGTTGACCCAATGTGTTCGGAGGCTATGATCTTGTTGTCCCACCCTGCTGGCTCCTCCCAGACTACCGATGTGCATTTTGTCGCACATCCGATTCCCTCAGTGGAGCCGCTTGGTTTCAACACGGAGCGCACGACACATTTGATTCCTTGCTCGGAGGAGCCGCTTGGTTTCAACACGGAACACACGATGGGGACCTTGGACATGACCAGTGTTGAGGTGGAGCCGCAAGTTGATCCTATGTGCTCGGAGGCTACGCTCTGGTCGCCATGCCCTGAAGGCTCCTCCTCGCCTTCCGTGGTGAAGTCAATTGCACGTCTGATGTCGAGTCTAGAGGAGCAGCTTGGTTGCAACGCGCCTAACATTCTGGCTGAGCCTATGGTTGAGGTATGCAATGTTGTTGCGAGGGTGGCACAAACTATAGCAGCACCATTATCTCTGGAGCATTATAGGATAACCTCTGCTTGGGACCCCGGTGCCTTCGCATGGGGAGAAGAAGGACAGGCGGCAGAGCGGGCGCCTCGATAAGAAGAACAAAGCATGCAACATCCCGACATCCAAGCGCGCAGAGTATAGGATGATGGAGGCTTTTGGTGAGCTGCCAGAGGTCAGCAAAGCGGAGGGTCCAGAGCAAAAGATGCAAGCATACCTGGACATGTACAAAAACCCGCTCTCACCACAAGTGATCGACTCGTTCAGCTCTTTGGTGAGGATCGCGGGAAGTCAAAGTTGGACCTCTCAGGATGTCTTCACGAGATAATGGTAGCTCATGATTCTGTGAGGCCGAGACAGAAGAGTCATTCGATATGGACGGTTTCTCTTCGGCGAGTGGCAATCAGTTTGGTTGCTCTGGAGCCTGCCTAACTGCTTTGGGCCTAGGCACTCTGGTGTCTGGCTCCAACGTTGTCCCATGATGTTGTTGTTTTTTGTCATGTCCCTATCCCCAAGTTCCACTGCCTCCTTTTTCTCATTTTCTTTTTTCTTTTTTTTCGGGTTTTCTTTCGGATTTCCCTGATTAGCTGAGAATGTTAGGTTTTCAGGTTCAGTTTTCCTTATAAACTGGGCCAACTCTCTTCTTCTTCATGAAATGCAGGAACTTCCTGCCCCTCTCGAGGTGTTCTCGAAAAGAAAAAATTTAGTTCAACACCGGAGAATTTACCAAAGACATGAGCCATAGCCATGCCTCAGAAGAAAAGGATAAATGGGAATCTTGTCCATCCAGTCGTTTATGCTGCTGCGAGGTTGCATTCAATCTATCGTCATCTATGTTGTTATTTTCTTACAAGATGCATGCATGCACTCGCTAGCTACCTGCAAGATGGGAAATCACAACCACGATATTGGGCTCATGGAGTCCATCAACCACACACCACTGCAGAGGAAATGGATCGGAGGCCAGTTGTTCTCGTTCCTCGCAATCCATGACCAGAGCAGTCCTTCCCGGGCTACAGTCGGAACCAAGTCCTCTTCCGAATTCGTTCTCCCCTTCTGGATAGTTTCCATCGTATGGAGATAGAACTCTCAAAATCTAAACTGGCGTTTCCATTGGTGGCGGGAACCTTGCAGCTATATATATCTGGCCTGGCGGCAACCGCGGTGTTGACTCACGGCAACTCGTGAGCCTTCAGCCGCCAATTTCTTCTCGGGCAGATCTACGCGGGATCCATGGCGGTGAGTTCATTGTCCTCTTTTTCCTTGGCGGATCTTTTTGTTTTCAGGGAGAGCCATTTTCCCTACATCTAATCAACGTTGAAAATTTTGCCTACAAACTGCATCCTAATTTGTGACTGAATCAAAATTGCATCTGTGATAATTGCAATTTTTTCTGTGACAAAAAATATGTCAAAGTCAGGATGTCTTTTACCATCGAAATTAATATTTGCATATGTCAAATGATATGATTTTTATTTTGCAACTAGTGTGAAATATCAACTCTTATTTTTCTTCATGCCAGATGCAGAAAGCCAAGAGAGCTGATAGGCTCAGCGCATTGCCTGATGACATTCTGGTCAACATTCTTGACCGACTCAATCTCCGCGAGGCTGCGAGAACCAGCGTCCTCTCCACACGGTGGACTCAGCTCTGCGCCAAGCTGCCTCGACTTATAATAAGCGCTCAGCACTTCCTTCCCAAGGGCGTGTTATGCACCGACATCTCTGATGATGAATTGGTTCGCATCAATGCCGCTGTGGTCCAAGCGATGGAGAGCATATTGACCCGCAGAAATCCTGGAGAACACACCATCCGCCTTCTGTCCACGACGTTCTACTTGAGAAATGATGTCCCTATATCCATGGGGCGTGCTGTTGGTCGTGCCATGGCGGCACACCTGGTCGACAACGCGAAATTCAGTGTTATGGCAGGGAAGTATGACATCATCGACTTGGACGAGGATGATCTGGTCACCGCTGGGAGAAAATTCATGTTGTTCTTTGATGCCTGCCAAAGTGCATTTGGTGGTCTCACTACCCTCGACTTAGAGAATTTGAGATTTGGTGAATCGGGCATATCCAACGTCCTCGTCGCTTGCAAGCGGCTGAAGTACTTGCGTTTGTACAATTGTGACTCTGGTGATTGCAGCACGCTGCAACTTGAACATGCTCATCTCAGTGATCTTAGTATTGCCCACTGTAGGCTCGCACAAGTTCAGCTCAACTGGCTTCCTCAACTCACAAAGATGGTCTTTGAAGGTTGGCTTCAGTTCCAAGATCCACTGTTTATTGGTCATGTCCCATTGCTGGAGGCTGTAAGCCTCACAAATCTCGCCCTTAGTTATAGCAGGATGGTTGAGTTAAGTGAGTCTCTTAGTGGTACCTCTATACGAGATCTGAAGTTGGAATTTAATTCCGAAAAGGTAAGTCAAGATTGTCGCTTTGCGAGCTGTGGCTTCGCTTCTTCTCTGCCCATCTCACCATATGCTTATTCATTGCAGATTTGGGTGCAGCCAGAATGTCCGATGCAATCCCTGGCATCTGTTTTCCGCCAACTAAGGTTTGTGAATCTAGCTAGTCTTCCTGAAGGGTATGATCTCACCTGGACAATGTTCATTCTTGAAGCTGCGCCCTTACTAAAGGAGCTATACATGACGGTACGTGCTTACATGAAGATTTCTTTTTCCCACATGGGCTTAATGTTAGGTTTTGCAAGATTTTCTCACCAGATACAAAATACGTCTGCTCTATCGATAACTCATTTTTTTTATCTTCGTCCTAATTTCTGGCATGCAGGTATGGGATCATGCATGTTTAACAGAAACGGATGAGGAGAAGAGGAAAGAACTATCATATAGTGAGAACAAGGGTGTAGAGTGGGACTCTGTCGCAGCTGGTTTCCAACACCACAGCTTGGCCACACTCGTCATCGTTGGCTTTGAATCTGAAGACTGCTTTGTGAGTTATGTCAGACGCGTTATGGTGGCGGCGGTGAATCTAGCAGACGTGTTCCTGTATAGTAGGCCGGAGTGCGGCAACTGCGAGGAGAAGCCTAACAGGTACCCCTGGACTAAAAGGCAGAGGGTCTCGCTGAAGAGGAGGCTCGCGGCTGGGATTGAGTCGTTTGCCATATTTCACTTTGGTGCCAAGAGGCCTGGCCATGTAGCAAAAATGGAGTACCCACAGTGCTCGCTGCTTGAGGCAAAAAGGTCTTTTACGTGAGGCAAAAGACGTGGTTGATTTCACAGTGCTCACTGCTGTGTTAGAAGTGTTGTTACTTTGGTCGAGAGTTGTTTCAGTCTTTTTATATATATTGACCGCAAACTGTATTACTACTATTATTATGTCTTTTTAAGGTTTAGTGTATTATTATGCTGTAGTGGCGATTGTTCTCGTAATAAGTTTAGAATTAAAAACATTTTTCTTCGTCGGTAAAAGCATATTATTGCTTTATTACGAATCAACTTGGGGGCGATTGTCACCTGGAACTCAAGATGTCTTCAATCACCACAAGTTTGTTTGGTCAAAGCTCCGCAAGCAACGCATCAGTGCAGAACGTGCTACGGACCAATTTTTTCCTCATGGGCAACGCTACCACCAAATGTACTACTCTGCCACCATGATACTCACTTTGTTCCACAATTTAGTGCCTTAGATTTTTTGAAAAATCAAACTTTACAAACTTTTATGTGTTGTTTGAGAAGGAAAAAAGGTAACTAGAGAAAAAAAAATCAAAATAGGCTCTCCATGGACTCTACGCGGGACTTCTTTCTAAGCCTCACATGATTTGAATTTCTCTGACATTCCATGTTTCCGAAACAGATCCTATAAAATATTTCACTTTTTCAATGATCATCTATGTTTCAGGTATTCCGAAATCCTCCTTAATATACGAAATATTCTTATTATGTCAATGCCAATTGAATTAATCTTATTAGCTGTCAATTTGAACTTTTGGTATTTTCCGTTTCTTTGGATGATATGATGGGTCAGTCATTTGCTTCATTAGTTCCATAGTGGCAGTTGCGGAATCCGCTATTGGATTAGGCATTTTCGTTATTACTTTTCGAGTCCGAGGGACTACTGATGTCGAATCTATATATTGCATTCAAGGTTAAACATAACTACAGGAGAGTTGCCAAATAAAATGTTTTGTTCTCCTTTCGTTCTCTTCTTTCTTTTCTTTCAGACATCAAATAGCTTCAATTTGCATTATCCGTTGGTATGTATCAAATCAATATCAAAATCAATAAGATGAAGATGTATAATCTAATTTCTCGATTCAATAGAAGCCCAAAAAGGTGCATATGGTACACAAATGATGATAGGATAGATATGTCAAAAGCAGGTCTGATTACGATAATCCACTTCTGAGCCAAAGCTCAGCTGCACCCACGCTGACGGAAAAAATCAAAACAAACACTAAAAAATTCAAAAAATCAAACTTTCTGTGTGGTAGATTAATTGATTCGTGAGGTCCACTCTAATTTCAACTCATTTGGGCATCTGAGTGGCTCTCGGCAAAAAAGACAAATTCGAGGTTTGTAAAAAAGTTTACTGCTCATCCACTGTTCTGACCCGTTTTGTCTTTTTTGCTAAGAGCTACTCAAATGTCCAAATGAGTTCAAAATTGGAGTGAACCTGAGATAGCCTGGCTTAATAGGGATGATAGACTACTCATATCAATAAGGAATTCCTTCTTTTCCGAGAGCCCATTCGAACAGAACTCCAAAGTTAAGCGTGCTCGGCTTGGAGTAATTTCAGGATGGATGACCGACCGGGAAGTTGCTCCCAGGTCCGCACGAGTGAGGACAAAGTGCGCAGAAAAGACTAGTATTGATCTATGGGGCCAGTCTAGATCCCACTAGGAGTAACGACCATCAGCGGGTGTGTCCGGGGCGTTACAAGTTGGTGTCAGAGCCGACCCTCGCGGTTACACGGATGTTTGCGGACAGGTGTGCGGTCATGTTGTGCATGATGTTTGTGACCCGTCGTGGCACACGGCATGGCACATGTGCCGGACTGGAAGCACAGACGTATGTGCCAAGAGGGAACGTTCTTATGGCCCGACGAGGACGTCGGTTCCTCTGAGTGGGGGTGTATGTGATAGTCTGGCTTAATAGGGATGATAGAGTACTCATATCAATAAGGAATTCCTTCTTTTTCGAGAGCCCATTCGAACAGAACTCCAAAGTTAAGCGTGCTCAGCTTGGAGTAATTTCAGGATGGGTGACTGACCGGGAAGTTGCTCCCAGATGCGCACGAGTGAGGACAAAGTGCGCAGAAAAGATTAGTGTTGATCTGATCCCGTCAGGAGTAACGACCATCGGCGGGTGTGTCCGGGGCGTTATAGGACCTCACACATCAATTTATCTACCACACAAAAAAATGAATTTTTATGAATTTTTCTACTATTTGTTTTGATTTTTTTTTCTGATCAGGTGGAGATGAGCCTGAGCACCAAAACGCCGCACCCGTCTGATTACACATATTCCTAATCCTAAATAGAATGTAAGGACCTAGGGATTTCTGTCCTATTTCCATATGCTCGAATGACCCATTCTCATAATATGATGATTCCCGCAAAAAAGGAACATACAATTGGTTTTCTATTTGAAACAGATGCCACACGGTATGATTTTATGACATATAGTCCATATAACACAAACAGTATTGGCATATAGTCCAAATAACATGGTAAAAGGCATTCTTGTTGACAAACACAACACTTGGCAGCGCTTCAAACCAAACATTAAGACTATGAACTTGAGGCGTACTGCACGTTGTAGATCAAAGTGGAGTAAGAAGCATCAAACATGCATATTCAAGTCGAGCTAAGAAGATTTGAAATGAAAATGATGTATTTCCGGAGGCCTATTGAGGTAAGTACATCAGTGGTCATAGAACTTGCATCGGACGGTCAGTTTGATACATAAACTTGTAAAATACGTGTTTGAAGTCATCTAACTTGAGCCGGCGTGCAAATACGGTCACAAATTTCGTATCCAGACATATCTCACGCTTGTGTGACATGCTAGTGTGGCTATGGGCCATTGGTAGTGACTAGAACAGGCCGGAGTGATGCGCACATGTTATTTTTGATAGAAACACCCTCACTTTCAATTTAGTTATGTAAAAACCCGCGTTGCCTATTTTTCAGCACGTGTTGGGACGGGAGAAATTTAGAAAGATAAAAGAGGGCCTTGTGGATTCGCACTATGATGCTTGAGCATTAAGACGCAAAGCTTGCCACTACACCACATGCATGTTCTAGTAAGACAAACAAAACTATTTACTTTGGCAACAATTCTGATTAGTGTACAACGGAGATATGTTGGTTTTGTTCGTGCCGTCATGAAATTTATTTCCTCCAACCCAAGAGTTAGAGATCGGCACGGCGCAATTCAATTCAAATATCCTCTAGAACGAGCGGCGTGACATTCCTGTTAAAAAAATGCCCATAATCTGCGCGCTAAAGATGATGCCAGAATTTCGCTCACCCACAAAATGGTCAAATTTTTGTAACTTTTTAAAGGCAAATCAACAAATATATATTTTTTAATTCTAATAAATTTAAAATTTTACAATATAGATAAAAATAAATAGTGTTGAGTTAATGTACGTAAATTCTTCCAGACAAATCACTGAATGTTTTTCTTTTTGCGGCTCACTGAATGTTTTGTTTGAATTCATATAATTTTAAATCTAAAAATCTAGATAAAAGTAAATAATTCAGAGTGATGGTACATAAATTCTTTCAGACAAATCAACTTTTTTTTTTGAATTTGCATAATTATAAATTTATAAATGTAGATAAAAATAAAAGGTTTGAATCAGTGTACGTAAATTATTTCGGAAAATGAACAGATTTTTTGTTTGAATATGAATATTTAAAATTTAAAAATCTAGATGAAAATATATGTACATTATTTAAAAAAAGAATTTTTTGTTTGAATTCAGAGAATTTTCAGTGTAAAAATCTAGATGCAAAAATAGGTTTGAATGAATGAACATAAATTCTTTCGGACAAATCAACCAAATTTTTGTTTGAATTCGAATAATTTAAAGTTGAAATATATAGATAAAAATATATGTGCATTCTTTCGGACAAATCAAAGTTTTTTTTGAATTCAATTAACTTTAAATTAAAAAATCTAGATGAAAAAATAGATTTGAATGAACGTAAATTCTTCCGGACAAATCAACGTATTTTTTGTTTGAATTGGAATAAGTCAAAAAAATTGAAATTTAGATAAAGATAAATAGTTCAGAATGAATGTAAGTAAATTATTTCGGACACGCAACAAATTTTTTGTTTGAATTTGAATAATTTAAAATTTGAAGTGTAGGTAAAAGTAAATAGTTTTGAATGAATATATGTATATAAAAAATTCAGATTGAATGTAACATAATTTTTGAGTGAAATTAAAAAAATTCACTCACCCTTGAATTTATTTGTCAGGTTTGACAATAGAATAGGACCTGCGTCTATTTACCTAACAGCAATGATTGTCCAGTCTGATGGTTAGCTTGCACAATGGAAATGGAGTGGCTGTGAGTTAAATCTGCACATGGTGCATTATTTTAACTCTTTTGCGCCCCACTGGCAGGTGGATCCCACAAACCTAGAGACGTAATTACCAAAAAAACCTGGGAGACGGGAGGGGGGTGGTTCTGCAAATAAAATTGCCACGTGCACTAAGACCAAAGCGCCTCTGCCACGCTGGCGAGCGATGGGCGCACGTGATACATACGGAAGCACCGTATATGAACATCTGCCCAAGTTTGATGACAATCACGTATTTTACAAGTTTGTGCACTAAACTGAACATCACATGCAAGTTCTAGGACTCCCGGTGTATTTACCTCAGGCCTATTCCATTGCCCGGCAAAAGAATTGTGATCTTGTTGTTCTAGCTAGTGCATTGACATTTTGTGTGTTTGCAATCAAACAGAAACCATATAGTCAAATAATACCCCAACTTCAGTTTTCCTTCAAACAATTGCCATCAAACATACTTTTGACAATTTGAGCTTCTTTTCAGAAATTTGTTTTATAATGTACTTAAGTGAAGATATACTTATAGCTTCAAAAAGGTTAACAAAGCCATCTACAGGCTTGCTAACAATCTTCAGTGTAAATGGTTATGGCTTGCCAACAATCTTCAGTGTAAATGATAACCATTTCCTGCTCAAATCAAGTTTAACATAACTGCTGTAAAACAGCAGGAATTGTCTCAACCCCTTACATTGGGTAACATTACTACCGCTACTAGTACATCAGAGCAAAACAGATTGGAGAAACACAGCCACTTCCTCTCTTCCTAGTAACTTCACTTTTGCTTCTTGGGCATCCTGTAACCACCAACAACGCAAGCATGGTCGCGCTCGAAGGGCTCCAGGGTCACCTGCTCTGAGGGCTTGAACTGGTCGGCCTTGAGCTTCTCCACTTCACTGGCGAACACGGCCTCGGCCGCCTGGGTGGAGTCGATACAGTTGGCCTGATAAATGCAAAGAGCAATGTCAGCCAAATGGCAAACTCAAAAAATGAGTGCTTCCTCCACATGACATGAAACTGACTAGTACCTTGATGGAAATGACAAAGTGACCGCCATTCTTCAAGAAGTATGAAGCGTTAAGGGCTAAGATTCTAGCCTGTGGGACAGAAGATGCAATGACAAGGCTCAGAAGTGCTCAATCACAAATATTAACAAGTCACCCACATCATGCTCCAATATTCAAGCTTCAGTGTGGGTTTAATATTGTGTGCAAAAAATAAAGAATGCAAAGCAAAGAGATCAGATTATAAGACAACACAATGTTATCAACGATCAAACTGGAAATAGTAACCGGACCAGCAAATTTAAAAGCAGAAAGAGAAGTGTAGTTCCTCGACGTCCAATCGCAAAACAAGAAATTCTGCACTGGATAGCGAGAGGAACATTAATTTCTGCTTCCCATCTCCTCATTACCCAGGAACCATATAAATTAATTCACAGGCACGAATACTGTTAAGAGAAGCAGATCAAAAAACAAAAAGCACAATCTAAGATTCTCAAGACAACTAGATACAGGAAAGATGCAAGATAGATACAAATCTAGATTTCCAAGACAACTCAGTCCCTTAGATGTTCTTTGACCATGCGATCATTTCCGCAGGAGTCATTACAGGTCTGTAACTGTAAAATTGGCTCATCACGGTTGTCAAAATATCATAAGAGGTTAAGGTACAACAAAATATCGTATATCTAAGAGCCGAACATGACTAATCAAAGAAGACTCACAGAAGATAGAACAGGCCTCGGCGAAGAAGGGAACTTCAAACCAAAATAAATACAGGGCTAGCTAATCATATACACTGTCACAGTGGGAAGGGTGCAAGGCTACTTGTAACACACCATCCAAACTTAAATGTTAGGCAAAACAAGGCAGATAAAAGGCAAATTAACAAGTCAGTGAAATACAATTACGTGATGGTCAAAATCCAAAATCCAAGAACACAGAAATGCAGCAACACACAAAAGGAAAGGTCTGGCAATGGGCATAAGTGCATCAGAAACTCGATTTTGCATCATACATTGTGATGTCCTGAAGGGGAATCCGAGTTAGCTCATCATCTACTAAGCCCAAATATGGCCACAGAAAGCCAAGTAAACATTGCACACTAACAACACAACAGTAGATTGTTACACACCAGTTATTGTTAACCACATGTAATGCTAATGGATTTTATTGTAGCTGTAATCAAAATGCAGAAAATGCAGCAAACCAAATAAGTAAAGGGCATGAACGCATCAGAGACTCGATTATGCATCATCCATTTGATGTCCTGAAGGGGAATCCGAGTAAAGATCATCTTTTGCTAAGCCGCCAACAACTCACAAAGGAGTTGCACAGACAAACAATACCAGTAAGTGTAAACTATAATAACTGATGTTCACAGTAAGGAAGACTGCAGAAACAGAGCTCTAGAAATTCTTTGTGAAGGCATACCTGGTCAGGCTGTGCAACATCTGAAAAGATAACATCAACCATGCCGACCAGCATCCGGTACTTTGCCGGGTGCCTAGCATCCTCAATGATGGGGATGACATTGGTCCTCTTCTTGGCCATGTTGACAAGATCCCTACCACTCCGGTGAGAGAACTCAACAGCATACACCAACCCAGTCTGCCAAGTGACAAGACTTGGTTAAGACAACTCACATTAAGCAGCATTCACTAGAGAAAGGCAAAGGAAATAGCGACGAGATCTCACCGGTCCAACAATGTCAGACACATGAGACACGGTTGTTCCAGAGGCAGCTCCGAGATACAGCACACGAGTTCCAGGAGCCTGAAACAACAACCACGAAGTCAGATACTACAACAATGGTTCTAGTCTGAACTAGATCCTTGACAAAACAAGGTACAAAAAGGACTTACAATCCAGATGTTGTCCACACCACCGAGCACAGCAGCAGCCAGCTTGGATCTGAAGGGGTTCCAGACCCTGTACTCAACCTTGGATGCGTCCTCGTTCTGTGCAATAACAAAACAGTAATGAACATCAGTCTACTGCATCTGTAGAACAGTAATGAACATAATCTCACAACAGCGCCAATAACTGCATCTCTATCAGCCAGTAATTGCATCATTCACATATTGGCATCAAAAAAGAGTGCATCTTTCAAACAGCAATGAACATCATTCACATGCTATAGAAGCATAACAGAGTGAACATCATTCACATGCTCTAGAAGCAGAACAGAGCATAAAAATCCATCAACAGAATCTGAAGCCAGTGGATATATCTAAAAACTACTGACACAAGCGTATCATTTGCTCCTCTAGGATCTACCAATAGCCGAATCTAAGCTGATGACCCAGCTGCTATAATCGATGACATACGCACAGCAGCAGTAAAAAGACTAAGAATTTGTGTGGAACTGCGCATGAGCATGAGAGGCAACCGAGAGGGAGCACGGACCTGGACGGAGACCCTCTTCTCGCCGTAGACGGACTCGCCGGCGACCATGTTCTTGGTGCAGAGCGCGTCCTCCTTGGCCTTGGCGATGAAGACGCCGTCGTGCTTGTGCGGCACGACGACCACCTTGGCGCCGCCCTTCATGCCTGGCCCTCCCCTTCCCCCACCCCTGCCGCCGCCGCGGCCCCTGCCGGCGCTCCGGCCGCCGAACCCCCTGCCGCCGCTGCGGCCGCCGCCGTCGCCCCTCCCGCCGAAGCCGCGGCCACGGCCCCCGCGGCCGCCGCTGTCGCCGAAGCCCCTGCCGCCGCCGCGGCCTCCTCCTCCTCTCATGGGTGCCCTCATGGTGCTGGTCGTGTGGTGCCGCCGCCGCCGGGAGGGTTTAGGGTTTTGGGGAGGGAGTGAGGGTTTGGGTCGGAGGTTGGGGGAAGACTTATAGAGGGGGAATTAGGGTTGGGGGTTGATCTGGGCCGTTGGTGGGGTGAATGGTGGATGGACGGCTGGATCGCACGGTTTTATTAAGGACTTAGTAAATTATTGATTATATTGTTGATTGTGGGAATTATAAATAAATTAGTCAGGATGGCCGAGTGGTCTAAGGCGCCTGATTCAAGTTTGAGGGCGTGGGTTCGAACCCCACTCCTGACATTTTTATTTTTGTCCTCTTCCTATTTTTTGTTATCATTGCAACAGTAAAAAAATCAAAATCTCTAATGGCCATGGCTACATATTGCTGCATCACTGAGATACATTATCATTCTCAATTTTGTGAAATCATGAACAATTTTTGAAATCATGAACATTTTCCAAATTTGTGAACACTTTTACAATTTTTTGATTATTTTCTAAAATAAAGAACATTTATTGAATTCATCAGCACTTTATACTATATGCAAACATTTTAAAA
This sequence comes from Aegilops umbellulata, assembly GCA_032464435.1. NCBI lineage: Eukaryota > Viridiplantae > Streptophyta > Magnoliopsida > Poales > Poaceae > Aegilops > Aegilops umbellulata. The sequence goes on from CP136057.1 coordinate 11,061,521, forward strand.
AAAATTGCGAACATTTTTTTGGAAATTGATGGAACCATTTGTTTCATTTATTAATGAACATTTTTTGAAATACATGATCATTTTTTGAAACAATAAAAAAATTATGGATGGATAAACTATTTTGTAAATCACAAACAATTTTCGAATTTTTAGGATATTTTTTCATTCCTGGACATTTTTTGAATTGGCAAAATTTTGGTCAATTTCATTAAAAAATAATACACACAAAAACACATAAACATTTTTTTATTTCCCAAACATTTGTTTTTAATTTTTCAAATGTTTTGCGAGTAAGCAAATATTTTTCTACAAAATCGCAAACATTTTATGATTTACTAAACATTTTATTTCAAAATTCTCATTTGAAAAAGGATCTTTTTTTGAAGTCCCAAATTATTTAAAGTATAAAAAATGGGAAAAAAGGAAATATAAAAATGAGATTTAAAAGCAGGCCGCCCAGACATGACCCCAAATGGGCATGTTGTGTCTTCTCCCGGCGTGCAAAGCGCAGTATAGGAGGTCACTACTGCATGGGCCGGCCCAGCGGGGGATTCCCCTGTGTAAACGTTTTTTATCACTTATAGGTGGCATTGTCTCAAAAAAACTTATAGCTGGCATTGGTTGGTAATATTTTACAAATTTGGGGGTAATTTTCGTGATGTACCGCTAGAAGCAATAGCCCCTTTATTATTAGGTATAGACTTTTAGACCCTAAAAAAAGTATAGACTTTTAGCCTATTAAGGAAGAAAAGGCAGATGTTGGCTGAATCTCACCCATTGTAGAAGGGAACATGAAAACAATGGTTGTCCGCTCCATCAAAAGATACCTTTGAATGCCATCTATATAACATGAAAACACTACTACGTCCACAAATCCATTAAGAGTAGCGACCAAACACCACCCAATGCCTAGATCATACTGTCAGTGTGGGCCGCAACCCCCAACCCTCGCCCCTCCTCTACCCCGTCAACGAGACTGCCACCAATGAGGTGGATCAGGAGATGGGAAAACCTTATTCTTGATTCGCACGATGACGCGGTCGTTGTCACCATAAGGGCCCCGCTAGGGAACGAAACTCTAATTCTAAGAGACCAGACTATAGTGGCGCAACGCATATCCTGGGCCCCCACCTCCTCCATCGCTGAAGCGGCAAAAGGAGAAGAAGAGGGCCACTGACCTCGTGCGCCAAGAGCGATGAAGCAGTGGTGGCTAGGGTTTTCAAGAGGGAGGTGGTTACGAAAAAGAAGGGCATATGGTAGATGTTTTTTTTATTTAGCATTTGTGTTTGGGTTCACCTATTAACATTTTAAAAACAACTATTTGCACTCAGGTCCACTTCTATACAAATTCAGCTAACTTTATTATAAGATTGACATTTAGCTAGTATACCTTAATTGTGGATCTCAACTAGTCCATTTCTCTTAGTAATATGCATACACGGATTTAGAAAAGGAGTCAATCCAATGGTCTGGATGCCTTGTCTCGTCTGTGAATCGTGCAAGAATCTGTTGTGTGCATAGAAGTGCTCTTTTCCCCATACAGCTTTGCCGGATTAGAACGTCGTGCATCCCACTAGCTTTTTTTGCTACCTCCTTACGCCACGTCATGAGGTTCCACGAATCCTCGATTTGAGAATAGTTGTGACCGACTACCTATTTTTTTCCTATCCATGCCGCCCTGCCATGTCATCAAGCCACGCACCCCACTAGTGTTCTATCTCCTATCAAGGTCCATAGATTTATACTTTCAGTAAATTGGCATGTTCACTCTCACACTTATACTTGAGTGGTTCAACCGCATGCTTGCTTGCATCACTTGGTGCATACTTAGCTTTGTACTCTTCAAACAAAGCATGCATAAATGTTTTCACCGCTTCCCAAGCTTTGCCTCCATTTAACTCACCATACATTTCTTCAGTTGCTAGTTTTGTGAAATTTGATAGCGTGAATCTTGGATCAAGAACAGCTGCAGCAAATACAAACATGTTCACATTCTCCTCTTCCTTTTTCTTTCCTTTCCCCTTCCCCCTTTCATTCTCCACCTCCTCATGCCAACATCTCCAATACTTATCATACTTATCTTGCATTTTCTTTGTCATTATTTTGCGCAAAAAATCATCACTATCAGCCCACGCTTCCAACACAACATTAATTTTAGCAATATCCATAACAAATTGATTCAGTGTCACATGGAGTGTGGCGGAAACACTAAGAATAAGGTGATAAAACTGTCCAAGAAATTCAACCATTTTCTTAGCATTCTCCCAATCACTATCAACAGGAATACCAGGAGCTTTCTCACTAGTTAAATCCAATGTATAGAGTGAATCTTCTTCCTCATACCCCGCAAACACTTTCTCAAACGCAATTCAACACAGAACCTCTCCACTATGGCTGAAAGTCTTATTAGTCGTGTCCGATTCAAAGATGGACAAGTTTGAGTACGGCAATGGTTGTGTTTGATGCCCCATGTTTGAGCATTTTAGGTAACTTTGTTCTCTGTTTGATGATCTTCAGTTCTTCACTTTGCTTTGCATGTTATGCCTGAAATTTGAATTTCAAAAATATGTATTAAAATTAGTGTTGAATGTGTGCGTGCAATCTTAAAAGCTTGACTTTTTTCATGTCAAACATGAGTTCAAATTGTTTGTATATGAACGACACGAGGACACCAAAATGCCAACAAGCGCGAAGATCCATGGTGTTCCCCGCCTCCCGGCATCGAAACTAAGCTCTAGTACACAGTTTCTGAATTTAATCTAGGGTTGCTTGACAAAAAACTTCATCAGGATTACCGAAAACTCCAGTGAAGTTCTCAAAAAGTTTCAGTTGAGTGTGTCGTATATCCAGCACGTAGTTCTACGTATATCCGTAGGTGTTTCTCCAGAAAGGAGCCTAAGTATCCATCTCATCTTGAGATAATTGCCTGTCTGATTAATTAACTGATGTCGCACACTACCTGTAAAAGAAAACTGAAACTAAGCTCTAGTACACAGTTTCTGAATTTAATCAGCTAGCTAGCTAGCTAGTCTCTTCGCTGTCTGTGGTGGGAAGCTTGGCGTGCTGCCCTCCCCACAATCTCACCCTCTCCAGCGCCCTCGATGCCTGCTCAAATCAACACGCGCGCGACACAAATCAGGACACACATTTTTACAAATCTTCCATTGATCACTACAAATTTGAACCAAACATTAGTTACCTCTGCTTTCCAGTCGGTCTTGAAGACCATGTACATGAGGATCCCCGTCTGCAACGCCGTCCCGCACAGCATCCCCGCCCAAATCCCCTGCAACAGTCAATCAGATCAAGATCAGTCAGCATTGCAGCAATGTGATCGACCATGGTGGATGCTGGAACTGATCGGAGGTGGTGGGGTGCTGCTTACCCTGACGCCCCATCGGAAGAGGTAGCCGAAGATGAACCCGAGGGGGAGGCCGAAGGCGTAGTAGCAGCCGAGGTTGATGTAGGCGACGGCGGCCTGCCAGCCGCCGCCGACGGCGATGCCGGAGATGACGGGCTGGATGCTGTTGAGCACCATGGTGACCGCCAGCAGGCCGGCGATGTTGGCCACGGCCTTCTGCAGGTGCCGGTCGCCCGTGAAGATGACGGCGAACTCGTTCCGCGTCGCCAGGATCAGCACCATGGCCGCCAGCCCGAGCGCCAGCGACTGCGCCAGCACCACCGCCACGGCGTGCACCGTGGCGCGCGGCCGGCCGGAGCCCAGCTCGTTGGACACGCGCACGCTGATGGCCGCGCTCAGGCCGATGAACAGCATCCCCTCCCACCCGTTGATGTTCATGCAGATGGAGATGGAGTCCACGGCGATCTCGGCGTCGTCGAGGTGGCCCGTGAGCACCACGAGCACCATCATGTACCATATCTCGAGGCAGAGCATCACGGCGGAGGCGAGCGAGAGCTTGACGAAGGCCCAGAGCTCGTTGAACGCCGCGCGGGACAGGCCCGTCCACCCGTCCCGGCACCACCCGACCACGTACGCCACCTGCGCGAGCGCGGTGAGCCAGGAGGAGATGTCGTAGGCCGCCGCGGCGCCGGCGACGCCCCAGCCGAGCAGGGACACGAAGAGGGCCAGCAGGCCGACGTGCGCGATCAGGGCGGCGAAGCCGATCCACGCCAGTGCCACCACCTTGCTCTGCGCCTGGAGAAACTTCTGGGTCGGGAAGTTGATGGCCAGCGCGAACATCTGCGGGATGATGCGCAGCGTGAACTCGCCGGCGGCGGCCGCGATGGCTTCCTCCTGGCCGAGCAGCCGCAGGATGGACCCGGCGAAGATGTAGAGCGGCGAGAGGAGGAGCGCCGAGGCGGTGAGGATGATCCACGAGCGCTGCATGTACACGCCCAGCATGGCCACCTGCCCCGCCCCGAACGCCTGCCCGCACAGCGTCTCCAGCGCGCTCCCCATGCCCAGCTGCATGCATGTTCCATGCATCCATTGTCAATAATCCGATCTGGATCGCCATGATCGGTGGATCGATGGATCGGAGGAGGAAGAACAATGATTGAAGGAGCATGGGGACTCACGAGGAAGCCGAAGGAGAAGTTGGAGACGACGGAGAGGCCGATGGCGACGGCGGAGAGCTCGCGGTTCCCGATGTGGCCGACGAAGATCTGCGTGGTGGAGTTGGTGCCGTAGAGGCAGAGGATGTTGAACGCGATCGGCGCGCCGATGGCCCACAGCCGCCGCGACTCGTCCGCGAAAACCGCCAGCCCGGCCTTCGCCGTCCGCACCGGCGGCGCGTCCAGCGGGTCGTCGCCTTCGCCGCCGACGGTGGCCACGAGCGCGCCGGTCTCGTCGTCGCGCATCGACACTACCATGCTGCTGCTGCTGCCGGCAAGGGCGTCGTCGTCGTCGTCTTGGCCGGGCTTCCTCGGCGTGGAGGCGGGGGTGGGGGGACCGAAGGCGGCGACCCGGTGGAGGGCGCGCGGGCTGTGGGTGTTGTGTGGCGTGGTGAAAAGGAGAGGCTCCGTGTATGCCATGGCAGGCAGCGGCCGGTGGTGGTGGTGGTGTAGACGGTGGTGGCGGCCGGTGGTGAGCTCCTCTACCCTATTTGGGGCGGATGGTTGAGCAGCCTCGTCTCTAATTTGTTGCAATTCCGTTGCTTTATAATATCTCTTCGTCTTTTAATTTTTTATATTTACTATAATAAATGTCTGTTTTGTTGCTGCGATATACAGCATGATTCAAAAATGAAAACAAGATCGCCATCTTTAAAACGAGACAGTGCTAGGCGCCGGTGCGCCGACCCAAATTTGAGCCGGTCGGCCACCAGCAGCTCTGCATCTTCTTTCTTCTCCCCCTCGGTCTTCGATCTGGTCAACACGGGGAAATCCATGGCGGGCGTAACCATGTTTGCCTCGCCCCTCGATGCTCGCCGTTGAAACTCGCCGCCGCTCACCATCGTCAAAAACGCAAAAGAAAAAATAGGCCGTTGACCTGTAGCAGCTTTTTTGCCCCCCCCCCCCCCCCGCTCCCAGGTGCACCCATGTGTGCTCCTTCTCGGTGCCGGTGTTGCCGTCCCTCCAGTTGCAACATTCATGCAACCATGGCGTCGCTCGCCAACCAAGCCGGTGGTAGGAAAAAAACACTAATTCCAGCAAAAAAACAGACAGTAGTAACAAAAATTCGTTGTCCCAGCAAAACCCCAAAAAAAAGATAGTAACAAAAATGGCCGCTGGTTCCAGCAAAACACAAAGCTGGTAGTAGCAAAAATCGGGAGTGGTTGTAGGAAAAAATTGATGCAGCAAAAAATCACAGCGGCAACGGCACCACGGTCCTCTCAATTGCAGCAAAATCTAAAGAAGGTTCCAGCAAAAAAAAGTGGTTCCAGCAAAAAATTCATGGAGGCCATGGATGAAGCTTCTTAAGTACACTGTTGTAGCATTCGCTCGACGATGGTGAGTCGCCGGTTGCAGCCGGAAACATGGATGGAGCTTTTGTAGTGTACGGTTGTAGCATTCGTCAACCTATGTCATCCGCGGTTGCAACTCCCGTGTGAAAGGGCTGCGGATCTATGTAGAGTGAATGTAACTTCTGCCGGATACAGTTGTAACAAACGATGACAACCGCGTCTCCGGCTGCAGCTCTGGTTCCAGCAAAAAACATCATCAGATGCAACATCTCCAACTGCCAGTTCTAGCATATATGATTGCTTGTTCCAGCTTCCACATCCGATGGTTTCGGGAAAATCCATGGCTTGTCGCTTCCTCATGCATCATCCCCCTGTCTTGTGGCTTCCTCGTGCATTGTCTGGTTTCACCCTAAAGCTCATGGGGTCTTTTTTAGTCCAGAAAAAACCGTCAATAAGTTACATTTTCTTTGGACTCCATTTGGTATGGTTTTCTGTAAAACCAAAAACATGCAGAAAACAACAACTAACACTGGGCACTGAGTTAATAGGTTAATTCCCGAAAACAATATAAAACGATATATAAAGCATACAAGATTGATAGTATAATAGCATGAAACAATTAAAAATTATAGATACGTTGGAGACGTATCAGGGAGTATTCAAAACAGTCATGTGTCATCTGCAAAAGAAAGTTATTAGCCTCACAAAGAGTGGTGCTTTAAAGGGATATTCTTACTCGCTTCAAGCGAGAGCACATCAGCAAGTACAAATCTTGTTCAGTAGCCATCTTGCAACGATGAAGCACTTCCGGGCAAGCGCCAGGTGGTCGAGCGAGATCTTTGAACGCGATCTAAAGGATAACGTTGGTCGCCAGGCCGAGCAACATGGGTGCTAAGGTGTCAGACAACCATATTTTCTTTTTGTAGTAGTTTATGACCTAATCGAATGCTCCCGTTACAAGAAGAACAGAACATCGCTTTTGATATTTTTAAAATTACAGGCTCCATGCAACCCAAGAGCCAATAAGTTTCCATAAAAAATCTGAAAATAAGTACACAAGTACTTATAAATGTATACTATATGTGTGTAAAATGTCATTATGAAGTACATTTCGATGTGAGGTACACAAAAAACGACTTCAAGGTTTGAGGGGGGGGGGCTTACTTCTACACTACTATGCATTTCCAGCGGCATAACTATGGCCGCAATGGTACTCATTTTCACCTCAATCGTCACTTCTTTCTAGAATTGTTTGTGCTCTCCAATTGGTCATTGAAATGAGACAATTGCATTATGCTTTATTATGCAATTTGTACATAAAGTAGGATGATGCGCATTGCAATATAGAAAGACATGAACGTTTTGAAATGTTTAAAGGCAAGCCATAGTGTTAAGCATTGCAGCGTCGTGGAAGTTCCAGATGAGCCATAGATGTAGCGTGTGCACTCCACGATCTTGCTACTGTAGAAACTAGAGAGGGACACGTAGCAAAGTGGTGGGCCCACCATCTGTGAGTAGTAGCACGTGGCCTGCCATGTCACTCCACATAAGCAAAAAAGAATTGTTTGCAGCTAGAACTAGAAGGATATCCCGTGTGTTGCCCTGGGTAACTTTTTTTTAAGAAATTTTACTTTGTGTAAATGAAAGGTTATTAAATGCATGAAGAAGTTAATGTGGCAAAAATTAATCCGTGTGGAATGGATGTGTAGTTGTTGATTAAAGTCATTGGGAACATGCAACCATTGGTTCATGCAAATCAAAGATATCCATCATTGATGGTTCCATATCAAATGAGTAGATAAGACCAAATCAATGGTTTAGCGTATAAGGTCTTAAGAGCAAGTACAACAGCAGGTTTATAGCCCTCTTACATGGTAACTTTGTCTGTGTGGAGAAGAGAGAAATAAAAAAGTAAGGGGAGTAGACTCTCATACTATAGTTATCCATGGTTAGTATATGTAGATATCCATCAACAAAAGTCATTTTTAGTTTTATTAATGTTGGTGTACAAAAATATAGATTTTGGTCAGTTCATTGATAGGATTTTATTACTCATTATTTGTGGTTCGCAAGTATTGCTGTAAAATTCTCACGCAGAATTTGGCTAGTGTGAAATGAAACTATAGTTTAGTTGAAGGTAATAAGCTACTTTTTTCTAGAGACTTTTGAACAAATATATTAGATAATAAGCTATGAGCACTAATATTACCGAGTAGAAGTCTTGATGTTCAACATAGATGTTGTTGGGACTCCCTTGAACATAGTAGAGTAGCAACAACAACTAGTGTAGTGCCATATTGCAGATTAAAAGTAAATCAAATTTATACACACTAGTATTAAGTTTATAATCCATAAATAGTATACAAAATAAACAAATTAAATGCAATTGCATGTCATGCTTCAAATACAGAAGTTCAAAAATATTAGAAATAGACAGGTGAATATGACAATTCAAAACCTTGTTGCCTCGGCCTACGTAACCCACCCTCTCCTCTGAGTTGATGCCGCCCCAGCCTTCCCTTTAACCTCCCCCACCCTCCCCCACCCTCCCCCTTCCGCTCTTCGTCGTCTTTGGCTGCAGGCGACCACGTCCTACACCACATCCGTCAACCCATGCCTCTCCTCTGTTTGTGATGTCCCCGTCCCCAACGGTCTTAGCGAGGCCATGCCGGGGACACTGTGGCTGGTCGTGTCGCCTCTATCTCAACATCAGAGATCCGTGCACGGTTCTTCTTCCTCTCCCTGAAAATCGACTGATTACCATTTTCCAGTGAGTTACAAATAGCAAACACAAAAGGCGAACTCCACACAGGTTGCAATTTTAAAAAGTAAAGTGCAAGGAAACCGCCCGTGTTTGTTGAACACTTAGCTGTATACTGGTGGTCTAGTCAGTTTAGTTACGGGTGTTCTGTGGATTGTTATCTGTTGGGGAACGTAGTAATTTCAAAAAAAATCCTACGCACACGCAAGATCATGGTGATGCATAGCAACGAGAGGGGAGAGTGTTGTCTACGTACCCTCATAGACCGAAGCGGAAGCGTTGACGCAACGTAGAGGAAGTAGTCGTACGTCTTCTCGATCCGACCGATCCAAGCGCCGTTACTCCGGCGCCTCCGAGTTCTTAACACACGTACAGCTCGATGACGTTCCCCGGGCTCCGATCCAGCAAAGCTTCGGGGACGAGTTCCGTCAGCACGACGGCGTGGTGACGATCTTGATGTACTACCGACGCAGGGCTTCGCCTAAGCACTGCAACAATATGACCGAGGTGGAATATGGTGGAGGGGGGCACCGCACACGGCTAAGGAACGATCACGAAGATCAACTTGTGTGTTCTAGGGTGCCCCCTGCCCCCGTATATAAAGGAGCAAGAAGGGAGGCCGGCCGGCCCTTGTGGCGCGCGCCAGGAGGAGGAGTCCTCCTCCTAGTAGGAGTAGGACTCCCCTCTTTCCTACTCCTACTAGGAGGGGGAAAGGAAGGGGGAGAGGGAGAGGGAAAGGGGGGGCGCCGCCCCACCTCTCCTAGTCCAATTCGGACCAGAGGGGGAGGGGGCGCGCGGCCCACCCTGGCTGCCCCTCTCTCTCTCTCCACTAAGGCCCATGTGGCCCAATACTTCTCCCGGGGGGGTTCCGGTAACCCTCCGGCACTCCGGTTTTCTCCGACACCACTCGGAACCATTCCGATGTCCGAATATAGTCGTCCAATATATCAATCTTTACGTCTCGACCATTTCGAGACTCCTCGTCACGTCCGTGATCTCATCCGGGACTCCGAACTAACTTTGGTACATCAAAATGCATAAACTCATAATAACTGTCATCGTAACCTTAAGCGTGCGGACCCTACGGTTCGAGAACAGTGTAGACATGACTGAGATAAATCTCTGGTCAATAACCAACAGCGGGACCTGGATGCCCATATTGGCTCCTACACATTCTACGAAGATCTTTATCGGTCAGACCGCATAACAACATACGTTGTTCCCTTTGTCATCGGTATGTTACTTGCCCGAGATTCGATCGTCGGTATCCAATACCTATTTCAATCTCGTTACCGGCAAGTCTCTTTACTCGTTCTGTAATACATCATCTCGCAACTAACTTATTGGTTGCAATGCTTGCAAGGCTTATGTGATGTGCATTACCGAGAAGGCCCTGAGATACCTCTCCGACATTCGGAGTGACAAATCCTAATCTCGAAATACGCCAACCCAACAAATACTTTCGGAGACACCTGTAGAGCACCTTTATAATCACCCAGTTACATTGTGACGTTTGGTAGCACACAAAGTGTTCCTACGGTAAACGGGAGTTGCATAATCTCATAGTCATAGGAACATGTATAAGTCATGGAGAAAGCAATAGCAACATACTAAACGATCGGGTGCTAAGCTAATGGAATGGGTCATGTCAATCAGATCATTCAACTAATGATGTGACCTTGTTAATCAAATGACAACTCCTTTGTCTATGGTTAGGAAACTTAACCATCTTTGATTAACAAGCTAGTCAAGTAGAGGCATACTAGTGACACTCTGTTTGTCTATGTATTCACACATGTATTATGTTTCTGGTTAATATAATTCTAGCATGAATAATAAACATTTATCATGATATATAAGGAAATAAATAATAACTATATTATTGCCTCTAGGGCATATTTCCTTCAGTCTCCCACTTGCACTAGAGTCAATAATCTAGATTACACAATAATGATTCTAACACCCATGGAGTCTTGTTGCTGATCATGTTTTGCTCGTGGAAGAGGCTTATTCAACGGGTCTGCTACTTTCAGATCCGTATGTATCTTGGAAATCTCTATGTCTCCCACCTGGACTAAATCCCGGATGGAATTGAAGCGTCTTTTGATGTGCTTGGTTCTCTTGTGAAATCTGGATTCCTTTGCTAAGGCAATTGCACCAGTATTGTCACAAAAGATTTTCATTGGACCCGATGCACTAGGTATGACACCTAGATCGGATATGAACTCCTTCATCCAGACTCCTTCATTCGCTGCTTCCGAAGCAGCTATGTACTCCGCTTCACATGTAGATCCCGCCACGACGCTTTGTTTAGAACTGCACCAACTGACAGCTCCACCGTTTAATGTAAATACGTATCCGGTTTGCGATTTAGAATCGTCCGGATCAGTGTCAAAGCTTGCATCAACGTAACCGTTTACGACGAGCTCTTTGTCACCTCCATACACGAGAAACATCTCCTTAGTCCTTTTCAGGTACTTCAGGATATTCTTGACCGCTGTCCAGTGATCCACTCCTGGATTACTTTGGTACCTCCCTGCCAAACTTATAGCAAGGCACACATCGGGTCTGGTACACAACATTGCATACATGATAGAGCCTATGGCTGAAGCATAGGGAACATCTTTCATCTTCTCTCTATCTTCTGCAGTGGTCGGGCATTGAGTCTTACTCAACTTCACACCTTGTAACACAGGCAAGAACCCTTTCTTTGCTTGATCCATTTTGAACTTTTTCAAAACTTTGTCAAGGTATGTGCTTTGTGAAAGTCCAATTAAGCATCTTGATCTATCTCTATAGATCTTGATGCCCAATATGTAAGCAGCTTCGCCGAGGTCTTTCATTGAAAAACTTTTATTCAAGTATCCCTTTATGCTATTCAGAAATTCTATATCATTTCCAATTAGTAATATGTCATCTACATATAATATCAGAAATGCTACAGAGCTCCCACTCACTTTCTTGTAAATACAGGCTTCTCCAAAAGTCTGTACAAACCCAAATGCTTTGATCACACTATCAAAGTGTTTATTCCAACTTCGAGAGGCTTGCACCAGTCCATAAATGGATCGCTGGAGCTTGCACACTTTGTTAGCTCCCTTTGGATCGATAAAACCTTCCGGTTGCATCATATACAACTCTTCTTCCAGAAATCCATTCAGGAATGCAGTCTTTACATCCATTTGCCAAATTTCATAATCATAAAATGCGGCAATTGCTTACATGATTCGGACAGACTTAAGCATCGCTACGGGTGAGAAGGTCTCATCGTAGTCAATCCCTTGAACTTGTCGAAAACCTTTTGCGACAAGTCGAGCTTTGTAGACAGTAACATTAACATCAGCGTCAGTCTTCTTCTTGAAGAACCATTTATTCTCTATTGCTTGCCGACCATCGGGAAAGTCAACCAAAGTCCATACTTTGTTCTCATACATGGATCCCATCTCAAATTTCATGGCTTCAAGCCATTTTGCGGAATCTGGGCTCACCATCGCTTCTTCATACTTTGTCATCTAGTAGCATGATTTCCAGAACAGGATTGCCGTACCACTCTGGCGCGGATCTTACTCTGGTTGATCTACGAGGTTCTGTAGTAACTTGATCTGAAGTTGCATGATCATCATCATTAACTTCCTCACTAATTGGTGTAGGTGCTACAGAAACAGATTTCTATGATGTACTACTTTCCAATAAGGGAGCAGGTACAGTTACCTCATCAAGTTCTACTTTCCTCCCACTCACTTCTTTCGAGAGAAACTCCTTCTCTAGAAAGGATCCATTTTTAGCAACAAATGTCTTGCCTTCGGATCTGTGATAGAAGGTGTACCCAACAGTTTCCTTTGGGTATCCTATGAAGACACATTTCTCTGATTTGGGTTCGAGCTTATCAGGTTGAAGCTTTTTCACATAAGCATCGCAGCCCCAAACTTTAAGAAACGACAACTTTGGTTTCTTGCTAAACCATAGTTCATAAGGCGTCGTCTCAACAGATTTCGATGGCGTCCTATTTAATGTGAATGCGGCCGTCTCTAGAGCATAACCCCGAAACGATAGCGGTAAATCTGTAAGAGACATCATAGATCGCACCATATCAAGTAAAGTGCGATTACGACGTTCGGACACACCATTGCGTTGTGGTGTTCCGGGTGGCGTGAGTTGCGAAACTATTCCGCATTGTTTCAAATGTAGACCAAACTCGTAACTCAAATATTCTCCTCCACGATCAGATCGTAGAAACTTTATTTTCTTGTTACGATGATTTTCAACTTCACTCTGAAATTCTTTGAACTTTTCAAATGTTTCAGACTTGTGTTTCATTAAGTAGATATACCCATATCTGCTTAAATCATCTGTGAAGGTGAGAAAATAACAATATCCGCCACGAGCCTCAACATTCATCGGACCACATACATCTGTATGTATGATTTCCAACAAATCTGTTGCTCTCTCCATAGTACCGGAGAACGGTGTTTTAGTCATCTTGCCCATGAGGCACGGTTCGCAAGTACCAAGTGATTCATAATAAAGTGGTTCCAAAAGTCCATCAGTATGGAGTTTCTTCATGCGCTTTATGTTGGGGAACGTTGCAGAAAATTAAAAATTTTCCTACGGTTTCACCAAGATCCATCTATGAGTTCATCTAGCAACGAGTATTCAGATTAGATAGCATCTACATACCACTTTGTAGATCGCAACGGAAGCGTTCGAGTGAACGTGGATGAGGTAGTCGTACTTGCCGTGATCCAATTCACCGATGATCTAGCACCGAACGGACGGCACCTCCGCGTTCAACACACGTACGGGACGGGAGACGTCTCCTCCTTCTTGATCCAGAAAGGGGGAAGGAGAGGTTGACGAAGATCCAGCACGACGGTGTGGTGGTGGATGCAGCAGAACTCCGGCAGGGCTTCGCTAAGCAACTACGGGAGGAGGAGGAGGTGTTGCAGGGAGGAGGGAGTGCCAGGGCAAAGGGTGCGGCCACCCCTCCCTCCCCTCCCTTTATATAGGCGCATGAGAGGGGGGGAGGGCGCAGCCTTGCCCCTTCCTCCAAGGAAGGGGTGCGGCCAAAGGGGGGGAGGAGTCCATCCTCCCCAAGGCACCTCGGAGGTGCCTTCCCCTCTTTGGACTCTTCCCTCTCCAAGTCTCCTTGGCGCATGGGCCCTTGGGGCTGGTGCCCTTGGCCCATATAGGCCAGGGCGCACCCCCTATAGCCCATGTGGCCCCCGGGGCAGGTGGACCCCCCCGGTGGACCCCCGGGACCCCTCCGGTGGTCCCGGTACAATACCGATAACACCGAAACTTGTCCCGATGGCCAAAATGGCACTTCCTATATATAATCCTTTACCTCCGGACCATTCCGGAACTCCTCGTGACGTCCGGGATCTCATCCGGGACTCCGAACAACATTCGGGTTACTGCACATACATATCCCTACAACCCTAGCGTCACTGAACCTTAAGTGTGTAGACCCTACGGGTTCGGGAGACATGCAGACATGACCGAGACGGCTCTCGGGCAATAACCAACAGCGGGATTTGGATACCCATGTTGGCTCCCACAAGCTCCACGATGATCTCATCGGATGAACCACGATGTCAAGGATTCAATTAATCCCGTATACGATTCCCTTTGTCAATCGGTATTTTACTTGCCCGAGATTCGATCGTCGGTATACCAATACCTCGTTCAATCTCGTTACCGGCAAGTCACTTTTCTCGTTCCGTAATGCATGATCCCGTGATCAAACACTTTGATCACCTTGAGCTCATTGTGATGATGCATTACCGAGAGGGCTCGGTGATACCTCTCCGTCAAGCGGAGTGACAAATCCCAGTCTCGATCCATGTAACCCAACAGACACTTTCAGAGATACCCGTAGTATACCTTTATAGTCACCCAGTTACGTTGTGACGTTTGGCACACCCAAAGCACTCCTACGGTATCCGGGAGTTACACGATCTCATGGTCTAAGGAAAGGATACTTGACATTGGAAAACTCTAGCAAACGAACTATGCGATCTTATGCTATGTTTAGGATTGGGTCTTGTCCATCACATCATTCTCCTAATGATGTGATCCCGTTATCGATGACATCCAATGTCCATAGTCAGAAAACCATGACTATCTGTCGATCAACGAGCTAGTCAACTAGAGGCTCACTAGGGACATATTGTTGTCTGTTATTCACACATGTATTACGATTTCCGGTTAACACAATTATAGCACGAATAAAGACAATTATCATGAATAAGGAAATATAATAATAATGCTTTTATTATTGCCTCTAGGGCATATTTCCAACAGTCTCCCACTTGCACTAGAGTCAATAATCTAGTTACATTGTGATGAATCGAACACCCATAGAGTTCTGGTGCTGATCATGTTTTGCCTTAGGGAGAGGTTTAGTCAACGGATCTGCGACATTCAGATCCGTGTGCACTTTACAAATTTCTATGTCTCCATCTTGAACATTTTCACGAATTGAGTTGAAGCGACGCTTGATGTGCCTGGTCTTCTTGTGAAACCTGGGCTCTTTTGCAAGTGCAATAGCTCCAGTGTTGTCACAGAAGAGTTTGATTGGCCCCGACGCATTGGGTATGACTCCGAGGTCGGTGATGAACTCCTTCACCCAAATTGCTTCATGTGCTGCCTCCGAGGCTGCCATGTACTTCGCTTCACATGTAGATCCCGCCACGACGCTTTGCTTGCAACTGCACCAGCTTACTGCCCCACCATTCAAAATATACATGTATCCGGTTTGTGACTTAGAGTCATCCAGATCTGTGTCGAAGCTAGCATCGACGTAACCTTTTACGACGAGCTCTTCGTCACCTCCATAAACGAGAAACATTTCCTTAGTCCTTTTCAGGTACTTCAGGATATTCTTGACCGCTGTCCAGTGTTCCTTGTCGGGATTACTTTGGTACCTACCTACCAAACTTACGGCAAGGTTTACATCGGGTCTGGTACACAGCATGGCATACATAATAGAACCTATGGCTGAGGCATAGGGGATGACGCTCATCTCTTCTAAATCTTCTGCCGTGGTCGGACATTGAGCTGAGCTCAATTTCACACCTTGTAACACAGGTAAGAACCCTTTCTTAGATTGATCCATATTGAACTTCTTCAATATCTTATCAAGGTATGTGCTTTGTGAAAGACCTATGAGGCGTCTCGATCTATCTCTATAGATCTTGATGCCTAATATATAAGCAGCTTCTCCAAGGTCCTTCATTGAAAAACTTTTATTCAAGTAGGCCTTAATGCTGTCCAAGAGTTCTATATTATTTCCCATCAAAAGTATGTCGTCTACATATAATATGAGAAATGCTACAGAGCTCCCACTCACTTTCTTGTAAACACAGGTTTCTCCATAAGTCTGTGTAAACCCAAACACTTTGATCATCTCATCAAAGCGAATGTTCCAACTCCGAGATGCTTGCACCAGCCCATAAATCGAGCGTTGGAGCTTGCACACCTTGTCAGCGTTCTTAGGATCGACAAAACCTTCCGGCTGCATCATATACAATTCTTCCTTAAGGAAACAATTAAGGAATGCCGTTTTGACGTCCATTTGCCATATCTCATAATCATAGTATGCGGCAATTGCTAACATGATTCGGACGGACTTCAGCTTCGCTGCCGGTGAGAAAATCTCATCGTAGTCAATTCCTTGAACTTGTCGATAACCCTTAGCGACAAGCCGAGCTTTATAGATGGTCACATTACCATCCGCGTCTGTCTTCTTCTTAAAGATCCATTTATTTTCTATGGCTCGCCGTTCAACGGGCAAGTCAGTCAAAGTCCATACTTCGTTTTCATACATGGATCCTATCTCGGATTTCATGGCTTCCAGCCATTTGTCGGAATCCGGGCCCGCCATTGCTTCCTCATAGTTCGAAGGTTCACCGTTGTCTAACAACATGATTTCCAAGACAGGGTTGCCGTACCACTCTGGTGCGGAACGTGTCCTTGTGGACCTTCGAATTTCAGTAGCAGCTTGATCAGAAGCATCTTGATCATCATCATTAATTTCCTCTCTAGTCGGTGCAGGCACCTCAGAAACGTTTTCTTGAGTTTCGCCATTTTTCGGTTCAAGAGGTAACACTTCATCAAGTTCTACTTTCCTCCCACGTACTTCTTTCGAGAGAAACTCTTTCTCTAGAAAGGATCCATTCTTGGCAACAAAGATCTTGCCTTCGGATCTGAGGTAGAAGGTATACCCAACAGTTTCTTTCGGGTATCCTATGAAGACGCATTTTTCCGACTTGGGTTCGAGCTTCTCAGGTTGAAGTTTCTTGACATAAGCATCGCATCCCCAAACTTTTAGAAACGACAGCTTAGGTTTCTTCCCAAACCATAATTCATACGGTGTCGTCTCAACGGATTTCGACGGAGCCCTATTTAAAGTGAATGCGGCAGTCTCTAAAGCATAGCCCCAAAAAGATAGCGGTAAGTCGGTAAGAGACATCATAGATCGCACCATATCTAATAGAGTGCGATTACGACGTTCAGACACACCATTACGCTGAGGTGTTCCAGGCGGCGTGAGTTGTGAAACTATTCCACATTTTCTTAAGTGTGTGCCAAATTCGTGACTCAAGTATTCTCCTCCACGATCTGATCGTAGAAACTTGATCTTTCTATCACGTTGATTTTCAACCTCACTCTGAAATTCCTTGAACTTTTCAAAGGTCTCAGACTTGTGTTTCATTAAGTAGATATACCCATATCTACTCAAGTCATCAGTGAGGATGAGAACATAACGATAGCCACCGCGAGCCTCAACACTCATTGGACCGCACACATCGGTATGTATGATTTCCAATAAGTTGGTTGCTCGCTCCATTGTTCCTGAGAACGGAGTCTTGGTCATTTTACCCATGAGGCATGGTTCGCACGTGTCAAATGATTCATAATCAAGAGACTCTAAAAGTCCATCTGCATGGAGCTTCTTCATGCGTTTGACACTTATGTGACGAAGGCGGCAGTGCCACAAATATGTGGGACTATTGTCATCAACTCTAACTCTTTTGGTATTCACACTATGAATATGTGTATCATCACGTATGAGATTCATTAAGAATAAACCATTAACCATCGGAGCATGACCATAAAACATATCTCTCATATAAATAGAACAACCATTATTCTCGGATTTAAATGAGTAGCCATCTCGAATTAAGCGAGATCCAGATACAATGTTCATGCTCAAACCTGGCACTAAATAACAATTATTGAGGTTTAAAACTAATCCCGTAGGTAAATGTAGAGGCAGCGTGCCGACGGCGATCACATCGACCTTGGAACCATTCCCGACGCGCATCGTCACCTCGTCCTTCGCCAGTCTCCGTTTATTCCGCAACTCCTGCTTTGAGTTACAAATGTGAGCAACTGCACCGATATCAAATACCCAAGAGCTACTACGAGTACTGGTAAGGTACACATCAATTACATGTATATCACATATACCTTTGGTTTTGCCGGCCTTCTTGTCCGCTAAGTATTTGGGGCAGTTCCGCTTCCAGTGACCACTTCCCTTGCAATAAAAGCACTCAGTTTCAGGCTTGGGTCCATTCTTTGGCTTCTTCCCGGCAACTTGCTTACCGGGCGCGGCAACTTCCTTGCCATCCTTCTTGAAGTTCTTTTTACCCTTGCCCTTCTTGAACTTAGTGGTTTTATTCACCATCAACACTTGATGCTCCTTCTTGATTTCTACCTCTGCTGATTTCAGCATAGCATATACTTCAGGAATGGTCTTTACAATCCCCTGCATATTGTAGTTCATCACAAAGCTCTTGTAGCTAGGTGGAAGCGACTGGAGGATTCTGTCAATGACCGCTTCTTCCGGGAGATTAACTTCCAGTTGAGTCATGCGGTTGTGCAACCCAGACATTTTGAGTATGTGTTCACTGACAGAACTATTTTCCTCCATCTTACAGCTAAAGAATTTGTCAGAGACTTCATATCTCTCGACCCGGGCATGAGCTTGGAAAACCATTTTTAGCTCTTCGAACATCTCATATGCTCCATGTCTCTCAAAACGCTTTTGGAGCCCCGGCTCTAAGCTGTATAGCATGCCGCACTGAACGAGGGAGTAATCATCGCAGCGTGACTGCCAAGCGTTCATAACGTCTTGTTCTGCAGGGAGAATAGGTGCGTCACCCAGCGGTGCTCTTAGGACATAATCTTTCTTGGCAGCTATGAGGATGATCCTCAGGTTCCGGACCCAGTCCGTATAGTTGCTACCATCGTCTTTCAGCTTGGTTTTCTCTAGGAACGCGTTGAAGTTGAGGACTACGTTGGCCATTTGATCTACAAGACATATTGTAAATATTTAGACTAAGTTCATGATAATAAAGTGTTGGAAATATGCCCTAGAGGCAATAATAAAAGCATTATTATTATATTTCCTTATTCATGATAATTTTCTTTATTCGTGCTATAATTGTGTTATCCGGAAATCGTAATACATGTGTGAATAACAGACAACAACATGTCCCTAGTGAGCCTCTTGTTGACTAGCTCGTTGATCGACAGATAGTCATGGTTTCCTGACTATGGACATTGGATGTCATCGATAACGGGATCACATCATTAGGTGAATGATGTGATGGACAAGACCCAATCCTAAACATAGCATAAGATCGCATAGTTCGTTTGCTAGAGTTATCCAATGTCAAGTATCCTTTCCTTAGACCATGAGATCGTGTAACTCCCGGATACCGTAGGAGTGCTTTGGGTGTGCCAAACGTCACAACGTAACTGGGTGACTATAAAGGTATACTACGGGTATCTCTGAAAGTGTCTGTTGGGTTGACATGGATCGAGACTGGGATTTGTCACTCCGCTTGACGGAGAGGTATCACCGGGCCCTCTCGGTAATGCATCATCATATGAGCTCAAGGTGATCAAAGTGTTTGATCACAAGGATCATGCATTACGGAACGAGAAAAGTGACTTGCCGATAACGAGATTGAACGAGGTATTGGGATACCGACGATCGAATCTCGGGCAAGTAAAATACCGATTGACAAAGGGAATCGTATACGGGATTAATTGAATCCTTGACATCGTGGTTCATCCGATGAGATCATCGTGGAGCATGTGGGAGCCAACATGGGTATCCAGATCCCGCTGTTGGTTATTGCCCGAGAGCCGTCTCGGTCATGTCTGCATGTCTCCCGAACCCGTAGGGTCTACACACTTAAGGTTCGGTGACGCTAGGGTTGTGAAGATATGTATGTGCAGTAACCCGAATGTTGTTCGGAGTTCCGGATGAGATCCCGGACGTCACGAGGAGTTCCGGAATGGTCCGGAGGTAAAGAATTATATATAGGAAGTGCTATTTTGACCATCGGGACAAGTTTTGGTGTTATCGGTATTGTACCGGGACCACCGGAGGGGTCCCGGGGGTCCACCAGGTGGGGCCACCTGCCTTGGTGGGCCACATGGGCCTTAGGGGGTGTGCCTTGGCCTGCTTGGGCCAAGGGGAACCAGCCCCAAGGGCCCATGCGCCAAGGAGACTTGGAGAGGGGAGAGTTCAAAGAGGGGAAGGCACCTCCTAGGTGCCTTGGGGAGGATGGACTCCTCCCCCCTCTTGGCCGCACCCCTTCCTTGGAGGAAGGGGAAAGGCTGCGCCCTCCCCCCCTCTAATGCACCTATATAAAGGGAGGGGAGGGATGGGTGGCCGCACCCTATGCCCTGGCTTCCCCCTCCTCCCTGCAACACCTCCTCCTCCTCCCGTAGTTGCTTAGCGAAGCCCTGCCGGAGTTTTGCTGCATCCACCACCACACCGTCGTGCTGGATCTTCCTCAACCTCTCCTTCCCCCTTGCTGGATCAAGAAGGAGGAGACGTCTCCCGTCCCGTACGTGTGTTGAACGCGGAGGTGCCGTCCGTTCGGCACTAGATCATCGGTGAATTGGATCACGGCGAGCACGACTACCTCATCCACGTTCACTCGAACGCTTCCGTTGCGATCTACAAAGTGGTATTAGATGCTATATAATCTGAATACTCGTTGCTAGATGAACTCATAGATGGATCTTGGTGAAACCGTAGGAAAAATTTTAATTTTCTGCAACGTTCCCCAACAGTGGCATCATGAGCTAGGTCTATGCGTAGTTCTTCTTGCGCGAGTAGAACACAATTTGTTGTGGGCGTAGATGTTGTCAACTTTTCTTGCCGTTACTAGTCTTATCTTGCTTCAGCGGTATTGTGGGATGAAGCGGCCCGGACCAACCTTACACGTACGCTTACGTGAGACCGGTTCCACCGACTAACATGCACTAGTTGCATAAGGTGGCTGGCGGGTGTCTGTCTCTCCTACTTTAGTTGGAGCGGATTCGATGAAAATGGTCCTTATGAAGGGTAAATAGAAGTTGACAAATCACGTTGTGGTTTTACGTAGGTAAGAAAACGTTCTTGCTAGAACCCTAATTCAGCCACGTAAAACTTGCAACAACAATTAGAGGACGTCTAACTTGTTTTTGCAGCAAGTGCTTTGTGATATGATATGGCCAAAGTTGTGATGAATGATGAATGATCTATATGTGATGTATGAGATGTTCATGCTATTGTAATAGGAATCACGACTTGCATGTCGATGAGTATGACAACCGGCAGGAGCCATAGGAGTTGTCTTTATTTTTTGTATGACCTTCGTGTCATTGAGAAACGCCATGTAAATTACTTTACTTTATTGCTAAACGCGTTAGCCATAGTAGTAGAAGTAATAGTTGGCGAGCAACTTCATGGAGACACGATGATGAAGATCATGATGATGAAGATCATGGTGTCAAGCCGGTGACAAGATGATCATGGAGCCCCAAGATGAAGATCAAAGGAGCTATGTGATATTGGCCATATCATGTCACGTTTATTATTTGATTGCATGTGATGTTTATCATGTTTTGCATCTTGTTTACTTAGAACGACGGTAGTAAATAAGATGATCCCTCATAATAATTTCAAGAAAGTGTTCACCCTAACTGTGCACCGTTGCTAAGGTTCGTCGTTCCGAAGCACCACGTGATGATCGGGTGTGATAGGTCCTTACGTTCGCATACAACGGGTGTAAGCCAGATTTACACACGCAAAACACTTAGGTTGACTTGACGAGCCTAGCATGTACAAACATGGCCTCGGAACACAGAAGACCGAAAGGTCGAGCATGAGTCGTATAGAAGATACGATCAACATGAAGATGTTCACCGATGTTGACTAGTCCGTCTCACGTGATGATCGGACATGGCCTAGTTGACTCGGATCATGTAATACTTAGATGACTAGAAGAGGGATGTCTATCTAAGTGGGAGTTCATTAAATAATTTGTTTAAATGAACTTTATTATCATGAACTTAGTCTAAAAATTTTACAATATGTCTTGTAGATCAAATGGCCAACGTAGTCCTCAACTTCAACGCGTTCCTAGAGAAAACCAAGCTGAAAGACGATGGTAGCAACTATACGGACTGGGTCCGGAACCTGAGGATCATCCTCATAGCTGCCAACAAAGATTATGTCCTAAGAGCACCGCTGGGTGACGCACCTATTCTCCCTGCAGAACAAGACGTTATGAACGCTTGGCAGTCGCGATGCGATGATTACTCCCTCGTTCAGTGCGGCATGCTTTACAGCTTAGAGCCGGGGCTCCAAAAGCGTTTTGAGAGACATGGAGCATATGAGATGTTCGAAGAGCTGAAAATGGTTTTCCAAGCTCATGCCCGGGTCGAGAGATATGAAGTCTCCGACAAATTCTTTAGCTGTAAGATGGAGGAAAATGGCTCTGTCAGTGAGCACATACTCAAAATGTCTGGGTTGCACAACCGCTTGACTCAACTGGAAGTTAATCTCCCGGATGAAGCGGTCATTGACAGAATCCTCCAGTCGCTTCCACCTAGCTACAAGAGCTTTGTGATGAACTAGAATATGCAGGGGATGGTAAAGACCATTCCTGAAGTATATGCTATGCTGAAATCAGCAGAGGTAGAAATCAAGAAGGAGCATCAAGTGTTGATGGTGAATAGAACCACTAAGTTCAAGAAGGGCAAGGGTAAAAAGAACTTCAAGAAGGACGGCAAAGAAGTTGCCGCGCCCGGTAAGCAAGTTGCCGGGAAGAAGCCAAAGAATGGACCCAAGCCCGAGACTGAGTGTTTTTATTGCAAGGGAAGTGGTCACTGGAAGCGGAACTGCCCCAAATACTTAGCGGACAAGAAGGCCGACAAAACCAAAGGTATATATGATATACATGTAATTGATGTGTACCTTACCAGTACTCGTAGTAGCTCTTGGGTATTTGATACCGGTGCAGTTGCTCACATTTGTAACTCAAAACAGGAGCTGCGGAATAAACGGAGACTGGCGAAGGACGAGGTGACGATGCGCGTCGGGAATGGTTCCAAGGTCGATGTGATCGCCGTCGGCAGCTGCCTCTACATTTACCTACGGGATTAGTTTTAAACCTCAATAATTGTTATTTAGTGCCAAGTTTGAGCATGAACATTGTATCTGGATCTCGCTTAATTCGAGATGGCTACTCATTTAAATCCGAGAATAATGGTTGTTCTATTTATATGAGAGATATGTTTTATGGTCATGCTCCATGGTTAATGGTTTGTTCTTGATGAATCTCGTACGTGATGATACACATATTCATAGTGTGAGTACCAAAAGAGTTAAAGTTGATAACAATAGTCCCACATATTTGTGGCACTGCCGCCTTGGTCACATAGGTGTCAAACGCATGAAGAAGCTCCACGCGGATGGTCTTTTAGAGTCTCTTGATTATGAATCATTTGACACGTGCGAACCATGCCTCATGGGTAAAATGACCAAGACTCCGTTCTCAGGAACAATGGAGCGAGCAACCAACTTATTGGAAATCATACATACCGATGTGTGCGGTCCAATGAGTGTTGAGGCTCGCGGTGGCTATCGTTATGTTCTCACCCTCACTGATGACTTGAGTAGATATGGGTATATCTACTTAATGAAACACAAGTCTGAGACCTTTGAAAAGTTCAAGGAATTTCAGAGTGAGGTTGAAAATCAACGTGATAGAAAGATCAAGTTTCTACGATCAGATCGTGGAGGAGAATACTTGAGTCATGAATTTGGCACACACTTAAGAAAATGTGGAATAGTTTCACAACTCATGCCGCCTGGAACACCTCAGCGTAATGGTGTGCCCGAACGTCGTAATCGCACTCTATTAGATATGGTGCGATCTATGATGTCTCTTACCGACTTACCGCTATCTTTTTGGGGCTATGCTTTAGAGACTGCCGCATTCACTTTAAATAGGGCTCCGTCGAAATCCGTTGAGACGACACCGTATGAATTATGGTTTGGGAAGAAACCTATGCTGTCGTTTCTAAAAGTTTGGGGATGCGATGCTTATGTCAAGAAATTTCAACCTGAGAAGCTCGAACCCAAGTCGGAAAAATGCGTCTTCATAGGATACCCGAAAGAAACTGTTGGGTATACCTTCTACCTCAGATCCGAAGGCAAGATCTTTGTTGCCAAGAATGGATCCTTTCTGGAGAAAGAGTTTCTCTCGAAAGAAGTAAGTGTGAGGAAAGTAGAACTTGATGAAGTGTTACCTCTTGAACCGGAAAATGGCGAAACTCAAGAAAACGTTTCTGAGGTGCCTGCACCGACTAGAGAGGAAATTAATGATGATGATCAAGATGCTTCTAATCAAGCTCCTACTGAAATTCGAAGGTCCACAAGGACACGTTCCGCACCAGAGTGGTACGGCAACCCTGTCTTGGAAATCATGTTGTTAGACAACGGTGAACCTTCGAACTATGAGGAAGCAATGGCGGGCCCGGATTCCGACAAATGGCTGGAAGCCATGAAATCCGAGATAGGATCCACGTATGAAAACGAAGTATGGACTTTGACTGACTTGCCCGTTGAACGGCGAGCCATAGAAAATAAATGGATCTTTAAGAAGAAGACAGACGCGGATGGTAATGTGACCATCTATAAAGCTCGGCTTGTCGCTAAGGGTTATCGACAAGTTCAAGGAATTGACTACGATGAGACTTTCTCACCGGTAGCGAAGCTGAAGTCCGTCCGAATCATGTTAGCAATTGCCGCATACTATGATTATGAGATATGGCAAATGGACGTCAAAACGGCATTCCTTAATGGTTTCCTTAAGGAAGAATTGTATATGATGCAGCCGGAAGGTTTTGTCGATCCTAAGAATGCTGACAAGGTGTGCAAGCTCCACCGCTCGATTTATGGGCTGGTGCAAGCATCTCGGAGTTGGAACATTCGCTTTGATGAGATGATCAAAGCGTTTGGGTTTACACAGACTTATGGAGAAGCCTGTGTTTACAAGAAAGTGAGTGGGAGCTCTATAGCATTTCTCATATTATATGTAGACGACATACTTTTGATGGGAAATGATATAGAACTCTTGGACAGCATTAAGGCCTACTTGAATAAAAGTTTTTCAATGAAGGACCTTGGAGAAGCTGCTTATATATTAGGCATCAAGATCTATAGAGATAGATCGAGACGCCTCATAGGTCTTTCGCAAAGCACATACCTTGATAAGATATTGAAGAAATTCAATATGGATCAATCTAAGCAAGGGTTCTTACCTGTGTTACAAGGTGTGAAATTGAGCTCAGCTCAATGTCCGACCACGGCAGAAGATATAGAAGAGATGAGCGTCATCCCCTATGCCTCAGCCATAGGTTCTATGCCATGCTGTGTACCAGACCTGATGTAAACCTTCCCGTAAGTTTGGTAGGTAGGTACCAAAGTAATCCCGGCAAGGAACACTGGACAGCGGTCAAGAATATCCTGAAGTACCTGAAAAGGACTAAGGAAATGTTTCTCGTTTATGGAGGTGACGAAGAGCTCGTCGTAAAGGGTTACGTCGACGCTAGCTTCGACACAGATCTGGATGACTCTAAGTCACAAACCGGATACGTGTATATTTTGAATGGTGGGGCAGTAAGCTGGTGCAGTTGCAAGCAAAGCGTCGTGGCGGAATCTACATGTGAAGCGGAGTACATGGCAGCCTCGGAGGCCGCACATGAAGCAATTTGGGTGAAGGAGTTCATCACCGACCTCGGAGTCATACCCAATGCGTCGGGGCCAATCAAGCTCTTCTGTGACAACACTGGAGCTATTGCACTTGCAAAGGAGCCCAGGTTTCACAAGAAGACTAGGCACATCAAGCGTCGCTTCAACTCCATTCATGAAAATGTTCAAGATGGAGACATAGAAATTTGTAAAGTGCACACGGATCTGAATGTCGCAGATCCGTTGACTAAACCTCTCCCTAAGGCAAAACATGATCAGCACCAGAATTCTATGGGTGTTCGATTCATCACAATGTAACTAGATTATTGACTCTAGTGCAAGTGGGAGACTGTTGGAAATATGCCCTAGAGGCAATAATAAAAGCATTATTATTATATTTCCTTATTCATGATAATTTTCTTTATTCGTGCTATAATTGTGTTATCCGGAAATCGTAATACATGTGTGAATAACAGACAACAACATGTCCCTAGTGAGCCTCTAGTTGACTAGCTCGTTGATCGACAGATAGTCATGGTTTCCTGACTATGGACATTGGATGTCATCGATAACGGGATCACATCATTAGGAGAATGATGTGATGGACAAGACCCAATCCTAAACATAGCATAAGATCGCATAGTTCGTTTGCTAGAGTTATCCAATGTCAAGTATCCTTTCCTTAGACCATGAGATCGTGTAACTCCCGGATACCGTAGGAGTGCTTTGGGTGTGCCAAACGTCACAACGTAACTGGGTGACTATAAAGGTATACTACGGTATCCGGGAGTTACACGATCTCATGGTCTAAGGAAAGGATACTTGACATTGGAAAACTCTAGCAAACGAACTATGCGATCTTATGCTATGTTTAGGATTGGGTCTTGTCCATCACATCATTCTCCTAATGATGTGATCCCGTTATCGATGACATCCAATGTCCATAGTCAGAAAACCATGACTATCTGTCGATCAACGAGCTAGTCAACTAGAGGCTCACTAGGGACATATTGTTGTCTGTTATTCACACATGTATTACGATTTCCGGTTAACACAATTATAGCACGAATAAAGACAATTATCATGAATAAGGAAATATAATAATAATGCTTTTATTATTGCCTTTAGGGCATATTTCCAACACTTTATACCGATATGACCTAAACGGCAGTGCCACAAATAAGTTGCACTATCATTATCAACTCTGCATCTTTTGGCTTCAACATTATGAATATGTGTATCACTACTATCGAGATTCATCAAAAATAGACCACTCTTCAAGGGTGCATGACCATAAAAGATATTACTCATATAAATAGAACAACCATTATTCTCTGATTTAAATGAATAACCGTCTCGCATCAAACAAGATCCAGATATAATGTTCATGCTCAACGCTGGCACCAAATAACAATTATTTAGGTCTAATACTAATCCCGAAGGTAGATGTAGAGGTAGCGTGCCGACCGCGATCACATCGACCTTGGAACCATTTCCCACGCGCATCGTCACCTCGTCCTTTGCCAGTGTTCGCTTAATCCGTAGTCCCTGTTTCGAGTTGCAAATATTAGCAACAGAACCAGTATCAAATACCCAGGTGCTACTGCGAGCTCTAGTAAGGTACACATCAATAACATGTATATCACATATACCTTTGTTCACCTTGGCATCCTTCTTATCCGCCAAATACTTGGGGCAGTTCCGCTTCCAGTGACCAGTCTGCTTGCAGTAGAAGCACTCAGTTTCAGGCTTAGGTCCCGACTTAGGTTTCTTCTCTTGAGCAGCAACTTGTTTGCTGTTCTTCTTGAAGTTCCCCTTTTTCTTCCCTTTGCCCTTTTTCTTGAAACTAGTGGTCTTGTTGACCATCAACACTTGATGCTCCTTCTTGATTTCTACCTCCGCAGCCTTTAGCATTGCGAAGAGCTCGGGAATTGTCTTATCCATCCCTTGCATGTTATAGTTCATCACGAAGCCTTTGTAGCTTGGTGGAAGTGATTGGAGAATTCTGTCAATGACACAATCATCCGGAAGATTAACTCCCAGTTGAATCAAGTGATTATAATACCCAGACATTTTGAGTATATGCTCACTGACAGAACCATTCTCCTCCATCTTGCAGCTATAGAACTTATTGGAGACTTCATAACTCTCAATCCGGGCATTCTGTTGGAATATCAACTTCAACTCCTGGAACATCTCATATGCTCCATGATGTTCAAAACGTCGTTGAAGTCCCGGTTCTAAGCCGTAAAGCATGGCACACTGAACTATCGAGTAGTCATCAGCTTTGCTCTGCCAGACGTTCATAACATCTGGCATTGCTCCAGCAGCAGGCTTGGCACCCAGCGGTGCTTCCAGGACGTAACTTTTCTGTGCAGCAATGAGGATAATCCTCAAGTTACGGACCCAGTCCGTGTAATTGATACCATCATCTTTCAACTTTGCTTTCTCAAGGAACGCATTAAAATTCAACGGAACAACAGCACGAGCCATCTATCTACAATCAACATAAACAAGCAAGATAATATCAGGGACTAAGTTCATGATAAATTTAAGTTCAGTTAATCATATTACTTAAGAACTCCCACTTAGATAGACATCCCTCTAATCTTCTAAGTGATCACGTGTTCCAAATCAAACTAAACCATAACCGGTCATCACGTGAAATGGATTAGTTTTCAATGGTGAACATCATTATGTTGATCATATCTACTATATGATTCACGCTCGACCTTTTGGTCTCCGTGTTCCGAGGCCATATCTGCATATGCTAGGCTCGTCAAGTATAACCTGAGTATTCTGCGTGTGCAAAAACTGGCTTACACCTGTTGTAGATGGACGCAGAGCTTATCACACCCGATCATCACGTGGTGTCTGGGCACGACAAACTTTGGCAACGGTGCATACTCGGGGAGAACACTTCTTGATAATTTAGTGAGAGATCATCTTATAATGCTACCGTCAATCAAAGCAAGATAAGATGCATAAAAAGATAAACATCACATGCAATCAATATAAGTGATATGATATGGTCATCATCATCTTGTGCTTGTGATCTCCATCTCCGCAGCACCGTCATGATCACCATCGTCACCGGCGCGATACCTTGATCTCCATTGTAGCATCGTTGTCGTCTCGCCAATCTTATGCTTCTACGACTATCGCTACCGCTTAGTGATAAAGTAAAGCATTACAGGACGATTGCATTGCATACAATAAAGCGACAACCATACGGCTCCTGCCGGTTGCCGATAACTCGGTTACAAAAACATGATCATCTCATACAATAAAATTTAGCATCATGCCTTGACCATATCACATCACAACATGCCCTGCAAAAACAAGTTAGACGTCCTCTACTTTGTTTGTTGCAAGTTTTACGTGGCTGCTACGGGCTGAAGCAAGAACCAATCTCACCTACGCATCAAAACCACAACGATAGTTTGTCAAATAGACTCCGTTTTAACCTTCTCAAGGACCGGGCGTAGCCATACTTGGTTCAACTAAAGTTGGAGAAACTGACACCCGCCAGCCACCTGTGTGCAAAGCACGGCGGTAGAACCAGTCTCGCGTAAGCATACGCGTAATGTCGGTCCGGGCCGCTTCATCCAACAATACCGCCGAACCAAAGTATGACATGCTGGTAGGCAGTATGACTTGTATTGTCCACAACTCACTTGTGTTCTACTCGTGCAAAACATCAAACCATAAAAAAAACCTGGCTCGGATGCCACTGTTGGGGAACGTAGTAATTTCAAAAAATTTCCTACGCACACGCAAGATCATGGTGATGCATAGCAACGAGAGGGGAGAGTGTTGTCTACGTACCCTCGTAGACCGAAGCGGAAGCGTTGACGCAACGTAGAGGAAGTAGTCGTACGTCTTCTCGATCCGACCGATCCAAGCGCCGTTACTCCGGCGCCTCCGAGTTCTTAACACATGTACAACTCGAGGATGTTCCCCGGGCTCCGATCCAGCAAAGCTTCGGGGACGAGTTCCGTCAGCACGACGGCGTGGTGATGATCTTGATGTACTACCGACGCAGGGCTTCGCCTAAGCACTGCAACAATATGACCGAGGTGGAATATGGTGGAGGGGGGCACCGCACACGGCTAAGGAACGATCACGAAGATCAACTTGTGTGTTCTAGGGTGCCCCCCTGCCCCCGTATATAAAGGAGCAAGGAGGGAGGCCGGCCGGCCCTTGTGGCGCGCGCCAGGAGGAGGAGTCCTCCTCCTAGTAGGAGTAGGACTCCCCTCTTTCCTACTCCTACTAGGAGGGGGAAAGGAAGGGGGAGAGGGAGAGGGAAAGGGGGGGCGCCGCCCCCCTCTCCTAGTCCAATTCAGACCAGAGGGGGAGGGGGTGCGCGGCCCACCCTGGCTGCCCCTCTCTCTCTCCATTAAGGCCCATGTGGCCCAATACTTCTCCCGGGGGGGTTCCGGTAACCCTCCGGCACTCCGGTTTTCTTCGAAACCACTCGGAACCATTCCGATGTCCGAATATAGTCGTCCAATATATCAATCTTTACGTCTCGACCATTTCGAGACTCCTCGTCATGTCCGTGATCTCATCCGGGACTCCGAACTAACTTCGGTACATCAAAATGCATAAACTCATAATAACTGTCATCGTAACCTTAAGTGTGCGGACCCTACGGTTCGAGAACGGTGTAGACATGACTGAGATAAATCTCTGGTCAATAACCAACAGCGGGACCTGGATGCCCATATTGGCTCCTACACATTCTACGAAGATCTTTATCGGTCAGACCGCATAACAACATACGTTGTTCCCTTTGTCATCGGTATGTTACTTGCCCGGGATTCGATCGTCGGTATCCAATACCTAGTTCAATCTCGTTCCGGCAAGTCTCTTTACTCGTTCTGTAATACATCATCTCGCAACTAACTTATTGGTTGCAATGCTTGCAAGGCTTATGTGATGTGCATTACCGAGAAGGCCCTGAGATACCTCTCCGACATTCGGAGCGACAAATCCTAATCTCGAAATACGCCAACCCAACAAATACTTTCGGAGACACCTGTAGAGCACCTTTATAATCACCCAGTTACGTTGTGACGTTTGGTAGCACACAAAGTGTTCTTACGGTAAACGGGAGTTGCATAATCTCATAGTCATAGGAACATGTATAAGTCATGGAGAAAGCAATAGCAACATACTAAACGATCGGGTGCTAAGCTAATGGAATGGGTCATGTCAATCAGATCATTCAACTAATGATGTGACCTTGTTAATCAAATGACAACTCCTTTGTCTATGGTTAGAAAACTTAACCATCTTTGATTAACAAGCTAGTCAAGTAGAGGCATACTAGTGACACTCTGTTTGTCTATGTATTCACACATGTATTATGTTTCCGGTTAATACAATTCTAGCATGAATAATAAACATTTATCATGATATATAAGAAAATAAATAATAACTATATTATTGCCTCTAGGGCATATTTCCTTCATTATCATGTCGACGGTGGTAGAAAATTCAGCTATTTGTTTCCTCTATATTAAAATATAAGTCGCTTTTTTATACAAAAGAGAGTGTAAAAAAACATCCTATATCTTGATACAGAGGAGTATCCGTTTTCCTCTATGTTCTTGTACACATTTTGTTTAAAATATAACGAGGGGCCGTGGGGCTCTTGCCTCACAGTAAGTGGTAAAGCAAAACCTTCTTTTGTGCAATTTTAGGCTATGATCGCGAACGACTGATAAAAAGAATCTCGTGAGGTTCAAGAATTGCAAATCTTAATTAACCTTGTATTTCAGGAAACCGGTGGGCATTATTTACTTGTTTTTTTTCGCGCGATTATTTACTTGTTTTGTTAGCTCAATCGTGACCAAGTAAATAATCGCGCGAAAAAAACAAGTAATATAAGACAGGCGAAATTCTGAAGATTGCCCATGCTTGCGCCTAGCTTTGCACGTTTCCATGGCTCTCACTCACGTGCAGCCCCTCTGTAAACTGTAGAGTATTATAAGACCGCTTAGATCACTACATATGAAATGTAATCAACCGGAGGGGGTAATAAAATGTAAGCAACCTAATAAAAATCTACCTGTGACCGCAAAGAAAGAAAAATCTACCGGTGAGAACTAGGATATATTAGGTAAAACCATAACAGAGTGCAGAGAGATACATGGCAAAGGATTTTGCAAAAGTTACATATACCCATTGCTTTCGTGGAGCAAATTTAGTAGCTGATACTTTAGCCAGAAACTACTACATTTTTTTTTTGCGGGTAAACATGAAACTACTACAGTTTTTCGCGTGTATACATTTGTGTGTGTGTGGCGCGTGCGCAAACATGTGTGAGATGGGGGGAGAGGACGCCACCAACATGAGATACAATTCATTTTTGACGTGTCCAGAGACGAATAATATTTGACGTTGTTTCTCTTTTATATGAACACCTAGTACAACATGGTCATCAAGCAAGTTTTACGCAATATATGTACAAATCATATTGCTGTCTGGAGTTACACTATTATATGCATGTCCTTGCATGTTGTGAAATAGTGCAAGTTATGTCTAATGTGGGTGCAAAATTTTGTCATCGTTTGATTTAAGTTTTCTTCTTTTAGGATATATATAATATTGTTTTCCCCGTTTGATAGGTTGGTATTTTTGAAGTATTCTAAAAATACTGCAGTTTTTTGGGTTACCATGGTTTTAATTACAACGAGGTGTTTGGGTGCCATTAATAACAATGGTTTTAAAACTGCAGTATTGGATATACTGTGGTTTTTTCTCTGTATAAAAAAAAGAACTCCAGACCTGTTTTTAAAAAGCAGAGCAGCTGAAAAGAAGGTACTATCGTCGTTATCTTCTTCCCCGATGTGCTAATAAATTGCTCGATCTAGCCGCTGGTACCTGCAGATGGTGCCGCGACCTATCCTCACATGCGACCGGAGGGGAGCACTGCGTATGTCGCTGCTACGTGTGCATCATGGAGGTCACCCTCATATGGGACCGGAGGGGGCCACTGCGCCGCTGCTACCTGCTTGCTTCAGTTCATATGGACGCGAATGGCAAGGGCCAGCCAACCTACCGAGCTAGATTAACGCAACGGGAACAGTTGACAACCGGCCAGCTGCGTGTCTTTGCATTGCTACCACAACGGCTAGCTAGATGATTTTACCTAATTGCTAATGTTGTAAGAAATTTTACAACATTATATGTTGTAGCCAAACACGTGCTCTGTATTCTTAATACTCTAAAAAACTCTGCTAACTTAAAACCATGGTATTGTATACCTACTGACTAAATTACTGCAGTTTTTTATACTTTAGTTTTTCTGATACTTTGCTATCAAACACAACCTAGTAGTATATGCTTTGTTTACTGATAAGAAGAAAGTGACTGGCACAAAATATCGTCTCTTTTTTGTGCCAATGTTTAAGGCTCACTTTTATTATTTTTTGCTTCGTTGATTTATTTTGTTGGATTTCCTTCTTTATTTTTCAGCTGGGTAATCAAAGAATCTATTTAGCATTTTTTTAGACTCTCTAATTGGCAATGGCTGTAGCGGCAGGATGGCTACGGTCGGAAGCTGCTGTGTACTCAACAAGCTTACAAGCATAGGGCATTCACGTTGTACAAGACAAAAATGTGACCGAAACTTAAAATGTTTTCAGGCAATTAGTACATTGAGAGCAAAACAGCCGTTAGATCAAGTTCTCACGGATAGAAAAAAAAAGTGATTGCGAACCAACCCGTTTAGATGGTTAGGAGGATAGTGATATTCTCAACCCACCAGAGTTCAACTCCTAGACTTATATTGGTGCTCGCATTTTTCTGGATTTATTTCAGACTTCCCAGCGATGTTTCCTCTGTGGGAGGAGATGTTTTCATTCTTGAAGGTGCTCATAGCCATAGGGTGTTTCGTGTGTACATTTATAGGGACGAATTTATATAAGCGACTTTGTTTATATTATGTTCAAAGAAACAAATGACCGACGTGTAAACAAAAATCAGGCACCTGATGCATAGGTGCTTCCAAAGTTCTTTGTTAAGCTTTTCAGACAATTTGTTCCCTAATTTTATTTTTTGTCCTGCAAATGATATATGGATATTTTTTTTTGAACATCAGTACAGACGCAAGCGCGCATACACTCATTCCTATGAACGCACACACGCACACCCTACTCTTATGAGCATCTCTGAGAGACTGAGCCGGCATGTCATCTTGAAATTTACAAAGTCATCGTAGACGCCTCGTCGTCGGGTCTCCATCCACTGAAAGCGCATCACCGGAAATCCTTAAATAAATTCAGAAATAATGCGAGCACCAGAAGTTGAACCCTGGTGGGCTAGGGTACCACTGTCCCTCTAACATCCAACCACGGGTACGGGTTGGTTCGCGATTTATCGATCATCTAAGGAATAAAATCTTGTTGCTTTCAAAAAGTAAAACTGACAAGCGACTTGCACCGTGTTTTAGTACCAAGAAAAAGAATGAGGTGAGAAGTGCAAGATTTAATCCATGCATGCATATATCATATGATTTCTGATGAAAAGCCTTGTTTAAACAGAGCCATGAATCTCCACATTTGCTTTGTTAATCCTGTTCCGCGATTCTCCACTCAGAGGTGTAAAACACAAAGCTCCATATAGTTTTGTCCGTCGCACTCTGTGAACTCCGCACCAGAATCAATGGCTGCCACTCCTTCCACGATCTGCGCACACCCATGGATCACACTCGGAAGGCTTCCTTGAGGTCAGCGTCGTCGCCAGCGCCGGCTTCCGCCTGAACCAGATTCTTGCTCTCGCCGTCGCCTGCCCACGCGCTGATCCGTTCGTTCGCCTGCGCCGCCTCGTCCTCCCAGTCCGTGTTCCAGATGACGGCGAGCAGGACCGCCGTCTGCAGCGCCGTCCCGCACAGCATCCCCGCCCAGATGCCCTGGGGCCCGAGCCGGAGGAGGTAGCCGAGGCAGAACCCGAGGGGGAGCCCGAAGGCGTAGTAGCAGCCCAGGTTGATGTACGCCACCAGCGCCTGCCACCCGCCGCCGATGGCCACCCCGGAGATCACCGGCTGCACGCTGTTGAGCACCATGGTGACCGCCAGCAGGTAGGCCACCTTCCCCACGGCGGCCTGCATGGCCCGGTCGCCCGTGAAGAGCGCCGCGAAGCTGTTGCGGTAGGCCAGGATGAGCGCCATGGCCAGCAGGCCGATGAGCAGGGACTGCAGGATGACCGACGCCACGGCGTGCTTCGCCGCGCGCGGCCGGCCGGAGCCCAGCTCGTTGGACACGCGCACGCTGATCGCCCCGTTCAGCCCGATGAAGAGCATCGCCTCCCACCCGTTGAGGTTCATGCAGATGGACACGGAGCCCACGGCGATCTCCGCGTCGTCGAGATGGCCCGTGAGCACCACGAGCACCATCATGTACCAGACCTCCAGGCAGAGCATCACGGCGGAGGCCAGCGAGAGCTTGGCGAAGGCCCACAGCCCCTCGAACGCCTTCCACGACAGGCCGTCCCAGCCGCCGCCGTCCCCGCACCACCGCACCACGTACACCACCTGCGCCACGGCGATGCCCCACGAGGTGACGTCGTACGCCGCGGCGGCGCCGGCGAGCCCCCACCCGAGGCGCGACACGAAGAGGTACAGCATGGCGACGTGCGCGGCGAGCGCGGCGAGGCTGATCCAGGCCAGCACCATCACCTTGCTCTGCGCCTGGAGGAACTTCTGCGTGGGGAAGGTGAGCGCGAGCGAGAACATCTGCGGGAGGATGCGGAGCGTGAAGTCCCCCGCGGCGCCGGCGATGGCGTCGTCCTGGCCGAGCGCGCGGAGGATGGGCGTGGCGAAGACGTAGAGCGGGGAGAGCAGGACGGCCGAGGCGGCGAGGATGATCCACGACCGCTGCATGTACACGCCGAGCGCGCCCAGCTGGCCGGCCCCGTACGCCTGCCCGCACAGCGTCTCCAGCGCGCTGCCCATGCCGAGCAGGAAGCCGAAGGAGAAGTTGGAGACGACGGAGAGGCCGACGGCGGCGGCGGAGAGCTGCAGGTTGCCGAGGCGGCCGGCGAAGAGCTGCGTGGCGGAGTTGACGCCGTAGAGGCAGAGGATGTTGAAGGTGATGGGCGCCGCGATGGCCCACAGCCGCTCCGCCTCCCGCACGAACGCCTGCCGCGCCTCCGCGTAGCTCGTCGGCGCCGCGGCGTCGGCCTCGGCGACCACGACCGGCTTCTTCACGAGCAGCGGCGCCTCCATGAGGACCATGACCGACCGACCGACTCTGCTCGACTCCGACGACGTACGACTGAACTGAGACGAGCAGCTAGGTAGCTAGCTCCCCGGCCGTCACCTCAGCTACTAGTCGGAGATCGATCGATCGGTGTGGCCGCCATTGTCCAGGGCGCTCTCGACATATATACAGGCGGCAGGGCCGAGGTAGGTGAGGTGAGGTATCGAAGTGGGTTTTTGGTTGCGATCGATGGTAGCTAGCTGCTGCTGCGGCAGCACAGTGCGTCGATCGGGATGGCGGGAACGGGCGAGACGCAGGAGCTCGTCGTACGCGACGCATCCGCTGCATGCGGCGCAGGAGGTTGACGGAAGGGACGAACCGACTATGGCTTTGTCAGAAAGGCGATGGCTCATGTGAGTGACCAGATCGTAGGAACAACAAGTTGGCAGGCACGTAGAGGAGCATGGAAGTGACGCGGATTGTGTCTCTTTCCCTCGAGTCGTGACCATGCATGTCCTCCACCATAAAGATTCCACGCAATGCATGATGTGCATGCGTGGGTCGATCCTGGCTAAGAGCATCTCCAACAGCCGCGCTACGCGCCGCGAGCCGTTCGTCTGGTTTTGCGCGGCCGCCAGCGCTTGTTCCAACAGCCGCACTAAAATATGCAGCGCGCGCGACTCGTCGGGGCATTGTATATGTGGCATTTTGGACACAAAATGAATTTGAAAATATTCAAAATGCAATGAACATGACATATAAAATTTCACACAAACAAGTTGATGAATAAAAGTTCATGCCCACAAATTTAAAATCATGCCCACAAGTTCATCCAACCAAGTTCAAAATGCAAACCAAGTTCAAGACACAAACGAAAGACATATCAATCCTCGTCCTCGTCTTCGTCCTCATCTTCGGAAGACGATTCTGCCTCCTCCGAAGATGATTCTTCCTCCCTCTCCTCGTTGCACACCGCATCACGTGAAGCTCCGACGGTGTTGGCAAGATCTTCAACGGCATCTTCATGGGAATGTCTGTGAGGAGGCACATCGAAAGACATTCCGCCCATGGCAGAAGGAGGTGCACCCATGCCTCCCATGAGAGAAGCAAAACTCATGCCTCCCATGGCGGCCATAGCGTCGGGGGGTGCTCCAAAGCCACCCATACCTCCCATGGCACCTAAACCGCCCACGGAACCTTGGGGGCATTTCGTCGAACACGTTGTGCGCGTCGGCCGCCGGCTCAACGAGCGAGCTTGCCGGCGCGTCGGTAGCCGCCGCGCCCGTCACACTGCGCAAGCTTCTTCCTCCTCGCCTTCGAGGTGCCGGAGCCGCCCGCCACCTTGTTCTTCTCCGTCCATGCCTTGCCCTTCTTCGGCCGCGCCGCATTGGGGAGCTTCGAGGGGGGGGGGCTCGGGACGGCGCCGGCGCGACGCCACCCGCCGCCGAGGTCATACGCGCCGGCATGAAGAGGCCGCGCGCGAGGCCGATGGTCGGAGGAGCTCCGGCGGAGGCGAGGCCAACGCCCCCCGCACTAGGGTTTGCGGCGGTGGACGGGTCACGGCTATAGGATGGGGTGAGCGGGGTGCCGGTGC
This sequence comes from Aegilops umbellulata, assembly GCA_032464435.1. Taxonomy (NCBI): domain Eukaryota; kingdom Viridiplantae; phylum Streptophyta; class Magnoliopsida; order Poales; family Poaceae; genus Aegilops; species Aegilops umbellulata. The sequence goes on from CP136057.1 coordinate 11,099,001, forward strand.
GTGCGTCCACGGGGTGCAGTTCGCCGGCGCCGGCACGCGCGGGGCGTAGGATTCGGAGAGGAGAGAGTGCGGCGCGAGCGCTCGAGTGTGCCGCGCACGGAAGCGGGCGCCCCAAATACACCGCGCGAGATAGCGAATCGGACAGCACGCCTAACTCCTTATGCCGCGCGCACGGTTATTACGCGCCCGCTGGAGACACCCGGCGGGTTGCCCCCGCGCTAAAATGGCTAAATTTACGACGCGGCGCTTGTTTAGCGCGGCTGTTGGAAATGCTCTAAGGACGGAGGACGGCCCGGGACAACGCCCTTAAGAGGATAACGTCACTCACGGGCATTATCGAGCAGCCTTCGCTTGGCAACTCATCCGCACCCAGACTAGACATGGGATAAGTAGGAACTGCCCGTGCCACAGATTAAATGAGAATTTCCTTGCTAGAAGATGACATACACTTTTCCCGCCAACCTCTAACTTTGCACCACAATTTGTCCTTTAGGTATTGAAATTAGCCATTTTTTGATCTTCCAATATCAGATGGCAAGCCTAAATATCTGTCCACTAGGGATTCACTAGGGACGTTAATAATCTATCTAGTTTCCTCTCTTCTATCATTTGGACAACCTTTCCCGAAGAATATACTAGAGTGTGAGAAGTTTACTCGTTCGCCGGATGCTTCACAATATTCTTGTATGGTATATCTCGTAATAGTAGCTCCTTCCATGTTTGCTTTAAACATCAACAAGCCATCATCAACAAATAAGAGATTATTATCTACTCGCGGCAAATAAGAATCGGTGCCACAACCATTCCAACAAAAATGGCCTGTAATAATACGTCCTTAGCTGCCAACAAAAACAAATAAGGGGATGCCCTGGAATTCACTGAATTTGACCATTCTCGCCCAAAGGGCTCGCCTTTCTGACAGCCGCGTCCGGTGGTCCGTGTGGAAGGAGGTGGGGTGGTCTTGGATGCCAGGGCGGCGGCTCTGGTGGTGGAAGCCCGGTGCTCGCGGGCGGAGGCCGTGGCTCAGGTGCTGCCCGGTGGCCATGGCCGTGTGGGCGGCGTGGTGGCCGGGGGGATGACGATCGGTGGTGGTGGTGCGGCTTCCGTACCTTTGCCAGGGGCAGTGAGCGTGGACCGGGGTGAAAACCTGCTCTGTCTTTGGGCAGTCCGGCGGCGGCGAGTCCGTCCCCTTCTTGAAGGCGCCGTCGCGGTCCTCATTGCCCGTCGTGTTGCTCCAGGGGAAACCCTGACCCTCGGTTCGGGCGGTGGCGACACTCATGTGTCGTAACCTTCATGAAGGCACCGCCTTGGAGCTCATGGTTCATCGTCTGCAGCTACATCTCTTCACGGTGGCATGTTCACGGTTGAGGATCCCGGTTGCTCTTGTAGTGGTTGGGTGTGGTGTTGATGTGTCTAGCGCCTATGTATCTAGCCTTGGGTGTGTGCGTGAGTTGTGGTGGCGTGTGTTTGTATCAGATTGTGGTTGGTTGGTGCTTTATATATAAAGCGGGGCGAAAGCCTTTTTCAGTAAAAATTTGACCATTCAACAAGACAGTGAAGGAAACAGTCATGACACACAGCATTACCTTGCTCAACCAGCTTGGAGCAAAACTCAACTTTAGCATAACCGACTCCGGATAAGAGCACTCAACACGGTCATATGCCTTCATCATGTCAACCTTCAAAAATCACAATAAGGGTTCTTCTTACTTTGATGATTTGTTGTAAGGTTGATTAGCCATGGCATACAAAATGCTTGTTGTCCAATATAAGGGCCCAAACAACATGATCCCTAGATCTACATGGGCTAGCATTTGTTGTCCAGCGAATCCGCGACCTTAATGTGACAGTCGATGGTATCATCGAGGAGCGATGACAATACGATTACGAGATGCCACAACACCTACATGTTGGTCCAAACTAAAGATCTTAATTGCTGAGCCGACCATTGGTGATGGTATCGAAACGCAGGACAATGGGGCCAAACAACCCTGACAGAGATTTTGGCTACTGAAGGGTGACTCGCCTACCGAACATTCAATATGGCGGCTACACTACCACCGCAAACGAACTTTTACTTTTACTTAGCACGAACTGGACCGCTTTCCGCCTGACCCTCCTATTGCAGGCAACACTGATATTTCTCCGTTACTTTACGTATTTATTTACTCGCGGTACTCTATTATTTTTTACTCTACTCTCCTTGGCTATTCAAGGCCGGTTTTAAGCGTGGGGACGCCAGTCAGGCTGACGGGTGACCAGTGCCGTGTGTCCTCGGTTTGCACTTCGAAAGTTCGAACCTGCTGAACCTGGACTCCTTTCGACCAATCTTGCATATATCTAACTAACGACCTACTGAAATGTTCAAGCGGATAGTGATTATAGTGACTATATAGAAGATGTGACTTTTAAATTTCTAAGTTGAATCTATAGTCGATTTGTGCAATTTTTAGTTTTCTGAGTTGAATCTAGTAAATATAATAAAGGGCACTGCAGGTATGTAAAGCCAGGCAGTCGTTTGATCGAGCTAAAGATTCAAAAAAAATTAAAAAAGAAAAACAACTAGAGATTACTGTCGGCTTAGATGTCCTCAACACAAGGCAATGTACACCAACCAGGCTCTACGACCAAACAATTTGATCCACAATTAAATATGTGTCCCCAATAACCACACGGTTTCATATTCACAATCAGATAAGGAAATGCCCTTCTTGTGTATCCCGTCTCCTGCGGCTTTATTTTCGGTTTATTTATGAAGGCGGACGAACAAAGGCCAACGAAATTCCAAACCAACTCTCGACGTCAATGATGCATGGCACTGCCAAGACTGCCATCGCCATTGCTGTCGGAGAGGGTGTGCGCGCGTTCGCCTAGTTCCGAGCTCCTGCCATGTTGCGGATTACATGGGGCAGGCAGGATGCCTCCATGGTTGTACTTGTACTAGTAGGCCAACTCCACCTGCAAGCACAAAGAATGTGTCAACCAAAATGGTGACTATATCAGAATATGTGACTTCAAAATTTCTGAGTGGAATCTATCGAAGAACATCAGGGACAACGAAAATAAAAGGCAGGGACAAAATGAAAAAGAAACGAAAGTGCATGCATCCGAGCCACAAAGCAGTTGGGAACCTTATAAGTAAATAAAGGTCACTAAACTGCTTATTTTGCAATGAAAATGAAACAGTTCACCATTTGTTCTTTGAATGTGTGGTAGCTAAACAAGTTTGGACTGATGTTGCTGATACTTTTGGTTTCAATATCCCTACAAACATGACTGAAGATGAATAACAAGAAAACTGTTGTTAACATTGCTTGCGTTGCTGCCATTTGGGGCATTTGGACTATGCGTAATGACATTTGTTTTCAGGGCGTGCCGTGGACAAGCACCCAGGTGATACTGGGAAAGATCAGCTCCTTTCTACATCAATGGAAGATCCTGCGTGTGGGCAAACAATCAGTGCTGCTTCGGCGTTGTCTTCAGCTTCTGGACCGTTGAAGAGGCGAGCTGCTTAGGATCGCCTGGGATGGGAACTAAGAGGGTGCTCAAAGAGGGCTCGAGACGGCAGCGCAATGAAGGCTCATTCGGGGTGATCTGCGTGAGGGGCTTGGGGCTCCCAATGCTCTTCAAAGGCTTTTGTGTACCGCTTGTCAAAACTAGATATTGATGTTGCCCTGTGTGGCGCTAAAACTCTCTCCTAGCTGCATGTTATGGTTTAGCTTTGGCGCTTTTGCGATAGGCTGTGCCTTTCTTCTCCGGTTTGCCAATTCTGGTAAACCCGATCGCTTGTAACAGTCACTATGACCTTGTTTTGCCCCATCTTTAATAAAAAGTGGGATGGGGGGAAACCCCTTTTGATCAAAAAAATAAAATAAAGGTCACTACAGGTATGTAAATGGGAAGTTCATCGCCACATGTAATGCACGTTTTTCAAGATGTTCTTTCGGCTGAGGCCTTGGCCCTCAAGCATGGCTTGTTCTTCTTATAGCTGAATACATGGGTTGTAATAGAGTTGTTGTGAATTCTGATAATAGTAAATTAATAGAAATTATGAAGGCTGAGAGGCCTCCTACAGTATTGTTGTAGCGTTTTTTCATGACTATTTTTCTATGGAGCCAAAATTTGTTAGGGTAAAGTATGAGCGTGCCAATAGGGAAACGAATTTTGTAGCTCATTGAACTGCCTAAGTTTCAGGCAATAGGGTCTGCTTGGATGATCCTCTCCCCTCTATTGTACTCCCTCCAATAGAGTCTGCTTGGATGATCCTCTCCCCTCTATTGTACTCCCTCCGTTCCACAATACATGCCTTCCATTTGTCAAAATATAGATATATCTAGACATATTTTAGTATATATGTACATTCATTTTTGGACAAATGAAAGTCAAGTATTTTGGAACGGAGGGAGTACCTCTCATGGTGAACGATGTAACATTATTATCTATTGAATACAGAGATCATTTTTAGGTAAAAAAAAAGGCAGGCAGTCGATTGGTGAGCTATAGGTTAAGAAAAGAACTCCAGATTGCTATCAGTTTATATATGTTTGTAGCACAAAGCAATGTGTACACTGAGCTCTACGATTTAATCCTCCACAATTGAATATCTGTTCAAAATGACCACACGGTTTCATAACCACAACCAAACACCGACAAATCGACCTGCACCCACGCCCAGGTATGGAAATGCCGGCTTTATTTCCGGTTTATTCATATCACAAGGCCACAAAATCAAGAGTGAATGCTCGACGTTGGTGGTGGCACTAACAAGACTGGCATGCCGCCATCGTTGGCGGAAAGGATGTGTGCGCCTTCGCCTAGTTCTGAGCTGCTGCCATGTTGCGGATTACATAGGGCAGGATGCCTCCATGGTTGTAGTAGGCCAACTCCACCTGCGAGCACAAAGAATGTGTCAACCCAACCGAGAAACTCCTAACTGACACAGTTCATACAAGCTTTTGATATATATATATACCTCTGTGTCAAAGCGAAGTATGCAAGTGAAGGATTTCCCGTTGTCCGTGGTGATGGTCACATCCTGGCCAGGACGGATCTCGCTGACATCGGTGGGAAGGTTGATGGTGTAGCGCTCGTGTCCAGTAAGGCCAAGTGAGTCGGCATCCTCGCCGGCTTTGAAGCACAGCGGGATGATCCCCATCCCGACCAAGTTGCTTCGGTGGATCCGCTCAAAGCTCTTGGAAATCACCGCTTTCACACCCTGAAAATAATAGCACATACACACTGTTGTTTAGATGCTGTTGTTTTCAAAATATATGTACGAGGACTGAAACATAAGCCACTAAATCTGCAACTTACGAGAAGCATTGGTCCCTTGGCAGCCCAATCACGAGAGCTGCCACTCCCATACTCGGCGCCAGCAAGAATGATAGTATCATGGCCTTCAGACTTGTATTTCTGCAAATATTACACCAACATACATATAAAACTAAGGTACAGACAGATGTGCAATATATTATTCACATACAACTAGCAGCAACGTACCATGGCCGCATCGAAAACAGAGAGCTTCTCCCCTGTGGGCACATGAATAGTCTTGGGCCCAACCTCTCCACCCAAAAACTTGTTCACAATCCTGATGTTTGCAAATGTTCCTCTTGCCATCACCTCGTCGTTGCCGCGCCGGCTACCATACGAATTGAAGTCTTTCCGGTCCACGCCACGCTCAAGCAAATACTTGGCAGCAGGACTGTCCCTGTGGATGCTGCCTGCGGGTGAAATATGGTCCGTGGTAATGCTGTCTCCAAAGTTGAGTAAGCAGTAGGCGTTCTTCACCGCATGTGGGCCAGGAGGGGACATGGTCATGTCCTTGAAGTAGGGGGGCTCGTGGATGTAAGTGGAGTTTGAATCCCATGAGTAGAGCGATGCTTCTGGGACAGGAAGCTGGTTCCACATTGGGTTGCCTTTTGTGATGGCCTCGTATGTGCTCTTGAACATGTCAGGCAGCACACTGGATTGTACGACCTGTTTGTTGAGTAGTACCATTTAAGTTCATTTACAAAAGGAATGTGTAGGGTAGAAACGACATCCGATGTAGTGCAGCAGGCAGCATGATAGCAACAGGTCATGATTCTACACACAAAAGGATGAAGGTATACTGAAGTGTATATATATACCTCTGCGATTTCTTCAGTTGTGGGCCATATATCCCTGAAGAAAACTTCCTTGCCGTCCTTTCCAACTCCAATGGGTTCCTTCTCAAAATCAATGTCAACCTGAAAAGTACAAATTGTAACATGCACAAAAAGAATACAAATAATTGACCACGCTAGCCCTTTGATCAAAGTTATTATGTGATCACCAAATTCATGGACTTACAGTGCCAGCAAGTGCATATGCAACAACCAGAGGTGGTGAAGCAAGGTAATTAGCCCGAGTCAAAGGGTGCACACGCCCCTCAAAGTTACGGTTGCCCGACAACACAGCAGCAGCGACAACATCTATGCAGCAAAAGGCAAACGGTAAATTGACGGCACAAATTCCTTGCAGCTAGCTAAAAATATCCAATGCGATGCATCCTAGACATACCATTTTCTGTGATGGCAGCTGATACAGATTCATGGAGTTCACCAGAATTGCCGATGCAAGTGGTACACCCATATCCAACAAGATGGAATCCTTGCTTGTTGAAGTATTCCTGAAGGCCACTGCGTGATAAAAAATCACCAAATTTTATTCAAACATGCCACTGGATATGACATTAAAATTAGTCAAGGACAACAAGATACCTCTTTAGCAAGTATTTAGTGACAACCCCAGATCCAGGGGCAAGGCTTGTCTTTACCCATGGTTTGACCTGAAGATTAGTATTACTCTACAGTCAGCAGAAAGCAGAGAAACGCAGGAAGTACAGCAAAATCTGAGCACATTAGGGAAGAAAAAGACCTCGAGACCCAATTCGCAAGCTTTCTTTGCGACAAGGGCAGCACCAAGCATAACGCTGGGGTTTGATGTGTTTGTGCAACTAGTAATTGCTGCTATAACAACACTGCCATGCTTCAGTTCAGCAGGTTGTCCATTAAAGTCAAATTTCACAACCTTATCCTGTTGTTCCTTCGGCACCGCAAAGCCCTGACATTTTGTGTGTGTATTATGAACAATGTCAACATTGCAAATTCCAATGCAAAAGGTATAAGATACATAGATAACAGCTTACCTTGAAACCAACTTTGTTGTCCAGGCAAGCATGCCAATCTGATTTCATGTCCTTCAAAGTGACACGGTCATGCGGCCTACAGTTGTAAACCAAATAATACTTCATAAATCGTAATGCACACATCCCAATCAGCAGAACACTTATTCAACTACAAAACTAATAGTCATACCTCTTCGGGCCAGAAATGCAAGGCTCTACCTCATCAAGATCCAGCGCAAGATACGAAGAGTAAACTCTTTCTAATTGAGGCTGCCATCATGAATGCAAATATGTCTATATTGTGAAAAACAAATAACTTAAATTCAAGCACTGTAACTTAAGAAAAGGCATACCTCATTATAGTCCACAAACATATTATTAGCTCGTAGATATGCTTCAATCATTGACACCTAAATCAAAAATGTAAGATTCAGTCTAGCGAAAGATGCAGCTCACTAGATTATGTCATCCAGTTCAACCAATATCACAAACAACGGCAATGATAGCAATAAGAAACTTGGAAGCTACTGCATGAGCAATATTCCACCTCAATAGCCCTAGCATGAGCAATATATCTCACCCCTGTGGGGCATAGAAAGGCAGCTGTAATATGCTTGACTGCTTATTACAACAGTTAAGAGTAAAACATAAAGCTTTTAGGTATAGGTTTTCTCAAATTATAGCTCTTTAAGAGTACAGAGTTCTTATATGTAGCTAAAGTTTCATGTTCAAACAAAAGAATTGCACATGGAACACACTGAATTCATATCACCCACACACAACTTCTATATTGTGGTGGTGTGGTGGGGAATAAATAAAAAACATCAACGCCCCATTTGGGAAAACACAGGGATTATTTGCCACCACAAAACATCACCAATGCGATGAAGAACTGTCACTATTTGCTTACTGTTTTAACATAACACATACTTCATGCTTATTTTGGCTATCAAAGAGTACTTGATAATCATTATCAAAATATCGAAGTTATGGAATGGGTAAAAGAGTTTGTCGATAGTGGAACCTACAGTTTCATCGCTTCGGCCAGTCAATCTGAGATAATCTAATGTCACATGGTCTACAGGGAAGAAGCCCATGGTAGCTCCATATTCTGGTGACATGTTAGCAATTGTGGCCCTGTCAGCCAAAGACAGTTTGCCCATACCTTCACCTGAATAGAAACAAACGAAAGGAAAAAAAACCAATAAGAAACAAACAAACAAATTATATCAAGACATCATGCATCCTATAGTGCAAAATGGATACTTACCATGGAATTCGACAAATTTGCCAACAACACCATGCTTCCTTAGCATTTGGGTAACAGTAAGAACAAGGTCGGTAGCAGTGACACCATTCCTTAGCTTTCCAGTCAACTTGAACCCAACCACACCAGGCAACACCATGCTCATCGGCTGTAGAAGGAAATAACATATTGGTTAACTGGAGGTACATCAAAAGGTGATTAAAAAAAACAGTGAGCATTTATCAGGTTATGCTGCTGAACTTAAAGGATTTTTGGCTTCAGGGACCACCATATCATACAGGATTGGTCTATCATGTGATAATCCCATATGTTTTGGTGGGATGCCTCAATCCCTCACTTTCCACTAATTTTATGCTTATGAGGGGGGAGGTCGTGACGAACCAACCCAGTTCATTCCATAAACGTGCAAACAGAACAAGTGGGCTAGATGTGTTTTGTACTTGACCATTACCATCTGATTCCACAAGCCAAACACTCAATAAGTTCCAAGTGAAGACAAGTTGCACAAACAAATTACCATATTATAGTGAAGTAGACGGTTTTAAGGAAAAGCAGGGCCACTGTGATATAGGTACGAGAAAAGGATGTTAGGACATAGTTGTGTTGCAAAGAGATCGTCATTAGTGCTTTTTCCCTCTCATCACAAGATCTTAATAACTATTATTGAGGTTGGCAGAGCTCCACTGCAGATTTACCTGCCCAAGCATTGTAGCCTCTGCTTCAATACCACCAACTCCCCAGCCAGCAACACCCAAACCATCAATCATAGTGGTGTGTGAATCAGTGCCAACAACGCTGTCAGGGTACATGATGCCATCTGTGTTGAAAACAACTCTGCCAAGATACTCGAGATTGACCTGAAATATGGACACAAATATGAAAAAATGAAGATAAAGAGTTTGTTCAGGTACATGTTGGCAATGGAAAAAATCCTTTGACCCAGCACGTTTACCTACCTGGTGAACAATACCAGAACCTGGGGGGACAACCAGCATGTTTTGGAAAGCAGTTGAGCCCCATTTAAGAAAACCAAATCTTTCTCTGTTGCGGGTAAATTCCAGCTCCATGTTCGACTGCAATGCATTGGACGACCTTGCTACATCCACCTGCACCGAGTGGTCAATAACAAGATCCACCGGAACCTGCAATCCAAATGATCCAAATGAAAATATGTATATCAGAAAGAATAAATCTAGATGGGTTGTTACTCAAAATATTTTTTCTATAAAAAAATAAAGATGGCTCAGAACAAGCTGATCAAGTTTTTCAGTTGACAAGGAGATAAGGTGTACCAATGGATTGATCTTGTTCGCATCACTGCCCAACTTAGCCAACGCATCACGCATAGCTGCAAGATCTACAACTGCTGGGACTCCAGTGAAGTCCTAGAGAGTAAATTAAAACCAATCATAAGCACAAGGCACATCGAAACCGTGAGATTTCCTGTCAATGTTTCAGTTCAAAACCTGGAGCAGAACTCGTGCTGGTTTGAAAGGTATCTCAGCCAGCTTCGGAGATGTGTTCTCCCAGTCAATGATTTTTTCGACATCATTCTTGGTAACTTGGAAGCCATCACAGTTACGGATAGCTGACTCCAGAAGAATACGGATAGAGTAGGGCAGCTTATCTGATATACAATGGAAAAAAAAAAGTACGTCAGTCTGATGACAACACTGACAAATTTTAATATGCATGAGTAATGTTCCAACTATAGATTTGCAACTGCTCACAATCAATGTAGGTTTAGGGGGGCACATAGCAATTGGCATGTTATCATGCATAATATATTCTGTGTGCAAGTGAATTATATAACTTTCTAAATAAGAGTATGATATGAAGCAAATCATTTTCAAACAGCAATGCTAACTAGTCAAAGGTAAGTGACTGAATGCAGAGTTGACTTGCACATGTTACAGTTTTCCCAAGTCTAGGATGATGCAAGAATTAGACTCAACAGAACAGGCGCAACCCAAACAAGATTGTAAACTGCAAAGAAGAAAGTGAAAGCACAGAAAGTTCCAAAAGCAAGCAGAACAATTACCGATCCTTGGATCATTTAGTGCAGGAAGGCTGTAGAATTTCCCGTATTCACCACCCTCAGGCTTAGGGAGGCTGGTCAAAATATTGCTGTAGGCATGCTCAGTACCTGCACGGAAAGACAAGCAATAAGATGAGTAATTGGCATAAATGAAGCGTAATGCATTAATGAAACAGTACTGCTCCATTAGTTGCTTGGTTGGACAAGACACGTCATAAATTGGTAAAGGTGTGTTTCCATTTTCCTTGTACAAACCGCTTAAAAATAGAGGGGGGGGGGTGACCAAATGACTTCCAAGTCAATTGAGCAGGTCCTCAAGTTAGTGGCTTCTTCAAAATTACTCACATTTTGGGAACTCTACATATCCCTAGAAGATCAGGATTGAGATTTGTGTAGCAGGCATAAGCACATACACATAAGATCATTGTTTTTTAAGGCGTAATACGGGGCCCTGCGACAGCAGAGCTGTGAGGCATCTGGAGCGTCGCTCAGGCGCCGCCATACGCCATGGACGGCAGGGGGGAGCAGAGCTCGGGGAGCCCTCCCTCCTCTCTGGACCTTTGGCTGCGGCTGTCAACTGCAGTAAGGATCCGCCAGCTTCCTCTCGCGCAGGAGGCGCACTCCCCTGCAGCAGCAGGGTATGGCTCCTCTCCCTTCTTCTTCTTCCTCCTCCTCCTCCTCTCTCTTGCTTCCATCCCCTCCCGATACTCTGTTTCTACGCGTGCCTGGCTGCTCTTTTCTCCTCCGCCTCTGCTTCTTCTCACCATCCGAATCTGCTTCCTCCCAACATTCTCCACAAGTCCACCCGCAAGGCCGTAGCCCTGCCACGGCATCTCTCCACCACCATGCTTGATCTGGCTTCTCTAGTGATTGACCCTCTTCTCTTAGTGTATCTGCAGTATCCAAGTGCCCCTGCTCCGGCAAATATCTTCCGGGGCAAAATGGTGGCCAGATAACCAATAGTTAGCACTTAGCACTAGCAGGAGGTGTGCTTCACTAGTTCAAACCAAGAAAGCACACAGGCAAGGAAACGGGCAGAACACATCTGTCTCGAATAAAGTACCCGAATCTATACCCACTAATAAGAGCACGTACTACGTCTTCTCCACTGGAGAGAATCGCATCGCGCTACTCCGGCGGCACGAGGCCACCTGAAGTCCTGAACAAACTGAATCCATTCGAATCTGCTGACCTGGCCGATGGATCAAATCCACTGGACAGCACGCCACAGACCTAACAACTAATCCTTAAAAAAAACACTAAATCTAGTCATCAGCAGCCCCGGATCGACGCGAAACAAAACCAACAAACAGCGCATCTCTATCCATCCCCAGAATCCCAAATCCCCGCGCGGCAGAAGACGCCCCTATAGGCAACCAACTATGCAGGCATCCGGAATTCCGATTTCAAACAAAGCGAGACGCCAGTGGACGGCACCGGCGAGCGCGACGCGAACGGGAGCCGCTCCGGGTCGTCCTGGGTGGGGACGCAACGCACGCACGCACCTGAGGCGGCCATCCTGCTGCGCTGGGACCGCGCGACGGCAGGCGAGACGCTGCCCCTGCCCCTGCCCGCGGTGGACGACGGAGACGACGAGCACCGCCGGCGCAGTCCGGCGAACGGGCGCGAGGCGGCTGGAAGGAAGGGGACGCGGCGGAGCTGGGGCGGCGGGGGGAGGCGGTGGTGGGAGGAGGGATCTGGGGAGCGGCAGCAGGGGGAGGCGGGCGGAGTAGGCAGCGGCTTCATACATATACGGGGAGGGCCAGTGCGATTCACCGGGAGGCGGGTGGGGCGGGCGGGGTTGGTGCGAGCTGCGGGGTGGGTCGTGGGGCTCGGGTTCGGGGTTAACCGCGGTTGGGTTTGGGAAGGGCCGTGGCCCGTGGCCGGCACACGGGTCGGGGGCTTCGGTGGCTGGTCCCGACCTTCGCTCCCAGGAAAGGTCAGGTGCGGTTTCAACTTAATTTATTTTTTTTAGGGATGGGTTTGAACTTAATTGCGAGATGGATATACTACTATCACAGCATCTAACGCCGGACTTTGACACCTCAATTATCATATCTCAAATCCATACCAACTCGTGCAACTACGTCGATGCATTTACACACATCGTCCGGCTACTGCATCACTACTTACTGACATGTCATCGGGCTACCAGAATTTGCCATGTTTGGCTATGGTGGAGATCATCACGGCTGCCCTTGCCGTCCATCTCGCGGAAGTACCGGTCGAAGACGCAGTAGGGATCGAGCCGGATCTGCTCGTCGCCAGAGCTGTCCTCACCGTCGATGCCCTCCTTCTCATCCTTCGGTGGCCGATTCTCCTCTCGGGCAAGGGTGCGCGTGTTCCTCCGCTGCCGCTTCTTCAAATGCGGGCGCGGATGACTTCCTCCTCTGCGGCCGCCTGCGCTGCCGCATTAGCCTCCTCTGCCGTCGCCATGTTCGCAGCAAGATGGGCCTTATCCTTTCCTTCCCACGGCGGGCACACCGGTCCCAGTGGGACTCATAGTCCGCCCGACCGGTGATGGAGAAAGAGAGATTTTCTGCCTGTCGGGACCGCGATGACCAGACCTAGAGGACCCAAGCGCCCGTTAAGCCAACGCTATTGAGTCGCACTCGCACCGGACAAATCCTGCCCTCGGCCAGGCACTGTCCTCCCGAGAGCGGCGGAATGCAATACGGACCACCATTGCTTCCTCCAACCCGCACGGGATGACAAGACACCCTAGTCGACATATCCATACTGGTTGGAGTCAAATCCGTTGCCCGCCATGTCGGAGATGGCCGGAAATCATCGGAGATGAGCTTGGGTGGCGGAGGGAGTGGAGGGGAGTGGACTGTGAAGTGGCTAGGGTTTGGTCGGACTAGCGGACGCGGAGAAATATATGTGGGGTCGGGTGGGCTAGCATGGGCCGGGTCCGACATGGAGGACGCGCCCGGGCGCCCCATATCCGCTCATATTTTTGGTTGGATATGAGGGGTGCCGGACAGCCCGGGCGTTTGAGGCCCGTTAGAGGCGCCCATCTAGGGCAAAATTTTGTGACCGGTCAGGTACCAGCGCGCGGCCCGCCCGGTCGTTTGAGGCCCGTTAGAGGCGCACATCTGGATCAAAATTTGGTGACCGGTCAGGTACCAGCGCGCGGCCCGCCCGGGCGTTTGAGGCCCGTTAGAGGCGCCCATCTGGATCAAAATTTTGTGACCAGTCAGGTACCAGCGCGCGGCCCGCCCGGGCGTTTGAGGCCCGTTAGAGGCGCCCATCTGGATCAAAATTTTGTGACCGGTCAGTTACCGACGAGCGGCCCGCCCGGGCGTTTGAGGCCCGTTAGAGGCGCCCATCTGGATCAAAATTTTGTGACCGGTCAGGTACCAGCGCGCGGCCCGCCCGGGCGTTTGAGGCCCGTTAGAGGCGCCCATCTGGATCAAAATTTTGTGACCGGTCAGTTACCGGCGAGCGGCCCGCCCGGGCGTATGAGGCGGGTTTGGGGCGCCCGGCTGTAGATGCCCATAAAGTGTTGAGCGAGTTAGACTTTCTTTCGACAGAGAGTGGGTTTTATTAATTCAAAATGAAGCATCAAGAGGATAGGAGGATCCTAGAGGTCTTCTAATCATCCAACCACAGGTTGATTCACTTATACGACAACATTCTCAGTGGTGGGACCAGCCCATGGACATTGATGCGGGAGCCGGCATCCAACCATGCACACATATATCGCAAACATGATTTTAATAGATCGGATGAATTTTATCAAACACGACGAAATTCGGCAAAGCCGACATATTTACATAAAACGGATGGTATTTCATCTGTTTAAATAAACCAAGCACGCAACACTCAATGTGATTATAGAAAATAGCACAGTTCATCTATAAATAGCATGCAAATATCTTTAGTGCAACAATAGTTTAAATTCAATGAGATAACCGGATGTTCAATAAGTTTTTCAAAATCATCCATTCCAAATTAAATGGTATTAGAGTCGGAACTGGCACATGTCATCCCACACTAACTACCCCTTGAGCTTCATCCATAATGTATGTGCGTGAATGATCTGCCCTCGGTCTTGTACTACATCATGACAACGTGTAGGCTATACAACGTGTACAACAACATTGAGCGAATGAATGAATTAACCAACATGTAGAATAACAGGAAGCAGTGGCGGAGGCAGGAACTCCAGAAATTTGAGGTTGAGGGGTGGAGGGGGGGATATTGTTCATTGTAACTATACATGCAAAAGCAAGATCATGGTGTGGCCCAGGCCCCTGCTGGCCACCCTGGCTCCGCCATTGACAGGAAGCAACACTTATGATCTCCATGATTGACGAGCTCAATGACCACCTTGTCTCCACTCGGTGAATCGTACGGCAAAACTTCATGAGAGTTGCATACATTGTACCACTGATGCGGTAGTGACTTCACATTGCGTGCATGGATGACACGCATATCGCAGGGCGTGAAGTTCATTCGCCCATGAAACAAAGCAAGCAAGCTTTGCCAAAAGGCCGGACCCTTGTTCCTGCCTACAAGGTTCGTATAAACAACCAACCGCACCTCACACAACAACTCATTCTTGATCACTGAGCACCTCGTTGTCGTGCTTTTCTGAGAAAACAACAAGAACTTCAAAAAAAAACTAAATGACATTTGACCGAACACTTGTCAGGCACGGAGTCCGCCATGGACAATGGCGGAGGCAGGGGTGCTGGCAGGGGCCTTGGCCCCCCCATGCTCTCACAAACACACATATATGTACTCCTAATCCTTAATTTATCTGACAAAATTAGCTAGGTTTAGGTGATTTTGCCCCCTCTAACATTATATGACATGTTTTGGCCCCCTCTATATTCAGTATCTGGCTCCGCATTGGCCATGGACGGCGCCGACATGGGTGTGGAGGGATTTTTAGGTGGACAATGGCATAATCCAAGACAGGTAGGCGCATGGGTGGGTTTTGCAGATGGACGAGGATGTCTGGTCGGCGGCCAAAGAGGTACAACGACACATGCAGGCGCATGAGTGGGGGTTTGCGGATGGCCGGGGATGTCTGGTCGGCGGCCAGAGAGGTACAAGGACACACGCAGGCGCATGGGTGGGGTTTGCGGATGGCCGAGGATGTCTGGTCGGCAGCCGAAGAGGTACAACGGCGGACGATGAGGGTGCGGATGTAAGAAAGGTGGGAGTAGGGACAGAGTGGAAGAAAAGACGATCGGGAGGAGGATTTCAGCGGGCCAGAGGTGTCTCGTGGCTGGTGTCCGGACACAAGCCCCCCGAGTTTGCCTCGGGTTTGCGGAAACGAACATCCGGACTCAGTCCACGAACGGATGGGATATCATGTTAGATGGTGAAACACGCCCGGATTGCTCAGACCGAAGAGATGCATTGGAGTGGAGATGCCCTTAGCATGCAGGAGGATGCTGATTTTACGCGTGAACAGCCGCCGTCGAGCGTGACAAGGAAAGAATCCGGGAAGCTTCCGACGGCGAGCACACACGTTTGGTCGAGACAAGATAAGCAGTAGTAGCACCGTTGGTGCGTACGTACGTGGCAACTGGCAAAGCCGCTGCTGCTGGCCTCATCCGGCCGAAGGAGAAGCCGGAAACGGAAAGCTACGTGCCTACGTGGTTGGTTCTTCCAGTTGCAGGAGATCCAGACGTGCAAGCGCAAGCCGGCTCTTGCTTGGTAGCTAGGAGCCCGTTGGAGTTATCCCCGAGCCCCCACACCGCAACGGAACGGAGCCCACGTGGTGGTCATCATGCGCGCGGCCAACGGAAATAAATTTGCGATCGACAACGAGGGTTGGTTGGGTTGGGTTGGGTTGGGCAGGCGTGTGATCCATCTCGGCGCGACGCGATCGCCGTTTCTGTGCGACACTCTTCGGTAGAAGCCACAGCCAGCAATACATAGGATACTACAGATCCAGCTAAACCCCCACATGATAGAAGATTTTGTAGCATGGAATTACACACGGTCGGGTACATTCTCCGTGTGATCGGCCTACCATAGAGAATTCGATCATCAATATGGTTCGCGGCGGCGGCGAGGGGACGGGCAAGGCTCAGAATATATCAACTCGGTGTGGAAGGATGTGTCGAATTTGAAGGTTCCTGGGAAGATAAAACATTTTGGTTGAAAAGTCCTGCACGGTTCCCTACCTTGCCTCGGTGTATTGGCAAATCGTCATATCCCATGCACGGGACAATGCCCAGTCTGCTCAGTTGGAGTAGAGGATATACAACACTGCCTGTTTAACTGCTCGCGAGCAAGATCGGTCTGGGAACAACTTGGCTTGGCGCAAAGTGTGCAAGAGGCGATGGCTGAGGACAAATCAGGTTCTATCACAATGGAAATCCTGTCGAAACTTCAGGGTAATGACCATGAACTACCAAGGGCAGAACTTGCACTAGTGGCGGCCTGGTACATTTGGCGGCAGCGACGGCAGATCGCCAAAGGTATAGAGGTCCAAGATTCGTCGCGAACGGCTCTAGCGATTAGAGTTCTGACAACGAATTACTTGCGATCAGCGTCTCCCAAGAGCACATCAAGGACAGTTGATCATATTTGGAAGAAGCCAAACCGGGGGATAGTGAAGATTAATGTGGATGCTGCGTTCCAATATGAAACACTCTCGGGAGCGAGTGGGGCTGTGGCCCGGGATGATCGAGGAGATTTTATAGCGGCAACAAATTGGTTCATTCCAGTAGTAACAGGGGTGGACAACGCTGAACTAATGGCGATTAGGAATGGTCTCTACCTAGCAGCCAATATCGGGTGCAACATTGTTGTTCTGGAGTCAGATTCTTCATTTGTGGTGGACTCGATGAACCAAATCTATGATTATATGGGGCCGGATATAGCTATCATCATGGAGTGTAAGCAACTGATGACAGACTTCGCGTCAGTATCATTCAACCACTGCTATAGAGAAGCTAACCAAGTGGCGGATGAAATAGCAAAGAACTCTTTCATGAAAAGGGTTTCTGGATTTTGGGACGCGATCCCTGACTTTATTTCCAATCTCATTGTAAACGACATGTCTATTGTTTGAGAAATAAAGTCTTATTTGCGGTCAAAAAAAAAAGAAGCCAGAGCCAGACCGCCGAAGTTGAACATCTTGGACGATAAAAATAGAAACAACATGTTCAAACCGATTGCTTTTTTCGGTGGTAAAAGGAGTTCCATTCCGTGGTTGCAGACTTACAGTCGAGAGGCGGAAGCTCCTTGGTACGCTGTCCTTGGTGCAACGACACAACCGTGCTACACCCTATATACGACGACTATAGTTTGTCAAATAGCCGACAACTATATTTTGATCCCAATGAACTCTCGGTCTAGTATCAATGCTTTAATCTCGGCCACAAGATACCCATATGCCGAATGAGCAAGTCCTTCGCCCGAAAGGATCGACAGAGCCTCCACGGAGTCCGACTGGACAACGAGTGCACAGTTTTTTAAAACTTGAATACTTTTTTAAATGAAACAATTTTGTAATACAAATAATTTTTGAAACCCCAAAAAATAAAATGCATTTTTTGAAATACAAGAACATTTTTTAAATTAAAAATAATTTTAAAAAACATAAGTATCTTTAACATGAACATTTTAAAAATGTCAAAGCATTTTTTAAACCGCAAACATTTCTATACCACTATATTAGTGTAGCAGTTTTGAATGAATCAAAAGCATTAATCCTAATCATTGGTATCCTCAATCTAACGGTTGAGAGTAGCAGGATTCGCATGAATTGATACCATCAGCTACCTTGAATGTGTTCTAGAACCATCACATCATCCTTATAAAAAAGGTGCACGCCTCCCGGGCCATGCTGCGCCCGGTAGAAGACATGCTGAGTGGTTTGGAGATGGGTCTAGAAAGAGAACAAGAGATAAGAAAACTAAAATAAACATTTAATGAAGTGGATCCTATTGGTTGTCCCTCTTTGTTATTTACAACTTTGGTCACCAAACTATAGGGATTGCACTTTTTTTTCTTTTTTACAATAGTAATATTTCCCTCTGTATTCATGCACGTATCATATATTTTGCATTTCTTTCCACGTCGCAGCCTAATGCTTTTCCCCTTTTAACAAAACACTTATGTTTGACGTGCATTGCACGTGCATACATACTAGTTATAAAGATATGTGACTTTTTTGAAAATGCAAATAATTTTCAAATTTATGAATACTTTTTAAAACATGATTTTATAACAATACATTTTTATTTTTTGGAAAAACAAAAAACCAATAAAGGAAAATAAACGGCTCATGAAACTTCCGGAAAAGTTCCCAAAACCGGTTGGGTCGCACTGCATAAATGCTCAGCCCATCTCAGGTCGTTTGCCTGTGCGACGCCTCAACAATCTGCCGCAACGAGCGGCAAATAGGATCATCGAGTGTGATCAGAAAAGGAAAAATATCTGGTTCACCGGTGCTTGTGGTGCTACCGGTGCACATTTTAAGTTGTTCCAAAAATGAAAAATTGAGCACATTCACACAACATTCATGTTTGTTGTCGCAAATTTCAAATCGGAATTCAAAACATTACTCCAGATACAAAAAATGAAAAATTTAACACTGGACAGTATGTTATATAAGTTGGGTTTTAGATTTGCCTCATTATCACATTGATGTCAAATTTGCCATTCTTGTATCCCGAGCAATGGTTATGAATTTTGATTTGAAATTTTGCGATAAGAAACATTGACGTTGTGTGAATGTGCACACTTTTTCACATTTTTTGAAATATTTCAAAATTTGCTACGAGGTGCGATGCACCGGTGCACCAGATACGTTCCCAATGAGAAAAATACAGGAGGGCAAGTTCACTAGTCTTGTAATTAAAATAGGGCCGGAACATGGGGCGCCCCTATGTCTCGCTATAAGCGAGACATAAGAAAGCCTCATGGCAAGCCAATTGCTAGATGGGCCGGCCCAGGCGCATGGGAAGCCACAACCTCATTTTTAATCCTAGCATTTGAAAAAAATGTTAACCAAGCATTTAAAAATGTTAAATGTGTATAAAAAATGTTGGTCATGTAAAAAGAATGTTAAACTTGTATTTGAAAATTGTCAATCAAGCATCTACAAAATATTAAATGTATATATAAAAATGTTGAACATGTATTAAAAAATGTTATATGTGTATTACAGAAATGTATTAGATACACATAAAAAATGTGTATAAAATCAACGAAAACCGAGAGGAAACAAAGAAAACATATGAAAAATCCGAAAGAAACAAAAAAAATCAAAGAAAACAAAGATAAAATAAAGGAAACAACCCAGTGAAAACCAAGAAAGAAACAGATAAAATCTAGGAAATACAAAGAAAAAGAAAGAAAAGTAGTGAAACTAGAGAAAGAAACGAAGAAAACCGTTGAGAAAATAAAGAAAAAACAAAAACATTTTTTCGCCAAAAACCATTGGAAAACCAACTCTTTTCCCTCAAGTTGGTCGTGCCCTACTATTTGACCACAAATTCGACTATGGCTCAGTGGCTTGCAGTGCTACGCAGCATTCAGGAGACCTGAGATCGATTACGCTTCAGCTGAGAACTCCTTCCATCTCGCTATAAGCGTAATATGGCTCTCACGGGGAGCATGACCGAACAGCCACTTGCCTCAAGGAACCACTCTATTGGGCCAGGCAACTTTGCTTTTATTCTTTCACCTTTTTGTCCATTTTATTTATTTATTTTTTAACTAGTGTTCATTCCATGTTTTAAAAAAAGGCAGTATAAACATTTTTTTGTGCGGTAGGCAGTATAAACAAATTGTTCATGCAACTTTCGGAAAACGATGGTACAATTCACAAAACATTGTTCGTGACATTTAAAAATTGGTCACATACTTTTTAAACATGTTTCATGTCATTTTAAATAATGTTTATAAATGTAAAAAAATATTTGCATAATACAAAACCAGTATCATGCCATTCAAAATATGTTCATGATATTTTCTAAAAATTGAGCATTCGTAAAAAATACTCGTAACATTTTTAAAAAATGTGTATACAATGAAAAAATGTTCGTATAGCATAATAAATGTTTCATGGATTAAAAAAATGGTCAATGTGCCTAACGTGTATGCGAAAAGATGTTCAAAACATTTATTTGAAAAAATGTACATAATGTATTTATAAAACATTTAGCGTGTATCAAAAATATGTTTCACTTGTATACAAGAAAGTACAATGTGTATTGAAAAAATAGAGATGTGTCGAGAAAAGGCAAAAAAAGAAAAGAAAAAAAACCAAAGAAAACCGGTGAATAAACATAGAAAACTCAGGGCCAAACCTTTTTTCCTCTGCTCGTGTATTCTGTTCACGCGATGACTTTCTCGACCATGAAAAGATGGTAAAGGACGCCCCCTCCCTCTTCTTCACTCCTAGTGGCCAACTACTTTCAGGAGCAGCTAAGAAAAGAACGACAGTTAGGTGAGAATAGTGACTAGCTCCTATGAATGTAATTGATCTAAAAAAGCAATAGACAACTCGTGTGCCCCCAATTAGACCCTCCTAAGGAGGAAATATATGGGTTCCAAGGCGGTATCCCAAATATACTGGAAGTCTGGGAATTCCTATTTTTGGGTGGGTCTAATGGCTACGAAGAAATATTTCTTCTGCTATGGATCATTCTCGATTAAGGATGGCTCGGAAATTAGATTCTGGGAGGACAAGTGGCTAGGAAATGCCACACTCCAGGAACAATATCCAGCTCCATAGAACATTGTGCGCCGCAAGGGTGATAGTATCGCCACGGTAATGGAATCATTTCCGCCAAATGTGACGTTCAGGAGAGATTTAATTGGACCCAGACTCCAATCATGGAACATCCTGCTACAACGATTGTCCACGGTGCAATTGTCACATGGGTCTGATGTATCCGGATGAAACTTCCATGGGAATGGATTATTTTCAGTGAAGTCTATGTATAGAGCGTTAATCTAGTCTGATGTGCTAGTTGGTAATAACAAAAAGATCTGGAAGATGAAGATACCTCTTAACAATAAAATCTTTGCATGATATCTTTGTCACGGAGTCACTAAAAAAATACACTTCCGTGATGATACGTGTTTGTCACAGTAGGTCGCTTTTTTTGTCATGCATGTACATCCATGACAAATTTATAACAGAATCAAGATAGTCATACTTGTGATGTCGTAGAAGTGTTCCATGACATTACCAAAATTATCATCACGGAAGTCTCCACTTCCATGACGATAAATCGCGCGTCACAGAAGTGCTTTCGCCAAGGGTGACCGACACGTGGCATCCACCGTAACGGAACATCGTTAAGCTATCGGGTCGGGTTTTGGATCCGTTAACCCGTTAACAGCCCCGACCAATGGGAAATTTCCACGTGTAAAATTCTTATTGGCCGGACGAAACACGTGTTAGCTCGTCAGTGGGTCAGATAGGCGCCTATGATACGTCGACACGTGGCACGACCCAACAGAGGCCCATTCCTGTGTAAAGGCCGGCCCGTTTGATTTGGTCAAAAGCTGGCGGGCTGGCCCATGGAAAGCCTGTTAACGGCTTGTTCGAATATAGCCCATTTACAGCCCGCTAACCCAAGGCCCGTTATGCCCTATCCGAATTAGGCCCAGTAGCATAATCTGGGCCATCCAATATGATTCCAGCCCGTTTTCACTTCTGGCCCATGTATGGCCCATGACGTCTTTCGGCCCATATGAGGCCCTATGTAACTCTTGGCCTATTAACGGCCCGTGGTGAAACTGGCCATACTGAATAGTGTAGCACTTTACACCCATTAACGGCTCGTGGTGAAACTGGCCCGTGGTGAACAGTGTATCACTTTATACCCATTAACGGCCTGTTATACCGTTGGGCCGTTTCCAGCCCATGTTATCTTCCGGCCTTCTTCAGAGCCCATTTATTCTTGGGATCATTTCCAGCATTCGTTTACTTACGGCCCGTTACTGTCATTTTCTGCTTGTGGGCCAAATTCAGCCTGTGGTTACATTCGGCCCGTTTGTGGTTCGTTAATACGTTGGGCCGTTTTCATAGCGTCATCAAATACGGCCTATTAACGATGGCCCGTTATGGTCGGCCCATGAACGGACGATTCCAACTCTAGCCCGTTTACGGCCAGAATGCGGTCTGTTCGGCCCATGTTTGGCCAATGGATCATACGACCCATATAAGGCCCATTGATGATACGACCCGCAGAAGGCCCATTGATGATACGGCCCGTAGAAGGCCCATTGTTTCCATGGCCCGTAGAAGGCCCACTGCTTCTACGGCCGTAGAAGGCCCACTGTTTATACGGCCCGTAGAAGGCCCACAGTTTCTACAGCCCGTAGGAGGCCCAGTGTCACTACAGTAAATATTAGCCCATGGTTATTGTGGCCTAGTTTTAAAAAATAGGTTATTGCAGCCACTAGCAAACCGTAGAAAAAGAACTTCACTGACTACAAGCAAACAAATAAACAAGACAACAAGGAAATAAATAAGCAAGCAACTTACACTAGGCTATCACGGCTATTACACATATTACATCCACTGGGCATCAAAGTTAGCCACCAGTGCAAATATAGGGAACACAACAACATATAAGCGCCGCAGCAAAACAAGTCCAGAACTGAAACCACTTCAGAAGAGCTCAAGAAACAATATCCTGGGTACCCATAATGCTGGCAAGATGCTTAACAAGCTTATTAACTTTCTCTTGTTTGGCGCTTAAGTCCTCCAGCGCTTGCTGTTGCACCAGAAAGTATGCATCTGAATTCTGCAGGGACTTCCTCAGTCCTTCGGCTTCCTGTCGCATAACATCTGATCGATGTCTTTCAACTTGAAGTTGAGACTCAAGAAGTCGAACTAATTCAGGCAATGAGTTCGAAGAGCTGGTGCCAGCAGTGGTAGCCAGTAACTCGAACACTACATCAAGACAGGACTTTGGGGTTGTCTCAATGTCTTCAATATAGTTTTTATCAGCTTTCTTGGAGACCAACAGGGATGTCTCACTATCTTGAACCTTATCTGCATTACTTCCTTTACCATTGCATAACAGGGTACTCTTCTCCAATATTTTATCCGCGTTCTAAAAGAGAAACAAACAAACACATCTCAGGTTTACCAGTTCAGTAGTAAGGTGGACAGGATAACAGCATGAAACAAACATATATCTATATAGTATGGTCACTGTATGGTCTATATCATTCTAGTTTATGTTGCCAAATCAAGATAGATACAGTTCGAATCATATCTATTTAAGACAAAGCAGCATAGACAGAATATAAGTGTGGGAAACTACACAACAATAACAACACTTGTAATGTGCATGGCATGAGAACATAACTGTTTATTCAATTGAAACCGAAATCAACATAGAGCAAGTACAACAGCAAACAGCCAAACACGTTGAAGAAACAGGTTTAAAACATACCTGTTGCGCCATTGGAGTTTCAATTGCATCCTTCAAATTTGAAATTAGTTGGTATCAGTAAATACAGTGATGCAAGAGCAAAGTAGTATGAACCATAGCTACAGAACCTGACCTGAGAACAATTCTTCTTCTGCTTTAAGCGTTGACTTCGGGTTCGGAGTGGTGGTCCTCGTGATTTGGGCACTGCAGTTGCCTTACTAACTGCTCGTGTTTGGGTGCTCTGTGGTGGAGACGATGCTTTGTCAACGGGAACTGGGTGTCTATCTGCTGGGGTTGGGGTTAGAAGGGGTGTAGCTGGTTCTCGGTCCAACTGGGTAGGGGTACAATCTGCATGAGTGTGGGTTATGTGTGGTGGGGCTGGTTCTTGGGCAAGTACAACCATGGTTCTATCTGCATCGACATGTAGCACGATCTTTTCTGAAGACCGTGTTTTTACTCCCACAGATACTGCCATCACTCCCTCCAATTGAAATGGCTGATAAACAAGAAAAGTAATTGAATGTATAGACATTGTAAGATAGACAGGTGCAATGGATAGTAGGGAAGAAAACAGGGCATGAAATATTTCACATTTATGTTGTCTAAGAAAACAGAATAGCAGGACATAATTTCACATATATGATGGCTAATTAAACAGGATAGCATGACACAATTTCACATGTAAGATGGCTAACTAAACAGGATAGAATGACATACTTCAAAATATGATGACTATGTAAACATGATGACATGATATAACTATACGATGTGTCTATTAAAGTGGTTGGCATGCCATAAATCACAAACATGTCGTCGATGGAAACATGATGGCATGATATAATTCACGGATAGAATGACATAATTTAAATATGATGACTATGTAAACAGGATGAGATGATATAACTATATTATGTCTTTAGAAAATGGGTTGGCATGCCATAATTCAGATACATGATGTCTATGTAAACATCATAGCATGACATAATTCAAATATATGATTTATATACTAAGGAAGTGAGCAGAGGGCAATCGCATATATGATGTGTCAACTAAGGAGATGGCATTCAATATTGTGTATATGATGTAAAAACTAAGCATTGCAATACAACATATGCATTATATGAGTAATATAACCCTGCCAAGTTTGAGCATACACCTCAGGGGGATAATGAAGGACATATGCCCTAGAGGCAATAATAAAGTTATTATTTATTTCCTTACATATCATGATAAATGTTTATTATTCATGCTAGAATTGTATTAACTGGAAACATAATACATGTGTGGATACATAGACAAACAGAGTGTCACTAGTATGCCTCTACTTGACTAGCTTGTTAATCAAAGATGGTTAAGTTTCCTAACCATGGACAAAGGAGTTGTCATTTGATTAACAAGGTCACATCATTAGTTGAATGATCTGATTGACATGACCCATTCCATTAGCATAGCACCCGATCGTTTAGTATGTTGCTGTTGCTTTTATCCATGACTTATACATGTTCCTTTGACTATGAGATTATGCAACTCCCGTTTGCCGGAGGAACACTTTGGGTGCTACCAAACGTCACAGCGTAACTGGGTGATTATAAAGGAGTACTACAGGTGTCACCAAAGGTAGATGTTGGGTTGGCGTATTTCGAGATTAGGATTTGTCACTCCAATTGTGGGAGAGGTATCTCTGGGCCCTCTCGGTAATGCACATCACTTAAGCCTTGCAAGCATTGCAACTAATGAGTTAGTTGCGGGATGATGTATTACGGAACGAGTAAAGAGACTTGCCGGTAACGAGATTGAACTAGGTATTGGATACCGACAATCGAATCTCGGGCAAGTAACATACCGATGGACAAAGGGAACAACGTATGTTGTTATGCGGTCTGACCGATAAAGATCTTCGTAGAATATGTAGGAGCCAATATGGGCATCCAGGTCCCGCTATTGATTATTGACCGGAGATGTGTCTCGGTCATGTCTACATTGTTCTCGAACCGTAGGGTCCGCACGCTTAAGGTTACGATGACAGTTATTATGAGTTTGTGAGTTTTGATGTACCGAAGGAGTTCGGAGTCCCAGATGAGATCGGTGTTGGAAATATGCCCTAGAGGCAATAATAAAAGCATTATTATTATATTTCCTTATTCATGATAATTGTCTTTATTCATGCTATAATTGTGTTAACCGGAAATCGTAATACATGTGTGAATAACAGACAACAACATGTCCCTAGTGAGCCTCTAGTTGACTAGCTCGTTGATCGACAGATAGTCATGGTTTCCTGACTATGGACATTGGATGTCATCGATAACAGGATCACATCATTAGGAGAATGATGTGATGGACAAGACCCAATCCTAAACATAGCATAAGATCGCATAGTTCGTTTGCTAGAGTTATCCAATGTCAAGTATCCTTTCCTTAGACCATGAGATCGTGTAACTCCCGGATACCGTAGGAGTGCTTTGGGTATGCCAAACGTCACAACGTAACTGGGTGACTATAAAGGTATGCTACGGGTATCTCTGAAAGTGTCTGTTGGCTTGACATGGATCGAGACTGGGATTTGTCACTCCGCTTGACGGAGAGGTATCACCGGGCCCTCTCGGTAATGCATCATCATAATGAGCTCAGTGTGATCAAAGTGTTTGATCACGGGATCATGCATTACGGAACGAGAAAAGTGACTTGCCGATAACGAGATTGAACGAGGTATTGGTATACCGACGATCAAATCTCGGGCAAGTAAAATACCGATTGACAAAGGGAATCGTATACGGGATTAATTGAATCCTCGACATCGTGGTTCATCCGATGAGATCATCGTGGAGCATGTGGGAGCCAACATGGGTATCCAGATCCCGCTGTTGGTTATTGCCCGAGAGCCGTCTCGGTCATGTCTGCATGTCTCCCGAACCCGTAGGGTCTACACACTTAAGGTTCGGTGACGCTAGGGTTGTGAAGATATGTATGTGCAGTAACCCGAATGTTGTTCGGAGTCCCGGATGAGATCCCGGACGTCACGAGGAGTTCCGGAATGGTCCGGAGGTAAAGAATTATATATAGGAAGTGCTATTTTGGCCATCGGGACAAGTTTCGGTGTTATCGGTATTGTACCGGGACCACCGAAGGGGTCCCGGGGGTCCACCAGGTGGGGCCACCTGCCTTGGTGGGCCACATGGGCCTTAGGGGGTGCGCCTTGGCCTGCTTGGGCCAAGGGCACCAGCCCCAAGAGGCCCATGCGCCAAGAGAGAAAAAAAGGGGAGAGTCCTACAAGGGGAAGGCACCTCCGAGGTGCCTTGGGGAGGATGGACTCCTCCCCATCCTTGGCCGCACCCTTCCTTGGAGGAAGGGGCAAGGGCTGCGCCTCCCCCTCTCCCTTGGCCCTATATATAGTGGGGAAAAGGAGGAGCAAACCAACCCTAATGCCCTGGCTCCTCCCTCCTCCCTGCAACACCTCCTCCTCCTCCCGTAGTTGCTTAGCGAAGCCCTGCCGGAGTTCTGCTGCATCCACCACCACACCGTCGTGCTGGATCTTCCTCAACCTCTCCTTCCCCCTTGCTGGATCAAGAAGGAGGAGACGTCTCCCGTCCCGTACGTGTGTTGAACGCGGAGGTGCCGTCCGTTCGGTACTAGATCATCAGTGAATTGGATCACGGCAAGTACGACTACCTCATCCACGTTCACTCGAACGCTTCCGTTGCGATCTACAAAGTGGTATGTAGATGCTATCTAATCTGAATACTCGTTGCTAGATGAACTCATAGATGGATCTTGGTGAAATCGTAGGAAAATTTTTAATTTTCTGCAACGTTCCCCAACAGTGGCATCATGAGCTAGGTCTATGCGTAGTTCTTCTTGTGCGAGTAGAACACAATTTGTTGTGGGCGTAGATGTTGTCAATTCTTCTTGCCGTTACTAGTCAATCTTGATTCAGCGGTATTGTGGGATGAAGCGGCCCGGACCAACCTTACACGTACGCTTACGTGAGACCGGTTCCACCGACTAACATGCACTAGTTGCATAAGGTGGCTGGCGGGTGTCTGTCTCTCCTACTTTAGTTGGATCAGATTCGATGAACAGGGTCCTTATGAAGGGTAAATAGAGATTGACAAATCACGTTGTGGTTTGAACGTAGGTAAGAAAACGTTCTTGCTAGAACCCTAATTCAGCCACGTAAAACCTGCAACAACAATTAGAGGACGTCTAACTTGTTTTTGCAGCAAGTGCTTTGTGATATGATATGGCCAAAGTTGTGATGTATGATGAATGATCTATATGTGATGTATGAGATGTTCATGCTATTGTAATAGGAATCACGACTTGCATGTCGATGAGTATGACAACCGGCAGGAGCCATAGGAGTTGTCTTTATTTTTTGTATGACCTGCGTGTCATTGAGAATCGCCATGTAAGTTACTTTACTTTATTGCTAAACGCGTTAGCCATAGTAGTAGAAGTAATAGTTGGCGAGCAACTTCATGGAGACACGATGATGAAGATCATGATGATGAAGATCATGGTGTCAAGCCGGTGACAAGATGATCATGGAGCCCCAAGATGGAGATCGAAGGAGCTATGTGATATTGGCCATATCATGTCACGTTTATTATTTGATTGCATATGATGTTTATCATGTTTTGCATCTTATTTACTTAGAACGACGGTAGTAAATAAGATGATCCCTCATAATAATTTCAAGAAAGTGTTCTCCCTAACTGTGCACCGTTGCTAAGGTTCGTCGTTCCGAAGCACCACGTGATGATCGGGTGTGATAGGTCCTTACGTTCGCATACAACGGGTGTAAGACAGATTTACACACGCAAAACACTTAGGTTGACTTGACGAGCCTAGCATGTACAGACATGGCCTCGGAACACAGAAGACCGAAAGGTCGAGCATGAGTCGTATAGAAGATACGATCAACATGAAGATGTTCACCGATGTTGACTAGTCCGTCTCACGTGATGATCGGACACGGCCTAGTTGACTCGGATCATGTAATACTTAGATCACTAGTAGAGGGATGTCTATCTAAGTGGGAGTTCATTAAATAATTTGATTAAATGAACTTTATTATCATGAACTTAGTCTAAATATTTACAATATGTCTTGTAGATCAAATGGCCAACGTAGTCCTCAACTTCAACGCGTTCCTAGAGAAAACCAAGCTGAAAGACGATGGTAGCAACTATACGGACTGGGTCCGAAACCTGAGGATTATCCTCATAGCTGCCAAGAAAGATTATGTCCTAAGAGCACTGCTGGGTGACGCACCTATTCTCCCTGCAGAACAAGACGTTATGAACGCTTGGCAGTCACGCTGCGATGATTACTCCCTCGTTCAGTGCGGCATGCTTTACAGTTTAGAGCCGGGACTCCAAAAGCGTTTTGAGAGACATGGAGCATATGAGATGTTCGAAGAGCTGAAAATGGTTTTCCAAGCTCATGCCCGGGTCGAGAGATATGAAGTCTCCGATAAATTCTTTAGCTGTAAGATGGAGGAAAATGGTTCTGTCAGTGAACACATACTCAAAATGTCTGGGTTGCACAACCGCTTGACTCAACTGGAAGTTAATCTCCCGGATGAAGCGGTCATTGACAGAATCCTCCAGTCGCTTCCACCTAGCTACAAGAGCTTTGTGATGAACTACAATATGCAGGGGATGGTAAAGACCATTCCTGAAGTATATGCTATGCTGAAATCAGCAGAGGTTGAAATCAAGAAGGAGCATCAAGTGTTGATGGTGAATAAAACCACTAAGTTCAAGAAGGGCAAGGGTAAAAAGAACTTCAAGAAGGACGGCAAGGAAGTTGCCGCGCCCGGTAAGCAAGTTGCCGGGAAGAAGCCAAAGAATGGACCCAAGCCCGAAACTGAGTGCTTTTATTGCAAGGGAAGTGGTCACTGGAAGCGGAACTGCCCCAAATACTTAGCGGACAAGAAGGCCGGCAAAACCAAAGGTATATGTGATATACATGTAATTGATGTGTACCTTACCAGTACTCGTAGTAGCTCTTGGGTATTTGATACCGGTGCAGTTGCTCACATTTGTAACTCAAATCAGGAGCTGCGGAATAAACGGAGACTGGCGAAGGACGAGGTGACGATGCGCGTCGGGAATGGTTCCAAGGTCGATGTGATCGCCGTCGGCACGCTGCCTCTACATTTACCTACGGGATTAGTTTTAAACCTCAATAATTGTTATTTAGTGCCAAGTTTGAGCATGAACATTGTATCTGGATCTCGCTTAATTCGAGATGGCTACTCATTTAAATCCGAGAATAATGGTTGTTCTATTTATATGAGAGATATCTTTTATGGTCATGCTCCGATGGTTAATGGTTTATTCTTAATGAATCTCGTACGTGATGATACACATATTCATAGTGTGAATACCAAAAGAGTTAAAGTTGATAACAATAGTCCCACATATTTGTGGCACTGCCGCCTTGGTCACATAGGTGTCAAACGCATGAAGAAGCTCCATACAGATGGACTTTTAGAGTCTCTTGATTATGAATCATTTGACACATGCGAACCATGCCTCATGGGTAAAATGACCAAGACTCCGTTCTCAGGAACAATGGAGCGAGCAACCAACTTATTGGAAATCATACATACCGATGTGTGCGGTCCAATGAGTGTTGAGGCTCGCGGTGGCTATCGTTATGTTCTCACCCTCACTGATGACTTGAGTAGATATGGGTATATCTACTTAATGAAACACAAGTCTGAGACCTTTGAAAAGTTCAAGGAATTTCAGAGTGAGGTTGAAAATCAACGTGAAAGAAAGATCAAGTTTCTACGATCAGATCGTGGAGGAGAATACTTGAGTCACGAATTTGGCACACACTTAAGAAAATGTGGAATAGTTTCACAACTCACGCCGCCTGGAACACCTCAGCGTAATGGTGTGTCCGAACGTCGTAATCGCACTCTATTAAATATGGTGCGATCTATGATGTCTCTTACCGACTTACCGCTATCTTTTTGGGGCTATGCTTTAGAGACTGCCGCATTCACTTCAAATAGGGCTCCGTCGAAATCCGTTGAGACGACACCGTATGAATTATGGTTGGGAAGAAACCTAAGCTGTCGTTTCTAAAAGTTTGGGGATGCGATGCTTATGTCAAGAAACTTCAACCTGAAAAGCTCGAACCCAAGTCGGAAAAATGCGTCTTCATAGGATACCCTAAAGAAACTGTTGGGTATACCTTCTACCTCAGATCCGAAGGCAAGATCTTTGTTGCCAAGAATGGATCCTTTCTGGAGAAAGAGTTTCTCTCGAAAGAAGTAAGTGGGAGGAAAGTAGAACTTGATGAAGTGTTACCTCTTGAACCGGAAAATGGCGAAACTCAAGAAATCGTTCCTGAGGTGCCTGCACCGACTAGAGAAGAAATTAATGATTATGATCAAGATACTTCTGATCAAGCTCCTACTGAAATTCGAAGGTCCACGAGGACACGTTCCGCACCAGAGTGGTACGGCAACCCTGTCTTGGAAATCATGTTGTTAGACAACGGTGAACCTTCGAACTATAAGGAAGCAATGGCGGGCCCGGATTCCGACAAATGGCTGGAAGCCATGAAATCCGAGATAGGATCCATGTATGAAAACGAAGTATGGACTTTGACTGACTTGCCCGTTGAACGGCGAGCCATAGAAAATAAATGGATCTTTAAGAAGAAGACAGACGCGGATGGTAATGTGACCATCTATAAAGCTCGGCTTGTCGCTAAGGGTTATCGACAAGTTCAAGGGGTTGACTACGATGAGACTTTCTCACCGGTAGCAAAGCTGAAGTCCGTCCGAATCATGTTAGCAATTGCCGCATACTATGATTATGAGATATGGCAAATGGATGTCAAAACGGCATTCCTTAATGGTTTCCTGAAGGAAGAATTGTATATGATGCAGCCGGAAGGTTTTGTCGATCCTAAGAATGCTGACAAGGTATGCAAGCTCCAACGCTCGATTTATGGGCTGGTGCAAGCATCTCGGAGTTGGAACATTCGCTTTGATGAGATGATCAAAGCGTTTGGGTTTACACAGACTTATGGAGAAGCCTGTGTTTACAAGAAAGTGAGTGGGAGCTCTGTAGCATTTCTCATATTATATGTAGACGACATACTTTTGATGGGAAATGATATAGAACTCTTGGACAGCATTAAGGCCTACTTGAATAAAAGTTTTCAATGAAGGACCTTGGAGAAGCTGCTTATATATTAGGCATCAAGATCTATAGAGATAGATCGAGACGCCTCATAGGTCTTTCGCAAAGCACATACCTTGATAAGATATTGAAGAAATTCAATATGGATCAATCTAAGAAAGGGTTCTTACCTGTGTTACAAGGTGTGAAATTGAGCTCAGCTCAATGTCCAACCACGGCAGAAGATATAGAAGAGATGAGCGTCATCCCCTATGCCTCAGCCATAGGTTCTATTATGTATGCCATGCTGTGTACCAGACCTGATGTAAACCTTGCCGTAAGTTTGGTAGGTAGGTACCAAAGTAATCCCGGCAAGGAACACTGGACAGCGGTCAAGAATATCCTGAAGTACCTGAAAAGGACCAAGGAAATGTTTCTCGTTTATGGAGGTGACGAAGAGCTCGTCGTAAAAGGTTACGTCGACGCTAGCTTCGACACAGATCTGGATGACTCTAAGTCACAAACCGGATACGTGTATATTTTGAATGGTGGGGCAGTAAGCTGGTGCAGTTGCAAGCAAAGCGTCGTGGCGGGATCTACATGTGAAGCGGAGTACATGGCAGCCTCGGAGGCAGCACATGAAGCAATTTGGGTGAAGGAGTTCATCACCGACCTCGGAGTCATACCCAATGCGTCGGGGCCAATCAAACTCTTCTGTGACAACACTGGAGCTATTGCACTTGCAAAAGAGCCCAGGTTTCACAAGAAGACCAGGCACATCAAGCGTCGCTTCAACTCCATTCGTGAAAATGTTCAAGATGGAGACATAGAGATTTGTAAAGTGCACACGGATCTGAATGTCGCAGATCCGTTGACTAAACCTCTCCCTAAGGCAAAACATGATCAGCACCAGAACTCTATGGGTGTTCGATTCATCACAATGTAACTAGATTATTGACTCTAGTGCAAGTGGGAGACTGTTGGAAATATGCCCTAGAGGCAATAATAAAAGCATTATTATTATATTTCCTTATTCATGATAATTGTCTTTATTCATGCTATAATTGTGTTAACCGGAAATCGTAATACATGTGTGAATAACAGACAACAACATGTCCCTAGTGAGCCTCTAGTTGACTAGCTCGTTGATCGACAGATAGTCATGGTTTCCTGACTATGGACATTGGATGTCATCGATAACGGGATCACATCATTAGGAGAATGATGTGATGGACAAGACCCAATCCTAAACATAGCATAAGATCGCATAGTTCGTTTGCTAGAGTTATCCAATGTCAAGTATCCTTTCCTTAGACCATGAGATCGTGTAACTCCCGGATACCGTAGGAGTGCTTTGGGTATGCCAAACGTCACAACGTAACTGGGTGACTATAAAGGTATGCTACGGGTATCTCTGAAAGTGTCTGTTGGGTTGACATGGATCGAGACTGGGATTTGTCACTCCGCTTGACGGAGAGGTATCACCGGGCCCTCTCGGTAATGCATCATCATAATGAGCTCAGTGTGATCAAAGTGTTTGATCACGGGATCATGCATTACGGAACGAGAAAAGTGACTTGCCGATAACGAGATTGAACGAGGTATTGGTATACCGACGATCGAATCTCGGGCAAGTAAAATACCGATTGACAAAGGGAATCGTATACGGGATTAATTGAATCCTCGACATCGTGGTTCATCCGATGAGATCATCGTGGAGCATGTGGGAGCCAACATGGGTATCCAGATCCCGCTGTTGGTTATTGCCCGAGAGCCGTCTCGGTCATGTCTGCATGTCTCCCGAACCCGTAGGGTCTACACACTTAAGGTTCGGTGACGCTAGGGTTGTGAAGATATGTATGTGCAGTAACCCGAATGTTGTTCGGAGTCCCGGATGAGATCCCGGACGTCACGAGGAGTTCCGGAATGGTCCGGAGGTAAAGAATTATATATAGGAAGTGCTATTTTGGCCATCGGGACAAGTTTCGGTGTTATCGGTATTGTACCGGGACCACCGAAGGGGTCCCGGGGGTCCACCAGGTGGGGCCACCTGCCTTGGTGGGCCACATGGGCCTTAGGGGGTGCGCCTTGGCCTGCTTGGGCCAAGGGCACCAGCCCCAAGAGGCCCATGCGCCAAGAGAGAAAAAAAGGGGAGAGTCCTACAAGGGGAAGGCACCTCCGAGGTGCCTTGGGGAGGATGGACTCCTCCCCATCCTTGGCCGCACCCTTCCTTGGAGGAAGGGGCAAGGGCTGCGCCTCCCCCTCTCCCTTGGCCCTATATATAGTGGGGAAAAGGAGGATCAAACCAACCCTAATGCCCTGGCTCCTCCCTCCTCCCTGCAACACCTCCTCCTCCTCCTCCTCCCGTAGTTGCTTAGCGAAGCCCTGCCGGAGTTCTGCTGCATCCACCACCACACCGTCGTGCTGGATCTTCCTCAACCTCTCCTTCCCCCTTGCTGGATCAAGAAGGAGGAGACGTCTCCCGTCCCGTACGTGTGTTGAACGCGGAGGTGCCGTCCGTTCGGTACTAGATCATCGGTGAATTGGATCACGGCAAGTACGACTACCTCATCCACGTTCACTCGAACGCTTCCGTTGCGATCTACAAAGTGGTATGTAGATGCTATCTAATCTGAATACTCGTTGCTAGATGAACTCATAGATGGATCTTGGTGAAACCATAGGAAAATTTTTAATTTTCTGCAACGTTCCCCAACAATCGGGGACATGACGAGGAGTCTCGAAATGGTCGAGACGTAAAGATCGATATATTGGACGACTATATTCGGACATCGAAAAGGTTCTGAGTGGTTTGGGTATTTATCGGAGTACCGGAGAGTTACGTGAATTCGTATTGGGCCTTATTGGGCCATACGGGAAAGGAGAGAAAGGGCCAAAAGGGTGGCCGCACCCCTCCCCTTGGACTAGTCCGAATTGGACTAGGGAGGGGGGGCGCCCCCCTCCTTCATTCTCCTTCTCTCTTCCCTTTCCTTCTCTCCTACTCCCCCTACAAGGAAGAACTCCTAGTTGGACTAGGAAAGGGGGAATCCTACTCCCGGTGGGAGTAGGACTCCCCTTGGCGCGCCAAACATAGGGCCGGCCTCCTCCCTCCCTTGCTCCTTTATATACGGGGGCAGGGGGCACCCCATGGACACACAAGTTGATCTTCGTGATCGTTCCTTAGCCGTGTGCGGTGCCCCCCTCCACCATATTCCACCTCGAATATATCGTTGCAGTGCTTAGGCGAAGCCCTGCGCCGGTAGAACATCAAGATTGTCACCACGCCGTCGTGCTGACGGAACTCCTCCCCGAAGCTTTGCTGGATCGGAGCTAGGGGTACGTCATCGAGCTGAACGTGTGCCAAGAACTCGGAGGTGCCGGAGTAACGGTGCTTGGATCGGTCGGATCGTGAAGACGTACGTAGACAACACTCTCCCCTCTCGTTGCTATGCATCACCATGATCTTGCGTGTGCGTAGGAAATTTTTTAAAATTACTACGTTCCCCAACAGTGGCATCAGAGCCTAGGTTTTTATGGTTTGATGTTATTTGCACGAGTAGAACACAAGTGAGTTGTGGACGATACAAGTCATACTGCCTACCAGCATGTCATACTTTGGGTCAGCGGTATTGTTGGATGAGACGACCCGGACCAACCTTATGCGTACGCTTACGCGAGACCGGTTCCCTCGACGTGCTTTGCACACAGATGGCTTGCGGGAGACTGTCTCACCAACTTTAGTTGAACCGAGTATGGCTACGCCCGGTCCTTGAGAAGGTTAAAACGGAGTCTATTTGACGAAGTATCGTTGTGGTTTTGATGCGTAGGTGAGATTGGTTCTTGCTTCAGCCCGTAGCAGCCACGTAAAATTTGCAACAAACAAAGTAGAGGACGTCTAACTTGTTTTTGCAGGGCATATTGTGATGTGATATGGTCAAGACATGATGCTAAATTTTATTGTATGAGATGATCATGTTTTGTAACCGAGTTATCGGCAACCGGCAGGAGCCGTATGGTTGTCGCTTTATTGTATGCAATGCAATCGCCCTGTAATGCTTTACTTTATCACTAAGCGGTAGCGATAGTCGTAGAAGCATAAGATTGGCGAGACGACAACGATGCTACGATGGAGATCAAGGTGTCGCGCCGGTGACGATGGTGATCATGACAGTGCTGCGGAGATGGAGATCACAAGCACAAGATGATGATGGCCATATCATATCACTTATATTGATTGCATGTGATGTTTATCTTTTATGCATCTTATCTTGCTTTGATTGACGGTAGCATTATAAGATGATCTCTCACTAATTATCAAGAAGTGTTCTCCCTGAGTATGCACCGTTGCGAAAGTTCTTCGTGCTGAGACACCACGTGATGATCGGGTGTGATAGGCTCTACGTTCAAATACAACGGGTGCAAAACAGTTGCACACGCGGAATACTCAGGTTATACTTGACGAGCTATGCATATAAGATATGACCTCGGAACACGGAGACCGAAAGGTCGAGCGTGAATCATATAGTAGATATGATCAACATAATGATGTTCACCATTGAAACTACTCCATCTCACATGATGATCGGACATGGTTTAGTTGATATGGATCACGTGATCACTTAGAGGATTAGAGGGATGTCTATCTAAGTGGGAGTTCTTAAGTAATATGATTAATTGAACTTTAATTTATCATGAACTTAGTCCTGGTAGTATTAGCATATCTATGTTGTAGATCAATAGCTCGCGTTGTTGCTTTCATATGTTAATATGTTCCTAGAGAAAATTGTGTTGAAAGATGTTAGTAGCAATGATGCGGATTGGATCCGTGATCTGAGGTTTATCCTCATTGCTGCACAGAAGAATTATGTCCTTGATGCACCGCTAGGTGACGGACCTATTGCAGGAGCAGATGCAGACGTTATGAACGTTTTGCTAGCTCAATATGATGACTACTTAATAGTTTAGTGCACCATGCTTAACGGCTTAGAATTGGGACTTCAAAGACGTTTTGAACGTCATGGACCATATGAGATGTTCCAGGAGTTGAAGCTAATATTTCAAGCAAATACCCGAGTTGAGAGAGATGAAGTCTCCAACAAGTTCTATAGCTAAAAGATGGAGGAGAATCGCTCAACTAGTGAGCATGTGCTCAGATTGTCTGGGTACTACAATCGCTTGAATCAAGTGGGAGTTAATCTTCCAGATAAGATAGTGATTGACAGAATTCTCTAGTCACCATCACCAAGTTAGTAGAACTTCGTGATGAACTATAATATGCAAGGGATAACGGAAACAATTCCCAAGCTCTTCGTGATGCTGAAATCGACGAAGGTAGAAATCAAGAAAGAGCATCAAGTGTTGATGGTTGACAAGATCACTAGTTTCAAGAAAAGGGCAGAAGGAGAACTTCAAGAAGAACGGCAAGCAAGTTGCTGCTCAAATGAAAAAGCCCAAGTCTGGTCCTAAGCCTGAGACTAAGTGCTTCTACTGCAAAAGGACTGGTCACTGGAAGCGGAACTACCCCAAGTGATTGGCGGATAAGAAGGATGGCAAAGTGAACATAAGTATATTTGATATACATGTGTACTTTACTAGTGTTCATAGCAACCCCTCAGTATTTGGTACTAGTTCAGTTGCTAAGATTAGTAACTCGAAACGGGAGTTGCAGAATGAACAGAAACTAGTTAAGGGTGAAGTGACGATGAGTGTTGGAAATAGTTCCAAGATTGATATGATCATCATCGCACACTCCCTATACTTTCGGGATTAGTGTTGAACCTAAATAAGTGTTATTTGGTGTTTGCGTTGAGCATGAATATGATTTGATCATGTTTATTGCAATACGGTCATTCATTTAAGTTAGAGAACAATTGTTGTTCTGTTTACATGAATAAAACCTTCTATGGTTATACACACCAACGAAATGGTTTGTTGGATCTCGATCGTAGTAATACACATATTCATAAAATTGAAGCCAAAAGATGCAAAGTTAATAATGATAGTGCAACTTATTTGTGGCACTGCCGTTTAGGTCATATTGGTGTAAAGCGCATGAAGAAACTCCATGCTGATGGAATTTTGGAATCACTTGATTATGAATCACTTGATACTTGTGAACCATGCCTCATGGGCAAGATGACTAAGACTCCGTTCTCCGGAACAATGGAGCGAGCAACAGATTTGTTGGAAATCATACATACTGATGTATGTGGTCCGATGAATATTAAGGCTCGCGACAAGTATCATTATTTTCTGACCTTCACAGATGATTTGAGCAGATATGGGTATATCTACTTAATGAAACACAAGTCTGAAACATTTGAAAAGTTCAAAGAATTTCAGAGTGAAGTTGAAAATCATCGTAACAAGAAAATAAAGTTTCTACGATCTGATCATGGAGGAGAATTTTGAGTTACGAGTTTGGTCTACATTTGAAACAATGCGGAATAGTTTCGCAACTCACGCCACCCGGAACACCACAGTGCAATGGTGTGTCCGAACGTCATAACCGTACTTTATTGGATATAGTACAATCTACGATGTTTCTTACCGATTTACCAATATCGTTTTGGGATCATGCATTATAAACAGTTGCATTCACGTTTAAAAGGGCACCATCTAAGTCCGTTGAGACGACACAATCTGAACTGTGGTTTAGCAAGAAACCAAAGTTGTCGTTTCTTAAAGTTTGGGATTGTGATGCTTATGTGAAAAAGTTTCATCCTGATAAGCTCAAACCCAAATCAGAGAAATATGTCTTCATAGGATACCCAAAGGAGACAGTTGGGTACACCTTCTATCTCAGATCCGAAGGCAAGACATTCGTTGCTGAGAATGGATACTTTCTAGAGAAGGAGTTTCTCTCGAAAGAAGTGAGTGGGAGGAAAGTAGAACTTGATAAGGTAATTGTACCTTCTCCCTTATTGGAAAGTAGTTCATCACAGAAATCTGTTCTCGTGACTACTACACCAATTAGTAAGGAAGCTAATGATGATGATCATGTAACTTCAAGATCAAGTTACTACCGAATCTCGTAGGTAAACCAGAGTGAGATCCGCACCAGAGTGGTACGGTAATCCTGTTCTGGAAGTCATGTTACTAGACCATGACGAACTTGCGAACTATGAGGAAGCGATGATGAGCCCAGATTCCGCAAAATGGTTTGAGGCCATGAAATCTGAGATATGATCCATGTATGAGAACAAAGTATGGACTTTGATGGATTTGCCCGATGATCGGCAGGCCATAGAAAATAAATGGATCCTCAAGAGGAAGACGGACGCTGATAGTAGCGTTACTATCTACAAAGCTAGAATTGTCGCAAAAGGTTTTCGACAAGTTCAAGGTGTTGACTACGATGAGAGTTTCTCACTCGTATCTATGCTTAAGTCTGTCCGAATCATGTTAGCAATTGCCGCATTTTATGAAATCAGGCAAATGGATAACAAAACTACAATCCTTAATGGATTTATTAAAGAAGAGTTGTATATGATGCAACCAGAAGGTTTTGTCAATCCTAAAGGTGCTAACAAAATATGCAAGCTCCAGCGATCCATCTATGGATTGGTGCAAGCATCTCAGAGTTGGAATACACGCTTTGATAAGTTGATCAAAACATATAGTTTTATACAGACTTGCGGTGAAGCCTGTATTTACAAGAAAGTGAGTGGGAGCACTACAACATTTCTGATAAGTATATGTGAATGACATATTGTTGATCAGAAATAATGTAGAATTATTCTGCAAATCATAAAGGAGTGTTTGAAAGGACTTTTTCAAAGAAAGACCTCGGTGAAGCTGCTTACATATTGAGTGTCAAGATCTATAGAGATAGATCAAGACGCTTGATAAGTTTTTTCAATGAGTACATACCTTGACAAGATTTTGAAGTAGTTCAAAATGGAACAGTCAAAGAAAGAGTTCTTTCCTGTGTTACAAGGTATGAAGTTGAGTAAAGACTCAAAACTCGACCACGGCAGAAGATAGAAAGAGAATGAAAGTCATTCCCTATGCCTTGGCCATAGGTTCTATAAAGTATGCCATGCTGTGTACCAGATCTATTGTATACCCTACACTGAGTTTGGCAAGGGAGTACAATAGTGATCTAGGAGTAGATCACTGGACAACGGTCAAAATTATCCTTAGTGGAATAAGGATATGTTTCTCGATTATGGAAGTGACAAAAGGTTCGTCGTAAAGGGTTACGTCGATGCAAGTTTTGACACCGATCTGGATGACTCTAAGTCTCGACCTAGATACATATTGAAAGTGGGAGCAATTAGCTAGAGTAGCTCCGTCCAGAGCATTGTAGACATAGAAAATTGCAAAATACATAACGGATCTGAATGTGGCAGACCCGTTGACTAAACTTCTCTCACAAGCAAAACATGATCACACCGTAGTACTCTTTGGGTGTTAATCACATAGCGATGTGAACTAGATTACTGAATCTAGCAAACCCTTTGGGTGTTGG
Source organism: Aegilops umbellulata (assembly GCA_032464435.1). NCBI lineage: Eukaryota > Viridiplantae > Streptophyta > Magnoliopsida > Poales > Poaceae > Aegilops > Aegilops umbellulata. The sequence continues at coordinate 11,139,458 of CP136057.1, forward strand.
TCACATGGCGATGTGAACTATGGGTGTTAATCACATGATGATGTGAACTATCGAGTTAATCACATGGTGATGTGACCTAAATTATTGACTCTAGTGCAAGTGGGAGACTGAAGGAAATATGCCCTAGAGGCAATAATAAAGTTATTATTTATTTCCTTACATATCATGATAAATGTTTATTATTCATGCTAGAATTGTATTAACTGGAAACATAATACATGTGTGGATACATAGACAAACAGAGTGTCACTAGTATGCCTCTACTTGACTAGCTTGTTAATCAAAGATGGTTAAGTTTCCTAACCATGGACAAAGGAGTTGTCATTTGATTAACAAGGTCACATCATTAGTTGAATGATCTGATTGACATGACCCATTCCATTAGCATAGCACCCGATCGTTTAGTATGTTGCTGTTGCTTTTATCCATGACTTATACATGTTCCTTTGACTATGAGATTATGCAACTCCCGTTTGCCGGAGGAACACTTTGGGTGCTACCAAACGTCACAACGTAACTGGGTGATTATAAAGGAGTACTACAGGTGTCACCAAAGGTAGATGTTGGGTTGGCGTATTTCGAGATTAGGATTTGTCACTCCAATTGTGGGAGAGGTATCTCTGGGCCCTCTCGGTAATGCACATCACTTAAGCCTTGCAAGCATTGCAACTAATGAGTTAGTTGCGGGATGATGTATTACGGAACGAGTAAAGAGACTTGCCGGTAACGAGATTGAACTAGGTATTGGATACCGACGATCGAATCTCGGGCAAGTAACATACCGATGGACAAAGGGAACAACGTATGTTGTTATGCGGTCTGACCGATAAAGATCTTCGTAGAATATGTAGGAGCCAATATGGGCATCCAGGTCCCGCTATTGGTTATTGACCGGAGATGTGTCTCGGTCATGTCTACATTGTTCTTGAACCGTAGGGTCCGCACGCTTAAGGTTACGATGACAGTTATTATGAGTTTATGAGTTTTGATGTACCGAAGGAGTTCGGAGTCCCGGATGAGATCGGGGACATGACGAGGAGTCTCGAAATGGTCGAGACGTAAAGCTCGATATATTAGACGACTATATTCGGACATCGGAAAGGTTCTGAGTGGTTCGGGTATTTATCGGAGTACCGGAGAGTTACGGGAATTCGTATTGGGCCTTATTGGGCCATACGGGAAAGGAGAGAAAGGGCCAAAAGGGTGGCCGCACCCCTCCCCTTGGACTAGTCCGAATTGGACTAGGGAGGGGGGCGCCCCCCTCCTTCCTTCTCCTTCTCTCTTCCCTTTCCTTCTCTCCTACTCCCCCTACAAGGAAGAACTCCTAGTTGGACTAGGAAAGGGGGAATCCTACTCCCGGTGGGAGTAGGACTCCCCTTGGCGCGCCAAACATAGGGCCGGCCTCCTCCCTCCCTTGCTCCTTTATATACGGGGGCAGGGGGCACCCCATGGACACACAAGTTGATCTTCGTGATCGTTCCTTAGCCGTGTGCGGTGCCCCCCTCCACCATATTCCACCTCAAATATATCGTTGCAGTGCTTAGGCGAAGCCGTGCGCCGGTAGAACATCAAGATTGTCACCACGCCGTCGTGCTGACGGAACTCCTCCCCGAAGCTTTGCTGGATCGGAGCTAGGGGTACGTCATCGAGCTGAACGTGTGCCAAGAACTCGGAGGTGCCGGAGTAACGGTGCTTGGATCGGTCGGATCGTGAATATACAAACATTGTCGACAAAAGCAATGAGAAATACAAAAAAGGACGGCATGATATAATTCACATATATGATGCTTGCCTAAACAGCATGGCATTGCATAATTCACATACATAATGCCTTGCAACAAGATAACATTGCATAATTCACATATATAATGTCTTGCAACAAGATGGCATTGCACAATTCACATATATGGTAATTAGACACTAAACAGGTGGCATTCACACAAAGCATGTCTAAACTAAGCAAATGACATAGCAATGCAAGATACCATATGCACGATATGAGCAACATAACCCTGCCAAGTTAGGGCATGCACCTCGGGGGGGAAATATGACTGGTCATCTGTCTCTGAATCCTCCACAGAGGAGCTATCGGTAACCAGCAAGACATGCGCTTCGTCAGATAGCATTTTCTACTCTGAAGACCTTATTTCCACCCCAGATTTTTCCATGACCGTGCCAAATGGCTGATGCACAGGAAGAGTAATTGAATGTACAAAAATTGTTGACAAATTTAACACGTAATAAAAAAATGATGGCATGATATAATTCACATATAAGATGACTGGCTAACCAGGGTGGCATTGCAAAATTCACATATATGATGCCTGGCTAGACACGATGGCATTGCATGATTCACATATACGATAAAGAAACTAAACAGATGGCATTGACACAAAGCATGTCTAAACTAAGCACATGACATCTTTAATGTATACAGTAAGCAATGCAAGGCACCATATGCATGATATTACCAACATCAGCACGCCAAGTTAGAGCGAAGACCTCATGGGGTAAATAGGAGTGGTCTTCTCCTTCTGAATCCCCCTCATAACAGTTATCTTCCTCTTGATTACGATCCGAAATGGGTGGAGGGGGGGGGCTGCCTTTGCGCCCACCATGGAACGACGTTTGCATGAAATTTTATTGCCACGCAAGGCTCGTCTCTTTTGCTCTACATGACCGGTTCCATTGTGTACAATAACTGGCATGCATAGGAATAAAACATAGTGAGATTATGTAAGGAGTGCATGCACAAATCCAGAGTGATGGTAGCAAACTGTTGATAGACCCAAAACCAATGATAGCAGGCAGATATAGCTTTAGTTAAAAAATACAGATAATGGCTCCTTTAATGTTTGTTTGCACCCAACATGAAACTCATAGTAGACACCAGAGATTAACCAGATAGTAGACAGATAGTACTGATTGCTGCCCCAATATGTACCCCACAACCATTTAAAAACTCAAGTTTCAGCATTAGTTTGGAACTGACTCGGAGTCTAATAGGTGAACACGACGATAATGTAGCATGTCACCATATTAAGCGACGCATAACGTAAGCAGACACGGAAGAGTGCAACCTCTCTTGCGGACCCGTGTAGTCCTCAAGGTCATCTGCTCAGTTGATGATGGTAATGCAGTTGTCGTGGTTGCCGACGGCGGGGAAGAAGATCTGAGGCGGCGAAAGACAGTCTGGAGAGCAGATCCCTGCTGTGGTGAACCCTTCCGTCGTTGGAGCAGCTGAGCTGGGGTGGAACATAGCGCCGCAGGAGCAGGACAAACCACACAAGGTTTTCTTTGACACATATCTGTAACAGAAGTAATTGAGTAAGGGCTTGTTTGAATTTGAGGATTCTAACAATGCAGGGATAGGAAATAGACATGAATAGGATAGGAATGCACGTGCAAAACAGAGAATTTAAAAACACAGGATTTCTGCCAATCTGGGTGTTTGATTCACAACAATTAGAAGATCACAGGATGCAAAAAAGCATGGTGAGATTAAGTCAAACCACAAGAAAATGTACGGTTATAATGCTATTATGCCACTATCTCTTAGTCTTGTGCTTGATGAATAGGAATATGAAAAGGAGGAGAAGTGGAAATTAGAATTCCTACGGTTTTTCTTTCAAGGAGACACTAAAGGAACAAATCCTACAGTTTTCCTTTGCTCCATTCCTTTGCACCAAATTCATGAAAAGTAGTACCATAGGAAACCTCCCAATTCTGATGTTTTTCATTCACTTTTCCTTTCAAGCACTGGCGATTCTAGTAGGCAGGCTTGAGCAAGGAAAATCCTACACTAGAAAAATGTTTTTGTGCTACTTCTATTACTTTGGACCCAGGCCACTGCCATACTAGCTCAACTCCCAGGCCCATCGACAAATGCACAGCTGAAACGCGCAGAGATAAATAATGATGGCGTTCAAGAGAGTCCATCACGGATAGCTAAGTTGCCTGGTACCTCACTGCTTGTCATATAGTAGGATAAAATAATTGTATTTCCCGTTACTACGAGTGCTTAGTGGACAATATATATAACATGTAGAGTAAAAAAGAGATGCAACAAGTGTACAACCTCTTTGGTGAAGCCATGTCGATCTCAGCGTGATCGGGTTGGCCGGTGAGGATGCTCCGGCTGACTTGGCTGTCGGAGGAGGGGAAGAAGATCTTAGGCGTCTGGAGATGGAGCCTGAGGTACTGCTCCGCTGTGATGGAGGGTTTCGTCGTTGGAGCAGCTCCGGTGAGTTGTACGACGCCGAGGCTGAAGCAGGACAAGAGAGACAACGAACAACGTTATGAAATTCTAATAGCATCTCCAATACATAACGTAAAATACATAACCACAAAGTGCTAGATGTAAAATACATCAGCTGCTCATCTCTGAACTTAACTGTCGAAACTGAACTTAACTGTCGAAACTGAACTTAACTGTCGAAACTGAATTTTGCTGTCGAAACTGAATTTTGCTGTCGAAACTGAACGCACTAGCAAGGTGAGGCTACACGCCAGTCGACTGACTTTTTCATCTCTGGTCAGTCGATTTTGCAGCCGTTGGATACGAAATCAAGGGCCTGCGGTTGATCTTCAACCTCCACCCCCCTGAGCCGGCCAAACAACAGCCCCCCCCGCCGCCCGCGGCCGGCGTTGCGCCGCCCCACCCGCCCGAAAACACTCCCCACCGCCGGTCCGCCGCCGCCCCGGCCATCCCTCTAGTCCACCCCGTGCCGAGCTTTTTCTCCGGCGATCCCCACGTCACCGCCCCGCCAACTCCCCGCCACCGCCGGCGACCACCGCCCCCATCCTGAACCCTAAGATAGATAGTGGGGTATCTCTCCAGCGAGCCCCCTCCCCGCTGCGGCTGGTTCTTCCTTCACCCCGGCGAGCCCCCCCACCACCTGAAAATCGACTGACCCAAAAGTGGATTCAGTCGACTGAAGTGTAGCTAAATCGGAGCAGCATCGCAAGCAAGAGCAAGAGCGAGAGCAGCAGCGCGAGCAAGAGCAATAGCAAGAGCAGACCAGGCAGGGGGACCGAGAGAAAGAGCAGAGCAGCAGCGCGAGCGAGAGCTAAAGCAGCAGCAGGTCCTACTGATGTGGACGTCGCCGCCGAGGGAGCGACGCCGTGGAGGAAGTGGCCGGCGACTCCGCCGTGGATGGAGCCGCGCCATGTCGGCTCGGGACCGAGCGCCGGCAGCACCGTGAGATCGAGTCAAGAAGAAAATGCGGCGATTAGTGTACAACCTCTTTGGTGGCGTCGATTAGGCCGCAGCTTCATCCGAGGAAACGGTGATGATGGTGCTCTTCCGGTGGTGCAGGTGAAGACGAGGTGTGGGAATGGAGGTGGCGTGAAAGACGAGGGGAACATCGGGGCAGCTCCTTGGAGGTGGAGGACGGGGTGGCTGAACCGGCAGGACAATGAGATCATCGACGGATCCTCATCCGGTATGGTGGATGAGGGACGTCGAGTTGTTGCTGTGGACGACGTCGTGGGGAAGAGGCTCCGGCTGGGTGGCGGACGGAGCAGGGTGTGGGGTTTCGTCGCGGGTTTTCGCGGCCTCGGTGTATGAATGGGTGGGCGGATGGGATGGCAGTGGGGAACCATGGCTTAGAGACGCGCTTGTCCGAAATGTGGGGTAAGTTACGAAAGTACCCCCACCGATTTGAGGCGGTTCTTTCGGTTTAGGGGTACCACGGGCATTTCGCGTGTCTGGATTTCACAGGAGGTGGGAGTTTTCGCGCGCGTTGTAATTTCAGAATAGCAAGGCGCGGGTTGAGAAGGAGGGAGTTGTCGGAGCACAACGAGACAAAGATATATCTTAAATATTTCGGGCTAACAAGGCGCTGGTTGAAGAGGCGGGAGTTTCGCAGCACGATAGACAGAGACGCTAGCTTGAATTTTCGGCATAACAAGGCGCGGCTTGAAATTTCGGAAGAACAAGCTTAACGTGTACAAAAAAAAAGACAACTTGCACCTCAACACGCACAACACACACACAAACACCATTTAAACTAGAGTAAGGTACACGTGCATTGCACGCATGAGATTTGGCAACCAAATTATGAATAAATACCACATTATAGCATGCAAGCTTTGAGTCATATATGCATGATGTAGATGTTCGTTTAATTCTTATAGTTCATTTCATTCAAAATCATCTAGTTTTTATAAGAAAGCTAATCTATTTTAAGATTCATGGAATTGTGCGTCGTAAGACATAAAGTAAAAACAAATAATGGCAAATCATGTAGAAAAACATTTGGGCAATTCTGATATGGAACAAATAAGAAGTGCTTGTGTTTTGATGTTTGTGCATTATGCTTAAGTTCAACCATGGAGTCTTCTAGATTATACATGTGGCGAAATCTGGTGGAATCTAGATGATATCCAACGGCCAGTAGTGCTCAAATTTGCCATCTTTGGACCATCGGGTTCGCCTCATCCAACGACCATCTTTCAAAGTTAAAGTAACCGCACACAATATAAAAAAATATAATATATATAGGGGTATAGATATAGATATGTGATGCAAAAGCCGCCCATCATCTCCAATTAGAGTAGTGTGTCCATGCACGGATGCGACGTGGCCAAATGATGTCTGCCATCAGTATCTCAAATTCAAATCAGTCTGACCTTGTTCAATGTGTATACATTACAACATGCTCATTTCCAAACCACACCGCACAGATCTCCGTTATATTCATGCATGCATGGGTTTCAAACATCAGGATCTCTTATTCAAATATTTGAATTCAACTTTACATTGATTGTGACCTCACCTATTCAGCTATTCTTTTACACCCACACAGTAGTCTTCTCTTTATAATTGTACCACTAACTTTCTCTCGTGCATGCATGCACACATACTACCAGTCGGCATTATCCATCGCACGCATGCAATCTTTTTCTTCAGGTCGGTCTCCCATGAAGGCACACACCAACACACCCCCCCTCTCCATCATATCGGGCATTCTTGATCTCTCACGCGTGCATGCGCAACGATCGATGTTCCTCTATGTATGTGTGTATATAGCTAGGTCTTTCATAGTTTTCCACACAAATCGATCAATCGATATATCCAGTGAGGTCTCACCCTCTTTCCCACGTCTACATCGATCAGTCTATATCTTTCTACATAGGATTAACATATATAGCTAATACACCCACATTAATTATGTATCCAACGTCCCCCTCTCATCATCCATGCCTTCCTCTTCATCTCTCAGACGCGTGCACAATGGCGAAGACAGGGGGCAGTAAGGGCCCTGCCCCCCTCGCCCCTAACATCACTATATATCAAGGCTAATATGAATGTTATCATTAGACAATTGCTGCTAAAAATGGTTTAAGTTCATGAATTGACCCTCCTCGTAAAGGATTAGCAATGCTTGGCCCCCTAGCTCATTTATTTTTCATGGCTTCGCCACTGCGCGCATCAGAGCACGTGTTCGCCCCCTCTCTCTAAATATCGATCTCCAATTGTGCATTCCTTCATAGTCTCCCTCCACTCGGCCCCTTGCACCATCTTCTAGCCCACCCACCGGATTTTGCCACATGTACAATCTAGCAGACTCCATGGTTGAACTTAAGCATAATGCACAAACCTCAAAACAACAGTGGTTCTCTTTTGTTCTAGATTCTTCCGTATCATAACTACCCAAACTTTTTTTCTAGTTGAATTGCCATTATTTGTTTTTACTTTATGCTTTACAATGCACAATTCCATGAATCATAAAATATATTAAGGGCTTCTTTGATTCAAAGGATTCTCAAAGGAATTTTGGAGGATTCTAATCATTAGGAATTTTTCCTATCTTGGTTGTTTGATTCGTTGGATTGTAAACCATAGGAATTTTTCCATATGATTCATTTGCACTAGATTTCATAGGAAACACCCCATCCACTCAATCGTCTTTGAAAGAATTCTGCGTTTTTTCTATGCACAATCAAACACTCGTACAATCCTGTAGGATTCAAGACGACATTCCACTATAATCTCATGTTTTTCCTATTCCCGCGTTCTTAGATTTTTTATAAAAACTAATTAATTTTGAATGAGATGAACTATAAGAATTAAACGAAGGGCTACATCAGGCATATATGACTCAGAGCTTACATGCTATGTGTGATATTTATTCATAATTTGGTTGCAAAATCTGATGCGTGCAATGCACGTGTACCTTACTAGTATTTCGAGTTTGTGCAAAACACGTAAACTAGAATACCAATGGCATGCTACACAGTGTCTCTCTTACAGTTCATGAAGCCACGTGGCACATGTGTAGGCGTTGTCGCGACCTCCTTGCGTGGATTGATCACAGTGACGTGCTGCTGGTTCCAGAAGAATGTACTCGTCCTCCCTGAGCCATACTTGCGGTACATTCACGAAGCGAAGATGTGCACGCACGCCATGCACGCACTCATTCCTCGCACGCACACGCGGGTACACAGGCGGACGCAATTTTGTACCAAGATCCACCCCATGTGATAATTTAACGCGTGTAAAGTCATTCACTTCATTGATGGTCGATTAATACAGCGCATGCAAATTGAGTGAATGTGAGGGCGGAAGAAAGACATTATTACTCCACTACGCGCATGCGAGTAGTTAAATCGTAGGTTGCTAGTAGTACTTCCATTGGTCTTGTTCGTATTTTGTGTCAATTTTTGACGGTAATATAACTCAATATTTACGCATTTGAGCAGTGTAGTACTTGAAATTTATGTTCCGCTAAACTCATCGGGAGCCGTTTCGGGCCTCGAAACCAAAACCATCAATTAATCTTTACCTTGTTCCCATCATATTCGAAAGCCTGCTCACACCTACTAGTAGTACGTACCAAACCTGAACGTGTTCCCACTATGCAGGTATTAGTACTGGTGCTAGTACTTAGGTTATAAAAAGGGGAACTACCTAACCGAAAATCACTCTACCTTTCCTCCTCATAAGTGCTTCTTCTTCATCCATCGTTGCCATGGCCGGTGAGCGGAGCTCTAGGCCGAGAACTACTCGTAACAAGGGAGCGGCAACGAAGGTCGTGGAAAAAAAAGAGAGGGCTCGCCGCCACGCAGAGACCTCGAAAGATCTCTCACGGGCAGGCGATGGCTCCCAGGAGCGCCCTAGCCGCGGAGGCGAACATGCCGAGCCGGCGGAGCTGGAGTCGTTATCCCTCGATGGCATGCCCGATCAGCTCAATAAGTAGAAGGAGTTCATCCAAGGCTTGATGGAGTTGCTGAAGGAGAGCCTCGACGACATGCCCGCTGAGCTTAATCAGCAGGGGGAGTTGACCGCTGGCTTGGTGATGCTGCTGAAGAAGAGCATTGCCTCGGAGAAGAAGGCGACCGGCGAAATCCCGCGACTTCGGGAGGACAATGCGAAGCTCTGCCACGAGATCGACCTGTTGAAGGAGAAGAATGCCGGCTGGAAGAAGGTGCATGAGAATAGTAGTTCCTCGATGAAGATGCTGCATGCCCTCGCCATGGAACAGAAGGAAGAGTTGGTGAAGCTCTGCATCGAGCACCCGGCTGCTGTCAAGGTACGTAATATGGCCGTGGAACAGACGATGAAGGCTAGCATCAAGAAATGCCGTGTCATGGACACAATGATGAAGATGGCGGAGGAGACGCGCAAGGAGATGGAGGTCGCGGAGGCGATGAAGAAGCAGTTACGACTCCGCGATGAATTAGATCATTTGGGGTGATAATCCTCCTTCTTCTTTTGCTCCTGTGTTTCATCTTTTGCTTCGGGTGTTTCGCTGCACGTGTCACGTTCTCTGCGAGGCATGAATAGAACAATGTTTTTTAGGGAATGAATAGAACAATGCTAACAATGAGATGACTAGCAAATTAGATCATTTTTTATCGCCATATGGCACTGGGCTGCCGTGTTTCGTGCTCCTCCGTCGCAGTACTACTCCAGTGGAAAACTTGAGTATACCGCACGGTTCTTTGCTCCTCCTCGATCAGGTCGTCGGCGCATTTATACGAGCAGTCAAATCACAAGGCTCCGCCTTCCAGCAGTAATGAGCCGTCAAATCACAAAGGCCCTCGCCTCTCATGAAACCGACCAAGCTAGACTGCCCCGCCCTCTAGCCTTTAAAAAAATGTATACTTTTGTACAACAGTAGTATCGATGGATTGCGCCATGGAGCAAAACTTGAAATTTAAAAAAGGTGGTACATATAGAGAGCGCTCGTCGCCAAATTATGCATATAGTACTATTAAAAAGGCTAGTCACAATAATGGTGTCCAGCACAACCCACCCCTCAAATAAAACTAAGAGGGTGCTTGGATACGTTTTAGTCCCATGACTAAAAGTAGTGGGACTAAAACATGCTAGCCTCACCCATGCTTGGATCCAAATACTAAAAAGGCTAGAATCAAGTGAATGAGCATTTATTATCCTCCAAACCCTCCAATCCAGAACTCGCCTGTGTTAAAGGAGAGGAGTTAAATGAGTAGAGAGAGGACTAATCCACATTTTAGTAGGGGTACCCCTGACTAAAAAAATTAGTCTCAAGACTAGTTTTAGCCCCTCATTAGTCAGGGGTGCTTGGAACTTTAGCCTCTTAAAGGGACTATTTTTAGTCAGACTAAAATAAGTCCCTTGGATCCAAGCACCCTCTAAGCATCCTGGAATTCTTTGACAAAACTAAGCACCCTGAAATTCTTTGACAACTAAACTGCTGACTATATGATGTTGGCCATATATATTGTACGTATATAATGTGAAGAAACGAGTGGTAGTACTATACCAACTAAAAGATGAAATGTAAGAAATACTAGTATGTACGTACTGAAGAGTTAAAGTAACGAGAAGAAACATAACATAGTTCTGCTGGGGGCTCAGCACAACACACCCCTCAAATTAAATTAAGCACACCTGAAATTAAACTTTGCAACTGTTCCGGTTGACACTGCATTAGAACCACCATGAGCAACGACACTGCCACCTTACTCGGAGTCCTCGTCCACGTCCACGTCCTCGACTTCGTCCTTGTCCCTCTTCCTCTTGGCCGATACTTCTTTGCTTGAACCGCACACTTGGTTGTTGCTCTTCATCCAACCCTTGTAGATATTGAAGCAAAGGTAGCCATCCATTGCAGTGTAGTGGATGTGGTCTATATCTAGTACATTCCGCTGCCATGCATGACGATGAAACGTGTATGGAGGTTTCACCAGTTTACCGTACGAAGGATGAACCATGGCTCCTGCCAGGGTCAGCATTGAAGGCTGACGAGAGGGCACCAGCCGATTCTTCTGGAGGTCGAAGGGGTTTCCTACAACGAGGCCTATCCGACCCAGGATTTCGTTGTCGTTACCAAAGTCTACAGTAACGAATTTGACTAGGTTGCTCCCGATGAAGTCCTTAAAATCCTGGCACTCAACGTCGGCATGGCATATGTGGTAGACCAAGCATAAGTCATGCACGCAAACCTGGATCACGGCGGGCTTCTTCCTCTCTTCGTCCTTCAGATCCTTCTCTCGTCCTAGGACTGTGGTGTACTCAACATCTAGCCCAGTGACCCACTCATCATCTGAGTTTTCGAACACGCGTCTGAAGCGAGAAAGGCATCCTTTCACCGTCGCGGAAGAACGGGTGTAGATGACGTCGAACTCATCGCCGGTGATGGTTCTAACCTTGTACTCACCGCCGATCATGGAGATTTGGGACGCCATGGATTTGGGAGGAGGGTTAGGATTAGTGGAACTGGCGTAATGTGAATGGACGGGACGACTAGGAGCGAACTGCCGTAGTATTGAAGGATGTGCGGGGACGAGTAGGAGCGAACTGCCAGCGTGCGAACGGCAGGGTAGTGGCTTTCCATTCTCCCATGATACGGGCTTCCGAGAGCCCTTGGATCTGAGATCGAACGGTTGCATGGCGTGATTCTAGACCTATGGGTGAATATCCTATCCTGGAGGGTTATTCTGCAAATTTTCAGCAACTTAGCATGCGACCGTTTGATCTCAGATCCAAGGGCTGCCAGCAGCCCGTATCATGGTCGCGCCTACCACGAACGTCGCGTCGCTCGCGGGGTCGCGCCCTTGGAGATTTAACACGGTGTGTTAGGCTATGTGATGTTGGCATGTCATACATAGTCATCACTTAGTCACTCATGCAAGAGCCAGCCTCTACTACATGGTGGAGCATTGGGAGAGGCACCTGTATGGAGGTGGTCAGCAATCTGGGAGACTCACGCCGGTCGTAGTGCCGCAGTTAAAATGATAATGGCAAGTCAAATCACGGGGCCCCACCTGTCCAGCAATAACTCGCTGTCAAATCACAGAGCCCTACGTTTCCAGCAGCCTACTCCCTTGTCTTCTCGCGTCTCTGTCGAACCGACTAGGCGGAACTGCCCCGCCGCCTACCGCGCAGGAAAAGCCTGCCCTCGACTTTTAAATAGTATACAGTATACTAATTTTGTATCTATGGATTGTGCCCGCGCCATGGAGCAAAGCGTCTTGAAAATGCAGGAGAGACGGTGGTCTTGCAATAGAGAAGAGGGAGAGGCGAGACGGTGGTTTTGGAATGGAGATGATGGAGAGGAGAGGAGGTGGTTTTGCAATGGAGAAGAGGGAGAGGAGCATGCGACAACGATTTAGGATTGGACGAGAGGGCCGGTGCGCTCTGACTGGATGAAAATAAAAATCAATTTACCCTTCAATTAAGAAATCGACCCCACATTAACTAGTCTCCCTTTTATTCTGGGTCATAACTGACCATGATTTTCGCACATAAAATATATGTTATACGTTGTATACAAGGCCACTATCAAAATTACAATTTGTAACTATACAAGGCCACTAACATTAATCGAGGCAAAATTGATGGCGTTTGCCTCGTACTAGCACCCTAGGACATTAATATCCCTTGTGTGCATGCGGGGAGTGAGAAGGTTAGCTTGCATTCCCAACATTAATCAACCAATGAGGAGTAACAGGGTTGGCTTGTTGTGCTTGGGAGAGAAAAACCACATTAATTAACACGACAATCAAGGTGACAAGCTAGCTTGCAACATTGACTTAAACATAGCATTGATTTTTACCTTGGTACCTGTAATATGAGTTTGTGGCCTTGTATAAAAAAATGGAGGGAGTATAATTTGAAAGTACATTCAGATACGAACCAAACGGTACAATTTTTGGTGACATGCATTCACATTTTGCTTGTCAAATACAGTACGTGGTCAAAGTTTGACCCAAAATACGTGAAACAAAAAAAAAATACTTCCAAGACCAGCGCCGCTCTTCCGCTCTTCTCCTCTTAAACCACCGTCGCTCCTCTCCTGTTCCAATCTAAATGCAGCGGCGCTCCTCTCCTCTTCCATTTCAAAACCACCGCCCCTCCTCTCCTGTTCTAGTCCAAAACCAGCGTCGCTCCTCTCCCGTTCTAATCCAAAACCAGCGCTGCTCCTCTCCTCTTCCATTCAAAAACCACCGCCGGCGAGTGAAGGTGCTGTGGAGAAGTAGATCAATGGAGGAGTACAAGCGATACGTGAGGATCGCAGACGGTGACCCTGTGAAGCTAGCTAGGATGTTGGAGATTCAGTCTTGGTTTGACAACAAGGACCAACTAGCAGCGACGGCGACATCCATGGCCAAATATCTGCAACAGAGCAAAAAGGCGGCGATACTCCCGGAGGGAGTCATGCCGGAGTACATAGAGCTGCTCCTCTGGGCCATGGAGCAAACAGATTCACCGAATCCGATCGTGAGGGAGCGGTGGTGGGAGTATCGATCCCAGATGGAGCATCCACCAGAGATTGAAGGACCGAGCATCTATAGGGTGCCGTTTGTGAGGGTGTCCTGCCAGAGCGAGCCGGTGGAGTCTTCGTCGACCGAACCCAACTGCAAGAGGAGAAAAGCAGTTGGCCCGATGACGCTTCCCCGCCATCGTCTCCCTCGCCGTTCACATCGTCTCACGGGGCGGCTGTCTGCCGTTGAGGAATAGGAGGGGACTGCCCCCCCAGCCCAATAGTCGGGCAGGTTGTGAATTGTCAGGAGGAGCTTAGGGTTGTCAGTATTTGTAGGTTGTGAATTGTGTTTTGTGTTGTGTATTTTGAGAGTACTTTCAGATATGAATGTCTTTTGAATTTCAGATTTGCAGTATTGAGCATATGAAGTATTTTATGAATTCTAGAGATCTATTTTTAGCACTTAAAAAATGTAGTTTCATAGGAGTATAAAAGTGCAGACAATGTGATTCTCGGAGAAGAAACTGCAAGTTTCAGTTTCAGATAAGAAACTGCAAGTTCAGTTTCAGATAAGGAACTGCAACTTTCAGAGGCAGAGCATTTGTATTAACACGGCCTTTTCAAATAGGGTTAACATCATGTTGGAAGTTTTATTCATGGTCAAAAATGGAACTACCAGCCAGTTAACATCATGCTGATCAACAGTCATGCATAGCACATCTTCATATGATGCACAGTCAAAATGCCCACACAATGTCGAGTGTGCGAAACACAGAGAAAACGAGGGACGAAGTTTTGGCAAGTGTTGGACGTGGTTTTGGGCTGCCCCATCTAGGCTTTCATTTTTAACATGCGTAGCCCACGACCTCGGATGGGAGGTCCATAGGCCTGTTTGACAGCCCAATTTATGTATTTTTTTGAAGAAAACGCAGAGGTATGTTCTATTTTTCTATATAAGAATAGGAACACCAGGTCCAACTTATGTTTCCATTCTAACTATATTATATATATTTAAATTATTTTATATGTTGACTGTTTAGTTCACATACTCCCTCCTTTTCGGTTTATAGGGCTTATCTCAAAATTTTAGTTTTTCAATTTTATAAGGCTCAATTTGGTTGTTTTCCATCACATGTTCAGATTCCAAGGTGCATTAAATCATTGCATGTAAGTATTAAGAGAAAATTGACCAATGCATGTACTTTATGCATGCATGCATTGCAATTTATGCACTGATAAACATATTTTTTTGAGGAAAACAAGTGCATTAATTAGGTGCTTTTGCAAACTACAAAAAGTATTCCACCATTCATCATCTACCTTGGTTGGTGAGATTTTTGAATTGAGCCCTATAAACCGAAAAGGAGGGAGTAATTGGCAAATAGATCTCGGTGCCACCCCCGCCTCCTGACTCCAGGCGTGCCTGCCCCCTCAGCAAGTCCGCTCGCGCGCCCCATGGAGTCGCCGGCCATATCCACGGGGGAATGGCTGGAAGACAGGTAGATGTACAAGATGCATCTCCCACATGTCTACAAAGCCTTCCCGCGGATGCTCCAATCGCTCGACTCCGTCGCGCCGACGGTGCTGCAGGAGACTCGAGGGAGGAGATGGAGGGAGCGGGCGATGCGGATCCGCGACGACGCTCTCTCCTGGACCCAGTGCACGCGCGAATGGAGGGAAGCAGAGGAGGAAGCTGCGAGGGAGGAAGCCGAGGAGGGACCGAATCCGTTCTCTCACTCGCGCAGGTATGCTCGGATGTGCAAGGATCATGTGGATTGGGAGCTGCTGAATCTAGCCCTGCGGATCTACTTCGAAGGAGATTTCTCGGAGAAGCACAGGATGCCCCACCCCAGTGAGCCGCCGATTGCGTTCGTTCGATGGGCGAAAGGAGAAGTGAATTCAGGAGATCCACGCCGTGCTGCGAGATGGCAATGCTTGACTGGACTCCTACCCACCAGCACGCCACCGGAGCCGGAGCAGGTGGATCCCCTACCTTACCTCTCCCCCAAACCTGCATAAGATTGTAATTAGGCTTGCAATCTGCTTCAATTGAGCTGTCTGGTGGTTATTTCTGCTTCTTGAGAGACAACATCTGGCTGGAGGATGAGCAGGAACCAGGAACTCCGATGAATTTCCCCTATCACAATGGGGGGGTGGAGCGCCAGTTGGGCAGTGGTACGGCCCACCTCCACCCCAAATGAGGGCACAATCTAGGCAGGCTCCTGTAATTGCCCAAGATCAATCTGCTGGTGGTTCTGACTCTCAGATCAGTGGGAAATCTCAAGGCAAGAATCAGCAAAAGAAGAGATAGGACATCCAGAAAACTACTCCTGCCCCTGCTTCGGGCCTTATGGCATACTCTGAGGTGATCTGCTACAACTGTGGGGAACCAGGGCATCATTTGGATAAATGTGTCAAGCCCAAGAGTTGTTTTATCTGCAAAATGGTTACCCATAAAGTTGAGAATTGCCCTGTTAGAAGGAAAACCCACAGTTCTGCTAGATATGTTGGAAGTGATAGAAATACTGCTTACTTCCATGCAGTAGCTAACAAGAGGAGGAGGAAAACCCTCATTCACTCCCTTGATGGCCCTAATGGCCCTGTTACTGAGGTAGATGAGATGCTGAAAGTGGCTAGTGACTTCTACAAAGACCTGTTTAAGAAAGAAAACCCTTCTGGATTCTCTCTACAAAACAATTTTTTCTCTGCTTCTGAAAAAGTCTCTCCTGCTGAAAATGAGCTGCTAGAAGCCCCTTTTTCAGAGACAGAGGTGAAGGAAGCCATTTTTAGCTCTTATCCTGATGGGGCTCCTGGTCCTGATGTGATTCCCTTCTTGTTTTATCAGCATTTTTGGGACTTGGTGAAAAATGATCTCTTAGATCTTTTCCAAGCCTTTCATAGAGGAGAGTTGGATCCAACAACTTACTCATGGGGGTTCTGTTGGGGTCAAGTTAAATAACTGTGAAAGTGATTTTTTCCTTGCTGGTAAAGGCCTTAGGCAAGGTGACCCCATCTCCCCGCTTTTGTTTAATTTAGTAGTGGACGTTCTTACTAAAATGCTGAGCAAAGCTGCTGATCATAGTCTGATTGCATGGCTCTATCCTGAGGTCTGCCCTGGTGGCATCATCTGCCTTCAATATGCAGATGATACCATCCTTTTCTTAGACAATGACTCCACACATGCTAGCAATCTAAAAACTGTTCTAACCTGGTTTGAACAAGTCTCAGGCATGAGAATCAACTACTCTAAAAGTGAACTCATCCCTATCAACATGGATGATCAGGAGTTAGCTGACTTCCTCTCTATTCTAGTCTGTAATAAAGGTAACTTCCCCATTAAGTACCTAGGTATCCCTCTCCACTATGATAAACTGAGGAGAGAGGATATCCAACCCCTTCTGGATAAAATCATTAAAAGGATTGCTGGGTGGAGGGGCAAACTTCTCTCTTACAGAGGTAGATTGATCCTCATACAAGCTTGTTTGGCTAGTATTCCAGTGTATCTCCTCTCCTTCTTCAAGTTCCCTAAATGGGCAGTGAACCTCATCAATTCTCAGATGTCTCATTGCTTGTGGAATGATTTTGAGGGAAATAGGAAGCTACACCTTGCTAATTGGGCCCTAGTCTCTATGAAAAAAGATTTTGGAGGCCTAGGCATACCTAACCTCCAAGAAATTAACATTTGTCTTCTAGGGTCTTGGATTAAAAAATTCTATGAGGAAGACCTGAAACCCTGGAAGCTTCTTATTGCCCATAAATACCTAGGAAATAAACCCAATATTTTTGTCCCTTCATCCAACCCTAAGACCTCTAGATTCTGGAAAGGATTAAAATCTATTATGCATGCTGTGAAATTTGGCTACAGATGGAACATAGGGGATGGGAGCAGAACCAGGTTCTGGGAAGATAGTTGGTTTGGCACATCCCCCCTAGCAGTCCAATTTTGGCCTATTTACTCTGTCCGCAATGAGCTTAACAAAAGTGTCAATGAAGTTTGGGACGGTCAATGCCTAAAACTCTCTTTAACAAAAGCATTACCTTTACTGCCGAGCCGGATGCCCTGATTTGGCAGCTGGACAATAAGGGAAAGTATTCCTCCAGCTCCCTCTATCATGTTATCAACTTTAGAGGGGTTCAACCTGTGTTTATCCCTGCTGTCTGGAAATTGAGAGTTCCCCCTAAAATTCATGTATTTCTCTGGCTTCTCTCCAAAAACAAATTGATGACTAGGGATAACCTTAGGAAGAGACACATCATCAAACCCCTTGATTGTGTTTACTGCTTGGAACAAGAGTCTTGTTTTCACCTATTTTTTGAATATATAGTTGCTAAACATCTTTGGGCCCACATTGAGGAATATTTCTCTAGTCAGATTGGCTCATCCTTCGAATCTGTCGCCAGATTCTGGATTGCTACCAAAAGTGCTCAGTTTTAAACACTGTTAGCTCAGCTGTCCTTTGGTGCCTCTGGAAATATAGAAATGCTATGATTTTCAATAACACCTCCTGGATTTCCATTCCGCAGGTCTTGAGGTTGAGCAGGAACATGGTGAGGAACTGGGCGATTCTCTCCTCCGGATCGGACAAGGACAAGTTGATGAGCTTCGTGCAAACCCTAACAAGATCCCTCCAAAAACCGTTGGCGATCACTTGTGGCTGAACAAGGCTCGACCTGCTCTGGGGCTGGACCCGTGGGCTCGTCTCAAGATCTCTGATGAAGATGATGGGCAACTGGCACCGAAAAAGAGGGACATCCACCATGCTACGCCTTCCAGCCCGGTGTCTCCGCTTGCTTACTGGTCGCCGCAGGCTGACACGGCCCCTCGGCTGAAGACCATGAAGGCTTCGCTGGACCCTCCTTGTGTCATTTCAGTGCTCTATCTGCTCTGCCTTTGGCACCGCTCGGGTGATTTGTGTTATTCAGAACTTGTTCATCCACCCCCTAGTTTGTAGCTTTTCTACCTTTGCTTTCGAACTGCTCTTTGAGCTGCTGTATCAGAATATGTTGTGGTTTCGTTCTCAGCAATGGAACTGGGGAGATGCTCCCTGTTTTTCTAAAAAAAATTATTTCATATGTTATTATATATTATTTTTATTGTCATCATATATTTAACAGATACTTACATATGTAAGAAAACAATATCCCACATCTTATTTACTTATAAAAATAATTTCTTAACAAATAAAATCCTGGATTGTGTTGGCACGAAAAATCCTAGTGATTGTGTACAAAAGCTTGGTAAGATTTAAGGACGAATGTAATAATATCATTTATTATTTAAATATATTTATAACAAAATGCTCAGCCCCTTTTTATTTTTTGATAACATTGCTGGCCCAACCCAACTTTTATAATTAGAATCAGCCCAGCAAAATCGTGTATTTCGAGAAAGTGCAAATGGCTTGTAATTTTTTAGGAAATAAAATAAACAGGCCGCATGGACGCTACATTATTTGTTCACCCATCCCAGCTAATGGCTGTAATTCAAAAAGAAGATCAAATTGATTGTAAATTCTACCGCGCAAAAAAAAAGACTGTAAATTCTGAAAAAATGGGTTGAATACGTGCCACATTTTTGGAGGCTGAAATGTGGACCAATAGGTCGAAGCCAATGCAAGTCGTTGTCAATTTAGTCAACAAATGATTCTGACATGTTAGCCGTTGGATTTACATCCAGCGACAGGCATCCATCTTCAATCTCTCGTCTTCTTCCTCCAGCGCCGCCAGGACCACCTCCCGCCTCCTGTTGCTAGCAGCTCTGCTTAGCACGCTTCGCTATGAAGCGCTACTCCACCGTTGGCCAGGCCATCCCTCCACCCCTCCACACCTCATGTTCTTCTCCACCGACTTCCGAACCACACCGCACTAGAACCAGTTAACCCTCGTATACCTCTCCGTCTGCGACTCTACTCCCGCGTCTTCCCATCTCCGGCTCGTTGCTGTCCGGGGCCTCGCCGTCGTCCACCACCTTGGATGCGCTCGGGGTGGCGTGGTCAACGTGGTCAACGAACGACACCATCGGAAGTAGACTGTGCGTGGAGAGGCTGGCAGCTCGGTCCACGGCCGCACACAAGGAAATGCCTCCTTATTACGCGCAAAATAATGATTCCTCCACCTGACATCTGGGACCCACCGGAATGGCCTCTGTATTTTGTGAAATAAAGTGCCCCCCGCTGACATGTTGGACCCACCAGCTATCTTCGCACGCACGGAAGTGCCTCCTTATTACACAAAAAAAAAATGAATATTCCCCGTGCCAGCTGGAACCCAGCATAGTGGGAGGATGACTTGTGGGCCTACCAAGTTGACGGGGACGGAGGGCTTTGTCAACTTAGTCAATATGAACGATTCTAGCTCCTGTTACCGTACGATGTTCATCCAACGGCCGTAGTGCTTCTTCAACCTCTGGTCTTCTTGCTCCAGCAGCCAAACCAGCGCCGATCGTGCCGCGTGCTCCTGCCTCCCGTGGCCGGCTGTGATGCCGCGGAGGCCTCACCGCCCCTACTACTCCCACCGCTGGCCAGGCCCTGCGGCAACGGCAGCCTCACACCGCAGCCGAACCAGTGAACCCTCGTAGTCCTCTCCGCGCGGGCTTCCACTGCCGCGTCGTCCCCTTCCTAGGCCTCGCCGTCGTCCACCGCCGTGGTGCTCTCCGCGCGGCGTGGTCAACGTGGTCAAGGAACGACTTCCATCGGAAGAGTACTGTACGTGTAGAGGCTGACAGCTGGGTCCACGGCCACAACCCAGTTTTTTTGTGATTTGCCAAGTAAGTCGCTTTGTCAGGCCTGTTGGGCTACAAATCTTTCAAGACGAGGAGAGCTTTCATTCGGCTGTCCGAGAAAATGGCGCATCAGTAGTGAGAAATGGGTTGTACATTTTTAAAACACATCAAACCGGCAATTAGTTTCAAATATCTTTTTTTATTTCAAGATTTTAAATTACATTAATTTTTATGCGTGGAGAATTTGTTGGATTTTATATTGATCTACATTTATTTTGAAAATCAGTTTGAATGTGAGTCGAAATTTCAGGATTAAAAACAGTTCGGACCGCACCGAAATATGCAAAATTTCGTATGATTTTTTAACGGTTGCCACAATATGGGCTGCAATGCTAACAAAAAGAATATGGGCTCAAAAAAACCTTAAGAATTAGCAAATAGGCTGTAAATTATTAGAAATAATGGCAGATGGGATGTATGCTGTTTTCCACAGATTTGAGGCTTTCCTAAAAAAAAGGTTGACGCACAAGCACTGACTGTTGGATGTGTCGTGGTACTAAGTCTGACAGGGGGGTAAGTATGGAGAGGCTAGATCTTAGCTATGTAGAAGTTGTAAGAACACAGGGTTTACGAGTTCAGGCCCTTATCGGAGGAAGTAATAGCCCTACATCTCGGTGCCCGGAGGCGGTCGATTGGATTATGCGTGTGAGGATAACAGGGATGTGAACCCTTGACACTGAGGAGGGGGGTGGCTTATATAGAGTTCGCCAGACCCCTCCAGCCCTCAGTAATGCTAGGTTTAAAGTACATTAAGGTTAGGCGTTACTGGT
The DNA here is from genome assembly GCA_032464435.1 of Aegilops umbellulata. Lineage (NCBI taxonomy): Eukaryota > Viridiplantae > Streptophyta > Magnoliopsida > Poales > Poaceae > Aegilops > Aegilops umbellulata. The sequence goes on from CP136057.1 coordinate 11,160,706, forward strand.
AATGCCCCTAATAAAGTGCTATAATGACCATAAGAGCTATTTAATGGCCGACCGTTTGCGTGCGGAGTGGCTGTAGAACTCCTTGCAGTCGAGTGCTTTGCTTGGTGGTCGAGTGATAGCGTCATCGTCGAGTGTCTTGAATCCGTCGAGTGGGATACCTCCAAGTCGATTGAAAGGCGACTTCTTCTAGGGATGTCCTTGGGTAGGGCACTTAGGACAGGTCCATGCCCCTACCCTAGGTACATAGCTTCATCATTAGCCCCCGAATGGATCGAGGTTTGAGTGGGAAGGAGTTGAGGACCCTTCCGACCGGTTCTCTGTGTTACATGAGTGCCTTGTTTTGGATCAATCGTCACGGATGACGTCGTCAACCTCTTTCAGTCGCCTTGATCCATTCCAGGTCTTCCGTCGAGTGAATTTCTTCCTTTGTGAAGATCCGAGCGATGGTGGAAAAGGGATCTTCTGTCTGACGAATTGTTCTGCAACCCGTGGATTTTGTGGGATTTGAATTTTTGGGAAGCGCGCGGGACGGGGGTGGCCGTGGTAATCGGATGTGATAAGGCGGAAGCTCCTCGATTTCCGTGCCACCTTTTTCGCCACGTACTGCGCGCGCATCTGCTGCGGGATTTGACGGGATAGCCTGGGCCTACCAGTCAGCCACTCGGAAGCGGCCTCTTATAAGACGCAGACTCGGGGCTCCCAAATGGTGCGCTCTCTCTTTTCCTTCTCTCTACACAAGGTCTCCGCCCCCTCCGCTCTCACCCTAGCGCCGTAGGTCCGTTCAAGCTCCGCCGGCGACGATGGTGAAGGACAAGACGTCCGCTCTGGAGCGCACGAAGAAGGCGGTGGTGCAGGGGAAAGGGAAGAAGTCCGCTCGGGGCGGATCTTCCTCAAGGACTGCTCTGCCCAAGGGCTGGATCCAGGGCGACTGGATGCCGTCGGTGATTCGGCAGGAAGATCTCGACGACATGGTCGAGGGAGGAGTCATTCTTCACGAAGCTGCGCGTCTCCCAGGGGGAGAAGTCGAACCTCAACCTCTTGATGGTGAGTGCGTCCTCCTCGCCACCCATATCGATCGTGGGTTTTCTCTGCCTCCTCACCCTTTTTTCCGGAGGTTTCTGAATTTCTTCGGAGCACAGCTCCATCACTTCACTCCCAATTCCATCGTGTACCTTGCTGCTTTCGTTTCCTTGTGTGAGGGTTTCCTGGGTTGTCACCCCCATTGGGGGCTCTTTAAGCACATCTTCACTTGCCGCTCCCAATCGGTCAAGAGGGCCAAGTCGAGTGATGAAAGGACGCAGGTGATCCAGCTGTGCGGGGGTCTTGCGATCCAGACGAGGGGGAAGATTTCTTTTCCATCTATCACTCTCCCTGAGTCGGTCCGTGGTTGGCAGTCGACTTGGGTTTACTGTAAAGACCAGGCGACCCCAGGACAGTCGACTGGGCTTCCCCCTTTCTCTCTGGACCGAGCTCAAAAACCTGCTTCTCTGAAAGTGGCGCCGGAAGAAAAGGCGCAGGTCAAAGTGCTGGTGAGTCGAGTGGTTCAGCTTGTCCGCGAGGGAGTGACTGGCATGGACTTGCTGGAGGTCTTCCTTCGGAGGCGCGTCCAGCCGCTTCAGGCTCGTGACCACCCGATGTGGCTGTACTCGGGTCTTAAGGACACCACTCGGATTCACCCAGAGGAGGTCACGGATGAGATGCTGGAAGGGTGCTGTCCAGTATCACAGGGAACAAAGACAACCCCCGAGGAGCCAGGAGGGTTCCTCCACTCGACAACACATACGAAGTGGATCAGGTCTGACCTTATGTTCCTGACTGAGATCTTGTTTTCTTTATTGGTCTTCTTTGAATTGGTCGATTGACTTTTGTCTTGTCTGTTGTTCTCCAGACAACTACTGAGATGTATTCGACACCCAACGGAGCACAGGAGCAGGTTGAGGAAGGGGAGGCGAGCGGAGGCGAAAGTGGAGACGAACACGACGAGTGGGAGTCTGACGGTGAAGGAGAGGGAGACGACGACGTCGACTCCAGCGAAGAGGAGGAGGAGGAAGTTGAACCCCCCCCGCTCGGAGAGGCGATCCAAGCTTACACACGATCCTGCGCGGGAACGTGGTAAGGCGACTGTTCCTGTTGGGCAGTCGTCGAAACGCCGTCGGACCTCTTCTCCTTCGCCGACTGAAAAGGCTCCCAAGCACCCACGCGCGACGCCGTCCAAGCCGCCCAAGGCCCTGCCCAGGATGAAGATGACTGTCCCCACCATTTCCGGGTAATAATAAGACTTCTTTTCCTTTTGTCGACCGTGAACAGATCTTTGGTCGATTCACTGAGCCAACTGTCTGTCTTTCAAAATTTGCAGCGCTGCTACTTCTGAGATCTCCGCCAAGGATGACGATCAAGAGATGGAGGATGCCGTTACTTCCAACCCTGGTACGATTACTGATGTTCTGCCTTGAGTCGACTGGATATTTCTTGTAACTCTGGTCGATTGACTTTTCCTTGTAGCTCCTCCTCATGTTATCAACCTTCCGGATGACGAAGACGACGTGCCGCTGAGAGTGAGGAGGAACAGGAGGGCGTCGGCTGGCAAGACCTCCCAATCTGCTCCGGCGTCTGAGGCTGTAGCTCGGGACGGTGGTGATACCACTCGGACTTCTGTGACTTTCGCTGTTCCTCTGACGAGCGTGCGGCCTTCGACGTTGACTGCAAATCCGCCTTCGCTTTTTGCCACATACCCTGTCCCTGAGGACCAAGTGGGTGCCGCAAAAGAGGCTATACGCCAGGCGGGTATCATGATGGAGCAAGTGAAAGTGGTTCGGGATGCCAGCCAAGCGGCATATGACGCGAGTTCAGCTCTTCAGAGCAACGTCCAGGTCAGTCGACTCAACACTTGGTCTGTTACGATATGCTGTTTGAAGAATCTCTTTTCTGAAGATCTTTATATCTGTACACCCGTTGGGTGTGTCTGCCAACTTTTGGACGAGTGGGGGCATGCTAAGTGCACCCACTGGGTGTAGTCCCCGAGACTACGGTGGACTGCTGGCAGTCGACTGTAGTCTTTATATTGTGTTGTTGTAGTTGTACTTCTTCACTCGGTCTGGTCAGGCCATGTCGAATGGAATTGTATCCGGTCGACTGCGGGCAGTCGACTTTTTTTTGGTCGAACCAGTGGGGGCACGCTGAGTGCACCCACTGGGTGTAGTCCCCGAGACTGCTGTCGAATGTTTTTGATTCGGCTGTAGTCTTAGAAACGCCATCATTGTCTCTTGGTTACTCGGAAGCAACCTATCTTTGACGTTTGTCGACTGGTTTTTCGCAGAAATCCTGTGAACTTGCGGCTCGCTTCACTGAGTTGAAGGACCAACAGATCCAACTCAACCTTGACTTAAAACTTGCTCAAGAGAACTTGCAGAAGGCTTGAGAAGAAGCAAAAGGTATGGCTGGTGAGGTCCTCCATTCTTGACGAGTGACCTTTTCTTTTTTGTCCATTCTTGATGTTGATTGCACTCGACGTGCTGCAGATAAACTGGAGGAAGCTCTGAAGAAAAAGGATCAGGATCTTGCCGAAGCGCAGAAGGAGGCCTTGAACAAAATGAAGCTTGCTGAAGAGAAGCTGGCTTCAGTTTATACTCTTGAACAGGAGAACTCCAGGCTGAAAGCTGCTCTCAACACAGCTAATAAGGAGGTCAGCCGACTGAAGAACGGCAAGATTGCTCTGAATGACAAGGCAGGCGAACTGGCGGGGAAGAAGAACGATCTTGAGGTTTATCTCGGGGGACTCGCCAAGAAGTTGTTCATCATGCTTGAAGGTAACAATTTTCACCCGACTGGCTTGCAGTAACCAAACTCGTGTAGAGCCGCTGCCTTATTCTTGAATTGTTATTTGTAGAATTCTGCCAAAACTTCGAAGAGGAGACCAGTCGACTGGAGCCAAGCTTGGACCCCGCCAATTCACTCGTGAAGGACGAGGCTGCTATGAATGTGCTCCGCCTGGAGTCTCGCATTGCCAGCGTGGTTGATTATCTGGCTCGACTGAAGGTTGCAGTGTCGCGGATCGACACGTCTCTCTGGCCCAGGGCGACGCTTTCGAATGATCTCGAGTCCCTGATGACTCGACTGAATGACGTCCCTAGTCGAGTGACGGAATGGAAGAAATCCTCTGCAAGGTGTGGTGCTGATGTCGCTCTGTCCCTGGTTCGCGTCCATTGCAAAGAGGTGCGAGAAGACAATCTGGCCGCCATTCAGGTTGCCAATACTAGGAAGCTCAGCTTTCAGGACTTCATGGAGACTTTCATTGCTGTGGCCACCCGTATTGCAGACGGGATCGATTTGGACGAGTTCGTCGCCCCTTCCAGTCCTCCGCCTGAGGAATGAAAAACTTCAATGCTTCACTTTGAATTTGCCTCGGAATGCCGAGTGGATTTGTAACCGTTAAACTCTGTCGAGCCGAGGGCTCGAGTACTTTGATCTGAGGTCTGGGACCTTTGGATCTTATCTGAACTTGATTTATCGTCGAATATCTTCATGAATTATCTGTCGAGTGGAACTTGACCTTCACTCGAAATAACTTCGTATTTGTAGTGCAGCTCCGAAGGAGAAGGTAACAGTCGATTCGCATCTTGCCGTCCTTGCGGATCGGGATATGCTCCGTACTTAGGCGAGCGCTGGGCTGCAGCTAAGCCCCCGAGTGGGAGGTTTGCTCTCCACTCGGTAGGATTTTAAACACTTAGGCGAGCACTGGGCTGCAGCTAAGCCCCCGAGTGGGAGGTTTGCTCTCCACTCGGTAGGATTTTTAAACACTTAGGCGAGCACTGGGCTGCAGCTAAGCCCCCGAGTGGGAGGTTTGCTCTCCACTCGGTAGGATTTTTAAACAATTAGGCGAGCACTCGGCTGCAGCTAAGCCCCCGAGTGGGAGGTTTGCTCTCCACTCGGTAGGATTTTTAAACACTTAGGCGAGCACTGGGCTGCAGCTAAGCCTCCGAGTGGGAGGTTTGCTCTCCACTCGGTAGGATTTTTAAACATTTGGGCGAGCACTGGGCTGCAGCTAAGCCCCCGAGTGGGAGTCTGGCTCACCACTCGGTAGGATTTTTGAACACTTAGGCGAGGACTTGGACTGCAGCTAAGCCCCCGAGTGGGAGTCTGGGTCACCACTCGGTAGGATTTTTCAAACTTAGGCGAGCACTGGGCTGCAGCTAAGCCCCCGAGTGGGAGGTTTGCTCTCCACTCGGTAGGATTTTTTCAAACTTAGGCGAGCACTGGGCTGCAGCTAAGCCCCCAAGTGGGAGTCTGGCTCACCACTCGGTAGGATTTTTGAACACTTAGGCGAGTACTTGGACTACAGCTAAGCCCCCGAGTGGGAGTCTGGGTCACCACTCGGTAGGATTTTTCAAACTTAGGCGAGCACTGGGCTGCAGCTAAGCCCCTGAGTGGGAGGTTTTCTCTCCACTCGGTAGGATTTTTTCAAACTTAGGCGAGCACTGGGCTGCAGCTAAGCCCCCGAGTGGGAGTCTGGATCACCACTCGATAGGATTTTTCAAACTTAGGCGAGTACTTGGACTGCAGCTAAGCCCCCGAGTGGGAGTCTGGCTCACCACTCGGTAGGATTTTTGAACACTTAAGCGAGTACTTGGACTGCAGCTAAGCCCCCGAGTGGGAGTCTGGCTCACCACTCGGTAGGATTTTTGAACACTTAGGCGAGTACTTGGACTGCAGCTAAGCCCCCGAGTGGGAGTCTGGGTCACCACTCGGTAGGATTTTTCAAACTTAGGCGAGCACTGGGCTGCAGCTAAGCCCCCGAGTGGGAGTCTGGATCACCACTCGGTAGGATTTTTCAAACTTAGGCGAGCACTGGGCTGCAGCTAAGCCCCCGAGTGGGAGTCTGGCTCACCACTTGGTAGGATTTTTTTTGCAAACTTAGGCGAAACAGATTCGCAGCTAAGTCACCCACTGGGGGATTTCATACGCAAACAAAAGTGACAGCAATTACAGGAGAAATTGGAACACTCTTATCTTTGATAAAAATAAACTACAGAAGTTTTTCTTATTACATCTCATCCGAGTGAGAATTCAAGTGTAAAATGGGCGGAGTAGTTCCACATTCCAAGCTCGTGGCTCATCGATCTGGCGATCAATGTTGTAGAGGTGATATGCTCCATTGTGGAGGACTCTGGTGACGATGAAGGGACCTTCCCAAGTAGGAGCAAGTTTGTGTGGTTTTTGTTGATCCACTCGGAGGACCAAATCTCCTTCTTGGAAGGCTCGACTCTTCACATTTCTGGCATGGAATCGACGCAAGTCTTGCTGATAAATGGTCAATCTAATCATAGCCATTTCTCTCTCTTCCTCTAGGAGGTCGACTGCGTCTTCCCGGGCTTGCTCTGCTTCATCTTCGGTATAAAGCTCGACTCGGGGCGCGTTGTGAAGTAGATCACTCGGCAGAACTGCTTCGGCTCCGTAAACCAGAAAGAACGGAGTTCTTCCAGTCGACCGGTTCGGGGTGGTCCTCAATCCCCACAGAACTGACGGAAGCTCGTCGACCCAAGCGTCTGCTGCGTGCTTGAGATCGCGCATCAGTCGAGGCTTTAGTCCTTTGAGAATCAAACAATTTTCCCTTTCAGCTTGTCCATTCGACTGAGGATGTGCGACCGACGCGTAGTTGACTCGTGTGCCTTGAGAGGCGCAAAAAGCTCTGAACCTGTCTGAATCGAAGTTTGACCCGTTGTCGGTGATGATGCTATGCGGGACTCCATATCTGAATGTTAACTCCCTGATGAAACTGATAGCAGTGCTAGCATCCAGATTCTTGATAGGCTTAGCTTCAATCCATTTGGTAAACTTGTCGACTGCCACGAGCACATGTGTGAAACCGCTCCTGCCCGTTCTCAGTGGACCAACCATATCCAGGCCCCATACAGTGAAGGGCCAGACGAGTGGAATGGTCTTCAAGGCTGATGCTGGCTTGTGCGACATGTTGGAGTAGAACTGGCAGCCTTCACACTTGTCGACTATCTCTTTCGCCATTTCATTTGCTCTGGGCCAGTAAAAACCCGCTCGGTATGCTTTAGCCACAATGGTCCGAGAGGACGCATGGTGACCACAGGTCCCCGAGTGGATATCATCAAGGATTATCTGACCCTCTTCTGGCGTTATACACTTCTGACCGATTCTAGTCGCGCTTTCTCTATACAATTGTCCCTTTATGACTGTGAAGGCTTTGGATCGACGGACGGTCTGTCGAGCCTCTTCTTCGTCCTCTGGGAGTTCTTTCCTCAAGATGTATGCGGTGTACGGTATCGTCCAGTCGGGAGTGATTGCCAAGACTTCCATGATTAGGTCGACCACAGCAGGAACTTCGACTTCAGTCGGATCCGTGGCGCTTTTCGGCTGCGGGGCTTCTTCTGTAAAAGGATCCTCCTGGACTGACGGCGAGTGAATGTGCTCCAAAAACACATTGCTGGGAATGGCTTCCCTCTTGGAGCCCATCTTTGCCAGATCATCAGCTGCTTGATTTTTCAGTCGGGGGATGTGATGAAGCTCTAACCCCTCGAATTTCTTTTCCAACTTTCTCACTGCGTTGCAGTAACCAGTCATAGCTGGACTTCTGACGTCCCACTCCTTCATCACCTGATTAACCACCAAATTTGAGTCGCCATAGACCATGAGGCGACGGACGCCGAGTGAAATGGCCATGTGCAACCCATACAAAGTGCTTCATATTCTGCTTCATTGTTGGAGGAATCGAAGTGAATCTGGAGAACATAGCTGAGCTTATCTCCTCGGGGGGAGACCAGTACTACCCCAGCACCGGAACCGTTCAGCATCTTAGATCCATCGAAGAACATGGTCCAGTGCTCCGAGTGAACTTGAGTCGGAAGCTGTTGTTCAATCCACTCGGCGACGAAATCTGCAATTGCTTGGGACTTGATAGCCTTCTTTGCTTCAAATTTGATATCTAAGGGAAGGAGTTCAATCGCCCACTTTGCCACTCGACCAGTTGCATCTCTGTTGTGCAGAATCTCTGACAGCGGGGCGTCGCTGACGACTGTAATGGAGTGGTCAGAGAAGTAATGCGCAACCTTCTTCGTGGCCATATAAATCCCATATACAAGCTTCTGATAATGAGGATATCTTTGCTTTGAAGGAGTCAAAACTTCAGACACATAATATACTGGGCGCTGAACTCTGAAGGCCTTTCCTTCTTCTTCCCGCTCGACCGTGAGTACAGTACTGACAACTTGTCTCGTGGCTGCGATGTAAAGTAGCAGAGGCTCTTTACTAATTGGAGCAGCAAGCACCGGCTGGGTGGAAAGCAGAGCTTTGAGGTCTGCGAACGCTGCATCAGCTTCTGGAGTCCACTCGAACTTGTCAGATTTCTTCATCAGTCGGTAAAGAGGCAACGCCTTTTCACCGAGACGAGAAATGAATCGACTTAGAGCGGCCAAGCAACCTATAAGCTTATGGACATCATGCACACGTACAGGACGCTTCATCCGGAGTATGGTGCCAACTTTTTCGGGATTGGCATCGATTCCTCATTCGGAAAAGAGAAAACCGAGTAACTTTCCACCTGGAACTCCGAATGTGCATTTTGATGGATTGAGCTTGATATCATACCTCCTGAGATTAGCAAAGGTTTCAGCAAGGTCAGTCAGTAGGTCGGAACCTTTCCGTGACTTGACCACAATATCATCCATGTATGCTTCCACGTTCCGACTGATCTGAGTGAGTAGGCACTTTTGAATCATCCTCATGAATGTGGCTCCAACATTCTTGAGGCCGAAGGGCATGGTGACATAACAGAAGCACCCGAATGGAGTGATGAAAGCCGTTTTGACCTCGTCGGGTCCATACAGACGGATCTGATGGTACCCTGAATAGGCATCCAGAAAAGACAAACGCTCACACCCCGCGGTCGAGTCGACTATTTGGTCGATGCGGGGGAGAGGGAAATGATCTTTCGGGCAGGCCCGATTGATATGTTTAAAGTCAATGCACATGCGAAGTGACTTGTCCTTCTTGGGGACCATGACAACATTGGCGAGCCACTCGTAGTGGTAAATCTCTCTGATGAATTCTGCTGCTAGGAGTTGAGCTACCTCTTCGCCGATGGCTTTCCTCTTCTGGACGGCGGACCGTCGAAGATGTTCCTTCACCGGCTTAACTTTCGGTCGACTCGTAGACGGTGCTCAGCCAGTCCCCTGGGAACTCCAGGCATGTCAGAAGGCTTCCATGCGAAGATGTCCCAGTTCTCACGGAGGAACTGGATGAGCGCTTCTTCCTATTTGGAATCGAGCGTCGTTGAGATGTGAGTCGGAGCTGCATTGGGATCGGTCGGGTGAATGTGGACTGGCTTCATTTCACCGGATGACTGAAATGCTGACTCTGAAGCAGGCTTCTTGGCTCGTAGCAATTCACTCGGATCTGCAGTTTTCTGGTACTCTTGCAACTCGACCACTGCCATCTGGGCGTCGGCAATTTTTGAGCCCTTCTAAAAACACTCTTCTGCTTTCTTCCGATTGCCCGTGACAGTGATCACACCTCTGGGGCCGGCATCTTCAATTTGAGATACACATAACATGGTCGAGCCATGAAGCGTGCATAAGCTGGCCTGCCCAAAATAGCATGATAAGCACTTTGGAAGTTCACAACCTCGAATGTCAACTTTTCCTTGCGGTAATTCTTCGAATAACCAAAAACCACGTCAAGAGCAATCTGGCCGAGTGACTCGGCTTTCTTTCCGGGAATGACTCCATGGAAGCTCATGTTACTGGTACTGAGCCTAGACATCGGAATGCCCATCCCTTTCAACATTTCCGCATACAGAATGTTCAGGCTGCTGCCACCATCCATCAGGACTTTGGTCAGTCGAGTGCCTTCGACAACTGGGTCGACCACCAAAGCTTGCCTCCCAGGGGTGGCAATGTGCGTGGGGTGGTCGGACTGGTCGAATGTGATGGTAGTCTGGGACCACTTCAGGTAACTGGGTGTTGCCGGGGCAACCATATTCACCTCACGGTTAATGACTTTCAGTCGACTTTTGCTTTCAACATCAGCAAAAATCATCAAGGTGGAATTGACCTGAGGGTATCCGTCGTCACTATCTTCCTTGTCCTCAACTTTGTCCGACTCTCTTTCCTTGTCTTTGGACTGTTTGCCCTGAAACTGCTGGATCAGGAGCCGACACTGTCGAGTGGTATGCTTCGGGTAAATGAGTTTACCCTCCTCATATTTCTTGGTGTGAATGTGGCAAGGCAGATCCAAAACATCATTTCCATCTTGATCCTTGACTTTCTTGGGGTTCCAGGGCCCCTTGGGTTTTCCCTTGAATTTTCCCTGAGTTACGGCCAGGGCCTCTCCAGGGGCGGCCAACTCGGCCTTCCGCTTCTGTTTCCGACTGGAATTGCCCCCGGTTTCCTGGGCGACTGCCTTCTGCTTGCCACTCCGGAGTCGATCCTCATCTTCTCCGTTAGCGTATTTGGTGGCAATCTCCATCATCCGATTCAGAGACATTTCTCCGGTCCGACCGAACTTCAGATTCAATTCTCTGTTCTTAACGCCTTTTTTAAAGGCACAAACTGCTTGATGATCTGGTACATTCTCAACTGTATGATGCAAAGTGATCCACCTCTGGATGTAATCCCTCAAAGTTTCATTCGGTTTTTGCACGCAAGACCGCAACTCTGTGAGGCCGGCCGGTCATTTGCATGTTCCTTCAAAGGTTGTGACAAACACTCGGGAGAGGTCCTCCCAAGTGTAGATGCTGCTGGGCGCTAGCTGATTCAGCCACGCTCTGGCTGATCCCTCTAACAGGAGAGGCAAATGCTTCATAGCCACCTCATCGTTGCCACCGCCAATCTGGACAGCCACTCGGTAATCTTCGAGCCAAGTGTCAGGCTTAGACTCACCAGTGAACTTGCTGACTCCAGTCGCCAACCTGAAATTGGGAGGAATCACTGCGGCCCTGATGGCTCGACTGAAACACTCTGGCCCTGAAACATGCACCCTGCTGCTGGTAGGCGCATCTCTGTCGTGGCCTTCCCGGTGGGCTCTGTTCCTGTCAACCAAACTTTGAACGAGGATAGATCTCACATCAAAGCCTGTTTCCCTGGGGTTGGCCGGAATCCTCCGCCCACCACTGTGAGGGCGTCTGTCATCCTGCTGTCGAGGCACATAAGACCCACTCCTCGGGGGCGGGGTTGGCACTCGATGTCGATCATCATGATCGAATCGGTGATCATACTGCTCATTTCTTCTGTACTGATCGTGTCGGTCTCCACGTCCCTCACGCCGCGGGGGCGATCTTGGGCTGTGAGCCGACTGCACTGTATCCGCTGCAACGGATCGACTGTGGATCCTATTCCGCGACTGAGAAACAGCGGAATTCTGGTTTCCCGCTGCCCGGAGCAACGCCCTCATTTGCAACAAGCCCCGGCCAGCCTCTGACTGGGAGGGTTGAATTGATTCCGCTATTCGGGCCGCGGCTGCCAAGTTCTGAACTGGAGTTCGATATACCTGCGTTGGCGGGAAGAGCTGACGTCGACTGGACTCGGGAGCCCGCTGACACGCTCTCTCGTCGAGTGCTCGCTGGAGATTTTCCAGTCGAGTGCGCTCGGCCAAGTTAGCCAAGCGTGTGTCCTCCAAGGCTCGGGCCTCGGGGGTTTCTCCAACGATAGGAGTGTGGAGTGCATCCATGTTCCGGCGGCGAAGTTCCTCTCGCTGCAACGACGTGAGAGGCTCGGGGAGATACTCTTCGTGGGGATGCGCCGGGTCGCCCCCACCCGCGCCTCCGTCGGTACGGGGAAAACCGGGAGGGCTGCGTGTCCCATCAATCGCCAGAACCTCCGCCGCAGGGTCGCTGCTGTCGCATTCGGATGCGGTCTCCGCGGAGCCATTCGACAGATCGAACAGGCCGTAGAGAGATTCGTCGGGCTCGATTGCCGCGACTTGTGGGGTGCCCGACTGGCGAGCCACCGCATGCCTCACCCACCTTTGAAGTCTCGATCGACCAGAGCGCTTGCGCCGGCGAGAGACAAGGTGGGGAGACGACACGGGAGCCGTCCGATACTAAGTCGACGGCTGCCGCAAGAGGACACCACGAACACATGCGCGGAAGTGCGTCGCCCCACGGACGGGGAGCGCGTCGATGTCGAGTGGCGCCTCCTGAAGCCAAGCGGAGTCGTCGGCGATCAACGTGAGCCCGCCGAGACGGATCTCGCGGCCCTCCACCAAAGCTCCGCCCAAAACCATGATCGAGGAGATCGGAAAAATCGCAACTCCTACAACCAAGCGCTAAGATACCAGCCCCACGGTGGGCGCCAACTGTCGTGGTACTAAGTCTGACAGTGATGTAGGGGGGTAAGTATGGAGAGGCTAGATCTTAGATATGTAGAAGTTGTAAGAACACAGGGTTTACGAGTTCAGGCCCTTCTCGGAGGAAGTAATAGCCCTGCGTCTCGGTGCCCGGAGGCGGTCGATTGGATTATGCGTGTGAGGATAACAGGGATGCGAACCATTGACACTGAGGAGGGGGGTGGCTTATATAGAGTTCGCCAGACCCCTCCAGCCCTCAGTAATGCTAGGTTTAAAGTACATTAATGTTAGGCGTTACTGGTAACGCCCCTAATAAAGTGCTATAATGACCATAAGAGCTATTTAATGGCCGACCGTTTGCGTGCGGAGTGGCTGTAGAACTCCTTGCAGTCGAGTGCTTTGCTTGGTGGTCGAGTGACAGCGTCATCGTCGAGTGTCTTGAATCCGTCGAGTGGGATACCTCCAAGTCGATTGAAAGGCGACTTCTTCTAGGGATGTCCTTGGGTAGGGCACTTAGGACAGGTCCATGCCCCTACCCTAGGTACATAGCTTCATCAGGATGTCCATCCAACGGCCGTCGTGCTTCTTCAATCTCTGCTCTTCCTGCTCCAGCCGCTCAAACAAGCGTCGGCGGGACTGACTGCTCCCTCCTCCTCGCAGCCGGCTGTGCTGCCGCGCAGGCCTCACCGCCCGAACGTACTCCCATCGGTGGCCTAGCCATCCCTCTACTCACCCACACCTGCTGTTATTCTCCGGCGACGGCAAATGAACCTGTAAACCCTCGTACAGTCGTACTCCCCTCCGCGTGGGAAACAACTGCCGAGTATTCCCTGCCTCCGTGTCGTCCCCTTCCTAGGCCTCGTCGTCGTCCACTTCCCTGGTGCTCTCGGCGCAGCGTGGTCAATGTGGTCAAGGAACGACTTCCATCGGACGTGGACTGTACGTGGAGAGGCTAACAACTGGGTCCACGGCGGCAGCAAGGAAGTGCCTCCTTATTACGCGGAAAATAATGTTTCCTCCACCTGACAGCAGGGACCCACCGAACGGGCCACCGTATTTTGTGAAAAAAACGTTTCCCCCTGACTGCTGGGACCCACCAGCTACACCTTCGCACGCAAGGAAGTGCGTCCGGGCAAAAAAAAAACGATTCGCCCCCTGACTGCTGGGACCCACCAGCTACATCTTCGCACGCAAGGAAGTGCGTCCGGGCAAAAAAGAAGAATACCAAACGATTCGCCCCCTGACTGCTGGGACCCACCAGCTATATCTTCGCAAGCAAGGAAGTGCCTGACAGTCGGAACCCACCTGGTCGAAGCGTACGTAGCGTTGTCATTCTGGTCGCGAACGTGTACGTACATATATACTGGTCGATGTAGAGGCGTGCACGTGTCGTAGTAGAGGCGCGCACGTAGCATGTACACGTACGTACATCGGCTAGGGTGCAAGAAAGAAAATACGGCCACGTATGTGTACGTACGGGCGGGGTCTCGAACACCTACTCGCGCATACGTACGGCGAGGGCTCGTGTACATGGCTGGGTCGAAACGGAGAAACAACGTCGTCGTCGTGTTCATGGGTCGGAATGGAATGCGTGGTCGTGTTCATCGGGAGGGCTTGGACGGAAGAGGCGATGGAAACGAGGCCTGGCGTATCGCACAACGGAGGAAACAGACCTCCTACGATCGAAACGGGGGTCCTGTTGATCGGGAGGGGTGTGGCATACCGCAAAGTGGAGGAAACGGGCCTCCTACGGTCGAAACGGGGGTCCTGTTGATCGGGAGGGGTGTGGCGTACCGCAAAACGGAGGAAACGGAATTGTGTTGGAGCGCTACGGTCGAAACGGGGGTCCTGTTGATCGGGAGGGGTGTGGCGTACCGCAAAACGGAGGAAACGGACTTGTGTTGGAGCGCTACGGTCGAAACGGGGGTCCTGTTCATCGGGAGGGGTGTGGCGTACCGCAAAACGGGACTCCACGGGATACTGTTCATCTCCACCGTCGACCCCCTCCAGCCTCCACGAGCTACTGTTCATCCATCGTTGACCTCCTCCAGCCTCCACGGGCTCCTGTTCATCCAGCCTCCACCGCTCGCTACTCCACCGGCTATTGTTCAACCACCCCTCCACCGTCTAATGTTCATCCAGCCCTCCACACCACGGGGTCCTGTTCAACCACCCTCCACGGGCACCCCTCCACCATCTACTGTTCATCCTGCCCTCCACACCACGGGGTCCTGTTCATCCACCCCTCCACGGGCACCCCTCCACCATCTACTGTTCATCCAGCCCTCCACCACACCACGGGGTCCTGTTCATCCAGAGGCAACGCCACCGCTCACTGTTCATCCAAACCCCCCCGCAACGCTCACTGTTCATCCAGAGGCAGCATCGATCGGCTTCAGTTAGCAACAGTAGCCAAGGAATCGCTCGATCAGGTTCAGTTAACAGCCATCGATCGATCGCTCGGGTTCAGTAACGCGTAGCCTGCAGTGCAATCGCTCGGGTTCAGTTAGAGCCCAACGCCTAGCTCGGGTTCAGTTAGAGCCTACGCCTCGCACACACGCGCGTACGTGTACGAGAGAAACGCGCATCGCTCGGCCCCCGACCTCCCACCGTAACCGGGAACTCCATGAAATTTTCCTCCCCCTCGCTTCTACCACGGTTTTTTCCGTCATGGACGGCCCAAAGAATGTCATGCAGCTGCGTCTCCGGCCCGCCCAGGACGAAAAGCCCATTTTCTGTCATGATTTTTTGTCATAGAAGTAGGAGCCCACCACATCTATGATGATACTGGGTTTTGTCACAATTATCGTCATAGAAGTGTCATATGTATGACAGAATTTTTTTCGTTTGGCCCAAAATGTCATGGATGTGTCTTTTTTTTTGTAGTGAGTCATTCTTACTAAAGATAACCTTATTAATAGGAATTGGCATGGAAGTTCACAATGTGTCTTTGGTCACCATGATGAGACAATAAAACATTTATTCTTCCAATGCAAATTGGCTCGTTCTATATGGTAAGTCATCCAAATAGCTTCTGGCTTCTATCCTCCCTGTAGTGTTGCTAATTTATTTGGCAACTGGTTACATGGAATTGATCACATGTTTAGAACTCTTCTCAGGGTGGGAGCGCTTGCCATTATTTGGTTTCTTTGACTATGTAGAAATGATAAGGTTTTTAATGATAAAAGTACTTCTCTGTTGCATGTTATCTAGAGATGTACCGGGACTCTTCGTTTATGGTCCTCTCTACAACGCGTGGAGAATCGAAACCTATTTACGAACATGTGTACATGATTGGAGGCTACGGCGAGGGATACTTTTACCCAACATGGGTGGCAGCGTGATTTTAGGATTGGCCCCCACCACTTTAGGCGTTATACAGACTCTACATGTTTCTTTGTATTTCGCCTTTTTATTTTCTATTGTGTGAGAGGGTCTTGTTTGACTGTGTGCATCTTAGTTATGCAGAGACTAGTGTAATATTTTTATAAGTAATAAAGCGCCCCTTTTCAACAAAAAGAAAATAAATTACATTACAAATTGTGCATTGACAAGGTGCCATGTACTACAATGTGTAGCCTCATTGATCAACTTATTAAGCAAACGACATGTACCGTCCATAGCATTGTATGTTTGAGAAATCTAGTAAGCATTGATGGGTTTAGAAAGTCGTTTGATTGTAATTTTGATGGATCACAAGCACAACAATATGCACATTCCAAGTAAGTATTGATTAATTTTAAAAAATTGTGTTGAATCAAGTACACATTAATGTGTTATTATCATGTTACTCCGTACTATCTATTTTAACTTTTGTAGTAGTAATTGACGGTGTCCTGAACTAGGGGGTACTCACCACGTCGTCTCCCAATCTGGTGAATTGGGCCGAGGACCCCCATGGCAGTTTACTCATGGGTCAGTTCGGACAGCCCATGCCGCATACAAGGAGGATTCCACAAGACTTGGCGCCCAAGACAAGGACTCCTCTAAACCCTAGGAATACGGTGCATATATAAAACAAGGTCAGGCTAGTCTATAGACAACCTCATATTCATTACTACAATCTCGTGGTAGATACATATACTATGTACTACACCCATATGAATACAATCAAAAGCAGCATGTAGGGTATTATCTCATCAAGAGAGCCCGAAGCTGGGTAAAACCCCGTGTCCATGTTACCGTCGCTCCAAGACGCCTAGCTTAGGACCCCTACTATGAGATACACCGAATATTGAGAGTCTGCTGGCGGTCGCCACGGGGCGATGGAAACTCGGATCGTCTCCGGCGCGATCTACGCATCGGAGCCGAGCTTTATGGTCGATGTCGGCATCTTTTGTCGCCGGCTCGACTGGCCACCTTGGCTTAACCAAGGACTATGCCCTACCCCCGATCATCATTTTCGGATGAGGACCTTCGTCAACATCAACTCTGATCTCTATCATGATCATGGAAGAATAATCCATGGAGCTCGGGGGCTCAACGTCAACATTGCCCTCGGGCGACCTGCTGTTTTTTCCAAACAACAAATTTGTATCCGCTGCCACCACCTCCTCGAGCATCGCTTTGAGGATTCCTTTGGTGGAATTGTGCGAAATTAAGTGTACAACAACCATGCCAAATTTCGTCAAGTTCCGATGGAGAAATCTCTAGCAATCTATGATAATACCGGAGCCCTGTCAAATCTGGACGAGAATCTAGACGAGTTTAGGGCATGGTCTCCAGAGCCCAGCTCGGAGGTCCTTTGGAAGATCCAACCGTTCATCTGCTGCGGAATTCCTATATCTACCACCCCTCTAAATTTCAGCTCGATCCGACGGTTCAAACTCCAGGAATCTTCCGATAAGTGGACAAATTTTCGGATCTGTTTTCTGCGCGAATACGAATCCGGCCCGAGTTCATGTTTCTTCATGAATGGAATATTGGACAACCCTTTTGAAGGAATTTTTTTCTAGGGTATTGTGCGTTGTTTTTAAACACATACCCATAAAATCTTAAGCCTCCTCCGAGGTAATCTTCCCCATCACGTTGGTGTCAAACCAGTCCGGCAATATTGCTCCACGACTGCCGACCTGCGCTAGACACGTCGCCGCTTTATTGAGCCGAGCTCAAATTTTTCGATCATCATCTCGGCAAGCCGAACAAGAGTTCGGCATCGCGAAGGATAAATCATCACCAACTTCGCTACCCCACGGATTACACGGAGTGGGCACACCGGCATCGCCGCATGGTCACTTCATCAAGCCGGCATTGACCGCGTCACAAATCACGACCTACGTCAGCATGGCCGCACTGTTGCTTCTTCAAGCCGATGTCCATCACGCCGACCTGCTTCAACACCTCGGCTGACATGACAGCTGCAACGTCTCCTCACCGACCTGCTCCGTCACCTCGGCCGGACCGGAGACTTGGCTATTTCTTCATCAACATACTCCGGTGACTTCGGCATCACCAGCCAACCAGCTTCGTCACGTTAGCTGGACCGAGGGCTTTGTCTCGGCAAGCCAACCTTTGCCAGCATCGCCATGCCGTCGCTTTATCGTCTATCAGGCAATGGGTGTGCGGATCGAGTCCCAATTTTGGGAGTCACCTTTCTTCAGATTGCTACAACAAATAAACCAGGTGTTATTTATCCTAGTAATTTTTGCTTGTTTGGTTTATTTTTTCCAAGGACTTATTACTCTGATTTGTTCCATTATATGTACGCAGGTCTATCAAATGGTGGCCGCATTAACGACAGTCACATGGTGGTTCGATAATGGACTTCGACTACGTCACGTGGTCTCTTCGGCAAGTCGACGTCGTCGTCCCAATCGGCGTAAATCGGCTCGCGTGATCACCTTGTTGGTCGTGTTGCCATACCGACATGTTCGGTTGCCTCGCGGACTTCGGCATCGTTGATAGAGCTCTACCTCATCGAGTGTTCGGCACACAGGCCATATGTCTTTTATTACTCACTTTGCATAAATTATTAATTATGCAACATTTTTATTAAATTTATTATTATTCCTATTATCTCCGGCTTGCACTATTTTCTGTGCACAGATAAAGGATTCGGACCAGGCAGCGCTGTCACCTCTGCGTACCGACGTACCACGTCACCTCGGCTGGACCTAGGGCTTCGTCATCACTTCATTAACCTATGCCCGGGACTTCGGCGTCACACTGCGGGCCTGCATTGGCCGTGCTATGTCGCCACTTCGGAGTGTCGAGATCTTCGCTCCGCCACCTCGGGACCAGCTTGGGGGCTGGGACCTTGTCCCACCGTATACTCGGGCCGTGCATCGACACCGAGCACATTAACCAGCTAAGTCACTTTTATGCTCAGAATTTTCAATTTTAAATTTTGTTCGGTTCGACCAAGCATTATACTTTTTTTTTGGCAAAAAGTGTTGGAAATATGCCCTAGAGGCAATAATAAATAGGTTATTATTATATTTCCTTGTTCATGATAATCATTTATTATCCATGCTAGAATTGTATTGATAGGAAACTCAGATACATGTGTGGATGCATAGACAACACCATGTCCCTAGTAAGCCTCTAGTTGACTAGCTCGTTGATCAATAGATGGTTACGGTTTCCTGACCATGGACATTGGATGTCATTGATAACGGGATCACATCATTAAAAGAATGATGTGATGGACAAGACCCAATCCTAAGCCTAGCACAAGATCGTGTAGTTCGTATGCTAAAGCTTTTCTAATGTCAAGTATCATTTCCTTAGACCATGAGATTGTGCAACTCCCGGATACCGTAGGAATACTTTGGGTGTGCCAAACGTCACAACGTAACTGGGTAGCTATAAAGGTGCACTACGGGTATCTCCGAAAGTGTCTATTGGGTTGGCACGAATCGAGACTGGGATTTGTCACTCCGTGTGACGGAGAGGTATCTCTGGGCCCACTCGGTAGGACATCATCATAATGTGCACAATGTGATCAAGGAGTTGATCACGGGATGATGTGTTACGGAACGAGTAAAGAGACTTGCCGGTAACGAGATTGAACAAGGTATCGAGATACCGACGATCGAATCTCGGGCAAGTACTATACCGCTAGACAAAGGGAATTGTATATGGGATTGATCGAATCCTCGACATCGTGGTTCATCCGATGAGATCATCGTGGAACATGTGGGAACCAACATGGGTATATAGATCCCACTGTTGGTTATTGACCGGAGAACGTCTCGGTCATGTCTGCATGGTTCCCGAACCCGTAGGGTCTACACACTTAAGGTTCGATGACGCTAGGGTTATAAAGGAAGTTCGTATGTGGTTACCGAATGTTGTTCAGAGTCCCGGATGAGATCCCGGATGTCACGAGGAGTTCCGGAATGGTCCGGAGGTAAAGATTTATATATAGGAAGTATGGTTTTGGCCACCGGAAGTGTTCTGGGCATCACCGGTAGTGTACCGGGACCACCGGAGGTGTTCGTGGGTCCACCAAGTGGGGCCACCGACCCCGGAGGGCTGCATGGGCCAAGTGTGGAAGGGGACCAGCCCCAGGTGGGCTGGTGCGCCCTCCCACAAGGCCCAAGGCGCAAGGGAAGAGGAGAGGGGGCAAACCCTAAGGGCAGATGGGCCCTAAGGCCCATGCTCCCTGCGCCTCCCTCTCCTCCCCCTCTTGGCCGCCACCCAAAACCCATCTAGGGCTGCCGCCCCTCTATGGGTGGGAACCCTAGAGGGGGCGCACCCTCCTCCCCTTCCCCTATATATATGAGGCCTAGGGGCTGCCCAACATACGCGATCTGATCTCTCCCGTTGGTGCAGTCCTGCCTCTCTCCTCCTCATATCTCATAGTGCTTGGCGAAGCCCTGCTGGATCACAACGCTCCTCCACCACCACCACGCCGTTGTGCTGCTACTGGATGGAGTCTTCCTCAACCTCTCCCTCTCTCCTTGCTGGATCAAGGCACGGGAGACGTCACCGGGCTGTACGTGTGTTGAACGCGGAGGTGTCGTCCGTTCGGCACTTGGTCATCGGTGATTTGGATCACGACGAGTACGACTCCATCAACCCCGTTCACTTGAACGCTTCCGCTTAGCGATCTACAAGGGTATGTAGATGCACTCTCTTTCCCCTCGTTGCTGGTTTCTCCATAGATAGATCTTGGTGACACGTAGGAAAATTTTAAATTTCTGCTACGTTCCCCAACAGTGGCATCATGAGCTAGGTCTATTGCGTAGATTCCATGCACGAGTAGAACACAAAGTAGTTGTGGGCGTTGATTTTGTTCAATATGCTTACCGTTACTAGTCAATCTTGATTCGGCGGCATTGTGGGATGAAGCGGCCTGGACCGACCTTACACGTACACTTACGTGAGGCAGGTTCCACCGACTGACATGCACTAGTTGCATAAGGTGGCTAGCGGGTGCCAGTCTCTCCCACTTTAGTCGGATCGGATTCGATGAAAAGGGTCCTTATGAAGGGTAAATAGCAATTGACATATCACGTTGTGGTTTTGCGTAGTTAAGAAACGTTCTTGCTAGAAACCCATAGCAGCCACGTAAAACATGCAAACAACAATTAGAGGACGTCTAACTTGTTTTTGCAGGGTATGCCATGTGATGTGATATGGCCAAAAGGATGTGATGAATGATATATGTGATGTATGAGATTGATCATGTTATTGTAATAGGAATCACGACTTGCATGTCGATGAGTATGACAACCGGCAGGAGCCATAGGAGTTGTCTTTAATTTATTTATGACCTGCGTGTCAACATAAATGTCATGTAATTACCTTACTTTATTGCTAAAGCATTAGCCATAGTAGTAGAAGTAATAGTTGACGTGACAACTTCATGAAGACACGATGATGGAGATCATGATGATGGAGATCATGGTGTCATGCCGGTGACGACGATGATCATGGAGCCCCGAAGATGGAGATCAAAAGGAGCAAAGTGATGATGGCCATATCATGTCACTATTTGATTGCATGTGATGTTTATCATGTTTATACATCTTATTTGCTTAGAACGACGGTAGTAAATAAGATGATCCCTCATTAAAATTTCAAGAAAGTGTTCCCCCTAACTATGCACCATTGCGAAAGTTCATCGTTTTGAAGCACCACGTGATGATCGGGTGTGATAGATTCTTACGTTCACATACAACGGGTGTAAGCCAGATTTACACACGCGAAACACTTAGGTTGACTTGACGAGCCTAGCATGTACAGACATGGCCTCGGAACACAAGAGACCAAAAGGTCGAGCATGAGTCGTATGGTAGATATGATCAACATGAAGATGTTCACCGATGATGACTAGTCCGTCTCACGTGATGATCGGACACGGCCTAGTTGACTCGGATCACGTAATCACTTGGATGACTAGAGGGATGTCTATCTGAGTGGGAGTTCATAAGATGAACTTAATTATCCTGAACATAGTCAAAAGATCTTTGCAAATTATGTCGTAAGCTCGCGCTTTAGTTCTACTGTTTTAGATATGTTCCTAGAGAAAATATAGTTGAAAGTTGATAGTAGCAATTATGCGGAAAGTAGAAGGCTTGTGTCCTTAATGCACCGCTCGGTGTGATGGACCTCGAACGTGGTCTGTGGATGTTGCGAACATCTGACATACACGTTTTGATGACTACATGATAGTTCGGTAATGATAAATGGTTTAGAATTGAGGCACCGAAGACATTTTTGAAATGTCGCGGAACATATGAGATGTTTCGAGGGCTGAAATTGGGATTTCAGGCTCGTGCCCACGTCAAGAGGTATAAGACCCCCGACGATTTTCTTGGCCTGCAAACTAAGGGAGAAAAGCTCAATCGTTGAGCTTGTGCTCAGATTGTCTGAGTACAACAATCACTTGAATCGAGTGGGAGTTGATCTTCCAGATAAGATAGTGATGTTTCTCCAAAGTCATTGCCACCAAGCTGCTAGAGCTTCGTAATGAACTATAACATATCAGGGATAGATATGATGATCCTTGAAATATTCGCGATGTTTGACACCGCGAAAGTAGAAATCAAGAAGGAGCATCAATTGTTGATGGTTAGTGAAACCACTAGTTTCAAGAACGGCAAGGGCAAGAAGGGATACTTCATGAAACGACAAATCAGCTGCCGCTCTAGTGGAGAAACCCAAGGTTG
Source organism: Aegilops umbellulata (assembly GCA_032464435.1). Classification (NCBI taxonomy): domain Eukaryota; kingdom Viridiplantae; phylum Streptophyta; class Magnoliopsida; order Poales; family Poaceae; genus Aegilops; species Aegilops umbellulata. The sequence goes on from CP136057.1 coordinate 11,183,130, forward strand.
AACCCAAACCCGAGACTGAGTGCTTCTGTAATAAGGGGAACAGCCACTGGAGCAGAATTACCCTAGATACTTGGTAGATGAGAAGGCTGTCAATAGAAGTATATTGGATATACATTATGTGAATGTGTACTTTACTAGTACTCCTAGTAGCATCAGGGTATTAGATACCGGTTCGATTGCTAAGTGTTAGTAACTCGAAATAAAAGCTACGGAATAAACGGAGACTAGCTAAAGGTGAGCTGACGAGATGTGTTGGAAGTGCTTCCAAGGTTGATATGATCAAGCATCGCACGCTCCCTCTACCATCGAGATTGGTGTTAAACCTAAATAATTGTTATTTGGTGTTTGCGTTGAGCATAGACATGATTGGATTATGTCTATCGCAATACGGTTATTCATTTAAGGAGAATAATGGTTACTCTATTTATTTGAATAATACCTTCAATGGTCTTGCACCTAAAATGAATGGTTTATTGAATCTCGATCATAGTGATACACATGTTCATGCCAAAAGATATAAGATAGTAATGATAGTACCACCTACTTGTGGCACTGCCATGTAAGTCATATTGGTATAAAACGCATGAAGAAGCTCCATGTTGATGGATCTTTGGACTCACTCATTTTTGAAAAGGATTGAGACATGTGAACCATGTCTATTGGTATATACGCATGAAGAAACTCCATGCAGATGGACCGTTTGGACTCACTTGATTTTGAATCGCTTGAGACATGCAGATCATACCACATGGGCAAGATGACTGAAAGCTTCGGTTTCAGTAAAATGGAACAAGAAAGCAACTTGTTGGAAGTAACACATTTTGATGTGTGCAGTCCAATGAGTGCTGAGGCACGCAGTGGATATCGTTATGCTCTTACTTCACAGATGATTTGAGTAGATACTGAGCATATTTACTTGATGAAACACAAGTCTGAATTATTGAATGGTTCAAGTAATTTCAGAATGAAGTTGAATATCGTCGTGACAACAGGATAAAATATCTATGATATGATCATAGAGATGAATATCTGAGTTGCGAGTTTGGTACACAATTGAGACATTGTGGAAATTGTTTCACGACTTGTACCGCCTGGAACACCATAGTGTGATGGTGTGTCCGAACATCATAACTGCACCCTATTGGATATGATGCATACCATGATGTCTCTTATCGAATTACCACTATCGTTCATGGGTTAGGCATTAGAGACAACCACACTCACTTTAATAGGGCACCACGTAATTCCGTTGAGACGAAACCGTTTGAACTATGGTTTGGAGAAACCTGAGCTGTTGTTTCTTAAAAGTTTGGGGTCACGACGCTTATGTGAAAAAGTTTCAGGCTGATAAGCTCGAACCCAAAGCGGATAAATGCATCTTCATAGGACACCCAAAATAGTTGGGTATACCTCCTGTCTCAGATCCGAAAGCAATAGGGATTGTTTCTAGAATCGGGTCCTTTCTCAAGGAAAAGTTTCTCTCGAAAGAATTGAGTGGGAGGATGGTGGAGACTTGATGAGGTTATGGAACCGTCACTTCAACTAGTGCGTAGCAGGGCACATGAGTTGTTCCTATGGCACCTACACCAATTGAAGTGGAAGCTTATGATAGTGATCATGAGACTTCGGATCAAGTCACTCCCAAACCTCGTAGGACGACAAGGATGCGTACTGCTTCAGAGTGGTACGTAATCCTGTCTTGGAAGTCATGTTGCTAGACAACAATGAACCTACGAGCTATGGAGAAGCGATGGTGGGCCCGGATTCCGATGAATGGCTCGAGGCCATAAAATCCGAGAGAGGATCCATGTATGAAAACAAAGTGTAGACTTTGGCAGAACGGCTCGATGGTCGTGAGGCTGTTGAGTACAGATGGATTTTAAAAGGAAGACAGACAATGATGGTAAATGTCACCATTAAGAAAGCTCGACTTGTCATTAAGATGTTTCCCGACAAGTTCAAGGAGTTGACTATGATGAGACTTTCTCACTCGTAGCGATGCTAAGAGTCTGTTGGAATTAGCAGGTACTGCATTATTTATGAAATCTTGTAGATAGGATGTCAAAATATTGTTTCCTTGTTCTTGAGGAAAGGTTGTATGTGATACAACTAGAAGATTTTGTCGATCATGAAAGATGCTAACAAGTATGCAAAGCCCCAACAATCCTTCTAAGGACTGGAGTAAGCATCTCTTGAGATAATCAAAGATTTTGGGTTTATACAAAGTTTATGAGAAACTTGTATTTCCAAAGAAGTGAGTGGGAGCACTATAGAATTTCTGATGAGTATATGTTGTTGACATATTGTTGATCAGAAATGATGTAGAATTTCTGGAAAGCATATAGGGTTATTTGAAAAGTGTTTTTCAATGGAAAACCTGGATTAAGCTACTTGAACATTGAGCATCAAGATCTATAAGGATAGATCAAAATCGCTTAATAGTACTTTCAAACGAACACATACCATGACAAGATTTTGAAGGAGTTCAAAATAGATCAGCAAAGAAGGAGTTCTCGGCTGTGTTACAAGGTGTGAGTATTGAGCAAGACTCAAGACATGACCACGGCAGAATAGAGAGAAAGGACGAAGGTCATCCCCTATGCTTTAGTCGTAGGCTCTAAAGTATGCTATGTTATGTACCGCACCTGAAGTGTGCCAAACCATGAGTCAGTCAAGGGGTACAAGTGTGATCTAGAAATGGATCACAGGACAACGGTCAAGGTTATCCTTAGTAACTAGTGGACTAAGGAATTTTCTCGATTATGGAGGTGGAAAAAGAGTTCGTCGTAAAGGGTTATGCCGATGCAAACTTTGACACTAATCCAGATTATTCTGAGTAGTAAACTGGATTCGTATAGTAGAACAGTTATTTGGAATAGCTCCAAATAGAGCGTGGTAACTGCATCTAGGAGATGACATAGATATTTGTAAAGCACACACGGATCTGAAAGGTTCAGACCCGTTGACTATAACATCTCTCACAAGCATAACATGATCAAACCCAGAAATCTGTGAGTGTTAATCACATGGCGATGTGAACTAGATTATTGACTCTAGTGCAAGTGGGAGACTGTTGGAAATATGCCCTAGAGGCAATAATAAATAGGTTATTATTATATTTCCTTGTTCATGATAATCGTTTATTATCCATGCTAGAATTGTATTGATAGGAAACTCAGATACATGTGTGGATGCATAGACAACACCATGTCCCTAGTAAGCCTCTAGTTGACTAGCTCGTTGATCAATAGATGGTTACGGTTTCCTGACCATGGACATTGGATGTCATTGATAACGGGATCACATCATTAAAAGAATGATGTGATGGACAAGACCCAATCCTAAGCCTAGCACAAGATCGTGTAGTTCGTATGCTAAAGCTTTTCTAATGTCAAGTATCATTTCCTTAGACCATGAGATTGTGCAACTCCCGGATACCGTAGGAATACTTTGGGTGTGCCAAATGTCACAACGTAACTGGGTGGCTATAAAGGTGCACTACGGGTATCTCCGAAAGTGTCTGTTGGGTTAGCACGAATCGAGACTGGGATTTGTCACTCCGTGTGACAGAGAGGTATCTCTGGGCCCACTCGGTAGGACATCATCATAATGTGCACAATGTGATCAAGGAGTTGATCACGAGATGATGTGTTACGGAACAAGTAAAGAGACTTGCCGGTAACGAGATTGAACAAGGTATCGAGATACCGACGATCGAATCTCGGGCAAGTACTATACCGCTAGACAAAGGGAATTGTATACGGGATTGATCGAATCCTCGACATCGTGGTTCATCCGATGAGATCATCGTGGAACATGTGGGAACCAACATGGGTATCCAGATCCCGCTGTTGGTTATTGACCAGAGAACGTCTCGGTCATGTCTGCATGGTTCCCGAACCCGTACGGTCTACACACTTAAGGTTCGATGACGCTAGGGTTATAAAGGAAGTTCGTATGTGGCTACCGAATGTTGTTCGGAGTCCCGGATGAGATCCCGGACGTCACTAGGAGTTCCGGAATGGTCCGGAGGTAAAGATTTATATATAGGAAGTATGGTTTTGGCCACCGGAAGTGTTCTGGGCATCACCAGTAGTGTACCGGGACCACCGGAGGTGTTCGGGGGTCCACCAAGTGGGGCCACCGACCCCGGAGGGCTGCATGGGCCAAGTGTGGAAGGGGACCAGCCCCAGGTGGGCTGGTGCGCCCTCCCACAAGGCCCAAGGCGCAAGGGAAGAGGAGAGGGGGCAAACCCTAAGGGCAGATGGGCCCTAAGGCCCATGCTCCCTGCGCCTCCCTCTCCTCCCCCTCTTGGCCGCCACCCAAAACCCATCTAGGGCTGCCGCCCCTCTAGGGGTGGGAACCCTAGAGGGGGCGCACCCTCCTCCCATTCCCCTATATATATGAGGCCTAGGGGCTGCCCAACATACGCGATCTGATCTCTCCCTGTTGGTGCAGTCCTGCCTCTCTCCTCCTCATATCTCATAGTGCTTGGCGAAGCCCTGCTGGATCACAACGCTCCTCCACCACCACCACGCCGTTGTGCTGCTACTGGATGGAGTCTTCCTCAACCTCTCCCTCTCTCCTTGCTGGATCAAGGCACGGGAGACGTCACCGGGCTGTACGTGTGTTGAACGCGGAGGTGTCGTCCGTTCGGCACTTGGTCATCGGTGATTTGGATCACGACGAGTACGACTCCATCAACCCCGTTCACTTGAACGCTTCCGCTTAGCGATCTACAAGGGTATGTAGATGCACTCTCTTTCCCCTCGTTGCTGGTTTCTCCATAGATAGATCTTGGTGACACGTAGGAAAATTTTAAATTTCTGCTACGTTCCCCAACAAAAAGTTTTTTGTGAAAACTTCCTTGTCAAAACTTTGTTTATGACACACAAATTCAAATACCCCGTTTTCTTGGGGGCTTCCTTTATGAAGCCTTTCCTCTTGCATATGATTGTACTTGTATGGCTTCGTTCCTTGTTCGTGTATTACGCCACAATATGCACCATGTTGACTTAAGTATTCCGCAAGCTGGGTTGCCTTGCTCCTGTGTTTACCCCTACGTTCCTGATTGTTTGGCTAGGGAGTAAAGGGAGCACCTCTGCGATTGTCACGATCGGGTCATCCAAGCTCGGACCTCAGACTGGGTGAAGCCGAAAGCTAGCGCTCTTATTGTTTTCAATTATGGTCGGCACACAACGGAACTCATGAGTACAAAAAATCTATTGCACAAGTCTCATAGTAACAATGAGCAATCGAAGAAAGGTATCGGTGGACGTACTATTTTCTTCGAAGATGCTTCTTACACTTCGTTAGTAATATAGCATAAGTTCCCTGAGCGCGCTTTGTCTGTTATAGCCTTATGGCCTGATTGCCCGGTTATCGGAAACACCGTCGATATTCTCGACAAGTGGAGTACATAACACTTTTCGGTCCTTGACGAAGAGGGAGAAGCCGACGGTCGGTTAAGACGCGTTTAAAGTTTGGGTGAACACAAATATGATATAAGTACTTCCATACATACAATCATTATATATAAAATTCTTTTACCCAAGTCACTTGGGGGCTCTTAAAATAGTATGAGCTGTTTTCTCATAAGTGTTCTTCTTAGTTGTTGCAAAGTCTTTTTCTATCACTCCTTTTTTCGACGTGAGTGTGTGGTCAATAGCCGGGGAGCCTAATTTGTCTCTCAAAGCCGCTAGAGTTTATTTTGCTAAACTGGCCTAACGAGAAGTACTCCGCCTTCGGGATAGGAGGTTGAAGCCGTAGGCTGACCCGCTTTAAGTCTTGAGATAGGACGTGTCATGTTAAAGCACCACAGAAGCACCTTTTTTCAGACCAATTTTCGATTTGGCACCGAACACTTGATCTAGTTTGGACGTTCAGTTTTTACTGAAGTTTTTTTTGGTATTCCAAGCCTATGGCACTTTTAAACTATTTGTGTGTTTCTAGCATAAGTCTCGCAGTGCAACGCCGAACACCTTTAGAGATTCGGCAAAAACATTCGCGGATATTGCTATATATGCATCGGTTTCGAATTGTGTCTTCGGTCAATAGTTGGGTTGCCCGGCTTCTGTGCTTGCCTCCTATGTTCCACTTTGTTCGGCTAGGTGCGCAAAGGGAGAACCACTGCGATTGTGCTTCCAGCTCGCATGGTTAAGCACCTCAGTGTAGAAAGCCGAAAACTGACTATCACAATAAGCAGAAACTAGTCAACGATCCGATGACTATGTTAAATGACGGGCCATTCATAACATTGGCCGAAGTGTTTACGGCTTGACCTCGGCTGTCGCCGAACACTAACCGGGGGCTTGTAGCTAGCTTCCCCAGTTTAAAGCTCCTATGACTAAGTGAAAGTTATAAAGCCCACATATCTGATTGCCTCGTTTCCGCTAACACAACTGCCTTCGGGCATCAAGACGTCGGCTAAGGGTTGTTTTGTTATTGCTAAAACACCCTGCATAGCATCTACAATGGGGCGGAAGCCGACGATGGGCCACTTTCAACTGATAAACGGTCGCAACTGAGTCAAAATAAACATATCATCGGCGTTTGTATTTAATATACAAAGGCTGCCTTCCGTAATCATCGTTATAAAGCCATTCATATGCATCAATTTGACTTAAGATTTTGGCCAAGCTGGGTTGCCTGGCTCCTGTGCTTACCCCTACGTTCTCGATTGTTCGGCTAGGAGGTAAAGGGTGCACCTCTGTGATTGTTACTACCGGGTCATCCGAGTTAGTACCTCAGACTGGGTGAAGCCGAAAGCTAGCAATCTTAAAGGATCACATTGGCCGGCAACGACGGAAGTAAAAATTTGGGTTCATTAATACCATAGAGTTCGGGAACTTGCGCCGAACTAAATCCTCAATATTTTCCTCCCACATTAATCGGAGGTGAGTTTTCATGATCATGATAAGCATGACGACCCAAAGAAAGCAACTGATAGCGGGACTATTTTCTTTGGAAGATGTTTCTTACGTTCAAACGTAATATAACATATCTCTCCGTGTACCTTTGTTTATAAAACTGTATGACCGGATTGCCTTGTTTGCCGTAAAACTTTGCCCTTATAACGACTTTATAAAGTAGGACAAACACTCCCAGCTACTGGCCGAGGAGGTTGAAGCCGATGGTCGGTCAACAAAGTTTTGTATAATACGGATTTGAGCACTAATGATGAAAAGTACTTGGATACATAGAATCATTACACATAAAATTGCGAGTAAAATCCATTTACAGGAATCCATCTTTTAAACCCCTTGGGGCCTACCTTGGCGAGCTCGGATTTCGACCAGCTCTAAACTCTTTTAAGAGATCTTTATTCTCTTTCCGAGAAGTTTGTGTTAAACACAACAAAATTTTCTGTCAAACGGATATCGATCCTTAATTCGGCTACCCGTGCCCACATTAAGGCTCGGGGGCTACTGGGCTTTGCGCTCATTATTTACAAATATTAAAGGGGCACATCGATCCCCTAATCTGGTGTTGCCACCCGACCAGTGTCTCGGAGGCTACTGCATTGCCTATTCAATGCAGAAAATTCAAAGTGCTCAGTGTTCGGCATAACCGGACCATGGACAAGCGCGTCTTCGGACAATAATAAGTACCGTCTCAAACTTATCCAGCGTCAAGCTGATATATTATGGCGGCTTCTCATGACCCACTCTCAGGGGCCCGTCCGCCGATCACTATTATCTCTAATATAATACACTGCGTTTCTATTCTTATGTATGTGGGCGAGCTAGGAGTTCATCCTCAGGCCGATTTCACAACCTGAGTTCAGGAGCTACTAGGATCAGCGGTTTCATATTTTCCTTCAGGGGCATCTGGGATTTCAGGCCGACAGACACCTTGAGGGATACTAGCTATACATCTCAGCAGAGAATACATTGCACAAATCAAAAGTAAATCCATAGAGGGCATCTTGGGCATTAAGCTCGGTTGAACCCCTTTAACCTTTTTGGGCCAAGGTGATCTATGACACCTCGGATACATTCCGGCGTTGGAGCTCGGGTACACTCCAGCGTTGGAGCTCGGGTACAGTCCGACGTTGGAGTTCGGATACATTCCAGCGTTGGAGCTCGGAAGCAGTCCGACGTTGGTGCTCGGCTGCAAAAGATACCTCGGATGCAGTCCGACGTTGGAGTTCGGATGCAGAAGGACACCGCTGCACGGGAACCACTTCAAACCCGAGGTGTGGCGTAAAAAATAACAAGACATTGATAAAGGCCAAAGACTTAAGGGCTCCTCGGATACCCGACGTGTAAATTCTTCGGATTTACCTCGGCAATCCTCAAGATCGAAGATTTGTTGAACCAGTTTTCAAGACCGACGGCCGAAGATGAAGAACAGTTCGGAAGAATCGAGGAGCGTCCCCAACTTGAAGACCGGTTCAAGGGGCTACTGACGGTATCCTGGACTAGGGGGTACGCACCACGTCGTCTCCCGATCTGGTGGACTGGGCCGAGGATCCCCATGGCCGTTTACTCATGGGCCAGTTCGGACAGCCCATGCCGCATACAAGGAGGATTTCACAAGACTTGGCGCCCAAGATAAGGACTCTTCTAAACCCTAGGCATACGGTGCATATATAAACCGAAGTCAGACTAGTCAATAGACAATCTCATATTCATTACTACAATCTCGTGGTAGATACATATACTCTGTACTACACCCATATGAATACAATCAAAAGCAGCATGTAGAGTATTATCTCATCAAGAGAGCCCGAAGCTAGGTAAAACCCCGTGTTCATGTTACCATCGCTCCAAGACGCCTAGCTTAGGACCCCTACTACGAGATACGCCGGATATTGAACCTACAGTACTACCGGTTAATCCTGAAGCGTCTGGACCACATTTTCCACCCATCCATGTCTCATGCATGTATTTTGTTGTCGCACACTCGTGATAAATATAATGGCATTAATACCCAGGAAAATATCAGCCGTGATATAGTCAAAACCATCTGTTGCCGTGTCCAGGACGTTCACTCTTGTCCGTGGGGCGCTACCTTTCTTCACACAGTCAAGGGATATGTTTACTTTACACAGACGAACCAAATAGAATATGGTTTATCCAGTCCGGAGTTGTTACACTATGTTATCTGATTCCATTTGTGTTTACGTTACCACTCAAAACAAACACCTTCTTTGTGTCAAAGAGACTTCGTTTTCTTTCAGCACTCTACACCAACCCACTCACAGCCTTACTTTTCCAACAACACTACATAATAAATAACCAAGTCCGGTTTCTTTAATCAATCCACTCAACTAGATAAGAGCAAGGATAATATTGGCTATATGTAATGAGTGCAGCGTTTCGGTGCCCGGGTGCATCTGCACCCGGTCAAAAAATAATTCGTAAAAAATTCAGAAAAATTTAAAAAAATTTAAAAAAAATTAGGGTGGTAGAAAATTTGATGCGTGAGGTATGCTCCAATTTTCAAAACATTTGGACTTCTGTGCAGCTCTCAGCAAAAAAGACAAATCAGACCAGAATAGTACGTGAACAGTATACTTTTTTACAGACCTCCGATTTGTCTTTTTTGCTGAGAGCTGCACAGAAGTCCAAATATTTTGAAAATTGGAGCGTACCTCACGCATCAAATTGTCTACCACCCTAAATTTTTTGGAATTTTTTGAATCTTTCTAGTATTTATTTTGATTTTTTTCGTGAGCGCAGGTGCAGATGAGCTCGGGCTCAGATTCGAATTTTCCATATGTAATAGCCAACATGTATAGTAGTTACCTATATAAATGTAGTACTCCCTCTCTTCTAAATTAAGTGCCGTGGTTTTAGTTTAAATTTGAACTAAAACCATGATACTTATTTTGAAACGGAGGGAACATTTACCAATACATGATTTATCTTACACTCTCAAAAAGTTTTCTTGGAGCCGTGATGCACGCGACTCTTAATCTGCATCCCGCTTCTTTCGTCTCTCCTCCAACTCATCAAAATATAATACCTAAACTCTTACAACTTGCTTACATCATCTTATTATAATTTCTCTAAGCGATTAGTTTTTTTTGCTTCCTTGCATTATTGGTGCATGGTGGGCGAGGCGGCGGGGTGACCACGTCGTTCTTTTTTGCTTCCTTGCTTCTCTGCTACGTTTAACATGCGAGCTACACAAAGAATAAATTTATGGATTTTAAAAGTGAGTGGTGGATGTACTAAAAGCCACGAATTTGTTGACCTACACAAAAAAACAAACTCATGGGTTTTAATGGCGAACAATGCAAGCGCTACAAATCAAGATATGTTGTGGTTTTCTTTTGTGTAGCTCAAATGTTATAATATCTCCAATAAATAAATTTATACGCATGTAGAATTCGTTCATACGTTCATGTGGAGTTTTTTACGAATACTTTTAAGCTCACACTTTTGTTTTTTCACAAACGACCCAATGGAGCCCAAGCTCTAAAACGAATTTCTTGGAGTGTACTTACTGCTCTCAATAAAAGAGGAGCCGGTAAAATATTCAGAGGTATTGATCGATATGCGTGGTACATAGTATGTGTGTATGTCAATTTCTTACACCAGTCAACCAATCACTATGGTTTCTGTGATAGTAACACATGACTGCAGTTCAAGTGGAATTGCTAACCAATCACTTTCAGTCTTTCACCAGTAGCAATAGCACGCCATGTTGTTATCTCTCTCTCTCTCCCTCTGTCTCTTTTTCTCAACCAATCCCTTTCACCAGGAGCAATAGCATGACCGCTCATGCGGAGTTGCAAGATCTATTTAGTCCCCCCCCCCCCCCCCCCCTCCACACACACACACACACACACACGAAACACGAAGAAACAATCCAAGATGGAGATGGTTGTCTCTGCGATTGCAGGTGACCTAGTTAACCGGTTCATATCCTTCTTGATAAAGAAGAACGAGAGCCATGCAAATCTAGATAAGAAGGTGGAAAGGCTACAACAGCTGCTTCTTCGAGTTCACATGGTCATCGAGGAGGCCGAGGGGCGATACATCACCAACTCCAGAATGTTGCTTGAGCTCAAGAGGCTTGCAGAGGCCATGTACCAAGGTTACCATGTCCTGGACACCATCAAATACAAGGCCATTTGCAGCTCAAGGGATGAAAAGGAGGTTAGCAGCAGCTCCAATACCTTGTCGCTCTCGAATTCTATCAAGTGCTTTCATACCAATTCTACCAACTGCTTTCGTACCACAAGGAGCACTACAATTATTCATGACCTTGATAGTGTATTGAAGAACTTAGAAACCATGGTTTCTAACATGACAGAGTTTGTCTTGCTTGTTGGAGGATGTGAGCGCATGCCTCGTAGCCCTTACGACACGTACCTCTACATCGACAACTTCATGTTTGGTCGTCAAGTAGAAAAACAGCAAATCATGAATGTTTTGCTGCAAGAAAATATTCCTCCTTTCGCTCCGACTGTTCTTCCGATCATTAGCACCAATAGAGTGGGCAAGAAAACTCTAGTCGCGCATGTTTGTAACAATGATAGAGTTAGATCACACTTCTCTTTGATCTTGCGTCTGAAAGGGGAAAGCATTCACAAAACTGAGCATGGAGCTTTCGTTCCAACTGGGAGGACTTTGGTTGTGCTTGAATTTACTTCAGACATAGATGATGTTAGTTGGCAAAAGTTTTATTCCACAACTAGACGTATGGGAAAAGGAAGCAAGATCATCATCATAAGTAGGATCGAGAGTGTATCGAGACTCGGAACCATAAGGCCGATGCACTTAAACAACTTGTCGCTGGAGGAGTACAGCTACCTCTTCAAGGTCCTTGCATTCGGAAGCACAAATCCAGATGATCACCCCCGGCTATCATTGGTAGCGAGTGAGCTAGCTGTGTTGATGGGAGGTTCGCTCGTGGTAGCAAATGTGTGCGCCGATATCTTCAGAAAGAACCAGAATCTTCAGTTCTGGCAACATATCCTCAACAAGTACAGAAACTTTTTGGCAGACAATCTCTCGGTGTTTTGTGAACATCCAAAGCTTCTCATCGAGAGATATCGTCCGGTGGATATAGCAAAACTCGTGTCATCGACCTCTGCTCCGCTTCGCCTCATGCCACCGCACTGTGAAGACGACGATTCTACGAGGGATTTGCCCAAGGTGAGGTATGGGGACCTGATCGCCGGCTCCGTTGTTCCGCCGAAGGAGAAGTTTGAGCTAGTAGGTTGGGAGTCGCGGATACCACCATATAAGAAGTATGTCAATGTGGCTATGTTCTCTGGTGAGGTGAATGTTTCGGAACATGTGGTCTCACCTTGCAAGAAGCGCATAAGATTTAGTTAGAGAATGTAGTTTTCTTCATTAGATGAAGTTGAGATGACAATGAGCTGTTGTAATTTTGTACAGATCAATCCAAGAGTGTAGCCTATATGGCATGACCAACTCGCCAAGCTTTGATGGCCAATGGTAGGCCCGAATTTGTTAGCCATGCAAAGAAGATTAATTTCTTCAACCTGTATGAGCACACCATGTACCATGATTTGCAAGCTCTTATTGGCACTTGGCAGTCTACACAAGAGAAAGTATCTCATACTCCCTCCGTTCCAAAATATAGCGCGCCCACGCTTTTTGAGATTCAACTTTGACCATAAATTTAACCCACGAGACCGACTGCGGCGGGATCAAAAATTATATAATTAAAAACTTTTTTTGAATACGAATTCATTGGTATAATTTTTTCGCCCGCCGCAGTCGGTCTCGTTGGTTAAATTAATGGTCAAAGTTGAAGCACGGAAACCGAGGATGCGCTATATTTTGGAACGGAGGGAGTATGTTTTTAGCAAAGTGAGAAAAATAAATATCAAAGTAACGGTTTTGGTAAATATATTTCACTCGTGTCACTCTAGGGGAAGACAATCAATTCTTACGCCTGTTGCTATGCTTTAGTGTTCTAAATGCTTTTATATTAGTTTACTGAGGGAGAGTACTGCATGGTAGTTTTGTGCACAACCTAATTTAAAAAGAGGGTTTTATCATGGCGTTAAACTAACGATATCATGGTAATGACAACAAACACAAAGAGTTGAACCCGCTTGCGCAAAAGCTGGACCAAATAGAGTACTAATCAAACCAGAATGCAATAATCTTGAGCGCTTATAACAAGCCAAAGTAAGTCAAGACGGCGACCTACATGGCTCACGTATCTGGCACTCCCAAGTTGAGGTTCAAAGACATCTCGGCTGGTGCTTTAATTTCCTTTCTTCACTGGAGCAAGCAACACATGCATGGGGATGGAGGGTCATCATTAAACGCCAAGAGTCCTAGCTAGTGGCAGAGTATGGTCCGGCCTTTCCACAAACTAGATGACCCGGTTGCGCCAATGGCGCAAGAAGCGAATTAGAAATAATGTTAGTAGTGAGTAAGTAGGAGATGTAACAGGAAATTTATTGCAATGTGGATTGTATTACATCATGTATTAACCACAAATCATGAAATCAATACCAGAGAACTAATGTCACCACCTCTATACTAACAACCAAAATTTTAGCATAAGGAGTATCATAGGAGTGTTTACTTGCACATCAGGAGTATCACAATTAGAACTAAAGAGGCATTGTCCTCACTGCTATCCCTGAGCCCTTCACAAGGAGAGTTCCAAGCCTCGCGACTTCTTCCTCCAGCTCTGCACATGACCCTCAGTTACGAACCTCGTCCCTCAGCTATGATTATTTCAAGATGAAATCAACATGCTATTTCTCTCACATGGAACATGTTCAGAATTTAGTCAGTCTCACTAATCTTTCAGCTACAAAGGCAGAAAGAAAAATGGCATGATCAATAACTAAAAAAACGGGAACAATAATGATTTGTAGCATTAAAAAACCGAGAAAGTGAATTGAGGACAACAAAACAATTATTTGTAAGAACGACAAGCTTGGCTGATGCAAAATGATCACTCTGAAACTATATCTTTAGAACCAAATTAAAAGGGAACAAAATAATCTAATACTCCCTCCGTACCAAAATAACTGTCTGAACTTTGTACGAAAACATCATGTATCTTTAGGACCAATTTTTAGACCATGGTACCACATGTAGCTTTATTGTAGGACCTCCTATAAATACCTCTCCTGATATACTATTGGCATGAAGAATGAAGAAAACACGTGAGATTTAGGACCATTGCCCAACTCATGATAAGGAAAATGCACAAAACATGGAACATATAAATCACATGAGATTTAGGACCATTGTCCAATGGATGCTAAGGAAAATGCACAAAACCTGGAACCTATTATTTTGGAGCTGCGCCAATTTAACAACCTTTCCATTGAACAAGACATACTCTGCAGAAAAAAATGCATGGACAAAAGTGAAAAGAAAATCCAGTTGGCCCTTGATAAAACATCAATTCAGTCTGTAATGTAATAGGCAGAACTGTAAGCATTGAGGTGGAAGTGCTTATGTTGCTAGAAATAATTATGCAGTGGTCCTCCTTTTTAAGCCTGTCTTCATACCTATTATATTATTCGCCGTGTAATCATCTTGAATCCCCATGAAGTACACACATCAATAATATGCGAGGGGGGAAGCAAGAACCAACAACGAGGCTAAGAACTAATTGGAGGTTAACAAAATGCTAGTGTCGGTTTCATTGGCACAAGAAAACCTCGCCAGTCTAAGGCAGCTCCACAATCCATCACTAAGGTTTCCAAAAAACTACAATAAAGAAAGCTTTTAATCAGTCTCTCGTCTAGCTTGGTCTTGTTTACATTAGCACAAATCGTACCAAGACCTAGTATCACATTTCAGAACTGGTAACTTAGTACATCAAGTCACCAAAAAAAACTGTAGTAAACCCAAACCTTATGATTGGTATAAAACTAAGCAACCTACATTATATAAATTGCAATTTATTACTTATTCTTTGATTTGGCATATGTGGGCTATCCCCTGATTTGGAGACGAGGGATCAAATATCTTTCATTAACGTCTCCAGAAAATGGCTCATATAAAGAAAGAAAAAATAGTGGATGCAATATTGAGTAAAACAGGAAAATGGCCCCAGCAAGGCAATCAGTTTATCAACCAATTCATTTGGAAAAATATAATTGACTGATACCAGATATAAGGAACAAAGCCTCGTGTGTAAATCTTTTGTATTTGATGAAGTCATAGACAAAAGTGTTAAAATCGAATCCTTGAAAATCCAGAATTAATTAGTCGAAATCTAACATCCACATTGTCGTGAATCACAATCTAAAACCAGAACATGAACAGGCACCAATCCAGACCAAAGTGCCCAAGACTAAGTTTGGACATGCCTAGGGATCTGAATAATTTTTAGAATGGGCTTGCCTAGAAAGCATCCTCTACAAATATAATGTATTAGTATTTCTTAGATAGCATGGAAAATAAAAGAATGTGGTTCGAACAATTAAATGGGAAAATGCACATTTGCTAAGCACATACAGGCACCACACAGTATCATTGTATTTAGACTATATCATTCCTTAATTTAAGTATACAAAAAAACTAATAGCGGCAGGAATCACTTGCCCATAAAAAGACATAAAGATTGATGCAATATTGTTTAGTTAACCAAAAACTATCCATCCAACTTAGTAGTTAATTATGGGAAGTGGCTGGCAAGCAGAACTTAAATCCTCTTACTCTAATAACACATTGTGCAACAAACGTACAAAACAACTCTGGTGAGCAACAAAAGGCACCATCAGAACTGAAACGTTAAGTTCAGACACTACATCACACTTTCTAGTTCAGATGCCCATAACTGAAGCTAAACTGTGTACTGTACAGTAGAGTAACCATTGTTTAGGAAAATTTCAGGAGATCCATGAGAAGTTCAGTTCCACTTGCAATAATCAAATAACCTACAGCCCAACGCGGAAAAAACTGAAACTTAAATCCAGTGAAACCTAAACTAAAATAGATAGATATGATTAATTGGACAGAAGAAGGCGGTGGCCCAGCCTGCTGCAATGAGCTAAAATACATAGAACAATCGACTGACATCTAAAAGGAGCGTACTTCTCCCTTGGGACTACTTGTTGCAACCGTCAATGAGCTCTCTAACAAGAGTCGTCGGCATCCTCTTCCTATCCACACCACTGTCACCAAGGCCACATCGACTCATTTGAAACAGAGATCCCAGAAGCTAAATAACTAGTTAACATCACTAAAAGGAGCTTACTTTCCCCTTGTGACTACTTGTTGGAGTCGTCGATGAGCTCTAGCAGGAGTCCTCAGCATCCTCTTCCTATCCAAGCCACTGTCGCCAAGGCCGCATCGAGTCATTTGAAACAGAGATCCCAAAATCTAAATAGTGGTTGTTCCTCCTCGCTCGTCTCAATCAAAATTGCAAAGCAAATAATCAAGAGCAGCACGTCCTGTTAAAAAGAATCAGATGCAAGTTCTTCAATCAAATAAACAAATAGCGAAGTGGCTAAACTTATCATAATCAAAGCAAATTCGGAAACCTACTAAATGAATGGACTCCAAATTCACATATGCACCGACCAAGATGTACCCCTAAGTTCTGTGACCATATAGACTTTACCTGTCTGTTTTTATTTGGTGAATATAATAGAGCAAATGACAGTGCACGGTTATTTCAGAAGAAGGTACAACCACACACTTAACAAGAGACAAGCTTAACCTGGGTTTCAGAGTGAAGACACAGTCCAAGATCAAACACATTATTGCGTCGCCGTGCATGGTTAAATTAGTAGGTACAACCACATGCTTAACAGGGGACAATCCGAACATGGGTTTCAGAGTCAATAAATGGTCGAAGACCAAACACGTCATCCTTCCTCCTTATTTGATTGATCACTCCCTACTTAAAAAATGGAACAGCCTAAGATATGCAAATAAAAACAAATATAGAAAATCCAAATATTCTGCTATTTAAGATACAGAACATGGAACCTGCTTTCAGAGAAGACAAATTGACAGTTAAAAAAACATCTAGTCTAGCCCATGATCAGTTGTAAGTCTAATAACTCATTGGCCGCAAGATGTGTCGGCACTCTTACATTGTTGACAGGATTTGGAGACCAAACTAAATAAAATGTTTGTCGTACATCAGTAATTAGCAGCCCAACAACCAAGTGGAAAGAAGCCGGGGGAATTTCCAGGAACCTAGCCAATATGAAACGCTCAGCTAATGAAATGCTGACGTCTTCAAATGAAAGTGATCTCCATGTTTGCAAAGCTTAATATGAAATATTCCAGCCAAAGTACTCATCTGATTCTTGCATAACTTGATATTTTAATTACTTCCTCAGCATTGTTACATACTGAGATCATTAGAAACATCATATTGACAAAATGGAGTTGAGAAGATTATGCAAGAAAAAAAGAACAACTAAGGGACAACAATGTGCTCTCTGAATGAAATATAGCACTGGTACTATAGAAGCAGAAAACAAGTTCGGTAAAACGAAGCAAAATACCTTGTTCTCAAAATCAAAGAGGACCAGCAGTCGCGTCAAAAACAGCAAGTCTAGCTGATGATTAGCTACAAATCCAAAAACTCCTGGGCAACTTTACTTTGCTTGAATCTGGAGGGAAAGTTGAGAATACTTGTCATCTTTATCGATTTATGAGGCAAAGAGTACATCGTTGCATAACATTTATATCACACAAATTTAGAGGTGATAATCTAAAAAGAAGCTACAACTATGCAGATATGGAAGAAGAAGGAATCAAATTGGAAGGAGCTCACCAGGAGTTTAGGCCCATCACTCTGGCCGTACTAATATGAACAGGCGCATTGCCTGTTCTTCTTTTTCTTACGCCCACCCACTTATTATCACCAGGTTGAGCACCCCCTGCCTTCTTCTCCCAATGGCATCCCTCCTCCACCTGCCACCTCTTCGTCACAAAGCAGGCACGTGAGCTCCTTCTAGACCAACGACAGGAGTTCTCCTGCCAGCTCAAAGTACAGGAGAGGCAGGGGGAGGGCCTGAGAAGAGTCACCGGAGAAGGAGGGGGGCTCCATGGGGCCTCTGCGTGGTGTGGAGAAGGAGCTCCATCTCCATGGCGGCGTCCCGTCCCATGGATGTGCGCACCCCTCCTGTCGTCGTCGTCTGTGCCGTGGCAACCTGCAAAAAAGGAAGAGAAGATGGCGTGAGGTGAGGAGGAGAGGGTGGGTGAAGAAGGAGGGGAGAGACCAACCTGTGCTGGATCCGGTCACCTTTGGCCTCACTGTTGCCGGTTGTGGTGGATCCCGGCGAGGTTTTGGGGAGGCGACCGAACCCTAGCCCGAATCCGCGGGGGAGGGTGGAGACTTTGAGCACCGGATCTGTACGGAGGGTTGGAGGCGAGGATCTTGGGGAGCTCGGGGGCGTGCGGCGGCCGGAGCTTGCCGGAACCGGCCGGCGTGGGTAGGGGCGATGGGGAGAGAGAGGGGTCAGCAAGAGAGAGAGAGAGAGAGAGAGAGAGAGGGGCGGGCGACGAGGAGGCAAAGGCGAGTGGGACGGGAGGCGGCGGCGAGGGTTTTTTCTCCAGCAGCGGCTGTGATTTATACCCCTAGACATGAAAAGGCTAAAATGCCCTCGGTGGGGCACGGAAATAACAGGCGGTGGCACGAGTACTGTTCATGGCGAGTTAAAGGCGACGTGGCCACCTTCGTCGTGACTACCACTCTAGGAGGCTTTATATGTTCAATTACATTACATGCATGCTACAAAGTCGTTTAACAGCTACTACAAGTCATTTGGATGGAGTGAGTAAAGTTGTTCAACAGTCTGCTTTCTCATGGCAGGGGGTATCAGAGGTCTAAATCATACTGCATACATAAATAAGAAACCACAAATCTAAATGCCTGAGCTACACCTCTATTTCCGACCGAATCAGATGGACCATCAATGTTTGGCCATACTTATTTTTTGCTTCAAAGAGACACACATCCCCTACCTTCAGGCCATTGTCCCAAACAAATTTCTCCCACCCGCTGTAAATCCAACTCATTCTGTCGCCACGTCGAAAGTTGCAGAAGGGTATTTTTGGTTTTAATATATGATAGAAAATAGACCCGAGGGTCATAGTTTTCACCAGAGACTTCTCTCGAGAAAATAACATAAGGTGTGTAAACAAATTACTGTTGAGCAATTGACAGAAAAATAAATCGTTATCACAATATCCAATGCAATGATCATGTATATGGGCATCACGTCCAAGACTAGTAGACCGAAACGGTTCTGCATCTACTACTATTACTCCACACATGAACCGCTATCCAGCATACATCTAGTGTATTAAGTTACGGAAAAACGGAGTAATGCTTTAAGCAAAATGATATGATGTAGACAAGATAAACTCACGTATGAATAAACCTTATCTTCTTACCCTTAATAGCAACGATACATGCATGCCATGTCTCTTTCTGTCACTGAGACTGGGCACTGCAAGATCGAACCCATCACAAAGCACCTCTTCCCATGGCAAGATAAATCAATCTAGTTGGCCAAACCAAACCAATAAATCAGAGAAGAAATACGAGACTATAACAATCATGCATAAAAGAGTTCAGAGAAAACTCAAATAACATTCATGGGTAGATTTGATCATAAACTCACAATTCATCGGATCCCAACAAACACACCGCAAAAAATCATTACATCAAATAGATCTCCAAGAACACCGAGGAGAACATTATATTGAAGATCAAAAAGAGAGAAGAAGTCATCTAGCTGCTAACTGTGGACCCGTAGGTCCGTGGTAAACTACTCATGCATCATCGGAGGGGCAGCAAGGATGATGAAGAACCCCTCCGTGATTGTTTCTCCCCTCCGACAGAGTGTCGGAAAAGGCCTCTAGATTGGATCTCGTGGTTCTGTAACTTGCGGCGGCAGAAAAAGTATTTCGTGGGCTCTCCTGTAGGTTTTGGAATTTTAGATTATTTATAGAGGCGGAGGTAGGTCAAACGGAGGCTTGTGGGGCCCACTACCCACCAGGGCGCGCCAGAGGCCCCTGACGCGCCCTGGTGCTTAGGGGGCCACCCCTTCGTCTTCTCGTGGCCTCCAGAAGCTTCCAGGGTCTCTTATCGCCAGAAAAAAAAATATTCAAAAAGTTTCGCGTCATTTGAATTTCGTTTGGTACTGATATTCTGCAAAGTAAAAAATAAGCAAAAAACAACAACTCACACTAGACACTAAGTTAATCGGTTAGCCTCAATAAATGATATAAAGTTGCTTGTAAATGTATATAAAACATCCAAAATTGATAATATAATAGCTTGGAACAATAAAAAAATATAGATACGTTGGAGACGTATCAGCTACCTCTAGTAAATGTCGATGGCTGGCGGACCTAACCAGCTCTGGATCGGCGACCAAAACGTTTCTCAATCACGCAACTTAAAAAAATGGTTAACACTATTAAAAAAATATGTTAATAACATTTTAAACATGTCCACGCATTTCAAAAAATTGTTTTGTGACATTCTACAATATGTTTATACAATGTAAAAGAATTTCCACATAATCCATACAAAATATTCCTTGCCATTAAAAATGTTTGAGTGTTTCAAAAATTATGTTCTTAACATGTTTTTAGATATGTTTATATGAAGTTAAAAAATGTTCATGTAGTATAAAAAATATTTTACTAAAATGTGTATTTAAAAATATTTAACATTTTCTACAAAAAATGTATTTAACATGTACTATTCAAAAGAATGTTCAAAACATGTATTTAAAAAATATACATCATGTATTTGAAAACTATTCAACGTGTACTAAAAAATTATAATTGTCTTGAGAAAAACAAAACAAAAAAGGGGGGAAAACTGAATAAAATCAGTGAAAAATATAGAAAAACAGAAAAGAGAGAAAATAGAACGCATAGAGGCTTCTAAAACCATTCCAAAACCGGTCATAGAAGCTTCCCAAAACCGCTTCCCTGTAACCTATATTGGATCACCTAAAAAAATGGAATCTATATTGGGTCAGCCCATCTAGCGATCACAACTCCCGTGATTAGAACGGGCTGATGAAGCCTTATCTATCCAGTGGGCCAAGATATATAATGGTTTGATGGGCTAAATGCCTTGCCAAAATCAAAATTTTTCTTAGAGATCATGGGAAGCCTCCCGGTGTTCAACATTCAGAAAGTTAAACAGTAGTTACTGAGTCAAACTGCAAGATATGGAAAAAAAAATTATGAAATGGAATGGTCATTTTTTTCTCAACTCTAGAATGTCGTTTTGTCGTGACAGGGGACACTTATGTAATCGAGGCGATGAACGGCTGTCACTTATGTAATCGAGGCGATGAACGGTCGAACGCCTCTATTTTTCACCATGCAAATAAGCTTCCAGCAGCAAACCTTTTCATATCAGTAGAGACCCCAAAACATAAACTTTGCATTTAAGTACCAGTTTCTAGTGTTCTACACTTCAGCGTGGTTGGGTTATTTCTCAACCAAAATGCATTTTGGATGTCATCTAATGCAAAATAATATAGCTTCGACAAGGCAATTGGATGTGTGTATGTTAACTTGTTTCCAAATATTGTTGTTATTTTCAGGTCCAGAGAAATTACAAGATAAAGTTGTGCTACAGCTAACAGAATGGGGTTCAACAAGGTACAACAAGTTCCTGTGACCATTCATCCTACCCACAACATTATCAAATTTGAACCATGCATTCATGCACCAAACAACACTGAATAATAAAGTACGGAGTAGCTCCTAATCCCATCTGAAGCAGCAACACATGGCACAGACATACATACTAATACTAGGTAGTTGTTTAACAGCTACAAGTCACCTAAATGAACTCAACATCAAGTTGGTCAACAAGTCAGCTCTCATAGGAGGGCATAAGAGAGTTATTAGAGACATACTAAATATAGACGATTGATAAGAAACCACAAGTCAACATGCTTGAGCTACAGCTCCTTTTCTGATGACTTGCGAATCAGATAAACAGTCATTGTAAGGCCCTGAGTGTTGCTGCTCTTGTCTGGCTGGAAGAGGCAGGCATCTCCTTTCTTCAGGCCATTTTCCATGACAAATTTGTTCCACCCCGTGGTAAGCCACCTCTGGTTGCTGTTATGCTCACTGCGGATTAACGTGACAGGCCATGGCCCCTTCGTTTTGTCCTCCAGCTGAAGATGTATGGTTGTTTTCTTTGTGTGCGGGAGGCCACATGCCGAAGCAAATTCCTTGCAAAAGACCTACTCCCATCATAAACGCACAAGTTCACAGATTCAGATAAATGTTTAATTCAGACGAAATAATTTCTAGCCGGTTGTGTAAGTTTTTAGATGAAAAAAACTCAAACAAGTGCTATTTCTGCAACGTAATGCTGAAATTTCATTGCAAAATCAACAGGAAACTACAAATAATAGGCAAGAGTGTAGCTACGGGTGAAGAGTACGTAAACTCACCAGAGCACATCCTCCTTGGCCTGTGCCAACAGCAGAGTATGTTTTCAACTCTCTCACGAAGATGGGAAGTTCAGATTGGATAGTCTTGACTTTCTTCTTTACTTTTTTCTCCAATTCACTAGGTAGAGTTTTCTTCTTGGGTAGAATATAGGGACGCTGAGAAGGTCCCATGAGATTGTTGGAACAGACTTCAATACCGCACTGTTCAACCCCCATTTGCTGCACTGCTGAAATCTGAAGGCACTGTTGGCCTGTGGTCATCACAACAGAAGACTTCTTCCTTTTAGGATTCTCAGAGGGGAGCTCCATTGGCGCACATCCCTCCTTGTCATTGTGCGGTCCTCGACCAAGTTCAGTCACCACCACAGCCTCTGATCTGCTCCTCTTCTTAACAGTATTGGCACCGGCAGCTTCATGGATATCAGTCATAACATCAGGCACTGCAGTAGAGTTCAAAGCACATGCAGATACTGCAGTATCAGACACTGCAGCAGTAGCCATAATACCATCAGACACTGCAGTATCAGATACTACAGCAGCAGCCAACACACCTTCAGACACTGTAGCAAATTCCGGCACAGCAGCATCAAACATAGAAGTGTCAGACACTGCAACATCAACCAACACACATACAGGTTCAGGTGGTAAAGTGCAAGCAGAGTTATTCAAGCCCATAGCATTGGAATGTTTAGGCTGAAGAAAAGGGTCAAGCCTAGTTATGAGCATGCTCTGAAGCCCAACAGAAATTTCAGCCCATGCACTTTCAGGAATAGTGATCACAGTGCTTCCCGGCCCAAATGGTCCAAAGGGGAAATAAGAGTAGCATCCAACTCCAATGAGCTCATTCATAAACCTGGCAGAAAGGCCTTTGGTTCGCTCTATGTGATGGTATCTAGCCCATTGCATATACTCATCATCCTGCCAAGTCAAACCACGCATGTGGACATTCTCATAAAAGCGGCAAAAGAATTGAATAGCCAAGGTGCTCAAGGTCACTTCAAGTTGCATATCAGTATCGCTCGCTGAACCCCCATTTGCTTCACATTGATTAGAGTCAGAAATAGGTTCGTCGTGAGCTACAAGTTTGACAAGATCAGACAGGGGTTATATTCGTCAAGTGGTTTCCAAACTCCCAAGGCATACGCTGTTTAAGGACAAGGAAGATACACATTGATTAGAGTCAGATATAGGTTCCGTCGTCTGCACAAGGTTTAATGCTATTTGCAAGAAATATAGACATAGTTTAGAATGCATGACTGCCAGCAGACGCGGTAAACAAATGAAACCAAACGAAAAAAGTCATATTTCCATGTAGGAGAATAAGATTAGCCACACACAAAAATACACCGGTGGGTGGTGTACTTATACATGTACAAAGCCTGAACGTCAATGCTGCTACAAACAAAGCATAATCTTAGGCCAAACACATCATGGGCAAGGTAGAGTGCAATGTGCAAGCTAACAGTCCGGAACACACATTACCAGTCCGGAACACACATTACGGGTCGAACGGGTTAAATCTCACGCTTACACGACTAAAGTTAACTACCAAATTATATCATTCTTGGTGATCACATCAAATAGATAGCACATCATGGTACACCAGCAGTGTACAGTACCAACGCTTATCTCCATAAGAGCTCCACACACGGCAGTGTACACTACTAATTATATATCTCGACGAGAATTTGATTTTAGTATCACACAACATACGGTACTGTAGCTAAGAATGAAATTAAAACTTTTCTATTCCAGTGGGTTTCTGAAATCTGAGTTCCTTGAAACCCTGGTTCAGTAATCGGAACTAACGGTACAGATTCACATAAACTGAATGGAGCAATGGGAGGAGATTAAGTAAGTGGGCCTCATGCATCTGAAGCAACACAATCTGTATCCAGTGAGATCCCCAACACCCTCAAGGCCTTCTCCGAAGATGCCTTTTGGATCATTCTGCAACATCTAACCAGATGAGGCCAAGAAAGGTGCTGGGATCTCCAATCCAGCAAGAAGAGATGAGGCAACAGTCAAGAGCTGACTGAGATCTACATCACTATACTTATTGGTATAACAGACAGTGTTGAGCCTGGATTTACATCACTATACTTGCTACTTAACAAAAGAGAAATAATGTGCGCCAGAAGTTTCAGTCATGGACATTGGTACCCTTCCCTGAGAAGTGAGAAATACATGTTGAGCAGCGGAGGCAGTGATGTTTCTCGCACGCTGAAATCTAGCAGGAGGTGCCGGTGCGCATTGACTTTCTTTGATGCTACAAGCAACACCGGAAGCAACGGCGGTGGTCGAGGCACGATCGACAGGGAGGGGAGGGGGTCGAAGGGGAGCTAGGTTCTCACCGTGCCGTGGCTGAAATCGGCGGAGGCCACGAGATGGAACTGCTTATTGCCGTCGCCCGCGTCGTCCGAGTTGTCGTGCATCCCCCACATCCAGCACCACACCGCGCGCTTGGCGGCGGCGGCGGCGGCGCCGCCTGACCCAACCACCACACACAGCAGTGAGAAATAGAAAACAAGTAGGTTTGTGTATTGCACGCCACCTGAAGGGCGCCTTGTATTCACATATATAGGAATTACATGCCTTGCTAATCAAGGTGAATCAGAGAGATCCCAACCGAAATATACAACAAGGATTCGGTAGGATTACATTCCTATTACATGTGATATGAACAAAAGGAAATACTTTAACATCCCCCCTCAGCTTGTGCGTCGTATGGTAGCAAGCATAAGCTGGAACGAAACTCGGAGAAGAGCTGCGAGGATAATCCTTTTGTCATAATGTCAGCATACTGATGCGAGGATGGTACATGAAGAACCCGGACCTCACCAAGCGACACCTTCTCCCGCACGAAGTGGATGTCAATCTCAATGTGCTTGGTGCGACGATGCTGAACCGGATTAGAGGCCATGTAGACAGTACTAACGTTGTCACAAAAAAAACAGTAGCAGTCGCCGGGGGTGATGAAGCTCACCGAGCAACTGACGAATCCAGCAACACTCGCCCACAACATGAGCAACTGCGCGATACTCCGCCTCGGCACTCGAGCGAGACACGGTGGTCTGTCGTTTAGACGACCAAGAGACGAGGTTATCACCAAGATAAACGCAGTACCCAGACGTGGAGCGCCTAGTGTCAGGACACCCCGCCCAATCAGCGTCAGAATAAGCAGTAAGTGCCACCGAGGATGAGCTGGAGAGATGCAAGCTGAGACCAAGGGTGCCCTTGATGTAGCGAAGAATGCGCTTGACCAAGTGCATGTGAGGCTCTCGGGGTGCATGCATGTACAGACAGGCCTGCTGCACCGCGTGCGCGATGTCTGGACGCGTCAGGGTGAGATACTGCAAATCACCAGCGTAACTCCGATACTCCGTGGGATCGGAAAGAAGAGGGCCATCCTGAGCTGAGAGCTTGCACTTAGTGTCAATAGGGGTGGCCGACGGGTGACAGTCAATCATGCCAGCACGCTTCAGAAGATCCAGCGCATACTGTCGCTGAGAGAGGACCATGCCAGAGGAGGTCCGAGTGACGGAGATGCCGAGGAAAAATGACAGGGTGCCGAGGTCTGTCATGGCAAACGCTGCATGAAACAATATGAGCACGAGGAGGACGTAGAACAAGAGACCACGTCCGGTTAGCAACAAGAGCATCAAATTCCTCGTTCATAGCACGACGCCAGTGCGGGTCATGTAGTGCTCCCCGGTATGTTTTAGGAATAGGAGAAGGACTCGAGTGGGAAACATGAAGGTTGAGACGGTCGACGGGCTGAAAGAGACCGCGTTTCGCTCGAGTAACCATGGTATGGGTATTAGATGGTGACGGAGGTCGGTGAACTACAACCGGAGGAGATGGGTCGCTAGAGTTGGATGCGGCGCTAGAGGGAGAACGTGGTGGACCTGGTGGGGTAGAAACCACGGCAGGAGTTGTGTTTGGCCGGTCATACACGGAGGGAGGCGAAGAGCCGTCATGCAGGGCGTTGTGGGGCGTAGGGCTAGGAGTGGGTGCAACGCTGCTGTTGCCATGCATGGTAGGAGACGAGGATGCATGCAGGTTTGGTGTGTGCTGCGTGGCTGCTAGGTCTAGTAGAAAATCAAGTGCGGCGATGGGATCAGTTGGACGCTCCTGAGAGTAGGAGAAGGGAAATATGGTCTCGTCAAATACCACGTGGCGGGACAGAATGACTCGGCGAGGTGCTAATATCAAGGCAGTGATAGCCTTTGTGGTTGCTTGGGTATCCTAGGAAGACACAAACGGTAGATCGTGGAGAGAGTTTATTTGTGGCCGTAGCAGACTGGTTGGGATAACAGAGGCAACCAAAGACGCGGAGGGCGGCGTAGTTCGGTGGAGTGTCGTGGAGGCGTATGTAGGGCACCGCAAAGCCAATGGATTGGGAGGGGCGAATGTTGACGAGATACGTGGCCGTGGCAAGGGCTTCGGCCCAGTAGGAAGGTGGCATAGAAGACTGGAAAAGAAGTGTACGAACGACGTCGTTGATGGTGCGGATGGCACGTTCGGCCTTGTCGTTTTGGGCAGACGTGTACGGACACGAGAGGCGAAGGTGAATGCCGTGGGTGGAGAAGAAGTTGGTGACCGTGGAGTTGAGAAACTCGGTTCCGTTGTCGGCTTGCATAGCAACAAGAGGCCGGGAAAACTGTGTGCGTATATAAGCAACAAAGCTAAGTAGAGTGTTGGCGGTTTCAGATTTGTGGCGAAGGGGAAACGTCCACATGAAGTGAGAAAAATCGTCGACAATAATGAGGTAATATTTGAAACCAGAATTGCTCAAAAGCGGTGAAGTCCAAAGATCACAATGAATCAACTTAAAAGGTTCGACGCTTATTGAAGTAGACCTAGCGAAGGGCAAGTGCACGTGTTTGCCAAGTTGACATGCATGACAAACATGTGTGGCTGCTTTATTACATGAGATAAAGGAGTTCTTGTGAAGTTGGGACATGGCGTCACGTCCCGGGTGACCTAAGCGACGATGCCATAGCTCGGTGGTGGTGGTGGCGAGGAGTCCATTGGCGTGGTGGTTGAGGACCGCGGATGGGAAGACGTAGAGGTCGCCAAGGCTATTGCAACGAAGAATCACGGCCTTGGTGCGAAGGTCCTTCACAGAAAAGCCGAACGGGTCAAATTCAATTGAGCAATGTTGTCAATAGTGAAACGACGAACGGAAAGTAAATTTTTTACAAGAGTAGGAACAACTAAGACATTGCGAAGAAGAAGAGAGCGAGCGGAAGTATTGAGAGATGTGTTGCCGGTGTGAGAGATGGGCAAGGTGGTTCCATTACCCACGGTGACAGTAGAAGAAGAGGAGGAAGGAATGAGAGTGTGGAGCATACCGGGGTCGGAGGCCATATGTGCGGTGGCTCCAGAATCCATGACCCACTCACCGACGGTCGAGGGGGTTGCAGCATTGTTGAGGGCAGCCATGAGTGCGGTGCAATCCCACGATGGAGCGCCGCCGTGGCCGGGAACAGAGGGAGTGCCGCCGTAGCCGGGAACTGGTGGCGGATTGGTGCCAAACGCCTGCCCATGCAAGGGAGCCAGAGAGGTGAAGGCTTGAGCGGGTGGTAGCGCAGGTGGCCGTGCGCCGAGCAGGCCAGCCCCGGTGTTCTGCCTCAGTACTGGAGACGCCTAGAGTTGCTGGCCTGTGTACGGGTTAAAGCAAACCCACGGGCCAACAGAGGATGCATGAGTGTTGGAGCGTTGACCACCGGAGTTGCCGCTCGCGTTGTAGCCGCCGTTGCCCTTTTTCTTGCGCCAATTGCCACCGTTGTGGCCGCCGCTGGAGTTGCCGCCGCCGCGGTTGCCATCGCCACGGTCCGAGCCGCCGTGGTGTTGGCCGGACGAGTTGGAGCTGCCTGCACCATGGGACGGACCTCCGCTGTAGAGCGCAGTCTGGTTCCCCACGGCTGTGGAGTTCGCGAGCTGCGTCTCGCGCAGAGTGAGAAGAGAGCGCGTCTGGGCGAAGGACGACAAGGGGCTCTGCATAGTGACGATCGTGGTGATGTCGGAGAAGCGCGGGTTGAGCCCACGGAGGCAGTTGAGGACGAGCGTTTGGTCGGAGACAGGTGTGCCGACGTCGCTGAGAGCATCCGAAAGGGCCTTGAGGCGATGACAGTAAGCGGTGATGGAGAGATCGCCTTGGACGAGGCCTCGAAACTCCGCCTCGAGGTAAACAGCGCGAGTCATCTGATTGTCCAGAAAAAGGTTGGTGATGAGCGTCCATGCTTCCTGGGCCGTCTGATCCTCCGCCATGATTATGTCGAGGATTTCGTCAGAGATGGACCCGTAGAGCCACGACTGAACGACGTAGTCATCGCGAGTCCAGGCGTGCGGTCCGCCGCGGCGGTGATGGCGTTGACGTGGGGAAGCAAGTAGTACTTGCCGAGGAGGACACGGACAAGCATCCGCCACTTGGTGAAGTTCGAGGCGGCGAGGTCGAGCGTGACGGGCACATGGGTGCGCACGCTGGCGACATGCACAGCCGGCGAGGTGGAGGCGGGCAGAGCAGCCGTGATGAGGGCGCCAGAGGTGGAGTTCATGGTTGATGGCAAGGTGGGGGAGGTGAGGCTGGAGCTTGCAGCGGACGTGGTGCCTGAGGCGGTTGTCATAGAGTGGAGGTGAGATTGGATCAGGGGTGGTGAGCGCCGGGGTTGGACGAGGCTGGATCGAGGTTGCAGCTGATACCAAGAAAACAAATAGGTTTGTGTATTGCACGCCACCTGAAGGGCGCCTTGTATTCACATATATAGGAATTACATGCCTTGCTAATCAAGGTGAATCAGAGAGATCCCAACCGAAATATACAACAAGGATTCGGTAGGATTACATTCCTATTACATGTGATATGAACAAAAGAAAATACTTTAACAGAAATCGAGGAAAAAAGAAACATTTTTGCCCGGTAATCGAGAAGGATCTAGGTCGTGGCCGTCACCTGGATCCATCGGTCGCCGCCGGCGCCGCTCCTCGCCTCCTCCGCCTGGGAAGCCCGCGTGCTGAGTTGATCGTTTTGGGCAATGAAGGTGGTGGCTACTGCACAGTACGCGGTTGGGCAATGAAGTCTTGGAAAAGCTCTAGCTTTGACGCGTGGGACTAGTAACTTCTTTCCTCAATTATTCACCAACCCCATGAAGTGTGGGAGGTAGATACACACTCTACTCTCACACGGGTAACTTCTCTCATCAATTATTCACTCAACCGTGGAAGACTGCGGGGTAGATAGGCAATCTATATCACTTGGTCCAAAACTCCAAATGTAATTGAAATTAATTTTGAATTTGCCAACTAGCAAAAACTGTAACTTACATTTGTTTTTGTAGAAGTGCGGTGCAGGTGACACTTTTGCTAAACTGATAATACTTCTTGAAAAGTGAATTGAGACTTAAGAAAGTTTGAATCGTCTGAGACAAAGACGGACTCTTTCGGTTTACATTATTGTTCATGTGTTCAGGGGGAAACTCTACCATTCTAAGAGTGGAGTCCGCTACGGTAATCTAGCCAAGGGTGCGCGTTTGAAAATGGTTCGAGCGCGCACATCTGTTTCGAACCGTCGGCTTGTCTTTGACTAGCTTGGTCCGAATAAGATGGAAGAAAATGACTAGTGAGGGTTGCACGCCTCATTCCCCCTTAGAGCAACTCTAGCAGATCCCGCATCCAGCGCGAACCCGCATAATTCCGGCGCTTATATGGGCTCGGCCCATTTTTCTGGCCAGACCAGAGCCCGCATCGGTGTCCGGCCCGTAAATATTTTTGCCGCAGCTCGCAAGCGCTACCCCCGAGCCAGTATAACTACGGGTTTGCAGGGCAGATGCTGGTCGAAATCCTATCCCGCCGCAACCGTGTTTGCCCCCAATTCCCCACCGCGCCGCTTGATTTGTCGCCGCCGGCGAGCCTTCGACCGCCATGGACGACTCGGGGGATGAGGCGGAGCGCCGCCGCCGCGCCAGATCTGACGGCGCGTGGCGCGCGCAAGCGGGGGGCCCGTCGGTGGCTCAACCGCGGTACCCGGCCGCCGCCGGCCTTCAACCGCCGCGAGCTCGAGGACTTCGATCTCGAGCTCGCCCGTCGCCGCCATGCCTCCTCCGGCAACTGGTCCGCGGGGAGCTCATCCGGCCACTGGTCCGCGGGGTGCTCATCCGCGGGCGCATCGAGCTCGCGGCTCGTTCCAGTGAAGAGGGAGCCAGAGGAGGCGGTGAAGAGGGAGCCGGAGGAGGCCGTGCCCGATGCGCCGCCGCGCCGGGTCATCATCAGGCCCGAGGACTACCTCCCCCCGGGGCAGGAGGAGCTCCTCGAGCGGTCGGCGAGGGAGCAGGAGGAGATGGAAGAGCGCATTCGGCGCGAGGTCGAGTACGAGCGGCTCTTCTTCGAGACGGGCGTCACGGCATCGCAGGCACACGCATCGAAGGAGGCTGACCTGCGCGTGATGAAGGTGGAGCAGGAGAAGCTCTACATCGACCTCGACTCCGACTCCGACTGATCGCCGCTGGTGGGCAGCTACAGCAGGAGCTCCGGTGAGCTCATTTTTGTTGTAGTGGTGCGGTAGCGTAGGCCCTATCTAGCATCTCTGACCTTTAGTATGTATGTATGTGGAGTGTACGAACTTATTATGCGAATAAGAACCATCTATGCGAGCGAGCTCCGGCGAGCTGCTGCTTAAATTTCTCGCGCGAAACAACTTTTTTTAAAAATTACGGGTTTGTTTGCGGTTTCTGTTCTACCGCCGCATTTTTCAGCCTGCATAAGGGCCCACCTGCGACCCGCAAACACAGTTTACAGTTCGGCAAAATGCGGGGTCTGCTAGAGTTGCTCTTAACCCCCTTTGTCTCTCTCGTTGTAGCGGGTCCATCCCTTCTTGCGTCCCACTCGTCGATGTAAGGGTTGGCTTTGACTGGGTCGTTTATGAACATACAATGATTGGGTCACTGTTTCTATCAGCAAGGTGTGGTCCTCCTCCTCTCATGTTCTCTATACAAAGGGCGTGCATCCGCACGTGGGCCCTCTTTCTTGTTTCATTTGACCTTACGACGTCTACGGCCGGGCTCCCCAAACTAACTGGTCACCACTTATGCCGACGAGCCAGGTGGCCGAGTCGCTCATCTTCGGGTCCGGATCTGCGTAGAATAGATGGTCTGCATCCACGAGTTTCCAGGTCGGCTGCCGCGGCGCGTTGCCGTTGTAGCGCTCATTGTTGAGAGGCATCGGGATATCGCATGCACACAGCACTACTAGAAAAACGGCCATAGGTAATATCACTGTTAGTGGCGCACCAGAGATGTGGTGCGCCACTACTATATAGCAGTGGCGCACCATAAACAGGTGCTCCACTAATAGTAACATTACTAGTGGCGCACCAGGTGTGGGGTGCGTCACTACTATTTTTTTGAACAGTAACCAGCCATGCCCAGGATTACCAGTGGCGCACCAGGCCATGGTGCGCCACTACTATTTTTGATAGTAGTGGCGCACGTTGCCCTGGTGCGCCACTGGTAAGGCTGGGCGTGGTGGTCCAAAAAAAAACATAGCAGTGGCGCACCCCTTCACTGGTGCGCCACTAGTATTCCTGGCTACTAGTGGCGCACCAGTGAAGGGGTGCGCCACTGGTAACCTGGGAGCAGTAGCTATAATTAGGCAGCCACACCTACCACACACTCACTTTCCTCCCTCCACCAAAACAGATTTGGTCTTCTTGCTCCTCCTCCTCACCTCATTTGCACCATAGATTCACCCAAATTAAGTGGTTAAATTTCCTTTTTTTGATAGGTAAGTAAGGGGAAAGCTTTCTTTATGTTCTAGATCTACTTTTCTCTCCGTCTCCAACAACGTACACACTTATTATGGCCTAGAGATCTACGTATGTTTGTGGTGTTGCATATGTTTGTGTTTGCAGGTACCGGTATTTGAAATGCGATAGTTGCCAATATTTTGCCGGAATGTTGATTCATTTCCGTTTCGGCAAGAATTTGGCACTATATGCATTCTTTTTGGTCCTATTTTTAGGCAAAGTCATGCCAAATTTTTTTTTTGTTCTAAAATATCATTTTGCTCTACCCCGCAGGCGACCATGGTCCGCACGATGACCGAAGGCATCGTAAATAGGTTTTTGAGCTCCGCGAAGGCCGAGATGCTTCAAAAGAACGAGACGGAGATAAGATGTCCGTGTCGAAGATGCAAGCTGAAGAGCCTTATTGCGGACCCGGATTCCGGGCAGGTGCGGGACCACTTGCTCTTGCGTGGTTTCATGGATGGCTATCGGTGGCAAGGTGATGAAGATGACTATGAAGTCATCCATGGGGGCCGGGCAAGCAGAAAAAAGGAAGGGCAGCAAGACAATAGCGGCGAGGGCGGGCGAGAAGACGAAGAATCTCCAGGACATGATCACGAAGTAGATGCAGGACACGGTCATCATGTAGAAGATGCCGGACATGATGATGAGGAAGATCAAGACGAAGGGCATGATCATGAAGATGAAGATGCCGGAGCAGACGACGATGGACCATCGATGGGTTGGGTGCATGACCCTCATATTCAAGAGCTGCTTCGCAAGCAGACGGGTAACGCAAGAGCTGCCGCCCGAGAGAAAGCCAAGCTGGATCAACTGGAGACAGACGCGGTTACTCCATTGTATGAAGGATGCAGGCCCGAGGATACCCGCCTGAAAGTAACGCTCATGGCTCTGGAGATGAAGGTAAAACACAAAATGATGGACGCATGCTTCGACGAGAACATGTCATTCTGGCACGAACGTCTTCCGAAGGGGAACAAGTGCCCGACCAGTTTGGAGGAGGCGAAGAAAATCGTGTGTCCTCTGGATTTACCGCACGTGAAATACCATGTCTGCATGAACAATTGCATCATTTATTGGGGCGAGCACGCGGAGTCTACCATATGTCCGGTGTGCGGCGTCACTCGATACAAGAAGAGGAAGAAAGCTCCTCGAAAAGTGGTGTGGTACTTTCCGATCACTCCTCGTCTGCAGCGGTATTTCGCGGATCCTAAGGTAGCAAAGCTCCTGCGTTGGCACGCGGATAGGGAGGAGAAGAAGCGAGAAGATGACGCAAATGATCCGGAGATAGATAAAAAAGACAAGATGCTGAGTCACCCTAAGGATGCGAGCCAGTGGCAAGCGTTGAATTTTGAATACCCAGAATTTGGGAAGGATCCAAGGAACATCGTGCTCGGCGCGAGCACCGATGGAGTCAATCCGTTTGGCAGCCAGAGAAGCACACATAGCACCTGGCCTGTGTTTGTGTGGATGTACAACCTTCCCCCCTGGTTGTGCATGAAGAGGAAGTACATTCACATGAGTATGCTAATTGAAGGGCCGAAACAACCAGGGAACGACATCAATCTGTATCTGGGGCTGCTGAAGGAGGAGCTAGACACGCTGTGGAAAACGCCAGCCAATACGTGGGACGCCGCAGAGAAAGAATATTTCCCTATGAGAGCCGCACTGCTCACGACGGTGCACGACTATCTCGGTTACGGATATCTCGCGGGGCAGGTAGTCCATGGATTTTCTGGATGCGTACGGTGCATGGATGACACAACGTATCGCCAGCTAGATAGAGATCCCGGGTCTTCGAAAACCGTGTTCATGGGACATCGAAGGTGGCTTCGCGACGATGACGCATGGAGAAAACACAAGGATCTGTTCGATGGTGAAACCGAACCCCGAAGACCCCCACGTACGAGGAGCGGCGAGGAAATAGACGAGCTGTTGAAAAATTGGAAAGAGTGCCCACCGCCGGAAAAGAAGCGAAAGGCGCCAGAGCCGCTGCTGAAGGTATGGAAAACGAGGTCTGTTTTCTGGGACTTGCCGTACTGGAAGATCCTCCGTGTGCCTCACAGCCTTGATGTCATGCATATCACGAAGAACGTGTGCGAGAGTCTGCTTGGTACCCTGCTCAACATGCCAGAGAGGACCAAAGATGGGCCGAAAGCAAGGGCAGACTTGCAAAAAATGGGCATCAGGGAGGAGCTCTGGCGCCCTAATGATGATGATGATGATGATGATGATGATGATGAGGCGAAGGACACGGAAAGTCATCGCAAAGGCAAAAAGGCCAAGAAGATCGAATATGACTACCCTCCCGCGTGCTTCACTCTAAGTCAGAAGGAGATCGAGCAGTTTTTCACCTGCCTCGTAGGAGTAAAACTTCCTTACGGTTACGCGGGGAAGATAAGCAGATACCTAGACTCAGCCAAGCAGAAGTTCAGCGGGATGAAGTCTCACGACTGTCACGTGCTGATGACGCAGATACTTCCAGTTGCAATCCGTGGGATCATGGACGCGCACGTCCGTGACACGCTATTTGGCCTATGCAACTTTTTCGACGTCATCTCTCAGAAGTCGGTTGGCGTGAGGCAACTCAGAAGGCTACAGGAAGAGATCGTGGTGATACTATGCGAGCTTGAGATGTACTTCAAGCCCGCATTCTTCGACGTTATGGTGCATCTGCTGGTCCATATAGTGGAGGATATCATCCAACTCGGGCCGACGTTCCTGCACAGCATGATGCCGTTCGAAAGGATGAATGGTGTCATCAAAGGATACGTTCGCAACATGTCACGTCCAGAGGGAAGCATAGCCAGGGGCTTTCTGACCGAAGAGTGCATCTCGTACTGCACGAATTATCTAGGCATCGAGAACCCCGTTGGTCTGCCCGTCAACAGGCACCTCGGCAGGCTCGCTGGATGGGGTCACCGCGAGGGTCGCCGCGAAATGCATGTCGACTTCATGGGTCGACTCGCCGACTTTGAAAGAGCAAACCTAGTCGCGCTACAACACATAGACGTGGTCGATCCTTGGGTGGTAGAGCACAAAATCTTTATTGAGAAGACGTACAATGACCGAGGCTAACAGAGGACGGAGGGAGCTATAATCAAAGAGCACAACTCATGTTTCACGCGTTGGTTCAAGGAGAAGCTTCTGTCGTACCCTTTACATGAGGATTCTTCCGCGGAAGAAAAACTCATATTCGCCTTGTCACAGGGCGCCGAGCACAACCTGATGACCTATGAGGCGTACGATATCAACGGCTACACATTCTACACCGAGGAAAAGGACATGAAGAGCGATTATCAGAACTCCGGGGTAACGATGGAATCCTACACCGGTAACGACAAGGACAGATACTACGGAAGGATCGAGGAGATCTGGGAGCTGAGCTACGCTGGAGAGAAGGTCCCGATGTTCCGTGTCAGATGGGCCAAGAGCGTCCTAAAAGAAGACCGGTATTTCACCACCATGGTTATACCCGAAGCCAAATCCAAGACCGCGGGCGCAAACGTCACCGCGAAAAATGAGCCATGGGTACTGGCTTCCAAAGTGGACCAATGCTTCTTCATTACCGACGCGCCAAAGCCCAGTCGTGTTGTCGTGAGGAGAGGCAAAAGGAACATCATCGGAATGGATGGAGTCGCCAATGAGCAAGACTTTGACAAGTACGGCGACCCGAAGATGGAAGATGACGACGACGATGAAGTACCATACACCACAAGAAGAAGCAGGACCACCCTACCTAAAGGACGTCCGTTCAAGAGAAGATCAATTCAAGGGGTTCCGGGGCTAAATTATTCAACCGCGAGGAAGAAGGGCAAGAAGATTGTGAAAAGATAGCTAAGATTGAATCACGACGTGTCGGCCGCGTGTGTGTGTGTGTCAGTGGCAAGCTCAATTATTACATGCAACTAAATTATTACATGTATCACTTGATTTCAACCATTATTAAAGATCTTTTAAACATTATATTACTTTACATGCAAACTCAATCTTAATTTGACGACTGTTATTTCATGTCAATCTTTGATGACTGTTATTTCATCTCACTTGATTTAAACCATGCCATAGCATTGTAAATGATTCTATATTGTGATTGAGTAAAGGAGATGCATTGTAAAAAAATTAGTGCTCCGCACCGTCAAGGAGGAATTTACTGAAGTGTCCTCCAGTGGGCATCCAACGGCGCCCAAAGAATTAGTCAGTGGGTACGCGGGACAACTCGGGTGCATTGTCCGGAGCACCGTCACGATCAACACCGAGAACCTAAGGCATCGTGAACGAGGGAATTTGCGGATCCTCCTCTTCACGAAGCTGCACGAACGATACAAGTTCCCCGGTGACTTCGCAAACACACGCCTCTCAGGGAATAAAGTGAACAGTGCCGCCCTCACGAAGATGAGCACGGCCCTGGCTTCTTGGAGAGCCCGGGTGAAGAAAATGATTGAAAGAGGTGATAGTTATGAGAAGATCAAGGAGGAAAATCCTTCGATCAGCAAAGCTGACTACCTGGAGTTCAAGACCAAGTGCGAGAGCAACGCATCCGTGGAATCAAGTCAGTGGGGGAAAGAAATGCGGGAATTGAACTTAGGGGTCCACAAACTCGGTCCCGGCGGTTACAGAGTGGCGGAACCTAAATGGGCCAAGGAGGACGCGGAGCGTGTCGAGCAAGGCCTACCGCCCCTCTTCAATAAATACCGCCATGAAAAGCAGACCAGGAACTATATCAGAGCCCGGTACAAGGAGGACCCGGTAACAAAGGAGCTTACCACGGATCCGAAGGTGAAGGCGCTTGAGCTTGTTCTGGTAAGGAATACACCCCCGCGTAATTAGCTCCATATGGTTGCATTCTAATTAATGAAGCCAAATTTCTAAATGGTTCACGTTCCTTCCGCAGGAAACTGAAAGCAGTAGCGCGGGGTCTCAGAGCTCCCCGTCTGCCCCTTGGGACACCACTTTAAATAGGGCGTTGAATGTAATGAAATAGAAGGATAAGTTAACTAAGCCGACGTCAGCTGGTCGTGTGGCCGGCGAAGGCTTGTCCACGAAATGGTCGGAATACTATAAGACTGGGCGAAAGGAGAGAAAGACCAGCTTGGAAAGCCAGGAGGTTAAAGAACTCAAGGCAAAAGTGGCGCAGATTCCTCAGATAGTCGAAGAGCAAGTGCGAGACCAACTGGGAGCGACGATCACCGCCATTATGCCTACCTTGGTTGAGGGGCTGCGGGGGTGGTTTGTGGGCGGCCAACAGGGGCCGCCCCCGATTCCCAGCTTGACGGGCAGCAACTCGCACAACGCGCCGGTAGTGGTGTCTCCGGCGGAGGCGTCATTGGTGTCTCCGGTGCCGGCGCCGGCATTGGAGCTTGATGCACTCGGGTGTGGGAAGAATACGCCGGCCGGCACCTCGGCAGCAAGCGGCCCCTCCGTCACTTGCACGCCCGCCGTTGGCGGTGCCTCGACATTAGCCGAGCTCGACGCCATCACGGTAACTAAGCCTTGGCCGATGACTTCATCTCCTTGCCTTTGACTGGGCATCCCTGACGCCCTACATGTTTTCGCAGGGCGCCGCCAACGAAGTTCCATGCACTCTCCTGCACTTCGTGGACGGCAAGTTGATCGATGTCGCCAAGGCCAAAATCGTTGAACCGGGCAACCGCGTGTTCCACCATAATCCGATGCCACCCACCGTGTATAGGGTTCAACTGGTTCGGGTGCTGCGGGGCTGCGACGACTTGTTACCTCCGTATCGACCCCATGGGGCCGACGAAGAGGATGTGATGACCCTCGGCGCCTGCTTCAACTGGCCATTGCTTTGGCCGAAGAGCCAGATTCGTTTGGGGGCGGGGGTCACCACCCCACAGACAACACCGCCAGTCCTGCCGGCGCCAAGCCATGGCAAGACCGCCGCAACGCTACCGCCGTCAGTTGATCCGGGCATGCATATGGCACAGGATCCGGACGTCGACGACGGTACATTTGTTAACGTCGATGACTACTTCAACGAACATGGTGGGTACGGTGACGAATTCTTGGCGCCTCCTTCTCAAGAACCCAACCCTGCAAAAGTCGATCGCGATCTAGCTGGTACCGCGGAGAAACCCAATTGCAACAGGCGTCGTCTGTTCGGTTCTCAGGAGACGCCTCCAGCTGCCGCCTTCACCGAGACTCAAACAGCCGAGGTGGGAAATATTATCAGCCCCACCACACTCAAGAAGGTGGTCTCTGAGCAGACCTCGATCCCATTACATCAGCAGAAGCCAAAGAAGGGACATAAAAGAAAAACTAACAAGGGTGCGAGCCAGCCGGCACCGAGTACGATCCGTGCTCAGGACGGGCCACCAATACCTAAGGATATCATGAGGGCGGTGCATGTGGCGGGTAGGCCGATGCTACCGGCTAATCTGCTCAAGGCTGCAACCGGTGCTATGCGGAGTCTGCATGACAGTGTTCTTTCTATGGAGAAGCGGCGTATCTCCGAGAAAGATGACTTATACCCGGTTTTCGTGGCCAAGGTGCCAGAGGGCAAGGGCTTTGTCGATGGCACCATCGGGAGTATGATCGTCCTGCGGTTTGATGACATCTTCGCTATGTTTAACCTTCATCCGCTGCACTACACCTTCATTCGGCTATTTTCGCTCAATATGGAGATGCAGATCATTAGAGACAAGACCCCGGACATCGTGATAGTCGACCCCTTCTACATGCGTGCCAAGCACTTGGACAGCGCTGGGGACCGGCAAATCGCGAGTTCATACCTCGAAGGCGTCATTATGGCGAACAAAGATAAGGATACCTTCCTCGTGCCTTACTTTCCCGAGTAAGTCATCCCCTCACCGCCCCGTAACATATGATTTCTTAGATTTCGATCGTTCTTTTTTTTCTAACATTCCGTGTTTTGTGCAGTGACACACGTTGCACACTCATCCTCTTAAGCCCGAAATATTCCACGGCCACGTATTTCGACTCGGACCGTCAGTCGAAGAAAGACTACACAAATATCAAGAAAGTTCTTGATGATGCTCTCCCCGGCTACGCCAAATCTGGAGGCACCTTCAGGAAGGAAATGTGTAGGTACGGCAAGCACGTGTTCACCCACGTAACGACGTTCCCCTGCGTTAAGCAGCCGCCTAGCAGTCAGAAGGATGCCTACTACGCCCTCCATCACATGCGGGCGATCGTACAGGACCATAATCACCTTATGCTACCAAAGGGTCTCCAAGATTGGGCCGCACGCTTGTCGGCAATCCAGGACATGGACATCAGACAAGAATTCTTTCGCATCCAGTCGGAGTTTGCGGAAATCATCTGTCAAGATGTCCTTCGTACCTCGGGGCAGTTCCACCTCAAATATCAACCGTCCAACAGGGAAATAGAAACAACGCTACAAATGCAGGCTGACAACTACCGCACATTCATGACGCCGACGGATGACGGCGGCTTCATCCACGCTCCGGTCCCTGAGTCGAGTCGAAGAAAGTATTGATGGTATATAGTTCTGAAATGTCGATTAGCTCGTGTTGTAATTAAACTTTAATGAACTTGTATGTCTCTTTAGTTTGGAGAGTCGTTCAACTTATATGTAATCGATGCTATTTATTAGTAGGACCATGAACCGTGCTATTAATGTGTTGCTTTTCTCTTCCGATCCTTTTGTTGCATACTTATATATTATCTGTGAATTACTACTAACGTTTTGTTTGTCTAGTGCATAGAGATGCCGTCGTATGTCGTGTACAAGGGTAGGGTTCCCGGAGTCTATGACGACTGGGAGGAGTGTCGGAGACAGGTTCACCGTTTCAGCGGTAACAGTTACAAAGGGTACACCACTAGGGCGGAGGCGGAAGCTAGATACGAGCGCTATCTAGAGGGAGAGAGGAGGGAGCGGAG
The DNA here is from genome assembly GCA_032464435.1 of Aegilops umbellulata. Lineage (NCBI taxonomy): Eukaryota > Viridiplantae > Streptophyta > Magnoliopsida > Poales > Poaceae > Aegilops > Aegilops umbellulata. Next base: position 11,223,191 of record CP136057.1, read on the forward strand.
GAGGAACCGGATGAAGACTAGTTTCATCGCGATGATGCTCATCGTGACCGCAGCTCTCTTTTATGTGATGGTAGTTTAGATGATATCAACTTTGTAATGTGACGACAAACTCGCTACTCGGTCTCGAGACCTAAACTTGTCTAATATTTGAACTTTGTTCGCTATTTCGAATTCGGAGACTAATGTGATGATTTGTATTATGTGCTGTTTATATTCTGCGATGTATTGTATTTTGTAACCTGTGCAAATACCAGAAATGCAGAAAAAAAAATTCCTAGAATTAATAGTAGTGGCGCACCATATTGCACATTAGTGGCGCACCCAGTTAAATAACAGTGGCGCACCCATATGGATATCAGTGGCGCATCAGTAGGGACCCCTGCTGCAATACCAGTGGCGCACCATCTTGCACATTAGTGGCGCACCCAATTAAATAACAGTGGCGCACCCATATGAATATCAGTGGCGCACCCGTATGAATATCAGTGGCGCACCCATATGAATATCAGTGGCGCACCCATATGAATACCAGTGGCGCACTAGGTGGCATACCAATGGCGCACCAGTGGTGCGCCACTGTTATTTGGATTAACAGTGGCGCATCAGAGGTGCGCCATTAGTATTCCTTATTAGTGGCGTGGTATTAGTGGCCCACCCATGGTGCGCCACTAATGGCAATATTGGGTGCGCCACTAATAGCCTTTTTTCTAGTAGTGCAGGTACCCCGAGGAGTGGAGCCCAACCCAGGCGTCCAGGTCGGCGTCGTAGTGGCACTGGCCCTGAAACGACATCATGCACTCACCACGGGGCATCCACTTGGCGTGGCTGCCGAGGGACGTGTCGCGGTAGAAGGTGTCATGTAGCCGCCGGGGTGCATGCACTACTAGGGAAAACCCTAATAGTAGCACGGGTTTTGAGGCTATCCGCAGCGCGGGCACCCGCGCTACTACTACGGCGCTATAGCTAACTGTTAGTAGTAGCGCGGTATGTATCCGCGCTACTAATATTGACTATAACAGCATTGCTTTTTCAGAACGCGCTACTATTACTTAGCTGTAGCGCTTTCCTAGCCCCGCGCTACTGCTATATCTTTCATCATTTTCCCCTGCTTCCTACCCCATTTTAGTTTCAATAAACTGCAATTTCCAGATACTAGATATCTGTAATTTCCAGATATCAATTTCATAAAGCATTATAGGTACTGGGTAGTACTAGATAACAATTTTATATATAGTCAACATGATCCTCAAACAGTACTAGGTGCTATCGACGATGATCATCATATGTAGTTCTAGATGATATCGACGACGATCATCATATGTAGTTCTAGATGATATCGACGACGATCATCATATGTAGTTCTAGATGATATAGCCACACACACATATGTAGTTCTATATGATATCGACAACGATCATCATCCTGAAGCCTGGGCAGTGGGTGTTCCTGATAGTAATTAGGATGGCCTGTCCAACACGAAGATTCTTGCCAACGAGGAATCTTGTGACGCCCGGATAATCAAGCTACAGTAACCTCTGCTAATGATGCCACGTCACCACTCTTACTGTTATAAACATCGCGATGATTCAATCCCGTTCGAATTCAAAATTCAAAATCAAGTCAAACGGTAAAGTTTTCAAACATTAAAAATTAAAATGTTCTAGAGGTGACGAATAATGCATAGGTAACTATGGTGAAGGATCACATTTTTATAAAATAATTAAAAAGCACTAAACTAAATAATACAGTGGCTTAAACAAATAATTAAAGGCATTTTTAAATATTAAAACATTAAAGTATTTTATTAGGTATGAGAAATTGATGTGGCAGTAGAGTATTTATAAATACTAATTTAGGGGCTAGTGATATATTTTATAAAACTAAAAATAAAGTAAAACTGAAATGAAAACAGAAAGTTAAATAGAAAGTAATAGAAAAACAAACAAACAAAAAAAGAAAACACCCTCGCACAGGGCCACGGCCCAGCAGGCCACCAGGCCGCCAGGCCGGCCCACCAGCCGCGCCCATATCCCCCACTAACCCGAAACCCTAACCCCCCAAGTGCACCCACTCCCCTCCCGCACGATCCCCACCCCACTCTCTCGTCCCTCTCGCCCCCGATCTGGATCGGGGCTCAACCCCGACTGCGCCCCGCCGAAGTCGTCGTTGCCGCCCGTGGATTCCGCGGCCCGCTGCCCGTTGCCAAGCTTCGTCGCCGGATCCATGGCCTCCTCGTCTCCTCCTCACGCTGCCTCGACCACGCCTCCTCGCCGGACGCCATCGCCGTTGTCATCTCCAACGACGCCGTTGTCCCCGTCCTCCTCCCCGCGCCCACTGCCCGTGCCCTACTCCTCCTCTGTGAGCCCCCCTCCCTCCTATCTCTACTGCTTTGGCCGCACCCCCGCACCGCTCGCGCAATCCCCGCTCGCGCGCCTCCTCCCGCGTCCGTCGTCGACGCTCGCCGTAGCTCCGCCCCGCGCGCCCACTGGAGCTCCGCTCCGGCGCCGCCCGCCGCATCCGGTCGTCCCTGCTTGACGCTTCCCCGACGCGGCTCTGGCCACTGCTCGCAACCTCCCACCACTCGCAGTTTCCCCCGTGCTTCGCCGCCCGCGTGTGCCAGGCTGCGACCGTTCGCCCGGCGCCATGCGCCCGTTCCCCTTCGCGCTGCCCGTCGTCCCGCCTCCGCCACAGCTCCCGCCTCCGCGCGCGCACGCCCTCCTCCCCAGAGCTCGCGCGCGTCGCTCAGGGCCGCGCCCCGCCATGGCCGCGGACCGCGCTCGATCACTCCCCGACGGGCGTCCCCGCCAGCGCTCAGATGGGCTGGCGCCCGTGGCCCCGCTAGCGCCCGCAACCGCGCCCGTTCGGGCGACAACTGTCGCCCCAGCGCCCGAACCCGCTAAGGCCCCTGTGCCTATGACAGGGGGCCCTACCCCACAGAACGTTTAAAAAAAGAGAAGTAAAAGTAAAAATAATAAATAAAAATAAAAATGATTTAATAAAATTAATTATTAATTAATTATCTAATGAATTAATTAATCCGGTTTAATTAATTTAATTAACTAGTTAGGTTAATTAAATAGTAATTAAATTAGCCTAAACCCTTATTAAATCTAAACAGTGTATGACAGGTGGTCCCACTGGACCCACTGGTCAGGTTGACCAAGTCAACTCTGTTGACTGCTGATGTCAGCATGACATCATGCTGATGTCATTAATCTGTTTTTCGGATTAATTTAAATAATTAATTAAATTCCAAAAATAATAAAATCTTTACAAAATCATATCTTTTAATCCGTAACTCGGATTAAAATATTTTCAACATGAAAGTTGCTCAGAACGACGAGACGAATCCGGAAACGCAGCCCGTTCGTCCGCCACGCATCCCTAGCATAGCGAACACGCAACTTTTCCCCTCCGGTTCATCGGTCCGAAAACGCGAAACTTCGGGAATACTTTCCCGGATGTTTCCCCCTTCACCGGTATCAGCTCATACCGCGTTAGGGCACGCCTAGCATCACACATTGCTTTGTCATGCATCGTTACGCATATGTTTGCATTGTATTCATTGTTTCTTCCCCCTCTTCTCTCGCTAGACACCGAGACCGACGCCGCTGCTACCTAGTACGACTACGGTGTTGACGACCCCTCCTTCTTGTCTGAGCAACCAGGCAAGCCCCCCCCCCCTTGATCACCAGATATCGCCTACTCTATTCTATACTGCTTGCATTAGAGTAGTGTAGCATGTTACTGCTTTCCGTTTATCCTGTCCTTGTTACTACTGTTGTTACCTTTACCTACAATCCTACATGCCTAGTATAGGATGCTAGTTTTCCATCAGTGGCGCTACATTCTTGTCTGTCTGCTGTGCTATACTATCGGGCCGTGATCACTCGGGAGGTGATCATGGGTATATACTATACTTTATACATGATACATGTGGTGACTAAAGTCGGGTCGGCTCGAGGAGTGCCCGCGAGTGATTCACGAATTGGGGGCTGAAAGGACCTTTGTCCCAACGGCCCTCTGTGTGGATCTTTGTGGCGGAGCGGCAGGGCAGGTTGAGACTACCTGGGTAAGAGGTGGGCCTGGCCCTGTCGGCGTTCGCGGATACTTAACACGCTTAACGAGATCTGGGTATTTGATCTGAGTCTGGCTACTGGCCTATACGCACTAACCAACTACGCGGGAAAGATATGGGCACTCGACGTCGTGGTATCAGCCTAAGCCTTCGTGACGTCAGCGACTGAGTGGCGCGCGCCGCATTGGATCGTAAGCCCGCGCTTGTATTAAGGGGGCTAGATCTGCTTCCGGCCGCGTTCGCAACGTGCAGGTGTGCTATGGGCGATGGGCCCAGACCCCCTGTGCGCTTAGGATTAGACCGGCGTGCTGACCGCTCTGTTGTGCCTAGGTGGGGCTGCGACGTGTTGATCTTCCGAGGCCGGGCATGACCCAGAAAAGTGTGTCCGGCCAAATGGGATCAAGCGTGTTGGGCTATGTGGTGCACCCCTGCAGGGAAGTTTATCTATTCGAATAGCCGTGTCCCTCGGTAAAAGGACGACCCGGAGTTGTACCTTGACCTTATGACAACTAGAACCAGATACTTAATAAAACACACCCTTCCAAGTGCCAGATACAACCCAGTGATTGCTCTCCAACAGGGCATCGAGGAGGGGATTGCCGGGTAGGATTATGCTATGCGATGCTACTTGGAGGACTTCAGTCTACTCTCTTCTATATGCTGCAAGACGGAGGCTGCCAGAAGCGTAGTCTTCGACAGGATTAGATATCCCCCTCTTATTCTGGCATTCTGCAGTTCAGTCCACTGATATAGCCCCTTACACATATATCCATGCATATGTAGTGTAGTTCCTTGCTTGCGAGTACTTTGGATGAGTACTCACGGTTGCCTTGTTTCCCCTTTTCCCCATCTCTCTATCCGATTGCTGCAACCAGACGATGGAGCCCAGGATCCAGACACCACCGTCGACGACGACTCCTACTACACTGGAGGTGCCTACTACTACGTGCAGCCCGCTGATGACGACCAGGAGTAGTTAGGAGGATCCCAGGCAGGAGGCCTGCGCCTCGTACGATCTGTATCCCAGTTTGTGCTAGCCTTCTTAAGGCAAACTTGTTTAACTTATGTCTGTACTCAGATATTGTTGTTTCCGCTGACTCGTCTATGATCGAGCACTTGTATTCGAGCCCTCGAGGCCCCTGGCTTGTATTTTTATGCTTGTATGACTTATTTTATGTTTTAGAGTTGTGTTGTGGTATCTTCCCGTGAGTCCCTGATCTTGATCGAACGCGTTTGCGTGCATGATTAGTGTACGATTGAATCGGGGGCGTCACAAATCTCTTCCACCCAACCGATTTTAAGTGTGTGCGCCTGTCTGTGTCCATGCGGTAAGTACATGTGGTGAGGGAGCCCCTTGCGGTAAGGCGTAGTCCAGCTGAGCCTTCTTCATCAGGCTCAATACCACAACTCAGAGATAGGTTCTTTGGCAATTTCTGAATAAGAAAAACATATCAATTAATAAATAGCCTCGCACATACTCTTGCAAATATATTTCTATTAAATATAGATTTCTACACTATCAAAAGACACAGTACTACACATTTATACTAATTAAGCATGAATTCTACTAATAAGTATATATGGATTATCTACACTATTAATAGTTCCTTGGATTATACACTAATAAGCATGTGATCAGACTCTACACTAAAGCATATCATCACTAGATTCCATACAGCATATCATTGGACTCTACACTAAGCATATCATCGGATTCACTAAGCATATCATCGAATAATTGCATTTGTAAGTATAACAATAAAGCATATATATCATCAAATTACTACAGTCAGTATAACATACCATTTCATGCCGATTGACCATGGTACTTGTCAGGCGGGTCACGAATGGCACCCCGACAAAGTCATCACGTGGCGGAATTATGTCCCATAAGTTGCACACCTCCTCCTCGCTCATCCTCATTCTTTGAGCTACGATGGCTTCATGAAGTGGGTTCTCATCATCTTCATCGAGGGCCCTCATTATCTTCATCATCTTTGTCATCTTCATCATCTTCGTCATCTTCATCATCTTCCACCAGGTTGATATAAATGACAGCCAGCGTGGGTCTTTCTGCTCTGAAGGAGAAGCTGATCAACTCACCACCAGTAAGACGCATGCGGGCAAGGAAACAGGCCCATCCATCTCCTCCAATCTGCGACATATTGCGTCCTTTCTCGACCTCCATCGTGTACGACCCCCCAGGATCCTCAAATGTCAAAGTGTCTCCTGTCAGCTTGTTGAATTTCAACCTCACATTGCATGAGAAGATCCGTGTAAAAAAGAAAAATGACACAATGCAGTAATGCCAACACTAAAAATAAAATAGTTGTTACATTTCATCTAATTTCTTACCGCCGCATGACGAAAACTTGGCTGGAAGTAGATGCCGAACAGTTTGCCAGTTGCAAGGCTGCTGGCGCACCTTGACTTGCATAGTCGACATGGTGGTGGTGGTGATGGCCCCAATTTCCTAAAGCAATATGAGCAAAGGATTAACGATCCACTTCACAGGAAAGAAAAACAGTAGCATGTGATATTTTTTTATTCTTCTTCAATTATATTTTCATAGTGGAACCCGATCCCAAAAAGTAAACAACAAGCTCTCAATTAACTTACTAACACCTTCTATAATAGAACCAACAGCTAGCAGGCAAATGCCAAATCAGCCAACAAGACTCACAGCCAAGAAGTTCTCAATTAGCTTACTAACACCTTCTAGAATATCTCTAGATGAAGAGATTCTTCCGCGAGAAGCAATTTGATGGACAATTATAATCCTAAGATCTAGTAACATACAAGATGACAAGGTATCACCTACGAAAGCATTTCAGTCGCACTTATTGCCGAAAAAACTATTTGGCCCCTACCAAAGGTATAATCCTAAGATCTGTAATAAGTTATCTACCAAATCAAGGTACCACCAGCCAAGACACATTTCATCTAATTTGGCCCCTATTGCCTAAGATAGCTGATTAAAAAAACAAGTGGAAAATTTAATTGGGATTAACTTAGCACTTGCAAACTAAATACTTGTATCAAAGCCAATATCTAGCAGATCACGGTACCACCTACCAAAGCATTTCAACTAAATTGGCACCTACACTTTGCAAAAAATAACTTATTACAAAAAACAAAAGCATCTAGTTATCCATATGAAATTCGTAAGCCCTCGCTGCATCTAGGTAGGGCAGCCCTCGGGGGGTGCAGTCGAGGAGGGGGATGGCATGGTGACCTCGGTCAGGGGTGCTGACGAGGGGAAGGCCGGTGACTTTCCTACGAGAGGGGGCGACGACATCGGTCGGTGAGGGGATCGAGGGCGATCGGCCAAAGGCGCCCGTCCACAGCTCGCGGGCAGCGACAGAGTGGGCGGCGAGAGGGTGGAGGAGCAGCGGAGGGGCGGCAAGAGGGGGGAGGAGCAGCGGAGGGGCGGCGAGAGGGGGGAGGAGCATTACCTGCGGCGGCGGTGGCGGAGGAGAAACCCTAACCGCAGTTGCCGGCGTCGGGCGGAGGGGGACGATTGAGAGATGAGCGTGCCGGGGGCCGGGCCGCGTGTTTTGTTTTGCTTTAGCAGTAGCGCGGGTACAGGGAGCGCACTACTGCTAAGCCCAATATCAGTAGCGCTTTGTCCTGAAAAAATGCTACTGCTAAGTCTAAGCATGTAAAAACATCAAAAATATACATTGGTCATCATTGATCTTTTTGTGTAGAATTTAAATAGTCAATATGAATCCGCACAGGTGAAGATTCATATTGCAGCCACAAATCCTACATACATAGTTCAATGAAGACCAAGTGCTCGAGATAGTTTGAGAAGTAACATATTTCAGGTGGTAAACACCTTGTTCGCTTAGCAGTATGGGACTAAACTTAATTAGTTTCAAGGGGGGTGATACTTAGCAGCAACGAGTTCTGAAGAAAAACACTGCTACTAAGTACTTTAGCATTAGCGCGTCCAGGAGAAGGGCGCTACTACTATATCTAGCCTTGAGGCAACACCGTGGCAACTGGTTTCACCTAGAGCGCTACTGCTACTGGGCTATTAGTAGCGCGGTTTCCTGAAGCTCGATACTGCTAATTAGCAGTAGCGTTTGTTTTTAAACCACGCTGCTGCTAAGATTCTGTGTATAAGGTTTTCCCTAATAGTGATGGTGTGGGCGGAGGAAGATGGCGCGCCCGTCGGTATGTGACGCGACATCGGCGGCCATGGCGCAACCCGGGTGGGGGTGGGACGCTGCAACTCTGATGAATTCAGAGTCGGTGGGGAACAAGGGGAGCGACGGAATTTACTAGGTCGCCTCGAGGCCGAGTGTTTTTACTCCACCACGGGATCAAGTAGTAATTTTTTTACTCCTCTAACCGATTTAGGATTTTGGCTAGGTCCGGTTTAAAGGAGTAAACTCAAACTTGTACTCCTCTATAGTCCTCTATAGTCTTTTAGGGACCGGCTAGAGATGCCCTAATGCTAGCCTATTTGGGCAGCGGGCATTTGTTTTATTTTTTCAACAATAAAATTAATCTAAAAAGAAAAATAATAAAAGTAAAACTGACAAAACAAATGCAGAAAGAATGAAAAACAGTGAAAAAATGATAAAGAGACAAAATAATAACAAAAAATGTTGAAGACCAATAAAGAAACAAAAAATCAAAGAAAAAAAGAAGGAAATGAGTAAGAAAAGGAAAAACTATAAAAGAATGTAAACACCCAAAGAAAAACACAAAAAAACGGAGTAGAAAAACAAAATTGAAAACAATAAAAAAGAAAAAAAAGGAGAAAACCAAATAAAAATGAAGCAAAAAAGGGAGAAAAACAATGAAACTGAGAAACCAGAAAAAACCAATGAAAATCTGGCTCGTTTTGCCTCAAGTAGGTCGCGCCCTAGTACTACTAGTAGAATGCCCGTGCGTTGCTACGCACCTCCCTTTAATGATTGTTCTGATTGCATATATATACTTGTATTGTTGTATATAACTCGATGATTTTTTGGTTCCTTACATTAACATCCCATCAACACCCTTGTTGACGGTTTATTTTTGAGTGTCGACATAATACATCTCTATCTCTTTCATACTCTGAAAAAAAACATGTATAAAAATACCTCTTTTGTATTATCATGTGTAACAAATACAATTATTTATATGCATCTCTTCCAGTTGCGTAAGACACGATAAGTTTTCAGTTTGTCCATCATAAAGCTTTGTCAATCGACATTTTCAGAGCATCATCCAAAGCCACCAGTTTTTATCTCTAATATACAAAAGTGAACATAACACATATTTAATTAAAAAATAAGATCAGCCCATATACAATATATATTCATTGGACGGCTCCTCGCTTCGAGTCAGTCACGTAGTGCTTTTTAGTAAAGTGAGCCACGTAGTGGTTTTTAGTAGAGTGAGTCGCATCCTAGTTTTAATAAACTATGGGCTCACATGTAAATCACTTGTTGGTAACAATTCTCCGGAAATGACTTGCCAAGGTATGTGATATTTTTTCACTATATAAAAAGGTAAATGACATTTCTCTCACAACAAACAGTCGTTTTCCCTTAAAAAGTAAACATGGACTCCTTTTATTCTCATCTTAAAATAAAAAATTAGTTCACTCTATAACTCTCACCACATGGCACAACGCTCACACTCACATCTCATTCATGCTCTCCTAGCGACTGCTGATGTGGAGAGTGTTGTCATTACTAACAACAGGTGCCTCTAACTTAGTTTGACAAATGACCTGCTGAATATAACATGGTTTTAGAGAAAAGCATTAATGCAAGCCTTATTGAAAGGCAAGGTTTCATGACACTATAAAATATGAGGTGCCAGTTAATGTATGTTATTCACAGTTGACAGGATCAACATTAATTTCTAAAAAGTGATATATTGGAAATAGTACAGCAACAATGCCGACTCTGAAGGCACATTCCACAAAGGAAGATTTGTTACTGGATCATATTTTTACAGGAAATCTAACCACATATAGTAATGTCCCAACTGGTGATCAGTTCATATATAAAAGAGAAACATCATCGAACATTAGCAAGCTTGAATTCCATGCAAGATATGCAAAGTTGATTTTCAAACTATATAAGCACATACGTTGATCTATCTAATTGTTTCAGTTTGTTGTGGCTAATCGCAAATAGTTCATCCATGTGAAGTGTATGCCATCAATCGCAGACACTTTGATCTGGCTTACCGTTTTTTGTTGCCTAATCGCAAACAGTTAATCCTTCTGAAGCGTATGCCCTCAATCACACACCCCTTGATCTGCCTGACCGTTTCTTTTGTGTTGCCTAATCAAAAATAGTTCATCCGAGTGAACCGTATGCTATATACCGCACACACCTTCATCTGGCTGCCCGTTTCTTTTGTGTTGCCTAATCACAAACAGTTCATCCGAATGAACCGTATGCTCTATATCGCACACGCCTTCATCTGGCTGCCCGTTTCTTTTGTTCCTCCTCATCACAAATTAGTTAATTGGACTGAATCGTATGCCCTTCATCGCACATGCAACTAAAACCTGAACCGTGTTTGATGCATCCGTCATCGCAAACATTTTATACATTTCTGACGGTTTTCATACACCACCGTTTGCGATTATGGTATCGCACACAGTATCTCGAAGGGTCTCTGATTGTAGTATCGCGTTAGCAGCATCTTGCAGTAGTGAAAGTCCAAACGGAAATAATTTTCGGATTATTTTTTCTAGACCAGAAGGTTCGGAACAAGACCAGAGGAGCCACGAGGGAGCGATAAGCTCATAGGGCACGCCAGGGGGGAGGGGGCTTGAACTTGTGGCCCCTCGTGACACCTCTTGACCTAATTCCACCTCTATAAATTCAAAAATGTTGGCAAACCAACAGAGAGCCACCTGAAACACTTTTTTCCACCACTGCAAGTCTTTGTTTTTCCGCGATCCCATCTGGAGGCCTTTTCCGGTACTGCACCGAAGGGGGAATCGATCATGGAGGGTTTCTACATCAACCTTGTTGCCCTGCCGATGATCCGTGAGTAGTTTACCACAGACCTATGAGTCCATAGCTAGTAGCTATATGGCATCTTCTCTCTCTTTGATCTTCAATACCATGTTCTCCTTGATATTCTTGGAGTTCTATCCGATGTAATCTTCTTTTGCGGTGTGTTTGTTGGATCCGATGAATTGTGGCTTTATGATCTGAATATTCATATGAACTAATTGAGTCTTTTATGAACTTTATTATGCATGATTGTTATATGTTTATATTTTTCTCCGATCAATCCGTTTGGTTTGGCCAACTAGATTGATTTATCTTCAGTGGGAAAGGTGCTTTGTGATGTGTTCAATCTTGTGGTGCTCTATCCCAATTATAGAATGGGACAAGACACATATTTGTATTTTTTCATTAATGATGAAACGATGGAGTTTATTCATGTTTGTTGTGTTTACTTTGTCTACATCACGTCATCTTGCTTAAGGTGTTAGTCTATTTTTATTAATTTAATACCCTAGATGCATCCTGGATAGTGGTCGATGGGTGGAGTAATAGTAGTAGATTCAGGCAGGAGTCGGTCTACTTGTCTCGAACATGATGCATATATACATGATCATTACCTTGAATATCGTCATAACTATGCGCTACTCTATGAGTTGCCCAACAATAATTTGTTTACCCACTGTATGTTATGTGTTCGAGAGAGAAGCCTCTAGTGAATACTATGATCGCCGGGTCTACCTTTATCATATATAAAAACACAAAAATACTTTGTTGCAATTTTTATTTACTTCTATTTTGCAATTTATCTATCTATAACTACAAGATTTAATCTTTGCAAGTAACGACCAAGGGGATTGACAACCCTCTTGTTCGCATTGGGTGCAAGTATTTTTTTTTGTGTGTGCATGTGCTTTTCATGAGGCTTTGCGTGATTTTTCTACTGGTTCGATAAACCTTGGTTCTCACAGAGGGAAATACTTATCTCCACTATACTGCATCTCCTCTCCTCTTCGGGGAAATTCCCAACGCAGCTCGCAAGTAGCAATTGGTCTCGTTGTTTCGTAGTTGTCTTAACTATAAGCCCATCCTCAACTCGTAATTGGGATCAGAGTTTTGTTGTTGTCCCAGTTATGAGTCTACCCTCGACTCGCAACTGGGACCATAATTTGTTGTTGTCATAGTCACAAGTCTGTCATTGACTCGCAACTGAAACCATAGTTTGTTGTTGTTCCAGTTGCAAGTCCACCTCGACTCGTAACTGGGCATGTTTTGCTGTTTTCATCTCAGTTGCAAGTCCACCCTCGACTCGCAACTAGAATCGTATTTTTTAATCCAAGTTGCAAAGCCATCCTTGACTCGTAACTGGGCCTGAGTTTTGTCTTTCACCTCAGTTGCAAGTCCACCCTTAGCTCATAACCTGGCTCGTTGTTTTATAGTTGTCCCAGTTGTAAGTACATCCCCGAATCACAACTCAGCTTGTTGTTTCGTAGTTTTCCCAGTTGTAAGTCCATCCTCGACTCACAACTCAGCTCGTAGTTCTCCTGGTTGTAAGCCTACCCTTGAATCACAACTAGGATGTGCTTTATTTTTCATCCCAGTTGCAAGTCCACGTTTGACTTGCAACTAGGCCCATAGTTTGTTTCATCCCACCCTCGATTTGAAAGTACTAGTGTTGCCCCATGACTGCATTGCACACCTTCAATGCTACTACAACTCGGTGTGGTTGGGTCTGGTTGTGGAATTGGCGTTGTTGGTGGGTAACGAAAAGCGGGACATTCTTTCACAAACTTCCATAACAAAATGCTAGTTTCCTTGTAATGCATACACCGGAGCATTTGTCCCATCGACAAAGGTCACTATACACATTTTCTAGACAACAACATTATCCTTTCTTTTCCTCTACAATTTTTTCTTTCATTGTCAATGTAATTTTTTTTAGAAGAGGAAGGCGAAAGCTCTTGGAGGAACCTTTATGAAAAATTATTTTAAATACATGATCAACATTTTTAAATACAAGGAAAGCATTTTTCAAATACATGATGGGGTGTCGCATGGGTTAGGTCAAACAAACCAAAATCCCTAAGCTGCTCATTGATGCTTCAGACACGCAAACAGCAAGCAAACCGCAGATGGGCCGGTCCAGGTAGATAGGATACATTTTTTTTGCTTTGTTTTCTTCACTATTTTTCGTTTTTTCTTTATTTTTCTTCACTATTTTCCTTTCCTTTTTCTATTTTTTCCAAAAGTTGATCCATTTTTTATTTTCGTCCTTTTCTATTTCTTTTTTCTTTATTCATAATTTCACATTTTTCAAGTCCACCTCAACACGCAACTGGTTGGGCTGCAACTCTACCCCTGACTTGTAATGGGAGGGGGCCAATTTTTTTCCTGTCTCAGTTGCAAGTCCGCCATCGATATGCAACTGAGGCTCAACCTATTTTTTGACTAGCTGCGAGTCCAACCAGAACACGCAACTCGCCGACCTAGTATCATGTCCACCCTCGACACGCAAGTTGCCCCCGGCTCCTATCTGGTTGCATGTTCACCCCCTAACTTGCAACTCGCGCGATATAGTTGCATGTCTAACCCCAACATGCAACTTGCCCCGACCCCTATCTAGTTTCATGTCCAACCCAAACGTGCAACTCATGCCCGGCACACTTGCATGTCCACACTTGGCACACAACACGTTCCCCAACCTAGTACCCCTATCTAGTAATACATGTGAACTTTTGTAATACATGTTGTATATTTTTCTGTATACACGAGGAATACCTTTTTAACAAACTTTGAACATTTTCTTTAACATTCATGATGAATATTTCTTCAGATATTGTCCCAATCATTTTTAAAAATGTATGGTAAACATTTTTCAAAAAACTACTAATCATGTTTCTAAATGGTATGGAACTTTTCAAAAGATTTATGCTATCATTTTTTTACATTACATATACCTTTTCTAGAAAATGGTGTGAGTTTTTTAAATGCATGAAGTTTCTTTTGAAAATTTGCCACAAACATTTCTTTGAATGTTACGAAACTTTTTTAATAGTATAATACTTTTTTTAAACATCATAAACATTCTTTTGAAATGCATGAACAGTTTTCAAATGTCAACATTTTTAAAATGGTGCAATTTGCTTTTGAAAATGTATGATTAAAAATAAGCTAAAATTTTCATGTTTTCCAAAAAAATCTCAGAATTTTTAGAAGTGCCCACACTTCAAAAATTGTTCGAGGATTTTCAAAAATTGTTCATGTTTCCAAAAAATCGTGAAAAAATGTTTGAAATACCAGTTTTCGTTCTTATTTTTGAAGAACTGTTCTGAATTACAAATTTTATTCACATTTGAAAAATACTTTTCAAAAATTTAAAATTGCTTGGGTTAAAAAAATCGACATTTCAAATTTGTTCACAATTTGCAATAAAAAGGTTTTAATTTTTTAGAAAATATCTTCCAATCTTGACGCTATATTGTAGTTCTTTAAAATTTCCACTTTGTAAACAACAACAACAGCCATTGGCTGGAGTTGTTGGAGCTGTCATTGCCAAGTATTCGGTCTGCACTTCAATTCCTATGAAGTGCAGTGCATTACCGACAATATTTTTTTGTTGTGCTCTAGTCGGCCAGCCCGAGTAAAAAAAACAATCCTATGAAATGTAGTGCGTTACCGACAATATTTTTTTGTTGCGCTCTAATCGGCCGACCCGAAGAAAAAACAAACAAACAAGAGAACGGCGTGGCGCTGACTTATGCTGATGTCACAACTTATGCTAGATAATACTTCCTCTGTAAACTAATATAAAAGCGTTTATATTAGTTTACAGAAGGAGTATCTTACATCTAAATCTGATATAGGCAGACCTTTTAAAAATGCATCAGCGGCGTTGTGCGATGTTTTCTATCCGTATGGACTCAAAGGGTGTTGGATTGGGCTAATTATCTTCTGTCTCTTCTGCGTTGTGTCTTCCGAGTAAAGCGATCGTAGAGAGAAGAGAGAGAGCGCGCATCCTATCGGAGTTCTCTTCTTCTTCTTCTTCAGAGAAAGGACATGAACGGCAAGGCGACATGCCACGTACTCTTATCTAGTCCTAGTTTGTACTCCCTCCGTTCCCAAATACTTATCTTTCTAGCCATCTCAAATGGTTACAACATACGGATGTATGTAGACATATTTTAGAGTGTAGGTTCATTCATTTTGCTTCGTATGTGGTCACTTGTTGAAATCTCTAGAAAGACAAGTATTTAGGAACGGAGGGAGTAGATTGTAGATGTCGACATCTTCAGAGAAACGTCGGCGGCGAAAGCACAACCATAGTAACCAACCCTAGTCGACTGCATAAGCAAGTTTTTTTTCCTTCTTTTTTGCTACCTTGCTTGGCGAGGGTGGCGGTGGGGTGACCACGTCGGCATTTCTTGCTTCCTTGCTTCTCTGCTACGTTTAACATGCGAGCTACGCAAAGAACAAATTTATGGATTTTAAGAAATCCACAAATTTGTTAACCTGCACACAAATTTTTTATGGGTTTTAGTAGTGAATAGTGGAAGTGCTAAAAATCAATGAATTTGTTTCTTTTGTAGATCCAATGTTATATATCTCATAAAGGAATTATATACACATGTAGAATTCATTCCTATGGCCGTGTGGATCATTTTTTCAGATTTTTTTTTAAGCTTGCGATTTTGATATTCTTTTTTTTCTGCACAAAACCGACCCAAAGGAGCCCCGTCTCTAAAATGATTTTTTTGTAGTGTACTACTATTGTCAATAAAACAGGAGACGGTAAGAATTTCAAAGATATTGATCGATATGCATGGTACATATCTGTGTATTTCTTATGTGGAAAAGAAAGGTCTCGTGTGTTAATTTCAACATGGGTTCTGTGGTAGAGGTTAGTTTCAACTTTCAACCAGTCCCTTTCACCGGGAGCAATACGTGGCTGTAGTTCAGGTGGAATCGCAAGATTTTCAGGCTTGACGTGTTGTTCACGCAAGATATTTCCCAACTTTCAACCAATCAATTTCACGGGCAGCAATAGCGTGCAACGTGGTTCACACGGAATTGCAAGATTTTGGTCTTTCTCTCTCAACCATCCCTTTTCTCCAAGAGCAAGAGCATGACGCTCGGAATTGGAAGATTTAATTTTAGTCTCTCTCGCTCTCTCTCTTTCTCTCCACCTACACACAAAAGAAACACAAAGAAACATTGAAGATGGAGATGGTTGTATCTGCGATTGCAGGCGACCTAGTTAATCGGTTCATATCCTTCTTGATAAAGAAGCACGAGAGCCATGCAAATCTAGAGAAGAAGGTGGAAAGGCTACAACAGCTGCTTCGTCGTGTTCACATGGTCGTCGAGGAGGCCGAGGGGCGATACATCACCAACTCCAGAATGTTGCTCGAGCTCAAGAGGCTTGCGGAGGCCATGTACCAAGGTTACCATATCCTGGACACCATCAAATACAGGGCCCTTTGCAGCTCAAGGGCCGAAAAGGAGGTTAGCAGCAGCTCCAATGCCTTGTCGCTCGCGAATTCTATCAACTGCTTTCGTACCAATTCTATCAACTGCTTTCATACCACTAGAAGCACTACAATATTTGATCACCTTGAAAGTTCACTGGAGAACTTAGAAACCATGGTTTCTAACATGAAAGAGTTCGTATTTCTTGTGGGCGGATGTGAACGCATGTCCCGAAGCCCTTATGACACGTACCTCTACACCGATAACTTCATGTTTGGACGTCAAGTAGAGCAACAACAAATCATGAGTGTTTTGCTGCAAGAAAATATTCCTCCTTTTGCTCCAACTGTCCTTCCCATCATCAGCACCAATAGAGTGGGCAAGAAAACTCTAGTCGCGCATGTTTGTAACAACGATAGAGTTCAGTCACACTTCTCTTCGATCTTGCGTCTGAATGGAGAAAGCATTTGTAGAACTGAGCATGGAGCTTTCATTCCAGCTGGGAGGACTTTGGTTGTGGTTGAATTTACTTCAGACATAGATGATGAGAGTTGGCAAAAGTTCTATTCCTCGGCCAGGGGTATGGGCAAAGGAAGCAAGATCATAGTCATAAGTAGGATCAAGAATGTGTCTAGGCTCGGAACCATAAGGCCGATGCACATAAATAGCTTATCGCTCGAGGAGTACAGTTACCTCTTCAAGGTCCTTGCATTCGGAAGCACAAATCCAGAGGATCACCCCCAGCTATCATCGGTAGCAAGTGAGCTAGCTGTGTTGATGGGAGGTTCACTCGTGGTAGCAAATGTGTGTGCCGATATCTTCAGAAAGAACCAGAATGTTCAGTTCTGGCAACGTATCCTCAACAAGTACAGAAACGTGGTGGCAAACAACCTCTCAGTGTTCCGTGAACATCCAAAGCTTCTCATGGAGAGAGATCGCCAAGTGGACATAGCAAAACTCGTGTCGTCGACCTCTGCCCCGCTTCGCCTCATGCCACCGCACTGTGAAGACGACGATTGTGCGAGGGATTTGCCCAAGGTGAGGTTTGGGGACCTGATCGCGGGCTCGGTTGTTCCACCGAAGGAGGAGTTTGAGTTAGTAGCATGGGAGTCGCGGATACCGCCGTATAAAAAGTATGTTAACGTTGCTAAATTCTCTGGTGAGGTGAATGTTTCTGAACGTGCGGTCTTGCCTAGCAAGAAGCGCAGAAGATTTAATCCGAACAAGTAGTTTTGTTTATGAGATGAAGACAAGAGGACAATGAGCTGATGTAAGTCTGTACAAATTAATCTATGGGCCTAAGACAGAGGAGCGAAACCCTTCCCCCCGCGCCGCCACCCACGAGGCGGCCGGGGCGGACGCCCAGATCCACCCGCCGTCGGCCTCCCTTCCTCCTCCCTCCTCCCTCGCCGCCGCCAGGGGGCGTGGCCGGGCAAATCCCGACCGGCGCCGGCGGCAGCGGGGCGTCTTCTTCCTCCTCCTCCGCGCGAGACGGGGCGGCGCGGGCTTCTCCTTCGTGTGCGGACGCGGTGCGGGCGCGGGGCACCGCGGCGCGGCGGCGCGCGGCCCCCTGGCGGGCGCGTGGTGTTGCGTGGCCGGCTGTGCGGTGGTGCGCGTCTCGTCGCGGTGGTCGGATCCGCCCGGCAGGCGGCGCGGGCTGCGGGCGGAGTGGGCGGCGGCCGGGGTCCGGCTTCGGGCTGTCGGCGGCTGCGCTAGTTCCTCTCCGTCGCGGGCGTGCGGCGGTGGTGCGGTTCGGCTGATGGCGGTCCAGCGACCTGGTGGTGGTGACCGGCGGTGCGCGTGGTGGTGGTGCCTCCACTTGGCGGCTCTCTGTGCGGGGAAGCAGGGGAGCGGCTTGGACAGGGGCGGCGGCGTCGATGGCGTGCCGGCTGCAGCGCGAAGGTGGGAACTTTACGGGTCTCGGAGATCCTGGCCGGGCCTGTGCGGCCACGGGCCTGGTATGTTCCTACTATTGCGTCCGGTCAGCTACCGTCTTCGACGGTGGAGGTGGGGCCCTCCCGTGTGCCGACGATGCTGCTGCCCTAGTCCCGGCTCCTCTTCTTCTTTGTGCGGACCATGCTTCACGGTGCCGTGGTGAGACGACGTGGGAAGCTTCATGACCGGGTTGGTGCAGGGTGAGGGTCTGTTTGGTGGCGAACTCTGGAGTGCCTGAGGTGGAGGGCGGGATCGGGAGAAATCCCTGTTGGCTTGGCCGACACCGACACGGTGGCGCTTGTGGGTACGCCTGACCTTCCTGAAGGGCGTCGGGGCTACCCTTCCTCTCTCCTCACAGCGTACCGGGGGAAACCCTTGGCAGCTGCGTCGTCATCGTCGCGTCCCTTCTTGGAGGTGTTGATTGGTATCGGTGCTTCGGAGGCTCGGAGCTTGGTGGGCGATCTCCGGTGGGTGCAGCGGCCACGAGGCTTCTCCGTTTTTTGTCGATCCGCCGTTGTTGGCATTTGTTTCTCTTGTATTTTCCCTTTCTTTCTTTTGGGCATGACTGTGCTGCTTCCGCCCCAGCACCTATCGTTGGATGTATCGGTTGGTTGCTTTGTTGGCCTGTATGACATAATTAAATCGCCAAGCTTTGTTGGCCATTCAAAAAAGATTGATTACTTCGAGCTGTATAAGCACACTATGTACCGTGATTTCCAAGCTCTTAACAATGACGTCAAAGTGATCGTTGGCAGTTGGCGGGCAGTCTACACAAGGGAAAGCCAAGCAAAGTAAGAAAATAAATACCAGGTAACTGTTTTGGTCAAAACAAATAACTCATGGCACTCCGGGCGAAATCAGTCATTTTTTACACCTGCAGCTAGGTATTCATAATTTTTTTAAATATTTGCACCATTTTAAAAGGTGCTCAACATATTTAGAAATGTTCACATGTTTAAAAAGTTATTCATAATATTTATTAAAATGTAAAAAGTTGTGCATGTAATTCATAAAAATGTTCATGAAATGTATTAATTTATTTGAGCAAAATTTTAAATCATTCGTGACATATAGTTTTTGCTCACCACGTATTCAAAAAACTATTCTCGTTGCATTTATGAAATGGCCATTGTGTATTTAAAAATTGTTCAACGTGCATTCAAAAAATGTTCAACATGTATCTGGAAATGTTTAATGTATATCCACAAAATGTTTAACTTCTGTTAAAAAATGTTCAGCATGTATTAGAAAAATATCCAACGCATACTCAACAAAATGTTCACTGTCTTCTAAAAATGTATATTAACAAAGTCCAAAGTGTATTAAAAATGTCCATACACTGAAATCAGGTGAATTTGAAGAAAAAAAGAGATGAGAAAAATTAAAGAAGAAAAAGAAATATAAATGATACTCCCGCGTACCATAATATAAGACAACGTCTTATATTATGAGACGGAGGGAGTAGAAAACAATTTTCTTTTAGCTTTTGGGTTTGCACTTCTATCTGACACAACATGCGTCTTATAGGTATTGCCATAAATAAATTCCATAACTAAAGCCAGTTTTGAGTCGGGCCACAAACCTAAAGGGCTAGAGCACAGTAGAGGGGCCCATCTTCTCGTGGGCCAGCTCCTTGAACCTTTCTTTTTTTCTCTTGGCCCACCATTCCATAATATAGTGCGTATATTTATTTTAAAAAATCAAACTATGACCATGTTTAGTGAGAAAATATTTGCATTTAGAATACATATCATTGAATACACCGTGAGTTAAATTTTTGTACTGTATAAAAATGGTTGTAGTTCTTAGGCCTCTTTGGGACGCTGTCGAGCTCCACCACCAATTTGTCCTTCTTGTCCGGCACAACTCCTTGCCCTTGGAGGAGTTTCCGGTAGCACCATTTTCAGTCAGAATCGAACATTATGAACATGAGGTCAATGGAGGGGAAAATTTTAATACACATATGAACAAGAGCAAGGGAGGCATGTGATGTCTACTACACAACCTTATTCTTGTAGACGTTGTTGGGCCTTCAAGTGCACAGGTTTGTAGGACAGTAGCAAATTTTCCTCAAGTGGATGACCTAAGGTTTATCAATCCGTGGGAGGCGTAGGATGAAGATGGTCTCTCTCAACCAACCCTGCAACCAAATAACAAAGAGTCTCTTGTGTCCCCAACACACCCAATACAATAATGGTAAATTGTATAGGTGCACTAGTTCGGCGAAGAGATGGTGATACAAGTGCAATATGTATGGTAGATATAGGTTTTTGTAAACTGAAAATATAAAAACAGCAAGGTAGCAAGCGGTAAAAGTGAGCGTAAACGGTATTGCAATGCTAGGAAACAAGGCCTAGGGTTCATACATTCACTAGTGCAAGTTCTCTCAACAATAATAACATAATTGGATCATATAACTATCCCTCAACATGCAACAAAGAGTCACTCCAAAGTCACTAATAGCGGAGAACAAACGAAGAGATTATGGTAGGGTACGAAACCACCTCAAAGTTATTCTTTCCAATCAATCCATTGGGCTATTCCTATAAGTGTCACAAACAGCCCTAGAGTTCGTACTAGAATAACACCTTAAGACACAAATCAACCAAAACCCTAATGTCACCTAGATACTCCAATATCACCTCAAGTATCCGTGGGTATGATTATATGATATGCATCACACAATCTCTATTCATCTATTCAAACCAACACATAGAACCTCAAAGAGTGCCCCAAAGTTTCTACCGGAGAATCGCGACGAAAATATGTGCCAACCCCTATGCATAGGTTCATGGGCGGAACCCGCAAGTTGATCACCAAAACATACATCAAGTGAATCACGTGATATCCCATTGTCACCACAGATACACACGACAAGACATACATCAAGTGTTCTCAAATCTTTAAAGACTCAATCCGATAAGATAACTTTAAAGGGGAAACTCAATCCATTACAAGAGAGTAGAGGGGGAGAAGAAACATAAGATCCAACTATAATAGCAAAGCTCGCGATACATCAAGATCGTGCCAAATCAAGAACACGAGAGAGAGAGAGAGAGATCAAACACATAGCTACTGGTACATACCCTCAGCCCCGAGGGTGAACTACTCCCTCCTTGTCATGGAGAGCGCCGGGATGATGAAGATGGCCACCGGTGAGGGATCCCCCCTCCGGCAGGGTGCCGGAACAGGGTCCCGAGAGGTTTTTGGTGGCTACAAAGGCTTGCGGTGGCGGAACTCTCGATCTAATCTCCGTTCTGGAAGTTTTAGGATACATAGGTATATATCGGTGAAAGGAGTACGTCGGTGGACCGAAGGGGGCACCACGAGGCAGGGGGCGTGCCCCCACCCTTGTGGGCACCTCCCTTCTTCCCTGACATGCACTCCAAGCCCATCCGGTAGGTTTCCTTCCAAAAATAACTTCTTCAGTTGATTTCGTTCCGTTTTGACTTCGTTTGATATTCCTTTTCTTCGAAACACTAAAATAGGCATAAACAGCAAATCTAGGCTGGGCCTCCGGTTAATAGGTTAGTCCCAAAAATAATATAAAAGTGGATAATAAAGCCCAATATTGCCTAAAACAGTACATAATATAGCATGGAGCAATCAAAAATTATAGATACGTTGGAGACGTATCAGCATGCAGAAAATCTACTACACTTCCTCTTCAACATTGGTTCATTCCCGTGACCGATGGATCATTTGAGCACACTTGAACCTCCAAAAGCCCCTATGTATCTACAACTCCACTCCTCTAACATATTTCACCTATTTCTCTCTTTGTCTTCTATCGTCTTGTCTTCCAAAGCTCTCTCTGTCTCACCACCGCTCCACTCTGTCACCATGAACCCCTTCGCCACCGGCCTTAGATGGAAGACATTATCATTGGGTGCTCGCTCATTGACCATCAAGTTCTTGAAGTCTATGGAGGCTCGACGCGGCTACGCTCTAGTTCTTGTTGGTTTGCAATGGATTTAAATGAATGCAAGTGGATTTTTCTCGATTTAACCCTCCTACTTTTCAAAATACTCAATCCCATTCAAACCACTCAATCCATATTGGATATGCTATGTTCAACCAAAACAGAAGCCTAGAACTAGATTTGATGCCTAAATCATGTTTGCGAACTGTATAATCGATGCGTAAATAGAATGTGAGCATGGTTATCAATGCCATTGGGGATAGAGGGATTACCACCATTGATGAACTTCCGCCTGGGCGTGATGAAGTCGATGCTCGCCGTCCAGATCTTAGCTCCGATGCTTGCCATCTAGATCTTTTGCTCGCCGTCGCTGGTGTGAGAGTGGAGAGAGGGGAGAGTGAGCGGTGAGAGAAGAGTGAGGGAATTTATGACGCTGCTTTGGAAACAACGCGCCGCCTCCCGTGTGTTGTAACAACCCAAATTCTAAATTTTGAAATGTCATATTAAATAAATATTTTTGATTTTTTTCTTGATTGTTGTATGAATGATTGTGTCAAATTAAGTGGAATTTGAAACTTTTTGAAAGTTGAATGAGAGGGAATAAAAGGACTTTCTCAAACTTTCATTTTTGCATTTGATTCCATGAATTCAAATTCAATTCAAACAAAAAACCCTAGAGTGAAGATGACATGACTCCTTCCATCAAAGAAATGAAAAGGATTTTTGAAAAGACTTGAATTCCATTTGAAAATATTTCAAATTCAGAAACTTTATGCAACTCAATGATTTTCATGAGAGAAGATAAAATGACCTCTTCAAGTTAAAAAGAAAGAGATTTAGAAGTTTAAAAGAATCATTTTGGAAGTCACTTTTAAGTTATCTGAAACCCACTTTCATTTGAAGTTATTTGAATTTCTAAATTTCAATTTCTCTGGAAATATTCTAAATGAGAGAAGGAATAAGACACTTCGAAAATTTAGAGGCATTTGAAATATATTTGGTCAAAGAAAAACAGAAAAGAATTACAAATGGTTTGAAATTCAAATTCAAATTCATTTGAAGTTTTTATTCAAATTATTTTTCTCCTAAAAAATATATGGAAATGAGGGTAAAATGATTCCCTTCAATGAAAAATTCATAGAAAATCAATTTGAAATCATTTTGTTATTTTGTTTCAATCCATTCTTAATTTCTTACCCACTTTTCAACAACACTGCATAAATAACCAAGCCTCATTTTGTTTCTTTAGTTAATCCATTCTTCTTTAGCGGATTCAAATATATTTTTTTGTTGATTTTAAAAGGTTCACACATTTTAAAAAGTCATGAACTTAGGAAAAAAATATGGGTTTGAAAAAAATTCACGTATCTAAGAAGCTTACGAGAACGGAAAAAACAAAATAAAATAAAACAAAAACGAAAAGGGAAAAGTGAATAGAAAACCAGGAAAAAATGGCTAGAAGCTTCTTAAACCTTTCCAAAACCGGTCAGAAGCTTCATAAAACCGGCCGGGAACATTCGCAAAAAAAAAAAAAAGGAACCAGCTACATGGGCCATCCCATTACGTACAAGAGGTGTGCGCCGTGTACCGATTGCCGGGGGCGTTATAATCGCTAAATGGGAATCGGGGGATTCGAAGTATGGATAGGAGAAACGCCGGCGGCACAGTCGCTTGGCTTTATGCGCACCACAACAAATAGAAACGCCGGCGGCCTAGACGCTTCGCTTTGCCATGAAGACCTTTTCGTCAAAAAAAGGAAAAAGAAAAAAGACGCTTCGCTACTGAGGTGCTGCCTTTCTTAACTCTCTGCGTCAAAGTTCTCAGCTGGTAGTGCGATTGGGACTCTTACTTCTGCGTCTCCACGACAATCAATCCATTCCTTAATCTCTCTTACCGCCCTTTCAACAAAATTGCATAAATAACCCAGCCCCATTTCTTTTCTTTAGCTCAATTAATCCATTCCCTTTGTAGGGGTAGTTTAATCCATTCGACTACATAGGTATAAGTAGACATGCAAACAGCGATAGTTTTTATATTTAAATTCAGAGGATCATGTTTATCTTGATACTCATACTAAAATGGCCGCATGCATCCCTAGTTGATGCAGAGGCCGAGGAAGTGAAATTCTCCCCCATTTAAAGAGCTATATAGGCTCAGAGTCCCTCGCGTCGCCCCGGCCCTGGGTGACTCGAGGGCTCTCCAACCCTAGGAGCCGCCGCCGCCCTCTCCTCCTCCCCTCCTCGCGCCGCCGCCGGATGACGCCCCCGGGTGAAACCCGCGTGGCAGACGGTGGCGGCGGGGGGACTCCCTCTCCCGGCTCCCCTTCCTCCGCGGGCGGTGGATCTAGGCGGCAGGCGGCGGTGTCCTGCGGCGCTCGCGGTTTGGCGCGAGGTGGCAGGCCTCGGCGAGCAGTGGCGGGGCGCGGGGCACGCGGCGGCGGGCCTCGGCAGGCGGTGGCGGCTACGCGCGGGGCTGACTCCGGGGCGGCGGCGCGGGCACGGATCCATCGCGGATCTGGTCTGCGGGCGCGGTCTCGGCCTCCCCTGCTCGGCCGGCGGGTCTCGGTGGGGGGGCTTCTCCTTACTGAGATCTGGCAGCAGGATCATCCAGATCCTGGCAAGGATGGCGGCGACCCGTGCACGAGAGATGAAGGTCTTCGATCAGATCTGGGTGAAAACCTGCTTTTGGCTATTGCCAAGGCTGGCGATGGTGACGCTATCTGCACCGTTTCCTTCCTGAAGGCATCGCCGTGGAGAAGTTCAAGGCCACTCTCTGCTACCTTCGGGGGAAACCCTAGATCAATAGATCGGATGACGGCGGCTCTCTGGTGTCGTTTCCCTCCTGGGGGCGTCATTCTTGGAGGTGCACACGGGCTCGAGGGACTAGAGGACGGCGACTTTGGTGGAGCGGTGCTTCATCTTGCACATTGATGGTGGCGGATCTCGGCGGTGTGGCGCTGTGGAGACTCGACGTCTGATGCGCGGAGACGGACTCGTGCAGGAGGAGGAATCTGTCTGGCGTCATGGTGGCGTTGATGGCAGATAGGCCTGGCAAGGGCGGTGCTTCAGTTTTGCTTTGAGGATGGACCGAGGGATGATGGAGGTGACGACGCTTCCAGCATGCGGTGCTTACTGGGAGTGTGTCAGACCGGTGTGGATCCCAATCCAGGTAGTGTCTTGGATGGGACACCCGGCTTTAGATGTTAGGCTTTGATGCAATGTCTGTTTGGTATTAGGCGCGGACATTCGGCACGCCTTCATCAAGTGGATAGGAGTAGCAACGGTGTTGCCAAGATGGTGGCTTCAGGCTTATTGATGAATCACCTTGTATGGTCTTTGTGAATAATTAATAATATGGCTGCATGCATCGTCCAGATGCAAAGGCCGGGGTATATCCTCCTTTTCTAAAAAAAAAATACTACAATATAAATGTTTTTTTGCGAACTAACAACTTCTTGTAATATGGGACGGAGGGAGTACTAAATAAACCGACCAAACTCTTATAGGAGTAGGGTATGCATGTGTACATTCATATAACAAGATTGGGACTTGCCGTGGTGAAGATTAGAGGGGAGGAAAATAAAGCAAGCTCCGGACTCCAATCTCCCCAGCAACCGGTCCTTTTGGAGGGCAGTGAGCGGAACCAACTTGCCCATCGGCGACGGAGCTACCTTACCCAGAAGTCCAGAACGGAGACAGATGGAGGGGACGACCAGGGCACCACGGTTGCTGTCTCGGTGATGCAGGGCACATACTGACACACCAGCAACGGGAACGTAGCCCGATAGATTAACGGAGAGCTGTGAAGGCTAGCCATACCGACGGTCCTGCCGGAGGAACGCTCTGACCTGGAAATCGGCACTCCGCGTCCTGTTTAATAAATTGGGAAAGCAATGAGTCCGTGGTTTAAGGCTGAAACATGTGACGATTGGTAATCAAATTAAGGGCATCTCCAGCCGTTCGCTCCCCAGAGGGCGTCTAAAAGCGCCGCCTGGGGGTGAGCCGGCGCAAAAAATGGCCCTGGGGCGAGTCGGTCCCCAGCTGTCGGCCCTCAGGGCCGCCCCCAGGCGCGTATTTGAAAAAACAAAAAAAAAAAATCGTTCGGCCAAGTTATGACAAAAACTAGTTAAATTTCGCTCAAACATGGCAAATTTCGGCGAATTACATTAACTTACTCTAAAAAAACAGAAAGGGGCTGAAGTCGTCGCCGCCATCGTCATCATCGGCCTTCTCGTCCTTGACGCGGGTGCCCCTGCTGGACCCCTGCCCGGCGTCGCCTTGGCGAACAGGCGGCGGCGCGTCGTCGTCGTCGTCGCTGTCGCATAAGACGACGACCCCGCCTTCCTCGCGGCCGCGTCGGCGCTCCTCGAAGCGGCGTAGGGCGGCGCGCTGGCGCTCCTTCTCCTTCTCCCGGCGCGCCTTCTCCATCGCAATGGAGTTCTGGCGCGCCCATTCGAGGGCCGCGTCGTCGTCGTCGAGCTCCGCCTTCATCGGCGCCAGCCCCAGCTCCATCTTCACCGGCGCCAGCCCCGGCTCCGTCTTCGGCTTGACGAAGCGCGGAGGAGCCGACAAGGACGAGGCGCGCCGGCCGCCCTCGTTGATGACGATGCCGGCGCTGCGAGTGCGTCGGCCGAGCGGCGTCTCCGCCGCGGGCTCGGCCTTGACGCCGAGCAGCGCCGGAGAGCGGGAGGAGTGTGAAGAAGAGCGTGATGAGGAGGAAGAAGAAGAAGCGCCGAACCTCCTTGGCGCCCATAGCCCGACGCGTCGGTGCTGCGTCGGGGCGGCCACCCTCGCCGGGGGGTATGCCAACGGCGGGTCGTTGCCGCCCTCGAGGTACGTGAGCACGCCCTCGAGTGTGCGGCCGGGGACGCCCCAACAGAGGCGGCGCCCCTCGCTGTTCGGCCGGCCGCTGACTGATGAAGCTATGTACCTAGGGTAGGGGCATGGACCTGTCCTAAGTGACCTACCCAAGGACATCCCTAGAAGAAGTCACCTTTCAATCGACTTGAAAGTATTCCACTCGACGGATTCAAGACACTCGACCATGACGCTACCACTCGACCACTAAGCAAAGCACTCGACTGCAAGGAGTTCTACAGTCACTCCGCACACAAACGGTCTGTCATTAAGTAGCTCTTATGGTCATTATAGCACTTTATTAAGGACGTTACTAGTAACGCCTAACCTTAATGTACTTTAAACCCAGCATTACTGAGGGCTGGAGGGGCCTGGCGAACTCTATATAAGCCACCCTCCTCCTCAGTATGAGGGGTTCGCATCCCTGTTATCCTCACACGCATAATCCAATCGACCGCCTCCGGGCACCGAGACGTAGGGCTATTACTTTCTCCGAGAAGGGCCTGAACTCGTAAATCATGTGTTCTTGCAATTCCTGCATAGCTAAGATCTAGCCTCTCCATACTTACCCCCCTACATCACTGTCAGACTTAGAACCACGACAGTTGGCGCCCACCGTGGGGCTGGTATCTTAGGGCTTGATTGTAGGAGTTGCGATTTTTCCGATCCCCTTGATCATGGTTTCGGGCGGAGCTTTGGTGGAGGGCCGCGAGATCCGTCTCGGTGCGGTCACGTTCATCGCCGACGACTCCGCTTGGCTTCAGGAGGCGCCACTCGACATCGACGCGCTCCCCGTCCGCGGGGCGACGCACTTCCGCGCATGTGTTCGTGGCGTCCTCTTGCGGCAGCCGTCGACCCAGTATTGGACGGCTCCCGTGTCGTCTCCCCACCTTGTCTCTCGTCGGCGCAAGCGCTCTGGTCGATCAAGACTTCAGAGGTGGGTGAGGCATGCGGTGGCTCGCCAGTCGGCCACCCCACAAGTCGCGGCAATCGAGCCCGACGAATCTCTCTACGGCCTGTTCGATCTGTCGACTGGCTCCGCAGAGACCGCATCCGAATGCGACAGCAGTGACCCTGCGGTGGAGGTTCTGGCGATTGATGGGACACGCAGCCCTCCCGGTTTTCCCCGTACCGATGGAGGCGCGGGTGGGGGCGACCCGGCGCATCCCCATGAAGAGTATCTCCCCGAGCCTCTCACGTCGTTGCAGCGAGAGGAACTTCGCCGCCGGAACATGGATGCACTCCACACTCCTATCGTCGGAGAAACCCCCGAGGCCCGAGCCTTGGAGGACGCGCGCTTGGCTAACTTGGCCGAGCGCACTCGACTGGAGAATCTCCAGCGAGCACTCGACGAGGGAGCGCGTCAGCGGGCCCCCGAGTCCAGTCG
The DNA here is from genome assembly GCA_032464435.1 of Aegilops umbellulata. Taxonomy (NCBI): domain Eukaryota; kingdom Viridiplantae; phylum Streptophyta; class Magnoliopsida; order Poales; family Poaceae; genus Aegilops; species Aegilops umbellulata. Next base: position 11,251,812 of record CP136057.1, read on the forward strand.
ACGTCAGCTCTTCCCGCCAACGCAGGTATATCGAACTCTAGTTCAGAATTTGGCATCCGCGGCCCGAATAGCGGAATCAATTCAGCCCTCCCAGTCAGAGACTGGCCGGGGCTTGTTGCAAATCAGGGCGTTGCTCCGGGCAGCGGGAAACCAGAATTCCGCTGTTTCTCAGTCGCGGAATAGGATCCACAGTCGGTCCGTTGCAGCGGATACAGTGCAGTCGGCTCACAGCCCAAGATCGCCCCCGCGGCGTGAGGGACGTGGAGACCGACACGATCAGTACAGAAGAAATGAGCAGTATGATCACCGATTCGATCATGATGACCGGCGTCGAGTGCCAACCCCTCCCCCGAGGAATGGGTCTTATGCGCCTCGATAGCAGGATGATAGACGCCCTCATAGTGTTGGGCGGAGGATTCCAGTCAACCCTAGGGAACCAGACTTTGATGCGAGATCCATCCTCATTCAAAGTTTGGTCGACAGGAACAAAGCCCACCGAGAAGGCCACGACAGAGATGCGCCTACCAGTAGCAGAGTGCATGTTTCAGGGCCAGAGTGTTTCAGTCGAGCCATCAGAGCCGCAGTGATTCCTCCCAATTTCAGGTTGGCGACTGGAGTCAGCAAGTTCACTGGTGAGTCTAAGCCCGACACTTGGCTCGAAGATTACCGAGTGGCTATTCAGATTGGCGGTGGCAACGATGAGGTGGCTATGAAGCATTTGCCTCTCCTGTTAGAGGGCTCAGCCAGCGCGTGGCTCAATCAGTTAGCACCCAGCAGCATCTACACTTGGGAGGATCTCTCCTGAGTGTTTGTCACAACCTTTGAAGGAACATGTAAGCGACCGGCCGACCTTACAGAATTGCGGTCTTGCGTGCAAAAACCAAATGAAACTCTGAGGGATTACATCCAGAGGTGGATCACTTTGCATCACACAGTTGAGAACGTACCAGATCATCAAGCAGTTTGTGCCTTTAAAGAAGGTGTTAAGAACAGAGAATTGAATCTGAAGTTCGGTCCGACCGGAGAAATGTCTCTGAATTGGATGATGGAGATTGCCACCAAATACGCCAATGGAGAAGATGAGGATCGGCTCCGGAGTGGCAAGCAGAAGGCAGTCGCCCAGGAAACCGGAGGCAATTCCAGTCGGAAACAGAAGCGGAAGGCCGAGCCGGCCGCCCCTGGAGAGGCCCTGGCCGTAACTCAGGGAAAATTCAAGGGAAAACCCAAGGGGCCCTAGAACCCCAAGAAAGTAAAGGACCAAGATGGAAATGATGTTTTGGATCTGCCATGCCACATTCACACCAAGAAAGATGAGGAGGGTAAACTCATTTACTCAAAGCATACCACTCGACAGTGTCGACTCCTGATCCAGCAGTTTCAGGGCAAACAGTCCAAAGACAAGGAAAAAGAGTCGGACAAAGTTGAGGACAAGGAAGATAGTGACGACGGATACCCTCAGGTCAATTCCACCTTGATGATTTTTGCTGATGTTGAAAGCAAAAGTCGACTGAAAGTCATTAACCGTGAGGTGAATATGGTTGCCCCGGCAACACCCAGTTACCTGAAGTGGTCTCAGACTGCCATCACATTCGACCAGTCCGATCACCCCACGCACATTGCCACCCCTAGGAGGCAAGCTTTGGTGGTCGACCCAGTTGTCGAAGGCACTCGACTGACCAAAGTACTGATGGATGGTGGCAGCGGCCTGAACATTCTGTATGCAGAAACGTTGAAAGGGATGGGTATTCCGATGTCCAGGCTCAGTACCAGTAACATGAGCTTCCATGGAGTCATTCCCGAAAAGAAAGGCGAGTCACTCGGCCAGATTGCTCTTGACGTGGTTTTCGGTGATTCGAAGAATTACCGCAAGGAAAAGTTGACATTCGAGGTTGTGGACTTCCAAAGTGTGTATCATGCTATTTTGGGCAGGCCAGCTTATGAACGCTTCATGGCTCGACCGTGTTATGTGTATCTCAAATTGAAGATGCCTGGCCCCAGAGGTGTGATCACTGTTACGGGCAATCGGAAGAAAGCAGAAGAGTGTTTTCAGAAGGGCTCAAAAATTGCCGACGCCCAGATGGTGGTGGTCGAGTTGCAAGAGTACCAGAAGACTGCAGATCCGAGTGAATTGCTACGAGCCAAGAAGCCTGCTTCCGAGTCAGCATTTCAGTCGTCCGGTGAAACGAAGCCAGTTCACATCCACCCGACCGATCCCAATGCAGCTCCGACTCACATCTCAACGACGCTCGATTCCAAATAGGAAGAAGCGCTCATCCAGTTCCTCCGTGAGAACTGGGACATCTTCGCATGGAAGCCTTCTGACATGCCTGGAGTTCCCAGGGGACTGGCTGAGCACCGTCTACGAGTCGACCCGAAAGTTAAGCCGGTGAAGGAACATCTTCGACGGTCCGCCGTCCAGAAGAGGAAAGCCATCGGCGAAGAGGTAGCTCGACTCTTAGCAGCAGAATTCATCAGAGAGATTTACCACTCCGAGTGGCTCGCCAATGTTGTCATGGTCCCCAAGAAGGACAAGTCACTTCGCATGTGCATCGACTTTAAACATATCAATCGGGCCTGCCCGAAAGATCATTTCCCTCTCCCCCGCATCGACCAAATAGTCGACTCAACCGCGGGGTGTGAGCGTTTGTCTTTTCTGGACGCCTATTCAGGGTACCATCAGATCCGTCTGTATGGACCCGACGAGGTCAAAACGGCTTTCATCACTCCGTTCGGGTGTTTCTGTTATGTCACCATGCCCTTCGGCCTCAAGAATGTTGGGGCCACGTTCATGAGGATGATTCAAAAGTGTCTACTCACTCAGATCATCCGGAACGTGGAAGCGTACGTGGACGATATTGTGGTCAAGTCACGGAAAGGTTCCGACCTACTGACTGACCTTGCTGAAACCTTTGCCAATCTCAGGAGGTATGATATCAAGCTCAATCCATCAAAGTGCACATTCAGAGTTCCAGGTGGAAAGTTACTCGGTTTTCTCGTTTCCGAACGAGGAATCGGCGCCAATCCCGAAAAAGTTGGCACCATACTCCGGATGAAGCGTCCTGTGCGTGTGCACGATGTCCAGAAGCTTACAGGTTGCTTGGCCGCTCTAAGTCGATTCATTTCTCGTCTCGGTGAAAAGGTGTTGCCTCTTTACCGACTGATGAAGAAGTCTGACAAGTTCAAGTGGACTCCAGAAGCTGTTGGAAATATGCCCTAGAGGCAATAATAAATTAGTTATTATTATATTTCCTTGTTCATGATAATCGTTTATTATCCATGCTAGAATTGTATTGATAGGAAACTCAGATACATGTGTGGATACATAGACAACACCATGTCCCTAGTAAGCCTCTAGTTGACTAGCTCGTTGATCAATAGATGGTTACGGTTTCCTGCCAATGGACATTGGATGTCATTGATAACGGGATCATATCATTAGAAGAATGATGTGATGGACAAGACCTAGTCCTAAGCCTAGCACAAGATCATGTAGTTCGTATGCTAAAGCTTTTCTAATGTCGAGTATCTTTTCCTTAGACCATGAGATTGTGCAACTCCCGGATACCGTAGGAGTGCTTTGGGTGTGCCAAACGTCACAACGTAACTGGGTGACTATAAAGGTACACTATAGGTATCTCCGAAAGTATCTGTTGGGTTGGCACGAATCGAGATGGGATTTGTCACTCCGTGTGACGGAGAGGTATCTCTGGGCCCACTCGGTAGGACATCATCATAATGTGCACAATGTGATCAAGGAGTTGATCACGGGATGATGTGTTGCGGAACGAGTAAAAGAGACTTGCCGGTAACGAGATTGAACAAGGTATCGGGATACCGACGATCGAATCTCGGGCAAGTACTATACCGCTAGACAAAGGGAATTGTATACGGGATTGATTAAGTCCTTGACATCGTGGTTCATCCGATGAGATCATCGTGGAGCATGTGGGAGCCAACATGGGTATCCAGATCCCGCTGTTGTCTATTGACCGGAGAACGTCTCGGTCATGTCTGCGTGTCTCCCGAACCCGTAGGGTCTACACACTTAAGGTTCGATGACGCTAGGGTTATAAAGGAAGTTTGTATGTGGTTACCGAATGTTGTTCGGAGTCCCGGATGAGATCCCGGACGTCACGAGGAGTTCCGGAATGGTCCGGAGGTAAAGATTTATATATGGGAAGTCCTGTTTTGGTCACCGAAAGAGTTTCGGGTTTTATCGGTAACGTACCGGGACCACCAGGAGGGTCCCGGGGGTCCACCAAGTGGGGCCACCAACCCCGGAGGCTTGCATGGGGCAAGAGTGGTGAGGGACCAGCCCCTAAGTGGGCTGGTGCGCCTCCCACAAGGCCCAAGGCGCAGCAAAGGAGGAGAAAGGGGAAACCCTAGGCTTAGATGGGCCTAAGGCCCACCCTAAGGGGCGCCCCCTCTCTCCCCCTCTTGGCCACCTCCCCTTTCCCATCTAGGGCTGCCGCCCCCTAGGGGTGGGAACCCTAGAGGGGGCGCATCCTCCTCCCTCTCCCCTATATATAGTGAGGCTTGGGGCTGCCCATAACACGCGATTTGATCTCTCCCTATTGGCGCAGCCCTACCTCTCTCCCTCCTCCTCTCTCGCGGTGCTTGGCGAAGCCCTGCAGGATTGCCACGCTCCTCCATCATCACCACGCCGTTGTGCTACTGCTGGATGGAGTCTTCCTCAACCTCTCCCTCTCTCCTTGCTGGATCAAGGCATGGGAGACGTCACCGGGCTGTACGTGTGTTGAAGGCGGAGGTGCCGTCCGTTCGGCACTTGGTCATCGGTGATTTGGATCACGACGAGTACGACTCCATCAACCCCGTTCACTTGAACGCTTCCGCTTAGCGATCTACAAGGGTATGTAGATGCACTCTTCTTCCCCTCGTTGCTGATTTCTCCATAGATAGACAATGGTGACACGTAGGAAAATTTTGAATTTCTGCTACGTTCCCCAACAGAAGCTGATGCAGCGTTTGCAGACCTCAAAGCTCTGCTATCCACCCAGCCGGTGCTTGCTGCTCCAATCAGTAAAGAGCCTCTACTACTTTACATTGCAGCCACGGGACAAGTTGTCAGTACAGTACTCACGGTCGAACGGGAAGAAGAAGGAAAGGCCTTCAGAGTTCAGCGCCCAGTATATTATGTGTCTGAAGTTTTGACTCCTTCAAAGCAAAGATATCCTCATTACCAAAAGCTTGTATATGGGATTTATATGACCACGAAGAAGGTTGCGCATTACTTCTCTGACCACTCCATTACAGTCGTCAGCGACGCCCCACTGTCAGAGATTCTGCACAACAGAGATGCAACTAGTCGAGTGGCAAAGTGGGCGATTGAACTCCTTCCCTTAGATATCAAATTTGAAGCAAAGAAGGCTATCAAGTCCCAAGCAATAGCAGATTTCGTCAACGAGTGGATTGAACAGCAACTTCTGACTCAAGTTCACTCGGAGCACTGGACCATGTTCTTCGATGGCTCTAAGATGCTGAATGGTTCCGGTGCTGGGGTAGTACTGGTCTCCCCCCGAGGAGATAAGCTCAGATACGTTCTCCAGATTCACTTCGATTCCTCCAACAATGAAGCAGAATATGAAGCACTTTTGTATGGGTTGCGCATGGCCATTTCACTCGGCGTCCGTCGCCTCATGGTTTATGGCGACTCAGATTTGGTGGTTAATCAGGTGATGAAGGAGTGGGACGTCAGAAGTCCAGCTATGACTGGTTACTGCAACGCAATGAGAAAGTTAGAAAAGAAATTCGAGGGGTTAGAGCTTCATCACATCCCCCGACTGAAAAATCAAGCAGCTGATGATCTGGCAAAGATAGGCTCCAAGAGGGAAGCCATTCCCAACAATGTGTTTTTGGAGCACATTCACTCGCCGTCAGTCCAGGAGGATCCTTTTACAGAAGAAGCCCCGCAGCCAAAAAGCGCCACAGATCCGACTGAAGTCGAAGTCCCTGTTGTGGTCGACCTAATCATGGAAGTCTTGGCAATCACTCCCGACTGGACGATACCGTACATCGCGTACATCTTGAGGAAAGAACTCCCAGAAGACGAAGAAGAGGCTCGACAGATCGTCCGTCGATCCAAAGCCTTCACAGTCATAAAGGGACAATTGTATAGAGAAAGCGTGACTGGAATCGGTCAGAAGTGTATAACGCCAGAGGAGGGTCAGATAATCCTTGATGATATCCACTCGGGGACCTGTGGTCACCATGCGTCCTCTCGGACCATTGTGGCTAAAGCATACCGAGCGGGTTTTTACTGGCCCAGAGCAAATGAAATGGCGAAAGAGATAGTCGACAAATGTGAAGGCTGCCAGTTCTACTCCAACATGTCGCACAAGCCAGCATCAGCCTTCAAGACCATTCCACTCGTCTGGCCCTTCGCTGTATGGGGCCTGGATATGGTTGGTCCACTGAGAACAGGCAGGAGCGGTTTCACAAATGTGCTCGTGGCAGTCGACAAGTTTACCAAATGGACTGAAGCTAAGCCTATCAAGAATCTGGATGCTAGCACTGCTATCAGTTTCATCAGGGAGCTAACATTCAGATATGGAGTCCCGCATAGCATCATCACTGACAATGGGTCAAACTTCGATTCAGACAAGTTCAGAGCTTTTTGCGCCTCTTAAGGCACACGAGTCGACTACGCGTCGGTCGCACATCCCCAGTCGAATGGACAAGCTGAAAGGGCAAATGGTCTGATTCTCAAAGGACTAAAGCCTTGACTGATGCGTGATCTCAAACACGCAGCAGGCGCTTGGGTCAACGAGCTTCCGTCAGTTCTGTGGGGATTGAGGACCACCCCAAACCGGTCGACTGGAAGAACTCCGTTCTTTCTGGTTTACGGAGCCGAAGCAGTTCTGCCAAGTGATCTACTTCACAACGCGCCCCGAGTCGAGCTTTATACCGAAGATGAAGCAGAGCAAGCCTGGCAAGACGCAGTCGACCTCCTAGAGGAGGAGAGGGAAATGGCTATGATCAGGTCGACCATTTATCAGCAAGACTTGCGTTGATTCCATGCCAGAAATGTGAAGAGTCGAGCCTTCCAAGAAGGAGATTTGGTCCTCCGAATGGACCAACAGAAACCACACAAACTTGCTCCTACTTGGGAAGGTCCCTTCATCGTCACCAGAGTCCTCCACAATGGAGCATATCACCTCTACAATGTTGATCGCCAGATCGACGAGCCACGAGCTTGGAATGCGGAACTACTCCGCCCATTTTACACTTGAATTCTCACTCGGACGAGATGTAATAAGAAAAACTTCTGTAGTTTATTTTTATCAAAGACAAGAGTGTTCCAGTTTCTCCTGTAATTGCTGTCACTTTTGTTTACGCACGAAATCCCCCAGTGGGTGACTTGGCTGGGAATCCGTTTTGCCTAAGTTTGCAAAAAAATCTTACCGAGTGGTGAGCCAGACTCCCACTCGGGGGCTTAGCTGCAGCCCAGTGCTCGCCTAAGTGTTTAAAAATCCTACCGAGTGGTGAGCCAGACTCTCACTCGGGGGCTTAGCTGCAGCCCAGTGCTTGCCTAAGTGTTTAAAAATCCTACCGAGTGGTGAGCCAGACTCCCACTCGGGGGCTTAGCTGCAGTCCAGTGCTCGCCTAAGTTTGAAAAATCCTACCGAGTGGAGAGCAAACCTCCCACTCGGGGGCTTAGCTGCAGCCCAGTGCTCGCCTAAGTTTGAAAAATCCTACCGAGTGGAGAGCAAACCTCCCACTCGGGGGCTTAGCTGCAGCCCAGTGCTCGCCTAAGTTTGAAAAATCCTACCGAGTGGAGAGCAAACCTCCCACTCTGGGGCTTAGCTGCAGCCCAGTGCTCGCCTAAGTTTGAAAAATCCTACCGAGTGGAGAGCAAACCTCCCACTCGGGGGCTTAGCTGCAGCCCAGTGCTCGCCTAAGTTTGAAAAATCCTACCGAGTGGAGAGCAAACCTCCCACTCGGGGGCTTAGCTGCAGCCCAGTGCTCGCCTAAGTTTGAAAAATCCTACCGAGTGGAGAGCAAACCTCCCACTCGGAGGCTTAGCTGCAGCCCAGTGCCCGCCTAAGTGTTTAAAAATCCTACCGAGTGGAGAGCAAACCTCTCACTCGGGGGCTTAGCTGCAGCCCAGCGCTCGCCTAAGTACGAAGCACATCCCGATCCGCAAGGACGGCAAGATGCGAATCGACTGTTACCTCCTCCTTCGGAGCTGCACTACAAATACAAGGTTATTTCGAGTGAAGGTCAAGTTCCACTCGACTGATAATTCATGAAGATATTCGACGGTAAATCAAGTTCAGATAAGATCCAAAGGTCCCAGACCTCAGATCAAAGTACTCGATCCCTCGGCTCGACAGAGTTTAAACAGTTACAAAATCCACTCGGCATTCCGAGGCAAATTCAAAGTGAAGCATTAAAGTTTTTCATTCCTCAGGCGGAGGACTGGAAGGGGCGACGAACTCGTCCAAATCAATCCCGTCTGCAATACGGGTGGCGGCAGCAATGAAAGTCTCCATGAAGTCTTGAAAGCTGAGCTTCCTGGTATTGGCAACTTGAATGGCGGCCAGCTTCTCCTCCCGCACCTCTTTGCAATGAACGCAAACCAGGGACAGAGCAACATCAGCACCACACCGTGCAGAGGATTTCTTCCATTCCGTCACTCGACCAGGAACGTCATTCAGTCGAGTCATCAGGGACTCGAGATCATTCGAAAGCGTCGCCCTGGGCTAGAGAGACGTGTCGATTCGCGACACTGCAACCTTCAGTCGGGCCAGATAATCAACCACGCTGGCAATACGAGACTCCAGGCGGAGCACATTCATAGCAGCCTCGTCCTTCACGAGTGAATTGGCGGGGTCCAAGCTTGGCTCCACTCGACTGGTCTCCTCTTCAAAGTTCTGGCAGAATTCTGCAAATACAATTCAAGAATAAGACAGTGGCTCTACACGAGTTTGGTTACTGCAACTCAGTCAGGTGAAGATTGTTACCCTCAAGCATGATGAACAACTTCTTGGCGAGTCCCCCGAGATAAACCTCAAGATCGTTCTTCTTCCCCGCCAGTTCGCCTGCCTTGTCATTCAGAGCAATCTTGTCGTTCTTCAGTCGGCTGACCTCCTTATTAGCTGCGTCGAGAGCAGCTTTCAGTCTGGAGTTCTCCTGTTCAAGAGTATAGACTGAAGTCAGCTTTTCTTCAGCAAGCTTCGTTTTGTTCAAAGCCTCCTTCTGCGCTTCGGCAAGATCTTGGTCCTTCTTCTTCAGAGCTTCTTCCAGCTTATCTGCGGCACGTCGAGTGAGATCAATATCAAGAATGGACAAGAAAGAAAAGTCACTCGTCAAGAATGGAGGATCTCACTAGCCATACCTTTTGCTTCTTCTCGCGCCTTCTGCAAGTTCTCTTGAGCAAGTTTCAAGTCAAGGTTGAGCTAGATCTGTTGGTTCTCCAACTCAGTGAAGCGAGCCACAAGTTCACAGGATTTCTGCGAAAAACCAGTCGACAGACGCTCAAGATAAGTTGCTTCCGAGTAACTAAGAGACTATCATAGCGTTTCTAAGACTACAGCCGAATCAAAAACATTCGACAGTAGTCTCAGGGACTACACCCAGTGGGTGCACTTAGCGTGCCCCCACTGGTTCAAAAAAAAAGTCGACTGCCCGCAGTCGACCGGATACAGTTCCATTCGACATGGCCTGACCAGACCGAGTGAAGAAGTACAACTATAGCAACACAATATAAAGACTACAGTCGACTGCCAGCAGTCCACCGTAGTCTCGGGGACTACACCGAGTGGGTGCACTTAGCGTGCCCCCACTCGTCCAAACATTGGCAGACACACCCAGCGGGTGTACAGATATAAAGATCTTCGAAAAAGAGATTCTTCAAACAGCATATCGTAACAGACCACGTGTTGAGTCGACTGACCTGGACGTTGCTCTAAAGAGCTGAACTCGCGTCATATGCTGCTTGGTTGGCGTCCCGAACCACTTTCACTTGCTCCATCATGATTCCCGCCTGGCGTATAGCCTCTTTTGCGGCACCCACTTGGTCCTCAGGGACAGGGTATGTGGCAAAAAGCGAAGGCGGATTTGCAGTCGAAGGCCGCACGCTCGTCAGAGGATCAGCGAAAGTCACGGAAGTCCGAGTGGTATCGCCACCGTCCCGAGCTACAGCCTCAGACGCCGGAGCAGATTGGGAGGTCTTGCCAGCCGACGCCCTCCTGTTCCTCCTCACTCTCAGCGGCACGTCGTCTTCGTCATCCGGAAGGTTGATAACATGAGGAGGAGCTACAAGGAAAAGTCAATCGACCAGAGTTACAAGAAATATACAGTCGACTCAAGGCAAAACATAGGTAATCGTACCAGGGTTGGAAGTAACAGCATCCTCCATATCTTGATCATCGTCCTTGGCGGAGATCTCAGAAGTAGCAGCACTACAAATTTCGAAAGTCAGTCAGTTGGCTCAATGAATCGACCAAGTTCTGTTCACGGTCGACAAAGGAAAACAAGTCTTATTATTACCCAGAAATGGTGGGGACAGTCATCTTCATCCTGGGCAGGGCCTTGGGCGGCTTGGACGGCGTTGCACGTGGGTGCTTGGGAGCCTTTTCAGTCGGCGTAGGAGAAGAGGTCCGAGGGCGTTTCGACGACTGCCCAACAGGAGCAGCCGCCTTACCACGTTCCCGCGCAGGGTCGTGTGTAAGCTTGGATCGCCTCTCCGAGCGGGGGGGGGGGGGTTCAACTTCCTCCTCCTCCTCTTCGCTGGAGTCGACGTCGTCGTCTTCCTCTCCTTCGCCATCGGATTCCCACTCGCCGTGTTCATCTCCACTTTCGCCTCCGCTCGCCTCCCCTTCCTCAGCCTGCTCCTGTGCTCCGTTGGGTGTCGAGTACATCTCAGTAGTTGCCTGGAGAACAACAGACAAGACAAAAGTCAATCGACCGATTCAAAAAAGACCAATAAAGAAAACAAGATCTCAGTCAGGAACATAAGGTCAGACCTTGTCCACTTCGTATGTGTTGTCGAGTGGAGGAACCCTCCTGGCTCCTCAGGGGTTGTCTTTGTTCCCTGTGATGCTCGACCGCCACCCTTCCAGTATCTCATCAGTGACCTCCTCTGGGTGAATCCGAGTGGTGTCTTCAAGACCCGAGTACAGCCACATCGGGTGGTCACGAGCCTGAAGCAGTTGGATGCGCCTCCGAAGGAAGACCTCCAGCAAGTCCATGCCGGTCACAACCTCGCGGACAAGCTGAACCACTCGACCCACCAGCACCTTGACTTGCGCCTTTTCTTCCGGCGCCACTTTCAGAGAAGCAGGTTTTTGAGCCCGGTCCAGAGAGAAAGGGGGAAGCCCAGTCGACTGTCCTGGGGTCGCCTGGTCTTTACAGTAAAACCAGGTCGACTGCCAACCACGGACCGACTCAGGGAAAGTGATGGATGGAAAAGAACTTTTTCCCCTTGTCTGGATCGCCAGGCCCCCGCACAGCTGGATCACCTGCGTCCTTTCATCACTCGACTTGGCCTTCTTGACCGATTGGGAGCGGCAAGTGAAGATGTGCTTAGAGAGTCCCCAATGGGGCGACAACCCAAGAAACCCTTACACAAGGAAACGAAAGCAGCAAGGTACACGATGGAATTGGGAGTGAAATGACGGAGCTGCGCCCCGAAGAAGTTCAAAAAGCTCCGGAAAAAAGGGTGAGGAGGCAGAGAAAACCCGCGATCAATATGGGTGGCGAGGAGGACGCACTCACCATCAAGAGGTTGAGGTTCGACTTCTCCCCCCGGGAGACGCGCAGCTTCATGAGGAATGACACCTCCCTCGACCATATCATCCAGATCTTCCTGGCGAATCACCGACGACATCCAGTAGCCCTGGATCCAGCCCCTGGGCAGAGCAGTCCTCGAGGAAGATCCGCCCTGAGCGGACTTCTTCCCTTTCCCCTGCACCGCCGCCTTCTTCGCGCGCTCCAGAGCGGACGTCTTGTCCTTCACCATCGTCGTCGGCGAAGCTCGAACGGGCCTACGGCGCTAAGGTGAGAGCGTAGGTGGCGGAAGACTTTGCGAAGGGAGAAGGAAAAGAGAGAGCGCACTGTTTGGGAGCCCCGAGCCTGCGTCTTATAAGAGGCCGCTTCCGAGTGGCTGACTGGTAGGCCCAGGCTATCCCGTCAAATCACGCAGCAGACGCGCGCGCAGTACGTGGCGAAAAAAGTGGCGCGGAATTCGAGGAGCTTCCGCCTTATCACATCCGATTACTGCGGCCACCCCCGTCCCGCGCGCTTCCCAAAATTCAAATCCCGCAAAATCCGCGGGTTGCAGAACAATTCGTCAGACGGAAGATCCCTTTCCCACCATCGTTCGGAACTTCACAGGCAAGGAAATTCACTCGACGGAAGGCCTAGAATGGATCAAGGCGATTGAAAGAGGTTGACGACGTCATCCGTGATGATTGATCCAAAACAAGGCACTCATGTAACACAAAGAACCGGTCGGAAGGGTCCTCAACTCCTTCCCACTCAAACCTCGATCCATTCGGGGGCTAATGATGAAGCTATGTACCTAGGGTAGGGGCATGGACCTATCCTAAGTGCCCTACCCAAGGACATCCCTAGAAGAAGTCGCCTTTCAATCGACTTGGAGGTATCCCACTCGACGGACTCAAGACACTCGACCATGACACTACCACTCGACCACTAAGCAAAGCACTCGACTGCAAGGAGTTCTACAGTCACTCCGCACACAAACGGTCTGTCATTAAGTAGCTCTTATGGTCATTATAGCACTTTATTAAGGACGTTACCAGTAACGCCTAACCTTAATGTACTTTAAACCCAGCATTATTGAGGGCTGGAGGGGCCTGGCGAACTCTATATAAGCCACCCTCCTCCTCAGTATGAGGGGTTCGCATCCCTGTTATCCTCACACGCATAATCCAATCGGCCGCCTCCGGGCACCGAGACGTAGGGCTATTACTTCCTCCGAGAAGGGCCTGAACTCGTAAACCCTGTGTTCTTACAATTCCTGCATAGCTAAGATCTAGCCTCTCCATACTTACCCCCCTACATCACTGTCAGACTTAGAACCACGACACTGACCACCGGCACGCCGTTGGTGGACGCCAAGCGCTGCTGCTGCCGGCGCTCGAAATACGCCGCCCAGGCCGCGTGGTTGTCGGCGGCGTACTAGGGGAGGGAGAGTTGGGCGTCGGTGAAGGACGCGCGCACGATCTCGACCTCCTCGGCGAAGTACTTCGGCTTCGCCACGGCGTCGGGCAACGGGGGAATGGGCACTCCCCCGGCGCTGAGTCTCCACCCCGTTGGCCCGGCGCGCATGTCCGGCGGCGTCGGGATGTTCGCCTGGAACAGGAGCCAGGACTCCTGTTCGCGGAGCGAACGGCGGCCGAAGCCGTTGGCCGCCGCCTCGTCTCCGGGGAAGCGTTCTGCCATGGCGACGGCGGGGCTGGGCGGGCTCGGGAGAGGTAGAGGGAGGGGCTGGGCGGCGGCGCTCGGGAGAGGCAGGGAGAGGGAGGGGCTGGACGGCAGCGAGGGGCGGGACTGGTGTGGGCACAGGCGAGTGGAGGCCGCCGACTTTTATAGCCGGGCCGCGCCCGTGTGTACGCGTGCGAGGGAGGGAAGGCGTCGGCGCGCCGTCCCGTGACGTGCCGCCCATGAGGAATCAATGGCAAGGCTGCCGCCGGTCAGCCTTGCCATTGATTTCCCGCGGGAACCGAGGCCGTTGGGGGAAGACGAGGCGCCGAGTCACTGACGCGGCTGGCCCGCGTCTTTTTCGCGCCAAAACAGCTCGCCCCGGCGCGCCCGGGCGCCCCCCAGCACGCCGGGTTCGGCCTGGGTCCGCCGGCGTTGTTTTCGGCTCAAGCCGGCGAAAATCGGACTCCTGGGGACGCGACTGGGCCGTTCTTTCGGCGCCGGCGCGAAAAATCGCCTGGGAAGGCCTTCCTGAGGGCGCGGCTGGAGATGCCCTAAGCGTCGTGGTTTAAGGCTCCTCCCAAGATTTATGGCTGGAAACTGACGAGGGATGGTAACACAACATCGTTTCGGTCCGTTCTGTATGCCGGTAATAAAAGGTTCGATGTTGCATGCACGTTAGGAGTTGGTGATGTGGCAGGCTGCTGAGTTGGACATGCTGCATGTTAAGATAAATACATATAGTAAGGATCAATCTCTAGGATAAGTGCATATGTATATATAGAAACGTATGTGTCTGTACTGTATTAAAAATAAACTCCATCGCCGTTACGTATCATTCGCCTGCCGGCCGTCCATACTTAATCGGGAGCGACTAGTTTAAAGTGCTCATACGCGCATAGACGCCAACGCGTCAACTAGCTGCCACTACCAACCAAACAAATATCAAACTTCTTCTAACAGTTTATAGACGTAAACGCTCATATATATATACATATACACTTGTTCTTATGATCACACATACATATGCATCTTACTCTTACGAGCACCTCTTAAAGAGTAGGCACAACATCTTAACAAAGTCATCACAGATGCCTTCGTAGTTGATGAGAACGTCTTCTCCCACTAAACGCACATCATCGAAAAAATCTAAAATAAATCTATGAAAATGCGAGCACCAGTTTCAAGTCTAAGACTCGAAACCTAATGGTCTGTGGATACCATCTTCTCTTAACCATCCAACCACAGGTTGATTCGCAAATCATATCCCACTCAACCCTCCTCTTCTTCCTTCTGTGGGGAGTTCATTTCAGCCAGCACTTTTCCCCACCTACCACCTCCCCTCTCCCCCTCGCCCCGCCGCCCACGGTTCCGGCGAAAGTAGCCGGCGGGATCATGCCGAAAGGCCGTCACATGCACGAGGTTGCCCTCCACCCCCCTCCCCCCTCCTGCGTCGGTGAGCCGAAAAATTGCAGATCTGCGGCCTTTCGTCGTGGGCGGCCAGATTTGGCTTTTTTGGCCCCCGGTGGCTGCGCCAAGCGATGGAATGGTCGGAGAGCACCTCGCGCAGCCCCGGCAAAGTCCCATCGCCGCATGCAGGTACGGGTTCGTCCTGTCGCCGCCGCCGACGGTTTGCCGACATGGATTCGGCCGGCCGCCCGCCGGGCTCAGCGCTCGCGCAACGGCTCTGCGGCTCGCCGATGCCGCTCATACAGTGTGACGACTGTACGTGAACAGTGCTGCGGCTAACTTCAGGCACGCCGAAGCACCCCGGATGGGTGTTCTTCAAATGCGAAAACGACGGGGTACGTGTTGTTTTCATTCTGCTTTGGCACCGCATTCTTTGGTTCAATTGCGATAGCTCATTTCGAACATCATCATGTGTGTAGGAAGATGGATGTTCATTTTGGTTTTGGGAAGGCGAATACATTGATTTATTGATAGAAAGAAGCTTAATAGACGTTCGTGCACTCCTTAATAGAATCGAAGGTAATGAAGCGGCTGCATCTGCAACTAGAGGGGAAGCAACGTCTACTTCTTTATAACCAAATAAGCAGAATGAAGAATGCAAAATCAAGAATCCGCAGATCAACAACGAATGCATGGAGAAGACATTAGTCCAACTAGTGGGAGCAACTATGGAAGTTGGAAATATTCTAAAATGCATAATTGTGATTCTTGTTTTCTTTGGTCTTACTATTCTAGCAAAGAGTTGGTGATGTCCTATGTATCCAATGATGTTGAAAAAGCAAAGAAATGTATTATCTTGTGTCAAATTGAGGTGCAAATTTCGGATTTGCGGGCCGGCGGGAGCGGCTCCAGACCAGACCCCGCAAAGCCGACCCGTAAAAGAGCATATTCTGCGAATATCCTTTTATACGGGTCCGTTTTGCAGGGTCTACCTCTGCGGCCGTCCGCGCCAGCCCGCAAAGCCGTATTTCCGCGAACTGCAAACGGGTTTTGCGGGTCGGTGTTATGCGGGGTCTGCTAGAGATGCATGGAAAAATAAAGGACCATTGGACCCTTGTGCCTATTTGATCCAAAGAGAGCACATCCTTAGTCATTCCTGTCCAAAATCAGTGGATGAACCCCTGCACATAACCACAACTACCGCCGCTGTACATGCTGCTCCCCTGCCGCCGTTGTACCTGCTGCTCCCCCTTGCTGCCCTGCGGCCTTCGCCCTCCCATGCTCCTCCTGCTGCCTCACACTAAGAATCCATGAGCTCCATTATATATCTCCACAAGCTCAAAGTTGAAATGCATGGAGCCGCTTTAACCAATGATCCAAATTGCACCAGCTTAGTCGCACATACGAATGATTTACTGTAATTTTTTATTTTTTTGTGACAACTTCTAAATTTCAATCAAAACGTGGTCAAACTAGTTAAGCTCGAAGTTGAAATGCATTTTGTCGTTGAACCAACGATCCAAATTGCATGAAACTTTCCCAGATTAGTCATACACTAGCGCGCAAAGGCGCGGCGACGCCCGTCAAGAAGTCAATGTCCGTGCCTTTGTCGTTAATCAAAGGGAAGGAGTGCTAGTGTTTTTTAGATTGGATTTTGCAATCTTGTTGTATAGCAACCTTGCTTTTTGAGTTTGGTTAAACGGGACATTTATTTATTACACACAGCTGCATAGCTCGGAGGAGTACATAAAAGCAAGTGTAGAAGCTCACTGACATGTGGGATCAATGAAACATGTGTCGGCAAGTGCCGGTATACCTCGAGAAACCTGTAAAAATTCATGACTCTTTTTATGTACTTGCAATTATATATAAAAATGGCATCCGTGCCCACAAAGAAAATATCAGTCGCTAAAGCAGTGTTAAAATAGTTGGCCTCTACAAACCCGATCTTTCTTAAGATATAATTCAAAATCCTTGTGCATCATCGTCATCAGTGCGACTCTCGTATAGAAATAATCTCCTGAGCTGGCGACCCATGTCTTGACTGGTGATGTCCATAACGTGTGTAGCTCCTCTTTCAATAGCACGAGATACAGATTAATATTATTTTTTTGTTTCTGCCCTTGAATCAGCATACTCACGTGTATGAACTTTGTCTTCATGCACAACCATGAGGGAGGTTGTACATTCATACAAAGACGGGTCATGTGCTATGGTTGGTGTTCTGGTTGTCAAAAGGATGCATTGCCATCGGTACTCGTGCCAAGCACGATGTTCCTTGGATCATCTGCGAAATATCGATATTCGGCGTTGAACGCTCTCCACTGGCTTGCACCGCAAGTTGTCTCAGCTTCGGATCATCTCCATCGTCGGGCTTCACCCGATATGCGTGCCAGCGCATGAGCTTTGCTTCCTTAGGATCTACGAGATAACGCTGCAGAAGGGGAGTGATCAAAAAGTACCATACAACTTTCTGACGAGATTTCTTTCTGGTCTTATTGTATCGAGAAGCATTGCACACCGGACAGTTGTTTTTTCCGCGTGCTCCTTCCGATAAATGATGCAATCGTTGATGCACGCGTGGTATCTAATCTGCGGCAGATTATGAGGACACACGATTTTCTTGGCCTCCTTGACACTAGTAGGACACAGGTTCCCCGTCGGAAGAACCTTCTTTGGATACTTGAGAAGCTCATCGAGGCTTCTGTCTGTCCGTTTGTTTTTAGCCTTTGTCTTTAGAAGTTCGAGCCTGAAACTCAAGCGGGTCACCTCTAATCGCAACCATCATACAATGGAGTCTTCGAGTCTACCTCCAGTTGCGCTAGCTTGGCCTCCTCTCTACAAGCAGCTCTGTCACTAGTCATTTTCTTGCGAAGCAGGTCTCGAACATTAGGGTCCCGCACGATTGAACTTAGTAGCCACGAATGTCGGGGGTTGGGTGCGACATATGCCAAAGGATGGCTTATCATGGTGGGGGCGAGTAGAACGTCACCGGTGCCTGGAAGCGGGATGAGGCGTAGACATGCACGCCGGCGAATCTTACCCAGCTTCAGGGCTCTCCGAGGAGATAATACCCCTACTGCTGCTCTGTGGGGTCTCCGCATGATCACTATGGCAAAGTGTGTACAAGGTTGCTCCTTGAGCTGTTTCCTGGAGGTAGGAGAAGGCAAGGCTAGCTCTCTCCTTCCTATGCTCTCTGTCCTAGTGCTAATGGGGTCCAACCCTTTGCATGGGTGCCCCGGGGGGTTTATATAGGCCTACCCCCCGGGGGTACAATGGTAATCCGGCTGGGCGCGGGTCCCAGTCGTCTGTCTCTCAGGCCCCCGTCTTCTCCGCCGACTACTGGGGGCCGCCGACTGGTGGGCCTTGCTGACGGGTCTGGTACGGAGCCGACAGGCCTTGTCCGCCGCGGGCGGGTCTCGCCGGCTGCGGATTACTGTATCCACGCTTCTAATGACGCTGGCTTGGTCATGGGGTCATGGCAACAGTACCGCCGCCTAACGGGCGATCACTGTTGCCATCCCCCGTCTTGTCTGGTTAATGGCATGCGGGGCCCGTGGGAGGATCCAGCCGACTCTTGGAGGCCGACTCCCACAGGGTCCGTCTTGTGGCGTTCTCGCCGTCTTCTGTACCCCCGCCGACAAGCGGGGCCCGCCGTCTCCGGGCCGTACAGGCAGGCCGATGTGGGCACAGGGTTCCGCCGGTGGAGCTGATGTCAGGGCTGGCATGGCAACAGTGCCGCGCCGTGACGGAGATCTCCGTTGGTACGGTGCACTATGGCCATGCCTGCCCTTGGTAATCGGGGCGGGAGCGGGCCATGCTGCAGCCGTTCCCCGTCCCGTCCCTTCCTACGAAGGCATGGAGTGGCCGGAGTCACGGGCCGACTCCCCATGGCCGGCCTCCCTAGAAGCCGCCAGTTAGGAGTCGGCTCATCTCGTAGTCGTCCCTGGGACTCGGTCGTGAGCAGATAGTCGGCAGCGCCGCTGCCGACTCCCAGAGGCGGCCCTCCGTCTTGGGGTTCCTGAGGGGCGTAGCCTGCCCCGATGTCTTGAAAGGTTCTGGACCTCGGGTTAGCCTACCCGTGGCCCGTTACTCCGATAACGAAGGTTGTGGAGTGTCCGCGTCTTCTCCGTCATGTATGGCCTCTTCTTCGCCGCCATGTCCGGCCTCTTCTCCGCGTCATCTCTTCGTCTAGCCCCATGTCGTTATTGGTTGCCCAGTCGGTGTCCTAATCATCATCATCTTCACTTATTCACCGAGTATAGCCATCCATGAAACCAGTCATGAGCAGGTGCGCCTTCAAACGGCCATCCTTATAGGGGTCGAGCCAGATTCCTCCTTTGCATCTTCGACATGGACTTATAATCGCCTTCCGGTTATTTTCATACATGTCATGCACCGCGGATCGCAACCATCCTTTCACTGACCTTCATGATCGCCTGCATGGATGCATCAAAGTCATACAATAATTCGGCATGACCTTCACTAAAAATAAGACATATCGAGTTTGCCCGAAATTCGCCGAAACGAAAATAAATCGACATTTCGGCAAAACATAAGCAACTCATGTCACACACAATTCGGCAAATACACATATAGGCGACAACTCATGCCACATACACACAATATCAATCATATCCTGATTCGGTCATATCGCACACGCCCCCCCCCACACACACACATATATTATTGTAAAACACAACTTTTTACTCATCTATCTCGAGAGAGATCAAGCACGGCGTCGCTACCTAGGGATCGAAAGTGGATGAGTAGATATAGTTTGGGAGGTAGATATGTTACACTTCATTAAATGGGTAGATCTAGTTGGGGAGGAGATGACTCTAACTAGTGGAGAAGGAGAGCTAACTAGTGAGACAAAACTAGGAGTGTGGAGGGAGAAAAAAGTGAGGAAGAGAAGGGTGTGCACTAATGGAGATGGTGGAGGGGGTATTAAAGAAGAGAGAAGAGAGGTAGGAGAAGGCAGAGAGAACAAAGCTAATAATGGGGGAGAGATAGGAGAAGTAAGTGAGGGAGAGGATCGGGGATGGGGGGGGGGGTAAAGGTGGTTGTTGCGCCTTAGTAGCAGTGCGGGTCCAGGGTCAGCGCTACTGCTAAGCGTAGTAGCAGTAGCGTTGGGTCTATACCCGCTGCTAAGCGGGGCTCACCAGCTGGTGGAGTGCAACCATAGTTGCACAGCGGTGCACGGAACCCACGCTACTGCTATCTATTCAGTAGTAGGGGGGTTTCATGGGCCACGCTGCTACTATAAGCAGCCTCGGTGGGCACCATGGGGACCACCTATCAGCAGCGCGTGTTGTCGAGCCCGCGCTATTGTTATAGATTTACCTGTAGCGCGTGTTGCACCCCCGCACTGCTGCAAAGTAGCAGTAGCGCGGAATATTAACCTCGCGCTACTGTTAATCCTCCACCTATAAGGCATTACTTAGTAGTGCAACCAATGCCCCCATTATGTGTGTGTCCCCCTTGTTCTGACAAGCACGCCAACAAAAACACCGCCCTCACGTGCGCGATGTGGCCCACCCGGCCTGTTTCAACACGCACACCAACCAGTAGCCCGTAGCGCTCGAGCTACGACCCCCTATTTGATAGGCGCACCAATCAACACCCTCACCCAGCCGCATGCGTGATGTGGGTCCCCTGCCTAGTTTCGATAGGTGTGCCGGCCAACGCCTCGTCTCGGGCATGTCTGTGGGCCCCATGCCTCGTTTCGACATCCACCTCGGCCAACGCCCCGCTCGTGGTCGCGTTGTCCACACTCACGCCCAACCGTCGGGAGGTCCATGCGCAAAAAATAGATGCGAGAAAACAAACGCACCCGCCTGCCGTCGGTTTTGAGTGCCGTTTCGAAACATCAAAATGTATATAATCGCGAAACAAAACAAGATAAAATAAACATAGTTAATGCTAGCAGCTTAGAGCTGGCCCACGCGAGAAAATGTCTTGCGGATCAAACTGCGTAGCCCCCTTTCTCTCTTTACTAGAACCACCAAAGACACGAGCAGCACAAAACCGCTTACCTAACCACACACCATTCGATTTCTCAAAAACACACACACACAAATGCCATCGCTATCGAGTCAAAGCCACGTCGACGACCCCGCTAGCATCACAAAGTCCAACCATCCCAGCCAACCAGCCCCTACCGGGCTACCCTACCCCGAGGCGACTGCCCGCACCACCCCGGGGCCCACTGTCAGCGAGACACCCAGCTCCACGTGTCCCGCCCCCGTGGCACCCCGATCCCGCGGCCGAGCCATCTCCCAGCCATTTCCCCCCCTCTCCAGAAAACAAACGAAAAAGAAAAAAGCCAGCGCGTGACGTCAGAAAGCGAGGCGCCAGTGCGGGGAGGATCTTATCGGCGTCAGCTAGCAGCCGTCCCCTCCCCGTGACGCGCGGGCCCGGGCCGCGCTGCGGGCCCGCGCACAGTGGGAGGGAGTAGGTTTGACTGGGTGAGCAGGCATCGTTCCTCGGTCCTCGTCTCCACTCGGGCCACTCTTGCAGAAAAGCCCCTCCGGATCCCGCAAACCGCCGCGCACCACCCCCGCTCTCCCTCCACACAGGAGAGGAGAGGAGAGGAGCACACGAGAGCCAGGGAGCTCGCCCGCTCGCTCGCTCGCTCGCCCCCGGCGGACGGAGAAACCCCACCCCACGCCGCCCCGCCCCGCCCCAGCAGCTCGCCGGACCTTCCCCCGCTCCCGCCGGTAACCCGTCCCCGGCCCGACCCCGCGCGCGGCCTCTTCCGTGCTCATGCTTTTGGTCGATTCCCCTTCCCTGGGATGAATTTCGTTTTTATTCTCTCCTCCGCTCGATTTCCCCCCAGGTCCGCTCGAATTCCCGGGCCCTCGCCGCCGCCCGCGCCGGAGGAGAAGGAGGAGGAGGAAGCGGGAGGAGCGTCGGGGTTTTTGCTTGGCTTGCTCCGCCGGTACGGTCGCGGGTTTTGCTTCGCTTGCTCGGATTGCCGGAGGTTCGTCGTCTTCCTTGTTCCGCGAACCCGGATACCCGCCTGTTCCTCTCGGGGGTAGCTCCGATCCGTCCCGCCGCCCGCGGATTCGGTAACCCGGCTGTGGTTTTAGAGTAGCGGCATAGCGTGCTCCACGCAAAAGAGGAAGGGGACAAGCGGGGTTGCTGCTGGCTCACGCCGTCCGCCTGGCCCCTGCAGTCCACCCAGCGTGAACTGGGTGATGAGGAGTGCGGTGAGCGGCGTTGTGAATCAGCGTCGCCTCGATCGGAATTTAGCTGTCTGGTGACGCCTGGCTGCTCCTGCCGGCGCAATCCAGCACTTGCTTGCACGCTTTGCGCTGGGGGTTTGGAGTTTGCGCACACTATCCATGTCTTGTTGGTGCTGCAGGCACAGTGCACCCTTGCCCATGCTTTTCTCGCTCATGAGCTGAAGTGAAGGCTACATGGGGAGTGCACTTGTGTTGTTTGCAAGCCTTGCCTTCTCTGCAGGGGATAAGGGTGCATCGGTAGGTAGCTCCGTGCTCGACTGGTCGATTTGCTATCGGCTAAAAGCTGCGGTGGCGCTGCCGGTGTCCATTTCTGGGCTAGAATGCGAAATTATTGAGTATGGTGCATGGTTTAACATGGCTTGTAGTATGAAGGCATGGTGCTCATGTCCACAAGTGATATGTCATTTCTGTGGGTGTTAGAGATCAGCTCTATTAGAGTAAACCAGAGAATAACAAGGTGCCTGTGCAGTTGTATGGTCGCGTGCCGGTGCACTTTGCCTTATCTTGTGCAGTTGTGCTAATATGCTGTATTTCTAGTTCAATCCATGATTCCCTGTTCTTTCTTATATCAGTATGGGCTTGTTTCTTTGTAGGGTATGAGAGACGAAAACAACAGCTAGAGGATAGCCCTGATTAAGCTCTTTCATCAAGGATAGAATGGGTGGCTGCTGCTGCTGTGCATCAAGAGCGGAAGCGGATAGAGCACCAGTTCATATCTATGTATGTAGACCCTGTTTTATGCTCTGTGAATTCACAGTGTTCTCTGATTTGTGTGCCACTGTCAACTATCGAATGACCTGACGTCAGTGTCAGGGTGGTCTCTACCATCTTCCTTGCATTTTTTTTATATGAAGATCAAATCAGATTATCCACAATCACAATACTCATATATTTATATTTAAGTTGTTTTATGTTTTTTTGCTACTAATTTAAGTTGTTGTATGTAATACGCTCTGCTCATTTGTTGATCTGGCATGTGCGAGTCATCAGCGGCTGTTCCAGAATTAGCTGATATTTTACTTGCACATGCTTATAATAGAAGAGTGCTACAAGTTTAACTGCCGTCTTTGCAGTTTTTGGTGCAACATTTCAAATTATGTTACCTACAGCGTCAGCGTGCATCTCCCATTTGTGTGTCTTCAGTTCTTGATGATTTGGCATTGTAGACTCTGGTCTTTAGGCAATATGCTGCTTCCTGTAAACCTGTAACGTTGTCTTGTGATATGTACACACACTTTTGCAAAAATGACAGCCTCCTTTTTATTGGTAATTTGCACAAATTATCATGATTAATAATGACTAGGTGGTACCTCTGTTTTGTGAAGTTTGGCATTATTAGTCACTTGATGTTGCTAAGACTGTTTGCTTTGCTTTATCCAGCATCAGCAAAACCAAGAGGAGCATGAACCTTTATCTTCTGCCTTTGACGGATCATCTCCAGCTTCTGCTATAGTCGCAGTTGACACAAATCTGGACACATCTACTCCTGACACTTATCGAGCACCCCCTGCACCATTGCCTTATGATGTTAGTTTGCCAGTTACAGAAAACCCAGGTACAGCTCTTATGGGCTTTGAGGCTGATTAGAATTTATTTATTTTAGGCTTATTAGAATTAGCCTAGTAATGGTAGTGATGCAAGCTTATAATTTTTCATGTGCAGATCTGGAGAAGTCAGATATCAAAAGCAAAACAGATGATCAGCAGGAATCTCTGAAGGTGGATGAATACGAATCATGTGAAAAAGGTGCCCCTGAAGATAAGATCGAGGAGGAGGATGTTTGCCCTATCTGCCTTGAAGGTTGCTTTTCTCTTGATCATTTGTTGCTACTGTCTTTACTTGGTTGGTTGTGAAACTGGATGAACATGTTTGTGCTACTCTTCCTATAGCCTGCAGATTTCTTGTTAACAGGGTAAATTGGTCAAGAGATTGATCTTATTTAGTTGAAACATAACCATTTGATATTTCTCTAATGATGGTAGAGGGATATGTTACCCAGAATCTGTCGGTCAAACAAATGCTAGTGTCCAGTTATTTTTCTGCATTTGTTTCAGATGTATGCATTATTTATACATTTATATCAGTGGATGGATAATTCTGCCTGTTTATAAGCCTTTCTTTATCGGAGCCTTAAGCAGTTCACTTGTTGCTGGATGCATGTAACCTGACATAGTGGACCTTTTTTATGAGATACTCCCTCCGTTCGGAATTACTTGTCTCGGAAATGTATGTATCTAGAACTAAAATACGTCTAGATACATCCATTTCTGCGACAAGTAATTCCGAACGGAGGGAGTATAAGATAGGAACTTCCATCATGCTGTAGTTTCTGGTTGCTGATGCGTGCGACACTCCCATTATGCTTCACTGATGTACCAATGGATGTTCTAAATCTAAGTTATATGTTTTGCTGGACCATAAAATTTCTTATAATAACCTTTCTCTTTTTGCCCTCTCACCAGAATATGATGAAGAAAATCCCCGCTCTATTACCAAATGCGAGCATCATTTCCATCTCTGTTGCATACTCGAATGGATGGAGCGAAGCGAGACTTGCCCAGTCTGTGACCAGGTTAGTATGGTAAAACCCATATAGCTCACTAAAGACACTGCCGTCGACGCATGTCAATGTGTTTTCTGTTGTCGTGTCCTGTATGGCTGTATATTGCGAGACACGTTGCATGGAAAGGTATACTTTAATACTCCCTCCGTTCCGAATTACTTGTCGCAGGTATGGATGTATCTAGATGTATTTTAGTTCTAGATACATCCATTTCTAAGACGAGTAATTTGGAACGGAGGGACTAGGTGTTTATGCACCAAAATCCACTCTGAAAAAGCTTAGGTACAAGCTTTCTGATGATGCTGATCGATATGAATCTAAGAGGACAACCTGTGGATATCTCTTCGATTATATTTGTGACGATTTGTTATTGGCTATCGTTTTCTTTTCAAGTCCCCAATTTGTGATAATTCTGTTTTAGCACAAATTATCTGCAAATAAATATGGTACCCTGCCTTGACGAAAGCTTCTCGTGCTATGTTGCAGATAACTTTGATAGATGAGATGTATGAATAGCATGTTGACCCTGGTGGATCCTCTCTAGGAGCTTATGCGTGCCTACCGAGGAGGTTTAGTACTAGTCCTTTTCTCTATGGGGAAGTAAAATCAGCAAACTACTCTGCTCCTAATATGATAGTATGATCTGGTGGAGGTGCTACTGGAATGCATCTTGGGAGAACAAATGGGAAATAATAAAGGAAGGAAACCGCAAGAAATATGCTCTAAAAACCATCCATCCCTGTGTTTATACTAGCATTTGTGTCGTGTCGAGCTGTGGCTGTTTATGGTAACAGGAGGATTAGCAGGCTGCATCTGCAATATGCACTTCATACTAGTCGAAACTCTGAATCTAGCTCTCTTTTTTTTAATGCTTTCTGGATTTTGGGTCGCGTTTTTCTGATTCGTCAAGCGTCTGTATAAACCATCACATACTTACTAGATATAGGGTGACAGCAAGTATAAAAGAATTGGTTCTGAACTATGTCTTCATTTGTACTATATCCGTACCCCTGAATCTTCTCCCGTCGGCGATCCGAGCTGTCTCTGTTTTTCATCTTATGTTTCTTGTTGAGTAATCCATCTCCCGGGGCGGCGCATAGTTTTATCCGCCGGCAGAATTGTTCTTTAGCTGCTGATGCTGCTCTCGTTGACAAATATGTGCGAGCTGAGCTCCCTGTCTGGGTATTTTGGGTGATGGATTTATCATAGTTATTGTTGCGTGTAATCCCATGAAGGTTGACCTTTGAACAGGTCTGGTTGTGACAGCGAAGCCACACTTGAGACTTAATCAAGGGGTTTTGGTACTATGAAATGCTGGCGCTGCTCTCTTGGGCCACAAGTGGCTGCAGTCCGAGGACGAGGACATTGACACGGTCTCTCCGAGTACATTTACTCGGCAATGTCTTGATACAATAGGGTCATGTATATCTAAGTCAACTGACATTTTCTATGTCTTATTAAGACAACTTTAGAACATCTCCTAAAAAACAAAAAAGACAATTTAGAACTCAACTTCAGTTGTAAGACTGAGGTTTCTGTGATAATATCTTAGTCGAGTGTGGTATTCTTATGTCTTAAGACGATTCTAAAAAGTTCAGCTTCAATTTAGTCTTTTATGAACACTTTTTTTGGAAATTGTGGTGATAGAAAAGAAATTGGAGTTGCATTTTCTGAAAATAAACTTAGAAGTAAAAAAATCTCGAATGGTTTACGATTGGAAGCACATATGCGTCTGGTAACTGAAATCATGTGTCCATTCTATTGGAAATGAATGGCGTTGAGCCGTTGTATCGAAAATGAACACATTCGAGCCGTTGCATTGAAATCGAATGGTGAGGTCGCTTTCTTCTTCCTCCTACCCTTCTCTCCCTCGCTTGAGTGTCCGATGCCCGTAGCGCATTGTTTCTCTCACTCCCTCAACCGAGGTCATGTATGACATCGTGCCATTGAGCTTACGGTTATCTAATTTGAACGGCAATGTAAGCGAAAAAGGCTTCTCACCAACACCGGGCAACCCACACCCTCGCCCTTGCCGGTGATGTCATGGCCAGACACACTGTTACTGTCTTCGGCAAGGTCCTGGCTCGACCCTGGGTTGCCCGCTACTATCTTCGGCAAGGTCCTGGCTCGACCCTGGGCTGCCGTGGGCAACCGCATCCCCCCTCCCCCCTTCCTGGTCCGCGGAGCTTCACAAGCATTCCCCAGAAATTGTGTTACCCTAAATTTGTTGTCGGTTTAAGGAATATCGTATATGAATTACGGACTATCTATATGTAAGTCACCTAAATTTCTTTTTGGGTAAGTCGATTTTTGGGCCGTTAGATTAAGATCCAACCATTATCCTTTTTTTCTGCAACTTTCTTCCTCCTCCAATCACTATTTCTCTCACAAAGTTGACTTGCCCAAATTACAAATCCAGTTAGCTTGCACATAACTATTGTGTGTTATAAGACATCTTCCATTGCTAAAATAATAACAAGTACCTAAAAATGGAATGTGGTTCGAAATTCAATTAGTCGATGCCATTATGTCACGATATTGGTGTTGAGTGATACAAATCATACTCACTCCAATCCACATTACTTGTTTTAAATTTGTCTAGATATGGATGTATCAAACATTAGATGCATCCGTATCTTGACAAATGTAAGACAAATTATATGGACTAGAGGGAGTAATAATGTTAATTTGTTACATGTCAATAAGCCTTGCAAGATAGGTTTCTTCTAAGAAAATTATCATGAAGAGTCACACAACATTCTCTAATACAAACTTTAATTTGTATGAGTACATCAAGTGTTTAATTACAGTCGCTTGGTTCATGGTCAATTAGCCCATTTGATCAAGTCTTTAAAGCTATATAGTTCGCGTGTCGTGTTCCCAAAAATAAATATTTACAAGGAGGCCAAATCAAACCAAAACTACACCCGGCAGAAATCGCCGGTGGTACTGGCGCCGGTGCTGGCGCTGGAGGAGCTGGCCCGGTCGGAGAAGGCGTCGGCGGCGGCGGCCATGGCGGACACCGTGTCCCTGTACGTCTTCCTGACGGCCCAGAGCGCGCGGCAGCAGTCGTCCATGCTGGGCCTCTCGTCCCGGACGGGCCCCATGCACCGGAACGCGAGCTCCAGCACTGCCTCCACCGCCGTCGCCGCTGCGCCGGTCCGCAGCAGGCACGGGTCCAGCACCTCCTCCGCCGCCTTCCCCTCCACCAGCTTCCGCATCGCCCACCGCGCCGTCAGCCGCTCCTTCATCTCGCGCTTGGGCTCGATGGGCCGCCGCCCGGACACCATCTCCACGAGGAGGACGCCGAAGGAGTAGACGTCGCTCCGGTCCGTGAGCTGGCACGTCTTGAGGTACTCCGGGTCGAGGTAGCCCGCGGTGCCCTTGACCTGCGTCGACACGTGCCTCGCTCCCCCGCCGCCGTCCTCGCCGTGGCCGAGGCCGCCGGCGCCGAGGCGCGCGAAGCCGAAGTCGGCCACCTTGGCGCGCAGCGAGGCGGTGAGCAGGATGTTGGACGACTTGATGTCGCGGTGGATGATGGGGTGGTCCGAGTACATGTGCAGGTAGGTGACGGCGTGCGCGACGTCGATGGCGACGTCGAGGCGGGCGGCGAGCTCGAGGAAGCGGCCGTGGCGGCGGTCGAGGTGCTCGCGGAGGGTGCCGTTGGGGACGTGCTCGATGACCACCACCCGCTCCTCGCCGTGCTCCAGGTAGCCGTAGAAGCGCACCAGGCTCTGGTGCTCGATGCGCGCCATGATCTTCACCTCGCTCCGGAACTCCACGTCCACGTGCGGGTTCTGCGTCCGCTGCTTGGCGCGCTTCACCGCCACCACCGTGCCGTCGGGCAGCACGCCCTTGTACACGGCCCCGAAGCCGCCCTGCCCGATCTTGAGCGCCGGCGAGAAGTTGCTGGTGGCCTTGAGGATCTCCTCCATGGTGAACACCGAGCTCTGGAACTGGTACTGCTGCTGCGTCTGCGATAAGCTCCTCCGCCTCCCGCCGCCGTACAGCCCTCCTCCTCCTCCTCCCGTTCCTCCCCGGAGCATCAACGCCCGCCCGGTGCCGTAGCCGAACGCTGTAACAAAGTAACAGCAGCACAGCACAGTCAAGGTGATGAAGGGGAATAAGCAGACCGGCCGGCCGCCGATCGAGAAGAAGGGAAGGCTTACAAGGCGGCTTCTTGATCGCGTCGTCATGCGCCGGCGCCGGCGCCTGCTTGGACCTGTTCTTCTTGGCGGAGGTGGGCGACGAGGGGGTGGAGAGCGAGCTAAACCAGACGCCGATGGAGCGGAACAGGGACTTGGCCCGGCCGCTGCCGACGGAGAGCTGCTGCGACCACGCGGGGCTGGGCGCCGGCCCGAGCCGCTCCCGCCGGCCGGACGACGACGCCGACAGCCTCCTGCGGTGGTGGTCGCGTCCGTCCATCTCCCACAGGCGGCCACAGCTACGTACACCACTCCAGCCAGCGGACCGGGCGGCGAGGACGACGTGCGGTTTATAGATAGAAGAGGACAAGGCGCGGCGCGACCGTGTCCAAGGAAGGCCGGCCAGCTAGGCAGCGGCCCAGCGCACGTGGGCCCTCCTCGCACCATACAATGTTTCCCTGCGCGTGGGCCCGAGGCCTTCCCGGGCCCACTCTGCAGTGCTATCCAGTGTGCCGGACCTGGCAAACCATCCAGCGAAGAGTGGAAGAATTCTTTCTTCAAAAAGAGAGTGGAACTTTCGAAAAAAAAAGAGAGTCGAAGAGTTCTCTACCAACTACCAAGAGCTCAGCTTGCTCAAGCATTTAAACGGGCACCGCAGGTGGGCCCGCCTCTCGCCACGCAATTAAACGTGTGCCTCTGCAAGTGGGGCCGGAACTCTTGGGGACCCACATGCAGTTGATGCAGTGTTTTTTAGGCCACAATATAGTTGACTGAATTTATAATTTGGGTACGTTAATTTGGCGAGGGAAAAAATGGTTGGAGGAGGAAGAAGACTGGAGAAAGAAGAAGGATGGGCAATGGTTGGATCTTCATGTAATGGCCCAAAAATCGACTTACACAAAATAAATTTCCAGGCAACTTGCATATAGCCAGTCCTCCTATTGCGTGCTTTTTAACACTGATGTCTTTGTGAGGCTCTTTCTTTAGCGGATGATATGATGATACAAAGCTTCATAATAACCTCGGATTCGAAGCATGTCGTAAATGATATTAACAAGGGAACTAATGGCGCTTATGGCACCATCATTACTGAGATTAAGAACAGGGGCAATAATGTTTAATTGTATGTTTACTTTTGAAGGCCGAGCTGCTAATAGTGACGCTGATAGGTTAGCTGTGTTTTTCAATACTCTCGATCAGCAACGACATGTTTAATTGATCCAACCCCATGATCCTTTTGTGATGCCATTCCAAATGGATTTTGAGCAATAAAACTTGGTGATACCCCTAAGAAACAGTGATGTCTCCATACAGGTCTGAGCACCTATGGCAGTGGCCCCAGGTCTAGTAAAAACAACCCTTGTAATTGCTTCTCACAAAGTGTAGAAATCACGAGCGTGCATCACTCAAGCTAGTTTAGCCCTAAGCATAACCCAATGCTAGTTCTGCCCCGAGCTAAAGGATCACATGTCGACCACTCAAGGCATGTCGACTTTGTGCATTGTTATGTTGCTCAATATCATTGGCACATGTGACCGCCTCCAATCATTTTCAGAGTATCGTTGTCCATATTTATGTCTATAGCCAGAAACTCATCATGTTCAACCATGCAAGGGAAGGACACTCAAGCTGAGGGCAATCTCAGTCCACTTGCTAATGTTATTTATTTCGTGTTTGCTTTTAGGTCCCACGAGGTTAGATGAATTGCGACATGTGTCCTAATCTATTATTTTAAAGTTTTATCATCCAGTTTCTCTATCTGTCCAATACATGACCCAAATTAAAAGACTGAGGCTAACAGGTTCAACAACTATGTGAGCTTAGGGTCTACTACTACCTTTGTCCTGGTTTATTGGTCGCCTTCGTATTCTGTGCCAAATTTTAATCTTAAATTTACTAATAAATGTTAATGCATGTCATAAAAAATAATATCATCAGAAACTATGATCAAATACGAATCCAACGACATAATTTTTTGTCACGTGCATTAATATTTTATTTGCTAAATCTCTAGTCATAATTTGACACAAAATACCAAGGAACAAATAAATCAGGACGGAGGTAGTACAATGCTAATCAGGACGGAGCAACATCGATGTTAGTTTCAATGGAGAATTATATGGGTGTGTGAGTGCATCATCGGCCCATCACACCTATGTACCAACATCTTCTCCATCACACGGGTGTGCTGGCAAGGACATCAGATCCCGTGGTGCACCAGTATTGAGTTGCAATGTCGGCTTGAAAGTGTGACATCTCGATTAAAGTCACTAACAATTGCTCAAAGTGTTTATCCTTAGGTCCCAAAAGATGCTATAGAAGATGATTTATGACCCTTCCCCCCCCCCCCCCCACACACACACAATTCTCTAGGATTAAGTGGTGGCAAGATTTTAGTACCATTCCATAACTTTTTATTGTGAAAGATCCTTTTGAGTCCATCAGTATGCTGGTACTATCAAAAGGGGATATTGTTTTATCAGGTGGAGATTTTCTTGCAAAGTGTTAAAGATCGAACCCCCAACACCCTCTACAACCTCAGTATTACTAGTCCATATCTCAATGTTTCATATGTTTGGACCCTCCAACCATGCTCCATGCAGAACCCCTGACTCTCTTCGAAATAGATAACCAATTGCATTGTGTGAAATTCAAAATCTCTGAGCGAGGTACTTAGATCGTAGGATGCCACATAAGCAATCCAATTCATGTTCAGTTACTCCAAGTGACTTATGTTCGGAGCCTCCAAGTTAGCTAATTTGAGCATAGAAGTCTCATTTGGTCCCTCTGCTTGACCCGGACACTCCAAGAGGCATATTAGTATCTTAAGACATGTGGCCATCACTGTTTGGTCTCTCCGAGCGTGATTATCCTTGGCCAATTTGAACTTTGGTTTAGTTTGATTCCTCTGAGGAAAACACTTTGAGCCTCCGTATTGTACACAAAAAGTGTGTAATGGTCGCATTTTTGTGTGTAGCCTATATATACCCCATCCATCCTACCATTTTAGTCAACACTTATCAAATCTTGTGCTGAGCTTCAAAGGACATTCTACTCTAACACTAATGGTTTACATTCGCGCCTCCTAGATCGTCTATGTGTGCTTGGGAGACTTTAAAGTGTGAAGGAACCAAGAAGTCTGTGAATATAAGAGGTCCCCTACTTTATGTGAAGATCTACTCTGAATGTGGTTTCAACTTTGTGGTAACAAGCCATAGTGGTATAGGTAGGCATACACTCCGTGGGCTCTTTGTCAGCGACATTCATGAGGCTATGAACTTTGTGGCCGCAAGCTTTAGGACTTTGTGTCCGAACCTCCCCTAACGAGAAGTACAATAACACCACCATACGAACCTTAACTCACCTTTTCTATACAGTGCATTAGCATTGACTAGATTATTAACTCTAATGCAAGTGGGAGTTTGTTGGAGATATGCCCTAGAGTCAATAGTAACTGCTATTATTTATTTCCAAGATCGTGATTATGTTTATAATCCGTGCTATAACTACGTTGGTCCTTGAGTATGTATATCCATGAAGTCTTAGAGGGAAACCCATATGCACGTGTGGGATAATAAATGGTAAAATTTATTCCTAGTCATGCCTCTAATAATAGCTCAAGTGTAGCGATGGTCACGTTTTCCTGATCATAGACATGATTATGCCAGCAATTTTGAGGACACAATGTTAGAAGAACACTTGTGTTGAATTGACCCATATTGATGTTATACTATGAGATACATCCGTCACAAGTTAATGGTAAATAACACAGAGAAGTTAGCGTTTGCATAATTCCTTAGACCATGATAGTCTCAAGTTCCTTCATGCTTGCTTCATGAACTTTGAGGTTACTTCAACATCATCCGTAGCAGGGTGGCTACTGCGGCAGCTTTCATATTCATGGAAAAGTGTGATAAGGGATTTGATAGCTCAAGATTGGGAGTTGCTCCCTCCGACGATGGTGAGGTATTCTTTGATACCTCTTGGTGTTACAGTATCCATCATAATTTGTCCAGACACAACATGATTTGATATTAGGGATACCGGAACGCGGGAACGACAAAAGAGAACAAAACTGGTAATGAGGAAACTGGCATGATGAACAAAGTTGTTGATTTACGGGGATGCCACTAAATCTCACCTCAGATATTTGTAACATATCGCGTAGCAACAGGAACAACATTCGGTAAACTATAGGTTCGCTCAAAATCTTATTCGTGGGAATAGGGATCAATGTGGCTGTCCACGTTTTCGCTATTGGTCATTGATCAGAAAATGTTTCGTTCATGTCTATACTTTACCGAACCTACAGGTTAACACACTCAAGGTTCATCTATCTGCTAACTAATAGAAAAGGAGTCCGAGAGATTGTTGTCGGAAAAATTTCGGAGACAACAAAATGAAAATGTTTCAAACGTGTCTAGAATTATTTTAGGGGGTCCCCAGAAATTTTCTGGACCTTTGGGAGTTTTTCCAGATTAAATGATCATGGAAAAATCTTGTTCCAGTCTGAGGGGACAAGATCCCATGAATCGTGGGATGATGCAGACAACACTATTGCCATGTTTGGTGGCTTAAAAGCCACCTTTTGGGGCTTTGGCCCTAGTTGTGGAGCATGTTTTGGGGAGATGGGGCCCCAATGAGGCATCCCAAACCGTACATGGTGTGTGTCTGGGGGGGGGGGAGGGGCACCCAAGGGGCTTCCTCCCACTTTTTGTGGCTTTTGGGTGAAAAATATCCAAGGTCTTTTGGGTCTTTCTCAGTATTGTTTATATCTAGGTTTATCACATAAGATTATGTTTTATATATTTATTATTTTTTAGTTTTCTTATTTGTAGACTATATACACAAGTACATCGATTCTAAAAAATATGAATACGTGTCGACTGAGCTAGGGTACTGAGATATTTGTACAATGTCAGTGGCAAGTCTATCTTCATTAATTGTGACCTTTCTTGTGGCCATTCTGAATTACCCTGTAGCTCGTGCCACTCCTATTTATACATGCACAGGTTTGTTGGATTGATACCAAGTATAGTAATTATATACCACCTACAGCACAACACATAAGCTAGATATCCATTAATTAATCCATCAAATTTTCATCCCAATCACACCATATTAGCAATACGTCACCAAAGCGGGCCCAAACCTCTACTAGTAAACAAATATATAATCATAAAAAAATAATATGATCAAATGGGTCAATTAACCATGAATCAAGCAACATTAAGGCCTCCTTTGATAGGATTAGTTTTTTTAACACATATAGGATTAGTTTAGGCCTGCAAGACTTGTGACAGCTATGGGTTGCCTGTACAAAGTCTTAATGGTAATCGCCTAGTCTTGCCTGCCCACTTAGCGCGGTTGCTCGCTGCCGCTCGTGGCGGCCGTTGTAGGTTCGCTCGCTCCACTTTTTCGTTTTCATTGTTTTTTTCTTTGCCTTTCCTTTTATTTTTTCGTTTTCTCCGGATTTCTTTGTTTTTTTTCTTCATTTTACTTCGATTTTCTTTGTTTTCTCATAGTTTTTTTCTTCGCTATACTTTGATTTTCTTTGTTTCTAGTTTTGGTTCTCTTCATTTTCTTCTGTTCTTTGTGATTTTATTTTTGTTTATTTATCTTTTTATTGGTTTTTTTATCACATTCTACTTTTTCTCAGTATACAACGTGCAATTTAGAGCATGAGTGAAACATTTTCTTGATATATGTTGGACATTTTTCAAATAAATGATGTACATTTTTAAAATACATCTTTCAAACACTTATTTGAATACACGGTAACATTTTCTAAATACACGTTGTACATTTCTAATGGAAATGAACAATTTTTAACTACGTGTACATTTTTTACATTTATAAACATTTTTCAAAATTTCATGGACATTTTCTAGAAACACGTGAATATTTCTTTATAATGTCACGTACATTTGTTGAATCTATATGATTTTTTTTACGATGTATATAACATTGCTTTTAAAAGTCATGGCCATTTATTTGAATCACGGGAATATTTGCACAAAATGTCACGTACATTTTTTTTGAATGGTACATTTTTTACAGTGTATACACATTTGTAGAATTTCCTATATTTTTAAACACAGGAACACTTTTCATTGGGACGAACATTTTGTTTTTGAAAGTTATCAATATTTTTAAAAAATGTGATGACATTGTGTTTATACTTTTTTTTGCGGATGGTGTTTATACTATTTTGACACCTGTGCAAATTTGCAGGTTTAAATTACTTAACTAAATTTAAGCTTTTTAAATATATGCATTTAAAATAAAAAAAATAAAAAATAGATAAACAAATAAATTGGAGTGATGTCAGTATGACATCAGTGTGACGACCAATGTCTCCACCAATCCGGCCCACCACGTGCTCCAGTTCATGCGACGCGAGCTACTATCTCGCTACAAGTGAGACATAGGACGCGCCCTACAAGATTGCCGTGTAAGAAATGCAGCCCATGCAACTTTGGGAATGTGTCACCTACGCACTAAGAGAACCGGTCCAAAACTACCCAGCCATTCATACTAGCCTTTTGTCTCAAAAAAAAATTTCATACTAGCCTTGTCACAGCATAACCTGAAAAAAAAAACTGGTCACAACATGTGTAGGGACCACCGGACCTCTCATCCCCGTTTCCACTTGTATGACCAACGCTATTTTGCGGCTGCATTCGCCACGATCAACCATGCATCAGCACCCTCGGCACCACAAGTTGGAATCACCACCCCTTGCGAGTTGCGAGTAACATCGTTTGCCTTTGAGAATCGCCTTTCTCGGCCATGGTGTGGCTCTCGCCGCTATTGCGTCCCTGTGCACGTCAAACTACTGCTCCGAGTTTTCGCTCTGGCGGCAAACCTGGTTCTAAGCACTTTTGTCGCAAATTTCGAGTAATCACAAGTCATGGGTTAAAAGTTGGGATATTTTACGGTACATCATACACTACCCAATATAACGGGTAGTATTCAACTGATCCAACGGTGTTGCTAATTTCTAATTAGGGGTATATCTGTCCTTTATTGTTTTAATGATTTATCTGCATACACGTGGTCGTCCCAAACCACCGACATCCCGACGTCGTCAATAATCGCAGCCGTCCCAGCCTGTAGGCCACCGCCGGCCGCCAGCCGCAGGGACGGAGCCAGGATTTAAACATAGGGGGGGGGGGCAAAAAAAGATTCCTCTATTGTAGATACTCGTAAAAAAATAGAAGAGACAGCCTAGTTAACGAACTAAATCTTCGTCAAAACATGTTCTGCTGTGAGCAAGTTGAATTTTTATCAAAAGTTACGATCAAGCAAATGCCAAAGCAATTCACGTGTTAATGAACTAAATCTTTCTACTATTGGATGGGGTAAACAATGCAAAAGCTTGTCCGATGGGTACAGGCATATATCCCCAATCTTTAACTTTTATACAGTTACTACCATCCGACTTGTGTAGTTCTGAAGGCATCCATTAATCTGATTTAGAAACATAAGCAAGGACAAACCAATGAGTGAGAAACAGACTAACCTAACCCTTTCCTTGGTCGCCGCTTCTCTCCACTGGTTGCGCGGCCGGCCGGCCGCGCGTCCGCACAAGATGGCTCTCGTTCACCTTAGACGCGATCTCGTCCAAGCAAGGATTCTCTGCTCAAATTGAAACGGCGCTGGTCATGAACTGCCCTAGAGCTCAGATTGAAACGGCGCTGGTCATGGACTCAGATTGAAACGGCGCTTGTCAGGAACTACCCTAGACCTTGGCGACAGGCATCAGACGATGGAAAATCAAACGATCTGACCGTCTCCCTTCGTGCTGGGCTATTTCCTTCGGGGTGTTAAAGGTGGGCTTTGTGATTTAGTTGGGCTTCACGTGGTCAGGGGGGCGATATTAGCTAAATCTCCACTTTTTTCTACCGATCTGTCAGTTAGGCTATCGGTAGAAAAAAGTTAGGGGGGGTCTCGGCCCCCCTCGTCCCCCTTTGGATTCGTCCCCGTCCGCCCCGAACCTCCTCATCCTAACACCACTTGCAGGCCCCCGCCCTCAGGACCTCGATCATCTTGACGCTGCCTGCCCTCCTCCAGGTGCACGCCCTCGTCTCCATGGCGGTGTGCGTCAGTTTGGCTGCAGGTTGGACTGGCAAGCTTATGTCGCGGAAGGCTCATGCATGTATGTGGTGATTGGTAAAATTCTCTACCCAGCAGCCAGAATAATCCATCACACACACACTACTAATCCAGCACCCCGCACGCACACACATGCATCCAGTACTAAGCAGCACAGAGCCACAGACACCCATGATCCATCCAGTACTCGCACACAAATCAGCAAAACACACATGCCACAGTTACTAGAGGAGAGATAGAGGGGATGGACTGAGCTACCTGCGTGAATCATGTGGGACGGGGTTTACGAGGACGACGTCAGGCCGTTGGCGACGGTAGGCGCGGTGGTGTCACAGGGAAGGAATGGATCTCCGAGCAGTGGCCCGGCCGTGGCCTATGTGGTGTGGGGCTCCGTGTGATGGAGAAAGGCAGCTCCGGTGCATGAGTAGACGGCCGCCGAGCGGCATGGCGCGGCTGTGTTGAATTGCTAGGTCCGCCTGTGACTTCGGCGTGTCCTTGCCTGGCTGAGTTTTAACTGATTACTATCCAAAATACCCCTACCATCTTAATATACGACCCAAACTGCGTTGTAGTATTGGTAAATCTGGAGCATTCGTCCGCTTAAATGGACGGCTAATATATCGTGGATGTACTGTAAAAGGTCTCAAAAAGTTGATCTACACATTTCAATATTCCAAGTCAAAAGAAAAAAGAGGAAAAACACATATGAGGAGGACTAAGGTGGTGCCACTTGGCATAATTCCAAAATATTGTAATACAGTAGCATTTCCAGGGCCACATTTGTCACTAAGACAAATTAAGTCGATCACCTGGCACTCGAGACAGGAGTAGCTAGAAACATTTGACTCAAGTTCAGTTGTTGAACTAGTCATATGTAATTATATATGCAATGAAATCTATCTTGATTTTCCAAGCACAAGCGTACAAAATGAGGATGACCAAACCTTAACTGGAAAGTTATAGAAACGGTCCTGCTGCAGGCCGGCCAGAGCTAACCAACAAACAACTTGACCAGAAAAACAAGTGTCCCGGCCGGCAGGATGATGGAAAGAATCACTTAACAACAGCATCACACACATCATCATACAGTAATGTGTAGTAAGTTAGTGACATACACTTGCATTTCTCCATCGTGCTTGACCTTGGCTACCTTTGCGTCTCCGATCTCCCCAAGACTAGTACTCTCTGGCTGCATCCCAAGCCATAAACCCTAGTTTTCTCCTGCCTGGTCCGATCATCGAGTTCAGACATGGAGCTGGGCGATGGGGGCAGGAAGGAGGAGGGTGGAAGAAGGACTATGCGTAGCAGCGGCGACGGCGACGACGACAGACAGCGCCCCTACGATGGCGACGACGACGACGATGAGGGGACGAGGCAGCCGTACAAGTGCGCGTTCTGCAGGAGGGGGTTCCCCACGGCGCAGGCGCTCGGGGGGCACATGAACGTGCACCGGAAGGACCGGCCGGCCACTAAGGCGGCGCCAAGGGACGCGAGCGTCTGCGGCCAGGAGTCGCCGGCGGTCATCGACGCGCTCCTGGCGTACGGGGTGCTGGTTCATCCGGAGGCCAGCGGCGCAGCTGGAGGGAGCTCGAGGATCCGTGCCCAGCGGCCGCCGAGGGAGCTCCGGTTGTTCGGCCATGTCGACGACGCCGGTCGTGGCAAGGAAGATCAAGGTTGGGGCGCCCGAGATCGAGGAGGGTGCCACGAAGCCAAGGATGATGCCGGCGATCACGGCGAACAAGAGGAGGAGGAGCTGGATTTGGAGCTGAGACTCGGTGCTGCGGGTCAGTGATACGATCGACTTGCTTCCATGCATCATCTTACTCCATTTTTTTGCTCGGAAATATGCATGGATCCAGCCCGGTCGAGTTCTCAGTTTTGGGTTTGGAAATTTCAGCGCTGAACAAGTTCGTCTGTCAATAATTAAAGCGATTTGTGAGGCTAGTGATGAAGATATATATGACTGCTCAACATTGTGAGGGTTTTGCTTATGATCGATGTTTTTTCTGCAAAAAAATGATATGTTTGCACTAGCGATTAGATATTTTTTTTTTGCGGTTGATAATTGTATTACTCAAATAGCAGCAGCGCTACGGTCTGAATTACAAAGATCAAGTAGCTCTGACAAGCCAGAGTGCAACCAAACGACAGTTCTACTTTCCGTCCTAGCAAATATGTTTGCACTAGTGATTAGATTTATATGAATGCACACACTATTGTGCATTGTGCTAAATGACTGATTAAGGTTCACATATAAGGATTGAAACTGCCTTGTGTATGATGATTTTTCATACGATTTTCTTACGACCAGAGACATGCCCGTTCCCGAGGTTTGGGCCCACAACACCAGATCAGTCAGGTCATACGAATTTTTATAGTTCGTATAGCAGCTCTCTATAAGGATTTTGGAATCTGGTTCTCAAAAAGATTACTATGGTATAACATGGAACTAGCTATTCCGATGCTGACAAATGTCCGACTTTAGTATGCCCTCCAATCCATATTAGCAGTGACAATTAATATGGATCAGAGGGAGTAGGTACCTTGGATTTGGGATCTTATTTGGGACCTATACATTTGGGTGAATAAGATATTACAGTTGGTTTCGATATTCATGGGAGGTGTGGTACTAATTATTTGGAAGAGTTGTTGAACCTACTTCTTCGTATTAAAAAAATTATGCACTATAATGCCATGAATGATGATATACAAATAACCTTTTTGTTCTCTAGTACAATGCATTATGTTTGGTTGGATGCTGGCAATTTGGGGTGCGTCGGCTTGAAGCACAAGGAAGGATGGTTTACGGCAATCCAGAATTTTAGGGTTGTGATGAACAATTTGAGTGTCTGGTTAAATGAGTGGATGGGACAGTTTTGGTTGAAGAGATTAGAGTTGAATCAGATAAACATAACTTTTGTTTGGTTGGAGGACTGGAATAGATAATGAGTTGTGATCACATCTTTTAGATGCATAATAGTGAGCTTACCTAGTACCACATCAACGGACGTACCAAAAAAAATTGAACTAGCAGATTTCAATTTCAATGTAAGATATTTTTATCTTTACCAAATAATGCAACGCACCATAATACAAAACTACGTTAAACATTAATCTAATGTCTTAGTTAATCAAAACGAAATACATGCGCAATCAAGTATTGGATGTATAAAGCTATTCCGTAGTTGCATGCCAAATATCTAATCGAGATATACCCGGCGAAAGAATCTCATAAAAACTAACTAAAACATACTTGCTAACATCCTTCATGTGGCCCCCGCAAAAAAAAACATCCTTCCTGTGGCAAGACAACTTTTTAATGTGTATGCTCTTCGGTGTAGTCTTTTTAATGTGTATGCTCTTCATGTGGCCCCGTCCACAGTATACACAAAATCAAATAGGTTATGGATAAGATACATGGATAGATCAAACAACAGCTAGTAGATGCAATGAGCTTCTGCAAATCGGAATAGCTGGTTGATTTTCATAAAATTAGACACATTGAACTACTGGTCGAGTTTGATAAAAGTAAAGATTATTTTTCCAAAATATAACGACAAGGTTTCATAGAGAAATTATATGGTGGACCGTGATCTGACATGTTAGTGACACTTTGGGCGCTTTGGAGGGCACACAGGAGAGCCATGCAAGAGGATATATATGACAGTCCGTTGCAAATCCATCACTTCGTCGATGCTTTCATGAGGGGCATCCAGATTCTATCGATTCCAAAGCAACCGTCAGTTACGAGTATGTTGAGCAGGCCATCACAGTGGCTACCAGCACCACCTGATCATGTGAAGCTGAATGTAGACACTGCGGTTTTGAATGAGAATATTGGTGCAGCAACGGTGGTGTTCAGGGACATCAATGGAGTCTTTTTGGGTGCGTCGACAATCACATTCAAATATATTCATAACCCTCTTACACTTGAAGCTTTGGCAGTACGTGAGGCGCTAGCAATTGCGGAGGATTTATATTTACAAAAAATTCAAGTGGCGTCTGATTGCAAGAACGTTCTGGATGATGTCAAGCAGGGATCATTGGCGAAACATGCAGTTATTATACTGAAATAACAAATCGTTCGCGTCTTTTTATCGCTTGTAACATTATCCATGAGTTTAGGAGCTTAAATATTGAGGCTCACAATCTCTCCAGGCATGCTCTTTCACTTGGGTTCGGCCGCCAGTTAGGCCAACCCAGAGATTTGAATTTCATCCCTGTAAATGTTGTGACAGTTTGAATAAATCCTGGTGACAATGTCTCAAAGAAAACTAAACATACAACGAATGTAATGTTGAAAGCCAGATGTGTATATCTGTTCAGAATGATATTAGATGTGCCTGGATTTAGTGCCTGAACTTGCCAACGGTGCTTGAACTTGCCATGGATGTTCAGTTTAGTGCCTGAACTTAAAAAATACGTCGAACTAGTTCTAAAATTTGTCATGGACGTGCAAATACAGCGCTAATTCCATCCATATACGTAAAAGTGTGCCGACGTTGCACCTTATATAGCTGATGTGGCATGGAGCCCACTTATAAATACCAAATAGGATTACTAGAATAATATAAGTCTATGACTGTTGGGCCCCGCCTGTCAGCACAAGAGGGAAATTAAAATGAAAAATAGGGGAGGAACAGACTCAAGCCGACAAATGAAGCTAAAACACAGCCTGTGCTGGCCACCACGCTAATTACCTATCTTGTCATTAGGCACCCCTCAAGATTAATATTGTCTTTTTTAGGGGTCTCAAGATTAATATAGTGCAAATGGAAACGGTTGTGGTTCTTAAATGGGCTGCAGTCAGTGTGGCCCATTTAGCACCTGTTAATTTTGCTCCAAAAAATGAAAAAAGTCTTTAAATTATAATGACACTAATACAAATAAAGTTCAACTTTTGTTATAAAAACTCTGCATAAAACTAAAATGACCAAACTTTTATAAATGTTCATGTACTTTTAAAAATATTAACTTATTATTATAAAAACATTCATATAATTGAAATAAACATGGGGACTGCTGTGCGTCGGTCGGCGAATCTTGCCTCACGAGCCTTCGAATCTGACGCAATCTAACGGGTGAACGTGTTTCTCTACTTCGCAACAACGATCTTGTTGCGGAAATATTTGCAACATCGGTTGTGTTGCAGATTTTTTGGCAACACAAGTCTTGTTGCAGAATTTTTTTTTGCAACAAAGTTTTGTTGTAGATTTTTTTCTTGCAACATAAGTGATGTTGCAGAATTTATGTTTGCAGTCTTCACCTTTTTGTAACACAGGTATTGTTGCAGAAAGAACTTTTGAAACACATGTGATGTTTCAGAAAAATTTACCGAGGACATTGCAATCCAAATTCCTACTTGCACTGCCCAACACAAAAGACGTGATCAGCGTCATCGCACGGCACATTGCGTGGTGGATGCATACACTACTAGGGGAAATCCTAGTAGTAGCGCGGGTTAAAAAGCTAGTAGTAGCGAGGGCGCTACTACTGCGGTGCTACAACCAACTTGTAGTAGTAAAGCGGGTGCACTCGCGCTACTACTACGTCTGTTAGTAGTAGCGTGGGTGCTATCCGCGCTACTACTATTAATTTCAAAAACAAAAAAAATTCTCGATCCCGTGTGTGCTGACAATGGCCGCAATGGTTCGATCCAGCGCCGGCAGGGGTCGCCGGAGGTGTGGAAGGGCAGTGGTAGACCAAATCCAGCGACGGCTACTGCATAGGGCCTGGATCCATGGCCGAGCAAGGTGGCGGCGTGGGGCTCCTCTTCGCAGCCAAGGCATTGAGCTCCTGGTCGTCCATGGCGACGAGCTGCACGGTCAAGGACGTGGGAGAGTGAGTCAAACCAGAGGTGGAGAGAGAAAAAGAAAAATGAGGGAGAGAGGAAGGAGATGGAGGTAGCAGCGGGGTTGGTCGCTGGTGGTGAGGTGCTCCATAGTGGTGGCATAGAGGCGAGGGAGAAGATGGGCGAGCTCCTGTACGCTAGCGACGCGAGGAGGTGAACTCGTTGGGCGCCATGGAGGAGGAGGTGTGCTTGGGCAGGAGCACCATAGGAGAGCCTATGGAGAGAGGGGGGAGAGTGAGGGAGATAAAAGGGATTCAGCCGAGGATATGGGCACTTCACCTACCTTGTACTTAGTAGTAGCGAGGGGTATAAACCCGCTCTACTACTATCAACTTAGTAGTAGCGCGGGTTTATACCCCTTACTACTACTATGGTATGTCCCGGGGGGCGGGGGAGGGGGCACGGTAGACACCACTTAGTAGTAGCGAGGGTTATAAACCCACGCTACTACTATCAACTTAGTAGCAGCGGGGGTATAAACCTGCGCTACTAGTAAGTAGCAGTGGCGAGGGGTATAAACCCGCGCTACTAGTAAGCATTTACCTATAAGCTTTCCTCTAGTCGTGATATGTAAAATCGGTCGGCTGTTCGGAAGCTTTTCCCAATAAACATATATGAATTGTAACCATGTTTGTATAATATAAAATAATAAACATATTTTAAAATTACTTGTAATTTTTAAGATTATTCAAACATTTGTTAAAGGAAATATTTGTATAAAGGAAAAATATAAACATATTATATAAAAATAATATGTTTATATGAAAATAACATATCATATAAACATATTTTTATCATTCATAATTATCTCGTTAAAGGAAATATTTGTATAAATAAAAATAATTATAATTTAAAATGTTTATATGAATATTCACTCGTGTATTATATATACATTATATAAAAAATGTGAAAATAAGCCAAAGCGAAATTATACACCAATGAATATTCATAATATTTTGTAAATCTTGTTCTCCATAATTCCCCTGACAGGTCGTGCCCACTAGTCATATAGACATATAAGTATTCAAATAATACTATTTTGTTACTACAAGTGGACCCCATGCTATGTCAGTGCCATGTCGGCGCACTTTTACATATACGGATGGGATTATCACCGTATTTGCACGTCCATGACAAGTTTTAGAACCAGTTTGGTGTATTTTTTAAGTTCAGACACTAAAGTAAACATTTGTGGCAAATTCAAGCACCAATAGTGTATTTAACTCTTTGAAAATCCTTGATCCAACCTCCAAGGGTGCACTTTTTCCTAAAGGAACTACTCCAAAAAAATTATTTCACCATCAGCCCTTTTTATCATGTTTTTTGATAA
This sequence comes from Aegilops umbellulata, assembly GCA_032464435.1. NCBI lineage: Eukaryota > Viridiplantae > Streptophyta > Magnoliopsida > Poales > Poaceae > Aegilops > Aegilops umbellulata. Next base: position 11,295,889 of record CP136057.1, read on the forward strand.
CATGCAACGGGGGTATCCATCCTATATGTTTGCAAATAGCCATCAATTCTACCAGCATAGTTGATTGGTGACTGGAAATATATGAAGAGGGTAAAAAAGATAATCAAAAAATGGAAAATAAAATGGCCACGTTAGATGGAAATCACACGTATGCATGTATTGCATGTTAATCTTTGACCATGTTTGCAGCCACTAGTACTATTGAAGAGGTACCCTTCAGTAGTAAACTTATAAAAATAAGCCTTTTTCACTCCCCTAGGTCAAATACTTACACCAATATGTGGACAGAATCATCAAACAATGTTGTTAAATTTGTAGCTGAAGGTATTTACTTACGATTATATAATTAGTAAAACTTTTTGTGTTGAAGATATGTCTAAGCCAATCAATTGATATACATGCATGCATAAGCAAAATTGGGCTCCCTCTTTATAAAATTTAGTCTTATTTTGATTCCTTGAAATAATTCTTTGACCTGTAGTCATTGTATTAGCATGTGATTGTTGAAACTACTATAGAAAACATTAGTTTTGATGGGCCAGAAAACATCTTACGTTTCCCAACCCATCAAACAATGGTGAATCAATGTTAACGGTGGTGTCAGTTTTCACCGTTATCTGGTGTGCTGGTCGTTTTCTTATCACAGATGGGTTTTCTGCTAGAATACTTCATTGGCAATGTTACCATTGAAAGCCTATCTCAAGGCACTCGTCATTGGTATTTAGTAGTGATGGAGTAACTGTGTTACTTTCAAAGTGATAGGCACAAACCAGTGGATTGGAACCGATCTTCACCTCATAGGATCGAATCGGGAAGGATAATTAGTTGCGAGCAGCTGTGATAACTAACTTTAACCTCCAAGGTTGGATGTGACCCTTATGTTAGGGATGGCTAACCGAAGCTGCAATAACTCCGACCCCCTATGTGAACAATCGCACAACCACAAACCGGGAGTAACCCACACAAAACGGACATAACCATATAGCACGAATTAGGGGGAACTAGAGGCTCCTTCTCATGAATCTAGATGAACTCACAAGAGCAAAGATAGGAAGGATCTCTCAGATCTCTAGCACATATAATAAGGTTATAACTGAAGACATTGCAGTAAGGTTTGGTTTGAATCTTGCTCGTATAGTCAGATGCAGTAAGATTGAGCTCAACTCGGATAGTACAAAGGTGGTGACTGCATTGAACAATGGCTATTATTCTTCAGTTGCTTCTGCCATCATTGATGATTGTTATTTATGTCACTAGATTTTACTCATGTCACGTATGACCATTGTAATAGAGAGTGCAATCAAGTAGCTCATGCTAGGATAGCTAGATTTTCTCCTCCGAGTGTTTGGTTGGATAATGCCCCTAGTGAGGTTATCACTTTTCTTGTAAATGATGCCACATTATTTTTGAATGAGTAAACGAGGAGATGATTATCAAAAAAAAGTCTAGCATTTTTTGCAAATAAAAACATCCCTAGATAATAAAAAAAGAAGCGATGTGAGTTCAGCAAAAGAAACAATGTGATATTATCTATATCTCGACCCAATGATGTGACATCTTTGTTCTTGATCACAAGCTTCTTAATTACACTTGATCTGACAAGAAAATATGAACAAAAATTTAGTTTGGTACTCCTCGCGTTCATGCAGATTAATTCTGGAATCTCAAAGGTTAAGGAATGAAGATGATTGGTTGTCTGAACCTTCATTCTGGAGCCCGGGGAATGTACTCTTTTTTTAGAACACGGTATCGAAGCCGCTCACATACACGAGCATACATTTACCCCTATGAATGCACCCACGCAAACTCTGCCCCTATGAGCACCTCCGAGAGATTGAGTTGACACATCATATTAAGATTGACGAAATTGTCACAGACGTCCTCGTAGTCGACGAAAATGTCTCCTCCTACTGAACGCATATCGCCGGAAAGCCTGGAATAAATTCAAGAAAATACAAGCACCGATATCAAGTCTATGACTTGAACTCTGGTGGCTGGGAATACCACTGTCCTCCTAACCACCCAACCACAGGTTGGTTCGCTCTGACGAATGTACTCGTCCATGCTTGTTTACCTTGGCCCTTTGGTGCCGCCTGTAAGCGCTCACGTGGTCTGGTCTCAGCTTGCTTGTATGGAACTTGCTTCCCACTATCAAAGTAAAAAAAGACAAAATATTTGCCACAATCATTAAATAATAACAGTGTTTTACGAAGTGATGCGTGAGCCTGAAGGTTAAAATCAAAACACTACTCTCGCTGCATAATGTTGCCCAAGTCCTTGCATCTGCAAGACCCAATTCCTAGACTCGATGAGAATGCTCCAGGTGAGATTATATAAGCATATACTCCAGATGAGATTAACTATAACCAACTATGGTTTGATCCGAAACAATCAGATGAGATTTTCTGGAGTATATAATAATAAAACAGACACAAGAATACAAGTGGACATTTCAGTCGGATTTGATGGTTGTTATTATGAATTTACCAATTGTGAGTTGGTCACTGGTAGCCGAAAAGAAAAAGAAGCGATCGGTACCGATACGTACTCAAGCGATGTTCTTGTGCTACTTCGGCACTGCCACAAAGATCTTGAGGGTCTCCTCCAAACATCGGGCTCCTTCTCAGGCGCTGCAGTCTCCCTGTCGCTCTGCGTGCTTGCCGTTTCCCACACCAGTTCAATGGGCGATGATGTTGTTAAAATGGAGTGGGCGTTCTGTGTTCTCAAGCAGTGTTGCTACATTTCAGTTCACCAATATATGAGTAAATAGGCACATGTGCACATACATCGCGGAACCTAAAACAAGA